>JARDYH010000004.1:147146516-148491516 GCA_029215795.1 Anniella stebbinsi
AATTTTAAGAGTAGTATTGGTATTTTAATAATGTATTAATGTATTTATGTATTTTCTGTCATTTGTATTGATGTTGTTCCCCGCCTCGATCCTGAGGGAGAGGCGGGTAAGATGAAAGATAGATGATTGATAGATAGATAGATAGATGATAGATAGACAAATAGATAGATAGATGATTATATATATATTGTGCTTAATAGTTTTGTGTCGCTCAATATCTCTCACGTTTGCAATGTAAAATGTTTCATTTTCTTTTCTTTTAATTAAGGAGATGATGTTATATGGAAATGAAATAAGAAGTAGTACTGGAAAAATAAAGCTATATGCTGCAATCAAACAACAGCTTTTATGCTGGGGCCTCCCCATTTTTTCTCATGAGCTGGACAATATTCCAATGTGTACACTTAGAACCTTATGAGGAAAATGCAACAATAATTTCCTATTACAGACAACACTAATTTCACCTAGTCTACCTTGTTATTTCAGAAGTCAACATGAGTTAGTGACACATTTTGTCTAGGAACACTTTCTCCTTCCTTTTCACTGCCACGAGGTGGAAACCATGATTGCAACTCTCTATAATGGTTATCTACTTTAAATTTCCTACATTTATTTTTAAAAAGGTTTTTCTGACTTTTTATTGAATTTTATCATCTCATGGCCTCCTGAGCAAAAATTATTGGACTCTAACTAAACTTTTAACCTTTAGCTGAATAATAATATTGGCTGAAACCGACTAATAATTTAACTACATAATATCTTAAGACTACTTAAATACAAAAAGGAGAAGACATTTGTGTTCCTTTACAAGGAGAAAAAGAGGCAGTAAAGAAAAGGATGCCCCCCTCTCCTGCATAGTATTTATTTACTGCAAACCATGCCCTTCCCTGATGATTTGTAGTGAGTGAACAGTAAACCAGATTCCCAGCATCACATCTGTCATTAAATGTCTAGTCCAGTCCATTGTGTGCTCTAGTTATTGTTGCACAGTGATCCCTTATGAAGGAATAAGGAAGAGTTTTGAGAGTTGCTACTAGAGAGTTTTGAAATTATTCCATTTGTTCTTCCAGATCCTTCCACACTTTACCAACAGGATATTCCAGCACAAGGATTCCTTGGAGATGGAGTAGTTTGGGGCTTCTAGGCCTTTAGTAAGGACTCTGATGCCCAGACAAGCTAGAGTGACCAGCTGTTTTTGTGCTAGCACATTCTTGTTAGTGAGGCGTTCAGGCTAAATGAAGATCCCCCTGCACTTCACCCTCCACACCTGTTGGGAGATGAACTTTGGGGGAAGAGAAGGGGGGAAATTGTTTCATTAACATAAAGCACTCGCAGGATTTGCATTAGAGTAGGCTGACCAGATAAAATCCAGGTCAGGGCTCATATAACTTTAACAGTTGTAGAGAAAAGGGAATTTCAGCCAGTGACATTTGTATGCAATTAGTTCCTGGTGAAATTCCCTCTTCATCACAACAGTTAAAGGTGCATGCACTGTACTAGAGTGACCATATACAAAAGAAGGCAGGGCCCCTGCAACTTTAACTGTTGTGATGAAGACGGAATTTCACCAGGAACTAATTGCATACAAATGACACTGGCTGAAATTCCCTTTTCTCTACAACTGTTAAAGTGACATGAGCTCTGACCTGGATTTTATCTGGTCACCCTACATTAGAGGTAAGGGTTTTATTCATTTCTAGTTTGTGCTCCTGCAGTAAGGGGAGAGGCTCTTTCGCAGGCTTCCTATCCCAACACTTCTTGTACCCAGGCCTCTCAGCTTGGTTCCATTACTCATGATGTAGCATTGGGGTGGGGATGGGGACTCGCAAGTAGATTAGGAGTTAGGGTGCTCTAGGCCTTCTCATGTTCCCAGTGACATTATCAGGAGCATGAGCAAGGCTGGTGCTTGGAATGGAGCAATCTTTAAAACAAACTAACTTGGGCCCCAAACAAATTGAACCGAAGTTAGCTTACTTTAGCTAGGGATGGATGAATCTGTCAATTTTGCTTTTTGATCTCAAATTATTTCTGTTCTGTTTATGAAGAAATTCGCAAATTTTGGTAAGTTCTTATTACAAAACAAAACAAACAAAAATCCTCACTGGCCAAATTCAATATTTACAGCATGGGTAGGACCGTTTTGTATCAGCCTGCCATGTAGCTGATAAAGATGAACAGCCTGTCAGGAAAGCCCGATCCTCTCCCAGCCAGAATGGCTTGGAAGGGTCGGTTTTTGCAAGGGGGGAGGAAAGAAGAAAAGAGACTGGTACGCGTGCATGACATGCGTATAGCCTCATGTGGGGGCAGAGCCAAGCCTCTAAAGGCTTGCCCCACATGGCCCCTCAGCCTCTTTTGTTCTGGCCGAGGAAAGAGGTGGTTGAACAATGAAGCTTTTGCTTGCGACTGCACACTTAGTTGGTCTTGGGGCTTGGAAACCTCCCACCCCAAAGGTTTGGTGTCCATGTATATGGCTTGCCATGGCTTGGGGAATTTTCCCCGCTGACAACCAGGGAGCAGCTGAAGTATTCACACCTGTTATTTTATGGGCAGTCATGGGGTTCGGATTTGGTTTTCCCTGCTGCAGGATTGGGGAGTGGCCGCAGCATTTGCATTGGGGACTGCACAGGGCAATTGGGTGGCAATTCTGGGGCCATACCTTTCTGCGCCCCCTTTCCAGATTTACCCCGGTGCTTGAGGGAAGCCTTTTTGGGGGCACCCGCAAGCACCGCATTTGCTGCGCAGGTGCACAATCCAGCTGGATCGGCTGTTGCGGCTGGGTTTCTCCCCCCCCCCCTAAATTGTGTGTGTGCTTGCATGGGAGTAGTGGTTGGGGCCAACTTGCTTCTCCAGCGACTGCTGGTCTTGCTGCCTGAGCACGGATCACTCCGGGAGTGGCTCGTGTTCTGGTGCTGCACTCAGGGTGGCAATCAGGGCCCATGGATGTTGTTTTTTTATTATTATTATTTTATTTTTTTGTGAGGCTAGCCTTCCCCGGGCCCTGTGAACGCTGCTGTCCCTTAGCAACGTTGCAATAGGCAGCAAGTTTGCTGGCCTATTCATCTGGCATTGCAGGCAAGAAGAGAACGTCAGAGGCAGATGCTGTTTGGGCATCTGGGCTCCATCTAGGATACAGGGTGGCTGGGCCTAGTCACTAGGCTTAGTAGGCCACAGTCAAGTATCCTCCGACAACTGGGTCAGTTATTATATAGGTGGCCATTTTGTGGAAAGAAGCACTGTTTAACTTATAGGTTATATAGGTGGCCATTTTGTGGAAAGAAGCACTGTTTAACTTATAGGTTATATTACTATTATTCATTGTATTGGTATACTGCCCCATAGCTGAAACTTTCGGGGTGAATTTTATTATATTGTTGCATTTATATACTGCCCCATAGCTGAAGTTATCTGGGTGGTTACAGATTTGCATACATAAATTTGAAGCCTGACACACTAGAGAAGGGGATGACAGGTTAGAGTCATGCCTCCTAAGAAGGGCATCGGTAGGAAAAAGGGCAAAGGCAGAGCTCAGCACCCCCCTGCCAAACGCCCTCCACAGCAACCTCTTTCTTCCTCAGATGAAGAGATGCCCGACTTTGCATTAGTGTTGAAACACATTGCTGACATAGAAAGGGATAATGCTAGCCTTAAAGAACAACTGGGAGTGGCCAAAGGCCTTGGCCCTAGTAAAGGGCCACCCAACAAGCGAGCATCTAATAGAACCAGGGTTTTTGTTTCAGAAGACATCTTGGCTACAACACTTGCATCACAGATGGTTCAGGAGGCAGAGGCTCAGGATGCTAGGGTGCCAGCGGTCCCTAATATTCTGGCTCAGGGTGAGTGCAATACATCATGCACATCTGGTTGGCTGGGCTGGCCACCATTGGGCACTTGGAGCTTGCCTAATTGGGGAATGGGACAGGTGTGGCCTTTTTCTCCACCAATTGATGTAGAAGAGACAACTACAGGGGATAGCTCATGATGAGAATCCCTGTTGTCTGCTTGTCCATCAGTCTGGCAGACAGTGACTGAATTTGGACAACATGATAGTCAATGGTGGGGTAATAATCAACTTTAGAGTTGTTCCGCTAGGGGGTACTCCCCACACAACATGGTAATAAATAATCAACTGTGGTGTGGATTAGGATCAGCGCAAAGTTGACTATGGCAGCATTCAGACTACATGATAATCAATACAACTGAAGATTGTCCCCTCCCCCAGTTGCTTATTGTGTCATCCAAATTCAGCCACTGACTAGTACTCCAAATGTGGTTACAGCAACACAAACTGCATCAGGGAATGTGGGAAGCATATTTTCTCAGCCAACAGTAGTATCTCAAGCATCTCAAACTTATGCAGAATACTGGTTAATGAGGACCCTTATGCATCTGCAAAGGGCTGAAAGGTGCCTTAGGGAGGAGGAACATAAGGATAAAGACAAGGACAGGGAACAGGATCAAGAAAGGAGTACAAAAAAGAAAGTGGAATGTGATTGGGCCAATTGGCTTGCAGGATATATAATATTTATGGGCGTGGCTCAACAGAAACAGCCCAATAAGGGAATGGTACTTACAAAGTATATTGACATTATCTTGAGTTGTTACTCTGAATATCTTGGGCCTACTTGGCTGGGGTATGATGAGGCATTCGGATTAAAAGCAGCTTTTAACCTTGAGCTAAAATGGGACATCAGGGAGCCGGAGCTCTGGATGCAATTTATGACACCTGCCCAGCCTGTCCAGGGTGATAGAGCAGATAGTGGGCATATTGTATCTCACCTGGCTGGGACCGTGCAAGCTTGCAGACCAGCTGGGCAGGTAGTTCAATCCCGCCTATTATGCTGGGAATTCAGCTCTAAAGGCATGTGTGCAAGGAATCCCTGTAGATTCCGACATGAATGCTCCAGGTGCGGTGGAGCACATCCATTTATCGGATGTCACAGATTCAGAGGAACTAGAGGTTTCCATAAGCCCCTGCCGGGATGTAAGCCTAATGCTCCAGGCCCTGCACCAAAAGAGCCCCAGTCTAATTAAATTGGATACACTGGCATCCCTCCTGAGTATTTATCCACGCAAGGAAGGTGCATCATTTTTGTTTATGTGGGTTTAGGATCCCATTTTTAGGAGTGCGAGAGCATAGCCTTGCTAGGAATCAGGCTTCCGTCTCCAACTTTGAGACAATAGTCTTGGATAAGATAAACAAGGAAGTAAAGGCAGGATGGGATTTGGGCCCTTTTTTGCACCTTCTATTACCACTTCTCAGGGTGTTGCCTTTGGGTATTGTGCCCAAGAAGGCCCCCGGGGAATACTACCTTATTCACAACCTGTCCTATCTGCATGGCAGATCGGTTAACGACGCCATCCCACACAAACTGTGTACTGTACACTATGCCTCCTTTGACAAGCGCTGTACACTATGCCTCCCTCAACAGTGCTGTGAGAATGGTGGGGTGCAGTGGCAAGGGGGCATTGATGGGGAAGTGCGATATAAAATCTGCCTTCCACCTTTTTCCAGTGCACCCTAAGGATTTTGATTTGTTGGGGCTTGCTTTCCAGGGACAGTTTTATGTTGATTGGGCCTTACCCATGGTGCGCTCTATTTCATGATCTGTATTCGAGAGGTTTAGCATCCCATTATCTAGATGACTTCTGTTTTCAGGCAGGGCGCACTCTCACCAGTGCCAAATAGCACTGATAGAATTTGATGCCCTAACCAAGGAACTAGGAGTGCTGCCTGCCCGGGGAAAAACGGAAGGTCCAACAACAACAACATTGATATTTCTAGGCATACAGCTTAACTCCATAAGACAATCTTGCAGTCTTCCGAGGGAAAAATTGGACACGCTTAGTAAATTAATTTCCCTGACACGTTTGTCATGGAAGATCACCCTCCAGCAGCTGCAGGAGCTTGTGGGACATCTGAACTTTGCTTGTAGGGTTATAGGTCTGGGATGGGCTTTTGTAAGGCATCTGTGTGATGCGATGAAGGGGGCAAGACAACCTCTTCATTGTATCTGGGTATCTGGAGAAATGAGAGTGGCTTTGGAAGTCTGGGAAAACTTCTTGACTCACTATAATGGGGTGTCCTTCTGGCGGCAGGAATTGCTACTGGAAGCTCAATTGCAGGTACAGTCTGATACCTCTGCCTCACTAGGATTTGGGGTAATTTTCCAAGTCTATTGGTGCGCACATCAATGGCCATGGTGGTAGAAAGAGAGAGTGATTTGTAGTGACTTAACATTTCTAGAGCTTTTCTCCATTGTGGTGGCAATTTGGCTTTGGGCCGAGCCTCTTTCCAATGCAGCGGTACATTTCTGGTGTGATAACTTGGCCACTGTCCAAATAGTGAATTCACTGACATCTAGGAATCCTTGTGTAATGTGTCTGGTGAGAGCCATGACTTCACGCTGCCTGCAATATAATCTTACCTTTTTGGCACAACATATACTGGGGCTGAATAATGGAATCGCCGTATAACCAGATGTCCAGGTTCCGGGAATTGGCCCCTACGGCCAGGTTACACCCAGAGGCAGCAAAAACCATTATGAGATCGGTTGTTTCCATCACACATGCAGCCTACGAGAGAGCAGGTAGGGAGTTTGGCGTTTTCAGAGCTGAGCGGCAACTTCCGGGCCTCTAGCCCATTCCAATAGAGCATTTAATGGAGTTATGTGTGGTTTTACACGGCACTGGCTGGTCCACTCATACCATCCGATGTAAGCTGGCCAGACTCTCATTTATGTTAAAGACAATTGGGTTGCTAGACGTCATGTCTGACTTCTGCATAAGAAAGATGCTTATGGGATGGGCTAGGTTGGCCCTGCCTGCTGCTGATTCACATCTCCTTATTACCCACAATGTGTTAGTCAGTTTAAAGTGACAATGGCTAGCCCTCTGCTTCTCAGTATTTGAACAGGCTCTATTCCATACAGTGGCAATCACTACCTTTTTTGACACTTTTAGAATTGGGGAAGTTCTTGCTGTTCCAAATCAGATCAATCTGACAGAGTGCTGCAATTAGGAGATGTGCAGAGGTTTGGGGACAAGGTAATCTTAAGGCTGTGATGGTCTAAGACGGACCAGTGGAGCAGACACATCTCCATTACATGAGCAGAGGCTCCTCTTAAGGAACTTTGCCCTGTTGCAGCCTTGAGATACTACTTAGCTCTAAGGGGAAGCAAGCCTGGCTTCCTCTTCCGTCATTTGAACAAGTCCCCTTTAACTAAGTATCAGTTCTGGACGGTTGCAAAAAAAGGCACAGAAAGCACTGAGCTTGGGAAATTATGAATTTGGCACCCATTCTTTTAGGATAGGTGCCACATCTTCAGCGGTTGCTATAGGGATGGGTGATGCTAAAATACGAGCCATAGGGAGATGGCGGTCTGGTGCCGTCAAGGGTTATGTTTGAAAATAAGCACTCAAGGATACATTGTAAATAGTTATGTGCCTTCTACAGATCATTGGAGGAGACCAGCGCCTGTGAAGGTCCTCATCTGTGGACACAGTATGGTGTTCTGGGCCAGCCGTAGAATGATGTGAGCAGCTGTCGGCACACAACTGGGTCTCGGTCCATCAGCCTCCACCCAGTGGTTGGGGAGGCACGGCTTGTGCTGTGGAGGTCTCCTCCATATCCTGTTCAGATCTGGTACTGTGCCTGGGCCACCCAGGGTGTTGGTGCTACACTTGGGTGGGAATGACTTGTGCCTTCTAAAAGGGAAGGCCCCATTCATACAGGGTAAATTAGATTTTGAGTTTATATGGAGCCAGTGGACTGACACCTGGATAGTGTTGTCAAACATGCTCCCTAGATGCCAATGGCGTGAAGGTTGGAACATCCACAGTTTAAATAGGGCAATTTAAAATGTTAATGGGGAAATTAGGCTCTTCTTTCAGGACCGGCAGGGAATAGCCATCCCGCATCCTGATATTATGACTACCAAAGGGGATCTATACAGGGCTGACGGAGTTCACCTCTCCGATGCAGGGAATGACATTTTCCTGCAGGAACTACACATGGCACTGTTGGAATTTTTCCAAGTCAGGTGGGGGTAGGGAGCCGAAGCTGAGGTTTGGCTCCCTTCTTTGGCGGATAGTGCAGGAATTTTGGGGGATGAGAATAGGGATGGTGAGCACTCTAGCACCTTTATGGTGATTGGCAATCCAGATGCCCTGCTCCTTGGGGGCTGTGTAGCTTCTGTGTCAGGATATGGTTTGCCTTTGGGGACCTGCTTGTTTCATCTACCCAGAGCTGTGCAGCCCTGGGTGGGGATGATACAGGTAGGTCTCACCAAACACTCAAGTGTAGTTGAACACAGGGGTCACCCAACCCCTGTGTTCAACTAAGTGGCTCCTCCAGATTGGCAGGCTAGTTGCCTGAGATAAATGAGCTAGATTCCTGCACATTCATGCTCTGATTCATGGAGGAGAGAATCTCCATGTTAAATAAAGAGGCCCTAGTTTATCCCAAGCTCTGGTGTCCATGTCTTATTTCGTATGCTTTCTTCTCCACTTGCAAAAGGGAGATGGTAATTAGAGATATATGGATTGTGTAAAATCCGTTCCGTCTCAGTTTCCTCGATTGTGCAGTGTATTTTGTTTTGCCATCCATTCACCCATTTTATTTTATTTTGTTTATTAAATTTATACTCTGCCTTTTTCCTCCAAGGAACCTGAGGTGGCATCTATAATCAACCTCCTCTCCATTTTATCCTTACAGGAACAACCCTATCAGGTAGGTTGGGCTGAGAGTTCTGTGACTGGCCCAAAGTCACCCAAGTAAACTTCTATGGCTGAGTCAGTACAAGAACCTGGATTTCCCAAGTCCCAGTCTAACATTTTAACCAACTACACTGGCTCTCCAGTTTAGCATATTGTCCCCCATTCCATTCGACTTGTCCATGCATATATTTTCCAGTATGGCATATGCCTTACCAGAAATGTGCATGTTTTCCTGCAAGTGAATTTGCATAAATTTTGAGGAAGTAAAAAATAAATAAATCCAGGAGTCTGCAAATTCCGTGCAGCCTCAGAAATCCAAACTCATTTTAGTCCATCTTGAAATTCCCCAGCATCTAACATGGTTGAATACACAGGTTTCAAACCCAGGCTTTTAAGAGCTAAGCACTGGAAGCCATTTACCTGGATAGACAAATTGCTTTCTCCTACATTTGAATTGTTTAAATCTCAAGTTCCTTCAATCCTGCTTTTGAGGGGGAAATGCAAAATTTGGATAACTCTGATAAAAACAAAAACCCAGAAAAAAAAATCTCTATTTCTAAATTTAGCAGAGCTCATTCCAAATCAAGACAGGCCAATTTGGCCTGTCAATATCAAGGACATGAACTCTTTTGTTAATATACTTTGAAATCCAAAAAGACAGAAAAAAGATGAAGAAAACAATCCAGATATAGGGTTATCCTTGGGTAAGCATTCGACAGTGCTTCAGTTTAGCTCTTCTTTTGAGGTTAGGTCAAGCGTATAGACATTACAGACAAACATTTATTTTGTTTCATTTTGTCCTGGCATTTATTCATGAAATGGTGAGTACAAGAAGTCAGTCTATTTTAAAAAAATATAAGTGTTCTCTCAGAGACATATATATATATATATATATATATATATATATATCCCCCCCCCCCCACTGCATCATAGCATACGTTTCTGGTCTGAGCTGCAATTCACATTGCCACTAAGTACTAAAAGCAATAACATTTTATGTGTAACATAAAACTTTTATGAACAAGTAAATTATCAGGCTCTTCATTGTGCATTTCTTTCAGTACAGACTAGATTTGAATACTAGGACCGATTCCCTTAAAACAGTATACTGGAGGGAAGCATAAATCGAACAGACTGCATTCTTTAAGGAAGAGAGTGCAAGTAGAAATATTACTGGGCCTATATTAGACAGGGGTGGCTGAAATCGGGGAGAGCTCACCCTCAACCAGGCCGTGCGAGTCTCTGCTGGGCACTTGGCAGCTGCTGGCCACAGCTTCTGGCCCTTTCCTCCACTGTGCTAATGGGGGAAATTGCATGTTCTCCCCTCCTCCTGCGCCAATGAGGCCCCCAAAGGCCCTATTAACACAAGGGTAAACCCTTACCCTTGCATTAATAGGGCCTTTAAGGCCCCTATTGCTGTAGGGGTGGGGGAGAATGCTTGATTCCAGTAGGCTCTGGAAATTGGGTATTTCCTCCTTCCATGCTAATGGCAGCCACGGGAGGGGTCATTTCCCTCCCGGCCCAGTCAGAAGCTTGTGCCATCCCAACACATGGAGGACATAATCCTATCAGGATACTTGCCAGCCTCTTGAATTGGAGGCTGATGTCTATCCAATGCAAGGCAGCTGATTGGAGGCTGATGTCTATCCAATGCAAGGATCTTCTTCTCTATGCTCTGGGTGCCCTGTATTTATGGCTAGATGGGCAATTTTGTCCATCTAGCCAGGGAGCTTCAGAGCAGGAGGAGGGAGGCCACACAACACATAGGAAACTGCATAAAGCATCTTAAGAACATAAGAAGTGTCATGGTGAATCAGATGGATGGTCCATCTAGTCCAGCAATCTGTTCACACAGTGGCCAACCAGCTGTTGACCAGGGACCAACAAAGCAGGATATGGTGCAACAGCACCCTCCCACCCATGTTCCCTAGCAACTGGTGCACACAGGCCTACTGCCTCGGATACTGGAGGTAGCACATAGCCATCAGGGCTAGTAGCCAGCAATAGCTTTCTCCTCCAGGAATTTATCCAACCTTCCATGGTCTCCTTCCTGGCCCCAGGACTGCCCCCCTTTTTGCCCTCTCCATGCCAGTTATGATAGGGAGAGGATGGGGAGGGCAGTTTCAGGCCCTGGCTCTGATCCCGGTTCCCAGAAACTGAACAACTCAGTGGCTGTCTAGACAGTGGCAATAGGATTGTGCCCTAAGTCCATTCCAGAAAATCTAAATTTATCTTTAGATATATAAAACTCTGGATTTAAGTGCTTAAATGGGTACTGCAGTAATCTTAAATAACAATAATTCAGGATTCAGAAGTGTAGGTATCAAATGGTCAGTGGTAATCACATATTGTTTTGGCAACCACCTACCCTTGTTGCCCAAGAAAAACTTATATACGTGTCCCCTGCCCTACTTTGAGTTCTGTGAAACACACAGACTGTGGAATGAGATCAGTGCTGATCACAAATAATAGTTAGTTATCAAGGCCAAATAAAGGTTACTTATCAGGGGAGAACCAGTAGCAATTTCTTAGGTGTAGAAGATACCCAAAGTGTTTTGATCCTCAAGGGCAGAGGAACTTCCTATACTACCATAATATTAGAATAAGCACATTTTTATTACTCTATATCTCAATTACAACCATTTTCTTGAATGGATTGTTATAATGTGGGTCCCAGAATCAGTTAAATGAAGAACATTTGTCCTTTAGCAAGGCCCTTGGTTGAAATGTATTGGGCAATTCACACATATTAAATTGCTACTTTCAAAAACTAGAATTCTACCTTTCCAATTGCTCTTCTGTTTTTGGTGCTGGTGGTGACAGGGATCTGTTCCCCACACTCTGCTTGGCTCACACCTATTCATGAGTAATAAATCAGACTTGTGACCTTTGAAGTGGCCTGAGATGGTCTGGAATGTCTGTGACAATTCAGTCTGTTTTGGAGTTGGGGCACTCCACATGTGAGTTCTCCTGGCCGCCTTTTGAGCCAGGTCTAGACTCCTTTGAGCTGGGGCTATAGCTCAGTGGTAGAGCACATGCTTTGCATGCAAAATGTCCCAGGTTCAACCCCCCCAGCATGTCCAGGTTGGGCAGGAAAAATTCCTTCCTGAAACTCTGAAGAGTCGCTGTCAATCAGTGTCGATGATACTGTGCTAGATGGATCCATAGTCTGACTCAGAATAAGGGAGCTTTCTAGGTTCTTATTACCCTCACCATGATGTTTCCCTTCCCTTCCCTCCAGTCCTGTCCCTCCTTCAAAAAAGTAAGCCTTATTGGGAAACGAGCTGACAAGCATTAGGAAGTTCTCTCTTTCATCACAAGAGACAGCCTACCTGGTCGCAAATGGTTGGTGGAGCATTGTTTTCTTGCAGGACCACAGGGCCAGTAGTGTGCTAGCTATGTGCCTCATGTTCCTCAGAGCTATTAGTTGCCACTTGCCAGGATCTGGGGGAGGGGGTCTGGATTAGGGCATTGCAGGAGCGATGGGACAGCTTTCAGCACATAGCAGAGTTCCTGGTGCTGCAGGGCAGGGTTCTAAGATACTTAAAAAAAATTGATCTAGAGATGAATTATAGTCTGTTCAAAAGCCTTGTTTTTAATTTTGTACAGCTTGTTTTTCTTCTCCCTTTAGCTACAAATTAATCTCTCTCTCTCTCTCTCTCTCTCTCTCTAGGACAGCCACTGTCAGAATCCAGCATTGCTCAGGCAAACAGTACTGTCTTCAATCACACTTGCCTGATCCAGCCAAGAGCCACACACACACACACACACACACACACACGTTCTGTTTCTTGTTGGATGATGAATTGCATTCACAAATGAGTGCTGTGAATATATTTTCCCAAAGGGATCCACTATCCAGGGTTGTGTGTGTGTAGATCAGGTCTGATACTGACTATAGCGCTGATTGTTTGTTTGGGATGTAGAATAAATGTTCCTGTTGCACAGCTCATTGGCATTATTATGTAGGGTTGTGGATGATTCCCCTGATGCGCCTTGGACGCTGTTTCGGAGCCCCCAAAACAGCCCTGATTCACCTTGGGGCGCTTCAGGGGTTGCCTACCTCAACTCAGCGCCAAAAGCTGAGGCAAGATCCAGCCCCCCTGAGACAACTCAGCCTTGAGGGTCCTTGGGTGCCGGCCGCACAGCTGGCAACCAGGAAAGCCGGTAGCAAGGCTGGACAGGAGTCCATTGGACTCTTGACTTCCTTTTCCCTCCCTCCCTGCTCCCTCCCTGCTCCCTCACCCACCCCAAACCACCAGCACTTCTCCTCTCATCACCACTATCGCACCACCGCCACCGCCACCGCCGCCGCCATTGTTGCCACTGCTGCATAGCCAACATCACTGCTGCATTGCCACCGCCATCACTGCATCACTATCATGACCAGGAAACACGGCGTCCTCCTAAGAACCGGGCCGTGATTTCAAGATATCGCGGGGTTCTGTTTTAGACATCTCTGGCTGCAAACTATGGTGGCCATAAAACAAAAATGGGTGTTTGTGTAGATGTACTAAACAGAACCCCTGCAATATCTTGAAATCGCGGCCTGGTTCTCAGGAGGACACCGTGTTTCGTGGTTGCAGCGACGGTGCAGTGGGTAGCGATGGCGGCGGCTGGTGATGCGGCGGTGATGGCAGGTGAGTGGGGAGAACGTGGAGAGGGAGGTGAGTCCAATGGACTCTCAGCCAGCCTTCTGCCAGCTTTCCTGGGATGGCGGGAAGGAGGACTCAGTTCCACTCCAAAGAGGCCCAAGGTGCCCCAAAGCTTCGGTACTGATCTGTTTTGGCTTCACGGTGCCTCGGGCCAACCTAGAACCAACTCTGAACCAAGGTGAGGTGGGCTGAATTAGCCTGCCTCACCTTGGGTTCAGGGGTTTGCCAAAGGTGCTGCACAGCCCTAGTGTTATGTATATCAGACATTGACTCAGTTCGGACGACACATTAGGCAACGGAGGAGGGGGGAACAATCGTCAGTTGTGTTGCTTATTGTGTCGTCTGGAGGGCAGCACACAATGCACACACAACTGACAATATGTTAATCAGGCACTTTAAACAACGGAGCGAAACAACGTGCTTGCACGTTGTTTAGCCCGAAGCCCCGTTGTTTAAAGTGTCGTCCGAATTCAGCCCCCCTCTCTCCGTGGACTAGTCCGTTTTGGAATAGAGTTCTGCTGCCTAGAGCAGCCAAAAAAACCCAGCCGCTCTATGCAGTCGGCAGAACTCATGGTGCATGCTGGGATACAGCTGGGGGACACATGGAGGAGAGGCTACAATCAAAATGGCTGCCGCAAGTTCCTAGCAGCCGGGGCGTTTGCCAGTTCCGAGCAGCGCCAGCTGCAGCATGTTGTCTGTAGAGCTCCTCCTGCCTATCGCACGGTCAGTACGTTATTTACCCCTCCATTGCTTAATATGTCGTCCGAACTGAGCCATTGTCTACGCATGCGTAGGCCTGGCTTCATTGCACATTGTGTGGAGTTACTTCAAGCACACAGTGCAATCCTAAATGCACTTACTAGAAAGTAAGTACTATTGATCTCAGTGGGACTTGCTTCTGAGGAAACATGTTTAGATTGCACTGTCATATTTAAGCCACATCAATCTTTGTTATTTGTATATCAATAGAGAGTGCATTAAAATGCAAGCAATGTGTGACCAATACTGTTCTCAATATTCTAGTAAGATCCCATTTACAGTCTAAATTGAAGAATGACAATTCACCTTGCTAACTCAGGTTCCCCCAGGATATATAATTCAATACCGGTAACACATATCCTGTAAATTTTTATGTGCTAATTTCCTTTTGAATAAGCCTTGTAGCTAGTTAATTATATCATCTTTACGGCATCTCATAATTTTATAAGACATTTTCAAAACTACAGTATTTGTGTTTTCTAGTATCTAGTCAACACTATGTTACTATTGAACTCAGTATATTATGTTAAGTAACCATTATTTGAAGTGCCTTCACTGTATCATTTTATCTAACTGCCATTGCTGACTTTTACACAGACAAAAAAGAAATATCTATCTATCTATCTATATTTGAAAGATTGCATAGAAGAGATTTTCTTGCCTGTAAACTGTGGATATCAAGAGAAAGACTGAGGCTTCTGAACCCAAAGCCCTTGAAGTACTTCTCTAAGAAACTATGTTGAGATCAGAAGCTCAAGGGGAAACATACTGTTCTCGCTTCCAACAAGAACCTTCAGTATCACAGCTAAAAGCTTTTCAATGGGTTACAGATAAACATCATACAAGGAAGTAAAAGCAGTTGCCATGAGGACTTAGATGACTTTTAGAGGTTTCCCCCCCAAAGTGCAATTCTTGTATCTAGATAATATATCTCAATATATAAAATCTAACAAACAGGTATCATTTAATAAAAGTTAAAAAAAATGAAGATAAAAACTAAACCATACTTTATCACGTTAAAAGAACAAAGATACTTTTCCTAAATTGGTCTGCTAATACATTAGTAGGACTTAATGTAGTTGTTAGAAGTACAAGGAGGTTATATTTAGACTGACCATATGAAAAGGAGGACAGGGCTCTTGTATCTTTAACAGTTGCAAAAGACAGGGAATTTCAGCAGGTATCGTTTGTATGCATACAGAATCTGGTGAAATTCCTTTTTCATCTCAACATTAAAGCTACAGGAGCTATACTATTCTCTGGCCTTTCGGACGCAATAAAGGAATTGAATTGAATTGAGCTATACTAGAGTGACCAGATACAAAAGAGGGAAAGGCTTCTGCAGCTTTAATTTTGTGATGATGAGGAAATATCACCAGGTTCTGCATATATACAAATGACACCTGCTGAAATTCCCTTTTCTATGAAACTGTTAAAGATACAGGAGCCCTGTCCTCCTTTTCATATGGTCAACCTAGTTATATTGCATCATCCCAGGTAGGGATGGGTGGAACCACTGTTTTGGAAAGTCATGGTAGATCATCAATTAAACTAGTTCTGGTGTTTGAAAACTATGGAGTGGATTAGGGAATCCAAAATGGAATATCTGTAATCCCAGACCATGTTAGGCCTCAGCTATCATGTTATTTCAGAATGAGTACAGAACCTGTTATATTTACGTGGAACTTGGTTTTAATTAAAAGTGGAGCAGTCTATAGATCAGAACCAAGACCTACCCATTTCTGCTGGGAGTGTAAGTTAGAACTACCCCCATTTCCACATGGTAATTTTTAATAATGTGATGGACCATTCATGTGAAATAAGTCATCACTTTGATTGACTGAGTTGCATCACAACATTGCACACACTGCTTTGGGGATGTTTTCAGAAAAATGGGAAAAACTGCCCAGTTTACATAATGAATCCTTGAACATGAAAAACACACCATGTGGCACTAGTTGCTATGTGGAGTGAGTTAAAGCAGCCATACTATAGATTATTATCACACCAAACTCCTTTCAGTATTGTTCAGCAATCTCAGTTTGCATTTTCATGTTGCTATTCTTGTTTGTTTGTTTTTCTTAGTATTTGACCAAAGCACTTTTTTCAACAAAGGACTTGGTTAAAAATACACTATTTAGATTTTCTGGTGCAATTATGCTTCTGTGCAAAGACACTCTGAACAATTATGTGGCATTATTAGTTAAAATTATCATAGAAACAGAGTGAGCATTTTGTTTTCTTTTTTAGATAAATTGCACCATTCCTGTTTATAAAGCAAGAGTAGTTCTAATTTTTTTAAAATGAGAATAAATGACAAATCTAAAGGAAATGTTTTTTGTTTTGTTTGTTTGTTTGTTTGTTTGCCAATGGCAGTGCTATTTACTATTAAGATCCTGTAAGGATTAACATTTAGTGTGCAAAAATGTTCTCAGTTCCAAAACATTGTTTCCCATTTCTCCAGAGTATGTATGTAGTGGATGCTGGTATTTTGTAATCATGAGACGATTTATATGCAAATATATGACATGCTGAAAAGTATTGATTAATAACTCCGATCCATCACTTTTGAGTTCAGTTTTCAGAAGCCCACATATGATGTATTTAATTCTAGGGATATATGGTGGATCCAAAGGCTCACTGTTGACACAATATATATTATCCAAGGCCTTATTAATCATTTATGGTCCCACAGGCTCTGTCACCCTGGACTGAAGATTTCGTTTCTAGGTATAAAAGTTTTGCAAACTCTGATAGTACCTTGACTGTTGATCTATAGCATTTACAACAGGTATATCTACCCTACAGACTTGAACCGGCTCATAGTACAAGATTATACATGTCTACTCAGAAGGAAGTCTTCTTGTTCTCAATGGGACTTACTCCCAGGTTTCTGTGTATGGGATTGCAGCCTCTGTAGCCATTCTGTCTCCCCAGGAAACCCTGGGAACTGTATCTCTGTGAGAGGACTAAGGATCTTTGACAGACAATTCTTAGCATTCTAGGTATCAGGGAACTTGGAATCTTGGGGGAGGATGGTAAAGTCATAACACCTAAACTATGAAACTGGTAAAAGGGCATATCATAAATAAGACCATGGAATTGGTAATTTTCAAAACTGGCCTTAGAAAACCTTGGGCTCAAAGCTAGCTCCTTAGGCAAAGCAAATTTTACCTAATTTGAAGTCGCTACGTAGCTCCTACCCCCATGTCCTGAGTGTGGACTTGGATCAAGTCCTCAACTAGACTTTGGCCAGGCTCCTCTAATCAATGGAATAGTGGAAGGTTTGAACGGAAGTGCTTTCATAAATACATTGCAGTATTTCCTTCAGCAACCCCTGAGGTTTCCTTCTTTGTATTTTGTTGTTGTTGTTGTTTTTGCTGTTGTTGCTGTGGGATCTGGAATTGATGCTGCCCTCCTTTTTGCTGTGGAGATATAGTATTATGTCTTCCCCACTCTGCGTTAGATGAATGTGGCATTCCTACCTCTTTCTTTCAATTTTGCTTTCTCCTGCATTTTTTAACAAAATCTCATATACTTTCCATTTCAGATATGAAATTTGAGAATTTTGAGATTATATATATAGATCTAAAATGAACTAAAACAGAATTCTCACCCATCTACACCAGCTAAATGGAACAGAAACTGATACTCAAAGTATAAAGAGGACCATATTGGATCTGTGTGCTCCGTAGCTGTTAAAGATGAGGAGCATCTCAGGAAAAAAACAAGTGGCAATCCTATTTGCCCACTAACAGGGTTGAATATACAGGGATCTGAACTTTAAGCCCTGGACTAGGTGAATGAATTGGTCAGGTCCAGTTTCTCCTACATTCATTAAAAAAAATCTTAAGATCCGTTTGCCCTGAATATGGAGAAGTTTATGAATTTTGGTACATTCTTAACCAAACCAAACTGAAATGAATTACCTACCCATCCCTAGTCAGTGCTATTGGGCAATTTTGCTGTCGTAGCTAGGTGAACAGGAAGCTATTTAGCATGGAGCTAAGCAGTCTCATGCTAGTCCACCACAACTTATTTTATCCCAATATTAATATTAGATTGTCTCAAAAGTTTGTTGTCTTCAAAATGGCAATAAAACACTAAAACTCCCTTTTACATATTCCATTTTATATCCTTTTTCAGTCTTGATTGTACAACTTAATAAAAATTTCCTCTTCCGAAGGAAACTATATTCTTTTGTGTTCTTTCAATGCTGTCTCATTCTTTTTGTGTGTCCTCCCTCCCCCCCACTCCATCAGTAGAAATTGACCTGCATTGTCAGATTAGAGATATTCTTGTGCTCTAAAACTGATAGAAAATCTCATCTGGTATCATGACTTTCTAAATGACCTTGGAGTTTGTTTTGTCACTCCACGTACCTCAGGACATGCTGAAGAAGGTATTTGCTAGCAGAAATGAATTTAAAGTGGTACACTGACATTTGCTTGACATATAATTCCATATTCTTCATAACAGTATCTTCATCGACAGATGTGGTTTGTGTTGTTCTCATGAAAACTGAGACAACAGAAGCAGTATTTAAAGGATACATTGCTAAGTGCCGAATTGTATAATACTATAGGGGGATGTATTTTTTGGCAGGTTATGTCAAATGACTAGTTTCTGATTCATACATGATCTTGGCACATGTTATAAATCTGCGGAGGGGAAAAACTTTCCCTATTGGACAATCTCCTTATTTACAAGGGTTCCTCAAAAAAATTACAATAGACTACCATAAGTCAGGTTAAACCTCTGGCACCCTATAGTCATGCACAGACTATAGACTTAGGGAGTCCTTAGAATTTAGGGTGTCCATAGAACTTAGGGTGTCCATAGAACTTAGAACTTAGGGAAACCATAAAAAGCAGAACTAAGGGACTCTGTAGAACTTAGAATTTCAAGTGTCCATAGAATTTAGAACATAGGGAGTTCATAGAACCTAGAACTTATGGAGTCAGTAGAACTTAGAATGTAGGGAGTCCATAGAACTTAGAACATAGGGAGTCCATATGCACCTTAAAATGTAGGGAGTTCTAAGTCCTTCTAGCAAGAACCTTACCCCAAATGTTTCAGCCCACTTCTTAAACAGTATGAGTAGGCAACAGCATATTCAGCCACTATTTTGGCAGCTTTGCTTCCTTCAAAATAATTTGGGGACCCAATTAAAATGTGTTGTTGTTGTTGTTGTTGTTGTTGTTTAAATTGAAGGTCTACAGCAGGGTTGCAGAACCTGAGGCCCAGCAGAAGATCACAACCCATCACTCCAGAGTTCTCCACAATGTAATGCCTTTCTCCTGGCCCCACCCCTTTCCCCTGGCAATCAATCTTTGGGTGGTTTCCTGACTTCTGTGCAATTCCCCACCCCATTCTAAAAGGTTGAAATGCCTATCGTAAAAATTAGTTGTTGTCAGTAAGAGCTTTAATTAAAATATGCTGGTATTTTGGGCCTGCCACTTTTGCCTTCAGCCCACCCCCACCCCTGGAATGTGGCTCCTGAGACCTTCTCTAAAATGGAATTTGACCCTCACACTAAAAGAGGTTGAATGCCCCTGGCCTGCACAGACTGGGTCTTGCATATCCCAGAGAATATGACACCTCTACAGTGCCATTGTGATCCCTCTATGACACCTCTACAGCCCCATTGTGTTCAATAGGGGGTGGCTATTCTGACTCCATTCTGTTAAATAAGTCATATATACCATGAGTAGAGAATGTATGGAGTAAATAAAGGAGGTTTGCCCAAATACCTCCGTTTTAGATTTTAGTAACAAAGATTATTATTATTATTTTTTAAAACCCTTTTATGTTGTTGTGTTTTGAGAGTATTTTGTTTTAGGCCTGTGCAAGCCTCAGGCCTCAGAAGTCTGAATCTGAAGCCCAGCAGCCATTTCATGATGGATCCACCATTTCATGATGGAACCGCCATTTCATGATGGAGCCGCCATTTTCTTGCCTACTCCCAGGGCCCCATACAGTCTACAACTCCCAGCATACAGTGCCTGGGAGGGCTAGACTTACCAGGGCCCAGGAGCAGAGGGTAGACCTGCCTTCATTGCCACCATTGCCCGCTCCACAGCAATATGGAATCTATCTTCCTGGCACCATTACATCCTTTCCGGCGCCATTGCATCCTTTCTGGGGAAGCTGGCGATCTTGCAACAGATCTCTCCAGAAAGGATGCAATGGCACCAGAAAGGATGCAATGGTGCCAGAAAGGACACAATGGCGCTGAGCCCTGGGAGGATGCACTTGCGCCGGGAAGATAGACTCCACATTGCTGAGGAGTGGGCAATGGTGGCAATGAAGGCAGCTCTACCCTCTGCTCCTGGGCCCTGGTAAGTCCAGCCCTCCCAGGCACTGCATCCTGGGAGCTGTAGACTGTACGGAGCCCTGGGAGTGGGCAAGAAAATGGCAGATCTGTCATGAAATGGTGGGTTCATCATGAAATAGCTGTTGGGCTTTGGATTCAGACATCCAAGGCCCGAGGTTTGCACAGGCCTTTTTTATAACCTTTCTACTAATTGTTTTACATGTGCTTTGGTGATATTTATTATGTTGCATGAGTTAATTCATTTTGTATTTTGACATTATTTTTTATCAGTCTGGTGAGTCATCTCGCCCTTTGGAGGGGATGCATGCTATTCACCCTTAACTGAATTGCAAAGCAACAGCAGCTTCCCATGACTCAATACATTTGTATGTATAGTTCCTTTCTCTGCAATTTGCATATTCTGAAATTCCACGGTATTTTTCAGAAGCTCACCAAATCAGGTAATGTTTCTCCCTGCCTGCACATAATTATTTCAGGTCCACCTTTCATAAACACCCTAGATATTTTTCACACCTGACACTACTTTTTATTAACATGGGGAGGAGTTGATGTTGAGAATACATCCTATATATCATCTTGCTCATTAGCAGGTGAAGTGTTTCCAGTGAGAAACAAACATCTCCGCAAGATTCTTTAGTTTTATTGAATTTTGTTGTTATGGTATATTCATAGATCAGGAAACTTTGATAATCACTCAAGTTAATTACAACATATCTCAAAATGCACACTTTTAATACTCATATGTCAAAGTGCTGGAGAATGTATAATCTAATTAGGGATGTTCAAGCCCTGTCTCTTAATTTCAACAGATTTTTTTATTTTTCCATCCGATGGCCTGGATACTTACAAGAACCTCAGGTGAGCATCTCAGACATTTTTGCTTGTATGAACTGTAGTGTAACTCAGACATCCATTTGGTTGCACATCAGAACATAGGAAATTTTCTTTAACAGAGTCCATCCCTTGGTCCATTGATATCAATGTTATCTCTAACAGCTGTCCACAGTTTCAGTAGGAGCCTTTCCAACCCTACCTGGAGAAGCCAGAGGGTGAACCTGAGTTCTTCTCCAAGTAAAGCATGTGCTCTGCTACTGAGTTATGGGCTGCAGCATGAGATTATGTCCATTAATTGGACAGAATCAGACAGAGGGTAGGTTTAGTGTAATTGTTCACACCAACATAACTGTACTATCCAAACCAGGAATTGACATGTTATTAAGGCAAAGCTCTTGCACTTGCAAAGCTCAGCAGAACTTCCTAGATGATTTTGCAGGCACTGAGAGAATACTTCAACTTGTAAGACGGTCTTGCTAATGCTTGAAACCTACTGTCCATGGGCAGCATCCAATGCAGCACTATGTTGTGCCTCCGTTTGGGATGGAGGAGGAGAAAGAACAACTGAGCCTGAGGGTGTTTGGAGAGGGGTCCAGCACATGGGCAAGCAGAAGATAACTGCAGCTTGACACAGCTGGCCTCACTCATCCATCAGCCTCGGTATAAAAGACAAGCCTCAGGTGCTGGAAGGAATTGTTGTTTTGGCTTATCCATAGCAGTAGCGTTCCTGCCAGCTCCTGGACCCGGCTTGGATTATTCTTGTACCAGGAACGACTTTGACTCTTCTTCAGCGAGTTCCTATATTTGGTTTTGTTTTCCTTGGCTTCAGATGGATACCTTTGGCTTATTGACCTTGGACTGTTTAATGACCCACTCTAGCTTCTGCTTCTCTCTCAACTCCTGTGATTTATGACACGCTACCACTAACATAAATGACATTGTGCTAACATAAACCATCTCTAGTGCAATGCCAATTGTGTATGCTTGCATTATTGATATTGTGCTAAAGGTAGTTTATTCTAGCACAACGTTGTTTAAGTGAGTGGTAGTACCATGTACTGTGGGATACTGCCCACGTTTGCAGAACTTAAGCAAATGGGTCCTCTACATCTTTGGCCTAGAGTAGCCATAAGAAAGCAGGAGTGACTACTGGCAATTTGCTACTTAGAATGGTGGTGGTGAATTCATTGACTTGATGAAGTTGTAGAGTTGCCACCAAAGTAAAAAAATTGAGGCAGATTTGACACTTTCTCCTTGAGAGAAACGTCTGGGAAATTTAGAATGAAATGTCTGCACAGCCATAATGCATGAATGCAAACTGTTAACCAAGTTGTGCTGGGTGTATCACCTGCCTCTTGCCAGTACTGGAGTCTGTTTGGGAATCCAAAGAAGGCAAATGAGCAAAGCATATCAAATCTAGAATTGCTACCAAACGTGGTGGCAGGTTTGATCATACTTGTTTGTTGAAGTGTTTGTGTTGTGATGTAATCCATGTGCATGTGTGTCTATGTGTGTAAGGAACGTGTAAGGGGAAAAAAGACTTAAACTGCACACTATGGAAAACTAGTTCTGGTCACCGCACCTAAACAAAGACATTGTAGAGTTAAAAAAAAAAAAGTGCAGAAAGGGCAACTAAAATGATGAAGGGGCTGGAGCATCTCCCCTATGAGGGAAGGTTATAACAGCTGGGACTCTTCAAGTTAGAGAAACGTGCCTATGGCCATACCACCCTGAATCTCATCTGATCTCAGAAGCTAAGCAAGGTCTGTCCTGGTTAGTACTTAGAGAAAAGCTGAGTGGAGGGAGACATGATAGAGGTGTAAAAAATGATGCATGGTATGAAGAATGTGGATAGGGAGGCATTTTTATCCTTCTCTCATCATTCGAGAACCCAGGGTCATCCCATGAGGATGATTGGTGGGAAACCAGGACAGATGAAAGGAGGTGCTTCTTCACACAGTACATAGTTAAACTGTGGAATTCAGTGCCACAAGATGTGTTGATGGCCAGCAATTTGGATGGTTGTAAAAGGGGGTTAGACCAATCCTTGGAGGAGAAGGCTCTCAGTGGCTACTAATCCTGATGACTATGTGCTACCTCCAAGATCAGAGACAGTATGCCTATGTAGACCAGCTGCCAGGGAACATGGGCAGGAGAGTGCTGTTGTACTCATGTCCTGCTTGTGGGCTTCCCATGGGCAGCTGGTTGGCCGCTGAGTGAACAGAATGTTGGACTCTTGTTATGTTCACATATTTGTATGAACAGGTGCAGCAGCAATCTAAACAAAGTCTGGAAATGACAGGCAGAAGAACTGTAGGTTGTTTACTCTTTGGTGATGTTCCACAAACAAAACTCAGATGGAAAGAATTTGGTAAACATCCCAAGTCATGCCTCATCCAGACCCTTTGGAACCAGAGCAAAATGAAAATGTGAATAAGTGATACAAAAACACAAGCCCATTGAAAGCAAACAATAATTGGGGGGGGGGGGGAAGCCAGGAGCACTCCACATGAAAATAGTCTGTAATATACCATGACATTATTTATAGTTGCATTTCTTCAGAGGGATGCGATAGAAAGTTGGGTGGGGGGTTTCATACTTGTTTAAACAATAAGCACATGCTAAAACAGCTGGTGCAGTCTGCTGGGACAGAATATATGGGTCAGCACATTCCATCATCAGCATTTTTCTTTCCTAGTGGAGCCACCTGCCTGAGTAAACAGACAACATGGGGCCCCAGTGCAACAAAATTACATTATTAAAGAGACAGCTTTCTAAATGTGTGGCCTACTTAGACATATTTTCCCCAAGAAACCAACTAAACCTTGTCATGAGGAAGTCCTGCTCTTCATAAACATACTTCAAGCAAGCACCTCATTCCTTTAGCTGTCACACAAATATGAACCATGGCATAATTACTAGCCACAGTAGACAATTAACTTACGTGGATTTTTATTTTTTTTACTTCTTCCAAGATAATGTATTACTCATTTCTGTAGCATGTTGCAGTTTACACTATGCCTTATAGTTTTTCTCTTATCTTGTCTTTCCTCAACACTGGCAAGTTGGTTACACAGAGATTGAGGATGACTTTAAAAACACTGCCCATTGCATTTTGTGCCTGAGCAAAGATTCTTGCTCAGCATCTAAGGCTGCAAAGGTCTCCCCCCCCCCCCCCGACTTTGCTAGGGCGCCTGTGCTTCAGAAACGACGCAAGAAGCAGAACTTCAACAGGTGAAGCTTTTTCTAGCTACATGGTATAAACAAAACAAGACAAAACAAAAACCTTGCAAGTTACCCAGTCCCGAAAAGCACATGGACAGCGATGGGGGTGGGGGGTGGGGAATTGCATCTCTCTATAGATATCCCTAAGTGAATTTTCAACATTCTGTACATTGTATTACACTATGGACAAGTTTCATTCATTTCTTTATTGGCAGGATTTTTACCCCACTCTTCAGCACCCCCCCCCCAAAAAAAAAGGTTCCCAGAGCACCTTACAAAGATGAATAATGAGACAGAATTGACAGTATGGATAAGGGAATCCAGAAAAGACAAGCAAAAATATTAGTGCACAAATGACTTATTCACACACATGTAGAGTGAAAAACTCTACTGTCTTATCTATGGAGAACCAGGACATGATGTTTACCAGCCTTTCTGAACCTGGTGTCCTCGAGATGCTTTGGATTACAACTCCCAACATTCCTGACCAATGGCCATGCTGGTTAGGTCTGATGGGAGTTGAAGTCCAAAACATCCAGAGGGCTAGGGTGACCAGATAAAATCCAGGTCAGGGCTCATGTAACTTTAACAATTGTAGAGAAAAGGGAATTTCAGCCAGAGTCTTTGTATGCAATTAGTTCCTGGTGAAATTCCCTCTTCATCACAACAGTTAAAGGTGCAGGGACCCTGCCTTCTTTTGTATATGGTCACTCTAGTATAGTGCATACAACTTTAACTGTTGTGATGAAGAGGGAATTTCACCAGGAACTAATTGCATATAAATGACACTGGCTGAAATTCCCTTTTCTCTACAACTCTTAAAGTTACATGAGCCCTGACCTGGATTTCATCTGGTCACCCTACAGAGGGCACCAGATTGTAGCTGAAGTAAACCCTGCCCTGTGCTATAAGGATTGTGTCAACATACCCATCATGTCGTTAGATTCCAGTTGTTCATAAATGACAAAGGCCATTCATGAGTTCCTTCTTGGCCAAGAAGCCCTTAATCAGGGATGCACAACCTTTTCAACCCAGAGGGGCACATTAGGTGTCTGTTGGGGTAGTGGGGCCACAAATGTGTGTACATACTCAACTCTCTCTCTCACACACACACAGAACACTCACACCACTCACACTAGCAGCAACAGAAGTTGGGCTTGCAGTTAGAGCATCTGTTCCATCTCACAGAATCAAGGAGTTGAACCTCCTCCCCTCCTAAGGCAGCCCAACCTGATAGCCCCAAAGTGAAGGAAAATGTTCAAGCAGTGGGCTCTATGGTGCCTCCCCTGGAAACTTTACTCCTAGAGTGTGCCCAGAGTATTCTAGGAAGCTGTCTGGAATTTTCAAGGAATGAGGTTCCTATGCCAGGAACCACTGAGCCTGTTTCTAGAGCATTGCTACACTTTTTTCAGCAGCAGCAGCAGCAGCAGCAGATGCTGGGGCTCAAATAGCCACCAAACAAGGCTGGTGGAATGATGCTCCTGACCTAAATAAAGAAGATTCCCATCCTGCTGGCTCCTGACCAAAGCGAATCCCAAGGGGAGGTTCCATGGTTGAAATATGCAGGTACATCTCTACTCTCTCTTTTTCATGTAACATCCAGCTGTACTGGTTATAATTCTACTGCATTCTGTACTAGCTGAAGCACCTGAGCCATCTGTAATAGTAGCACATATACAACACAATGCAGAAATCTAATCAAGATATGACCAGGATGTGAACCACTACGGCCAGACTATCCCTGTCCAGAAATAGGCATAGATGGTGAAACATCTGAAGCTGGTAAAAGCCACTTTCTAACCTCCGAGGTCACTTAGAGTAGCAAAACAAGATCAAGCTATGCACCTGCACTTTCAAGGAGAATGAGAATTCACTGTGTTTCTTGACCCTTGTCTAGCCTGTACAGCCACACCTGACTCAGATGAGAAGGAGGAAACGTGGAAGTTCTATGTGTGATGGCCAATTCAGACATGCAAGGCAGTACCATTGGGGTGAAAATCCGCTTGGGCTCATGGAGGCAGCGGATGCCCCCATGTCCGGCTCCCAGGTGCCCAGGCGGACATCCCAGTGGATGTTCACCCCAACACCAGAACAGGGAGCATGTCATCGCAGACCTGTTCTGCCCTGACCTGCACCCCCTTTGTCATTTTCCCCTGCTGCGTTAATGGGGGCTGCCATTCATACATCAGGGGGAAATACTCCAATTTCTGCAAGACTGGGGAAATTGTGTTTTTGTCCCTCCATTCTAATGCCAGAGCACCGATGGGGACCTTAAAAGCCCTTTTAACACAGTCCTTAAGGCATGTGGTGGAAGGGGGAGAAATGCAATTAGAGTGGAAGGGAAAATATGTGATTTCCCCAGCCTTGGGGAAATAGTGTCCCCCCCCCCCCGGTGTGCCAATCATGGCCTTAAAGCCCCTCTTAACCTTGCATTAAGAGGGCCTTTAAGGTCCCAATTGGTGTAGGGGGCAGATAAAGTGCACTTTCTGGGGCCTCTGGAAAGTTCGCAATTCTCCTGGCCACACTAACAGGAATGCCAGGGAAATGGGCACTTTTTAGAGGCCCTGGAAAGTGTACTTTGCTAAAGGCTAAGGAGACTCATGCAGCCTCCCAAGTGCTTGCCAAGCCCAGCTCCCTTGGAGGAGGGCTGGGTGAGCAGGGTTCGGCGAACTCATAGGGCAAAGTCCCCTCGAGTTTTTTAGTCCATACAAGACAGTGGTAAACCCAAGTGTGAACCCATCCTTGGGTATGGAATGGAAAAGCACATGCTTGGAATTAGGGATGGCTCAACCTGTCAATTTTGGTTTTTTATTATTATTATTATTATTATTATTATTATATTTTTATAATCTTAAGTTTGGCATGTGTGAATGGGTCATCACATTTGAGTTTTTCGGGTTTTATTCCATGAACATTCTTAAGCATTTGAGTCCATTTCTCCTAAGGCAATTGCTTTGGTATCCAATATTGCTAACATATACATTTTTGCAAGCAGTTTTCCAAGTATAACTCATTTTAAAATGTCATCCATCCATTCATTTATTACATTTCTATACCTCCCCATACCACAGCTTTCTGGGTGGTTCAGAAAAAAAAAAAAAACCTTTAAAATACATTATACAAAATACAAAAACCAGTTACATAAAACATATAGTGCACACAAAGAATATAGTAACATTTATTGCATTAGTCCTTGGACCATAGCAGCCACAACCAAGAAACAAAGATTACAAAAGTCTGTAATACAGTGATCATCAATTGGAATTAGTCCTTAAAATAATTAAGGTTAAAACGTAAGGGTTAATTAAGATTAAAACATATACTGCTAGTTAAAATGACTCATTAAATTTGAAACTAAAACATATTCCTAAAATAAGAAGCTTTACTTATGAAGTATATAACATTACAAACATATCAGAATGCATTTCTCATATTTCAGAATCTCCCTGACAATTTACAGCAATAAAGTTTACACACGTCTCCCTATATTTAGAAGCCTTTACTGCAAAAGAAGCAACCCTCCAAACCACATATTGGTTAGTTCCTTATAGCAGGAATCCCAGTTTCTTCTTTACATCCCAAAATTTCATTTTCTTTAAAAAGGGCTCTAAGTACTGGGCTCTAATATCAGTATAGATTTGACATTCCAGGATATAGTGTGTCAGATCTTCCAAAACTGGTTTCCCACAAATACACAATCTCTCTTGGACTGGTACACCATGAAATCTACCGAAGTTCATCATACAGTCCATTTGTTCGAAGCGCGATCAGGTGAAAGCTGATATCCTTCACACTGATGCTGGTGTTTGGTTCCTGCCAGCCACCTAGCTATTCTAGCGGATGTAAGGGAAGCTATATCAGACTGTGTATCAACATCCAAGACTCTTTGTTTAAAGCTGTTTCTAATAGGGATGTGCACGGACCCCCCCCCTCGGATCAGATCGGGACCCGGATCGGGACCTCCAATGTTGTTCTGGATTGGTTCAGACAAAATCAGAGGTCCATCGGATCGGACCCGATCCCGATCTGCAAATCGGATGTCATTTTTGGTGTTTTCGCCATAGGCTTGCAAGCCTATACGGAAAACATGGCAGTGGGTGAGTGAGTGGGGGCCTAACTCCCTCCTCCCTGTCCCTCCCCCCTCACACTCCTTACCTGCCAGGGCCATCCGCTTCCCTCCGCTGCTCTGATTGACTGAGAAACAGGCTTTGCGGCCTGCCTCTCAGTAGCGCACTGGGTGATGATGTCATCACCTGGCTTGCTACTGTGAGGCAAGCAGTGAAGCCTGTTTCTCAGTTGATCAGAGCAGCGGAGGGTGCCCCAGCAGATAAGTTGGGCCATCGTCCTCCTCCCCCCTCATGCGCCTTACCTGCCGGGGCGCCCGCTTCCATCTGCTGCTCCGACCTACTGAGAAACAGGCTTCGCGGCCTAGTTCTCAATAGCACTCTGGATTACATCATCACCCAGCACGCTACTGAGAGGAAGGCCATGAAGCCTGTTTCTCAGTAGAAGGGGGCAGCGGATGCCAGCCGATGGCCCCGTCAGGTAAGGATCGTGAGGATGGGGAGGAGGTCCGATCCTCCGATCTTATCCAAACCAGATCAAGTCCTTTCGGATCAGTTCAGATCAGATCAGATGATCCAGAAGCCAGGATCATAATTGGATAATTTTATCCAATTTCGGTCGGATCGGCTCCGGATTTTGGATCAGACCCGATCCGATGCACATCCCTAGTTTCTAATTATATTTCCCCATAAGCTTACAGACTGTAAAGAGAAACCAAAATTTAGAAGTAATTTGGAGAATTTCTGCAACCGTGAAGTACCCAGGTTGCTTATTCTCTGTTCCTCTAGACACAACCTTGGTAGTCTGGTTTCCAGTAACTGGTTTATTCTTCCCCAGTAATTTGCCATCTTGACATAAATTAGACCAGAAATCATTCCCATCCAAAGACTATAATATATATATATAAAATTTTCACTTTGATTGTTGCTTTTGTTTACACTTTCCCATAAAATGTACTCTTTTTGTACAGATTTCTTTTTATTGAAACTCAGTTGCAAAATTCAACGAAGTACAATTTTCAAAAGATAACTGAGTTTCATTTTTTTTATTGGATCTGAAGTGCAAAGTTAGGTAACCATATTGAAATGTGAATGGAAATATTTTCTCCCCCATCGCTATTTCGAATAGAGATATCATAGTGTGCTTCGGCAATAGCTTTATGCTTCTATCAGGATTTATTGCTTTCATGCAATAAGCCAAGTCTACCAAATTTAAAGAGTAGCTACCCCAATCAGAAAAGAAAAAAGAACAGCAAAGAAAACAAACAAACAAACAAATAAGCAGAAACAAAAAAAAAACCCAAGAAAACAATCAAAGTAATTGGAAACAGATGGGCTAAGCAAGATGCAGCATAAGGATGAATAGGAAGTAAAAGACCATATAAAAATCTGAAAGTCAAAGCTATTCTCACTGGAATGAGTTGTTACAGGTTGGCCTGCAATGAAAGCTCTTGATGTTTAGAAGGCTAGTTCAGATCTAGGTTCTGTGAATTAATCAACATATTCATGTGATGAAAAAGGTTATCCGAGGCAGAATGTTGGCTGCATATTAATTTATAAGACTAGTCACCACTCTGCTGAAGTGGTGATTCAAATCTTCAAATGGAAACAAACAAAAAAACCTCTGTCAATATGATTGAATGTTTTCCCAGACTATTAAAAACTTTTTTTAAATCAAATTGGTCATTTTTGCATTTGAATTAAGATCCCTACATTTTATCTTGATTGATACTGTTGGGTCCAGAGTTGCAAAATTACAGGGGGGAATATGCTTTGGCAGTGGGTCTTTTGTAACTTTGGCAGCAATACAAGTTTCAGCAATGAGGTTTCTGGCAATATGATACTGGAATGTGGGACACTATTGATATATTTAAAAAGGGAAAACATATTTTGGTGGAATATTTGTTACAGAGAAGATGCTAAGAGGTTGTATGTGCTTTTATTTGTCAGTAGTCCAAGTATGGATATTTGATAATATCTCCTTCTTACATTATTTATGATACCTTCCCAGGCATTCATGTATATGTCTATTCTGTCCCATTTCCAAATTTATCTGCATTTCTGTAAAAAAAAAAATCTGCATAAAAATTCACGCTTAAAAGCTTATTTATATTAACCTAATAATAATAATAATTATTATTATTTATTTATTTATTTATTTATTACCCTCCTCACCCTCCGGATCGAGGCAGGGAACAACATCAAACACAAATGATATAAAACACATAAAACTGATTAAAAGCACATAAAATTAATACATTATTAAAATACCAATACAACTCTTAACATTTGACTGGGTAGGCTTTCTGGAAGAGATCAGTCTTTATAGCTCTCTTAAATTCTAGAAGACTGAAGTTGGCGAATTTCTCCTGGCAGGCCATTCCATGTTCTGGGAGTGGCAGAAGAGAATGTCCTCTGGGTAACGGTTGTCAGTCCAGTTTTGACTGATTCTAGTAAATTTTTCCCAGAGGACCTGAGCGTACTGGGTGGATTGTATGGGAAAAGGTGATCCCGCAGGTAACCTGGACCCAAACAATGTAGGGCTTTAAAGGTAATGACCAACACTTTGTACTTTGCCCAGAAACTAATCAGCAGCCAGTGGACTGATTTTAAAGATGGTGTAATATCTTTAAAGATGGTGTACTGGTGACCAACCTGGCTGCCATATTTTTAACTAGTTGAAGTTTTCGGATTAGACACAGAGGTAATTAAAAATAATAATAATCTCAAAACACACGTTTTAAATGCATTTTGATACATTTCTCAAGTTTAGAATTGCATCAGAATATTTGAGAAGTGTGATCAGGTCAATTCAATTCAGCTGAGAATTCACAAAAATCAAATTTCACAAGCATCCCTATACTTAGTACAGCTTCTGTTATGCTTTTACCACATTGTTGAAAACTGTACTGTTTCCAGTGGTGCAAAGACAGTGCAGCTACAAATTTGCAAGGGTCAGTTTCAAAAGCAAGGTCTGAAGGCTGCCCTACCTCTAACCACAGTGGTTCCAGATAGTGTCATATCCCTACCTGAGCAGTCTTCCTCCTCAGAAGAATTAGAGGCCCCAGAAGTCCAGGGCATCCCAGACCAGGGACTACCATCAGACCCACAGGAGCCTGAGCCCTTGGGGGAGGTGGTTCCAGGGCCATCCCTACCAGGGGAAAGGGATCCTGCCTCTGAAGCGTATACTGAGATAGACAGTCAGAGGAAAGTTCAAGACTAGAAGCTGGTACACAGTTGTTATTCCAGCACTCTGTACCCTAGAACTGAAGGCTTCTAAGCTTCAGAACCCCACCCAGAACACAAGTAGGGGCCATTGCTGCCACCTGAGGAAAGTTGAATTCTGAGGAGGGGAATGCTCACAATGATCCCTTTACTCATGAGGAATTCTTATTTCTCAGGTGGGCACTCCTGTATCTGGTGGCCAACCACCTTGCATCATTAGGTGCCTAAGTTCCCCAGGGTTGGATGGCTATTTGATGACCACCTCCAATTCAGTTCAGTGAAGGGGCTATCTGTGTCTCGGGGGAAAGGATCAACCACCATTTACCCTGAAGCAAGGAACTCTCTGATCTGGCTAAAGGCACCTCAATGCAGGCTGTTCCTCCACCAAATTTGGTCAGGGAGCTCCAGAGTGGGGGCAGGGGCTCACATAAAAGGCACAACAGAAAGTCTGATGAAACCTAGCTATGCCAACAGTCTATTATTTTTCTGCTTAGACAGGTAAGACTACATTCTGGCAGGTAACCAAAACATTTTAAAGAAGAAAAAAAAGTCTTTTAATCTATATTACCCTGCCAGATTCTGCTAAGCATTTTGTATTTCCACCTGATTTCCCCTGGGCCCAAGAACAAAAAGAAATGGTAATTTTAACCATCCCCTTCCTGTGCCTACATTATTGGGTAAGAATGTAGGCACAGATCTTTCCACAGAATGCAAGCAGGGAAGACCAGGATCACACCATCCCATCTCATCCCTCTACAACATGCCCCATGACATTCTGATTCACAAATTAGTGAAAAGTGGGCTAGATAGAACAACTATTAGGTAGATCCACAGTTGGCTACAGAATCGGACTCAAAGAGTGCTTATCAATGGTACCTTTTCACACTGGGGAGAGGTAATGAGCGGGGTACTGCAGGGCTCAGTCCTGGGCCCAGTACTCTTCAACATTTTCATTAATGATTTGGATGAAGAGGTGCAGAGAATGCTTATCAAATTTGCAGATGACACAAAATTGGGTGGGATCGCTAATACCCTGGAAGACAGAAACAAACTCCAAAGTGATCTTGATAGGCTGGAGCGCTGGGCTGAAAACATCAAAATGAAATATAATAGGGATAAATGCCAAGTTCTACACCTAGTAAAAAGAAAGCAAATGCACAGTTACAAGATGGGGGGGGGTACTTGGCTCAGCAATACAACAAGCAAGAAGGATGTTGGAACTGTTGTAGATCACAAGCTGAATATGAGCCAACAGTGTGATGTGGCTGCAAAAAAGCAAATCATATTTGGTGCTGCATTAATAGAAGTATAGCTACCAAATCATGTGAGGCACTGGTTCCCTTCTATTCGGCACTGGTTAGTCCCCATCTTGAGTATTGTGTCCAATTCTGGGCACCACACTTCAAGAAGGATGCAGACAAGGTGGAGCATGTTCAGAGGAGGGCAACGAGGAAGATCAGGGGTCTGGGAACAAAGTCCTATGAGAAGAGACTGAAAGAACTGGGCATGTTTAGCCTGGAAAAGAGAAGATTGAGAGGAGACATGATAACACTCTTCAAATACTTGAAAGTTGTCACACAGAGGAGGGCCAGGATCTCTTCTTGATCAACCCAGAGTGCAGGACACGGAATAATGGGCTCAAGTTACAGGAAGCCAGATTCCGGCTGGACATCAGGAAAAACTTCCTGACTGTTAGAGCAATACAATAATGGAACCAATTGCCTAGGGAGGTCGTGGGCTCTCCCACACTAGAGTCGTTCAAGAGGCAGCTGGTCAACCATTTGTCAGGTATGTGTTAAGGTGGATTCCTACATTGAGCAGGGGGTTGGACTCGATGGCCTTACAGGCCCCTTCCAACTCTAATATTCTATGATTCTATGTCTCTCTTGACTTCGTGCAGGCATGTGCATGCTGGGGGACGATCCCAGAAGCGAGAAAGCCCAGGATCCTGCCCCCTTTCCCAGAAAGCTGGTGCCTACAGTAACCAGGGGCCCACCTTCCGAAGCACCGATACCCCCATGACCCTTGTCGGGGCACACTGGCAGGAAGCGCGGGGGCAACCTCTCCCACAAAAAAGGGGAAGCCCCACTGACCTTCCTCCACAAACCCAGGGCCTGCCAGGTCTGCCGCCTCAATGCCCTGAAGGCCCCTGGGATCCACTCCATCATCATTGTCATCATTGTCGCCGCTGCCGCCGCGATCGGACACATCTCCTCCCCCCGCCTGCAACAGCCTCCCCGCGGCCAGGCAAGCCGGACATGGGGAAAGGGCACTTCTTTGTTTCGATGGAGAAAGGCCACTTGTCAGGCTCCTCTCCAAGATGAGAGCTTGCAAGTATCCTAAATTTTATTCCCTTCCCCTTCGCCTCATTATTTTATCTACATCACAACAAACTGGTTAAGTTCAGGAAGATAATTAGCAAATTCACAGACATGCAATATTGTAGAAGATGCTGTGTACAATAGGACTACGTATTAACCAGTGCTTAAGTGTGTTTCCAGCTTACTATACAATGGTATAACCTTCTCACCTACCATATATGCCACCAATGGAATAAGGATATAATTATTATTGTTGTTGTTATTATTATTATTAATAATAATAATAATAATGTTTCCTGTCAAGAGCTTAACCTTTTGTTTAATAAATTCTTGCTAAAGAGACTATTTCCTAAATTTCAGAAGATAATTTTCTTCAGTGGTTAAAGAATTAGCCACACATCACTAATCTTACTTTGGGCATTGGTATTCAAATGTCCAAGATTCAGGAACATTACTACCATGCTCATTTCTTGATGAGTAAACTGTTATAATTATACAGAGCTTGGTAGTCCCATTACATGGCATGATATTGGTTCAAAAAAGGCACAATGCTCAAGCTTTGGCACGAAGATGTTTGGAAATATGTGTACTCCCAACCTTAATTTGTTTTTGTTTTTAAATCAATTTAATAATATTCATGGAATAATAATAATAATAATAATAATATCTAAGTGATGTAAAAAGTGGACAAGATTACCTTCCTGGGAATGAGTTTTGGAAAAGGTATGGTTTTAGGAGGCACAGAAAACCCAGAAAGGTTAGTAAGGAATTCCAGACAGTGAGTATTATGGGCAGAATCCAACAGGATGCTTATGCTCCTGAGTAGTCTTTTCCACCCCTCTGATTCCCTTCCACAAATAGTAAGTCCCACCAAGTGCATTGTGCAAGCAGACCCACTAGTACTTATGCAAGGGAGATTTAGCACTTCCTAGGGGAAGCCCTGAAACAAAAGCAAATGTCCGTTTCTGGAAAGTCAGTGGAGTTTCCTTATGTAAGCTCTGCCGACCTGCCCCAGAAATGCTAAATCAGCTTTTGCAGAATGTAATCAGTGGGGCAGAAAAGAATTGTCGGGGATGGAAGCGTCGCATTGGATTCTGCCCTTTGACATAATGGCCGTATTTTAAGCTATGATTGACTTTTCAAATCTTGGGTAGTTACCACCAGGACAATATATGGGTGCAGCAACTGATAGGTCAGTAGGGGATCAGGGGATGTCTTAAATAAAATGAATGAATGAATAAAGCATTCAGTCTAGACTGAACGTTACAGGTGAATGTGCTGAAGGAAAATAGGGTTCTCAGAGATCTTTCAGAGGGAGGGAAAATATGTGTGTTGGACCAGAATGTGGAATATCCTTACGGCAGTCCAAAATCCTAATTGCATGCCATATAGAGAGGGAATTTGCAATGTTTTCTTTGCTATTCCTAGTGAGTTCATGGAGGTGAGATATGAACTGAGGAGTTAATGATTCATAGTTTAGTCTCTTAGCCACTATGGCATCTGCTCAGGCCAAACATCTAAAGAGTTTCCACAAGTAGTCTTTTGCACATCCCTAACCTTTAATAAATGCAATATGCTAGTAGAACATATTTGCTGCAGGATAGCAGTTTATAGAAACTCTTAATTTGGCCCATAATGCCAGAAATTCCACTGGGTCTCCTGACTTGGCGTATCATTTTTAGGGGGACTAGAGGGGCTGCCAAGGGAACTAGGGAGTGGGGAAATCCACTTCTGTCACCATTGTTGTGCTAGCTCGAACCTGGATCCAGCCCGCTGAGAAAAGGAAGGGGGGCAATGCAGCACACTGGGCAGAATTTGAGACATTCAAGAAAGAGGTGGAAAGGGAACGCCTGAGACCCCTTCCAAAGTTTTATTCCATGCGTATAAACAATGCACGGAGGGGAACAAGGCCACACTTCCTAGGTCCGTCCCCAACATCTCAGTCAACTCTGGCTCTACCTCACCAGCTTTCCCTCATTGAAGCCAATGTCTGAAAGGTGATTCTTCATTAGCTTAGGTAAATGCACAGATTCCCTATTGGATATATTCAGCTTCCATGCATGAAAGTCAGGAGTGGAGCAGCAGGAAAAGAAATTGTGGGGGTCTGGCATGCACAAACCCCTCCACGCATTACTTGAATGGGTGGAATAAATCCTTCCAAGGGGGCTTTTCTCTTCCTGATTTCATGTTTCAGTTTGCAATGTCTAAAGCAGGGACTTGCCCAATTGCCACTTTGAGGAGGCGTTTGAGCTCCAGATAGCATTGGGGGAAGATGAAGGAGCCTGTATAAAAAACCGGGCACCCCTATTTAACCCACTTATTTACCATCCAAAGGCAGATGCTATTTCCATTTATTGAACATCAGAACTTTTCCCATTCACATCCCGAATGTGAGTGAATTTTGACGGCAAATCCTGCGTATTCCCAAGCTTGTGTCTGAATTTGCAAAATGTGTTCATTAGTAAAATGTGCATTTGGGGTAGGGGTAGGATGTATTTTCACACTTTAGTCCATGGGAGAAAGTACGCATCTGGGTACACACTCTAAAAAAAAAATGCTCCTGTATGATCCAAGGCAAAAAAAAAGGGACGGGGAGCTTGCATTCAGGAATGGGAATGAGGTGGACAAAGCTTGGAGTGGAACTCAGGGAATGTCAACAAACTCAGGTCTCACTACTTCTCCCATCCCTGAATACTATGGTGTCAGCAAAATAATCAGGCGCATATTCAGTGAGCACCAGCAACCAGAATAGATTTTGAGTCTAATAGTTAAAGTTCAAGGGAATGCTATAATAGCTTAATAGACATTTATAACACAAACACATTCCTGCCTAAATAATTTTTTACATAAAACTGTGGCTGAATTTAGAAAGCTAAATAATGACTTGCCTGTTGCGGGGGAGGTAGGGGTAACACCTTTAATTAAATTCGCACTGGTTGATTAGTGACTTTGTAGAACTGAATTAATGGTGTTAGGAATGTAATGGAGATCAAGAGTAATTAAGTGGCAAATCAAGGCCATACCCCTAGGCTAGCTTGAAACAACATTATGGCCAAGGCAACCGCTGTAACATATTAGAGGGCACTGTAGCATCCTCTGTTCCTCCCTCCTTTCCGATGTTTAATATATGCAGCATATTAAAGTGCAAATCCAATACATAAATGCTAGACAGGGTAGTAGTGTGTGAATTTTAACACTCTAAGTGTCTGGATCCATCTGTGTGTCTATGTCTGTGTTAGACGAGCAATAATGTTATCAAAGGCCCTTCTAAAGAGTACTTCAGTGAATGTATGAGCATATCAAATAAAAAAGGAGGTGAAACGTAAACATGAATCTATTTTTTTTAATGTAGCAGCACAATAAGAATTGTTGGACTTCAGTTCAGTGAGTCACTATTCAGTTCTATGAGTCACTAAAAAAATAGGAGTTTGGCCAAGGAAATACTGTTTCTAAGATCAAACTTATTTTAGCGAAATAGAGTAGGCTTCTGTGGAATATAAATGAAGATGTGGGTGTTAGGGTTTTTTTTATTTATTTTACAAATTCTCATTGCCTGATTTTCCCTTTATAGGGATATATGTTCTCCCCATCTTTATCCCTCCCTCCCTCCCTCCCTCCCTCTCACTCTTTTTCACACACACTGAAGCAAAATTGCCTCAAAGATCTAAAAATTCACTTCTCAACTTTTGATGACAAATATATTAGTTTTGTACTAGTTTCATTCATCAGTTTAACCAGTAAGGGAGTGTCCCTTTAAGCAGGTGATAGACATCACAGTATTCAATTCCAGTTGTATCCAATGGTGTCACCCCCAAATAACTTCCCAACCACCTTCCTGTGAACCTGCATCAAAACATTTGCAATTCCCCTTCCATTACTGACCCCAGATCAGATGTCTTCCTCCCTCATATACATGGTCAAGATATGGCCAGACATCATTGCTTATTTATCTTTAGACACAGCAGTGCATTGGAAAGAGATTTTCAGCATAAGAAAAACTGTATGTCCAACATAGGCATACCCATTATTTGGAAATCCAGGTCTTTTGGGGTTGGACGAAGTTCCACAGGGTGCCCGACTCAAATTGCATTTGTGGATTTTCCCAAAGTCTTAGGACTTCTTGCAAGGTTTCTGCTTTATGCTGACCACAATTTGTGCACATTGTTTTTGCAGTACGTGGCCAAAATTTTCCCAAATAAAAAAATGTTTAAAATCCACTAACCAGCCCAACTTGCTGCAGAATGAATTAGGTCAGTTACTGGGAAATGGACCAACGTCCACGGGGGGTGGGGGTGGGGGGTGGGGGTGGAGAATGGGGGAAGGGACCAACAAAAGCACCTTGAGCTTCACCCTCCAAACGGATTCTTCCAACATCCCTAATCCAACACTATCCACCTCGTTCATGAGCCAATGTTATGACTCCTAGCCTTGGTCACAGTTAATTCAAACATGCAACCAAGAGATCTCAACCAGCAATTGGAAGCAGAAACATTCCCATTGCTCCTTCTGCATCTCAGAACTGCAAGCAATCGGTTGGCCAGACTGAAGATGCTAATGGAGATCAAGCTCTTATGCCAGTGATGCATTCAGCCAGGAAGGATAAGTACATCTATTGTGTGATTTCAGTTGGCAAGAATTAATGCATAGGATCTCTTTGGCAAACTGTTTCGTTTGTCTATGTTAAACATTTAGAGGATAGTTCAGTTGGGATTGAGCCTCCAGCAAGCAAGACTAACAGCAAACAAACTTCATTTTCATCTTCCCTCCATAAAGTGGCTAGTGATCGCCAGCCACAAAATGTTATCCAGACCAACACTTCACACACACACACACATCCTATCCTATCCTAGTGCCACTTGGGGCTATCCTAGGAGGGATATCCTCGCACCAGTTGTGCTCAGAGTTTTGCACTGAGATGGTCATGCATCCAGACTTTTTCTAAATAAGGGCGGCTGGTGAGAAGGTCCAAGTGTCTTGAGCACCCATTTATTCTATAACGTATCCCAAGAATTACACAGAAACACATGCTGGAGCTCAACCCACCATGTGAATAGCCTCATTTGCCATGCAGATGTCTGCTTTCCCTAATGCCAGTACCCCAATATGTGGCTGCAAGACTTCAGGAAATATGTCCTCTCTGAGTGTTACTTTCAAGGAGTAATGATGAGCATTGCAAGTACTGTAGCAGCAGGGGTCTACTCTGAGTAGTCCTAATATCCAACATGGGGCAACATGCATGCTGGAGGGAAGCATCAGACCTCGGCAATGATGGCTCATCGGGCTCCCGTTGAAACCAGATGGAAGTAGGTCCATCCATCTCTAAATACAAGACAATGCACTTCAGAAATAAAATGAGCATACCCATTAAATTAAAGTTCTATGCCTTTGTTTAGAGATCCAGTCAACCCGTGTAATGTAAACACTACCATTATGCAGAGTTTTGCGGTGACTTGGGGCACTTGGGTGGATAGTTCATCATTAACTCTCAAGAGTTCATGCACGCTGAACTCTCAGTGAATTGTTAATGAGCTTTGATCATAAGCTGCTTTGATGAACTGCTGATGATTTTTGCTGAATGGTCATGAAATGTAGATGAATGTTCATCAGAATGCACAAAGACCTCAATTCCAGATCACCTGGGTATTAAACTACTCAACCGTGAAAATGGCTAACCTATTATTAGGTCATGCTTTAAAAATAAAAATCCAGAGAGAGTGAAGGCAAGTCATAATATAAAGATTGAGCATTTTAAAATTGTACTTAAATATATAGGCTTGTACACAAATAGTCTCTACATAAATGCAAATAGACATCATTTTCTCTTCTTATTTTAAAAGATAAGAAACTAAAGGTGGCTTAATATGTGATGGGCTGAAGTGACAACATCGCTCTGGCAAGCTCTGATATATGCTGAAATATGTTCAGTTATCAGATAACAACTTTGATGTACTATAGGCCTGCACAACCGATGCTCCACTAAGTTGAATGTAGCCCATATTGTGTGTGTATGTGTGTGCATGCCCAAGGCACATTGTGATTTGAAAGGGGGCTAGTGTTATGGTTAGAATAATGATTTTCCAGATTTTGTGTGTTCAGTTTAACCATAAACTCACAAAACCCTGTAGTTTCGGCCACTGATCTTAGTATCCTTGCATGCATGGCCCACTGGTGGAGGGAACATGCAGCCTCTCATGCCTCCTGCTCAGAGTGAGTGGGAGCATGAGGGCGAAATGCTTCTTCCATGGAGCATCCAGGTACTACCTGTAGGAGGCATGGATTGCAAGAGGGGAAGGGCAGGAGAGTGCAGTCCATTGACTACTGGTATGTCTGGGATGGTATCACATGGGAGGGAGGCAGCAAGTCTGTGCCGCATACACTGGTATTACTGCAAAGAAACAAAACAGCCCCCTCCCTAATCTCTAGGCAAATTCTCTGAATAAAAATAAAATACACTGCTATTTTGCAATTTAAACTTTAATATATTGAATCTTGCTGTGAGCTCCCCCTCTCCTAATCCGATATGGTAGCAGCACCTCACCACTTCTAATTTTCCTGGAGGTTTTGTTTGTTTGGTTTTCTTATGGCGCTGTTGTGCTTGTATAATTATGTGTGTTTAGTTTACTTATTAACAACAAGAACATGAACTTGCACTGGTTTCTATTGCCTATTAAGGTTGAAAGCCTGCAATCTTAAACACAGCTACCTGGCAACAAGCACCATTGAACTCAGTGATCTGGATTGCATGTGAAAACAATTCATAGGTTGTTTAACCCATGGCTTGTCAGTGCCACACAAGAGGGAGAAAATGTGCTGCATCCCACCCATTCACCACTTATGCTTTGTGTTGTGCCTGAATTCTTTTTGTGATATTGCACATGGGACTCTGGGTTCTTGAGGGAGAAACAACACAGAGTTTTAACCAATGGTTTATTGTTGGGTTGTTTAAAACTCTGGGTTGTTTTTCCTTGAACAACCCAGAGTTCTGGGTTCACACATCTTGGAAACAACCCCAAGAACATTCCTGGGTTGTTTTGTAATCCAGGTGCAAAGTGGAAGTGGTGAGAAGGCAGGAGGCAGTGTGCTCGCTCACTCCCATGTAACCATGACAATTCATGGATTAAACAGCCCATGAATTGTCATCACATGCCAACCTGGCGAGTGAGAATTACATCTGAATATGCATGTTGGTATCTAGGATGGATTGTCGTAGAAAATGTGGGAACAGTAGGTTTATGTTCCTGGCTGATATAAAGAAGTTGTGATATGTTTAGGAATCTCTTAGCACCCTGGTCAGTATATTGCAGTCTGACGTACCTCAGAGGCTTGGTATTTTGTTATCTATTCAGCCAGTTTGGTTAAATCATTTTGGAGTTCTTTGCAATCCCTTTTTGTTTTTAATAGTTTGAATAATGTGGCATCATCTGTAAACTTGACCATCTCTTAATTGGCCTAGTAGCCTACTTTATGAGGGACAATCCTCAGTTTGAAGGGCTGTCAAAGGAGAGCCCCCTGTTTGAAGACACCCTCTATTTGAAGGACTGTCCTGTCCAAGTCTGATTTAAAGATAAAGAACCAGAAGATTAGGAGCTTTGAAGGTTAGAGATGTATTGTATTTGTATTTCCATGATAGTAATAATTATTTCTAAATTTGCACATACCTATAAATTAGCATATACAAATTTTGTGCAAATCCACATCATCTTTTTTGGCAATATGTTAGTTGCCACCCTAGCCTTCTCCCTGATCACCCAAAACTTCAGATCATTAATAAACAAGTTAAAAAGCTGGGCTGTCTAAAATTTGCTAGCTAAAAAAGATAGAAGACTTGGGGGGGGGGGGGAAATCTGCCAATGCACTTATATCCTAGTAGGTCTATTTCTCTTGCAGACTTTCTTGGGACCAAACAGAACCCTGGATTAACCATGTGAAATTACTTGAGTTGTAGCAGGGCTTAATTTAGTCCTTCAAGTGTATGATTCACCTCAGACTCCTAGCGCTCTGTTTTGAAATCCTTTCCCTCTAGGTATTACCTTTTGCGTGTGCATGTAGAATCTAAAGTAGATGGAGGTGGAGAAAGAGAAAGATAATTCCCACCAGTTAGTGGAAGCTACACTACAAAGAAAGAAAAAAATAACAAGGTTAGGATGAAAGAGCTACCAGTACACGTTGAATGTAGGAATGTTAAAATATACTCAAATTGTGATTTCTCCAGTTACCAAGTCAGGAGGTGGAACAGTCCTCAGCAGCAGAAGAAATGTTGTATATGAGTAACTTATTTTTCAATAATTTTGCAACACTGCCTTCAAGCTTTAAAAATGTTAGGTTATGGTCTACATAGTCAGAAGAGTCAGTGGTAGCATCCTGAGGTGGCAGAGTAGGTTATATCATTTTGGACTGAATGAAAACATGTTCCCCTATGGGGGGATCTTGTGAGAAGAAAAGTAGCCCAGCAGGTAAAAGTTTCTTAGTATACTTTTCTTCCAGGTGAGCTAGTTTTCTACTTGCAGAGGGGTGTGTGTGTATTAATAAGTCCCATCTGAAACAGTACAGTTCATGCTATCATCTCACCTCAGGATCTTATCAATCTGGTCACTGCAATTTGCATGAGCTGTAGCTTCTGAACCATCTTCAAAGGCAACCCCATGTAAGTTCATTGCAGTAATCTAACTCAGAGGTTGTCAACTATGGCACAGTAGATACCAACTGATTGTGCCTTGTACTGTTTTGATCTACCTCAAAATACCTGAGAGAGTGCCTTCTTCCTTACTAACCTGCCCAATCACTCAGGTCGTCATAGGGCATGCTCCTGGTGGTTCCACATGGACCTGTGGCCTGATTAGAATCCACCAGGAGAAGAGCCTTTAGTGTAGTGGCCCCTTCTTTGTGGAACTCCCTGCCCCTGGAGTTCAGGCAGGCACCAACACTATTTATTTATTTATTTATTTATTTTATTTATTTATTACATTTATTTATTACATTTGTATACCGCCCCATAGCCGAAGCTCTCTGGGCGGTTTACATAGGATTAAAAACAATTAAAAACAATATACAAAAATTAAAACAGCAAAAACATACAACATACACACAATCTGTACATTTAAAAATCACTTCAACACTTCAAAAACTACAAAAACAAAACAAAACAAACCCAGGCTCCTCAGATATTGCCAAATGCCTGAGAGAAGAGGAAAGTCTTGACCTGGCACCGAAAAGATAACAATGTTGGCGCCAGGCGGGCCTCGTTGGGGAGATCATTCCACAATTGGGGAGCCACCACAGAGAAGGCCCTCTCTCTTGTTGCTGACCTCCGAGCTTCCCTCGGAGGAGGCACTCGGAGGAGGGCCTTAGATGTTGAACGTAGTGTTCGGGTAGGTTCATGTCGGGAAAGGCGTTCCATCAGGTATTGTGGTCCCAAGCCTTGTAAGGCTTTATAGGTTAAAACCAGCACCTTGAACCGGGCTCGGAAACATACAGGCAGCCAATGCAAGCAGGCCAGAGTAGGTCTTATATGTTCGAACCTACTGGTTCCAGTTATCAATCTGGCCGCTGCATTTTGCACAAGCTGCAGCTTCCGAACCACCTTCAAAGGCAGCCCCATGTAGAGTGCATTGCAGTAATCTAACTTGGAGGTTACCAGAGCATGGACAACTGAAGCCAGGTTATCCCTGTCCAGCTGGGCCACCAACCGAAGTTGGTAGAAGGCACTCCATGCCACTGAGGCCACCTGCGCCTCAAGTGACAGAGATGGTTCTAGGAGAACCCCCAAGCTACAAACCCGCTCCTTCAAGGGGAGTGCAACCCTATCCAGAACAGGTTGAACACCCTCCATCCGGTCAGCGGAACCACCCACTAACAGCGTCTCAGTCTTGTCTGGATTGAGTTTCAGTTTATTAACCCTCATCCAGGCCATTGTCGCAGCCAGGCACTGGTTCAGCACATCCACAGCCTCACCTGATGAAGATGAAAAGGAGAAATAGAGCTGCGTGTCATCAGCGTACTGATGACAACGCACTCCAAAACTCCGGATGACTGCACTCAACGGTTTCATGTAGATATTGAACAGCATGGGGGACAAAACTGACCCCTGCAGAACCCCATACTGGAGAATCCACGGGGCCGAGCAATGTTCCCCAAGCACCACCTTCTGGAGCCGACCCACCAAGTAGGAGCGGAACCACTGCAATGCAGTGCCTCCCACTCCCAACTCAGCCAGTCGTCCCAGAAGGATACCATGGTCGATGGTATCGAAAGCCGCTGAGAGATCAAGGAGAATCAACAGAGTCACACTCCCCCTGTCTTTCTCCCGACATAGGTCATCATACAGGGCGACCAAGGCTGTTTCCGTACCAAAACTAGGCCTGAAACCCGACTGAAATGGATCCAGATAATCAGTCTCAACCAAGAGTGCCTGGAGCTGGCTCGCAACCACCCGCTCCAGGACCTTGCCCAGGAATGGAACATTTGCTACTGGCCTGTAGTTATTAAGATTTTCAAGGTCCAGGGAAGATTTCTTTAGGAGTGGTCTCACTGCCGCCTCTTTCAGGAGGCCTGGGACCACTCCCTCTTGCAAAGAGGCATTAATCACTTCCCTGGCCCAGCCAGTTGTTCCATCCCTGCTAGCTTTTATTAGCCAAGAGGGGCTTCTGGTGCCTTCTGGTGCCTTCTCTCAAAACAGAAGGCTTCTGTTTTGACAAGCCTTCAACTGAGTAGCCACTGGTTTGGTTCCCCCCTTCCCCGGTTCCTTTGTTTTTAAATTGAACAATTTGAATTTGCTTTTTAATCTACTTTGTTTTACTGTTTATACCTATGTTCACCACTCTGGAATCTGTGTTAGATAATTGAGCAGTATATAAATATTGTAAATAATAATAATAATAATAATAATAATAATAATAATAACAACAACAACAACTTAAAGGCAACATTGTACTATAGTTACAGTTACATATATGATAACTAGAGCTGGGTCAACATTTGGCCTAGCCAAGCATTAGATGATTTTTGGATGCAGGCCTGGGGGGACACAGAATTCATTCTTGATTAATTTGGGAGAGGAGCATAGATGTTTGTGAGAAAGTTAGTGGAGAACCTAGCAAGTTTACAGTTATGAGGCGGCCCAAGAAGCATTTCTGTTTGTTTGTATTTTTCAATTATTTCCTGTTTTTTTATAAAGTACATTAAAGGAAAGAGCCACTCCAAGTGACTAAGAAGTGTGGCTGTCATTGTGTACTCTCAAAACTAATGACATACCATCGTTGTCCTGAGGCATTTCAGCCCCATTTTCAATGCACAGCAACAGCTGTGCTGAGTTGGAGCTCTTTTCCCAATTGTTATGCCAATTCATTTTGGATATTCAGAGGCAATGAACACACCAATGGGTGAAGAAAAGTGGATTAACTAAAATAGGCTGGAAAAGCAAAGCAATACATTCGACGCATAAAGCATACATTCCTTTAATTACCAGGAACACTGTACTCTTATCTTAAGATCAGAAAATCAGATAGGAGTGGTTCTGAATGACTCCAAAGACTTAGTCCATGGTACCTATCAACTCAGCCCACAAAGAAGTTCTGGCTTGGGAGGGTCCCATGACTCCATACATTCTACATTCTTGTAGACTGGAAAACAACTGGCCTCAACAATTAGCAGGGAGGCAACCCAATACAGATAGCTCCCATCTCCACTCTCAGCTGGCCGTGACAGTCTATCTGCAAAGCCCTGCATACAGCAGCAAGACATGATTTTCTGGGCAATAGCATAGCTAACCCCAGCCATCATCAGTTCAATAGGCACAATAGCATTCTACACATGGGCATGAGAACTGGTGCTCCACTGAGTCCTCTATATACAATAGTCTTCTGCATTTTTGCGACAGGACCCAGATTTTGTCATGTTTGTAGTACACCCATTGAAATCAATGGGATTTGAATCCGTCATGACTAAACTCGCATCTAACCCTTTAACATCATTTACAAAGGAGGGGAGCCATTGGACCACCTCATAACTGTAAATGTAGTAAGTCTCCACCCAAAGGTAATTCATCTTCCCCCCTGACCCTGATAAATGTGCTCAAATTTTCCCCCTCCATCTTATTTGGCAAGAAAGAAATAAAGGGGGGGAGGGGTCAGAGGACCTTTGCTGAGCCCTTTTGATAACTTTCGAATGTATTCTTATCAAATTTCTGGGAATCAATTTGGAGTAAAGCCGGAAGGTTTCCTTCTGGCCACATGTAGCCTTTGATTACTCCCTAAATGATTCATATAAGAAATATACTGTTGTGCACGAATAGCTGTTCTTAAGGTAAGCTATGGGGAAAGCCATTGTTGTGCCCTGCAGTGTGTTCTGTGCGTTTGTTTCGGGAAAGGGAGCTCTCCTCTGTTTGTCTCTGTCTCTCTTACTCAAGTCAAGAGCACTGCAGTAAAGGACAACAAGCATGATGGAAAGGCAGGAATGCTGAGGGTTTCCCACCCCACCCCATCCCTCCCTTCCCACCAACATCCAAGCATACAAAGAGCATCATCAGTTGAGCATTTTATTGAATGCCCGTTACTAGCCACTTTCGGTTTTTCATGGGTCCTTTTGACAACGCCATCTGTCTCCCGCGCGCCTCCCGCGTGCCTCCCGTTCCTTTTCTCGGTTTTAGAGTGACATAACAAACCTCTTTTAATCCGAGTCTTCTGAATTTGTGCTGGAAATTGCCCACCAGAGGGTGCTGTCCCCAATGAAATCCATTGAAAACTACAGGCCTAGGGTCGGTGGTCTCTTCTATGTGAAAAGTGCTCATTTTGAAAGTGGAAGAGAATCAGCAAGAGGGCCCGCGGCAGGAAAACGTGATTTCCTGTGATTTCCCTCCTGTCTGCTGAGCCCCTTACTCCCAGGCCAGTGAATATAGGACTTCAGATCCATCCTAAACCACACAGATGCAGAGGATTGTATGGTTGAACAGTGTAAGTATAAAGCAGCCTTCCCTAGCCTGGTGGCCTCCAGGTGTTTGGACTGCAACCCCCATCATTCCCAGCCAGCTTGGGGAAGACCTGTGTAAATTTAAATTATTAGCCTGCCTTATGCTGCAAATTGAAACACACTACTAAGCCCAATTGAATACAGAAGGACTTTCTTCTAAGTAAGCATGTCTGAGCTTGTGCTACCTGTTTTCTTCTAATTTAGAGCCTGCCTTAAGCTTGGACTTTGCAGTTTGTTAACATTTGTGATTGCCCCCCTTGAGTAAACTGAGTGTAACTCTAGGCAAAAGTGGAGGAAGCCCTTGTGTTAGACTTTTGAACAAATGTGGTACGGTCTGTTAACTCTGCTGAGCAGAAGAGAATTTTTCTCAACAATATAAAGTTTTATTTTCTGCATCTCCCTGGGCTGGAGTGCAACACCTAAAAGAGCTTGTTTATCAACACACACACCCACACACATTGACAAGATCAGCGATCCTATGACTTCTGAAAGTGTGAGGTGTTACAGTCTCCTGGGAATTCTGTGAGGGTGAAGCAGCTCAGAGCGTTGGTACCAGTGCAGCTGGAGGCTGTGGTGGCTGATTTAAGCAGCAATCCTATGCATGCCCACTTAACTGGGAGTAAGACTTGCTTCTGAGTAGGCATGCATACGACCACCCTGTTAGTTAGGCTGACCATCTGAAAAGGAGGACAGGGCTCATATAACTTTAACAGTTGTAGAGAAAAGGGAATTTCACCCAGTGTCATTTGTATGCAATTAGTTCCTGGTGAAATTCCCTCTTCATCACAACTGTTAAAGTTGCAGGGGCCTTGCCTTCTTTTGGATATGGTCACTCTAGTATAGTGCCTGCACCTTTAACTGCAGCTTTTTAGCCTACCCCCCATAAAAAACTTCATTGGTTCTCAGTTAGTAATGAAACACTTTATATGAAGTCCAAGGAATTTAATTTCTGGCTTAAATCCAAGCCCCATCCTCATCTCACATCCCCTCCCCTCCTTGTTCTCTCTTTGAAATTGGAAATAATCTTCTGCAGACTAGACATCCTTAATGGCATTTCTGCTTCCACAACTCAAGGGAAAAAATTAAAAAACAAGTGACCCTTACTGTGGCTTTGGTGGTGTCTTTTCCATAATTAACACATTTATTAATTTTGTGTGCAAATGACGGTTTCTGAGTCCTGGTTACTGATCCACATGTAATTCCAAAAAAGCATGACAAACTCCAAAAATTCAATTCCAAGGTCCAGATGCTGTATACGGCATGCGTCATATGCTTCTGGTGGAAAAGGTTGCATATTAATAGCACTATCTAAACCTAGCTTATCTTTAAACACTGACATTTGAGCAAATGGAATATATTTAGGGAGAAAAATAAAACCTGCACAGCAAAAAGGTACTTTTAAATATTAGCTCGTTGCGAGACTTATTATTTCCAACTCTGCAACACAACATAATCTCGAAAGGGCTTTCAACATAAATAAATGTTAGTTATTTAAATAAATAGGGTTAAATTTATTTTAATTTGATTCGTTGGTTCTGCTGGCCATGATACATAATGAGCAGAGCGTTCGTTTCCTGTGCTGTTTCAATTAATTCAGCACCCCATGCTTTCACAGGCCCACAGTGTTCTGCCAAAAGTAACCTGAGCATGGAAACTTGGGGCCTAAGCCGGTTTGGTTCACTGCATTGCTTCAAGGTAAGGCAGGGAACAGAGGGAGAATAAATGCTTTGAGTCACGTGTGTGCCCAACACCAAGACAGTATGGAGGGGAAAGGAAATCTATGCCAGATTACAATGGAGCTGCTCCACACTCACCTTCTGTCTTTGGGAAGAATAAGATCATGAACATACCAAGAATCATGATGAATTATTAGATCAAAGGTTTGCCTAGTCCATCGTTCTGTTCGTGCCGTGGCCAATCAGATGCCTATGGAAACCCACAAGCAGGACGTGAGGGCAATAGCATCTTCCTTTTCATGCTCTCCAACTGGTATTTAGGAGGCATACTGCTGGAGGCAATATATAGCCGTCATGACTAGCAGCCATTGGTAGCCTTGCCCTTCATGAACTTGTTTAATCCTCTTTCAAAGCCTAGAAGGAGGTCATCCCCACATTTGTGGTAGTCCATAATTTAAGTATGCACTCTGTGAAGAAGGACTTCCTTTTATCTGTTTTGAACCTCCCACATTCACCTTCATAGGATGATGATATTGGGTTCTAGTATTATGAGAGAGGGAGGGGGGATATCCCTATTCCACCCCATGTATGGATCATCCTGTGTATTGGTCAAATTCTCTATCTTATAAAGATTAGGTGTCTATGTCTACCACAAATACTTAATCATTATTATAAATGTGCTATAGAGCCGGGCTTTCTGGGTATCCTGATCATTTCAGTGTCTCTTGGTGGAGAATAATTGTATTCCATTCCCACTGATGTCCCCCGGTGCCTTTCAGATGTGTTGACTACCACTCCCATCATCTGTAGCCGGCACTCATCTCAGCTGGAGAGTTGAGGAGTTGCAGTCCAACCCATCTGGAGGTTACCAGGTTGGGGAAGGCGACTTTAGAACTTTGCACAGCTCATAACCAGGGTTAGTTCCCTCATTACATGTCATGTTCTCAACCCTGTAGAAAAAAACCCAAAAACAAAACACTCTCTATCTTCCCAGCATGAGAATGACATAAAATTGCTGCGGCTGGTTCACATGCATATGTACATCAATTGATTTCCTAACAAGATGACTGATGGTCAAATGTGTGAACCGGAAAGGCCTGACTGGGGAATGCTGGAAATTGTAGGACCTTTTTTCTATCTAACATACTCAAATCATCCTCATCACTCGATGTTATGATCATCTGACAATGAAAATGTATGTAAGAACCATGCCCAGGGACAGATCATCATAACATAAGAGGATGGATGCTTGATTTCTGTTTATGCATTTAACATAGTGTGTAATGTAGCCTTAAGGTGAGTCCTAATTGAGGCCAGGTCATGAAAAGAGAAAGGAGGCTAACACAAGAAAGTAAAAATACAATTAGTCCCCAAAGGTCAACAAGCGAAGCCTTCCTTTCTCACCCTCTCTTAATGCTAATGGCAAGGTGGATGGCTGGCTGGCTGTTGCTGGACTCTGTTCAGGGTAAGTGATAGTCTGGCAGTTGATCACAGCAAGCCAATGGAAAGGGTCTTGCTGTCTCTTGGTCTTAACTTGCCAGCTGTAAGGAGCCTGGCCACTGAAGGATTCTCATGAAGGGTCAAATGAAAGATTTGAGTATATCGTTGGCATATATGTGCAGGAGTTCCAGCCCTAGGGATCAGATTTGGGGTACTAAGAGCAGCTAGTTGTCAATTGTTTGGATTGCAACCCTAAACACATGAACTAGGGAGTAAGCCGATTGAACACACTGGGACTTACTTCTGAGTAAACCTGTCCAGGTGTGTTGCTACTGTGTTATTTTATCATAACCATAATGAGGGGCATTGGCTATGAGGGCTAAAAATAATGGGACTTACAATTCTACACATCTGGAGGACACCAGGTTGGGGAAGGCTGATTAGGCCATCTCTGGCCTGCAAAGAAAGGTGCATCATTCTGTCTGTGCAGTTATAAATATGCAAAAGGCACACTGTTAAATCAATTGCATACACTAGGCCTGATAGCATATTAGAAGCCCACTTTGCTTGGTGGTTTGAAGCTACTTGAGTTTGGGCCTTCTTCCAATATTTGCCTGAGGCATGTCATTATGCAGTATAACCCTCACACTTTATTATTGCTTATAGGTACATTAAGTAGGATGAAAACTTATGAAATAATAAAAAGGTGGGGGAGGTTTGGGATAAAAAAGAGCTCTTTTATTAAACTTGATGTATTATGGGATGACATGTCACACCTAGTTACACTAACTGTCATGTTACATTGCCTTCCTGAGCCAGTTACTATAATCGGAGCTGACAGCTCAGACTATTTCAGGACTTAAATGCCTCCAATGAAGCTAAATTCTTTAAAGCATCAGGTAAGAAATTCTCCTCTCTTCATGATTTCCTCATGAAAGTCAAGTAAATAGTCTTCTAAGTGTGTTGGTAGGCTTGGTTTTTCAATCAGGTAATAAACCTGTGTTTGGACTCTACCATTTAGAATTGCATGTGGGAGCATAACTGAATGCTCCTCCATCCAAACATAAATAAGTTCCCTGCATGTTAAAAAAAAAACCATACCATGTCATATAGGAGACTACTGGAGCTCACCAAGTGTAGTCCACAGAGCTATGCCAGGTACCACACCCTGGCCACACCAGGTGCAAGATTTTTGACAGCAAACATTGCTAACTTAGCCCTCCAGCTCCTGGTCACGTGCTCACTCTCTCTACTTTCAGTGATGGTAGGTTCCACCCTTGATGCAAGGCTACCTGTTTCTGTGGGGGCCAGGGCTGGCTCTTCCATCAGGCAAGGTGAACCACATGACTCAGGTAGCAGACCAGGTTCCAGCATGGGAGGATAGTGGAGTGAATATGCCTCCTGAGCCCCACCCACTTCCCCTCCACTGCCACTGAGGATTCCTTTGGCCGCCTCCTGCCTGCCTCACTCTCCAATTGAAGAAAGACAACAGGACTGCCTTTTATTCTGGATTGAGAAGAGGAGGAGGTAGAGGAAGTGGCAGCTATTTGCTTTGTCTCTACCCACCCCCACTATTAAGGAAAGGGAAAAGCTGTGAGTTGCACATTTACCACCATCGCTGTGACTTGACAATGGGTGAATTCGGTCAACACTTTAGGCAACGGAGGGGGGAATAGCATACAGACCGTGTTGTATTTTGGCAGTGGCGGCGCAGCACCTGCCACACTACATGTTGCCCTTTCACCGTCACGCGGCTAAAAGTCCCGACGTCCTTCTGGGCTGCTGCGTCTCCTCCCTCCCACCTCCCTCAGTCCTCCGGCCGTATCCCAGCATGCACCGCAAGTTCTGCCGGCTGTATCGGAGCAGCCGGGGGGGGGGGGTCAGCTGCTCCAGCTGGCGAACTCTATGCCCAAATGGAATAGTACACGGAGAGAGGGGGGTTCCCTCCACACGACAATTTAAACAACGGAGTTCGGAATAAACAACGTGCAAGCCCGTTGTATTTCTCCATTGTTTAAGTTCCCCAAATAGCATACTGTCAGTTGTGTGTGCGTTGTGTGTTGCCCTCCACATGACACAATAAGCAACACAACTGACGATTGTTTCCGCCCCCTCCGTTGATTATCGTGTCGTCCGAACCAGGCCAATGAGAGTTGTATTCAAGAGGGGATCATTGTTGCCATGTGATTATGGGATTTTTATTAATTAGGTAGGTACTTTGCTTCTCCCTACACCAGGTTAAATTGATGGGGGTTGCTTGGACTTAACGCCGCCTCTCCAGATAAGCCCTAGAAGCTGGGGGCCCTATGTGGCCATTGTATGCGCCGAACTTATGGTCGACCACTAAGTTTGTAGGTTGTTTTGTCTTAGTGCTCTTTTTTTTCCCTTCTCATCCATTTGCTATACTTTTTTAATTGATAAGAAGTAATGTTTTGTAATCTGAAACATTAAGTCTTGATTCCTGGGAGGGGGAGCACTAGATACCCCCAAAACATAAGAAGTGGGATATAAGTCTACAAAATAAATCAATACTGGCCATAGGGATGTACGAGACTTATGCTTCTGCTTTTCAAAATGTGAGAGCAGGCCCTGTTCACAAATGGGAGCACAGGTAGGAGGACATATTCTCCAAAAATATTCGCAAGTCCTTGGAGAATTGCTTGAGTTGGAAAAAAATATGAATTTTTTGATGAGAAAAATGTTTGCAGTGGTGCACCCAAAATGCACCTTTTCTTGCAGTAGTCTATGGAGGAAATTTATGGAAAATTGGATTTTTTTGTGTGCAACATTCACATTTGATCACATTTGTTATATGCAATTTTCCTGTTTGCAGTTGTGCAACTTTAAAAATGAACCATTTCATGCTTTAGTGTATGGGGAAAATGTTTTGGATTTTTTTTCGGGGGGGGGGGAGGTTGTGCAACTTTCACATTCAATCACGTTTGTTATATGCAATTTTCCTGTTCGCACAACGCGAACATAGACTGCAGTGCAATTTGAGGACAGACAAAAAGTGCCGATCTTTGGAGAATCTGGGTGAACACAACCATCACTTGTTCCCATATCCCTACTGGCCATCACCCCCAAATCCTCAGTACATTGTGATATAAAGAGTAGAAATAATCTTCGGATCTTACAGCCATTCTCTCATCATGTAACTCTGTGAGGGGAGAGTAGTGCCATCCATGTGCTTCAGGGTGGTGATGGGGAGAAGGTCTGAAGAGGAGAGTCTATTCCACATGATTATGCTCCCTGTTTTATTTCAACCCCTGACCATACAGTTTTCTAAACTAACAAGGAAGCATACCTGTATACAACTAGCTGCCCTCTTCAAACATTCTTCCCTAATCTGTGGATGCAGAAGCTGAAGGGGATGCAATGGAAGAAGTGAAGCAAGTGGGCATGACTCCACTCTCATCCTCATACAATTATAACCATGTGAAGAGGGGGTACCTGAAATGGTCCCTTTTTTATCTAGCATATGCAGTATCTCTGTGGGATTTTATAGCTTGAGTAACAGGTTGAGTTTTCCACTCTGCTATACATTGGCTCAATTCGGACGACACAATAGTCAATGGTGGGTTGACTAACCCTAACCCTAACCCTAACCCTAGGGGGTACTCCCCACACAACATGGTAATCAATAATCAACTGTGGTGTGGATGAGGTTCAGCGCTGAGTTGACTATGGCAGCATTCGGATGACACAGCAGTCAAAACAACTGATTATTGTTTCCCCCACACCAGTTGTTTATTGTGTCGTCCAAATTGAGCCATTGATTCGTTGCTCTTTTTCCTAGTTTCCCTACATTGGTTTGTGCGTATGTGTGTGTGCGTTCTTGCAAGTTTTTAATCCTTTTGAAATCCTTATTTCAAGATATTTCCTGTAAAGCTCAGTATTTTGGCTGTCTTTAAAGGAAACTTCATCGAGAAAGGCTATCACTGGAATCGGAATGAATCAAAAATGGCCTTGTTGGCTATTTGCTGAGATGTTCTCCTGGAGAATGTGCAGTGCTTCTAATTGCCAAAGGCCACTCACAAGATCTTTGCATGCATATGGGAGCTTGAATTAATTGCTTAGTTTCCAGAGAAGACATTTTTTTTCCAGTAGTTAGATGTTTAATATTTTCAATGTTTGTTAAGAGAGAGAAATAGCAATTAAACTTCTTCACAAATTACTGTATTAAGTAAAAAAAAAATGGCTCCATACCACACATAAAATTGCCTTCAATACAAGGTTAATCATTAAGGACCTCAGCAGCTAGGTGAATGGGAAGGAAGGAAGGATGTTCATTCCTCTCTTTCCCTGTTTCCCTCTCCGAGATTAAAATCTGAGTTGAAGAAAAAAACCAGGGCCATAATCTCACCCTCCTACTGAAGGCAAGCATTACCAGTGTCCCAAATTTGTCCTAAGTCTAGAATTTATAAACATTTGTAGCATCTCTATAGGCAGTTCATAGGCATATTCACACACACACACATGTGTGTGAGTGTGTAAATTCTCAATGAAGTTTTCCTGTCTGATCTTTTGATGGTGAACATTCTCTGCATATGTTTGATATTCAGCATCAGTACTAAGCATCCAAAGATTATCAACAACAGTTGGCATTTGAGAGAATGAAAGATAGAATCACCCATCCCTGTGGATTATAACAGAAATTAGAAGTTCTTTTTCTCCCAAACAGGAAGGCATTTGCAACTTTTGGTAAATTCTTATCAAATACGAACAGACAGGAAATTCTCCTCCATTTCCACCAGCCAAATTAAATAAGTACAGCTATCCCCAGCATTGAGAGGACCATGATGTATCTAAGGTGGTTATCAATTCCCAAATATAGGAAGGCCTTTACACTAGCCAGATTTAATGTTCTCCCGTCTAGGGTATTGGAGGGCCGCTACAAGGGAATTCTTTGGCACAACAGATGCTGCCCCTGCAATGACACCGAGGTCGAATCTATAATACATGTTTTATTTTTTTGTAGGTTTTACCAATCGGCCAGGGTAGACTTAATTTGGCCAATTACACAGTCCCTCCCAGGGCGTTCTTCTGAGGCCCTAACAAGTATTTTGCTCCAGGGTACAAATAAGCGAATAACGGAACAGGTAGCTAAGTTTCTGAATCTGGCTATTCGAACCAGATCATTAGTGGACGATTAATATTAACACTCACTATTTATAGTATTTATTTGTAGATTTATAGTCCCTTTTTATATCAGCTAAGTTGCAAGCATCATGAGTGTATGTTATATTTGTTTTGCCTTTGGTCTATTGACTGTAAATAAAGGTTGATTGATTGATTGATTGATTGATAGCTATTAGAAATGAGAAGCTTGACAGAAAAAAAAGAGGTGGAAAGGAAACCCCAATTAAGCACAAAACATGGATTTAAACCCAGACTTTTGGGAGCTAAGCAGCCAACGCTCTGTGCCTGAATGGATGACTGTGTCTGTTTTTGTTACTCCCATGTTTGATTTTTTTTAAAAAAAAAATTAAAAATCTCAAGTTTCTTTTGTCTCAAATATGGAGAAGATTGCAAATTTTGGTAAATTCCCATCAAAACTGAACTGAAATTAAATTCTCATCCATCCCTATGTACCAGGTGAGAATACTTGACAAATGACATGCATTTGCAGTGACAAATAGCTAGTATGCAGTAGCCATCAAACTGACACCAGACTTGAAGTAGATGTCAACACTTGACATAGCTGACATACTAGCATTTATTAGATTTTATTTTACGTTCACTCAATTAGCTTATCAAGATGGTGTCTCGTTTTGGTTTTGTGGTCTTCAGTCATGGAATTTGTCAGCACTGAAGTCAAAAGCTGACCTTGAAAATGGCAAATTCCATGGCAAAGTCTAACAGTTATAGCTAACTTAGGCATGATTTTGGAAAGACTGGTGTAGAAATGGCTGAAAAATGAAACTTTGAAATGGGAAGCAGAGAAAAAGGCAAAATCTCTCTCTCTCTCTCTCTCTCTCTCTCTCCCCCCCCCCCAATTTTATTACAGGCGCTAGTATATTTGCATGAATGCAAGAGCGTAGCTTGCTGTGAGCAGGATTTCTCCTGCTGCTTATTCCCCCCACTTGAAGTCCTCCTAATCCTCTTTCTGTGATAGCACAATTGGTTGCCATGGAGCTTATTATTATATTGTCACTATGACTCTCCCAGAAGAGCAGAAACTTCTTTTTGGGTCTCATCCTCTGCACTTTTTCAGCGTGCGTATTTGAAGACTTAACCTTTTCCCCTTCCTCTTTTATCATTTAAATGCCTTTCAAAATGTTCTGCCATTTTGCTATTAGTGAGGGTAGAGAGAGAGAGAGAGAGAGAATAGCTATATTTAGAGCTGTGCTCAAATGGCCTCTTGAAATTCTCCACCCTATTTGTGGGCTGAGAAATTGGTGGTGGGGGGAGGAATTTCACAAAATTTCTCCGGGGGGGGGGAGAAATCCTCCAGCTGTTTCTCACAGGTGTAGCTAACCAATGGCAGGGGTTGTAGCACAACTTCTTCCTTTTTTCATAAGAGTGTTGGGGTTCAATGACAGCCATTTGCAATGGAAAGAGCAGCAACTATATTGGCAGCTTCGCTTTCCACAATACCTCTTACCTAGCACTGTTTGGGGATAGTGATGGAATTTGAGGGGGGGTACTGCAACATGGCCTTTTGTTCCTCTTATTATTATTATTATTATTATATTATTATTATTATTATTATTATTTACTTTCTTTTATGAGAAAAAATGTGTTCTGATTTATTTATTTATTGGCTCATTTCTAGTTTTCATTCTTCAGGGTTCAGTGACTTTTCCAGGATCGCTCAAATGTAAAAAGTCTGTGAGTTGTTGGTGGATATGTCTTGTCTCTAATGCAGCTGCTTAATACCACTACTGCCTGGACAGCACGGTAGCAGATGTAAGGGAGGCAGTGGAGCAAATGCTGTACCAAGATTTGTCCTCCAATTCCCTGAAGGTTTTCTTCCCCCATGGAAAAGGCCTCACTTTTTCTGCCTCATTCTCAGGACATTTTATAATTGATTTGGAATGTCTTTTGGTGGTGATTTTTGCACTGTGAGGTGGTCAAGGGTGCTGTGGTGCCTTTTCTTTCTTTCTATTGCACATGCCTCAATGGCTCTGCATTCTCCCAGCGCTTCCTGATCTAAAAAAAGCCCTATGTGAGGAATTACCTCATGATGTCTTCCCCTGTGCTTTAATTGATGTTTAGGAAGCCCAGGAAATGACAGGCTGCCAGAACGTTGCACACTAAAGGACAGAGCACTTGTACACACTCCTCAGCCTCCTCCTAAGTAAGGTAAGCACGAGAACACTGAACACAACCCATGCGAATTTCTCCAAAATGTTCTTCTCCTGTGCATTTCTTTTCAAAAGCAATTTATTTCTGACACATTGAACGTGATTGGTGTGTGTGTGTGTGGGGGGGGGAAGTGTGGGAGAAATTTCCAGCACAGCAATAGCTAAAACCACAAATATGTGGCGTAATGAAGATTGGCCTTATAGTTGAATGGGGCATATTTAAGTTGCTGGCCAATGAGAGAAAAAGATTTAGCATCATTTTTTTTAATGCTGTTGCAGGGACTTTTTTTCAGCTGAGGAATGGAGTAAAAAATGTTTCAAACAAACAACACTCTCCCTGATATGCTAGATTGCCACACACAGGAAACCTTTTCTGTGGAGACCATTCAAAAGTATGACCTCCCCTCACCCCACAGTTTGACATGGTGCAGATTTAAATGTCCCCACCGCACTCTGCTACCTTTTGTATCATGTGTGCAAGGGCTCCAGTTGAGTTCAACAGATTGAGCCCGGAGGTGAGCTGTGGAGTTTCAAATGTGACTATCCAAGCTAGACATTCTGCTTATAATAATACCATGGCTAGCCTCTGCCACAGCTGTCAACATATATTCAATTGCACCATCATTTAAAAATATAATGTGATCAAATGTGTTCTGTTCCTTTTCCTATTCAGGTGTTGCTCACCATAACAGGCAAGATGAATACAATGGGGTTGTGTGTTTAGGCCCTGGCAAATTGGGGTCCTAAATCACACAGGGTGCCTCCATGGATGTGCCCCACTTCACAAGTTCATCCTCATCATGCGATGGGCCAGGGGGAGCCATGTGACCTCAGGGGTAGGGCTAACTTATGGTGCCCTGGCTCTCATGTATCCCTGTTGCTGCTAGGCAGTAACACCTGAAGAAGGGCTAATATAGGCTGACCATATGAAAAGGAGGACAGGGCTCCTGTAACTTTAACAGTTGTAGAGAAAAGGGAATTTCAGCGGGTGTCATTTGTATGCAATTAGTTCCTGGTGAAATTCCCTCCTCATCACAACAGTTAAAGTTGCAGGGGCCCTGCCTTCTTTTGTACATGGTCACGCTAGTATAGTGCCTGCAACTTTAACTGTTGTGATGAAGAGGGAATTTCACCAGGGACTAATTGCATACAAACGACACTGGCTGAAATTCCCTTTTCTCTACAACTGTTAAAGTGACATGAGCCCTGTCCTCCTTTTCATATGGTCAGCCTAGGTAATATAAATGAAAAGAAAGAGGTTTTTTAATCATCAGAGAGCCAGGCATGTCAGTGGTTCTGTGTAAATATACCAAGTTAGTTGCTGTGAACTATGTGAAAAAGGGCCTTTATATCCCATTGACATTAGATGATGGAGGTCTATATTAAAGAGTCTGCCATATTTTACTGCCGACAATGAGCTAATTCAGAAGTCTATTTTTCTGTGGGTTCTTTCCAGATATGGAAGTATTAAAAGTTCAACATATAATTATTTATTTACCCACTACTATTGAAGACCTATGCACACTTACCTGATACAGTGGGACTTACTTCTGAGTAGACATGGATAGAATTGCACCGCATATATTTGTGTCAGTCAAAGGTATAGTAGCTAATATATCAATCAATCAAATTTCATTGGATAAGTCTTCAGACCATTTCAAAACACAATAAGTACATATTAAAAACAAACAATAAATACATAAAGCTTAAAACATGAAACTAACTTTTTTAAAAAATCTAAGATTGAAGTAATACAATATTAAAACATTAGAAAAAATACACATACCTTTTGATAAAATGAGGTTTTATGATCCTATTGATATTAGATCAAATTTTGTTAAAGCATCATGTATATCAAGAGGAATTTCTAGGGAACTGCTCACCAGAGACTGAATATTCCACTGAAGTATTACTATTATTAATTATTTCATTTCTATCCCAGCCTTTATCTGTGAACCTCAGGTTGTCATACATGGTTCCCACTTGTCCCTGTTTCATCCCCACACCAACTCTGTGAGGTAGGTCAGGCTGTGAAAATGTGTCTGACCCAAAGACACCAAGTAAGCTTCAAAGTCAACCACACAATCACTTCTACTACTGCTACTACTAATGATATTTCCTCTACCTCTGTCCCTTCACCTTGATCATTTGTGCAGATTTCCGAGGAATTTGCTAGCTATCAGCAGGAAAGTCTGTGCTCTGGTTATATCTAGAAATTAATTGGCACCAAAAAAAATGCTGATAGTCCCATTATATACAAAACTATTCCAAGTGGAATGGAAACTAGGACAGGAGCATGTTGAGATGAAAGAAACATGCTAAGACCTCTAGCATATACTTGTGCATTTCCTTTCACATTACAAAATCTGGAGTTCTTATTGTTACCTTCCAATGAGGGCAATGTGAACTTGGAAGACTCAACATGATTAAGGATGGACGGTTTCTCCAGGCACTGGGTGAGCTGCCAACCTGCTTGCTCAGCCAGACCCACTCGCAAGCCTCCAACCCTTACTGGACCGGTTCGCGAACCCCTGGCAGCTGTCCATCCCTTCAGCGAGTCACCATTTGCATAAAAATAGTGAGTCCTGTTTTTCCGTAAATCAATTCTTACGCAAATGGTGGCTGTGAAGCAGCCATTTACGGAACACTACAAGTGTAAATGGACTATTTGAGTCACTATTTTCATGCATATAATGACTCATTGAAGGGATGGACAGCCACTGGCGGCTCGCGGATGGGTCTAATAAGAGCTGGGGGTTTGCATGGCTCACCAAGGTGGGATGGCAGGTGGCTGAACAGGGTCTAGGAGACCAGGCTCAGGGGAGTCAGCTGGACTCCCTTGCCAAGTTAAAAGGCATCTTCAGGCTTGCAATGTTTCAAGAACCTTTTCATAATATGAAAGGTTTTAAAAGTTTCAGTGATTTCCCACTTAATGTTACACTTAAGAACATATTAGTCTTTGTCAAATAACTATTTTAAAAAGTTTATTTGTTGCCATTAACATTTGATGCTTTGAATATGAAAAAAGCTACAACACATGATTATTATTAATGAATGTTTTCCGAGAAAAGTAGCCTTGTTAGTCTGTTATAGTAAAAACAACTGAAAGTCTTGTGGTATGTTAAATAAAGGAACATTTGTTGTGGAATATGTTTTTGTAATCCACATCTCACTGCATCACATGCATGAAGTGTTTTCTCAGTTGGCAGACATAGATGGGAAGAGAGAACAAACATGTGTCAACTAGGGTAACCATATGGAAAGGAGGGCAGGGCTCCTGTATCTTTAACAGTTGTATATAAAAGGGAATTTCAGCAGGTGTCATTTATATGTATTCAGCACTTGGTGAAATTCCCTCTTCATCACAACATTTAAAGCTGCAGGAGCCCTGCCCTCTTTTATATCTGGTCACTCTGTATATACAAAAGAGGGCAGGGCTCCTGCAGCTTTAACTATTATGATGTAGAGAGAATTTCACCAGGTGCTGCATGCATACAAATGACACCTGCTAAAACTCCCTTTTTAATACAACTGTTAAAAATACAGGAGCCCTGTCCTCCTTTCCATGTGGTCACTCCAGTGTCAACAGTGGGGCCAAATGGCCTTGAAATGCAAATGGTAGTCAAGAGTTCTGTCACAGTTTGTTTTGCAGCCCACATGTATAAAAGATAAGAGCAGATGGATTCATTTCACAACAGTTTGATACAGTACCTGTTTCATTATGAACCTTAACCTTAGGATACTGTAGGTTTCTCTAAAGGGGGTGGGATAGGAGGGTTGATTGTGATTGTATTTCATGTGACTAATAGCTGTGAATTAGAGTACATTACTCAAGAATTGTAGTATACCATAGGGTGACCAGATAAAATCCAGGTCAGGTCTCCTTGTCGTATTACAACAGTTTTTAGTCTGGGACTTTAGCCAAATCCCTTATCAAAGAATGTCCGGGACAGACGCTAGAACTTATTCGTTTGAAGGTTTTTATTTATACTCCAGAGATTAACCCCCTGGTCTGAGTCAAGTGCCGAACTTACACTGAAAGGCAAAGCAGTCCACAGCTCCGTTTCAGGATCTCAAAATCGCTTTAAGAAGTCCACAAGGTCCATTTACCAAAGAAAGGTCACGTCAGAGATTCAGTCAGTCCAAATGTCGAAGCCGAAGGTCAAACCAGATATGAGCGGAGCCAGGGTCCAGGGTCAACAGTCACGCCGGTTGTTCAGTCCACAGGTTGCAAGCCAGAAGTATGCGGGAGTGTCAGGAGCCAAATACGTCGGTTGTTCCCAACGAAAACCTTGCTTTTTGTTTTCCCCTTTTATATTCACCTGAGCCTGTCCTCGCCCCTTTTCCACCGCTGTTCCACATTCCTTTGCAATCTCATTTAAGGCCTGCATCAGCTGTGCTCTGTTTTCTCAGTCTCATGCTTCGCCTTGTGGGCTTAGCTTTCTCCGCCCGTTTGAGCTGCCACCTTTGCTGGGGAGTTACTGGACAAACTCCTTCAGGCCCCGAGTCTTCCTCATTAGAAACGGGGTGGAAGAGGGTGGCTTTCCTGGGGCTCTTCTGAGGACCCTCCCTACTGTTCCTCCTCCTCCGGTAAATCCTGGGGAATGGGCGAGGCTGCAGTCTCTGCCACTTCTTCCTCCTCAGAGGAAGATTCTTCAGACTGCCTCATGACACTCCTGTAACTTTAACAGTTGTAGAGAAAAGGGAATTTCAGCCAGTGTCGTTTGTATGCAATTAGTTCCTGGTGAAATTCCCTCTTCATCGCAATAGTTAAAGTTGCAGGGGCCCTGCCTTCTTTTGTATATGGTCACTCGAGTATAGTGCCTGCAGCTTTAACTGTTGTGATGAAGAGGGAATTTCACCAGGAACTAATTGCATACAAATGACTCTGGCTGAAATTCCCTTTTCTCTACAACTGTTAAAGTTACAGGAGACCTGACCTGGATTTTATCTGGTCAGCCTAGTATACCACCAATCAAGAACAATGGGTAGTATCCAACTGTATCCCAGCACTAGCACTAATGATGTTGAACAATCATAAACCAACACTTGAGCAACATAACTTTCACTTGGTAGGGCAATAGTGGAAAAGCACTACTTTGGTGTCAAAATTTGGCAGCTGAGTGAAAATATGGTGGCAAACAGCCTGTTGTTTTTATCATTGCCCTAGCAGGTGCTAGTTACATTGTACATCTATTGGCTTATGTTAGTGCAATGTCATGAAGGGAGAAAGCTGTAGCTCATTGGTAGAGCACATGCTTTGCATGAGGAATGACCCATGTTCAATCCCTGACATTTTTAGGGTAGGGTGACCAGATAAAATCCAGGTCAGGGATCATATAACTTTAACAGTTGTAGAGAAAAGGGAATTTCAGCCAGTGTCATTTGTATGCAATTAGTTCCTGGTGAAATTCCCTCTTCATCACAACAGTTAAAGTTGCAGGGGCCCTGCCTTCTTTTGTATATGGTCACTCTAGTATAGTGCCTGCAACTTTAACTATTGTGATGAAGAGGGAATTTCACCAGGAACTAATTGCATACAAATGACACTGGCTGCAATTCCCTTTTCTCTACAACTGTTAAAGTTACATGAGCCCTGACCTGGATTTTATCTGGTCAGCCTATTTTAGGGAAGGCTAGAAAATCTCCTACTTCAAATTCTGGAGAGCCATTTCCAATTAGTGCAACAATACTGAGCAAGACAGGCCAATGGTATAAAGCAGTTTCCTATGTTCTATGTCAGTAGTGCTAGCACTGGTCTATAACTGGATACTATCCAATATTTTTAACTCATAAGTCTCATGTGGTCAGTGTGCTAGGTCCAAAGTTAGGGTAGACCCATTGATTTCAAGGAATCTATTCTACCTTTGACTTAGGTCTGGATGCAATCCTTGGACTCCCCATGCCCCACGCCATACATCATAATCTTCCTCATAATCTAAAAACAAGCATTCACTAATAATAATACTATCTTCCTTGCTATTCTGATTGTATGTCCATGATTCTTTGGAGTTGATGAAATGGGCCTCAGACATGCTTAATAGTTTTTTGGAGAGTTTTTCATTAAATTTTATATTTCATACGGTAGGGTCTTTCATTGTAGAATTTTTCCAAAGTGGATTTAACCAAGGAAATGACAGAACTGGAATCTCCTGGCATCACATTTTCAATATTTATGCAAGCCAAAGATAAAACACCCACTGGGATTTTTTTTAAAAAAAAGTCAATTTTGCATGAGAAGAAAATAAAGAATTTAAGATTAAAACTCATCAGTTTCATCAATGAAAATGTCTAATGTCTGATTTAAGGAATAAAAAATGAACTTGGTCTGGAATTAAAAAAGCATTAATCACAGTTTGGTCTCATTAAGTTGTTTTATTTAAAGGGCATTCTATAAATTATTGAAAGGACAGGTGCTGATAAGGTGTAGAGGTGTCTGCACAGTGGCAATCCAGAAAATACTATCAGATAGCAGGCATATTCTTTAACATACTGGTTGAATTCCATCTTTAGGGTTATTAACATTCATCAGGTTAAGGATTATGCATATGTAACCCCCCACACCTCAGTTTTTGCTAGTTTTGTTAAAACTAGTTTTTATTTTGTGCTCCCAAATTCAGGATGTGTGAATCAGCAAAACTCAAACTTGCTGAGGTTCTCTGGATTCCACCTTGAAGCTCTTTATGATTTAAGTCCATATCAGATTGTGAGCATTGTTGCTTCCTCCATCAAAGTCTGTATTTCCCAGCCAGCATTAACATGGCAGGGGGTGGGGAGGACAAAGGGTGCAGGTGAGGGTGGAACAGTTGTACCATGACCTGCGCCCTTGGCATTGAGGCAAAATCCACCGGGAGCATCCACCTGGGCTTGTGTGGGCCAGATGCGGGGGCATCTGCTGCCCTTGCGGGCCCTGACAAATTTTTGCCCCACTGTTAAAAATGAAAGGCCCAGTGGACCTTCAGATGGGTAGAGTTCAAAAGGCTTCTGACATTGCGTTGGAGGCTTTTGTCTTAGCACATCACTAGAGTGCAAGAGGCAGAAGAGCAAGAGGATATCACCTTGATCGTCCTGCTCTGGGAATGGATCACTGTCATCACTGCCATTGCTGGTGGCCTGGCTTGGTAAATTGGATTTAGACTGGGGAGGGGAAGAACATCAGGGAACTGGTGGGAAGGAGGAGGTTTTCAGAGCGGATAAGAGGAACAGTAAGCTGGAAATTCTTCAGAGAAGGATACAGGGGCTTTGCTGTGCTGACTTTGTTGTGATTCCAGCCTTCCCCCAAGATTTGAGACAACAAAGATGTCCACCATGCCATCCACCGCTTCTTTGAAGCAAGGATTCTAAGCCCCTAAGGCTTGCATCTGGGTCTAAGCTTGGCAAGCTTTCCTAGCATTAGGAGTATGAGATGTTCCCCCTACTGCAACCTCCTCCCCAAACCTCTGAGAAACGTTAACAGTCTTATTGCCACTTTTAGCTCCTCTCAAAATTCCTCAGATGTTTAATCGAAGGAAATATCCCTGGATTTACTTTGAGTTTTGTGAATATTTTATATGGATGCCCTATTTCAATGATTTGTTTACACAACTATGCCTCCACTTGAATCATTCAGAAGGCCATCCCCTATTATACTGGACTTAGTCCTTAATCCAGCCTTCCCCAACATGGTGGGGGATGTTGGGAGCCTCTGAACCAACACCTCTGGATGGCACCAGGCTATGGAAAGCTGCCTTAAACTCTTTCATCATTTCTTCCAGTCCCAATTAGGGATGTATGAGAATTCCATACATCCCTAATTGGGACTGGAAGGTTTTACAGGTTTTACAGGTTCAGTTCTGGCAGTTTTCCCCCACGCCCCTGGTGTCAACTCAGTCTGTAGCAAGTCAATCCAATATGAGGATTTCATATTTTATTTATTTATTTATTAATGGTGGTGGCAATTTGCACAAGTGGGATCATGTTTTTTTTTAGCTCTTTAAATTTGCACAAATGGTGTGTGTGTGTGTGTGTGTGTATATTATCAGCAGTCTTTCACAAGTTCCCCTGTACTCTATGCATTCCCACCATCAATATTTTTCTCAGTTTCATCCTCTACTTTGTTTAACAAAGCAGCACTGAATTCCTCACTTGTCAAAGCATTTTTCAGTTTCAGCCTCCACTTTGGCACTTCCTGAGCAAAGCAGGGAGAGCCCATAAGTAGAGGATGTAATTGATTAACCCTTTGACAAGTGAGGAATATTGCTCTGCAGGGCTAAATGAAGTAGTGTGTGGAGAGGATGAAATTGACAAGGATATTTACAATGGGAATATATATAGTAGACAGGCAGACTTGCAAAAGGCCACTCAGGACTCCATTTGCACAAATTTAAAGCCCCCCAAACAATATTTTATTTAAAAAAAATATTGATCCCATTTATTGAAATCACATGACCTGAAAAAAATGAATATTTTTGCCCATCAAAAAATTAATCTAAAAAAAAAAATGCTACAGTCCTCCGACAATTATCAGAATGGAAAATCTCATCGCAGACACTGCAAAATTCCATTGGGTTTAAATGAAATGGAATTCCCAGCATCTCATATTCCCAGTCCCAATGCCAAACATAAATGGAAATTTAAGATTTCCTGAATTCTGTACTTTGAAAATCCCCCACATAAACAAATGGGTTTCTGGGAGACGGGGAAAATAACTTTAGGATTCTTTTAATTTATTTTTCAAATTCTTATGCTTTGGATGTACAGCATCCCCCCTTCTCTAAATATAGATATGGATATATTTCTCCAGCATCTTGAGAGCTAAAAAGATGACTGAATTTCTTAGTTTCAGATGGTAAAGCTTAAAGCAAGCAAGCAAACAAACGAACAAACAAACAAAAACAGACCCAAAGGGTTTTAAGGAGAAAATAAATTTCTTGACACTTCTGATGAAATTAGGAGGCAATAATCTTATTTCTTTGGAGCGAAATGGCAATTTATCCCCTGTTTTCAGCAAAATTGTAGATGACAAACAAACAGAAACAACATAAATCACAGACTGTCCAGGATAAAACAAGTTTTACTTTACATTTGAGAAAGAGGAGGCTTTATATGTAGGGATGGGGGAGGATTTCATTTCATTTCAGTTTTGATTAGTTATAGTTCTTCATATTTTGGACAAAAAGATCTATCCATTCAGGTTCAGGCCTTTGGGTGCTTAGAGCTCTTTAAAGCGTGGACTTGAATCCCTGTATATTCAACCCTATTACTGCTAAATGACAGTTGCCACTTCAATTTTTTTTCTGGCAGGCTCCTCCTCTATTTGACAGGCAAATACATTGTAGTCCTCTCTAGGCTGTGAATATCTACATCTATTGAATTTTACTGGATCAGATGGGTGAGAATTTCAATTCATTATGCAAACACAATTTTGATAAGTTTTTTTTTTATTAGAATTTACCAAAATTTACAATGTTTTTCATATTCTGGGGACAAATAACATGAGTTTTTTTAAAAAAAATGAATTTGGGAGAATGTAAAACAGAGATATTCCCATCCCTATTTGTATCCATACATTTTTACAAGAATCATCAAAAATGTACTGAGGCTGGACAGGACTGCACTTGGAATAATGTATATTACTTGCCGTTCTTTTAAGACCAAGCACCTGCTTAGCAGAAAGCTAAGTTTAAACATTTATTGATAAAAATGTGTAAATAGGAAAAGAGTTAAATCTCTGGATGGATACACTCATACAGCATACAAAAAACCATGAGATAAATAGGAAAATATGATAGCCAGATATAAATGCATCCAGCTAACTTAACTCAACTGTGAACCTGTTTTCTCCACATCTCTTCCCAGCAATATCCCTATTTAGGTGTTCCATGTTATACTGGGGAATGCTGGGTGTTGTAGGACTTTTTTCTCTCTAAGCGTGCATAGGGTTGTGCCCTAAAAATGTGTGAGGAGAGGGAGCACTCTAGTCCTGCCCCCCCCCACATGTGTTACTATGACTGTCTACTCATGGAGGGTGAGTTTCTAAAGAGCAGCGCATCCTGTATCTGTGTTTCGACAGCTTGTGTGCATTTGAAAGATATGTACAAACACACATCAGTGGAAGAAGAATGTATGCATTTCAAAGATGCACACAATTGATATATACATTTGCAAAAATACACACGAAAATAGTTTAAGAGAATAGTGAAAAGGGGGGAAACTTTCCCCCTTCTTTCTCTGCAGATATTTTGGCACCTAAACCTCATTATCTCTTTGACCTTCTGCCCACTTCCTGATCTCCTCTCCTTCTGCAGAGTTTCTGGCTCTGTGTGCCTTCTGCAAACCCTTGGCCTCCTGAGCCAACATCCAGATTCCAATCATTTTTAACTAAACATTTGACCTTTTGGCTGGTACAGAAAAGCATACATACAAAAGTACAGTTCTGCTCCTTAATTCCTTTTTCCCCCTGAAAGGGGGATTGCAACTCAGCCGAGGAAGAGAAAACAAGATGGCAGTTTCTGAAACAGTAGAAGGCACATAGTTCTTCCTAGCCATTGGGGATATGGCAAGACACAGCTTAATAATTAAAAAGAACAACAGTGTAGCAATAGAAATGCCTATCAAATAAAATTATTGAAATCCGCTTGCTTGAAAGTGTAAATGAAAATAATAAAGTTAATGATTAGAAAGAATGGCAGGGCTGCAATGGAATCACCCATCAAATGAATTTATTGAGGTATATTTGCTTGGGAGGTCTATACACACACACACACCACCCTACACAGGTAATCTGTCATGAGTGCTTTAATTATAGGATATACTCTGTTGAGACAGAAAGTAAATTAGGGTCACAATCCTGAATAAGCATATGTACACAGAAGTAAAGCTGCAATTCTATGCAGAGCTCAATGGGGCATACTTCCACATAAACATCCATAGGGTTTGGCTGCAATGCTTTGGGAGTTGTGGGGTCCTCTCAAATGAGGCTTTTATGGCATCATTGCTCTGTCTCATTCATGGGCATTTACAGTGAATCCAGACATCATCATCTTCTGTTCATGACTTTCCCATATTTTCTCACCACTTCTTCTGGGACCTATTCTTACCACTGATTTCTTACCACTTCTTCCGTTTTTGTCAACTGTCTCCAAAGTAGGGAGGGGGAAATCAGCCAGGTCAATTTATATTTTTCCTATTCAGTTAGCAACCCATAATAGTATCCAATGGGACTTTTTCACTAGTAGGAACGCTTAGTGCAAAAGGCTGCTAGTGATAGCCACAGCAGCAGCAACAACAACAACAACATTTTCAAAGCCATCAACACCTACGCAATACCCATCCTCACATACTCATTAGGAATCATACACTGGTCATACACTGAACTCAAAGAAATAAACAGACTCAATTGCACTGAACTCATGAAACATCACATGCTCCATCCCAACTCATGCATTGAAAGAATAACAGTCAGCAGGAATGAAGGAGGAAGAAGTCTGCTGGACATGAACAGAATTCATGCTAAACAGATAAAATCACTCAGAGAATTCTTCCACACCAAAAACACCCCCATTCATAAAGCCATAGTAAAAGCAGATAAAAACTACACCCCACTCAACTTAGCAATACAAAATGAAGATCAAACATGACCACTCACACTCACACTGAAAAAAGAAAAATTGGCACAAAAGGCACTCCATGGGAAGCATACAACATAATACAGAACCCACAAATAAACTAAGAACTATCGTATGGATGGTTCAATTGTACGAATGACTCAAGAAGGGTGAGTTATTTCCAGAAACTGAAGGATTCCTAATAGCTATACAGGATCAAGTTATAGCAACCAAGAACTACCAAAAATACATCATAAAAGATAACAGTGTAACAACAGACCTATGCAGGAAATGTCATCAATTCCAAGAAACAATAGACCATATAACAGGAGGATGTAAAATTTTGGCAGGAATGGACTATACGGACAGACACAATACAGCTGCAAAAAATAATTCACCAACTACTGGCCAGTCCTTTTCCAACTTCACTGGCTGCCAGTCCAAGTCCGGGCCCGATTCAAAGTGCTGGTATTAACGTTCAAAGCCCTAAACAGCTTAGGGCCAGGTTATCTGAAGGAATGCCTCCTCCCATATGTACCTGCTCAGACCCTAAGATCATCCTCAGGGATCCTTCTCCATGAGCCCCTGCCAGAAGAAGTGAGGCAGGTGGCTACCAGGTGGAGGGCCTTCTCTGCTGTTGCAACCTGGCTGTGGAATGAGCTCCCTAGAGAGGTTCACCTGGCACCTACATCATACTCCTTTAGATGCCAGGTGAAGTCCTTTTTATTTTCTCAGTATTTTAACAGTTCTTCAGTGTAATTTTGAATCTTGCTGTTTAAATTTGTATTTTAAATCTGTATTAATTTCTGCATGGCTGCTTGGTTTTATCCTGCTTGTGCTTTTATACTGTATTTTATATTATGTTTTTATACCATTGTTTGTTTTATATTTTGAATGGTTTTCATGGTTTTAATTTTTGTAAACTGCCCAGAGAGCTTTGGCTATTGTAGGCTGACCAGATAAAATCCAGGTCAGGGCTCATGTAACTTTAAGAGTTGTAGAGAAAAGGGAATTTCAGCCAGTGTCATTTGTATGCAATTAGTTCCTGGTGAAATTCCCTCTTCATCACAACAGTTAAAGGTGCAAGGGCCCTGCCTTCCTTTGTATATGGTCACTCTAGTATAGTGCCTGCAACTTTAACTATTGTGATGAAGAGGGAATTTCACCAGGGGCTAATTCCATACAAATGACACTGGCTGAAATCCCCTTTTCTCTACAACTGTTAAAGTTACATGAGCCCTGACCTGGATTTTATCTGGTCAGCCTAGCTATTGGGCAGTACAGAAATGCAATAAATAAAGAAAATTCAACCTTAGCAAACAACCTACCTACACCATACTATACATATTCACCCAAAACAATCTTGGAAAATGCAGATCATAAAATACACTAGGACATAACAATTAATATGGACAAGACAATACCTTGCAACCGACCTGACATAATGGTCATAGACAAAAAAAGAAAACACATACGTAACTCATCAACACAGCAATACCGAATGACAAAAATGCTGTATAAAAGGAAGAAGAAAAGAGACAGAAATATACACCACTGGCCATGGAAATCAAAGAACTATGGCAACAGGAAAAGGTCGCAATTATTTTTTTAGTCACATCAGTCACTGGCATCACATCAAAAAAACTATACAGAAAACCTTAAGAAGGTGGGCCTACCAGAATACATCCACACCAACATCCAGAAAGCAGTCATATTTAAAACGTGCTCAATTGTCAGGAAATTCCTGAATCTGTAAAAACAGCATGACTTGGCAAAGCCCATCATGTCCATCTAGAAAAACTGCCACAAGAGAGAAAGAGATCATCATCATCATCATCATCATCATCATCTAGCCATTCCTAGCATTTCTGGAATGGGACAAGTCAACACAGCTGCAGAAGTGAGATCTGCTGACCAATCCAATTCCAGAAAAGCTCATTTCTGGAGTTGCTGTAGCAAGTGTTAGTTTCCCATTGCATTAGCAGTCTGTGACATTACACATCTCTCTCTCTATAATCTGTAAGCATAGTAATGTGTTTCTGTTATGGATCTATGGTTATGATTATATATTCCTGTTATATCTGTATTTTATGGTGAGAGAGAGATGCGTGGCAGGAAGAATGATGGATTGCATATGGTTAATGATTGGCTTAGTGAGTGAAGGGGGATGAAGTGTGTGGGCCATATAAACTGTGTGCTGTGTGAGAAGATAAAAACAGGGACTAGGAATGTGGGATAAGGTCAGAGTTAAGCTTTGTGAGGGGATAGAAATTGGTTTTAGATCAGAAAGAGGGATTCAATGTGGGACAGAGATATAGTGTAGGTCTGTGGTGATTGGTAGTGATTGATTGAGAGAGAGATTTGGAGTATAGTAGATGTAGGCTGACCATATGAAAAGGAGGACAGGGCTCATGTAACTTTAACAGTTGTAGAGAAAAGGGAATTTCAGCCAGTGTCATTTGTACGCAATTAGTTCCTGGTGAAATTCCCTCTTCATCACAACAGTTAAAGTTGCAGGCACTAGACTAGAATGACCATTTACAAAAGAAGGCAGGGCCCCTGCAACTTTAACTGGTGTGATGAAGAGGGAATTTCACCAGGAACTAATTGCATACAAATGACACTGGCTGAAATTCCCTTTTCTCTACAACTGTTAAAGTTACATGAGCCCTGTCCTCCTTTTCATATGGTCAGCCTAGGTAGATGAGAAAACAGATATTGGTAGGGCCAATTAAGAGTTACTTGTTTATTATTCAACAACTTCTTCTTGTCATTAATAAAGCTTTGTTTATAAAATGCTATGCCTTCAGCTCTTGGCCACGTAAGAGGGAGATAAAGAAAGGAATGTTACAAGGTTATAGAATAAAACCTGTGTGTCCTCGCAGATAGAAGTCTGAGTGTGGGTTGAGCCTGAACCTTAAAGGTCCTGCTGGCAATGAAACTGAGTGTATGTGAGAGAAGGTGTTTCCTGCTTGGGGTGGGAAAGGCTTTGGAGAAGGGGAATTCTCACTAGGAGACCTGGCGTTTTTCTCTTGGGAGGGAGTGTCCCTGAGAGGAGTAGTTTCATTTCTCCAGTTAAGATTCATTCCCCGGTTAAGTTCCATTTCTCCAATCAAGTTTCATTTCTTGAAAGTAGGAACAGTACTTTCTGTTTTGGGGGAACAGGGCATAAAGAGTCAGAGAGCCAAGAAAGACCAGGTCTCAGAGATGACCAGAGCACAAGGAAAGAACAAAGAGAAGCAGCTTGAATAAGTCTAGGTGCCTCTTAGGGTAAAAGAACTTGCATTTTGTAAGTTTCATTTTCTTTTCATTCCTTTTATATCACTTGGCTGTAATGAATAAATGCCTTTAATTGTAATGTGCTTGTTTTAATGTAGTAGTAAACTGCAGTGTTAAATCTAAAGGTCTGGAGTGTTACTCACTCCGCGTCTACAGCCGAAACCCCACATTACTAGGGAGGGGAAAGTAAAAAAATGAAGGAAGATGGGATTCTTAAGGAGACAAGAAACGTTTAAGGAGTCACCCAGGGTGTCCAGCCACACAGTTATTCTTGCTTGTACAACCTGATGTAGGCTAATGGGCTGCCAGCATGCTCCCCTCATTTACTGCTATTTGCCACACTACTGGCCTTCTCCGCAAACTGAGACTCAGAGAACAGGTCCTCTTATAACGGGGAATCTACAGAAGGAAGAAGCACGCCTTAAAATTGTCTAGAGCTCAGTCATTTTGGGGTGCACATATTTGTGAGTCATTAGGGTGCAAGTGAGCAATTGGTCCCTTTCCACATGGGTTATCTGAAATACACATATGGGACTGAGTAAGTGAGATGGATGGTGTGAATACCCTACATTTCCATTCATTCGGCACTGAAGTATATCAAGCACAAATGTGTAGAGCAATTTTCTCATGTGCCATATGGCTCCATAGTCCCTAAGGCCTAATCTGCTTTTTAAGTTGTTGGGGCGGGAGTTGTATGTGTGTTTTTTAAGCAAACAGAGTAAGTTAGTGTAGCAGCTGCACAGCTGTACATTAATATGAAAGTTCTCTTTTGTGTGGACTTCTATGATTAGATCGTTAATAGACTGAAAAGACTTATATAAATGAATGAAATGGATAGATGGCAAAGTCAGATTTTTTAAAAAACCAAACCTCTGAAGTGAATCAAACCTTTGCCGGTTTGTTTGCTTCTAATATCAAGTGAAAATTAATGAAGGTGGTGGCTGCTGAACCATAATGCCATTTAGTGGATACTTTTTAGAGAAAAGGGGGAATTGATTTTCCACAAATAAGAAATTGCAGCCCACGGTGGTAGCATACATTTGGATGTAATGGAGTGTTTGATTAATGCTTTTTATTTATTTATTTCCCCACATTCCACTGTGAGCCATTTATATAAATAGGACAGGATGCTAATGAAATGGATGGGTATCATGGGATATGTTCACCTACTGCTGTTGAAATTGCTATTAAGATATTTCATCTGATGTATGTGTGTGTAGGGAGGGCATTGTCGTGGTGATAAGAGTTTGCCTTATCTTGATTCTTCTGAATGGGTCTATGATGTCATTGTGGGTAATGGAGGGTGGAGAAATAATGAGGCGACACACAGAAGTGGATTTTAAACAGGGCCACTTTATTAAGGATCTGCAGAGTGGGTTAACCTATGTGGGCATCCTAAATATTTCAGGGCGAGACATTCACCATCTGTGAAGTGGCACTTCCCAGTTCGCCACAACCCAGACTGCCCCATATGGGGTAGGAAGGCCTTCCGATGTCGACCTCCCCTCGTGCCGTACAGCTCCGAGTAGGTCAGGAAGGTTGGCCTTAAAGGTAACCCTTATCCTGCCAGCTGAGGCTGTAAAACTCACAGCTGGGGCCCCTCAGACATTACCAATCACTGAAACAGTGCCTGTGAATGCTCACCAACTCTATGACGCTCCCGATGCCCGCACCTACCTGCCAAAACGTAAAAGTGACCAAAACATGAATGGACATCACCTATTTAATACTCCCTGGCTGTCTTGCAGTGTGAAGTAGGTAAAAAAACCCATAACCAAAAGTGATTATGAGCCAAAAATTCCTACTTGGCCCTCAACAGAGCGACCGGTGAACCCACACTACCTACGGGGTGGGAGGGAGGGAGCTGCAAAAAAGAAGAGGCAGCAGGGAGGGGTGAGCCTGCCTTTAAACTCACTCAGTCCCCTCCCTGCCACAAGGTACCACAGGAGCAGCCAATGGCTGCCACCCATGCCACCTCATCACCCCACCCCCACCTGCAATGGCCTCCATGTTCCCAGGCACGCCAGGCCGTTTGTGAAGGTATGTAATGGTTCTTTAATGGATGTTTTATGAAAGAACGGGGTCCAATACAGCATAGTATCCTCCAGATGCTTTGGACTACTCCTACCATCCATGGCCATTGGCCATGCTAGTTGAGACTGATGAGAGCTATAGTCCAAAGCCTTTGAAGGACACCCGTTTGGTCTTACCAGAGTTAGACTGAAACTTGTGTTCTGTTTTCAGTGCCTGCGCAGATTGTGCTCTTTGGGATACTCTGCCTGCCATAGAAGTGACTGGTTGTCTTTTCTTATGCTTCTCTACATATTTGAACATTACACAAATATATCAGCCAGCAGAAGTATCCAGTACTCTCTTATCGAAGGGAAACCAAATCTGTCAGGGCTGTCCTGACTCCTTCTCACTAGTCAGAGAAGTGAGAAGCAGGCTGGTTATAAGGAGTTATTGTAATAATATTCCTGATCTTTTAAATGGATGAATGTCTGTTTATGTACTCAGTGAGGTATATTCCATAAGGCTCAACTGTACAAAAGACCACAGGTGGCCTTGCAGAGGAAAGTCCCGAGACAGTATTACCAGGTTTAGTTTATCCTTGCTAGGGGCCAACAGTTCCCACATCATGCCACTGCACCAAGCCCACTTGAAATTGCTCTAGATCAGTCATCTTGATCTCGTGAATCTTGGAATCTGAATGAGGATGGAGTGTCATCTAAGGAAGAAGATGAGTTGCAAGAACTTTCTAACACAGGCAAGAGGGCACAGGCAGAAATCAAGACAGCAAGTAGGTTCTTCATGATATCCCTCAGATAGGAAGCTCAACCAAACAATCTACTGAACACTTGTAACCCATTACACCCCAAGTGATATGCAAGCATGCATGAAAGCTGCCAACAGACTAGCTTCTTATCTTTCCAACACTACTCATGAGGGCTTACATGTATTATTTATTTATTACATTTATATCCCACCTTTTTTCCTCCTTAACGAACCCAAGGCAGCATACATAATCCTAATCCTTTCCATTTTATCCTCACAACAACAACCCTGTGAGGTAGGTGGGGCTAAGAGTCTGTGATTGGCCCAAAGTCATGCAGTGAGCTTCCATGGCCAAGTGGGGACTAGAACCCGGCTCTTCTGACTCCCAGTCCAACACTCTAGCCACTATAACACACTGGCTCTCACTATAAGTCCTATAAAGGCCAATAGTCAGGAATGCTGGGTATTGTAGTCCAAAACATCTGGAGGACACCAGGTTGGAGAAGGCTGCTTTATAGACAGTGTATTAGAACACAGTAGAAAGACCTGTTAGACAGCTAGAAGATTCTTGAAACACAGCATTCAAAGTTATTTTTCTTCTCCCAAACCATTTTGCAGTTCATGAACTGCAGGCACTGACGTTCATTGCACCCATCTCTTCTTGTTTTAGGAGCTGTGTGTCAACACTTCTTTTAATAATTATTTGCTAACAAACAAGCAAACGAAACAAAATCTTCTGCTAAAATAAATCCCACCAGCCCTGGAAAACATAGGCTAAATCCTTCAACCATTGGTATACATCTAATTTCATAACATTTGAAGCACGCCGAAACAAATGTCATTAAACCGTTACATTATGCCAAACAAACAAACAAAAAAAACACAAGTAATTCCCAGCAGCCCACACAAACCTAGGTTGATTATAATCTACTCGTATACATATGAAACGTGTAACGTTTGAAGCACACTGCAATGAACCCTATCAAATTTTCGATTCAGAAGTACAAAATGAAACCATTTAAATATATTCCTGGAGCCCCGGGGAGGGGGGGGGAAAGCCTGTCATTCATCAGAGTACAAGTAATCAAGCCTGCAGATTATTCATAACACACAGTTCCCTATCAACTGCCACTGAACTGTTACTCTTGGGTGAAGGGGAGGGGGAGGGGGGCTGCTTAAATCTCTGCATGTATCTTTAACAGAAAATGAAGACACACTCTAATATCAACTGCAGTTGCACAAATCAAATTAGCTTTCTCTTTGATATTTAGGGAGATTATTTTGGGAGACTCTTGGAAAACAAGAATGCAATCTTGCTTTCTAAGCAGCAGTTACAGGACATGCGGGAATGATGTCTTAGCCTCCCTTGTCTTGCTTGCTTCTCTCTGTTTCTGTGAAAGATGCGAGAATGGCCACAGAAGCCTGGCCTCTTGGCCTGAGTTAGAGGCAGTGCCTACCAATGAGGTGGTTCATTAGGTAAAACTGCTAGCCACTACTGCATCGGGATAGTGGGAGGAGCCAGCCCATTATTCGCTTTCTACCTCAGGCTGCAGCAGGGGAGGGTGGGATCAGGATTATCAAAAAACGCAGCTTAAATTACTGAACCCTAAACCACTGTCTGAAGCCACAGAGCCAGACAGTGTGTTGAAATTGCATTCATTTAAAATGTGCATGAAAACATATGTATTTTCGAAAAATGCACACAAATCCGCTTTAACCAATGGGAGAAGACTGCATACGTTATAAAGATGAACCCAATTGATTCATGCATTTGGAAAACTATGCGAAACTATGCAAAACAAGTATGAATTTTCATGTGAAAAAAAATACAAAGCACAAACTCAGACATGAGATGGACTGAGCTTCAAGATGGAATTTGGAGAACTTGCCAAGCTCAAGTTTTACTTGTACACATATGCCTACTTGAATGGTATTGACTTAAATTTATTTGAATGAGATTGAATCGAAACAGGTGATAATAAAATAATACATTCCTATCTTTTGAAGCCTGCAGTCCTATGTGTGCTTACCCAGTGTAAGTTATATTGAATATTGTGGGACTTACTTCTGAGTAAATATGCATAGGATTGGGCAGCCCATCTTACAACCCAGCAGTCATAATAATTGACTATTGTCACAATGAAAATACCTTCATCACAGATATGACACTTTGAGGAAGGGTTTGTGCAGTGTATGTGCAAGAAGCTACATTGGGTAACATATTAGTATAATACATCAACGTGTCATTCCATGTATGATGTCTAATTGTGGCCCCTGTTGCAATGACTATAGTAAAGAAAAAATAATTGGGGGGGGGAGAATTGGGGCTGCACAGCATCCTTTAGCAAAGCAATCTGAGATCTACACCATGCATATATTCATCTTTCTTCTTGTATCTCCTTAAGATATCTCCTCTTGCCATAATTTATTGCCATACTAGCAAAATTGTCTGTTGTATCATTACGATGGTGAGTGGTTTGCCAGAAGGCCTCTGGATTTCATGAAACCCCTGGGGGTTGCAGTGTGTCTCTGTGCGGTCTGGGAGTTCTCTGGGGAAAGGCCACCCAGTGTCAAGATTGTTACTGCAATAGTGTTACCAATACCACATCTTTTCCAGCAGCGTGACTGCATGGCATCCATTTATCTATGTGGGGGGATATAAAAGGTTCAACTAGGGGACAGCATTTGTGGGTGTGTGGGTGTGTAACTTAACCTTCCTGTGTTCACATAAGGGGTCTGGTTCTGTTGTGTGGGGTTTGGTTCAGACAAAATGCCTGTTTATCTTCTATAAGAAAACTACAGGATTACACAGTTCATGTTGGGATGGAGGAAAGAAGCGATTTTCACTTTGAACCTGGTCATCTCCTCATCCTCAGCTGTATGCACGTGAGAGTGCTACCTAATTCAATATATAAGCACTACCTAATTGTTTGTTTATAATTTCTTTGGAGCAATACAAAGAATAAGCACGGTTAACACATTCCACTATCTACTACAACCAGATTGTGCACAGGTGGTACATATTAGGGGTGTGCACGGACCCCCCGGATCGGATCGGGACCCGGATCGGGACCTCCAATTTTGTCCCGGACCGGTTCGGACAAAATCGGAGGCCCCCCGGACCGGATCGAGTCCGATCCCGATCCAAAAATCGGAAATTTTTGGATCGGCCGCCATTTTTTTCCCCATAGACTTGCATTGCAATGCAAGTCTATGAGGAAAAAATGGCGGCGGGTGGGTAAGGGGGGGCCTAACTCCCTCCCCCCCCCCGGGGCCGTCCGCTGTGGACGGCCCCGGCAGGTAAACCCCCTCCCCCGCGCTCCCTACCCCCCCTGGGGCCGCCTGCTTCCATCCGCTGGCGCCCGCGGGCGCCAGCGGATAGAAGCGGACGGCTCCGGGGGGGGGGGTAAGCCCCCTTCCCCGCCACTTACCTTCTCGGCACGTCCGGCGCCGGCGGCTACTACCAGCGGGCTCCGCGGCCTACTCTCGAGTAGCGCGCCGGGTGATGACATCACCCGGCGCGCCACCCTGGAGCAGGCCGCGGAGCCTGCTGGTAGTAGTAGGCGCCGGCGCCGGACGGGAGCCGCCGGGCCGGGCAGGTAAGGGCCCCCCTCCCCCCTCCCCCCTCCGCGCGCCCCCTCCTCCCCTCCACGCACCCCCTCCTTACCTTTCCGGCCCGGCGGCTCCCGTCCGGCGCCGGCGCCTACTACTTCCAGCAGGCTCCGCGGCCTGCTCTAGAGTAGTGCGCCGGGTGATGACATCACCCGGCGCGCCATCCTAGAGCAGGCCGCGGAGCCTGCTGGGAATAGTAGGCGCCGGCGCCGGACGGGAGCCGCCGGGCCGGAAAGGTAAGGGCCCCCCTCCCCCCTCCGCGCGCCCCCTCCTCCCCTCCACGCACCCCCTCCTTACCTTTCCGGCCCAGCGGCTCCCGTCCGGCGCCGGCGCCTACTACTACCAGCAGGCTCCGCGGCCTGCTCTAGAGTAGCGCGCCGGGTGATGACATCACCCGGCGCGCCACCCTAGAGCAGGCCGCGGAGCCTGCTGGGAATAGTAGGCGCCGGCGCCGGACGGGAGCCGCCGGGCCGGAAAGGTAAGGGCCCCCCTCCCCCCTCCCCCCTCCGCGCGCCCCCTCCTCCCCTCCACGCACCCCCTCCTTACCTTCCTGGCCCGGTGGCTCCCGTCCGGCGCCGGCGCCTACTACTACCAGCAGGCTCCGCGGCCTGCTCTAGAGTAGCGCGCCGGGTGATGACATCACCCGGCGCGCCACCCTAGAGCAGGCCGCGGAGCCTGCTAGTAGTAGTAGGCGCCGGCGCCGGACGGGAGCCACCGGGCCGAGAAGGTAAGTGCCCCCCTCCTCCCCCCCCCGCTGTCCACTTTCATCGGCGGGCGCCCGCTGGCGCCCGCCAATGGAAGCGGCGGTGGGCGCCAGTGGGCGCCCGCCGATCCGCCGATCCGCCGAACCGGTTCGGAGCTTTTTCGGACCGGTTCGGATTGGATCGGCCGATCCAGCTGCGGGATCGGAAATCGGATAATTTATCCGATTTCCCACTGGACCGGACTCGGATCGTGGATCGGGTCCGATCCAGTGCACATCCCTAGTACATATAGTAGATTGTGCACAGGTGATACATATAGTAGATTGTCGGGGTGTGCAAAGCGGGAACTCCATTGAGGTGATTCTCTGTCCCAATTTCAGGAGTGGGTCCCTCTCTCTGCTCTGCTGGATAGTTTGGTGAAAAACCACCTCATTTTCAGGTAACCAGTACATCCTCGTCAATGGGAATGAACAGAAATGCTCACAGCTCCCTTGTTTAAAGATAAACACATGCAAATTAGCACCGTGGCAGCTTTTAAAGAGTGCTTCAGGCATGCCAGGTTTGGAGCAGATCCTTACATGCAGTGATTTATAGGGAATTTTTAAAGTCCAAACTCAAATGTCCTCTCAGGCACCTCTCTCGTGCCTTGATCTGTATGGTGAGGGGAAAGGAAACGAAGCAGTGGAACAACTAAAAGTGCTTAGTGCTATAATAACTAGCTAACTAACTAGTAATACATGCCACAACAGCAGCACACAGCTTGCCCATCTTCAGAGTGGAAATGAGCAGAGGTTTGCAGGACAAGGACGAGAAGGAGAAGAGGCTTTCCCCCCCCCCCCAGCACTGCCAGGCACATTGGAGCAAGTCAAGGAAACAACAGCTTCCCCCTATATGTGAGGAGGATATGAGGGGGAGGAGGGAGGGGGAGGAGGGAGGAGGAGAAGCCCCCCCCCCAGACTGGAAGCCCAGCCAATGCTAATAATAGGCTTGGATTTTTTAAAAGTAAAGTACAGAAACACAGCACACTAGGAGTTTAAACAATCTTAAGGAGGAGAAAGAGCTAAGAAATATTAGTGGACCAAGAGACAGTGGCTGCCTGACTGGCTGCAAATCTCTCTCTCCCTCCCTCCCTCTCTCTTGTGTTTATCTCTAACTAGAATGATGACAGGCAAGGAGGACAAAATACTGTGATTAGAGGGGGGGACAGGAAGACAAGTGTGACTAAAAGCTATTGGTTAGACACAGATGTCAATATACCCTCACCCCACTCAGCATCTTCCAAATATGGAGATATTCAATTGACACACACACACAGCATTGACACCTGAAAAATAGTTGGATAATTGTTCAGATGTTAGAAGCTCTGGTTGGGTATGCCTCCACTCTGAAATGATTATATTGGTTTAGAAGCAGCCAATCCCTGCACTGGAAGATTGAATGCACCATGTGTGTTAATGGGTATCAGATAATTCCAGGGTGGAGCACACAACCCTAGTAGGTTGTACTAGACACTATGGAAGGGTTGAGGGGACACAACGTGTTTATTTAACATTCATCCTCAATTCTGAATAGTACCTTGTTTTATTTTTGTTTTAAAATCTGAAAACTCAGAATATGGAGCTTATTACAATAAGGATAATGAGAACAGAAGATAATTGTATATCAGTGTTGGGTGAGAAATTGGTTTCATAAAGAGTTTGTTAATGGATTTACCTCAGTTTTTACCTCCCGAGTTTCTCAGTGATCTGAGACAGATGTATTTCGAAATCCACATTCTTGCAAGGTTTCCAATAAAGCTCATCTTGGATAAATGCACACAAAAAGGTGCATGGTAGGGAAATGTGCATAATTGAGGAAATGTGCACATAAAACATATTAGCAATATAAGAACATGAGGGAAATGTATACGTTTAAACATGTAAACAAAATGTTTACACTAATGCTTACATTGGGAAAATTCACACAAAAAAGTATGAATTTTCGTTCAAACACAAAAATTACAGCCTTGTGCTGATATAGAACGGAATGAACTTGACCTCAAAAACTGTCAATCTTGGCAAAACTAATACTGACAGATCTGTCTTTCCCTAGAACAATCAAGTTTGGTTATTAGTTTCCTGAGTAAAAATTGCACAACTTATTTTCCCCCAAACAAGAGAGAAAATCAACACTTAGTCTGCTTCAACAGCCATTGGAGCAGCCTGAAAACTTTTTATCTTATGTCTTCATATCTTCCTAATAAAGAGCTGAGAAGCCAGTGAATTTCTCAGAGGAATGAAATAAGGCAAGGTTGTGGGGGAGCACTGCCATTTAAATAAGTATGCTGATCTACGGATATGAGAATGTCATTCCTGCTAGGAAATCATGTGAACGTATCTCATTTGCAACCCTGAATGTGAACAGGATCACATTTCTCAGGAAATGTTTGCAATTTCCTGAGTTTGCATCCACCTTCAAAAATGCACAGTTGTGAAAATGCACACTTTCAGGAGTGTGCATTTCTCTCCAAAATTCACATGATCATGCTTTACCCCCATGGGGGGAAGTGCATATTTTTTGAACCACACTTTTAAAAGTGCACATTTTTCCCAATCAAAAAAAGGATGCTTTCATTTAGGAATGTGAACGAGGCAAAATAAGCTTCAACAGTGAGTTCAGCCAACCTCATTCTGATCTAGCTGGACCCTAATTACACAGCAACCAAAATTGATAACAATTTAATGGTGTGTTTAAACTAGGGCTGAAATGAAACGGCATTTGGATTCTGTAATCCTGCTATGTACATAGACTCCAGTTGAAAGGTGCCCAACTCTGCATGCCAGCAATGTGGTAGGGGAAATTTGCCCTTCCTGAAGATTGAGGGATGCCATTTTGCAACTTAGGAATCATCCCAACTCCATACATCTGCTTCATAAAGAATTTTAACTAGCAGTTTGTTTTTGAAAGGTTTTAAGGCAAGATTGATCAGAGCCATGTGATAATTTTTTTAGTCTACTGCCAATAGTTCTAGAAACTATAAATGTTATTTTCAAGAAAGTGATAGATACCCCAAGATATTTGAAGGCCCAACACTTACTATTTATTCCATCCTGAGTATTCTTAAAATTGCCATCGACATTCATTTGAATTCCCAACTGTGTTTCTGAGGATAGTGGAAGCCAAAAGTTTTAACTAAACAGTGTTAGACCTATCTCTAGTTTTGTAATCACTTTTTACAATTATTTTCTTTTAATTTTGAAAATTAAGTTTACCAAAGAGGGGGATCAACAAACTTACACTAAACAGCCAGATTTCCTCTCATTTATACCAACAAAAATGGGCTATCTATCATAGTAAGCATTTAAACTATTGCCATTGTTGCTCAAACCTAGCACAAGATCCCCCTCTCTGAGTAATACTAATGATCTAATTTTTTTTAGAACTGCAAAATTCCATAGCTTCCCTCTATTATCCTTGAAATTTGATTAGATGTCCAGTGTTTTACATACAGTATACTAGTAGTGACAATCATATGTTAAAGGAATGTTTATCCATCTTTATCACCTTTTTAAATGTGTTAATAAAAAAATAAGATCAAGACTTAGTTGTTCTTCCCAGAATTTTATGAGCTGATATTAGTACCTTTTACCAGTATCTCATTGCCTGCTTACACTGCCACCAATAATTGTAAAAAATCCATCCCCGTCTGTTACATTGCTGGCACATTTCAGAATACCTGATGAAACTTTACCACTGTACCTCGTTATTGCACAATGTTCTTTCAGAGAAGTAGCTATTGTATGTTGATCCAACTGTTTCCAAAGAGAATTCCACATTTCCACAGTCACCTCTAACTGAAGAGCTATGTCCCATTTATTGATATACCTTGGTTGTTCATTCTTTCTACCCAATAAGATATTATTAATGGATGCACAGCCGTGCCTCCATTGTTAAGGGCCATCAGTAAAAAACACATTCCGCCATGTTAAAGTGATAATTGGGGGGGGGGTCATTCTAACAGCCATAAAATCGAAAATGTTTCATCAACCTTTCTGAAATTTACAGGTGCCAGAAAGAAATGTTTGTTTTACATTACCTGAAAATTTCAAGAAGATTGGTGAAAGATTGAGGGAAGGGGAGCAGTTTAAGTTAGAAAAGGAATACAAACCTGTCTCCCTGCTTTTGTAAAATTTACGTCCGGGTTGCTACTTTTTGTGCTCACAATTTGCATAATTTCTAGAGCCTTATTAATTAATCCAGTGGTAGGGTCTTCTTCCTCCTCGACTGTAGTTGATGGAAAGCTTTTCGTTTTTTAAAATTCCCTTCGGTTGACTTTTAAGGACTATTTTAAACTCTCATTCAAGTCAATGAGGCGGCCATCTTCCCTCATAACGTGACACTGACACATGCTCAGTAGCGTCACTGTCCTCCCTCCCTCCTGCCTTAGAATGTGGGGTGGGTGAGTGAAATGGCTGCTGCCTCTATAGCACAGACCTTTTGAGTGAAGAAGAAACGTTTCTCTTTTCTCTTCTGGAACATGCATTCCTTTGGCTCTGAGAGTATTTTGGGCTATCTTCATAAGGCCAGTTTGCTCTTTTGTTCCCTGCTGAAGCAGGGTGTGGTTCCTCTGGATCCATAACAACCTGATCTTCAGATCTCTCCTGGGAATAGGTGGCTATACCTTTCTTTCTATCCCCCCCGCCCCATACACACACAGTGCTCCTTCCCTCTTTTCTAAGAGTTTGGTCCATACTGCTATAAGTTGAAAGCTTCAAACACTTCATTTAATTAGTTTGGGCCTGTGTTAAGTTTTAAGTACAATATTGAAAACTTTCAAAGTGCTTCTGGGCCTACAATGCTGGTTTCAGCCTAGTCACCCTGTTTTTCTAATAAGGTTTAGAAACAGTTGAGCTGTCGTTTATTTTGCATAGTGCACACACATGGATTTTCTTTCTAATCCTTGCAATCTTGTAGTCCTTGATGTGTTTTTGGATGCAGACAAACCCTTTGTTGTTCCAGCAGGCCTTTGGCAAATAATCTGGACCTCTGTCTATACCTTTGACTTTTAAATTGTTATGTATTTAAAATGTTTAAAATGCTTTAATATTGAAAAGTATTTAATTATATTTTTAACTTTTGTATATTTAGGCTGACCATATGAAAAGGAGGACAGGGCTCATGTAACTTTAACAGTTGTAGAGAAAAGGGGATTTCAGCCAGTGTCATTTGTATGCAATTAGTCCCTGGTGAAATTCCCTCTTCATCACAACAGTTAAAGTTGCAGGCACTATACTAGAGTGACCATATACAAAAGAAGGCAGGGCCCCTGCAACTTTAACTGGTGTGATGAAGAGGGAATTTCACCAAGAACTAATTGCGTACAAATGACACTGGCTGAAATCCCCTTTTCTCTACAACTGTTAAAGTTACATGAGCCCTGTCCTCCTTTTCATATGGTCAGCCTAGTATATTCCTATTTATAGGTTTTAGCTTATATGTTTTAGTTTTGTAAGGCTGCCCTGAGGCCCAGCATTGGGCAAAAGGCAGGATACTACTACTACTACTACTACTACTACTAATAATAATAATAATAATGTTTCAGATTTCACTTCTGCATCTGCTGTTCTTTTGCATTTACTTTTCTTTATAAACCATTCATATCTTAAGACTTCTTGTGTGGCATGTTTTCATTGGTTTAACAAGTTAAAAGGGGTATTCACTGTTTTCATGCTTATGTTATAAAATCTATTTTCAACAGACCTAGTAACTTCAAGAGTAACAGAGTTGGGGAAAATCCTCAATCTCTTTGCTATCAGAGGCACTGAGTAAGGGACCCCTGGAGATAATTTAGACTGACCCCAACCACAAAACACTATTCCCCCTTCTGAAGAGATCTGGACCACAGACTACTAAAGACAAACAAAGTAGCAGGCCATAATAACAGTTCTCATGTGGCCATTTGCCTTATGAGGCAGGTGCTCTGCGGGAGGGACTAACAGGCCATAAAGTTGCCTGGCTGGGTCTGCCAGAAATCCAGCCTCAACACTCCTGGAAGGTCCATGTTCTATAGCACCTGCTGTCAGATGAACCTGAGGGAATCCCACCCTCCACCCCGGGTTTAATTTACTGGCTTCCCCTGGCTGGACCTTGCAGGAAACTATAGGGACAGACAGAGCAGGCATTCATAGCACACATAGAATGCTGAGACTGGCAAATCTAAAAGCAAGTGTGTTGCTTTTCAAGAACCAAGGAAATTCAATGGGTCTTACTTTTGAGTAAATATCTAAGGATGAATATGCAGCCTGTACAAGAACTGAGTAGGGTGACCATATTTGGGAAACAAAAAAGAGGACACCTAATGGGGGGGGGGCAGGAAAATGGTTTTCTGGGGCCACCTTAAAGTCCCCAATTGAAGCGGAGGAGGGGAAAGCATGTCATTCTCACCCCACCCCACCGCTCCAATCAGGCCCTTTTCTATAATGCCTGGGAATGACACATTTTCCCTTTTAAGGCCTTGATTGGAGCAGTGGGAGAGAACGACACACCTCCAGAAAGCATGTAATTCCCCCCTGCCACGCTAATGGTGGTCTTAAAAGGGAAAGTGTGTAATTCCAGGTCATTATAGACTATTGCATAAAATCCCCCCTGACACTGAGGATAGAACAAAAACCAGGAGAAATCTGGAGAAATCCTGACAGTTTTTTATTATTTATTATTACATTTATATCCCACCTTTTTTCCGCCAAGAAACCCAAGGCGGCATACATAATCCTCTTCCTCTCCATTTTATCCTCACAATAGCAACCCTGTGAGATGGGTTGGGCTGAGAGTCTGCAACTGGCCCAAAGTCACCCAATGGGTTTTCATGGCTAAGTGGGGAGTAGAACCCAGATCTCCCAGCTCCCAGTCCAACACTTTAGCCACTAGGCCTCACCCTAGTGGTCACCCTAGAATTGAGCCATGCCAAGTTGGAAGCAGATCGGTTCGTGCCTTGATTTTTAGGATATTTTTTAAATAAGTTTGACTTCAATTTTTTTTCTAAAATTCAAGGCATGAACCAATCTGCTTTCAACTTGGCATGGCTAAAGCCTTACTTAAGAGGTACCATGGTGCCAAGTTTCATCTCTTCATCTTTACTTTCTTTCTTTCTTTTTTTAATGTACTGGTCAAGGCCCTAGACCCCAAAGAGAAGTATTGGGTTTGAAGTTTTAAAAATTCCTAAAACTCAAGGCATAAACAGATCTGCTTCCAACTTGGCATGACTCAATCCCTACTTAAGAGCTACCATGCTGTCAAGTTTCATCCCTTTATCTTTAAAAATGATGGAATTGTAAGCATTTTAGTTAATTAAAAAAATTAAATTGAAGTTTTAAACATTTCTAAAAATCAAGGGATGAATGGATCTGCTTCCAACTTGGCATGGCTAAATTCCTACTTCAGAGCTACCATGGTGCCAAGTTTCATCTCTTTATCTTTAATTTCATTTTTTAAACTTGTACTGCTCTTTGGATTTCTGTTTGAACTTTAAAACATTCCTAAAAATCAAGGCATGAATGGATCTGCTTCATACTTGGCATAGCTATATCCCTACTTAAGAGTTACCATGATGCCAGGTTTCATCTCTTTATCTTTAAAAATGAGGGAGAAGCAACCATTTTGGTTGATTTATTAATGTTAAAAGTGAGTTCAACACATAACACTAGCTTTGATTTTATATTGGATGTCAAGATGGTATAACATTCTGGCTGACGCTGGCTTGGTTGTCAACTGTATAATATCCAGTCATCCGTTACACAAAGCCATGAAATTCATTAAACAAAAAACCTACGGTTTACAAAAACAATGTTAAGGCTCTACAGATTCCAACCAAGCACCAAAAAAGCAGGGAAATTGGGAGTTAAGGCTCACTAGCCTTAACACCACATCCTCCCTAAGGAGGCAGAAAGTGCAAGTGAAATTCTCATTCTCCCAAAGCAGATAAACCATGAGGACAGGGTGGAGAATATGATATGCAGAGGTGACTGTGGGTTTGTGGAAAACTGATCACGAACAACTTAGGGCCACCTACTTCTCTTTTTTTGTTTAGAGCAGCCCTTCCCCAACCTGGTGCCCTCCAAAGGTGTTGGACTACAACTCCCATCATTGCAAGTCAGTATGTCCCATGGTCAGGAATGCTGGGACTTGTCATCTCAAACACCTGGAGGGCAGCAGGATGGGGAATGCTGTTCCATACCCTTACCAAATACAGGGTCTGCCCAATACTTTTCTCTCACACACATCTTGCATATAGCAGCACTCTTGATAACAAAAGGGGCACTATTCATTACAGATCTAGAACCAGAGCATGTGCCAGGCACTTCCAACTTTTGGTCAATATCCTGCCTTTTTTTTCTTTAAATGTATTTATAAATACATGTTTTTTTTCTTTAAATGTATTTATAAAAAATATACTGTTCACTCCCCACAATCCCTGCACAATACATCATCTCATCAAAGCAACAGTGGAGCAGAAGAGGTTTAGTTTGGCTGTCTTGAACACCTTTCAGATGAGATTAGTTTGCAATCCTATACCTTTTGGGAGTAAGCCCTAGTGAATTCAGTGGCACTGGCTTCTAAGAAGACATGTATAGGAGTCAACCTTCTCCAGCCTGGTGGTCTCCAGATGTGTTGCACTGTAACTCCCATGTTATGTGTTATGGGGAAGACAAAAATCAATTCATACTTAATTTTAAAATAATACTTACGCAAGAAAGTATTAGGTGGTAGCTCTGTCTTTGATCTCACACTGCTGAACAAGTAAGAGAAATCCTTTATCTGATATTCAAGAAACAGACATCCTATGCCATGTGTTGAAAACTAATGTTGATGTCTGAAGGGCTATCTGGATTAGGTATTCAAGATTCATTCATTGTTGTTTCATTTGGTTTTGACAGTTTATTTAAAGTGATGCAGCTCTTTTGTAGTTCCTTGATTGATCACATATCTTAGTGCTGGAAAACATCATACTTTAGTACAGATGTGGGCAGAAAATAGATCTATCCAGATGATTTGGACATCAACTCGTGGCATTCCTGATAACTGCCCATGCTGATAGGGGCTTTTACAAGTTGAATTCCAAAATATCTGGAGATCTACTTTCTGCCTTCCTTTGTTCTTGAACAACATTCCCCAACCTGGTGCCTGTCAGATGTGTTGGGTTGCAACTCTCAACATAAGGAGATGCTCTAAGAAATGAGAAGTAGCTGGTCCTAAGTTGTTCATCATCATTTTCCACAACCCCACAGTCACCTCTGCAGATCAAATTGCATATCTAGATTTTTGAGATGACAAGTCCCAGCATTCCTGACCATGGGACATACTGACTTGCAATGATGGGAGTTGTAGTCTAACACCTTTTGAGGGCACCAGGTTGGGGAAGGGCTGCTCTAAACAAAAAAAGAGAAGTAGGTGGCCCTAAGTTGTTCGTGATCAGTTTTCCACAAACCCACAGTCACCTCTGCATATCATATTCTCCACCCTGTCTTCATGGTTTATCTGCTTTGGGAGAATGAGAATTTCACTTGCACTTTCTGCCTCCTTAGGGAGGATGTGGCGTTAAGGCTTGTGAGCCTTAACTCCCAATTTCCCTGCTTTTTTGGTGCTTGGTTGGAATCTGTAGAGCCTTAACATTGTTTTTGTAAACCGTAAGTTTTTTGTTTAATGAATATACCTGTAACAATGACTTCTGTCATCTATTCCCTAATACTTGTTCAAACTGAGTCAGCGTCTAATGCAAAGAAACATTGAAGTCTTAATGCAAAACGTTTCTGCTTCTGCCTTTTTCAACTGCAATGATGTGAACCAAAGGTTACTGTAGCCAAAGTGGCTGTTACAGAATACTGAGAATGAAATGGGCATCAAAGATAACCGATATATATCCAGAAGTTTTCTCTTATTCCCAATGTTCAGATGGCATCTTTCTTCCAATAATTGACAATTCAGAGAGGCTGGATACTAGAAGGATGCAGTTAGTATTTCTGTTATATTAGTCCCTGCAATACATATATGGTTAGGTTAAAGTCTTCAAAGTAAAATGTTTCAGATTCCACCTTCTTCACTTGCTGTGTTGTAAAACATCTTGTAAGCAAGATGGTACCTTAAATTTGCTACCTTGACAAAAAGATTGGAACAATCAGTTACAAATAATCACAGTCTCTTTTATTTGTAAATTATTGTGATACATATGCCATGTAATCCAAGAACAATGCCTTTTTTGTCTCTCTATACAATATAAAATTTTACAAAACACTATTTTCTAATTATTTTCTCCTTAAATGTGGCAAGCAGAAGTCTTAAACCTTCTATAAATGTCATTATTATGGTCTATCGGTGCCTGGTACCTCCCACCCTTGATCTTTCAACTCTAGTTAGTCTGGTCTCACTATCCCCTGGTTGGGGTTTCATACATATCTCAAGCTTTGTGTTCTACCTGACTGTCTAAAGATCTGTCCTATAACAATTTATTAGGGATGTGCATAGCCGAAATTATCATATTGTATTGTTATCAGAAATTCCAACATAATTTTTTTTTGATCCGATCATATCAGGGGGTACCCGGATTTGATCGGATTGAAAATCTGATCAATATCGGAAGTTCTGATATGATAACAGTATTTTCCCCCATAGGCTTGCATTGGGGGAAAGAAAGAAATGCAAGTCTATGGGGAAAAACACTCGGCTGGCACACCCTCCTTCCCCCCACTCATGCCCCCTTCCCCCACTTGCACTCCTTACCCATCATCGCCACCACTCGGCACAGCTCTGTACTGATGAATAGGCCGGAAAGCCTGTTTAGCATACCATGGGGCAGCGGTGATGGAGAAGGCCCAGGTAAGGAGCAAGAGGGGGGAGGGAGAGGGGAGGGGAGGGAGGGGTCCTCTTTACCTGGGCCTTGACCGCTGCCATCCGCTGCTAGGAACTACTGAGAACTAGGCTTTGCAGTCTAGTTCTCAGTAGAGTGCTCATGTGTTGGGTGATGACATCACCCAGCGCACCGGCACTCTACTGAGAACTAGGCCACAAAGCCTAGTTCTCAGTAGTTCCTAGCAGCAGATGGCAGTGGACAAGGCCCAGGTAAGGAGCATGAGGGGGGAGGGAGGGGTCCCCCTTACCTGGATCTTGTCTGCTGCAGTCCTCTGCAGTCCACTGCTAGGAACTACTGAGAACTAGGCTTTGCGGCCTAGTTCTCAGTAAAGCAACGACGCACCGGGTGACATCATCACCCAGCGCGCCAGTGCTCTACTGAGAACTAGGCCGCAAAGCCTAGTTCTCAGCAGTTCCTAGCAGTGGACGGCAGCGGATGGCAGTGGACAAGGCCCAGGTAAGGAGCACGAGGGGGAGGGGGAGGGAGGGCCAGCCCGACGTCCGATAATCCAATGTGTCTGATAGTTATTGGACATATGGGTTTCGGATTGGATCAGAAAGGGCCTGAAGGAACGTGTATCGTTATCATTAATCGGTTGTTCGATAACGACCTTATCGGTTCATTATTGGCCATCGTAATGATACGATACACATCCCTAAAATTTATGACCTACCAAAACTTTCTGTTGCATGTCATTACTTGTGGCTTAATTTTGAACTCCATATAGTCTCCTACAAAGTAGGTGATGTTAATGCCTTGACTGTTTTGTTTGAGTTACTGCATACAACTGAAAGACCAACTCAAAATTTTAATGCATCACAGAGTGTGCTTGCAGGGTGAAGAGACTGCGCTTCAGTAAACCCCTCTATTTTAATGTGTTCTGCAGTCCAACCTTGAAATCATTACCTCCTCCCAAACAAGTAAATTGCATTCAGCATGAGACATCATAGTTACAGCACAGCAATCCCTTTTCTGGACAAGTTCAGGCATTCCTCGCCTTTATTGGACTCTCTATAATCACAGAAAAAGTCAGGCCTACTCCACAGTTATAATACATCAAAATTACTTTCTCCGATTTAACTCAGAAGCAGCAGTCAATGAAAGGGCCTTCTTCAAGACCAGTGTCCTTGGAGCTAGGCATTAATTTTAATTATAACCAAAAATGACTGACAAAGACAATAATTTCTTGCCAGCTACGTGGAACAAATGTGCAAGTTGGCTTCAGCCTTTCCTACCTGACTCCTCTCACCTCAACTGAAGAAAGAATAATTGAGACAAGATGCTGCCATCTTAGAAGACATGATATCCCTGTTGTGGATATCATGTCTTCTATTCAGGTGTTCACTTAGAGGGGAGATCAAATATGTGAAGAGGGTGAGAGCTGCAGGTTCACCCCTATCCCTTGCTGCATCCATCACCCTCTACTCATGGGGGTGAGTCTCCTGTATCCATAAATACATTCCATGTGAACTAGAACATTGGAAAAACTGCATTCTGGCCCACAAAGAGAGCCCTCCTCTTCAGATCTTCACCCTCCAGGAGGAGAGGGCAAAAAATACAATGAGGGAGAGGAACAGGTCTGGAGTGCTCCCCCTTATTGTGGATTTGATCTACCCAGAAATGAGCACCCCAGAAATAGGGATTAGCTTGGCCTAAAAAAAAAAGAAGCAACTCACATACTTATCTTTAGGCCACGGATACGTCCTCTCCATTGTGAGGCTGAGCTCATACAGAAGACTAAAGTACTTTGAGGTGAGCTTACTCACTGTGATATCCTGGCTATTTGCATTATTCTACCAAAATAACATGTTTGAGATGCCCATTTTGAATCAACCTGGGGAGAGGCTCACCTGTCTCAATGCACACATTCGATCTATTTCAGCATCGAGCACAGCCCTTCCATTGTTTTGAATGAGGTTTAATTCCATGAAAGCATGTGTTTGTTCACAGATTTTAAAAGGCTGTATAAAAACTAAGGCTTGGTGTTTTGTTTTTGTATAGCCTTCCCAGAGTTAGCATTTTACTTCACAATAGAACATTGATTTTCCTTTTATTTTTGTCAACAGGCGAGTATAATGAAGTTTGCAACTTAATATTGTACTTTATAATGCTATTTTGCCACTGTATGCCGTATTACAATGCCACGGTAATGTAGTATTGTAATTTAATGTACTAGCATACCACAGCAAGTTGTAGCTCTTTGAGTTTATTAGTATTTGATATATTGCAATATTAGCTGTACCAAAGCCTAAAGCTATTTTGGGCAGCCAGTGGCAAAATTTTCTTGACACTTTACAAAAGCCGTTTGCATTTTAGGCAAACAATAAAATTTGCTCCACTACTCTTTCACCATCTCTTGTGTATGTCTGCACACAGTTTTGGGCAAGGATGATGATGTTTGTTGACAAACTGTGTAGACATTCTCTGTTCAATTTCTAGACATTTCAGAGGGAGAAGTTATTTTTTCTTTATTTCTTTATTTTGATAATTCTACTTCACTTAATCCAGGAAAACGCTGCTCAGAATAAAGGGATATTAAGAACAAGAACTACCAATTATTTATTTATTACTTTTTAATTATAAATAATAATAATAATAATAATAAGCCACTCCAAAGGAGCAGATTGAGTGGCAGATACATAAGGCACACGAGTTTACATGAGGGAATTACACTGGGTCAGCACTAATAATTCATCCCTGTGTCAAAGGTATGGTGGCCTTGTGTTGTCTTTTATGGAGGACAGTCCTCTATTTGAAGGGCTGCCAGAGGACTGTCTTCTATTTTGAAGGCATCTTCTATTGGAAGAGGTGTCCAGTTCAAGTCAAGGTTAAAGATAAAGAACCATCAGAAGGAAGAGCTGTGCCTTGGAGGTTCCCATCAGCACCACTTGAACAGCAGACTGAGCAAAGCACACATAGGTCATGTGATCACAATCATCCACAACATAGAGAAATCTATGGTCTGTCTATTTCATTTATAACTAACATTTATAAATTTCCATCTATGCATATAAATTAGCATGTGCTAATTATATGCAAATCAGTGTCCTCTTTTGTTCTCCTTTTTGGCGATGCATTTCCTCTTTGAGGATGATTTATAAGTGGCCACCTTAGACAAGAAAGGCCTGCCAGAACAGAGACTTCTTCTGAGATTAGTATTGCAGGTACAAATTTTGATCCAGCAGGACACTTTGCTATTGTTTTTCCCCTAGGAACAGGATTTACAGGAATGTCTTATCCTCCTTGTCATCATTTGCTTGGGGATGACCCAGATCTCAGGATGAGGGGATAGAAATAACAGGAGAAGCTATTATCTGGTTGGCTTAAGAGGATTTTTGTGTGTGTGTGTGGTTAGCTTTGCCACCAGGCTCATCAGGTTTTCTCTGAGGTTCCAGGGAGTGCCAGGCTCTACTCCTTGACCCACACAGTGTCGTCCTGTTTCCCCATAGGCTCCACTCTGACTCAATCCCCTCAAATGAGTAGAGGTGGGTGACAATCTCATCCCATTCTGTTTTGATAAGAATTTACCAAAGTCTGCCAATTTTCTCCATATACAGAATGGAAATAACTTGAGATTTAAAATATTTGAATATGGGAGAAAGCAAAATGGACAAATCCTGGCATATGAGAAACCACCCCGCAGCTTTGTCCCAGGCATCAACCCCGGAGTCTTCATGTCTAGATCTCAGGTATCCTGGCTGCTAGATACATTCAAAGTAATGTCTAGTTTGATCCCAAGCTAAAGGTTCTCCAAGCTAGCTCTTTCTGGTCATGCTAATTTTCTATGTACAAAGAGGTCCATTTTGTTGGAGGAGTATTCAAACCTATGATGCCCTCCCTATATCCCGAAAAGATTATATGATGTGATTCTGCTGGGTGTGCATGTGTAGATCTCCTTTTAGTGTTCTGTCTATGGATCTCTCATTATATGTCTATCGATCTTCTATTATATTTTTCTCTGAATAGGTATGGATTAGAAATATTCCAAGTTTGAAAGTAAATAAGTAGTGGAAGGGTACAGACATATGTGACAGAGGAATGAAAGGCTAGGATGAATCTGTCATTTTCACTTTCTCCCACATTGAAATGACTTAGGCCCTTTCTACACTATAGGGGTGTAGAGGGAGGGAGGGTGATCCCGGAAGTACCTAATACACACCGTCGGCGCACAGAAATCAGCTGGGGGCCATCCCAGGCAAACAGCCTGGTGTAGAAATGGCCTTAATCTCAAATATTTTCCATCCCGTTCCATGATGGAATATATGAATTTTGGTAAGTCTTTTTTTTAATCAAAAAACAAACTGAACAGAATTTGCACCCTCCTCCACTGGCCAAATTCAATAGGTACAGCCATTCCCAGCTTAAGAGGACAATGATGTGCCTGCCTGCCATATTGCTGTTGAAGATGAGGATCCTGTCAGAAAAAAGAGGTGGCAACACTAAGGGTGCCTCTACAAGAGAGGTTTAATGCGCTTTGAAGGTTCATTAAAAATTTTACCTCTGCAAGAACGGAGCGCAAATCGGGCGTAGAGGCGCGTTATCTCCCCGATAATGCGCATTTTCGAATGCGCGTTAAATCGCGAGTTTTATTTTGCTCCGGCCGTTAAAGCGCATTTTCCCCGTGTGAACAAGCGATTATGCGCATTAACTTCTTGTAAAGCGCTTTTTGGACATCTATTAATGCGTTTCGCCGCCTCTCGCAGCCTCCCGTGCAGAGGGATTAGGAGTAAATGCGCGACTGCGATAATGCGCATAATCGCACAACCGGGCGCAAAAGCGCATTCTTGTAGAGGGGGCCTAATTTAGGACCACCAACATGGTTGAATATACAGGGATTGAAAACCAGATGTTTTAGAGTTTAAGTGCTTTCTGTCCTCTTTAAAAAGTAATTTGCAAATTTTAGGAAGTTCTTACCAAAAACTCAAACCAAATGAAATCCTTGCTGAACCCTACAAAAGATAGATGTGATGAAACTATCTGATCATTTAGTCCTCACATCTGTCTGGCAAAGGATTTTCCCATGCCAGCTTTCTGGTAAGGAATAAGATCTGCCCCATGAAATCCAGAGTCCTGGTCAGATCACTCAATGCAAGGGCTGATTCCACATACCTTTTCAAATGTAGCCAGATGTTGAGGGGTCTTCTATATTTCTTTCTTTCTTTCTTTCTTTCTTCTTTTTTTAAAAAACTCTGCATTTTCAGAAGTCCAGGAGTGCTTATAGGATGCTTATTTCAGAGGGCAAGTTCTGAACCCTAACCCAAATGCTGAAGGAAGGGGTTGTTGTTGTTGTTGTATTTGTTTTTGTTTTTTTTAAAAAACACAACTAAAAATAGGAAGAAGGCCCCTCAGCAACCGTCCTCACTTAAAAAAAATATGTGAAAACCCTGATCCCTTCCCCAAGGAGAAAATCTTTGAATTTCCCCCTTCCCTGCGAAAGAGGCAGAAAAAAAAACCCAATGCCTCTTTCGCAGGGAGAAAGTTCCTGAAAATAGGGTGCAGGATTCGGCCTGGCACTAGACTTATTCACTTGAAAATGATTGTTCAATTTGGAGTTCATTGTATATTAAAGCAGATAAATTATATGGATAAAATTTAAACAATATACTGAGGCTATGCAGCCAAGGGTGAGGGAAGATTGCACCCCAAACACTTCACACAGTTTGGATATTTCCTTTAGGCAAAAGATTCTGAATTAGCACATGTGTGCCATCGAATGTGATGAAAGAATCCATTAGTCCTAGTATTATTTCATGCTGGAGGTAGAGGTCACTATTTACATGTTTCCTCATACACACACATACACACACACACATGAGCACCTAGCACATCAGGGAGAACGTTTCTAACTGTTTCTCTCTTTTTTGTTATTTTCTATTAGAAGTAGATGTTTTGTTTTAAATTCAGGGAGACATTAAATTTAGTTATTAGATTTACATACCAATGAACATATTTAAAAATATCTCTTAGCAGTTAACAAAATACATTATAATATACTTTAAAATCAATTAAAATACATAAAATTGCTAGAACTTTGGACATTAATAAAGATATGAAAATCAATTAAAACAAATACAACCCCAACATTGAAGAATGTGATTGGTCCACTACTACCTCAAAACTCTGCTACCTCATTTTGACTTCATTCGATACAACATGTACGCCAGGCAGGTAACAGAGACACAGCATCTAAAATGCTGCCACCCCCCAGCATATGAGGGCAATATGGATAAACATTTCCCAATCTCTATAAGTCTTCTATTGTTGGTCTTATGGGAAGTGATGGGGTTCACTGCAAAGAATAAAACAAAATTTTGTTAGACTTAGAAGTGAGCTGAGATGAGGCATATAATAATTTTACATGCATTCATCAATAGCTTATGCTCACATTGTCCTTTCTTTTTTTAAAAAAAAAATATTTTTCATTAGCCATCGATGTGGTAGTTTAAATTAGTGCCATCATTCAGTATTCTAAAGGCAAATGTATACTTGCTGGAAAAAAAATACTATGCTGTAATGACTGGCCAATTTTAATGAATGATTTAGAGACATCTGTTGATAGCTCACTCTGATTTAACATCTTTAGATGTATTATCAGGCTTTGTGTTCGGCTCATGCTATTCTCAGGAATTAAGATTAGTTTTTCTCCATGGCTTTGCTTCATGTTTTCCTTCAGACCATGTTATGATTAATGCAGGCTACAATCCTATTCGCACTTACCTGGGACAAAGTACCATTGAAAACAAGAAGACTTACCTCTTAGTCGACATGTATTGCACAACGAAACTTACTTCCATATATATGTTGATAGGAGGAGTCCAGCCTTAGCATACTAACAATATTATTAGTTCAAACTAGAGAAGGTTGACATTGTCAGTTCATTCTCTCCCACATTCATTTTTTAAAAATCTAATATGAAAAAAATATGCAACTGTTGGTAATTCATAGCCAACATGCCATCTGCACCAGCAGATTCAATAGGTACAGCTGCTCCCAACATGGAGAGGACCATGTGGTAGCTGTGTGCCATATACTTGTAAAAGATGAGGATACTTTTTTTAAAAAAGAGCTGGCAAACCTAATTAAGCACTAATATGGTTGAATACACACAGGGATTAAAATCCAGGTCTTTAAGAAATATGTAAGCACTCAAAGCCCTTGTCCAGATTGAAGAATCTGTCAGTTTCTATTTCACCCACATTGCATTAAAAACACACACACATAAAAACCTTCCTTCCTCAAATATGGAAAAGTTTGCAAATTTTGGTAAATTCTGATCAAAATGCACTTAAATTAAATTGTGACCCACCTGAAGTTCAAGCCTGTTTCTTCATAGCAACTTGAATCAAAGTCAACACAAGAGGTGGGAGGGTTCTCCACCACACATTAGGATGAACATGTGTGTCCTGATCTTCACTAACTTCTCCAGATTCAATATACTTCCTGTGGTATTTACATCATTTGAACACCAGACAATATGAGAATATCTCCAATGAAAAATGCAGATTCAATATATTTCCTTGTGTTATTTGTAGGGGTGTGCACAGGAGGAAAAATTGTATTGGAATCGGAATCAGGACCTCAGATTTTGCCCTGGATTGGATCGGACAAAATCGGAGGTCCCTTGGATCAGATTGGATCCAATTCCGATATGAAAATCAGACGTCCGATTTTCAGATCGGACACCATTTTAGGTGTTTTCGCCATAGGCTTGCATTGGGGGAAAGAAAGTTTTCCCCCAATGCAAGCCTATGTGGAAAACATGGGGGTGGGTGAGTGGGGGCCTAACTCCCCCCTCCCTGTCCCTCCCCCCACTCATGCTCCTTACCTGCCTGGGCCATCCTCTGCCGCCTGATAGTCCCTTCTACTGAGAAACAGGCTTTGCGGCCTGCCTCTCAGTAGAGCGCTGGGTGATGATGTCACCCGGCACTCTACTGAGAGGCAGGCCGCAAAGCCTGTTTCTCAGTAGAAAGGACCAGCGGGTGGCAGCAGGCGGCAGTGGGTGGCAGCGGGTGGAAGTGGACGGCCCTGGCTGGTAAGTGGGCACCTCCCTCTCCCTCCCACTTGTGCTCCTTACCTGCCGGGGCTGTCTGCTTCCACCCACTGCCTCCTGCTGGTCCCTTCTACTGAGAAACAGGTTTCACAGCCTGCCTGTCAGTAAAGCACCGGGTGATGATGACACCCAGTGCTCTACTGAGAGGCAGGCCATGAAGCCTGTTTCTCAGTAGAAGGGACCAGCCAGCAGAAGTGGATGGCCCCAGCAGGTAAGTGGGGACCTCCCTCTCCCTCCCCCTCCCCCCACTCACACTCCTTACCTGCCAGCATCCAGAGCTGCCATCTGCTGGTTCCGTACTACTGATAAGCAGGCCTTGCGGCCTGTTTATCAGTAGTACGGAAGCAGTGGACAGCAGCGGATGGCAGCGAGGAGGCAGCAGGTAAGGAGCACGAGGGGGGAGGGGGAGGAGGTCCGATCCTCCAATTTTTTCCAATCCGGATCGGGTCCTTTTGGATCAGATCAGATCAGATCAGACAGTCCAGATAATTGGGATCGGGATGGGATAATTTCATCCGATTTTGCCCAGATTGGGTCCGGATCGTGGATCAGACCCGATCCGCTGCACATCCCTAGTTATTTGGTTGCTCTGCTGTGTCATTTGATTCTTTCATTCATGAAATGCCTGTATGGTTTTTCTTTACACAATTTGTACAATTAACGCGCTTTCCATGTGGATTTGAAACATTCATAATTGCTGCGCTCAGCTCACTTCAACATTTCATGATGGATGTGTGCTTTAAATCTCTATTGACTTTACAGCTAGTGCTCAACTACCAGGAAGGGTCTTCATAATTGTGGAAATATGTATTCAGGCATAGCTGCGCTATTACATACAAACAAAGCAGAGATGTAATGTTAAATCTATCTATAAGTTTCAGCTTTTGAGTGCACATTTATTTTCCTAATGAGTGGGCAAATTTGGTCCAGGCAAAAATGGCTTTTGGAGGGTGGATTTTTACTTTGAAAGCACACCTATTTGCTATCTTAAAGGTATCAGAAGGATATGTCCCATGCAAACATAGTTAAAACTAATGGCTGTACACTTGTGGGTAATGGAGGGAGGTGAAATAACAAGTGAAACACAGAAGTGGATTTTAAACAGGGTCACTTTATTAAAGATCTATAGAGTAGGTTAACCTATGCGGGCATTCTAAATATTTCTGGGCGAGACATTCACTGTCTGTGAAGTGGCGCTTCCCAGTTCGTCACAACCCAAACTGCCCCATATGGGGTAGGAAGGCCTCCCAATGTCAATCTTCCCTCGCGCCATACAGCTCCAAGTAAGTGAGGAAGGTTGGCCTTAAAGGTAACCCTTATCCCACCAGCTGAGGCCATAAAACTCACAGCTGGGGGCCTCAGGCATTACCAATCACCAAAACAGTGCCTGTGAATACTCACCAACCCTATGATGCTCCCGATGCAAGCACCTACCTGCCAAATGTAAAAGTGACTGAAACATTAATGAACATCACTTATTTAATACTCCCTGGCTGTCTTGCAGTGTGAAGTAAGCGAAAAAACCCATAACCGAAAGTGATTATGAGCCAAAAATTCCTACTTGGCTCTCAACAGAGCGACTGGTGAACTCACATTACCTGCAGGGCAGGAGGGAGGGAGCCACAAAAAAGAAGAGGCATCAGGGAGGGGTGAGCCTGCCTTTAAACTCACTCAGTCCCCTCCCTGCCACAAGGCACCACGGGAACAGCCTATGGCTGCCACCCATGCCACCTCGTCACCCCAATCCCACCCGCAATGGACTCCACATGCCCAGGCACACCGGGCCCATTGTGAAGGCATTAGTCTTGCTACTATATTTATTTATTTATTTATTTATTACATTTGTATACCGCCCCATAGCCGAATCTCTTTGGGCGGTTTACATAGGATTAAAAACAATTAAAAACAATATACAAAAATTTAAACAGCAAAAACATACAACATACACACAATCTGTACATTTAAAAATCACTTCAACACTTCAAAAACTACAAAAACAAAACAAAACAAACCCAGGCTCCTCAGATATTGCCAAATGCCTGAGAGAAGAGGAAAGTCTTGACCTGGCGCCGAAAAAGATAACAATGTTGGCGCCAGGCGGGCCTCGTCGGGGAGATCGTTCCACAATTGGGGAGCCACCACAGAGAAGGCCCTCTCTCTTGTTGCTGACCTCCGAGCTTCCCTCGGAGGCGGCACTCGGAGGAGGGCCTTAGATGTTGAACATAGTGTTCGGGTAGGTTCATGTCGGGAAAGGCGTTCCATCAGGTATTGTGGTCCCAAGCCATGTAAGGCTTTATAGGTTAAAACCAGCACCTTGAACCGGGCTCGGAAACATACAGGCAGCCAATGCAAGCAGGCCAGAGTAGGTCTTATATGTTCGAACCTAAAGTAAACTGCAAAGAGAATTGGGAAGTTTCTTCTCCTGTGATAATACTTGATGAATTTGGGGAAAGGAATCCAAAATATATTTCGTAGGCTAATTTAGAATGATTCCATGCTTCCTTAGTATCTTATGGATCACTTGAAATCCATCTGTGAAGAATTTGAGGTGAAACTGAGGTAAAAGTTTAACTGTTTTGTTTTATTTTGACCACTGAAGGTCTGAAGTGGTGAACCGCAGGAGAAAAATGTATGCATTTACTCAAGTCTTGTCCAGAATGAAAGTTACAGTATAAATATGTTGTACTGGCAAATTGGCAGTACTGTTACTACTAGGAGTTGAAAATGAAGCCAGGTTTTCTCTGTTTATATGGAAAAGGTAGGAAAGAAATTTATGACATCTAAAGATGCCCATCAGATGAAAGTTTACACAAAGATGGGGTGACCCCAAAGATGATTTGCTAGAGGGTTCTGATTAAAATGAATATAAAAAGCTGTGAAGAGTCTGACAAGAGGAGTCTGTGACTAACAGGGGAGTCTGTAAATACTAGGGATGTGCAACGGATCGGGTCCGATCCACGATCTGGAGCCGATCCGACTGAAATCGGATAAAATTATCCAATTCCGATCCCAGCTTCTGGATTGTCTGATCTGATCCGAACTGGTCTGAAAGGACCAGATCTGGTTCGGATAAGATCGGAAGATCAGACCCCCTTCCCCCTCACGCTCCTTACCTGCTGGTGCTATCCACTGCCGTCCGCGGGCAGCAGCGGATGGCCCCAGCAGATAAGCCCCCTCCCCCGTTGCGTTCCTTACCTGCCGGGGTGCCCGCTTCTCTCTGCTGCTCCAATCTACTGAGAAACAGGCTTCATGGCCTGCCTCTCAGTAGCGCGCTGGGTGATGACATCATCACCTGGTGCACTACTTAGAGGCAGGCCGCGAAGCCTGTTTCTCAGTAGATCAGAGCAGCGGAGGGAAGCGGGCACCTCGGCAAGTAAGTGGGGCCCTCCTCCTTCTCCCTCACGCTCCTTACCTGCCATGGCACCTGCTTCTCTCCGCTGCTCCGAACTACTGAGAAACAGGTTTCGCAGCCTGCCTCTCAGTAGCGTGCTGGGTAATGACATCATCACTGGGCACGCTACTGAGAGGCAGGCCGTGAAGCCTGTTTCTCAGTAGATCGGAGCAATGGATGGCAGTGGACGGCCTCGGCAGGTGAGGAGCATGAGTGGGGGGGAGGGCAGGGAGAGGGGAATTAGGCCCCCACTCACCCACCCACCACCATGTTTTCCATATAGGCTTGCATTGGGGAAAAACTTTTCCCCAATGCAAGCCGATGGCAAAAACACCAAAAATGGCAGCCAATCCGAAAATCGGACGTCCGATTTTTGGATCGGGATCGGGTCCAATCCGATCTGATGGACCTCCGATTTTGTCTGAACTGATCCAGGACAACATCGGAGGTCCCGATCCAGGTTCCGATCCAATCTGGGGGTCCGTGTACATCCCTAGTAATTACATTTTAATAGGGTGGAGTTAAATGGAGCTGCTCATACTGCATATTGACCCACTAATTCCTATTTTAGGGCTCTGGAAATGAAACTTATGAAGTTGTCTAAAACTATATAAAAAAATGGGAGAAGGAGATGCCAGTCAAAATTGATGAGATCCAGCTCTTAAATAATAGAAGGAAGGAAGTAGAAGAGACCATATTGAGAGTCTAAGCAGAAATACAGCAATCAGTTAACATTCTTCCATGAACAAAAACAAGACTCCAAAATGAAAAGGGCCCTGTGTATAAAAATACAGCCTGAACAGCACTCCATGTCCACAATCTACAATACAGGCAATCTAAACCAGGTGCACATTCCATCAGTGATGGTAACTTAATTCTTCCTTTTCCTTGTGCAAGAACAAGAGAAGCCAAAGCTGAAAATCTGGTGTGCTTCTGGGTGCCATACTTAAGTGTTTCAATTAACATTGAAGGAGGGAACCACACTGGCACACCTTCAAAATTTCAGTGAAATAGTCTATTTAGTTAATTATTTAATTTAAAATATAGGATGGAGGGAAGAAATCATGTGTGTATGTGTGTGTAAAAATTTAGATCATGTTGTAAGCAAGATGTTGAAACAACAATTTAAGGACAGCCTTTTTAAGAAAACAATGGATTTTTGTTAAGTGCATGGGTCTTTTAAATTACCATCATCCCATTGCTTAAAAAAAAAAAGGCAGAATTTGTAACTTTCTTTTTTTGCACAACATTATAAAATATGTAAGATAACTAATAGATACTGTGCTCCCAGCAACCTGACTGTGCTCCCAAGACCCTAAGAGTGACTCTAAGCAGGTGAACATGATCATGGCCAAAGCTGTAACATAGCCCCCTCCCACAGACTTCTCCATCAGGAGTTGTCACGGACACGGAGCCTAACCACATTGCCCTTAAAACGACTTACATTCTGTTTAAAAACATGGTTTTTAAAGTTGTTTCATTACGTGGTAGGACACACTGAGCAGTACTTACGTTTCATAGTGACTGCTTCCTCCGTCCTCAAAGTGTTCAATGGTGTATTACAGGGTTAATTCCTTGACTCTTCTTCTTTAGTTTCTGTTTTGTGGGCTGCTTGACCCGGCCACTTCTGTCTCTGTAACTGAAGCAGCCTGCAAAACAAAAATGAAAGAAGAAGACTCAAGCAATTAACCCTGTAATACACCAGTGAACACTTTGAGGACGGAGGAAGCAGTCACTATGAAACGTAAGTACTGCTCAGTGTGTCCTACCACATAATGAAACTACTTTAAAAAACACGTTTTTAAACAGAATATAAGTCGTTTTAAGGGCAATGTGGATAGGCACTCCGTCTCTCTACTGAAATTGTCTTCTTTATTTTCCCCCTACTTTCCCTAGTTAGTATATTGCCTGAGTCGGATTACAGAAAGGCTTTGTCTCTTTAGAAGAGATTGGAAGACTGATTTGTATCCTTTTGTTTCTTTTACTACCCTTTGTTTAACCTCCATACATTTCTGGTTTCCAGAGGCTCCAAAAAGTGTGCAATTCCCCCGGGCACTCTAATGGAAGCCACCGTTTGTGTGCCCGGGGGAATTGCACACTTTCGGGAGTCTCCAGAAAGTGTGCTTTCCCCTCCTTGTTTTACCCAGTGCTCTAATCAGGGCCTTAAAGACTTCCTTAATGCAAGCCTACTTTGCATTAAAAGGGCCTTTAAAGCCCTTTTGGAGCAGTGGGGTGTGGGACTGGAAAGCATGCTTCCTAGAGCCTTCAGAAAGTGTGCAATTCCCCCGGGCACACAAATAGCTCTGGAAAAAATGCTTTCTCCTCCTTGCTTTCCTCCACTGCTCCAATTTGGGCCTTTAAGGCCTTGATTGGAGCACGGGGTGTATGTGGAAATCATGCTTTCCAGGGACTCTGAAAAATGTGAATCCCTCAGGGAATTCCACCAGGAGGCTCCCAAAATCACACTTTAAGGCCCCATTGGCACAGAAGGGAAATGTGTGTTTTCCATAGCCTCCAGAAATTGCGCATTTTCCCTTCCATGCTGACTAGTTATCACCATTAGCATGGAGGGGGGAAGGGAGGGGGTTGCCAAGGGCTTGGGGGATTTATGAGCCTTCTGAGTGCTCAGCAGGGGGTTGTGAGGCCTGGCCCGTTGGAGTGGATTGTGTGAGCAGGTGTGTGTGTGCAAGGACTCACGGGGTGGGCCGTGCCATGTCCATAAAACCCTTTCTCATATTGCTTCAGATTACAAGATCTGGGTAATAGGTATATAGGGACAGGGAAATAAGTTTCCTTAAATATCCTCAAGCATGTTCCACAGTTCATCTTCATTTCCCCCACTCCCCCATGATAATGAAGATATTCCTAGGGTGTCCAAATGCAATACTTGTGAGGAAGATGGGATTTCAGCAGGTGGAAAGCTACACTTGCTGAAATTTCCTTTTCTATACAATGTTAAAAGAAAAGGAGCCCTGTCTTCTCTTGTATCTGGCCATTCTAGTTGCAGCCGGGATCATCCTACTGAATTTCTGGACCCTGGAAAAATGTATCCCACACCATGCTTGGGACATGAACATGGTGGAACTTAATGCCACCTAAACATGCATACGATTCCTCTCTAAGTTAGCTGTCTAACTCAGCTACTAATCTATTATTGAAACATTTTCAGTACTATATGACAGCCATCAACAATGTCATGGGAAAGAGTTATCACTTCAAAGTTCACTTAAAATTTAAAATAGTTTTGGAATTCCCTCCTCAGGTTATTCATATTAAGTGATTTGAGGAAGAGCAAAATAATTTTAGAAAGACTAGCAACCTTCTTTGTAGGTTGTATGTGTATGTGTGTGTGTGTATGTGTTCCTCAATTCTGAAGTTCAGGAATGTCATTAAAAGCAAGATTTAAAGTACATTTGGAGGCTTCATCTGAGGTAAAACATCTGAGTATTTGAGGAATGCCAAAAGAGTTCCAATAAGACTAGTAACATTTCTCATGGCAGGTGAGACTACACATTCCTAATTATCTATCTCATAAGCAAGCCGCATGGCTAGTTTCACAAAATTCACTGAACACTGCTAAATGAATCCTGAAATTATCAAGCATGCTACATAAATTATATGGGCAGTTTATTTTTCTTATTCTTGCTGATAAAAGTAGTATGTCTGCATGTTGTGATAAGAATAGTTATTGCAAGCTTCTTACACAGCAACAGGACTTACCTGTAATTAAATGAAGAGAATTACGGAAAACAGAAAAGCTAATAGTTCTGGGTAAAATGGGTGCAATGGTGATTATTTATAAATTAGGCCCCCAGCACCACAAACAACTTGCATGACAATGAACCTTTTAGGCAATTATATTAACTTGCAACTGAAAAATAACTGCTCCAGATTTTCATTATAATTCATCCGATAGGCAAGTTCAGCTTTCACAGGAATAAATTTAAAGAGAACTTGATAGCCTTTTGAGAAATTCCAGCACATCTTGGAGCAAAGGCTGTGCAGATGTTAAAACCACAGATGCACCAAATACGCTACAGGATTGATTTTCAGCCTTAAAGCACTTATTTGGGGGAGTGGGAGTTGGGTTTTTGAAATATTTCTTTTAAAGCCATTTAATTATATGAAGGTTCACTTTTCAATCCTGTTTGACACCGTTATTTCCTCTAGCTGTTCCTTCTTCAGCAAACCTTCTCCCTCCTTACTGTCTCCTTGATGGATTACTCAAAAGGGTCAGCCCAGCCAGTCAGGCATCACTTAACGAATGGGAGACATTACTCCCCTTCTTAGCCAATCAGATTTGGCTACCCTGTGACTGAGGTGAAATGCAGTCGATTGGGAGAAAGTAAGAGAACACAATATAAACAGGAAGTAGTGTAAAAATAAATAAATCATTTTTGTACCCTGATGATCCTTCTGAAATGAACCCAAAGTGACTAACAACAACATGCTAAAACAATATGGAAAATGATGAAATAACAAAATGTCAATTTGATATCTAGGGGTGGACACTTAATAAATCATTGAGTTAACATAATACAAAATTCATAAACATTGAATCAATAAGTTACAATGGTATGAATGTTTCAATAACTAATCATCTGTGGGACCCTGCACTGGCAAATGCTTTTTTGCATATCAAAAAACGCATATAAATTAGTCCTTCTTGATAGGTCCTCTCTAGAATTTGGATGGCACAAAGCTTCGCCTTTCTGAATCAAAATGAATTATTTGGCTTGTGAATCGGTCCTAGGTCAGATAGCTGGAATTAATCCAGCCCATAAAGCCTCCTTGGTTTCTACCAGTGACAGGATTAGGCTTCTAAGCCTCATCAACTGTAGGAAACCCCACCCCCACTGCCTGAAGAAACTATTCCTGTTATCTCCAATCTGAATTGGGCTGTTTTATAAAATCATGGAATCATAGAATGGGAGAGTTGGAAGGGGCCTAAAAGGCCATGCAGGATTCCACCTTAACACATACCTGACAGATGGTTGTCCAGCTGCCTCTTGAATGCCTCTAATGTGGGAGAGCCCACAACCTCCCTAGGTAATTGGTTCCATTGTCATACTGCTCTAACAGTCAGGAAGTTTTTCTGATGTCCAGCTGGAATCTGGCTTCCTGTAACTTGAGCCCATTATACCAAGTCCTGAATCATCAAATCAGTGTCTGTTGCACATCTTGTTCTAAATAGAAATGTTTGTACGTTCTTAGAGGCTTTGTGAAATTTTAAATGGAAATGACTTTGTGGCAACAAATTCATGATAATTTATATTTTTTTAGATGTGAATGTAACACATCCTAGGATGTGTGTATGTATAATATGTAAAGTATATAAATGCAGCACAATCCTATCCATATTTAGATGGAAGTAAGTCCCCCTGTTTTCAGTGGGGCTTAACTTTGGGAAGACTCCTCTTCTGAAGCACAATTGCTCTTTCAATCCTGATGTGTCAGGATGATGAGAACAGGGGGAAGGAAGTCTATATTATTTTCCCTGCTGCCACTTTATAAAAGGGAAGATGCTTTGTGGATTGGCGGGATGAGGGTGCCGTCATTTCCCAAGTCCCTCAGATATAGGCTGACCATATGAAAAGGAGGACAGGGCTCATGTAACCTTAACAGTTGTAGAAAAAAGGGAATTTCAGCCAGTGTCATTTGTTCGCAATTAGTTCCAGATGAAATTCCCTCTTCATCACAAAAGTGAAAAGTGCATGCACTATACTAGAGTGACCATATACAAAAGAAGGCAGGGCCTCTGCAACTTTAACTGTTGTGATTTCCACCAGGAACTAGAGTGACCATATACAAAAGAAGGCAGGGCCTCTGCAACTTTAACTGTTGTGATTTCCACCAGGAACTAGAGTGACCATATACAAAAGAAGGCAGGGCCTCTGCAACTTTAACTGTTGTGAATTCCACCAGGAACTAATTGCATACAAATGACACTGGCTGAAATTCCCTTTGCTCTACAACTGTTAAAGTTACATGAGCCTGTCCTCCTTTTCATATGGTCAGCCTACTCAGATAGGCTTGAGAAATGAAGCAATTTGTTTCTGATCTTTTCAGAAACAAATAGGCATGTACGGATTATGTAAAATCCCTTCCGTCCTTGTTTCACTGATTGTCAGGAAGCTTTCGATCCATTATCCACCTTTCGATGGAATCAGATTTTTTTTAGCTTCCAAATTTGTGCACGTCCACACATGTGTAGATGTGCAAATTGCCCCAAATGTGCATATTCTCCCAAAATGCACATGTTCGCGCTTTAGCCTATGAGGAAAATGCACATTTTTGACCATTTTTTAAAAAAAAAATGCTTATTTTTTTAATGATGAAATTTGCACAAAATTCCTGAAGGTTAGGAAAATTGTCTGCATATCTGTGGACACTGTGTAGCAGGGGGAAAGCCAGTCTATGGCAGAATCCATGGTTTGGATTAATACAAATCTGAACTCATTTGGTTTTGCTGTGGATTTCTCTGACATCCCTAGAAACATATGGATTGCTTTCCAGATCAATCCAAGTAAATCTTCTGAGGAATCCAGCCAGTTTTAGTCCTCATCTAGACCTAATTGCTTAAAATATGGCCAACACAACCAATAGATATTGTTTGCACTTCTCTCAACATTGGCTAGAACTTCACTACTGCTTTATAGGGATATTGAAGGGTACTGATAACTGTTGGGGCACAATCCACATTCCATATACCACTTTCATAGTGTTATTTCCTGCTTTTTATTCCACATTTGTAATGATTTGACACAAGGCATAGATCTGATCATGGTAGTCCCTGTGTCTATATTTGAAGAGAGCTTAATGCCAGTCATAATAATTCTAAGAGGTTCTTGCTTGTAAGGAATTGGTTTAGAAAAATGCGTTTAATGACCCAGAAAGCCTATTACTTATTGCAAAGAAAAGGGGATCCCTTGAGCTTTCACATCCATTAACAGGGCAGTATTATTTGGGTAGTGAAACAACATACCATATGTAGTTACCATTCCTCATGTCATAGTGCAGTTTCTGTAGACAGATCTGAAACATTCCATTTCTGGAGGGGCTTTCAATGGGTTATGTGATTGCAAGAGGCAGTTTGTTTGTAGCCACAATGGAAAAAAGAGATAAACACAAACTCACTCCATTTATACCATTATAGTTCCAACTCATGCAAGAGATACAGAAAACGATTCCAAGCAAAGAAAAGACCAAAAAAAAAACCTGTGTGTGTTCAATTGCAGGTGTATGAATGAAGGAGGCAAATATTTGATGAAACAAAGAGTTAGAAAAAATGTGAATGTTGAGGAAAGCCATAAGCAAAGGCAACTCCAGAAAAAAACTAGTTTGGGGAAGCAAAACGATGGTAGAGACCATTATTAAGGGAACAAGGATTTAACCCATGAGATATAGGACCATATTCACACTGACCAAAACCTGGAGGAGTTAATTGGATACATTTTGGGTGCATATTGCCCCTTAGACTCATTCCTGGACAATCTTAAATTATTTCCATTTTACCAAATTGCTGCACCTACACAGCATGAAGGAAAGTTTAGGGTGAAGAAGGGTGAAATGCAGTGGAAGGCAGGTGGCTCCAATTCTTGTGGAGCTTTGAATCCATTCTGGGTTTCAGTCAGAACTCTAAAAGAGCTTTCCAAAGTGTTGCAACTATTTTGGGACTAGGGTTCTACACCTCAGATAACTCCTCTAGCTGGTTCTGACTGAAACCTGGAATTGATTCACAGCCCCAACAAAATCAGAGCCACGAGCCTCCACTGGTGAAATTAGTATATTGCATTTCATTTGTTATGATGGACATTTCTTTTTCTGTTTTCACCAGGTCTCTGTTTCAAAAGGAAGGCCTAAACGACCTAGGCCCAAGCAAATCTCAGGGAGCACCTTATTTCATATCAACTTTGTCGCTTGAATCTCTTTGCAGGAGGCCTTACACGAAGTGGCCCTCCCATCAGAGGTCATTGTGATGGGTGATGAAATTGGAGAACTCGTAGTAACACCTTAGCTTAGTGCAGGGCGGTTGCAACTAAGAAGCTAGTGCCTGAATTTGCTCTCCTCCCCCCTCCCTCCCAATCCCCTTTCCTTTTGTGTCATGCTTTTTAGATTGTACTAGGGTGACCATACTTTGGAAACCAAAATGGAGGATAACATGGTCGACCCCCAAGGGGGCATCCCCACTAACACCTGCTCCCAGGGTGTGTGTCCAGCATCAAGGGGGGGGGGGGTGCCCACCTGAACATAACCTTGGTCACATATCTGATTTTACAGCACACAATTAAGACAAAACTGTTCTACATAACATCTTAATGTTTAAATCACTGAAATAACAAGTGAGACATCCAATGTATCTGAAATTAACTTCACGCACTCCTACTTTTGTAGCTTTTGCTGTACTTTGTTGCTATACTCTGTGTGATACATTCTCCCCTTCCCTTAAATATATTTTCTGATTGTATCCTCACTCCACTGCAAGCTGCTGCTTAACACGGTTTGCCCGGCTGGCTGGCTTTTTAATTTTTAAAGTTCAATGTTTTTTTTTTTAAAAAAACCTTGTGTATGATTGTCACACATTTCCCTACTCTAACATTAGGTGGGTGTTGTGGGAGGCAGACACTACTTCACCCATTCACAATCCTCACTTATATGCATTAGCTTCTCAAGGCTTGTACGTTGGCACCACTTTTCACATCTAGATTCTGAATTCCTGTCTACTTCCTGCACAAACACATGACTCTGAGACCCTCTTTCTAATGCCCTGTGTTACATGCCAGCACTGTGGGGCTAAGTTACAACAGGTGTCTCTGGGTTGTCTGTGCAGCCTCTGTTGTCTCTCCAAGTCATGGCAGCCAAACCAAAGCCTCCAGCCTCCAACAATCAATCTCCCTTCCCTCTTCCAAAGTCTCCCAACAGTCCAGCCAGGCTGTGCACTTATAACCTGTGGCCGGGGGGGAGGGGGAAGGGTACCAGCTTATTGCTTGGTCATGTCTGGTGACTCTTACTTTAAAAACCACTGCCACCACCAGCTGCCTCTGCCTGCACCAACACTGGACTCTGAGGCACTCTTAAAAGGCTCTGTGTGGCATGCCAGCCTCTCAGGGCTCAGCTACAGCCATCTCTGAGTTGTGTCTTCAGTCTAACTCTGTCTCCAAGAGATATGCCAGCCAGCCAAAGCCACACATCTATCTATTTTTCTCTGACACACACTTCAAATGTTCTGCATTGCATTCCAGCCATGCAGACAGAACCTAGCTCACAAGTGAACAAGTGAAGTGGAAAATAAGGGAAGCAAAGCAAAGACATGCCAGGTTCCAACAACTCTCTCTCGACTGGCACCTCACTGTTGGTCATGAGAGTTTTTCTCTAAGGTGACCCTTCATCGCCCATGCTGTGGAACTCTGAGAAAAAGGCCTCTAGCCCATTTTGTTTTGCCCTGTGGGCTGCTTTGACTGACTTCTCCTTTCCCACATTTTGATCTGTGAACGCCTCACCTCTGCTGAGCTCCAGGTGCCTGACTTCCCACCAAATCTGTAGCAGGGAAGGTGCCATGCTAGCCCAGCACTTCTTAGCTAAAAACGTGATATCCCCTTGATGCCAAGGGCTGAAACTGCTCAAGGTGCAAGACCCCAAAGAGGAGGTTTGACAACCTGAGTTTGAAGGGTTTGGCTCCAGTGTTTTGTTTTGTTTTGTTTTCAAATAATAATTTTAAAACCTCAAACTTTTTTTAAAAAATCCTAAATCTAAACAGATGAACAGATCTGCTTGAAACTTGGCATGACTAAAGAGCTATCGTGATGCCAAGTTTGATCTCTTTATCTTTATCGTTAAAAATGATGTTTTTCTTTTTAAAAAAATAATTTTAAAACCTCAAACTTATTTTTTTTTTTTGCTAAAAATTAACAGAAGGACAGATCTGCTTGAAACTTGGCATGACTAAAGACCTACAAAACAGCTGTCATGATGCCAAGTTTCATATTCTTTAAAAATGATGTTTTTTAAAAAACAATAATTTTAAAACCTCAATTTTTTAAATAAAATCCTAAAAATCAATGGATGAACAGAGCTGAGTGAAACTTGGTGTGGCTAAAGCCCTACGTAACAACCATCAAAGTGCCAAATTTCATATCTTTATCTTTAAAAATGGCATTTTTTAAAAAATATATAATTTAAAAAACTCAAACTTTTTTAAAAATCCTAAAAATCAGTGGATGAATGGATCTGCTTCAAATATAGCATGGGTAAAAGCCCTACTGAAGTTTTATCTCTTTATCTTTAAAACTGACAGAGCTGTAGGCATTTTTGTTAATTCCCATTGACTATAAAATAGAACTGCCCTTTGGGCGGGGGGAGGATGGGAAAAATCTGGATTTTTCTCCAAGTTTCATAATCCTCCCCTTCTCAGAATTGTTACCAAAAATCCTGACATGTCCTGGTTTTTCCTGATATATAGTCACCCTACCAGGGACTGTCTTAAGAAATATTTTTGTAAGCTGCCTTGAGAGCCTTTTTTGGCTAAGGGCGGGATAAAAATGCTATTATAAATAAACATAATTTTAAAAAATCCAACACACTTAGGGTCCCAATCTGGCCTTCTGGGGTTCCCTTCCCATGGCTCCACCCTTTCCCCACAACTGCTGACCATTTTGTGGCATTTGAAAAGACAGAAATGCCATGGCAGCGGTTTAGTTACTCTCAGTAAGAGCTTTAAACTACAATGTGCTGATATTTTGGGTCATACTCCTTTTGTATTTGACCTCACCCACTGCTGCAATGTGACCCTCAAGAACTTTCCCAAAATTTAATTTGGCTCTTGGAGTGAAAGAGGCTCAACAACCCTGCCCTAGAGGCTTGTTGGGGAATATTTGTATGTAAGCAGATGGTTAAAACACTTATTTTCAGGCAAACTTGGAACACCTTGTTTGATGTTGTGTTATAGATAAGGATGTACTCTGATGTGGCTGTGTGTGTGAAACACTACTTCTGCTGCTTTCTGTGGTTAAATTTAATTATTATAACCTTTTGGAAGGTTTATTGCAATTTCCTGCTGTTCTTAATTCATTTGCTTCCATGGCATTTTCTTCTTTTTTATTTTTGAAAGATGACTATACAGATTTTATAAATAAGTGTCAGGACTGGAGAGCAAATAGCAATCTAAGGAGCTGGGAACCAAAAGCCATGGGACTAACCAGGAGTCAGGACTGAAGAGGAAGTCAGGATTCAATGGCAAACAAGGAGGTGGGGTTGAGGAGCAAACCAGAAGTCAAGACCAAAGAACAAGGAAGGATGACTGATGTGGCCAAATTAGTTGACTCATCTGTCAATATCCATCTGTTCATAATGCTCACCTTTGTAGAGAGCATGGACTGCTATAACACATATTAGCTATTCAGTTCCGAATGGATTACAAGCTTTGGAGAATGCATCATCTGCATCCAAACAGTGTCCCTTTGCATGATCTGGAATTGCTTCCCTTCCCTCTTCCTGCAACAGCTCTGGCTCCACAAGGAGGAAGAGGACTCAGTGGTACCCTATGTCACTCCATCTTCTCCATGATCAGTGATGATGGTGAGTTAAAGTTATTTAGAAAGGCTACATGGAAACCACTAGTCAGGAGGGGGTACATAACATGGTGATGTATAGCATCATGCTGTACAACACAGTTTCCAATCTGGCTTGCATTACCGAGACCTGGGTGGGAGAGCAGGGAGGAGTCAGTCTCTCCCAGCTGTGCCCACTGGAGTACATGGTTCAGCATCAAGGTAGACCTGAGGTCTGGGGAGGACCTGAGGGCCAGGCTGCGGTGTATAGGAACTCCATACCTCTCTGCGGACTCCTTGTCCATGTGACTACTGGTCTGGAGCATTTGCACCTTGTGTTGGGCAAATGGGATAGATTAGGGATTCTGTTGGTGTATCACCCACTCCTCTGCTCAACAGACTTGGTGAGCTGACATAGGTGGTCTCGGGTGCACTGTTGAGGTCCCCCAGACTCTTGGTCCTGGGGGATGTCAACATTCATGCCGAAGGCACTTTATCTAGGGCGGTTGAGGATTTCATGGTTTCCATGACAACCATGGGACTGTCGCAACATGCCACTTGCCCAGCGCATGTAGCGGGGCACACTCTAGACCTGGTTTTCACAACTGGACATGGAGATGGTGATCTGAAAGTGGGGGACTTTACATCAACCCCTCTGTCATGGTCAAATCACCACCTGCTGAGGTTAAGACTTACAGCGGCTTTTCCCCTCTGCAAGGGTGGGTGACCCATTAAGATGGTCTGCCCCCAGAGGCTAATAGATCCAGATGGTTTCCAGAGGGCTCTGGGGAGTTTTCTGGCTGATAGGGCTGGCTCTCCTGTCGAAACTCTGGTTGATCTGTGGAATGCAGAAATGACCCAGGTGGTTGACACGATTGCTCCTGAGCGCCCTCTCCTGTGTAGAGCTTGTACAGCTCAGTGGTATACCGCAGAGCTGAGAGTGATGAAACAAAATAGCAGATGGCGTGAGTGAAGATGGAGATGAACTCCTGGTGGATGCCGTCAAACACTGATAAGTGCCTATGGTAAGCTGTATTCAGGGGCAGTGAGGGCAGCAAAAACAACAATACTTTGCTGCCACTATTAAATCATCAATCTGCTGCTTAGTGGAGCTTTTCAAAGTTGTCTGGGGGCTTCTACATGCTGGCCCCAAGGACATGGTAGAACCATATGAGGGTTACTGTAATATATTTGCTAAGCACTTCCAGAATAATTTTTTTGGCATCCGCCAGGACTCAAACTCCAGTGTTATAGCAGGTGAATAAAATGAGGTATCCAGAGCACAGGCTTGTCCTGTTTACTTGGATGAGTTTCAGTTGGTACAGCTCAAGGACATTGACAAGGTGCTTGGACAGGTTCTCATGCAACCACCTCCGTATTGGATCCTTACCCCTCTTGGCTAATAAAAGCTAGCAGGGATGGAACAACTGGCTGGCCAGGGAAGTGATTAATGCCTCTTTGCGAGAGGGAGTGGTCCGAGGCCTCCTGAAAGTGGTGGCAGTGAGACGACTCCTGAAGAAAGCTTCTGTGGCCCAGAAAATCTCAATAACTATAGACCGGTGGCAAATGTTCCATTCCTGGGCAAGGACCTCAAGTGGGTGGTTGCAGGCCAGCTCCAAACACTCTTGGATGAGACTGATTATCTGCATCCATTTCAGTCGAGTTTCAGGCCTGGTTTTGGTACGGAAACAGCCTTAGTTGCTCTGCATGATGACCTATGTTGGGGGAAGGACTGGGAATGTGACTCTGTTGGGTCTTCTTGATCTCTCAGCGGCTTTCGATACCCTCGACCATGGTATCCTTCTGGAATGACTGGCTGAGTTAGGAGTTGGAGGCAGTACATTGCAGTGGTTCTGCTCCTACTTGGCCAGTAGGTTCCAGAAGGTGGTGCTTGAGGAACATTGCTCAGCCCTGTAATATCTCCAGTATGGGGTTCCGCAGGGGTCAGTTTTTTCCCCCATGCTGTTAAACATCTACATGAAACTGTTGGGTGTGGTAATCCAGAGTTTTGGAGTGTGTTGTCATCACTATGCTGATGATACGCAGCTCTACTTCTCCTTTTCATCTTGATCTGGTGAGGCTGTGGATGTGTTGAACCGGTGCTTGGCTGCGACAATGGACTGGATGAGCACTAATAAACTGAAACTCAATCCAGACAATATTGAGATGCTGTTAGTGGGTGGTTCTTCTGACCGATGGAGGTTATTCAACCTGTTATGGATGGGGTTGCACTCCCCCTGAAGGAGTAGGTTCATAGCTTGGGTGTTCTCCTAGAACCATCTCTGTCACTTGAGGCTCAGGTGGCATCAGTGGAATGGAGTGTCTTCTACCAACTTTGGTTGGTGGCCCAGCTATGGCCCTATATGGACAGGGATAACCTAGCTTCTGTTATCTATGCTCTGGTACTGCAATGTGCTCTATGTGGGGCTGACTTTGAAGATGGTTCTGAAGCTGCAACTTGTGCAAAATGCAGCAGCCAGATTGGTAACAGGGACCAGAAAGTTCGAACATATAAGACCAATTCTGGCCCACTTGCATTGGCTGCCTGTACGTGTCTGAGCCCGATTCAAGGTGATGGTTTTAACCTATAAAGCCTTACACGGCTTCGGACCACAATACCTAACGGAACGCCTTTCCCGACATGAACCTACCCATACACTACATTCAACATCAAAGGTCCTCCTCCGGGTGCCTACTCCAAGGGAAGTTTGGAGGACAGCAACAAGGGAGAGAGCCTTCTCTATGGTGCCCCCCCCCCAATAATGGAATGATCTCCCCGATGAGGCCTGCCTGGCGCCATCACTGTTATCCTTTTGGCACCAGGTCAAAACTTTTCTTTTCTCCCGGGCATTCTAACCGCTTAAGTTGCAGTTTTTAACTGAATTTTAGGCCAGTTGTAAAAGTTTAAAATGTTTTAAATATCAACTGTTTTTATGTTTTATGGTTAAAAATTTTGTAAATTGTCTTTTTAATGTTCAATCTTTTAAAATTGTGTAAACCGCCCAGAGAGCTTCGGCTATGGGGCAGTATATCAATGTAATACATAAATAAACTAAAATAAATAAAATAAGGTCTCGGATCATTTCTGAGTTAATCTGGGGAAAGTTTGAGAAAGTTTGCCTGTCTCTAGGGTTCTCCCTCCCTCTCCCAGCCCCACTATACCTTCCTTGTCAATATTTTTTTTTTAAAAAAAAAACCTGTCTACATTTCTTCAATCTCATTTCTAATGTCATGATTTTGTCGATCTCTAAAGCCACTATAAGTCATTCAGTGGTTCACACATGAGATGCATAGGCTTGTATTTACCTCTGATTTGCATAGGTTGGGTGGAATATTTGAAGGGAAGAAGCAGCTGGCAGGTTGGGGTTTGTTTAATCCTTTCCCTGCCTGCACATTTCTCTGCAACTTTTATCTTCACCCACTTTGACGCAACTGACTCAGGACAAGAATGTGAGGGAGAGCAATGAGAAGAGAAGCTTTAGAGAATAGTGGCAGGTGGGAGAGGAGGTAAGCATTTCACCTATCTGCTGCTTTCCCCCTGCAAATACCACTGCATCCCTGCTATGCACTTTGGAGGCAAGTATAGATCTGGGGGATTGCCAAATGCTTAGTGTTGCTCTTTGCCAACGAGTACTGAAAAACAGCAACTTCTCTGGAACTTTGGTGCTGAAACAAAGGGAAAACATTATTGTGGCCTCTCCATCTAACTAGCAACATCCATCAGATTTATTCACTTAGTTTGCATTCCTTTGGGGTATGGACTGCCTAACAAACTACGATGTCCTAGAAAATTGCCTTTGGGAACAATGGACACGATAAGCCAAAGAACATCCAAACTGGACAGGAACAATTTTGATACATGTGAACTTTATAAATGTGGTCCGTGACAGCCTTTAATCAATATGAAATATGGAAGAGGTCTCCAAATGGTATCAACGGACCTCTGGAAATGACAAATAATTTGCCATTGCTATTAGTAGCACATTTGTCAATTGCAGTTTGTGGAACAATAACATCTGTTGGGTGATGTTTTCTAGGACGGTGATGCATTACAATGCTACGGAACCAACATTTCTCTCATCTTTTGATATAGTATGTTTACAAACTGCTAAGATAACTTACTAATTGAAGCTTGTCAGTGATTTTTTTAAAAAGAAACCTATGTTTTAAAAAGGATTTTTTTTTTTGACAACTCCAGGCTTGTCGTAAAAGGTCTGCTACTATTTTTAGATACAAAAATACATTTTAAAATTGTAGAAAACTGGCAACTATCTAAAAGACTGAGTTACACATGAAGAAAGCTCTGCTTCAAAGCTCACCTCTGCCATCAACATAAGCGGTGGCCTCAAAATTACATCTGAAATATTGGTCTACACCCCACCGACTTCCACCAAGTTTTATGTGTTATATAGGGTTTATGTATTATGCGCTGTAATGCTTGTTTCCATAACTCTACACCTATGGCAATGGTAATAGTAATAGTGAACCATTACTCTACACTGGAGTAAACATGCTTAGAAATAAGCTGTGCTTTGTAGGAAAATGTACAAATTGGTATGAATTGCATCTGCCCTTGTCCTTTCTGTTCTTAACCCTGCTGAAATGGAACTCTGAAAAAAAGACCCTTCCCAAATTGGAATTGTTGGACCCTTGGTAAAAAAAAAAAAAGCTCCCCAATCCATAACAGTCTAAATAAGGTTGTTATTTTAGGAGGCAAGATATCTTGGGATTTTATATAAAAAGTGGCACTGTACACATATAATCCTGGGGGGGAACACAGATTTATGTTTCTTAAGCTATCCGTGGTAAATTTGGGAATATTCAGGGCATCGTCATAGGTTCTTCAGAGCGGTTTTCAGGCTCATGAAATTTTAGAATAAATCCCAGCAAATTCCTTATATATTTATTCCGGTTTGGTACTTTCCCTGGGGTACATATGGTCCCAACATATGTGTCTGTCCCATTTTTTTCAGTTGCCAGGTGAGAGTAGAAGCCTGTTCAAGAATTTGCTTTATACAGGTTCCGGATTGCACTGAGCATTCTACTCATGTTGAAGTGAATGTGAGTAGAGAACTCCTTTTCAGACCTGATTCAACATGGCAAGATCTGAACTGAGGGAGTGGGGGTAGCAGACTTGGAGGCATAAGAGACAAGGACAGTGTGCATAGGGAGCAGGGCCCCAACCTTCTATCTCACCCATCCAGGCAAATGCTTGAACAGGGTTTCTTAGTTTGCTAGATTTTAACCCCCCTCCCATTGAAATTTTATTTGTGTACATCCAATAGTTATTACATACATATCCCCAGAGGGAAGGGTGGATGCTTATATAAATTATATATAGGAGTCTAACAGTGTAATCCTGTACATATCTACTCAGAAGTAGGCCCAATGAGTTCAATGCTATTTACTCCCAGGTAAGTCTGCATAGGGTTGCAGCCTAAAGCTGTGTAGGGATTGACAATTAATATAATTCCATAACTAGCAGAATATACACACGCACACACACACACACACACACACACATATATATATATATATATATATATATATACTCTAGAGCATGTGCAGTAGGGTGACCAGATAAAATCCAGGTCAGGGCTCCTGTAACTTTAACAGTTGTAGAGAAAAGGGAATTTCAGCCAGTGTCATTTGCATGCAATTAGTTCCTGGTGATATTCCCTCTTCATCACAACAGTTAAAGTTGCAGGCACTATACTAGAGTGACCATATACAAAAGAAGGCAGGGCTCCTGCAACTTTAACAGTTGTGATGAAGAGGGAATTTCACAAGGAACTAATTGCGTACAAATGACACTGGCTGAAATTCCCTTTGTCTCTACAACTGTTGAAGTTACAGGAGCCCTGACCTGGATTTTATCTGGTCAGCCTAATGTGCAGGGCCCACAATATGGATCAAGAACGTCCACTTTCACATATTCTAGAGTAGAAAAAGAAAGACATAACTGCTTGAAACGGCCCCAAGAGTTACAGATCTGTTGTATTCCCTCTGGATAATGTATCTATGCGAAAGACCACAGGGTTACCTATGTGAACTGATGGACTACCAGTTTTCATTCTGTCTGCTGCCTGTTTGTCTGCTGAGTGTGTCGACTGTGCACCACAATTGCAGCGCATCAAAGCAAATATGACTACTATGAAACATGATCTGATTTACCTGCAAAAAACAACAACAAAGAAAAACAAAAAAACTCAGGAAGTTAATTATTACAATAAACTAAAAAGCAGGAAAAAAAGTAATAAAGAATGGTACATTAGCCCTGGTAAAGCCTCATGGACTGAAGTAGGAAGTGCTTTACACCCACTAATGAGCAAAGTTAGAAGTGACCATGCTTTGGGTGCTTGGAGACTTCTGCTTTTGCCTAATTAACAGCACAAGTTAATAAACAAGTCAGCATAGTACGAAAGCCATATTTTAAAATTGTACTGGGATAATATTAAAAAGAGACCTCTTTCACTATTGGACAGGTCTTATGGGAAGTCATTATGTCTAGCACTTTTTAAATTCCCAGAGTTAATTTGCCAATGAGCACTTCAATGCACACTGCAAAGAACTGCAAGAGAAAGGAAATGCTTGGAAAGGGACGAATATTAGACTAACACAGAATACAAAATACAAAAGAGATTGTTGTACCAACATTGTTGAACCAACACTATAAATGTAAGGCTAATTCACACATGTTTCTTCATTACAGCTGCACACTCACAGCTAGAGGTAGATGAAAACTAAGAATGGTTCACAGTTTGGTCCAAGCTTGGCTTGGATTCATATCCACGGACTTTGGAAGACCTGAGTCCAAATCAGACGTGATCCTTGAACCCCAAACTTCCTCTCCCAAACACTAAAACTCAAGTATACAGGAGAGGAAATCCCAAGGACCTCTGCTGCCCTCCCACCACAGCCCCAAAGGGGGAGGTGAAACCTATGCGGGCATTTTGGCATGGCCAGCTAGGCCATTGTGGGGATCGGGCGACGCATTCACAGCCCGGGAAGTGGCGCCTGCACTTTCTCCGCCCCCCGAGCTTCCTCAATCTGAGGTGGGAGGACTTCCGGTGTCGTCTCCCCTCGTGCCACAGGGCTCCGAGTAGACGAGAAGGGTTGGCCTCAAAGGTAAGCCTTATCCCTCCAACTGATGTCGCAGGGCTCTCAGTGGTTGGCCTCAGGTGTTACCAATCACCCGAATAGTGCCAGTGAATACTCACCATTATTAAAGCTTAAAAATGCCCGCACTTACTGCCATTAAAGTGACCAAATAGCCAAATTAACCTAATTAACACCCGGCCTGCTTTGCAGTGTGGAGTAGGCGAAAAAACTCACAACCAAGTTAGATTATGAGCAAAAAATTCCTACTCGGCCTCCAAAAAGACGACCAGTGAACCCACACTGACCACAGGGAGGGTGGGAGGGAGCTGCGCAGCAAGAAGTGGAGCTGGGGAGGGGTCCCAGCTTTAAATAGCCCTCGACCCCTCCCCTCTCCAGTGGCGCCATGCCAGGGGCCAGCCAATTGCTGGCCTCCATGCCTCATCACCCCATCCTCGCCCGCAACCTCCTCCCTCCCCCATGCGAGCAGGGTGGGCAGGAAGCCATTATTGTTATTATTATTATTATTAATTATTATTATTATTATTATTATTTTCATCTCTTTCTCGCTTGTGGTGGTTTTTCTAGATGGACATGACAGGCTTTGCCAAGTCATGCTGTCTTTTATTAATTCAGGAATTTCCTGACAATTAAGCATGTTTTAAGTATGACTGCTTTCTGGATGTTGGTGTGGATGTATTTTGGTAGGCCCAGTTTCTGGAGGTTTTCTGTATAATTTTTTGATATGATGCCGGTGACTGAGGTGACTAATGGAATAATTGTGACCTTTTCCTGTTGCCATAGTTCTTTGACTTCCATGGCCAGTGGTGTATATTTGTCTCTCTTTTCAACAACATTTTTGTCATTCTGTATTGCTATGTTGATGAAGTCTGTGTGCTTTTCTTTTTTTGTCTATGACCATTATGTCTGGTCAGTTGCAGGGTAATGTCTTGTTGGTATGAATTGTTCTGTCCCAGTATATTTTATGGTCTGCATTTTCCAAGATTTTTTTAGGTGAGTATGTATGGTATGGAGAATATTGTTTGATAAGGTTGAATTTGATGGCCAGTTGTTGGTGAATTATTTTTGCAGCTGTATTGTGTCCGTCTGTATAGTCCATTCCTGCCAGAATTTTACATCCTCCTGTTATGTGGTCTATTGTTTCTTGGAACTGATGGCATTTCCTGCATAGGTCTGTTGTTACATTATTATCTTTTATGATGCATTTTTGGTAGTTCTTGGTGGCTATCACTTATTATTATTATTATTATTATTATCCCATCTTTTCCCCAATACTGGAAATCAAGGCAGCTTTACATATTACAACATGTACAGTTAAAACAGATAGAGATATACAAAGGTTAAAAATATTATTAAACATGGTACAATATAAAAAAATAACACATTTAAAATACGAATATAATGGGGGGGGGGGAATCCAATATATAAACAACACATCAACATAGGTCCAGACTACACCCCAAAGTCCTGCCAAAACAGAAAAGTTTTAGCTTGCCTCCGAAATGACACCAAGGAGGGAACTAGTCTAGCTTCCCTGGGAATGGTGTTCCAGAGCACCGGGGCAGCCACTGAGAAAGCCCTCTCCCACGTTCCCACCAGGCACGACTGTGATGTGGTGGGGCCAAGACAAGGGCCTCCCCAGAAGAACTCAGAGCACTGGCAGGCTCATAGGGTTGTCTTTCAGATAACCTGGACCCAAGCCGCATAGGGCTTTATAGGTAATAGCCAGCAATTGTGCCCAGAAACTTACCTGTATTCACTGGCGCATAGCTGTACTGAGGAAGAGGCCGGAAAGCCTGTTTAACAGTACTACGAACCAAGCGGGTGGCTGCGCTGGATGGCTGCAGCAGCAGGTGACGAATGTGAGAGGGGGAGGGAGCGTGAGTGGTGGGAGGGAGGGAGTGCCGGCCCAGTGTTTTTCCCCATAGACTTGCATTGAGGGAAAGCTTTCTTTCCCCCAATGCAAGCCTATGGGGAAAACACCAAAAATGGTGGTCCGTAATCGGATCAGAACTTCCGATATTTATCAGATATCGGATCTGATCAAATACAGGTACCCCCCGATATGATCGGATCCAATATTTTTAATAACGGAAATTCCGATCCGATTCCGATATTTCTGGCCGTGCACATCCCTAGTAGATTCTGGGGGTTGTAGATAGGGATATATGGATTGTGTTTAATCCATTCTGTCTGCATTTCATGGATTGCCAGGCACTTTGTGTTCCATCATCCACTCATTGATGGATTCAGATTTTTTTCCCCAGTTTCTGAAATGTTCACAAATTTGCACTTGCAAAAATTTGCAAATCCTACCACAATGCATAAATCCCCCCAATCCTTTAACCAATCGGAGAAATGCACATTTTTGGCTAGTGTTTTTTAATTTTATTCTACATACTTTTCTATGACTAAACAGGAACACATGTGACTTGGGAAAAGCCACTCTGCAGAATCCATGGGTCAGATTCATGGAAATTCAAACTAATTTCATTCCATTGTGGATTTATCCTACATTACTAGTTGTCCTTTGTTCAAAGGCTCCTGTCATGATGGAACAATTATGAGAAAGGCAAGGAGGAGAGAGAGAGAGAGAGAGAGAGAGAGAGAGAGGTAAAGTGAGTAGGGGGAATTTTGCCTTTCTCATCTCATGGCCTACTGCTTCTGCTAAGTAGGAATGTGGGAAAGACAAGAAAGTGTGTTTGGGGACTGGCACTGAGGGTGGTGGGAAGGTGACAGGGGTAAAGAACGGAAGAGTGAAATCTTCAAAATGTTGTTTGGCTAAGGTTTTTTTCTGCATTTCCTCTCATCTTGAGGTAGAAAAATGAACCAAACGAAGGACAACCATCCCTAGTGAGGAGGTATTGGGAATTTCCTCTCCCCATCACTGCCACCATCCATGGGAAACTGTTCAATCTCACCTATATGGGGTAACTCATTTATAGCAAATGCTTTTTTTCAGGGCCTAAGGAACTCTCTGCCACTAGAACTCAGAGTTCTACACCTGATCCTTTTCCACCACTGCCAATTTTGTTAAAATACTTAGAAACCTGGTACAAGAGGCTTAGGCATGGGATGGGCACCAACACTAGAGACAAGCTAAACTATTAAACAAATAATTAATTAAAGGGATATTTTGAACATAAGGGATTACTAATATTTACTTCGAGTTTTTCAAATGACTGCTTAGGGACAATTCTTAAGAACTCAAGAGATACTGGTGTTATTACTTCTGCTATTACTTCTGTTGCTATTACTGTTGCTACTGACTTCTTTTATCTCAGGCCAAATTCCCTAAACCTCTACCCCAGCCAAATGCACTTAAAATCACATTGAGCTTCTGGGTACAGTCTTCCTCTGACACTCAAGCTCCCCTCCCCATTTTATTTCTGGCTGCTTGGGCTGTTTATCTGGGTTTTACTGCCTGCTTATGGGCCTGTTTGGACAACACACTAAACCATAGTTAGGCCTCTAACCCTTTTGCAGCAAATGGTTAGTGAGCATATTTGAACCATGGTTATTTAGCCACCATGGTTAAGAATGGTTCACATGACATGTTAAGTCATGGTTCACACAATGCTCTAAGCCATAATGTTTAGCTCAAAATGCTTAACCACTGTGGCTAAGCATGTCATCTGAACAGGGTCATTATAGTAGCAGATAATTCAAATGTCGGATTGATCATTCCCCCTTATCTACAAGTCAAAGTCTTGTCAGATTCCCCTTCCCTTACCCTCCCCCCCACACACCTGTCACACAACAGTGACCTATCCTGATAAGGAACAAAATGTGATATATAGTGGCATAAATCTGAAAAATATGCAACAATATTTCACGTAAGTTATGAAAGGTGGGGGTTCTTGCTTGTCCCTTGATGCACCTCTCCCTTTGAAGGCTGTTATAGGTTTGTGTATGTTTCATTAAGTCACTTTATATAAATTTGCATTCTCAAACTCTTGTGATAAATCACAATTCTAAACTCATGTATCATTCATAAATACTATCCATATTTTTTTCTAGGGGTGAGAAGAATTTTCTCAAATCTCACGTTGTACAATTCAGCTATCTCACTGAACCTGCACTGTGAGGACAGAAATGCAATCTCCTGCTCTGTGAAGTTCCTTTTCTTTGGGCTGTTACAAATTTCATATCTCAAACAGCTGTTAGCTCAAGACTCTCATCTTTTAACTGGCCATTATTAGAAGCTCTAAATTTGGGACAGGGTAGAGTTCGCTCCCATTTGAGCAGAATCATTTCCTTTCCAGAAAGGACCAAAGACCCACAATGTGCTAGACACCCCATCTTGAGTATTGCATCCAGTTCTGGGCACCACACTTCAAGAAGGATGCAGACAAGCTAGAGCATGTTCAGAGGAGGACAACGAGGACGAATGAGTAGGGGTCTGGGAACAAAGCCCTATGAGGAGAGATTGAAAGAACTAGTCATGTTTAGCCTGGAGAAGAGAAGATTGAGGGGAGACATGATAGCACTCTTCAAATACTTGAAAGGTTGTCACACAGAGGAGGGCCAGGATCTCTTCTCAATCAACCCATAGTGCAGGACACGGAATAATGGGCTTAAGTTACAGGAAGCTAGATTTAGGATGGACATCAGGAAAAAAATTCTGACTGTTAGGGCAGTGTGACAATGGGATCAATTACCTAGGGAAGTGATGAACTCTCCCACATTAGAGGCAGCTGGACAACAATCTGTCAGGGATACTTTAAGGTAGATTCCTGCACTGAGCAGGGGGTTGGACTCAATGGCCTTATAGGCCCCTTCCAACTGTACTAGTCTATGATTCTATGATTCTAAACCATGCTCAGTTTACATTGCTTACCCAGAGTTCTTTGGGAATATAGGGTGAAGCCCACCACAGTCCAGAGACAATCCCAGGGTGCAATATAACTGAAGTAGCCTTCCCCATCCTGTTGTCTTTCACGTGTGTTTGACTAAAACTCCCATAGTCCCCAGTTGTGGTTTGACATATCTGGGAGGCAGATGTGGGAAAAGCTAGTCTAAGGTAACAGGTTTCTGTCTCTCTTCCCACTCCTCCATATGGTATTTGTCCTGTTTGACTTCTGGTGTGCAAATGCAGGAGAAGCCAATGTGACCAAAAGATGCAGCTTAACAGGTGTTGTGGAGTGTGTATGTGTGTGTGTGTGTGTGCCTCTGGAAATAGGGATGGGAGGCAGGAACTACAGCTGCTATAAACTATAATCTAGGTCAACCATATGGAAAGAAGGACAGGGCTCCTGTATCTTTTACATAGAAAAGGGAATTTCAGCAGGTGTCATTTGTATGCATGCAGCACCTGAAGAAATTCCCTCTTCATCACGACAGTTCAAGCTGAAGGAGCCCTGTCCTCTTGACTAGATACAATAGACGGCAGGGCTCCTGCAGCTTTAACTGTTGTGATGAAGTGGGAATTTCACCAGGTGCTGCATGCATACAAATGACACCTGCTGAAATTCCCTTTTCTATACAACTGTAAAAGATACAGGAGCCCTGTCCTCGTTTCTATACAGTTATCCTATATAACCCCATGCAGGTTGCCCAAAAGTAAGCTCTAGTGTCAGGACTGGACAAGTTTTCCAGACCCACCTCCCATCCATGTTTTCCTCCTCAAATGTATTTGATTTAATAGGACTTATTGTCTAATAAGTCAGAATAGAATTGAAGCCTTCATTGCCCTTCATTATAAATTGCAGGAGGTTTTTCCCCCAATAAACAATTCTAGACTCTCCATTTTATTATACTCCAACAGAAAGAAGCTAAAAAGCTGTCTCCCAGATTGTGACTTTTGATTATTTCTAATAAAAGTTTTACCCTACTATTACGCTTTTGATTTGTTGTAATTAGCAACTGTAGCTATCTGCATTTATTGCTTGTTGAGATGTACATGTTAAAAACAATAGAGTACACCTTGAAATGAAATCATTAATAACCATTGGTTAAGTATTTATATTCCTGTGTATTATATAGGTTGATTTGCAAGAAAGCAGGTTCAAATACCCGGGGGGGGGGGGAATCCTTTTCAAAATCAGGGAACTTCAATGTTCAAATAACCTGCCAGTTTAAAACAAGAGTTAAGGCTATCTCATGTTGGCTCAAGCTCCACAAAGTCAGGAAATTGGAAGCTATGGCTGATGCCTTAACTGATGTGCCCTGTGGTCAGTGATGATGTTATGCAAAGACCCAATTTGTGCTTGCTTACAACTTAGTCTCCATGCACTTTTCCTTGGTCTTTCAGGTACAAATCCAGAAGGGGAGGATAGAATGCCTGGGACCAGCAAATATACCCTATGTTTTCCTAGTCCTGTATTGCCTGGCAAAGCATCTGGGCTTTCCTGTATTGCTCTAGAGGAATCCTCCTGTGAGCTAACTCATGCCCGTTCATTGCTTACATCAGTAGCTGGCAGGATGGGTTCAACAGTGAGAAGGAGCCCTCTCCAAGCAACCCTTCCCATCTTTTGGCTGTTTTTTTGGGGACACTGTGGTAAGACTGAATTACATGAAAGTTCAGTCAGGCAAGCACAATTTGTGACATTGTACAACATCATCATTGAACACATGGCATATCAATTAAATTATCAGCTTTAGATTCCAATTTCTTGGCTTTGTGGCACTTGAGCTAACATGATAGCCTTAACTCTGGTCTTAAATCAGCATATATATATATATATATATATATATAAATCATTGAAGAGAGAAGGGGGAAGGAGAAGTATTCAGTGCTGCTGTTGTAGTACTGGAAATGTCTGTTCTCACAACAAAGGACTAGCACTAGCTAGTGTAACTGGAAACTAGCTGAAACTACCACTTCTGGAATGGGACAAGTCAGCAGAGCTTATGACAGCAAGCTCTGCTGACATGTCCTGTTCCATACTTGTCAGTTTCAGACAGTTTCCTGAATTGCATTAGCAGACGTTTCTGCTAGTGTGATATGTTTGGAGCAGGAGGAGTCTCAGTATTCAATACTGGAATCTCTGGCAATTGCAATAAGAAATAACAACAGAGGCTCAGAAATAAATGGCCAAACACATATGATCAGCATGTTTGCTGATGATGTTGCAATGTTTATTATGAACCCCAACGAAGCCTTGACAGAATTAATGGGAGAGATCAAGAAGTACGGAGCAGTGGCAGGATCTGGAATACTATACATAAACATTAAACCCAAGGTGCAACATGAAATACAAAATGATCTGGGCATTCCAACATTTCATAAATAATAATTTAATACCTAGAAGTAACTATACCAAAAAAAATCTAAATAAACTTCAACAATTAAACTTACATCCAGTAATCAAGCAAATGAAAAAGGACTTTAAAAATTGGTCTCAAATGTATTTAACAATTATGGGTATGGTTGGTGCCATAAAAATGCTAGCAATGCCAAAATTAAATCATTTTCTTTCAAACGCTTCCCATAATAATTATTCAAAAGATTTTGCACAATGGCAAAAATATTTCTAAATTTTATTTTTCAAGGGACAAGACCAAGACTTGCAAAAAACCTGAGGCAAAAGTGATCAGACCAAGGTGGATGGAGAGAGCCAATCATTCACAAATACTATAAAGCAAATCAGTTATGAACACTGGGATCATATTTAGAGGGAGCATCTGAGAAGTTGTGGATGGGAATGGAAGCAAGAGGGAAGATTCATTATTGATCAAACAAATTCTATTTGGAGAGAAAAATACAAAATATTTGAACTGGATAGTACGGATGTGCACAGCCACGAAAATTGTATCGGAATCGGAACTTCTGATACAGTCCTGAATAATATCGGATAAAATCGGACTTGCCCCATATCATTTCGGATCCAATTGTGATATGAAAATCGGACCTCAGATTTTAGAATTGGAAGCCATTTTGAATGATTTTCCCCATAGCCTAGTATTGTGGTAAAACAATGCCTATAACTTTTTTATTTTTAAAGATAGAAGCATGAAACGTGGCCACATTGCAGATGGGTTTGAGGTACCTATGTGTGAGAAATTTCAGAAACATAGGTGCAGGCATTTTGTGGCTGTGACATTTTGAAAAATGATCCAAGAATGCCTATAGATTTTTATTTTTAAAAATCCACACATGAAACTTGGCCACATTGCAGATGGTATCTTGTTACTCATGTGTGTAAAATTTCAGAAACATAGGTGCTTGCTTTTGGTGGCAATTAATTTTTGAAGAATTGGTTGCATTGGAGGTAAGAAATTAACGCCTTTAACTTTTTTATTTTAAATGATAGAATCATGAAACTTGTCCAAGTTAGAGATGGCATGTAGGTAGTCATTTGTGAGAAATTTCAGAAACATAGGTTCAAGCCTGTAGTGGCAAGGTATTTTTGGAAAAATGCGGAAAGAAATGCCTTTAACTTTTTTATTTTTAAAGATAGAAGCATGAAACTTGGCCACATTGCAGAAGGGTTTGAGGTACTTATGTGTGAGAAATTTCAGAAACATAGGTGCAGGTGTGTAGTAGCTATGATTTTTTTTATTTTAAAAGTTCCTGGCCACTACACACTTGAACCTATGTTTCTGAAATTTTTCACACATGACTACCTACATGCCATCTCTAACGTGGCCAAGTTTCATGCTTCTATCATTAAAAATAAAAAGTTAAAGGCATTAATTTCTTAGCCCCAATGCAACCAATTCTTCAAAAAAAAAATTGCCACCAAAGGCAAGCACCTATGTTTCTGAAATTTCACACACATGAGTAACAAGATACCATCTGCAATGTGGCCAAGTTTCATGTATGGATCTTTAAAATTAAAAAAGTTATAGGCATCCCTGGATCATTTTTCAAAACATCACAGCCACAAAATGCCTGCACCTATGTTTCTGAAATTTCTCACACACACATACCACAAACCCTCTGCAAAATAGCCAAGTTTCATGCTTCTATTTTTTAAAATAAAAAAGTTATAGGCATTGTTTACCACAATACTAGGCTACTAGGCTATGGGGAAAATTATTCAAAATGGTGTCTGATACACCAATTTTATCCAATTGAAATCAGATCAAAAAAATTGGATCGGATAACATCTGAGCTCCTGGAACAAAAATTGGGATCGGGTATCGGATGTTGCATGTATCATATCAGAATCGGACATCAGATCCAATTCAATCCACATCCCTACTAGATAGAAAATCCTTTTTATATGCTACTTTAAAAATTTGGAAAAATGGGAAATAATTTCATTCCGGAAATATCCCCATTGCTATCACTCTTGTTGCATCCAAATTTTCCTTCTACAGTTACACAAGAGCAATATATAAAATGGAAATAAAGGGGGTTTATAGAATAAGAGATTTATATGAAAATAAAATCTCCCTTAGAGTAGCAAAATTAAAAGGAAAACTTCAGGGAATGCAAATGAATTGGATGCTCCTTCACCAAATATATTATTTTATAAAAAATCATTTAGTAAAACAAAGTACATCCAGAAACATGACAACAGTTGAAGGTAAATTATTAAAACAAATGGTTAATACAAAAGGATTTGTATATATATATATATATATATATATATATTCACAAATTGTTGAAATAGGTACGAATATGTCAGATGGGCTAGTGAAAATAATATAGGAAGGTGACATTGGGATACCAATAGAGCAAAAGGTATGGGATAAAGCATGAATGACACAACCAAGGAAAACTATATCAATAACTCTCAGAGATAATAGATTGAAACAAACTAATACACAGATGGTACATCACCATAGCCAACACTAATAACATGAACTATTGGAGAAACTGTAACCAGCAAGGTTTATATATTCATATGTGGTGGGCATGTCCTATTGTAGCTCGATTTGGGGACATTTTATTTTTAGAAATGGCAAATATTACTCATCAAACCATACATGTGACACCAGCATTGGCCTTATTAACAATGTGGGAAATTGTGATTACAAATCTGCACCTCATACATGACCCAATACATTTCAAGTTGATTACATTTCACAAAACTCTACTTTTTATGTACATACATTCAAAATTCATGGAGGTGGATTGTCCTGAGAAAATTAGAATGTCAGCTTCTTAAAATGGGTATGTTGCTCTTCAGCAATTGAATATCTGAAAACTGGTCTTTATTCATTCCATTTTGGTTTGGTATTTACCCAAAGTTCTTATTTTTAATTAGATATTTCTAGTAGCACAGAACTGGAAATAAAAAAATGTTTTGACTCTAGTTTGAAATTCTCAAAAACACCAAGTTTAAGTAGTCAAAGCAATGAGAATAAACCTGACAGTGTGAAACTTAATTCTAACTTAGTATATATGTATGCCTGTGTGTGTGTGCAAGGGGGGGGGGCTATTCAAAGTAATGTTGGACTAAGTTCAGAGTTACACCTCCCCCCCCAAAAAAAACCATTAATTATAATTTGAAGGAAATTTAAGGGTTTCATCTCAGCCAAAACAAAATGCAGAATTTTGAGGGAAGGAAAATCATTTCAAAGAGGGCTAGCAAAATGTTCTGGGCAGAGGAGAGACATCATGATTCTCTTGTGATTGGTGATGGACGTGCTTGCCTCAACAGCAATTGTAATTTGCTCATGAAGTTACATATTTATCTATCCAAACTCTGATGAAAGTTCTCGATTATTTCATTTTTTTATTTTGTATATACAAACTGCTCCGTAAATACAAATCTCCTCCTTTCCTGCCAGCCAGCGAACCCAGGTTCATTGTTCCCTTTCTGAACTCCTCTTCTTTGAAATGTGATGTGCAGGAACTGGTAGCAAGCATATCTGTCGTCAGAGATAGTGTTTGAGGCTGGCAACACTTCCTGGAATGCCCACGTGACCATTCCATGTGGCATGCCCTGGCATGGTCACACTGCCATTCCAGGAAGTGCCTGTCAGGCTAAAACACTGTATCTGAAGACGACTGTACTGCTAAAAGCACAAAAGTAGGTTTTCAGAGAAGTGCCTTTCTGGCTGAAAGGACCAAAAAAATGCATGTAGATGCTCATAATTGTAGATTTTTATGTTGGAATCCCTGCTCTGTAGTAGCTCAGAAGTAGGTTTGTATTTGTATACAGGCAGATGAAGCAGGTAATTGACTCCATTCCCACTCCCCCCCACAAAGAAGCAAAGTAGATCCCATAAACCTGAAGTCTGCCCACCATTGCTTTCTCCCATGCACAGAAATCTTGAAAATATTAGACCTCCCCCGCCCTACATAACTGGCTTCATACTAAGTCTGGCTGAAAGGATAGTTTTCAGTACAAAAATTGAAACCCAGAACAATTTGAGATTCTGAAGATGTTGGAGATGGAATTGTGGAATTAATGCAGGTAGACCCAAGTTCAAATGCCCACAGCCATTCAGCTTACTGAAGCTGCAATCCTATATCCACTTACCTGAAAGTAATTCTATTGAACAATGGGACTTACTTCTTAGTAGACATTAATAGAATTGTGCAGTAAGCAACCTCGGGCAAGTATGTTATTTCTCTTCCTGACCTACCTCATAGGGATGGTTGTATGGGTAAAAAACAGACAGTACCCTGATGCCCTTGGAGAAACAGCATGATAGACGTATGACAGGTGGTAAATAATTTCAGAAGAAATAATGTTTCAAAATTTAGAAACATGCTTTAATTTGATTTGTATTGCTGCCTTCTGTTAATTCTAGAAAGCAATTATTGGCAATTATTACAGCTCTAGTAGCAATAACTGTTTTATTTGTTAATTAAATACTTATTTTGAGCACTTCATCTGAAGTGTAACAAAATATTTACTAATTCCCACCATCAACCCCCTTGTTTGTAACTCATGAGAGCATTCTAAGTGTTTGTCTCTCAAGGATGACTGAGGAACTGAAATGGAAATATGTATTTATTTCCCATTTCCCAAAGCTAAAACAGCAAAGGAAAGGTGTACATGGAGGAAAAAGCACCTAATTAAGATATGAGATGGTACATCACTTTTTTTGAAAGCAATTTATAACCATTAACTATCCAATAATGGTCCCAGCTCTGCACATGTTGAAATCTACTCAGTATGTATGCAGCATTTACATCATATAATTTGCAAATCAACAAGTGCTGATTTGAGAACCCCAGCAGTATTTATTAAATTTACTACATAATTATATTTACACAGGATGATTTCAGTTCAGCAGCTCAGCTCAGCACAGGTGTGACTAAAACTCATATTTCTTTCATTTGCTTGATTCTATACAGTGCATCAACCATCTATGTGCAATGGCTAGAACTCATTTTTTAAAAATATTTTACTTGATTCTACGCAGTATACCAAGTATCTAAAAGCAATTTCTTTTAATTCTTGTAATTGTCTGAGACTCTGTTTGCCTCTTACTTCCTCAGCCTGAAAATCTATTCATAGCTAACAGGGCAGAAATCCAAAAATACGAGGTTTATAATTATATGGTTTAAAGCGTATCCACTGAATTTGCAGCTAACGGAACCTAACGGTCAATCTTATTACCTTTCGCTATATGTTAAAAATAAAACATGAAAAAAGAGAAAATTCGACATCACAGTTAAAGGACAACAGAAACTTGTAGTGGGCTGTCAGAAGACAGGACATCATTGTTTGGTTTGCTAGTGTGGTACTATGCTGTGGATTGTAAGGTTGCCAACTACAGATGAATGAGGATTTCATCTGGATTCATTCTTATTTTGAATTTGTCTCATTCACAATCCCAAACATGAATGGATGCATAATTTTCTGGGAAAATAAGCAATTTCCAGAACTTATATTCACTTTTGAAAAGTGTGCAGTTTTCAAATGTGCACTTTTTTAAATGGCATTTTAAAAACAACAACACATTTTTATTCTTTAGTCTATGCATTCTCTCTCTCTTTCTCTCTTTCTCCCCCTCCCTCTGTGTGTGTGTGTGGACAGATAGGCTTAATAAACTTGAATGTTGCTGATTCGCCCATCCCTATTTTCCCCCAACGGAACTCTATGCCTAAACACTTGTTTCTCCATGCAGGAGCTGCAACTCGTAGTGCCTTTAACACTCTAGGTTTTCAAGAGTCATGGGAAGGAATTCTGTGCCCAGGACAGACTCCCAATTCCATACTACCACTCCCCCCAAAAAACTTGGGCAAGTCCACAGTAGCATTAGATGGATGGATGGAGAGTTGTGAACCTTGACTTGCACTGCTAAAGTTCAGTGTTTTACAAGCTCGTGTAGACTAGTCAAGGTTCAGTCAAGCAGTTATTTAGAAAATTTATTATATTTCAACAAAACCTTAAAGAGGAAAAAAACTATGTAGATTTCAATATGTCAATTTAAATACATGCATATGCTCTGTGTGTGTGTGTGTGAAAATACAGCTTTCCAAGAATTATACATAAACTTCAGCAAAAGCAGACCAGATATCCATATATGTATACATTTACAAGTAGCTTCTATATACCATCCATTCACATATTGAAAGCTGTTGTTAAGTCCTCACTCCATTGCATTATAGGAGGTGACCGTTTATCCTTCCAGTCTTGTAATACCAGTCTTTTAGCAGTCAAATGGACATGGAGAATCCATTTGTGCTGACTGTGCATTAACATTGATCTGTATGATAACCTCCTCCCAAGAAGAGGCAACTATATTGGGCATTGCCGAAACATATGAAGTATTAGCTGTATTTACACCTCCAGCAATTAGCCCACTTAGACAAATTCTTATTAAAGAGATGTTGTGGAACAACATGGAACATTTTTTTTCCTGAATAATGCATAACCTGAGATTCAAAGATTCTTCAGATACAGATGCAAAAACAGCAATCCATTGATTAGGCAAAATTGGACAGTCCTGTTCCCTATTCTATTCCTGCTTATGTAGGGTGACCACTTTTCTGTCCCCCCCCCCCCAGAATTGTCCAGGATTTTGCTCCCTCCAGGGAGTCCAAGGGGATTTTAATTTTTTTAAAAAAAATAATGTCTGGGGAAATCCTGATATCCCCGCTTTCCCAGAGGTCTTGCATGAGTTTTGGGATGCAGTGTCTGATGTCTCATGAGAAGTCAGACACCTAGTCTCAGAAGTCTCATGAGATGCAAGACATCCAGGAGAAGTGGGGCAGACGCTGTTCATTGGCTTCCCCACCTCTCCTGGAACTTCCGCGTCAGTGGGGCTTACTCCTAGGTAAGGGTGTATAGGGCTGCATCTTTAGGGAAATATGGATTCAGTCATTTCATATTGGAAGTTACACAGATAGAAATCCTCAAGAATTCCTGTAGTCAAATATTGGAATACAGGTTCAGAAATAAAATTCAGACTACAAATATTCAATTATTTAGAGAATATCCAACATCAAAATCTGCCATGGATAATTTTGGGGAAAGAATTCATTTCTACTCCACTCTTATACAATCTATCTTAAGGCAGGAATACTGAATGTTCTATCTTCTCTCTCTCTCAAAATGGGGATGGGAGAACAATGGATACTTGAGTTTACTAATATTCATTTGCGACCTTTTTTCCTTTCATTCAAATGGGAAAAGTGTGCATTTTGAATAGGGAAAGTGCATTACAGTGCACATTTCCCAAACGAGTGCACTTTTACTCCTTTAATGAAAGTGTGAAAATGCCTATTTTTAAAAGTTTTTTTTTTAAAAAAATGAATCCTCTCTAATGATTTTTTTCCCAAATGTAATTGCCAATTTCCAGGGTGGAAGGGGATGTTGTCCTGTTTGAGCACGTGTATGGGGAAAGTTCTGATGATTTGTGAACTGCAACAAAATTTTTGAACATTCCTATGTGTAAGTAAATAAGTGCAGTGATACAAAAAATGATCTAAGAAATTTCAAGGCATTCTCATTTTTTGTCATTTTATGAATATTAGAGCTAACTATCTGCTGTTACAGTGCCATATATTTTTCACCCAGTTTTGTTTCGCTTTCTTTTGTTTTTCTGTCTGAAAAGCAGATTCAGAAACTGCCTTTGGGAGAGAAATGTGGCCAAGGGTTGGAGCTGCTTAACCCTTTCTTTTCCAGCATTTGTCTCATCAAAATTGCCACCAAGCAGCTTCCATATCCTTGGCAGGAGCTGGGGGGTATGATGGCTTGACATGTGAGAATTAATTTGTGAATGACATTTTGAGCAGACAAGGAGGGGAGGGATGAAGTAGCTCCTCTCCCCTGCCGTTTCTCCACTCCTGATGGCAGGCTTCAAGGCTGCATTAAAAAAAAAGGTGTGTGAATGACGCATGAAACTGTGCAATCTGTTCCTTAGAAGACACTAGGAAATATCAATGTTTGAATGTGAGCTCTGAGTGGAGGGCGGAGAAGCCTGAGGTTAAGTGAGTGACTGTGTGTATATGGCTGACGAAGGTGGATATTAGTGCATAGTCTATCTTTTGAAGTGCTTTCTCCATATTGCCTCTGTGAAAGAGGCTTTTATTGTAGCTACCTCTAAGTATCAAGCTGGGATAAAAGGAGAGCAACCCAGACCTCATTAGGCCTTCACCCGCAGCATATACTCTGTAGCAGCCAAATGAAGCGAAGAAAGACACATCCTGGAAATCCAAAGGAAGGCAAGAGTGAGCATCAGAAAGGCTGAAGAAAATGACAACACAGAATTCAGTGTGTGAGAAGTGCAACTCTAGAAGTGGCTTAGAATTGCCACTGGACTTTACCTAACACAACATTTGAGATGAATGTGGGGTTCTGGCTTTCACAAAACACCTGAGACATTTTGAGAGAAGTCCAAAGTTGTTGTTAAAACAATGGCATTCCACTATTTTTTCTTCTGGAGCCCCTGCTGGGGAGGCCAGGACAGCCACAATAATTGGTGGAGGGGGAGAGATTTTACCTTCACTGCAAGACAATTCTTAAATACAGTCCTTACATGTTTCCTGTAGGGAATGAGTGGAAGCCATTAATTTTTATTGGAGAAAGCAAAAGAGAAGACTCACTGATATAAGTAGGGTGGTGTGCAAGATTACAATCCATTTAATTGGACTATGTAATCAATGAATGCACTGGAAACTGACCCAACTTCAATCTGCATATCCTCACTCTGGATCTGGTCTCTTGGTATTATGGCACCGTTTAATAGAAGCCTAGAATCATAGAATAGCAGAATTGGAAGGGGCTTTTAAGGCTGTTGAGTCCAATTCCCCTGCCCAATGCCAGAATCCACCTCAAAGCATACCTGACAGATGGCTGTCCAGCTACATCTTGAAGGTCTCTAGTGTGGGAAAGCCTACAATTTCCCTAGGTAATTGGTTCCATTGTTGTACTGCTCTAATAGTCAGGAAGTGTTTCCTGATGTCCAGCCAGAATCTGGCTTCCTGTAACTTGAGCCCATTATTCCGTGCCCTGCATTCTGGGATGATCGAGGAGAGATCCAGGCTTTCCTCTGTGTGACAACCTTTCAAATATTTGAAGACTGCTATCATGGCTCCTCTTAGTCTTCTCTTCTCCAGGCTAAACTTGCCCAGTTCTCTAAGTCTCTCCTCATAGGGCTTTGTTTCCAGACCCCTGATTATCCTCGTTGCCCTCCTCTGAACCCTCTCCGGCTTGTCTGCATCCTTCTTGAAGTGTGGTGGCCAGAATTGGATGCAATACTCAAAATGAGGCCTAACAAGGGCTGAATAGAGGGGAACCAGTAGTACCTCACATGATTTGGAAGCTATACTTCTATTAATGCACCCCAAAATAGCTTTTTTTTTTTTTTTTTTTGCAGCCACATCACACTGTTGGATCATATTCAGCATGTGATCTACAACAATTCCAAGATCCTTCTTGCTTGTTGTATTGCTGAGCCAAGCATCCTCCATCTTGTCACTATACATTTGGTTTCTTTTTCCTAGGCATGGAACTTGGCATTTATCTCTATTAAATTTCATTCTGTTGTTTTCAGCCCAAAGCTCTAGCCTATCAAGTTTACCTTGAAGTTTGTTTCCAGATTATTAGCTATCCCACTGAATTTTGAGTCATCTCCAAATCTGATAAGCCTTCCCTGCACCAAATCATAATAAAAATGTTGAAGAGCACTGGGCCCACGACTGAGCCCTGTGGTACCCTACTTATTACCTCCCCCCTAGTTTGAGAAGGTACCTTTGATAAGCACTCTTTGAGTCCAATTCTGTAGCTACCTGTGGATCCACCTAATAGTTGTTCCATCTAACCCATTTTAGCTAGTTTGCTAATCAGAATGTCATGGAGTACTTTGTCAAAAGCATTGCTGAAGTCAAGATATATTATGCCCACAGCATTCCTACAATCTACAAGGGTGGTTACCCAATCAAAACAATGAGATCAAATTAGTCTGGCAGGATTTGTTCTTGACAAACCCATGCTGACTTCTAGTAATCACTACATTGTTTTCAAGGTGTTTACAGATTGACTACTTTATAATCTGCTCCAAAACTTTCCCAGGGATTGATGTCAAACCAACTGGTCCGTAATTCCCAGGTTCCTCCTTTGTGCCCTTTTGAAGATAGGGATTGTGAAGAACAGGGCTGTGTTCTCCTTGGCCTCCACACAAGGATGTTGTAAAAACTATAGGCTTGTCCCTGTGGCCTCCCTTGCAGGGCTGTTTGGGTTTTCTGATGAGAGTGTCCTTGGTTGAAAGCTGCTTAGCATGTTCGCAATCACCACCTGGCCTTCTTTATCAGGAACAGCTAGGAGCAGGCCAAAGTCGCAAGGCCACGACTAATTGACAGACTGATTACAGCTACTCTGGTGAGAATTGTTCTCCAGTTGGGCAGGGGGAGTCTGAAGGAGCAGCTTGGTCCTGGATTGGCTTTTTTGTTGCTTTTAGCAACCCTCGTTAGCCTCAGCGCATTCTGAGCTTTAACTTTTCTGAAGTCATTCCTGCATTTCTGTGCTTCCTGTACTCTTCTTTTGTAGCCTGGCCTTGCTTTCACTTCCTAGGGTCCCTCTTCATGGCGTCTCTTGACATTGCAGTGGCGGCGGCAGGTGGAGCGACGCGTATTTGCGCTCCCTCTGCCCCTCTTCACCGGCAGCAGCGTTGTGGCAGGTTTTCTTGTTGCCGCCGCTGCTGCTACATCCGTGCTGCCTCTTTGAAGGTAAGTTTTGTTGTTTTTTACTTTTTAATTTGGCGTGGGAGGACCAAGGAGGTGCGGAGTTTAGGTTTTTTAAAATTATTATTTGTAGAAGTGGGGGAGGACTGAGGAGGCACAGTTTTTTTGGAGGTGCCTTCCTTGCCCAGCCCATGGTGACCTATCAGTGGTAGCCATAGACTTGGCATGCCTCCAAGAAGTGCCAGAGAAAAAGCAACAGACAGCAAATGCCATCGTCGCTTCACTCCAAACTAAAAAAGTTGGACTAAATGCCCAAGTTATTTAGAGCAGAGCTTTGGGGCTTTGCCCCTAGATGGCTTCAGATTGGCAGCAGCGTCATGTAACCCAGCTGCTGCCAATCCGAAGCCACTGCGATGGAAAGGGACCATCTAGAGTTACTCCTATATGTGTCTTTTTTTTGTTTTTAGGTCATCTCTAAGCTTTTTTTTGTTTTCAGGTCATCTCAAAGAAGCCACATTGGTATCTTCTCTTGTCTTTTATCTTTTTTCCTTGTTGAAATTGTTTGTAATTGTGCATTTAAAAGTTTCTTTCTTCAAAAAATTCCCACCCATCTTGGACTCCTTTTCACATTAGGGTCACTTGCCATGGGACCTTACTTATTATAGTTCTGAATTTATTAAAATCAGCTTTGCTAAAATCCAGAGTATGTGTATGGCTACACTCAGCTTTTGCTTCCTTTAAAATCAAGAACTCATGCATGATGTGGTTACTTTCCCCCAGAGTTCCCATAACTGTCACTTTATCCACTTGACATTCTTCTCTATGTGTTTACATGAAAACCTACAGTGGGGTGGGAAATTTTAGTGCTACAGACAGTGCTTTAGTGGACTTAGGCCTCACAGAGATGCAGCACTTGGTTTTATTAGGGATGTGCAGGGACCCCCCGGTTCGGATCGGGACCCGGATCAGGACCTCCGACATTGTCCTGGACTGGTTTGGACAAAATTGGAGGTCCCTCGGATCAGATCAGTGCACTGTAGCTGCAAAACATGTTAAGCTTTATCCTTAGCGTAGTGGTCTGCCACCGAATTTTGGTGGCAACCATCAATTTTTGTGGCATCCTGTGAAGTGTGGCCCAAAGAGGACAAAGATGTAAAAACAGCCCCTGGCCCTTACAAAGTTACCCAGCCCTATGGTGAACATTAAATTTGGCCTAGTCGTGTGGACATCAAGTGCTTGATTTTTACAGTGTCCTTTTTGGGGTGGGTGGGTTGCGCTACTCAATCATTGTCGTGACTCCCTAACTTCTAGCGCCCATTGAAGTCAATAAGGAGGCCTCTTAGGAAAAAACAATCTTTTATTTTGCAAATGATCCCTTCTCTCCCTTTGAAAGGAGTTAAAACTTAGAAAGCATTTTGCCCCAAGGCGTAATTAGCTAAGCAAACAAATCAGTTGAGCCATCCAAAAGGAAGCGAGAGTCACTTCAAGAAGAATTCACATCCAGCCTCTTCTGAGCAAGAAGTCTTTCCGAGTGCTGCCTGGTAAGCCCTTTGATCTGTGCGTGCTTTATTTTCCTACGGAAAATGGGATCTCTGAGTTGACTCCCGTCTCCGCCTTCTGAAGATGAAAGCTGGTTATTATCAGCAAGATTATTTACATCAGCCAGACATTTTCTAAAGGCGAAACTATGGGAACCTCGTCTCCTCCTGGCACAGACTGGTATGTCTCTTCGAGTTTAGAATCTGATTCTGAATTAATGTCTGACATTCCTTCACCCTGAGCAAGGGGGGATGAATTAGATGCAACAATCATGCAGTTGGTGCCGATGAGCATAGTCTCCTATACAGATGTTCTCCCCCCTGAGTGCAGCTCTGCCACCACAGTGGTGATCTCTCCTCCATGGGCGGAAAAGAATGGAGGCGAATGTTTGTATCGAGCTAAAGAGAAAGAAAGGTTGAAAATGACTTTTTGCATTTTGTTCTGTTTTTATGTTGGGTGGAACCAGTGGAGGTTGGTAACTCTGACTTCAGTGGGGCCATGAATCCATTCCGGGTTTCAGTCAGAACCAGCCTGAACTCTAAAAGAGCTATCCAAGGTGCTCAGCCTTACCCCGAAAATGGATTCACGGCCCCATCGAAATAGGAGCCACCAGCCTCCTCTGGGGCAGAGCAACCCTGAGTTTGGGCAGGAGAGGAGCAGAGCAGTGATCTACTGCTTTGTCACTATCCCTGCTGGCTCAAGGCAGTTAGGGCAGAAGGAGTGTGGGGCAATTTTGCAGAGCCGTTTAGTTTAGAGCATTCAGGTGTTTCTAATTTGCATGCCCCACTGACTGCAATGGGGAGGAATTTGCTACACCATCTTTAATACTGGCATAGCTAACTTGCCTGGATTTGACCCATGTGGAGGAATGCAGCACCAAATCATCTTGTCCTAAAATGTCCTATTTCAGGCCGTTCAGTCAGCTTCCAGTGCCAGAAGCTAGTGAAGGGGCACCAACATGCCATTCTAGCCACCTCCAGCTATAAATATTTTTGGGTTAGGATTGCACTCTTGTTTGCTTTGTGTTGCTTAATTGGCTAGTGTGCTTTATTATGGTAATTTGCTGTTTATATTAGGGCTGTGCACGGACCCCCAATCCGATCTGGATCCTGATCTGTCAGGTCTGGATCGGGCCCGATCTGACTCGGATCCAGAACTGGATCTGATATGGATCTGTGCACAGCACTCCCTCTCACTCTCCCCGCTCTCCCCCTCCCTCCCCCCACTCTCCCTGCTTACCTGCTTACTTGCTGCCTGCTCTGTGTTGCCCTGCCATCGTCCTCTCTCCTTGCTGTGTGCTGCTGCATTTCCTGCTCTGCAGGACAATGCGGAAGAGGCAGCAGGTAAGCAGGGAGAGTGGAGGGAGGGGGAGAGTGGGAGGAAGTGCTGTGACCAGAACTGAATCGAACCTGGATCGCGGATCCAATCAGGCCAGATCTGGGCCTGATCCGATCCAGTTCAGATCCAGATCTGGGAGGCCTGGATCGGCCTGATCCTCTCTGGATTTGAGATCTGGATCTGGATCCAGATCCGTGCACAGCCCTAGTTTATATTATTTTCAATTTATATGATTGTGTGATTAGTTTGTATTCACTTTTGTGTACATTGCCCTGGAATCTTTTTGATGAAGGGTGGTTAGGACATATTTAAAATAAAATAAAAAGAAGACACATATCACTTGGTCTATTTCTGGCCCATTGTTAACAGCAACTGCAGGTGAACACTCTTCAGATAACACTCCATTGGTTCTAGATGTGGCTAAAGTAAAATAAAGAGTGGTGTTTTGTCACCGACCAGTGCTTGAAAGTCAGTATTTAGCTATATGAAGCCTTTCATGCCATTAAGATAAACAGTTTAATGCCAAATGATCCATTGTGAGCATGGCATAGGCAGTGATAGATGAGGAGCTATCTTTCATTGTCTACATTGTCATGCATCACGGCATGTAAAAGAGCAAGTGTTAATTTTCATCAAACGTTTAGCTATAATTCATACTTTGGTAATGTTCTCAAATTGTTAATTGAAATCTTTAACCTTGCAGAAGGTTCCTCTCATAATCCCTTGGTTGAGCTTCTGCAGTGACAAATGGAGAAGCAAGGATGACATTGCCAGAGCACTATTCTCACTAGAACAGTAAAAGTCTGTTGCTCATATAGTCTCCCCAAAGATAATCATTGCTTTAGACATTTTGAAAAGCGGTTTGGACAAAGTACTAGAAGATATAATACAGGAAATAATGATCTATTGGATGGGGAGGGGTGGGCAGATGTTCTAATTGGTCTCTTCCAACATTCATTGAAATGAATGGATGCTGCCTTTGTTTAATTTGACTGTCTTGTAGTGGTAAATAATTCAAGTCAAAGCTGTGTGAAAATGCAAATAATAACACCTAACTTCCATATAGTACTGTTAGAGGGTTCAAAACACTTATGCACTTCACATACATTATTTTGGTTAAGCCTGTGGCAACCCTTCACAGCTGCTATTATTCATTCTCATATTAGAAGTAAGGAATTTGGGGTGTGGGATGGTGGCTTATCTAAGGCTACCAAGCAAAGTCATGGCGCAGGTGAGAATTGAACTAGGTGTTTCTTGGCTCATAGCTTACGCTCTCAGTAAGGAATGGAGAAACTCTTTCATTTTGAGGGCTGAATTCAATTTTGGAAAAGGGTTCAGGGGATGCATTCCAGTTATGCATAGGCCTGCAGGAAAATGCGGTGAGGGGCAAAATTACCCCAAATACTAGCATTTCCAGTTTAAAGAACTTACCAGTAGAGGCTGTGAATCAGTGGGGCTGTCAATCTATTCTGGGTTTCACCAGAACCAGCAAGCACTCTAAAGGAGATATCAAAGGTACTGAACCCTATCCCCAAAATACTTGGATAGCTCCTTTACAGTTGTGGCTAGTTCTCACTAAAACCCAGGATGGATTACAGCCCACCAAAAACAGAGCCATCAGCCTCCACTGGCTCTGCCAGTAATTCAACCTTAGCAGAGGCATTTCAAGATTTTAGAAAGGGTGAAAGGCAAAAGCTGAGATACTACCAAATGATTGGTAGTTGGGGGAAAGAGGTGGGGCCATCTGGGGAAACCAGGAGTTCTGGATTTGATCCCGAGGCCTGAGTTTCCCCACTATTGCTCTAATATACCATCACACTATACCAGCTCTCATATGAATAAAAGCCAACAAGTTTCATGGGTGTGCAGAGTTTCTCAAGATTGTCGCCCCCAAAAAATATTTTGTACAAAACTTCCATTCTTTGACATACTTAGAACAGGTTTCACCCGGGGATATTGTATGGCTGCCACTTTTGTTTTCAAAAATCTGGAATCTTGGAGCATCATCAGACAGGGGGAATTGCAATTCCTTACCTTTGCTTTCCTCCCTGCTTTTGTCTCATGATACTTCCTCTTTCTTCACATGGAGGAACAAAGAGGAAGTAAACAATGACCACATGGCCCATTCAGTGGGCATTTTATTGCCTGGCTTTTCCTGCACACAGCAGGAAATGGTGGAACATTCCATTTCAAAATTCTTTACAGGGGTTTATTTTGTGATGGAACAAAGGCCATAAGGAGTGGGAGGTGTGCGGGAGGCAGACAGTGCCGTCTAACGGATGCACAAAAACCTGCGAACGGGCAGTAACAAGCATGTGTTAAAACACTTGTCTGATGATGCTCTTGGACAGAATACTTCTGAACAGGCACAGACTTCCCTCCCCTGCCCAAATGAAAATGTTTTCTTTGAAGGACCTAAGGGGCAAGTGTCTCTGGCCATATGAGGAAGGAACCGGATGCAACCCTGTCAGTCCAGAAACTATGTGGGCATGCCTTAGTAATATGAATTCCTATGGCATTCCCTCTGAGGTGTGTACCATAAGTCCTGTCCTGGCTGATTTCAAGAACCAGGATATACAGAGCTTTGAAACAAAAGTAGTAGGCCCCAACCCCGGAGCATACATTGGGCTCTTTGCCGCCTCAGGTGAAGGCCTTTTCATTATCCCAGGCATCTGAGTTCTGTTGTTTTAAATCTGTTGTTGCTGCTAGGTTTTACTTTGGTTTTACTTTAAGATTGTAGTTCTAAACTTGTAAATGTTCCATTGCATTTTATGCTGTAGTTTGTGGTTTTAATTGATGTGAACTGCCCACAGAGCTTTGGCTATTGAGTGGTGTACAAATGAAATGAATAAATAAATAAGCCCTCCAAGCAGCTAATCCACATCCTCAGGCTGTACAAGCTGAATGGTATCCATCACAATATGAACAAACAGGTGTGCCAGGCACATAAGGTAGGATTGAAGCAAAGTGACCTAATTTGCACCTCCCAGATTGTTGTGCAAATTAATGCATACTTTATGTAGCTCAGCCTGCATTTCTTCAAAATTTAAAGACACCCTTTGAATATACCTGGCAATGTTATGAGTTGCTCCAAGGGCTCCCTTTTAATTCCTCTGTCTCCCTTTCTTTGAAACGGCACTTTGAAAATGGGGCTAGAAATGGCCCTGTGAGGAACAGAACAGCCTTCTGAGCGCTGGAGACCAGAGCGTCTTCGAAGAAATGCACTGCCAGCCTCTTTCAGAGGGTACTATAGCTGTCTGGGTGCTGCAGTCAGTGTCAGAAGAAAGATTACTGGGAGTAGGGAGAGACTTTTCCATAGCATTATTCACATGGGTTTTCTGACCCAAGAAACGTGGTTGAAAGTTGCAGAGAAGCTTGTTATAGCTGCAAGTGTCAGTGAGCCTTTTCTTAAAGGGAAAACACACTCTACTCTTGTATAAAGTTAGGGTGACCATATTTTGGAAACCAAAAAGGGGGACCACATGGTTGGTCCCCAAAGGGGCATCCCCACCAACACGTGACCCCAGGGGGGGGGGTGCCCAGCGCCAGGGGAGTGTGCCCAGCGCCAAGGGAGTGAGACATCCAGTGTATCTGAAATTAACTTCACTCACTCCTACTTTTGTAGCTTTTGCTGTACTTTGTTGCTATACTCTGTGCGATACATTCTTCCCTTCCCTCAAATGTCTTTTCTGATTGTATCCTCACTCTGCTGCAAGCTGCTGCTTAAAAGAGCTTGCTGTTGGCTGGCGGGCTGGCTTTTATATTTTTAAAGTTCATTTTAAACTTGTATATGATTGTCACAAGTTTCTCTACTCTAACATTAAGGTAGGTATTGTGGGCAGTGGACACTACTTTGCCCATTCACACCTCTCACTTATATACATTAGCTTCTCAAGGCTTGTATGTTGGCACCACTTCTTACACCGAGACTTTGAACTCCTGTCTACCTCCTGCACAAACACATGACTGCTTTCACTGACATCTCCTTTCCCACATTTTGATCTGTGGATGCCTCACCTCTGCTGAGTTCCAGGTGCCCGACTGCCCACCAAATCTGCAGCTGGAAAGTTGCCGTGCTTGCCCAGTACTTCTTAGCTAAAAACTCAAGATCCCCTTGATGCCATGGGCTGAAACTGCTCAATGTGCAAGACCCCAAAGAGGAGGTTTGACAACCTGAGTTTGAAGGGTATGGCTCATGTGTTGTTGTTGTTTTTGTAAAAAAAATTGAAAACCTCAAACTTTAAAAAATTGCTAAAAATCAACAAATGAACTGATCTGCTTGAAACTTGGCATGGATAAATCCCTACTTAAGAGATATCATGATACTAAGTTTCATCTCCTTATCTTTAACAATGATGTTTTTTTAAAAATATTAATTTTAAAACCTCAATTTTTTAAAAAAAAATCCTAAAAATCAATGGATGGACAGATCTGCCTCACACTTGACATGGCTAAAGCCTTACCTAAGAGCTATCAATGTGCCAAGTTTCATCTCTTTTTTTAAAAATGGCATTTTTAAAAAATAATGATTTTAAAACCTGAAACTTTTTTTAAAAATCTTAAAAATCAACGGATGAACAGATCTGCTTCAAACATGGCATGGATAAAGCCCTACTTAAAGAGCTATAAAACTGCCAAATTTCATCTCTTTATCTTTAACAATGACATAGCTGTAAGCATTTTTGTTAATTCCCATAGACTATAAAGTAGAGCTGTCCTTTGGGTGGGGGGAGGATGGGAAAAATCTGGATTTTTCTTCAAATTTCATAATTTCTCCCCCTTCCCGGATTTGTTGCCAAACATCCTGACATGTCCTTGTTTTTCCTGACATATTGTCTCCCTAATAAAGTAAGGTAAGTGAACTCCCTTCCCCACAACATTTCTATAAAAATATTCAGGAGTGTTTTCTTTCTCCCCCACCCCCCAATCAAAACATGAAAAAATATATCCAGCTTTACTTGATATATCCCTGCACATTTCCATAGTTTCTCCACCTCTTCGGGTGTAATCCTGTGCATGTTTAGACAGCTAAAAGTCTTATAACTCCCAGCCAGCACAGGATTGTGCCCTTAGTCACTCACTCCTTTGCTCTCACTTACGATGGAGCTTTCTCCCAGAATGCCAGGTTTCTTCAGAACTCTCCTCAAATCTCACTTCTTCCTTGAAGTTTTTGGTTTCCTTTTTAGTCCTCATTCCAAACTAAAAAAAAGTCTAAGTGTGTATTACTGCATTAGCTTACTATCAGCTTGCATTACTCCTGTCTCTCTGCCCTCCACTTTTTCTGTGCCTCCTCCTCCTGCCCCCAACATCTGGGTCTAAATTTAAATTATAAAGTGTTTGGGGCCAGGGAGCCTTATTTAAAGCACCCTGCACATTCATAAATAAAGATACATTACAAATCTCGTCAAAGTTAATTTTTCATTCGGCAGTTTCTCCTGTTTAGGAATAATATTAAACACAGTATACAAGTTCTTCTCTATCTCACTGTTTGTCAGGGTGCCGAACAAACAGCCTGCTGAAATGAGTTTTCCAGGCACTTGTAAAAGGAACACACAACGCATGCTGAGTTTCACACCGTGATATTGTATCAGTTCATCTGCAAAGCCTGTTAATTTTGATTAGAGGGCCACAGCCAAATTGCCTTGTGTTACCATTGCCATGCTTGTTAAGAAAGTGGCCTACTTTAATTTTGTAGAGGACTATATTCCATTTTATTCCCTCATGCCACGTTAATGAGATTCTCAAAACAATAAAACTAGGCTGGCCATATGAAAAGGTGGACAGGGCTCATGTAACTTTAACAGTTGTAGAGCAAAGGGAATTTCAGCCAGTGTCATTTGTACGCAATTAGTTCCTGGTGAAATTCCCTCTTCATCACCACAGTTAAAATTGCAGGCACTATACTAGAGTGACCATATACAAAAGAAGGCAGGGCCCCTGCAACTTTAACTGTTGTGATGAAGAGGGAATTTCACCAGGAACTAATTGCATACAAATGACACTGGCTGAAATTCCCTTTGCTCTACAACTGTTAAAGTTACATGAGCCCTGTTCTCCTTTTCATATGGTCAGCCTAATAAAACAGTACTTCTCACTGAGCAGGGAACAATATTTTCTTGCATGATCTGCATGTGGGTTTGCTGGAATTCTTCCAGAACTGGTGGGGGTAGGACACCTAAGCTGAGGCTTGGCACCCTCCGGTGGTGGGATGTGTAGGAATTTTATATAGTAGATTAGGTAGGCTGACCATATGAAAAGGAGGACAGGGCTCATGTAACTTTAACGGTTGTAGAGAAAAGGGAATTTCAGCCAGTGTCATTTGTATACAATTAGTTCCTGGTGAAATTCCCTCTTCATCACAACAGTTAAAGTTGCAGGCACTATATTAGAGTGACCATATACAAAAGAAGGCAGGGCCCCTGCAACTTTAACTATTGTGATGAAGAGGGAATTCCACCAGGAACTAATTGCATACAAATGACTCTGGCTGAAATTCCCTTTTCTCTACAACTGTTAAAGTTACATGAGCCCTGTCCTCCTTTTCATATGGTCAGCCTAAGCTTAGGGACAGTGACCACTCTGGCACCTTTCAATGATTGGCATGTCCGGAGTTCCTACTCGTTGTGAGTTTCACGGCTCCCGTGTCAAGATATGGAATGCCTTTGGAGATCATCTTGCCTCATCTACTTAAAGTTCTATGGCTTTGCATAGGGATGATGTGGGGTGGTCTCCCCCACACTCCTAAGTGTTGTATAAGAGAGGGGCCGGCTTTACCCTACTCCTGACTTACGAGAGTGGCTCACCCATAATGCCACGCTAGTTGCCTGAGGTAAGGACATATAGATTCCTGCACTTTTCACATGCGGATCCAGGAGGGGTTGAATATCCCTTATTGTTAAATAAAGAGGCTCTAGTTTATCCCAAACTCTGGTGTCCATGTCTTTATTCCATGCTTCCTTCTCCACTCACAATATTCCTTTTTATTCCCTCATGCCACATCAATGAGAATCTCAAAACAATAAAACAGTAGAATCATAGAACCATAGAATAGTAGAGCTGGAAGGGGCCTATAAGGTCACCAAGTCCAATCCCCTGCTCAATGTAGGAATCCACCTTAAAGCAGGCCTGACAGATGGTTGTCCAGCTGCCTCTTGAATGTCTCTAGTGTGGGAGAGCCCACAACCTCCCTAGATAATTGGTTCAATTGTTGTATTGCTCTAACAGTCAGGAAGTTTTTCCTGATGTCCAGCCAGAATCTGGCTTCCTGTCACTTGAACCCATTATTCCGTGTCTTGCATTCTGGGTTGATCGAGAAGAGATCCTGGCCCTCTTCTGTGTGGCAACCTGTCGAGTATTTGAAGAGTGCTATCATGTCTCCCCTCAGTCTTCTCTTCTCCAGGCTAAACATGCCCAGTTCTTTCAGTCTCTCCTCATAGGGCCGAAGCTCTCCAACTTCCACAATGTGTGCAGTAACTCTGCACAGACTGTATGGGTGACTTAAGTTTGAAATGTATGTGGCCTTTAGAAGAGGGATTTACTTACAAACATTACAAAAAAACCCACAGTTTTTTTGTTGGCAACACATGGGTTTGTCATGGCGGCAAAAATTACAAAAATTTAATTCGACAGCAGTTTCAGAAGTGGCAGGTGTGTGCAACTCTGGAGGCACATGCAGCTACCCAACCCCTGGAAATTGCCTGCCCCTCACATAGTCTAAACTAATACCAATGTTCTTGGATAAGCAAGAAAACATCTTATATTAGCAGGTTAACTTGTCGCTTATTCTTGTGCATTGTCTTCCCTGCCTTGGAGATGGAATATCCAATGGAATTACAATCATTCTAGGTCTTTTCACATCAAGGCTTTAGATATCAAAGGACTTTCCTCAATGTGTTTCAAATGGTCAGATCTCACCATACATTTTTCTGCCGCACATGCTTTCCTTCAGCTCCTTTTTATTGCATTGTGGTAAAATATAGAATGTATTCTTCTGTTCAGCTGTGGCATGAATAGAACATTTGATGCTCTTCATGTATCTGCAATCACTAGATTTGCAACATAAATCTGAACGTGTATAATTAGTCAGTCAAAAAAACTATGTGGCATGTTTTTGCAGATTGTGGAAACAGTGTGTTGTTGTTGTTGTTGTTGTTGAGTGATTGAATCGAAATGGATCTGCTCCAACTCAAAATATACAGAAATTAGCTCTCAGTTATGCTGTGGAATCAGAAGGTTGAAAATAAACCTGGTGTCAACAGGAAGCAATCTCAGGCTGAGGCCGCTGTCGTGGGCTCCTTTTCCAACAAGCCAATGAGTGCCGAGTGCACTTCATCTGTGGGCATTTACCATTGATGGCCACCTTCTGCCACTGTTGTCATTGGCATCCTCCTCCTCCTCTCGTAGGCCTCACCTGCACCACTCATATCTGCTGCCAATAAACAGGAGCAGGGAGTGGAGGGGGGCACCCACCCACAGACTCACTGTTTTGGCAGGGCAACTGGCTTTGTGGGGAGCCACCAGAGGGCCCCATGCTAAAGCTTCTCTCAGGCCTCAAGCTGGTTCTGGTTAAGGAGATGTGTTTGTGAATGTGCAGGGGAAGAGACCAAGTGTCTAATAGTGTCAGGTGTCCTAGTCCTTCAGGCAATCACACATTCTGGCAGACTGACATGGGACACCCAAATCAGAGATAGACTTCTTTATTGAAGAAAATTTCATGGCAAAAGCTTAATGGTTACATGGTTCTGAAATCATATAGCTGATGGCCAGTAGCTATAGACTCTACGAAATTCCAGAACAGTCAATAGCTTATCACTACAACCTCTTCTGACATCCTCATCAGTGTAATTTCCCCATTGCCATCTCCATGGTTCCAAACACAAGGGAAGGGGCTTAGGAATTCCTGGCAAAATCCAACCCAGGCAAGCCATACATGGAGTTCCAAACCCCGGACAAGGAATGGAAATGATTCCTGGCATGATCTCTCACAGGCAGTCAAGGGGGGCAATTCTTGAAATTAGCACACAAGACATCATATTAATGGGCGATGAGATTGAACCACAATTTTGGAAAACAATATTTGACCTGAGGTCCCTTCCATGAGATTTCACCTGAGAGAGAGAGAGAGAGAGAGAGAGAGAGAGAGAGAGAGAGAGAGATTGTACTGGGTCTTGCCTTCCTGAAGAACATTCTAGATGGAGAGAACAAGAAGCATGGTCCTCCACTCCTACCTACGCTAATTTTGTCGGGAGATGCCATGTTCCAAGTGGTTTGTCCTTCATGGGGAAAGGAGGAAGGTATTTTCCTGTGAACTTGAATAGTTAAGAAGTAGAGGGGCAGAAGTAGTAGCTGATTCTTCCTAGTTTCTGACAGGTTGCTGATCATTATTCCTATTAGCAAGAGACCACTTCTCTTAGAAGAAGCTAACAAAAGAGTTCATGGTGGATTATATCACATAGTTCTTGAGGGTAATTAGCATCATCAGGGAAGACATGCCTGTGCTGGTTTTATCATTCCAGGACAACTAGCAATTGTCAACGTGAAACAGATGTAATTTCTAAACAAGCTTTCAAGTAACAAATTCCGTTTTAATTGCAAAAAGGAAGAAAGCGAGAAAGCTTGGAGCCTTTTTTTTTCAATTACAGGAAACCATTTTATTATTATTTTTCTCCAGCTGGGTATCCCTGCTGCTTCCTGAAATTACATGTAAATTGTCCCAGATTTTTGAAGAGGTGTACCTACTGAGGTCTTTCTTTTGTCAGTTGATGAAGTGTCTGTAATTAGAGAAACTGTCTAAATCAGCAAATATATGAGACAGTTCACCCCAACCTGTGTAGTTTTGGGACTCGATGAAGAAGCTGAGATTTTGAAAGGTCTTGCCTATCCCCGATGACATTATTCTTCCTAATTAAGCCTTTAGTGTAGTGAACTTTTCTGCAACGCCATCAGATGGTAATATAGTAACTAATAGAGGGATTTTAAAAAGGGAGAATGTTGTAGAATAAGGTCAATATCTCTTGTTCTTTAAAGCAAGTATTAGATAAATTGACCCTGGGAATACATGATAGCGCTGAAATCCCTGCTTCTTGCTAAAGTATTAGCTATCAGACATTCTAAGTACATAATTACGTATGTAATAGAAAATGCCTACAGTTTAGGCCTAATTCTCACTGAGGGCGTAAAACTATGTCTGGACTTCACCACTTTCAGGGAACTAGAACATTCTTTTCATGAACATCCAGTATTTTTATGTCCATGGACTTTTTTGTGGTGAGAACACAGCCGTTGGAATCTGATATGCAGCAATCTGAAGTGGTGCAGTCCACATAGAAATTGACTACTTCAGAGAGAACTAGGCCTCAGTGAATGACAATACATTAGAGGACCCTCACAGTCCCCGTTCCCTCTGAGTGCGTTACTAAAAGGTGGAAAGTATATTTTCAGACTTGGAAGTATATGGTAGGTTAACTACAAGGCTCCCCTGAAATTCAAAACTAGGGACTGTGTTGTTCCTCGTGTATTTTAATAGTGTAAGTTACCATGATGTGAGGAGTTGTGTGGGGGTCATTTCTCAACCTCAGCTTCACATGCTTGGCTGCCACTGATGTGTGAGTAGGGGAGGGCGGGAACGACACAAGGAAATGCACTACATAATGATAGCAGCACACAGGTGCTGTCCTGAAAATATGGGAGAGGGGAGAGGAATGTTTGGTCTCTGGGTGTGGTGGCATTATAGGCACAATGACCTGGAAAGGAGATGTGCTCTTGAATGGTCAGAAATCCTTGAAATGCTTCTTTGACTATTTGAATAATGCTTCCTGTTTCTCTCCTACCCACCCAAGGAAGAAAAAGACTGGAAGGGGGTAGTAGGTAGCAGAAGGCTCCAGTGAAGATGGGAGAGTCCTGTTGAGTCTTCCATTGACTGGAAATAATACATTGAGCATCTTTTCCTACTGGAGATCATGGATCTTTAGTCCAGCCCCATCTTCTCCAGCGAAATAACATGCTCAGACTATAATTTCAGTGACAATTCAGTGGCCAAAAAAAGGCTGCATTTTTGCATTAGAAGGAGGTGTGCACCTTGTTTTAACAACAACAACAACAACACACTTTTGTTTTGCCAGCATCATGCATCCCCAAAATTCAAGAACAGGGCAGAAGCCATTTAGGAGCAGCAGGGAGCACAAAAATGGATCAGGTCCACAGATTGTACGTTGCCCATCTCTCTCCTTGGCCCAGATTGCACCAGGCCATGAACCACTCAGAAAAGCTATGCTGGGTGACACTGAGAAGATGCCATGGTGGTGGAAAAGAACTCCCTTTTTGTCACCAACACTCTCACAGAGTAGGCTTGATAATAACCTTGTTTACAGCTAGACTTGACATGAGTCTTCCTCCACCTGCATTCTAGCCATCTTCCTGCTTGCTTCATTGCCACATATATATCAAGGAGCTGTCCAGGAGCTGCTCAGAGGAAGAGGGTGCTTGAGAACAATCATTAAACTGCCTGAGTCATCATTCCAAAGAGCGACCAGGACTTTGGTGGGAGCACTAGCCCTACCTGCAGAAACATCCCTCTGGGCCCTCTGGAATCCATCAGAATGTTTTAGCCTCTAGGGAGGGACTGTTTAATTATGACGCCTAGCTTTGTGGAGGGGAAAAGCCACCAAAAGTCTAAACCTCAGTAGACATTGACGCAGATCTTTTCAGAGATGAATCGCAAGCTTCCCACCATTTTAAATAAGCATCTCTGATTGTAAAAGAGAAACTGCCATAAATAGGGAAAGCGGGTTTTAAAAAAACTATTGCCACATGAGTTGGTTTAACAGAGATTAATGAAACCCTGTAATATCCTTCCAGCTGCGTCACTTGTGAAAATTACAACAAATACATTTCTTATTTAAAAAATTTAATGGATGAAGGAAAACTATTAGAAACTTGTTTTGACTCATAATAACCTTGTATAATTTCATATTTGTGTTCAACAGTCATAAAAAGCAAAGATGCAATATAATGATTTAATGGTTTTCTTTCTGTCCTCCTACGTCTTTTCCCTGTTGAATGAAAACAGATGCTTGAATCTTTTCCTGATGAAAAGATGACCTAATTGGATCCTACCGCTCAATTACAGGATAAGTTGATTTATAAAGTATGTTGTACCTTTTGGGATTAATATGCAGCAATGGAGAGAGAGAGAGAGAGAGAGAGAGAGAGAGAGAAGTTTTGAGAGAGAGAGAGAGAGAGAGAGCAGCCTTCATACATATTTAGACAAGTAGTTGAGGATAGGGGCACACAATTGTTCAGTAAGAAAGTTCAAAGAGATCTCAAGGTGCAGCCATATCGATTGAGTATGCAGAGCTCTCCTACACTGAAGAATTACTCTGCATGTAGAGGGCAAACATGCCCACACACCAGTGGGACTCACCATTAGCACAAAGGGGAGCTATCAGGTAAAAACAAAACAAAAAGCAACCAGAAACCTGAATGTTCATTTTGGGAACATTCATTTCCAGAATGGGGCACGTCAGCAGATCTTGCAGAAGGAACCTCCATTGACCTGCTTCATTTCCAGAAACATGCATTTCCACTTGTTTCTGGGTTTGCTTTTTGAACCGCTAACTTTCTGTTGAGGAAAAAGGTTGATCCCGCTTGCACAACGGAAGAAGTCAGAATACATCAGCAGTTAGTGGACATTGCCTGGAACTCTCTAACTAACTGCTGGCTCAGGATAAGAAAGAAAAAAAAGGAAAGAAGTGTGTAGGTCCCTGTGTATTCCCGGCCTTTCTACTTTCTCAGAGGTTTTTTTTTTTTTTTTACAAATTAATAATTAAAAAACCCAGATAAAACAATAACAACTCTCATCAAAACCAATCAAGCCCCAGAAACACAGAGCAGTATGTGAGAAAAAGTAATTAAGGCTGTAGTCCTAAACACACTTCCTAGGGTCAGTAAACCACATTGAACACAGTGGGTTTTACTTCTGAACAAGCATATATAAGAGGGAGTGGGCTGTTAGAGGAGGAGAATAGACAAAGTGGGGAGTGAGAGTTAAGAGTTGGTGATAAAAAGATGGGCAAAATGATGGACAATCTCAGCCCAGTCCAGAGATGGACAAATCAGACTATTTCCTGACTGTGACATGTATAAATCTATCCCATCTTATTTCCACATTAATCTGATATTATTTTAAAAACAAACAAACAAATCTTTACACACACAAAAATAAATGTTCGGGAAGTCTTTAAATAAAATCTTTAGGTTGCAGTCTTACACATCTGTACTGTGGGATGAATTTCCATCGAACACCATGGGACCGACTTCCCAATAGACAGGCATAGGATTGCACTGCCAATGTATTTTCTTTCGGAATTTACATTTTTAAATGCATTTTGATTTGTTTGTTTGTTTAAAGCTAGGAACAGCATCGAAACATTTGGAGGGTGTGAAAGCTAGTAGATAAATAAGTTCTGATCTGCACATTAGTGGCACAAATGACAAGTGACATGGGCTGAAAGGGTAGTAGAGGATTTAATCGATTATTGTTAAGACAACTAATGTGGTGGCATTAAATAGACTCTTTGCCCATGTGCAGCAGGTGTGCTTATTTGAAATGGGGAAGTTCATAACTACGTCCAGACCGTTATCTTAGATGCAGATTCGGTCAGTTCATATCAGAATTCACAAAGTTCAAACTCACCAAACATCCCTGCACCAGCCCTAAAGAAAGTTTACTGAAGCAAAACCAAGGCTGAAATCCTACGTACGTTTACTTTAGTGTAAGTTTGTTCAGACACAGTGAGTCTTCTGGGCAAACAAGATCAGACCTTATGTCTTGCGTAATATGACTGTATGAAGTGGGCCCATTACATTATTCCCATGTTGACGTGGCAAAATCATATTGATGTGACTTGTATAGAGTGACCATATGAAAAGGACAGGACTCCTGTATCTTTAACAGTTGTATTGAAAGCAAAACAGTGGACAATCAACCTTTTTCAAGATTTCCTGCTTCAGTAGAAGTGTTTGTTTGTATGTCCTCCAAGTCCATGTATGCATGCATCATCCGATGAAATTCCCTCTTCATCCCAACAGTTAAAGCTGCAGGAGCCCTCCCCTCTTTGTATCTGGTCACTCTAGTGTAGCTGCCAGGTTTCAGGTGTCTAATAATAATAATAATAATAATAATAACAATTTATTTCTTACCCGCCTCTCCGTCTGGATCAAGGCGGGGAACAACAACATGATAAAATACATAAAACTGATTAAAACATGACACATATTATTAAAAGTGCATTAAAACATCCCAAAACATCCTAAAAACATCCTTAAAACATTCTAAAATTCCACTGGATGTGCCTGCCGGAAGAGAACAGTCTTTATAGCTTTCTTAAATTCTAAAAGACTGTTAAGTTGATGAGTCTCCTCCGGCAGGTCATTCCACAGTCTGGGAGCGGCAGAAGAGAAGGTCCTCTGGGTAACACTCGTCAGCCTAGTCTTGGCTGACTGCAGTAAGTTCTTCCCAGAGGACCTGAGCATGCGGGTCGGATTGTATGGGAGAAGGCGATCCCGCAGGTAACCTGGACCCAAACCATGTAGGGCTTTAAAGGTAATAACCAACACTTTATACTTCACCCGGAAACTAATTGGCAGCTAGTGGAGCGATTTTAAAGCTGGCGTAATATGGTCACTCCTAGATGTACCAGTGACCAACCTGGCTGCCATATTTTGAACTAGTTGAAGTTTCCGGACTAGGCACAGAGGTAGCCCTATGTACAATGCATTGCAGAAGTCGAGCCTCGAAGTTACCAGCGCGTGCACCACCATCTTTAGGTCTTCCAACTCTAGGAAGGGGCGCAGCTGGCGTATCAGCCGAAGCTGATAATAGGCACCCCTGGCCATCGCATCTATCTGGGCTGTCATTTGGAGTGACGGATCCAGGAGTACCCCAAGCTGCGAACACAGTCTTTCGGGGGGGGGGGGGGTAACCTCATCCAGAACTGGTTGACACACCTCCAAACCAAGGTTGCGGCCTTTGACAGCAAGCACCTCCATCTTGTCTGGATTCAACTTCAGTTTGTTTTTCCTCATCCAGCCCATTACCGCCTCCAAGCATTCATTCAGAGGAGACACACTATCCTTAGCTGGCGCTGTTATCGAAGGCATAGAGAAATATATTTGGGTGTCATCAGCATACTGATAGCACCCCACCCCATGCCTCCGGATGATCTCTCCCAGCGGTTTCATGTAAATGTTAAACAGCATTGGGGGTAGGATAGCACCTTGCGGTACGCTACACAGCAGCTTCTTCTTTGCAGAGCAGCTATCCCCAAGCATCACCATCTGGAACCTGCCCGAGAGGTAGGACCAGAACCACTGAAGCACAGTGCCCCCGAGTCCCAATTCCCTCAGGCGTTCCAGAAGGATACCATGGTCGATGGTATCGAATGCTGCTGAGAGGTCCAGAAGTATCAACAGGGTACTAGATTTCATGGTGAGGAGGAGATTCTGCCCAAGAGGCAGAACAACCCCTTGCTCGCCAGGGGCAACAGACTAGTAGGGCTCCTGTGAGAAGGAATGCTTGCTTGCAGAGAAGGACTCCTAAGGAGAAAGTGATTCCTCAGGAGTAGGGCTCTGAACAGGGAGTTCTGATTACAGCAGCTGAGCTCTGGGTGAGGCGCAGCAGGCTTTGGAGTTAAAAGCCTGCCCTGTAGACTTAGCCACTGTTAAAGCTACATGTTTAGTTGTTGTGCTCTGAATCTTGCCTTGTGAATCATAGTCTGTGTTTGATATTCTGTGTTACTGACCTTTGGACTCCCTATTGACTTTGCCTCTGGATCATGTAATGTATCTGACTGGTTGCCTGTGTTTTTGTTTTTATTTAGATCACTCCTAGCTTAGGCCTGAGCACCATAGGAGAGATTACAGATAAGTGAAGGACTTCCTTTGTTAGTGTTAGCTCTACAACTTATAAGGGAAATCTCAGGCTTTCCCTAGCTAATGCCAGCACTAACAAGGGAAACTCTGGATGGGATTCCCATGGCTCCACAGACTGAACTGGAAGTGGCTGAGGGTTGCACCCAGCCCACATGCCATGACTTATGCACCCTTATTATAGGTCTTAACACTTACAATTGAGCTAGGGGCACATTTTTTGGGGGGATACATAAATTAAAAATTACCATACTGAAATTTTAGGGCCTCAGAAATAGAGACATCTTTGTAATATGAGGTCATCTGTTGTGCAACATGTTTGATTCTAGCCTTAATAGAGCAAAGAGACTCTCCATATTGAATTACTGTCTCTTTACCTTCCTTTCACCTTGGATGCCAGACTTTGTTATATTAATAATAATGGACTGAAGTATTGGAATGTGCAGGAAGTATTCAGAAATTACATAAAGGAATATTACGTAAGCTGTCATTACAGCACAATGCTGTAGTGATTCTCGTTATCTTTGGTCTAGGTTCCTTTGACTTTCGTTTGAACTAATTACATTTTAAAAGAAAACATGATTAATAGTAATGCTTGTGAGAGTTTCTGCTACATTACACCTAGACCAAAATAAAATAATCACATAATACTGTGAATTATGTTATTTATTTATTTTTGTTTTTCAACAAACAAACAAACCAAAACACCTGTATTGCTGCAACATGGAAACAGAACAGGATAAATTGAAGAAAGGATAAGAATGTAAGTTTGCTCCACAGAAGTATGTGGTAGTAAATCCTGTGTTGCATATCATATTAGTCTGACCATCTGAAAAGGAGGACAGGGCTCCTGTATCTTTAACAGTTGCAAAAGTCAGGGAATTTCAGCAGGTATCGTTTGTATGCATACAGAACCTGGTGAAATTCCTTTTTCATCTCAACGTTAAAGCTTCAGGAGCTATATGAGAGGGACCAGATACAAAAGAGGGCAAGGCTTCTGCAGCTTTAATTTTGTGATGATGAGGAAATGTCACCAGGTTCTGCAAATATACAAATGACACCTGCTGAAATTCCCTTTTCTCTACAACTGTTAAAGATACAGGAGCCCTGTCCTCCTTTTCAGATGGTCAGTCTATGCATATCTGCTGGAAGGAAGAGAAGTTAACAAAGAACAAGATAAAAGCTTAGAATGGAAACATGTCAGTGGGATAGGGAGGGATATCAGATGGATTTTGTATTCCATCTCTAAAGAACATGACTCAATTATTATTAATTAAATCCCAACAACTGAAGCTGATTTTTTTTTAAAAAAAAAAAAGTTCAAAGAGTACAGTAACTGGAAGGTGCTTTTTTCTTTTTTTCTTTTACCATCTGAAGAAGCTGCATTCGGCTTGGGAAAAAAGGAGGATAAGGGGAGACATGATAAAGGTTTATTTTCCTTAATCATCCATGCCTGGTTGCTGTGGAGCAAGCTGGTGCCCTACAGTTTTGGACTACAACTCCTGTCAGCTCCACCAGTGTTGCCAATGGTCAGGGATCATGGCATATGTAATCCAAAACGTCTAGGGGCTACTGGGTTGCCTATCCCTGAGAAAGAGTTATATACTGGATCAGAGGCAGGCAAGCTTGTGTTTAGGATGACAACTCCCATAACCGCTGATCACTGGTCATGCTGGTTGGGGCCTATGGGAGTTGTCACGCAAAATATCTGGAGGCATCAGCTTGTGTACCCCAGTAATAGGCCATTGTGGATGTTTCACTGGTGTTCTCTCTCTCCCTCTCTGTCTCTGCCACCACAAATTGCAATATCGCCCTGTTATTTCTTCACTGACCATCTATCCTCCTAGCTTTATCTGCTCTGGCCATCACTCCTGGTTTCCCATCTCAAAATGTGTTGCCATCTCTTTAAAAGTGCCACTTCTTCTTGCAAAGAAATCCCAGTCAGTGTTGGGTCAAAAGTTCTCTAGTGAGAATTTTCAGCTTAACAATTATGGGATGGGCCTGATGGGGGAGGGGGAGGTAAAGCCAGAGTACTTTCCTGGTGGTTGCCCATTGCAACAAAAGTATCAATGGGGGCACTTTTTTCTTTTTCTTTAATAAACCCCTTCTTGTGCTATCACCATAGGCAGTAGTTGCAGCTGCAGACTTGGTCAGTTGCTCCTCTCCCCAATGGCCTAGGTGTAGGATCAGTATTACGTTGTGATGTAGCATTGTTCCAATAGCATTTCTTGGGGTGCGGTGGGGAAAATGGCTGCTTTTATCAGTCCACCCCCTGAAGCACCTTTGGATGCTTCATGCATCACAATATCATGCAGTTTCTCTTGTTTCAGAAGAAGGAATGGTGGCTGCAAGTATTATCTCTCAGTTGTGGTAAGGTATTAAATATTATTGCATAACTATCAAACACAACACCTCACTGGTCAATCAACCTTTGGGGATACTTGGAGTCCTTTGGGGATTTATTAAGATTCCTCACTGAGATCAGTATTGGTGGACACGTTTCATTGAAAGACAGCTTGTCCATCATGATATCCTTTCCTGTACTGTGAAGCCACAGGAGATTATTTTTTTTTCTCACATACACAGTTTCTGTTAAAATAAACAAAGGTTTTTTTTAAAGAGGGGGGAAAGCCCCCAATGATCCCCTTGTTACTGATGAAGCCCAAGAGTGGTCCTTATGAACTGCGAGTGCACTCTAGAGTAGCCCCAGAATCCGTGGAGGGCATTAGTGGCAGATGTTCAGATTTTGATTGGCAGACCTTTTGGTGTTTAGTGTAATGCTGAAAGCCATTCTGTTGCATCACTGAGTATCAGCTATCAATATTGCCAGGTACTATATCCCATTGCGTGTCAACGACGAAATGCTGTCATCGACTACTGTTATCAAACAGGACAGCCTCTATGATCTATTCTCTGGTAACCTCCAGGTTAGTCTACTGTAATGCAGTAAATATGGGGCTGCCATTGGAGATTGTTTGGAAACTGGAGTTAGTTCAGAAAATAGCTACTAGGCAATTAACTGGGACTAGACATTCTGCACTGGCTTCCAATAGATTTCAAGCCAGATTCAAAGTGCTGCTTTTGATTTTTAAAATCCTTCATAGCTTGGGCCTAGAGTACCTTAAGTGTTGCCTGTCACCAATCCACATTGGCCTGCTCATAATTTTAAATCATCAGAAGACTTTCTCCAGGTTTCTCCATCATCTGAGGTATGGCACATGGCTAGCTACCTTCGCAGTGGTAGCACCCTGGCCTCGGAAAGCTTTCCCTAGAGAGGCTTACCTGGCACCCATTCTGATGTCCTTCTGATACCAGGTGAAGACATTTTCATGTGGCCAAATTTTTAGCTTTTTAGCTGTTGTTCATCCATTTTCTTTTATAGAACTTCTGTTTTTATTTGTTTCCTTAATCAATATTTTTGGTACGGTACCCTGATAATGCATTTAAAGAGCAGGATATACATCTAAATAGTAAATACCCCACCCCCAAATATTGTCATTAACGACTTTTGGACAACAACTACAGACATTATAGATTTGGTGAATATTTGACAAACCTTTGAGCATTGATAGAATATCTGGAGAAAATCTAATCTCAAAATTCACAAAAGAGAATGTTGACAAAAACCTTTGGGAGAAAATTCACTTTGACTCTTTTTACATAGAGGATCAATTACAGTCATTTTTCCAGTAAAGAGTTTTTTTTCACACTTTATTTACTGTCGTTCCCCCCCCCCCCTCCACAACAACTCCCCTGGTTGTTAAATTGTCCTGCAAGCCTAGAGTGATCTTATGGAAAGGAGGACAGGGCTCCTGTATCTTTAACAGTTGTATAGAAAAGGGAATTTCAGCAGGTGTCATTTGTATGCATGCAGCGCCTGGTGAAATTCCTTCTTCATCACAACAGTTAAAACTGCAAGTGCCCTGCCCTCTTGACCAGAAATTTCCTTTTCTATACAACTGTTAAAGATATAAGGAGTACTATCCTTCTTTCCATATGGTAGGCTGACCATATGAAAAGGAGGACAGGGCTCATGTAACTTTAACAGTTGTAGAGAAAAGGGAATTTCAGCCAGTGTCATTTGCATGCAATTAGTTCCTGGTGAAATTCCCTCTTCATCATAACAGTTAAAGGTGCATGCACTATACTAGAGTGACCATATACAAAAGAAGGCAGGGCCCCTGCAACTTTAACTGTTGTGATGTAGAGGTAATTTCACCAGGAACTAATTGCATACAAATGACACTGGTTGAAATTCCCTTTTCTCTACAACTGTTAAAGTTACAAGAGCCCTGTCCGCCTTTTCATACGACCACCTAAATTAAGGAACAGTGCCAGCTCCAAGTTTTTGAGGGCCCTTGGGCAAGGCACCTTCAATGGATCCCCTGTTTCAGTGAGTCTACCTTCTCACCACCATTGTCTCCAGCTGCTATTGCTCCTCATTTTCTTTTCATCATTGCTACGGCTTGCTTGCTTGACAGAGAACAAAAGGGCAAGTTGGCAAAGACATCTGCCGCTGCTTTTTCTCACTGCCACCATCATCTGGCTCAGAACAAGAGTCAGGTGAACAAGAAGACTGCAGTGACCAAGATGGTCAAGTCCATGGGTATCCAGAGCACAGGCTTGTCCTGTTTTCTTGGATGAGTTTCAGTTGGTGCAGCTCGAGGATGTTGACAAGGTGCTTGGACAGGTTCGTGCAACCACTTCCATATTGGATCCTTGCCCCTCTTGGCTAATAAAAGCTAGCAGGGATGGAACAACTGGCTGGGCCAGGGAAGTGATTAATGCCTCTTTGCAAGAGGGAGTGGTCCCAGGCCTCCTGAAAGAGGCAGCAGTGAGACCACTCCTAAAGAAATCTTCCCTGGACCCTGAAAATCTGAATAACTACAGGCCAGTAGCAAATGTTCCATTCCTGGGCAAGGTCCTGGAGCGGGTGGTTGCGAGCCAGCTCCAGGCACTCTTGGATGAGACTGATTATCTGGATCCATTTCAGTCGGGTTTCAGGCCTGGTTTTGGTACGGAAACAGCCTTGGTCGCCCTGTATGATGACCTATGTCGGGAGAAAGACAGGGGGAGTGTGACTCTGTTGATTCTCCTTGATCTCTCAGCGGCTTTCGATACCATCGACCATGGTATCCTTCTGGCACGACTGGCTGAGTTGGGAGTGGGAGGCACTGCATTGCAGTGGTTCCGCTCCTACTTGGTGGGTCGGCTCCAGAAGGTGGTGCTTGGGGAACATTGCTCGGCCCCGTGGATTCTCCAGTATGGGGTTCCGCAGGGGTCAGTTTTGTCCCCCATGCTGTTCAATATCTACATGAAACCGTTGAGTGCAGTCATCCGGAGTTTTGGAGTGCGTTGTCATCAGTATGCTGATGACACGCAGCTCTATTTCTCCTTTTCATCTTCATCAGGCGAGGCTGTGGATGTGCTGAACCAGTGCCTGGCTGCGACAATGGACTGGATGAGGGCTAATAAACTGAAACTCAATCCAGACAAGACTGAGACGCTGTTGGTGGGTGGTTCCGCTGACCGGATGGAGGGTGTTCAACCTGTTCTGGATGGGGTTGCACTCCCCTTGAAGGAGCGGGTTCGTAGCTTGGGGGTTCTCCTAGAACCATCTCTGTCACTTGAGGCGCAGGTGGCCTCAGTGGCACGGAGTGCCTTCTACCAACTTCGGTTGGTGGCCCAGCTACGTCCCTATCTGGACAGGGATAACCTGGCTTCAGTTGTCCATGCTCTGGTAACCTCCAAGTTAGATTACTGCAATGCACTCTACGTGGGGCTGCCTTTGAAGGTGGTTCGGAAGCTGCAGCTTGTGCAAAATGCAGCGGCCAGATTGATAACTGGAACCAGTAGGTTCGAACATATAAGACCTACTCTGGCCCGCTTGCATTGGCTGCCTGTATGTTTCCGAGCCCGGTTCAAGGTGCTGGTTTTAACCTATAAAGCCTTACACGGCTTGGGACCACAATACCTGATGGAACGCCTTTCCCGACATGAACCTACCCGAACACTACGTTCAACATCTAAGGCCCTCCTCCGAGTGCCTCCTCCGAGGGAAGCTCGGAGGTCGGCAACAAGAGAGAGGGCCTTCTCTGTGGTGGCTCCCCAATTGTGGAACGATCTCCCTGTCGAGGCCCGCCTGGCGCCAACATTGTTATCTTTTTGGCGCCAGGTCAAGACTTTCCTCTTCTCTCAGGCATTTGGCAATATCTGAGGAGCCTGGGTCTGTTTTGTTTTGTTTTTGTAGGTTTTTTTTTGTTTTTTTTTGTTTTTTTTTTTTTGTTTTGTTTTTTTTTTGAAGTGTTGAAGTGGTTTTTAAATGTACAGATTGTGTGTATGTTGTATGTTTTTGCTGTTTTAATTTTTGTATATTGTTTTTAATTGTTTTTAATCCTATGTAAACCGCCCAGAGAGCTTCGGCTATGGGGCGGTATACAAATGTAATAAATAAAATAAATAAATAAATATTGTCAATGGACCCTTGCTGTGGTGTGGGCTCTCGGCAAGTGCCAACCATGTCCACCCTTGGTCCTGTTCAGCCATTTGCATGATATCTGCTTGCGTATGCAGGAATGGGACTCACTCACTAGAGGAAAAAGGGAAAAGTTATCAGGGAATGAGCGTTTAATCCAGTAAGATTTTCAAAATCATAGAGTGAAAATTTGAATACACGGATCAGGCTCAATGTAGTTGCCTTTTGCAGAAGCCACTGTCATATTGTTCCCACCCTTGAAATTGTTTGAAATCCAAGAGAGGTTGATACAAAGATGAATCCATCCAAAACAAGTTGTCTGACAGAGTTCCCATGCCATCTTGGAACCATGAGAAAAAATGGATCTGCATTGGCGCCTGAGAGATCAGAGATCTTCCGTGTGCTCTGCCATGGTCAGAATTGCCACCATACATGGAGGGTGGGCTGTGTTTCACTTGCTAGGTCAGGAACTGTTTAGACCTGTCTTAAGTCTTTCATGGTTCAAGAAATGATAAGCTTTTCTAAGTTCCCTCTTTTTCTTTAAATACATAATAAAAACAATGCAGCATAGGGTACAGTTCAGCCAAAGTTGAGGAATGTAAATCCCATTGCTTTCCATGGGGAAATGTTAAGTACATGTGACTTAAAAATTGTTGACTTTGGCTGAATCATACCCCAAGTGATTAAAACCGGTTCACTTTCTAAATTTTAAGGATTAACATTTAGAGGCTTGGATGTGTTGGCTGAAGGCAGTCTTTGTTCCGTTTGGTATGCTAGAAATGTCAAAAGCAGTGGCATTAAAAAAAAATCTTTTTCATTAGCTGTCCTCGGTATAACCAAAATAACATCTGTAATAGCTGCTAACAACAGTAGGCCTTTTAAGAACAATAAGAGAAAAAATAACAGATAAAAGGGAATGTTCCCAGTATGCTTTCCTGGAGTCCTGGAAATAAACAGAAGCATAGCACAAAAGACATCAGCACATTATTTTCCAAAATGAAAAATGAGGCAGCAACTGAGGTCTTTACTATAGCAAAAGCACTTTGCTAGATGCCCTCTGGGTGGGAGGGATGGGGAGAGACATTTTCAGCTAGGTCAAAATAAATGCAAAAAGAAACGCATTTAAAAGCATTCCTTTCAAACTAATAAAAGAATTAAAGCTGGCATGGGTGGGAAATTCTCTGACCCTGTCTGACTTCTCTAGGCTGAAGTGAGCTCTCTATGGAGTGGAAATGGCAAGGAAGCAGCTAAAGGGAAACTCCCTGATGGTAAGAGCTGCTCAAAAGTAGAGCAGACTACCTCAAGATGTGGTGGGCTCTCTTTTGCTGGAGGTATTTAAGTCGAGACTGGAGAGTCATCCGACAGGGATGCTATAGTTGAGAGGGATCTGTCAAGGATGCAATAGTTGTATTGATTGGGGGGGGTGGACTAGATGACCTGCAGGATCCCTTCCAGCTTTAAAATTCTATGATTCTGTCACATGAAAGTTTGTTAGGATTCACCTAGTTCACCAAGCTTAACAGAAACATGCAGCTGAAAAAAAAAGCAAGCGGGAGGTGTGTATTCATAAAAACATGGGAGGTGTGCAGTGCAACCAGCGCATATTTACCCAGAAATAAATGTTCAAAGGGTCTTGCTTTCCTGTATGTGTTCATAGAATTGCAGCCATGGGCAACACAAGTATCAGAGAGTAATTACCACTGGAATGAATAGGGCTTATTTCTGTGTAGCCATGTATAGAATTGCACCACTAAACACTAAATGTTCTATTTCAGTTTGCAGCTTGTATCGGATCAATGAAAATGGATATAATATAGCATCTTAACTCCTGATTTACTAGATAGGCGAAGGTCAAAGCCATTGGTTGCAAACAGGGCTAGTTTAGACATTCAGCTGAATGAAATTGTATAGCTATGACTAGTTTGTTTGGGGTCCTTGAATTTAACCCCACAAAATGGGGAAGAAAAGCACACACACTACCTTCTTCCTAACATGTTTGACAGTTGAACCCTATACATGGTATGAGATTGTTCTGGGGAAGAGGCTGCAGTGACAGGTTTGATGCATGTGTGGATATGGCACACAAAACAGCTTAACAGTCACGCGAACTGTGATAAATGATCACTTTGAAAATGGTTGTCTATAGTCTTTACCACTTTTTTCTGCTTAAAATATGAAACATGATAATAAGCAACCATTTTCAAAGCGATAATTTACTGTGGTATGTATTATTTATTTATTTACATTTATATACCGCCCCATAGCTGAAGCTCTCTGGGCAGTTTACAAAGATTAAAAACACTGAACATTAAAAACCGATACACAAAATTTAAAACCATGAAAAGCATAAAAACAGATTACATACAATATCCATTTAAAACAACTATTCTGGGTCCCCTCCCCAAACAAAACCCCTCAGCATATGCTGTTAAATGCCTGGGAGAAGAGAAAAGTCTTGACCTGGCACCGAAAAGATAACAGTGTTGGTGCCAGGCAAACCTCGTTGGGGAGATTGTTCCACAGTTGGGGGGCCACCACTGAAAAGGGCCTCTCCCTTGTTGCTATCCTCCAGGCTTCCATCAGAGTAGGCACGCAGAGAAGGATCTTAGATGTTGAGTGTAGGTTCATGTCGGGAGAGGCGTTCTGTCAGGTATTGTTGTCCCAAGTGTGCCCCGTTCTCACATGCACCTTACTTGCCATTGCTGCCTCTTCCCCTGGCACAATTCCATGCCATGTGTGTGAATACAGGCATGTCATGGATGTGTCCAATTCTGTGAGGAAGGAAGAGTTCTGTTTTATAAACTCCTGGAAATAAGATTACTTGATCACAAGCTTGCCCTATTTTTAGTCTCCATCAGCCAAAAGGGGACCATTAAAGCCAATCAGCTTAATGCTTATGCTTTACATGTAAGAAAAGGACCCTACCGGTTACTAAGTGCCACAGTTCATTGTCAAGATGAGACAAGGGTGAAAGTCAAATGGAAATGTTAAGTACAAATGAATACCCTTGGCTCTCAGTTGCGCACATTTTCCTCTAGAGGAGTGTCATGGATTTCAGTAAGGTTTCTGAGAATTTCAACTTTCATAGGAGCCGTAAACGATAGTTTCACATTATGAAATCTGTCTAGAGCTCTTTCAGTGGCTATACTGAATCCTGCCTTCCTGGATTATCACAGAGACTTGATTTAGCCAGAAAACTCTTTAAAAGTGCAATGCTAGGTATGTTTAGACATTTTAAAAAATCCCTACATCTCCCAGCATTCCCCAGTCAGCAGGGCTCACAGGGGGATGTTGGGAGTTGTAGGACTTTTTTTTTGTCTAAACTTGCATAGAATTGCACCTTCAAATGATAAAAATTAGTGCGGCAGAACTAACAGTTATCAATAATTGCCATTGTTTTCCCCAACTTTTTTCTTCTTTTTACAAATGGCAATTTGAAGGTTTACTAGGGCTAAACCAGAAAAAAGGGGGGATGACTCACACGTACGTTTTTTTCCCGTACATGTGGAAAAGCACCCCTTCTCTTTGGCAATTCTTCAAGAATTGCACCATAAGATAGCAAAAGTGCTCACCCACTCAGAGCAAGAGGAATGCTTGAAGACTGCTTTATCTTGTCATTGCCATGTGTGTTGGTTTCAGCAATTAATAGACCATTTGATATATCGAAGCAGTTTATGACATGTTTAAAATACAAGACATCCACTTAAAACATTTAAAGTCGGGACATGCACACCCGAAAATATCGTATTTTATTGTTACCATAATTTCGGAACAAAAAAAAATCATCTCCGATAATATCGTAGGTGAACCGTATCGTCTTCACGATAATTATCAGAAATATGATATTTAATTTGCAGAGCCATTGTGCCCTATAGAGCTGTTGGTTTTTTTTTTTTTTTAGAAAAAATGCCTATAACTTCTATATTTTCAAAGTTACAGGCAGCTCTACAGCCCAGCAACCTGGCCTCAGACAAGCATCTGGGTTCCCGCTGCCACCAGTACCTTCCTCAGGTACACTTTCAATGACCACACCAGTTTGTTCAAATTAACAAGATTTATTAACATTAAGTAAATTGTGTGCACAGTAAGCTTATTGGTTTCAAGTATAATGCTCTATCTTTCAAAATGTTTCTTAAGCTAAATTTTTCTCTCAGTATATTAATCAATTAAAACACCTCACTAGATTCTCTCTCTCTCTCTGGCCTCCTCCACACGAGACGTTTAATGAGCCTTGAAGGCTCATTAAAAAATTTACCTCCACAAGCACGGAGCGCAAAACGGGCGTACAGGCGCGTTATCTCCCCGATAATGCGCATTTTCGAACGCGCGTTAAATAGCGACTTTTATTTTGCTCCGGCCGTTAAAGCGCATTTTCGCGGTGTGAACAAGCGATTACACGCATTAACTGCTTGTAAAGCGCTTTTTGGACATGAATTAATGCGCTTCGCCGCCTCTCGCCGCCTCCGGTGCAGAGGGATTAGGAGTAAAAGCGCCTCCGCGATAATGCGCATAATCGCGGAACCGGGCGCAAAAGCGCATCCTTGTGGAGGGGGCCTCTCTCTCTCCCTCCCTCTCTCTCTCCCACACACAATCCACCCCCCTCCTCAATTCAACCCAAAACAACTCTGTGTGTGTGTGTGTGTGTGAGAGAGAGAGAGAGAGAGAGAGAGAGAGAAAGAGAGAGAGAGTGAGAGAGAGTCCACACACTTCTGGGGAGCAAGGTGGATGATCAGATTTGTGAGAAAACCGTGGACAGAAGCCAACCTTGGGGAAGTGAATGTCCGCTTGCACAATGGGACTTTCCTCCCCCACTGCAGCCTTCCCCCACCTTAAACACCATCTCCAAAGGATCTCCCAAGCCTTCAGAGAAGATTTTGGGAGCATGCAGGAGGCTGGGGGGAATTGTCCCCCTCCTGTTCTAGAGACAGAAGCAGTAGAGCAACTGAATTGGATTTCACCCCATGTTGAAAACTCTGAGTGCATATATCATCTCTGGTGGTTGTTTTTCCTTTGCTGGCTCTATAGGATGTATCCCGAAATGCTCAAAAATATATCTTCCAACAAGAGAAAAATGGTGTGTGTCATATGGTGATAACCCGCAGCTTATGTACTATGTGATTTAAGATGGCACAAGAAGTACAGAAGTCAAGTGCTATCTGCTCATGATAAATTATTCCATTACATATGTGGGGCGGATGCTCCCAACTTGTTAGAGAATTCCAAATACACTTCATTGCCTTTGGTTATTCATCAATCCAGCCTGACTTAACGGTGACACCTTGGGCATCTTCCATCCCCCTGATGCAAAAGAAGCCCCCACATCTAAGTAGATACAAATAAAGGAAACATCATTCATTCATACACACATGCACAGACACGCACGACAGAAAAGAAACAAAACAGATATAGAGAAGATTCTGAGATAATGGACACCAAAGAGACAGAACAAATTATGCTTAATTTTAGGAGAAAGACTAGAGTTGCACTGATTTTGTGGCTGAAAAAAAGTGTGCTTTCAAAGCCTGTGAAAACTCCACCCAGATTCTACCTTTTGTGGCTTTTCCCACTTTTCCACACCTGTATCTGCTTTAGTGTACTACATTAGTGCCATTTTTTAGAGCTTCTTCTTTTTTATTCAGTAAATCATTGCACGCAGTTAGGGATCATGTCATACATGTGATGACAACATAGCACCATGTGGCCAATCAGATTTGTCTATGTGCAGATGTCACTGAAGGAAAACAAACCTAATAGTTTGTTGCCACTCAGAATGGATGTTTTCACTCAGAGGTTCGCCTGGCACTTACGATGTACCCTTTATGGTGCCATGTGAAACCCTTTTTATTTTCCCAGTGTTTTAGCATTTCACCATCCTAGTCTTTTAACTCTGCTGTTTCAAATCTGTATTGAAATCTCTGCATACCTGCTCGGTTTTATTCTGGTTGTAAGTTTCCATTTTATACTTCAATTGTACTTTGTGGGTTTAATTTTTGTGAAATTCCCAAAGCTTCAACTATTGAGAGGTACAGAAATGAAATAAATGAAATAAATAATAAAAAATAAATGGATGCAGGGGCAAGGAGAGGAACCACATCCCAATTGCTGAGGAAACTGTACCAATTCTCCTTGTTTTGCAAAATGAGGCAGACCAGCCTATTTTCCTCAGCTATGGGACATTTCCTCTTCCACTGATACCCCTTTCAAGTGAATGGTGCTGTCACACAGTAGCTGAGCAATTTCTCCATCTTTCACAGGGTTGCTCACTTTGCTGCCGATGAAAGCTGTGCCAATGAGTGTCCTGCTCAGCCTTAAGACAAGCTCCGCATAATACAATACAGGTGACACATCTTGTCATAAGTTATAGGTGAGAGTATAGTAGAGAAAACAACACTGCATTAGTTGAGTCCAAAGAAGACAATTTCTTTTGAGAGACTTAAAAAAATAATGCCTAAAATGAAGCCTTCTCCTTTACCAACCTGCCTGGTCACTGAGGACATTCGAGGGCATGTTCCTGGTGGTTCCACATTGACCTATGATCTGAATTGAGTCCACCAATGGAAGAGACTCCAGTGTGGTGGTCCCCTTCCTATGGAATTCCCTGCCTTTGGAGGTCAGACAGGCACCACGTTGTGTTGCTCCCAGCACCTCCTGAAAACATCATTGTTTCAGGAAGCGTTCCTTGAGTGACCGGCAATGGTTTTACCAAACTTCAGGTTTTATCAAACCTCAGGTTTTATCAGAATTCTGTTCTTTTTAAAATAGTATATTAAAAATAGTATATTAAAAAGAATTTTAATATATTCTTTTATTCTATCTGTTGCTCACTGTTCTGAAATCTTTTGGATGTGGAGTGGTGTCTAAATATTTTACATAAAATAAATAACTAAATAGATTTTAAAAACTGAATAGAAGTGGAATAAGAAATGTATGCTTCCAAACTGAGGACAAACCTCTTATTAAAAGTGTTGTTTGCATCTGAATTTCACCTGCCCTAAGTGACAAAAAGCCATACCCATAAAGGCAATGTTCTCTGAAGCTCTCCATTGAAGTTTGTGATCCTAACTGTATCGATGAGCCTCATTTCTTTGAACTGCCATTATGTTAAAGCATGGTTGATATGGACTGAACTTCGTCATTTCAAAATGTTTCCTTTTGTAATTGCAAGGGCACCATTGATATTTTTGCAGAGCGCTTTGCAAAACATAATGAGGTTTCCCAAGAAAACAAACCAAATGCCAACACTGTTGGATTGCCCATGCACAAGTATTTCATAATGGGACACTTGGGATTGACTCCTTTAATTAAAGCACAAATGTACTCCGTCTGATGAGCTGCAGAGTCTTTAAAGGCTTCTTTTATATGAACTGATGCCCATTGATTCTAGAGGTTTGCTTTGTACTAATGCATGTTGAATGAAGATTAGCAGCGACATGCTTCTAATGAAAGATCAGATGAATTACCAGAGTTCCCATAACTGGAAGGGATTTTTTTTTGTCACTAAAATGTCATTGTAGTCAACCACTTAATCTTAATTAAGTAAGTGACAATGAGCCATCTTGTCAGCTATTAAAATTTAACCTAGCTCCATTGATTGAAATATGGTTATGCTTATTTGCACTGATGAGGTTCCTCTTTGTTAGCACTAGTACCAGTATGATGAATCGCATGTAGTGCAATAGAGGATGCCTCAAATATGAAACCAAAGGACACTGGTAAGAAAGGAGTTATCAAGGTCTATTCACATGGATATTAGCTTAGCAAACATTCAAAGCTAATTAAATGCAAATCTAGATCGCATCTAAGCAACCAACTCAAAGGGAAGCTGGTAAAATCCATACATCACCCAAATGCAGTCCTAAAAGAATGAATTGAAATTTGGACAGTTCTATCACTCTGGTTGTCATTTGTTTGTTTGTTTTCTTCTATGTGTACACAAAAGGATTGTCCAGGAACTGGGAATGGGGAAAAGGATTCTTTTTTTTTGTAGTGAACTTGGGTAATTGAGTGCCCCTTATCCATTTGGGAGTGAAACAGGAAAGTTTAAGCAGCAATGTAGAAGTTTCTACATTAAAACTGATTTCTTTTTAAAACGTGCCTGACCTGCGAGCTTACAAAATACAGTTGAGGCAAGCAAGTGGGCAAAGTGGTCTAAGGAATGTGTAAGTCAGTCTATAATTGAGAACAGTTGAGTTTGTTAAGAGGTAGGTTTACAACACCTCCCTCCCTACCCCAGGACTGAGAAAGATATGTGAAATTGGCCTGCTCAAGCCCATGGCAGTCTATACTAATTATCCTGGAGTGGGGCAGGATAGGGATGGGGCTCCATATAGGCTGACCATATAAAAAGGAGGACAGGGCTCATGTAACTTTAACAGTTGTAGAGAAAAGGGAATTTCAGCCAGTGTTATTTGTATGCAATTAGTTCCTGGTGATATTCCCTCTTCATCACAACAGTTAAAGTTGCAGGGGCCCTGCCTTCTTTTGGATATGGTCACTCTAGTATAGTGCCTACAACTTTAACTGTTGTGATGAAGAGGGAATTTCACCAGGAACTAATTGCATACAAATGATACTGGCTGAAATTCCCTTTTCTCTACAACTGTTAAAGTTACATGAGCCCTGTCCTCCTTTTCATAGGGTCAGCCTAGCTCCATAGGGATGGTCCCGAACTGTGTCTCTCCCTGCCTCCCATCCACCCACCCACCCATCCACCACTATATAGCTACAGTTCAGGTTTAGTGCTAGCAGTCCTCCCAGTGGAATATAATCAGTTTTATGTATTTTATATTTGATGTTGATCCCTGCCTCGATCTGGAGGGAGAGGCGGGTAAGAAATAAATAAATTTATTATTATTATTATTATTATTATTATTATTATTATTAGAAAGAGCATCAGGGGTAAGGGTGAGTGGGAGAAAAAAATATGTCTTTATTCCTTCCCCATACCTGAAACTCCCCAGACCATAGAAGGCCAAAGGTCCTTGGCTAGAACTCTGAACTAGGGATGTGCAAAGTGGATCTTCTCTGCTTCAAAATTTGAGCCAGAGCTCCACTGAGGTGATTCTCTGCCCCGATTTCAGAGCGGCTCTCCTTACTCCGCCCTGTCAGATTATCCCCGTCGGAGAACCGCCCGTTTTCGGATAACCGCTCTAGTCAACGGAAATTAATAAAATGCTCACAGCTCTCTCATTTTTAAAGATATAGAGAAAACTTAGCATGGTGATAAGTAGGTCTTTAGACATGCCAAATTTGGAGCTGATCCCTTCAAGCCTTGATTTTTTAGGATTTTTAAAAAAGGTTTTGGTTTTAATTTTTTAAAAAACGCTATCATTTTTAAAGATAAAGATATGAAACTTAGAAGCTGTTAAGTAGGGCTTTAGGCATGCAAAGTGTGTAGCAGATGCATTCATGTCTTGATTGTTAAAGGAATTTTAAATACTTTCCCCTTAAACCATTATCCCCCTTAAACACACATACACACTCACACACGTTAATCCCCCCCCCCCCCGTGCATTTATGGAGGGAGCTTTTATCTTTTACTTTGCTGATGCAGAGCTCCATTGCTGCTGGTGGAAGCTTTTACTCCAGCCTTCTCCAACCTGGCACCCTCCAGATCTGTTGGACAGAGCCCCCCCCCCGCACAGGAAGCTCAGCCAGCCAATAGGAGTAATAGTAGGGTGACCATATGAAAAGGAGGACAGGGCTCCTGTATCTTTAACAGTTGCAGATAAAAGGGAATTTCAGCAGGCGTCATTTGTATGCAATTAGTACCTGGTGAAATCCTCTCTTCATCACAACAATTAAAGTTGCAGGCACTATACTAGAGTGACCAGATACAAGAGAGGACAGGGCTCCTGCAGCTTTAACTGTTGTAATGAAGAGGGAATTTCACCAGGTACGAATTGCATACAAATGATGCCGGCTGAAATTGCCTTTTCTCTACAACTGTTAAAGTTACAGGAGGCCTGTCCTCCTTTTCATCTGGTCAGCCTAAGTAATAGTCTAACTGAAATAAAGAGCCTGCCTGACTCAGATGTATAAGCTGACTCACTCAAGATGCCAGCCAGCCCAACAGCACTTTCACACTGTGGATGAATGACCTCTATGAGTCCGAGCAGAAACACACTCCCTCTCCCCAGCCACAGCCAAATCCAGCTGCCAGTTAGTGTTTCCCACTCCCACAAACACAGTCATAGACAACACTGTGGCAATTCCTAACTGGTTAGCCACAGATGTCAATATCAAAGCTACCCCTTGCCCCACTCAGTGTCTTCCAAATATGGAGATTGACAGAGAGAGAGAGAGAGGAGAGAGAAGAGAAGAGAAGAGAGTAGGATAATTTTGGAAACTTTAGAAGCTCTGATTGGGCATGCCTCTGCTCTGATATTAATCGATGGGTTTAGAAGCGGCCAATCCCCACTCTGGAAGATCAAATGCTCTGTGGATGTTTGTGTTTACCAGATAATTCCGTGGCGGTGAGCACACCCCTACTCTGAACAGGAGCAGGATAAGACTGCACTTAGGGATGTACAAACGCTTCATGAATGTCAGCAAATCATCCAAAAATGTCATGTTTGCAATCCTTGGCAAAAGAGCAGGCAGCAGAATTTGTTTTTAAACAAATTTTCACAAATTCACAAAAAATGCAATCAGAAACAGGAATGAGATGAAAGAAGCTTGAAATTGCATATTGGATTATTTAGGCAAGCTCAAAAAATGCTGGTTTCTCCATCCCTAGATGCACTGCAACATTAAATTGAAAGCTGCACTTGTTATCTGTATGAAATTGAAATCTATATACATTCACACATGACACCACCATTTTTCTGAGGAAAAGGTATCTAAATTTGTTTTTAAATGATGGATATCATCTCACACCTGGCTTTTCCTTTTTTGAGCAAGAGAAGGGGAGATGCCTTTGTCTATGACATGGTACCTGTGTATGCCTAATGAATTTCCCCAGTACTTGCATTTAAAATAACCGTCCCCAAATGGCTGTACTTTTCTTAAACTGTCCCACCACTCATCCATTCCAAAATATCTACCAAATGTATATAGCGAAATATCCTAGAAATGAAGATCGGGCAATAATAAGCAAGGCTGAATGTGAACATCTTATTCAGGCCTTTGTGGAGGACTAAGGGAACCTAGTTTAAAGCTTTGTGCTAAAAATTTCTCAGTTGTATACTGTTTTAAACTCTCCAGAACACCCTCCCAATTGTAAATAGTTGGATATTGGATATTTCTTTAAGAACTTCTGGTGAGGCCTACTCCAGGTGTTCCCTTTAGCAGAGCTACATTATTCAATAGCAAAAAGGAAAAAAAGGCACTTCTCAGCAGTGGCTCCCCGGCTATAGATTGCCCTCTTTGGAGAGGCTCACTTGGCACCTATGTTACATTCTTTTCCCCTTCTTTTTTCAAAGATGTAAAAATGTTCCTCCTCGCCATGAGTATGGAATACTTTTTGGACCAAGGGATAGCTGACCACCTGGGAAACTTCTTGGGGAGTGCATGGCCGCAGTAGATGTGGCCACAGCCTAAAGTGGAGAGGGAACCACACAAATGCATGTGCCTCCCCACATGACACTTGCACACACACAGCTGGAGCAGCTTTCTCTTTCCCACTGCTGCTCCTCCTTCCAGAACCGTCCCTGGCACCCTGAAGCAGCGACTCCCAATGCTCTGTGAGCCCATGACCTTTCTGGGCCTTTGGAGCTAGTTTCTTTGGGACCCACTTCTTCAAGGTGTACCTTGGAGGACAGTGAAGCATCTTGAAGCACCTGAAAGAGAGAGAAGATCTGGAGAATATGCAACCTTTTATAAAGATTGTGATTTACCTCAAAAAATCTTCAAGGGCCCAAAGTACAGTCTAAAATTAAATGAAATATAATAAGGAACTGTTAATTCCCTGGTTTGAATAATTACAAGACAACATTTGCAGGCCTGATTATTATTAAAGTGGCAATTAAGTTGAGATCTGGCAGGCTTTGGGATCCTAAATAAGATAATCATTATCATCATTATTGCAAAAGAGGCCATTTCATTTTTATACAAACTGCTTTGAGACTTACTTCTGCTGTAGAATTACATTGGCAATTTGAGGCTAGGTAGGGTGTGCAAAATCATGGTTTGATAGACCTCCTTATCCATGATACCCACGTGCATTAATATCAGGGGTAAAAGTGTGTGTTGTCAAGAATGCCCATAAGGCTTCAACACATTATTAAAGTAATGTTCCATTCACTGTTAGAAGAAACATAAACGCAAGGGGACTTTATTTTATTTCTGGTGAATTTGTCCTCAGATCCAACTGATTGGACTAGAATATTATTATGCATTTCAGACATTGCACAATTATCGTACAAACATTTAATAAATTATGTTCATGGACAAATGGTTTGGGTCCAGGTTACCTGCAGGATCACCTTCTCCCGTACAGTCTGCCCCACACACTCAGATTCTCTGGGGAGAACTTACTTCAGTTAGCTAAACTAGGCTGACAACTATTACCCAGAGGACCTTTTCTTCTGTTGCCCCCAGACTGTGGAATGGCCTGCCATAGGAGATTCATCAACTTAACTCTCTCTCCAAGTTTAAGACAGCTATAAAAACTAGCCTTTTCTGGCAGGCCTACCCAGATGAATTTTAAACTTAAGATTTTTAAGATGTCTTGATTGTTATCTTGATATTGTATTGGTTTTATATGCTCTTTTAATTAATTTTATGTATTTGATTTATATTTTATTGTTGTACTAATGTTGTTCCCCTCCTCCATCCAAAGGGAGAGGTGAGTAAGAAATAAATATATTATTATTTATTATTATTGTTAATAATAATAATAATAATAATAATAATGTGTGAGGTGTTCTTCTGAAGGGTACCTTGAGTAATGAGTGCATTTTATTTCATCTTGTGATGTTATGATACCTGTGAAATACCTCTAATTTTAGTATTTGTAGTTAAATCAATTTCTTCCTCCTCTGCTTATGTTTTTTGTTACCTCATTTTCCATTACTTGTAATAGCTATATGCTTTTACCTTTGTAGCTTTGTTTTAATTAGGAATACAACATTTACACCATCAGTGGATGGTGATGATGAAGCCAAGGGAGATGAATATGCTGACTAAATTCTCCAGCCCCTCCAAGTCATCTCCTAACCGGTTGCCACCCAGGAACATTTTATATGTGTCTACTCAGAAATAAATTTTGTTGAGTTTAGTGGGGCTTACTCCCAGGGAACTTAGTATAAGATTACAACCATAGTGAATTAATCATTTAGATCACATGGCTCAATTGATCAAAAACATTGTGATTCACTAAAAGGAAGCCACCCAGTTAAATGGTCAGCAGATTTAAATTTTGTAAAACATATTTTAATTAGAGCTATGCATGAAAGGGTTCTTTAAATTCTCTCTTTGAGGGCAGAGTAATTATGGGGATGGAATTTCACTTGAATTTCTCCAGTGGGAGGAGAAATTCTCCAACAATTTTTTTACAAGTAGAGCTCATTATTTGCAGGGGTGTAGCACAGCTCTTTCTGTTTTCCTAACGTTTTATCTTGGGTAGGGGGATAGGGGGTTGTGCTTCCACTGAAGTAGCAACATAATCAGTTAGCCTTTATTTTCCCTCCTCCACAATATAGGTGTGAGGGGGCAGTACTGTGTTCAACTCCAGGGTAAAGGGGGAGCTAGTGCTGTGTCAAAATCTGTCCTCCAATTTCCTGAAAGTTTTCTTTCTCCATGAAAGAGGCTTCCACTGTTCTGCCTCATTTTCAAAGTATTTTATCATTTCATTTTGTGGTGCTTTTGAACTTACCGAATCACTCTGAGGCAACTGCAGATAGTGTGTTTTAATAAAAAAATACTTATAAAACCTCTAGATGGCAAGCACCATCATGAAAGAAGAAGGTCACTATGAATGTCCATGCTGAAACATAATGCATGCAAACTAATTTATTCACTCTGGAATGTTTGTATTCCATGTAAATATATGTAGATTTGGTCAACCAATTAATGACTTGATTGAAACTCAAACAATTCATCTGTGCAAGTATTGTCCCTCATGCAATTACAATCCTGTGACGGGGAGAACGGAACTGTATTTGTGGGGTTCTAAGTTGCATGAGGAACCTCTACTTGTAGAGCAGGTACGCCACTTTAGAAGTTCCCATTCAACACACAAAAGATGACAGGACTAGGTGGTTAGGATACAACGGGGGGGGGGGGGGGGACAGAGGGGCAGAGCCAGTGAACATAGCCCTACTGTACACACTCTCACATTATTTAATGTCATGAGAGAAAAGCCTGCACAGCCTTTTTTTGATTGAGGAGCAGGGTAGAAATGCTGTAAATAAAAGAATAGTTGTGGAATAACAAGACGAGATGAAATATGCTGATTTAAAATAGGGGCACTTCATTAATTGATCTACAGAAGGGGCATCCTATTTGCTGCCACTGTGCTGGCTATTGATGTATTGGGCAAGCATTCACAGGCTGTGCCATGGTTCTCTAGCTCACTACTACACAGTCTTTCCCCTTTTGGGGTAGGAAGGCTTTCCATTTTCAACCCCCTCCCCATGCCGCATGGCTGTGAGTGGGTGAGGAAGGTCTACCACAAAGGTAACCCTTACCTCGCCAGCTGTGGTGGCAAAGCTCAGAGCTGGGAGCCTGTTGTGGACAATTAGACCAGATCTATACCTTGTGTCTTGTGTCATGTCAATATGAACCCGTCGTGGTGACACTATACCCTCTAATACGTTTATACATTGTAGCACACACAATGACATCCGTTTTTGGAAAAAATAAAATAAAAAGTGGGAAATAGGGCTACAAAAGTGGTATACAGAATGAGTAACATGCCCCAACAGTTATCAGTGCAAGAATGATAATAACCACTAGTGTAGATGTTAGCCTAGCTTAAGGAATACAGTTTCTCTCCTCAGCACTATAAATTCCTGTCTCCCTCTCCTCTGGCTGTCAGAAATTATTGGCTTTTCCCTGATTCAAAAAAGTGATATGTGTGTAGAAGGTGGAACCATACCACAACCTCACTTGATGTTTTGCATTGCAACAGTTCCCTGTGCTGCATGGGGATGCCACATAAGAAACAGGCGAAAATATGATAAGTTTCTGTGCAGAAGTCGTGCTTCAAGCTGTCAGCCATTGTTGCACATGTACAAAAGTCAATGATTTTAACCCCTTACTCTTGATAAAACTGGCTGAGTGAGTAGAACAACTTTTTTAAAAAACAACAACAATGAGAATGTGATTTACTGAACAAGGCCTTAGCTTTAGTCCTGAGCAATGAAATGGCCCAGCAAGGGCCAAGTTCAAAGAAATCAGGTACACCTGAAGGAATGCATCACCCATATGCATCCCAATTCTGATTGGGAGTGGTTAGGTGGGTAGAATGGTGATTGGGTCCTGCCTTAGCTATATAGGCAGGATTAAGCTGAAGCAGTACCCAATGGAGGGCAGGAGACTCAAAACCCAACTCTGCTAGGGGAAAAATGCTTATATGTTTGCTCCATGGTTGCTTGCTTCTTCTTTGCTTATGCATAGGGCAGAGGGCAGGAAACTTTGTAGTGTGGGGCTTCGAGGATGAGTGAATGATCTTCTCCCATGATTGCCTAAAACAGGGGTATGCAATGTGGTTCCTTCTAGATTTGTCGACTGCAAGTCCCATAACCCCTGACCCTGTGCCATGCTGGGTAGGGTTCATAGGAATTGTAGTTCAAAACATATGAAAAGCACTAGGTTGCCTACCCCTGGCTTAGGAGAAACCCTTCATCCATTTCCCACCTTTCATTTCCCAAGCAACATTGTGAGGACATACATGTGCCCTGGAAAGGAATGCATATGCAAAGAATTATGGACAAATAAACTACCTATAGGACAGTGTGGAACACATTAGCACTGGAGATGTTGGGTTCTCCTTCACTGGAGCTATTTAAGCAAAGGCTGGATGGCCATCAGTCAGGGGTAATATAGTTGCATCCTGCATTGAGCAGGGGTGGACTAGATGACTTCTAAAGTTGCAATCCTATGCATGTTTAGACAGACAAAAGTCCTACAACTCCCAGCATTCCCTAACCAACTCAGAATTGTAGGACTTTTGTCTTCTTAAACATGCATAGGATCGTGCCCTGAAGTCCCTTTCAACTTGATGAGTCTATGTAAGATCTCAAATTGATGGGTTGTTGTTATTGTTTCCAAATTGGACTTCAACAGTGCTTGTAATTGATGATTTAACAGCTGAGGAGACTTTGGCCCTCACTAATGAAACAAGCCAGTTTCTAAAACATACATAGTTAGAGGGTTCCATTCAGCTTAGTGCTTCAGAAACTGGATTATAATCCAGTCTTCAGGCAAAGCCTTGGTTTATAGACTAAATGTGCTGCTGTATTTCACCTGAAGGCAAATTTGAACTGGATTTGGAGAGTCTTCCTCCAGTAACACCTCTCAGAAATTTCAAGGAATGCAAAAAATAATTTTGATAACATTAGCAGAATTTCTCAGTGGGGAGTCACACAACCCTAGTGTAGTCTGCAAGACTGGGACCGTAAAGCATTTTAATGCTGTTGGCACTTAAGTAATGTGTAGAAAGAGCATTTCAGAATTAAATTATACTAAAGATGCTGGGGAAGCTCATTATAGCCCACTGAGAATGTTGTTTCTTATGGTATCATTTCATTTCAGCCTGTTATTTCATTCTTTAACCCTATTGGAAACTAGCTGGTGTTTAATTATTCTTCTATGAACTCTGTTCTGTTTTGAAAATGTAGCCATTAGTAACTCCACTGTTGTAAAATTCTCACTCTCAGCATATGGGAGATAGTTATTCACAGCTCTTGGGTGAGCCATGGGATTTGCAAGGCACTCAGTGTGTAGAGTTTTTCTTCCATCTTATATGGAAAAAGAACCCAGAGCATTTCTCCCCCAAGCAGCAGGGTGACATTTACTGCTACTCAATATTCCAACACTGTATTGGGTGTTAAAAAAACTTTATATAGGTTTGCCACTGGTTATAAATGTTGCTCAAAGTGGACCTTTCCCTGTTCAAGTAAGTCAATACATCTGTATAGCTCAAGGGTGGACAACCTGTGCCCTTCATGTGCCCTACAATTCACATCATGTCTAACTTAGTTATGCTGGCTAGGAGCTTCTCTATGCATAGGGAAAATCTTGCAACTTTACTGGGGCTTTCATCTTCTGCAGTCCTCCCAACATGTCAACATGGTCCTTTATATGCGACCACATGAATTTGAATTGAAAACTTCCCTTCTCAGAAAGGCTCCATTGAGTGTAATGAAACAGTACCATCTAGTGGTGGAATTATAGTGCAATGTTGAGTTTACAGACTGGGAGATCCCGCAGTTTCCCAGATAATACCACAATAACTCTGTTTTGTTTTGTTTTTAAGCGAGATTTCCAGGGGATAGCATGGGAGACATCCGGGACATTGATGATGTTGTGTAATGGATCCACAAACATCCGTGAGTGGCCAACCACAAGCATGCAATAAATTACCCATTTAGAGAAGCTCTAAGTCTGATGGGAGTTGCAGTCCAACAACAGCTGAAGGGCCACAAGTTGCCCATCCCTGACATAGCTCCCTCCCCCAGCTCATATAGGCAGATAGATGTCTTAACTGAATCAAATAACATGGCATGACCGCAGTTTATATGCAAATAAATTTTAGCTAAGTAACACCTGGATTAAAAGCAAATAAATCCACAAATGCAAACCAGTATGATATATTGGATAGAACAAGACTGGGGAACTTGTGGCCTACAACTCCCATCAGTCCTAGACAGCATAGCCAATGGTGAGGGATGCTGGGATTTGAAGAAAAAATACACCTGGAAGACAAGTTGCTCACCCCTGGGATGGAGACAAAGAACTAGACCCTGGAGGCCTGGATATACACCCTTGTTCTGCAATAATGTTATTGTGAATCACACTAATTTTCAGCCTAACCTACCCTAGATTGTGTTAAGGTCCAGAGCTCTGTGGTAGAGCACATCTCCCATAAGAGAGCCTAACTTCCAGGGATTGGGTCACATTGCCCCATGAAACCCACCAAGATTTGGGCTGCCAGCCCCCCACCCCTGCCACTGAATTTGCCACCATCCAAACTGCAGCAATTCTGCAGTGAAATGAAGCATGTGCAGAGCACACACTTTGTTTCCAAGCAGAACTGCACTTCTAGGAGACAATTTTGGAGAGTAAAATCACTCCAGTTCTAAATAACACTGATATACCTTCCGAGCCTGTTGTTGGATTTAGACTAAAGGTTCCATCACACCTCCTCGCCTCCCAGTTTGCATCCATGGTTTCCCCCTCCATTTCCTTAGTGAGTTGAGCACTGGGCACTTTCACATCTGTGCATTGTGCCATTTCAGCTCATGTATCTTTCCATCTGTATCACTATGCCAGTGAAATCTCCCACCCCACCCCCTAGGTTGTCCTTCCCCCTGCAGTTAATATTATTTTTATTTTTATTTTTTAATTTCTGCACAAATATAATACCCTATTTCTTCAATTTTAAGACACACTTTTCCCCCATATAAACGTCTCTAAAAATGGGGGTCATCTTAGAATCGATGGCGATTTCCCCACACTTAGAATCAAAGCTTTTTTTCTGTTGGTGGTACTGAAATTAAGGTGCGTCTTACAATCGATGGCGTCTTAGAATCGAAGACATACGGTAGTACGGCAGCCTGAAACTGCATAATCACGGTAAAACAACACACGATGCTTTCCCCTAAGATCATATTAAACAATATAAGTGAAGAGAAAGTATAACAATTAGTTTTTGGAGAAGTCTATGGTCAATGTTGGCATGGTAAGGGGAAGCTGACATTGTTCTGGTCAGGAAACGTAGACTTGCCTACTCAGGCGTAAGAACCATAGGTATACTCACCTTCTCCACGAGGTGTTCAGGCCCCTCTCCCTCCCCCTTCATGGTTGACCAGTTAAGTGGAGAACCGCCTCGCCCTCCTCTTTTGTCAGTGAGACCACCCTTCGACACACACCCCCAATAAAAAATGGGATCGTCCAATATAGCGCAAGGGCAACAATATAAAGGAGGAAGGAGAGGCTCTATTGCACACAGAGTGCGGTGAAATGGACTTTTCCAGCTCCAAAATAAGATGGAAAAGGGAGGGGAAGAGGCGAGATGAGCGCTGGACAGGGATGACATCATGTGAGTACCATGCTGCAAAAACACATGACGCAAGTGCGATAAATCACTGGCATGACGGACCTCTAATTTGTGCTTGCATCCCATTTAAAACACTTGAGAAGTTAGCTATGCCTTAGCTGAAGTCCCAATGATTTCAAAAGGAACGGAGCAGTCTATATCCACGCCATACCATTTGTGGTGCACTTTGTGATGCTGTTAAATATTATTAAGATTTCAGGGCAGTGTGGAATTTAAGCTCGCACTTGTACTACAACATTGCTTAGAACTGGAATGGCTCTTGCTGTGTTATTCTCTGATGGAGTAATTTAAGTCTGCCATTCTTGGGACACAGTATTGGCTGTGGATTTCAAAGGAAGCACTAGCCTTGCATTCATAGCAATTTAGAGACCTATTATGTTGTGTATATCTTGCTTGATTTGCAGCCCCTAAATGGGGTGAGAGGGCAGCTACCAATGATTTGGAAGACTGGCTTCTTTTCTTTAGCAAAAAATGGAGGATGCAATACAATAATGTCACCTTGACGCAGATCATTACCTGATACTTCCTGGAGAGAGAGAGAGAGTACAGATGACCTATTGCCTTTTGGATGACTGCAATTGATATAAATATTTTATTTGCTGAAGCAGTATTGTGTCACTTTGTTATCACATCTCAGTTGCAACACGAGTGTCAAATTTCCCCCTCACATCGGTTACATCACAGGAAATTGCACTGAATTTGCTGAGAGTTGCAGAATAAGTTCGGTTGTGTTTTATAATGTCATCAGCACTTTGGTAGTTCTTCCTCTAGAGCAGCCTTCTCCAACCTGATGCCCTCCAGATGTTTTGGACTACATCTCCCAGGGTTCATGTTCATTTGTCCTGCTGGCTGGGGATGATGGGAGTACCAGGTTGGGGAAAAGGTAGATTTCCAGATGTTTTGGACTTCAACATCCAGATGCCCCTGCCAGCATGGCCAATGCTCAGGAACACTGGAAGTAGAAACTCAAAACATCTGAAGATCTATTTTCTGCCCAGCTCTGTTCTAGAGGTCTATCATAATAATATATGTTATACCCGATCACCTTCTTTGGTTTGGCACTGGCTGCCTTCTGCATGGTTCTTTTTTTGGTGCTTGTCACATGTTATAGGGGATATGAACAGGAAATGATCCAGTTTAAGATTTCTCTCCCCACTATAATCTGTTGGCCAGATTGCCAAAGCTGGGCCAAAGGAAATATGTCCTGGCCTTGCTGTTTCTCAGAAGCTCTATGGAATTTCAAGTTGCACAGTCAGCTGTCTCATATAGGACACTTTGGTTAAATTCAGGACAATGAAATGCTGTCTTGAATGAGGAGGATTAAACACTTACTGGCCTGTGGGGTGATGTATTTATGCTTGGAAGCATGAAATGTATTTATCCCTATATTAGCATTCATATCCAGAGATACCGGTTGGCATAGAAATTTTCCAGCACTATTAAATCCCCGCTATCACGCTTGTCTTTGACCTCCTGTTGCAGTGAATTCCGTATGCTGACTATAGCTTAGATAATTTTTGTACATTTGACAATAACTGACAGTTTGATTCCAATTTATATGCAAAGCATCAATCCAAACGTGATTTGAAACAATAGCATTTTCTATTCTTAGGGAGAGAGGGGGAAAATAAAATACAGGATTATAAACAGAAACACTGCCAGGCCTTTCAAAGAGAACATTTCAGTTTCCAACCTGTTATTCCAGCAAGGTGACTTTGCTCTTGGATTAGTTAACACAAAGACAAAGAATAAGAATTTGAAGAGCAATAAAGAAAAGACCAATAACCTTTCGTTCAAACTGCCTTTTCTCAAAACTGCACTTTTGGATATGTTCTACCATGCATGCAACTCTTAAAAAATCCAGGTTTTTTTTAAAAAAATCTCAGTCTGTTGAGATCTTATGCTGAAAGCCAATTTGTTAATAGCTTGCAAAGACACCTCTAGCTAATTGAAGAGTTTTGTTTTTTGTCAAACCATTGGCCTGTATATTTAATTATAATATAATAATAATAATAATAATAATAATTTATTTCTTACCCGCCTCTCCATCTGGATCGAGGCGGGGAACAACAACATGATAAAATACATAAAACTGATTAAAACATGACACATATTATTAAAACTGCATAAAAATCCTAAAACATCCTAAAAACATCCTTAAAACATTCTAAAATTCCACTGGATATGCCTGCCGGAAGAGAACAGACTTTATGGCTTTCTTAAATTCTAAAAGACTGTCAAGTTGACGAGTCTCCTCCAGCAGGTCATTCCACAGTCTGGGAGCGGCAGAAGAGAAGGTCCTCTGCGTAACGGTTGTCAGCCTAGTCTTGGCCAACTGCGGTAAGTTCTTCCCAGAGGACCTGAGCATGCGGGTCGGATTGTATGGGAGAAGGCGATCCCACAGGTAACCTGGACCCAAACCATGTAGGGCTTTAAAGGTAATAACCAACACTTTATACTTCGCCCGGAAACTAATTGGCAGCCAGTGGAGTGATATGGTCACCCCTAGATGTACCGGTGACCAACCTGGCTGCCATATTTTGAACTAGTTGAAGTTTCTGGACTAGGCATATGTACAGCGCATTGCAGAAGTTGAGCTTCGAAGTTACCAGCGCGTGCACCACCACCTTTAGGTCTTCCAACTCTAGGAAGGGGCGCAGCTGGCGTATCAGCCGAAGCTGATAGTAGGCACTCCTGGCTGTCGCATCTATCTGAGCTGTCATTTGGAGTGACGGATCCAGGAGCACCCCCAAGCTGTGAACACAGTCTTTCAGGGGGAGTGTAACCCCATCCAGAACCGGTTGACACACCTCCAAACCCAGGTTGCGGCCTTTGACAGCAAGCACCTCCGTCTTGTCTGGATTCAGCTTCAGTTTGTTTTTCCTCATCCAGCCCATTACTGCCTCCAAGCATTCATTCAGAGGAGACACACTATCCTTAGCTGGCGATGTTATCGAAGGCATAGAGAAATATATTTGGGTGTCATCAGCATAGTGATAGCACCCCGCCCCATTCCTCCGGATGATCTCTCCCAATGGTTTCATATAAATGTTAAACAGCATTGGGGAAAGGATGGCACCTTGCGGTATGCCACACAGCAGCTCCTTCTTTGCAGAGCAGCTATCCCCAAGTATCACCATCTGGAACCTGCCCGAGAGGTAGGACCGGAACCACTGAAGCACAGTGCCCCCGATTCCCAATCCCCTCAGGCGTTCCAGAAGGATACCATGGTTGATGGTATCGAAAGCCGCTGAGAGGTCCAGAAGTACCAACAGGGACACACTCCCCCTGTCAATACTAAGGCGTAGATCATCCGCTAAGGCGACCATAGCAGTCTCAACTCCGTATCCTGCCCTGAAGCCAGTTTGAAATGGGTCTAGAAAATCAGTTTCATCCAAGACTACTTGGAGTTGAAAGGCAACCGCCCTCTCGATCACCTTGCCCAAGAATGGAAGGTTTGATACCGGTCTGTAGTTATTAAAGTCCAGGGGATCCAGGGAGGGCTTCTTTAGAAGCGGCCGTACCACTGCTTCTTTTAAACATGATGGGAAAGTCCCCTCCCTGAAAGATGCATTAATAATATATTGTAATTGCGATCTAACTGCATCTCCTCCCTGGATGACCAGCCATGAAGGACAGGGATCAAGAGGGCAAGTCGTCGTCCTCACTTGTCCAAGCAGCTTGTCCACGTCCTCAGTACTCACCAACTGAAACTGATCCAGTGTAATTCTACTCGCGGAGTCGCCGGACACTCCATCGTCAGCCTCTGCTATAACGACGGCATCTAAGTCGGCTCTTATCCGAGAGATTTTATCTGTGAAATGATCATTAAAGGCATCACAGCGAACTGCCGAAGGCTCTAAAATTGGATTCAGGGGGGAAGTTGCCCGAGTTAGACCCCTCACCGCCCTGAACGGTTCCGCTGGACGCGAATTCGCAGACGCAATGTGCGCAGAGAAGAAAGCTTTCTTCGCTGCACGTATTGCCACCCCATAGGAACGAAGATGTTCTCTATGTCATGTCTTGTTGGATAGAAGTCGAGTTTTCCGCCATCGGTGCTCCAGTCGTCGTCCTTTCCGCTTCAACTCCCTGAGGTCTTCTGTATACCAGGGTGCCCTGTTAGAAGCAGGCCGGAGAGGACGTTTGGGAGCGATCGTGTCGATAGCCCTAGTTAGCCCTAGTTGCAGGGGCCCTGCCTTCTTTTGTATATGGTCACTCTAGTATAGTGCCTGCACCTTTAACTGTTGTGATGACGAGGGAATTTCACCAGGAACTAATTGCATACAAATGACACTGGCTGAAATTCCCTTTTCTCTACAACTGTTAAAGTTACATGAGCCCTGACCTGGATTTTATCTGGTCACCCTACTATATGCTACCTTCAGTATGAGAGGCAGAATGCCTATGTACACTAGTTGTGGGGGAACATGGGCAGAAGGGAGCTGTTGCACTCATGTCCTGCTTGTGGCTTTCCCATGGGCAGCTGATTGGCCACTGAGTGAACAGAATGCTGGATTAGATGGACGCTTGGTCTGATCCAGCATGGCTCTTCTTATGTTGTCATCCCAATCCATGGACTATCACATACTGTGAAATTGATCTATATGCAGATGAATCATGGTTGTTGCACATGAGATAGAAGGTTGACACTGGAAAAGATGTGTAAGAAAAGTGTCCTGACTCTCTATCCCCTTGTGTTCATTGGTCAATAAAGAGGTCTCTTAGGAAAGCAATCAACCTTTATTTAGGTAAATGACCCCTTCCTTCAACTGAAGGGAGTTTAAAAGTAGAAAGCGTTTTGCCCCAAGTCGTAATTTAGCTAAGCAAACAAAACAGTTGATCCATTTAAGAGAAAGAGAGAGTCACTCCATAGGTGGATCCAAACCAAGCCTTTTCTGAGCCACCAATCTTTCTGAGCGCCGCCTTCTGACCTCCCTGGTCTGTGTGCGCTTTTCCCTCCTACAGAATTTGGCATCTCTGAGATTGCTCACACTCTCCCCTTCAGAAGAGGAGGGCAGCTTCTCAGCCTGAGGTTTATTTATATCACCAGAGATAAATTCTGGGAATTGTTAATTCGCACCTGGGAAAGAGCCCATGGGAATTAACCCTTTCCCTTCTGGTATGGATTGGAATGTCTGTTCGAATTCAGACTCCGATTCGGAATTAATGTCTGACATCCCTTCACCCTGCACAAGGGGAGGGGGATTAGACACAACAAAAAGTGAGTTTAGGAATGGGAACCCAAAGTCAAAAGGACTGTAAAATATTGCTGTAGCATAGTATCTGACCAAGATATACAGGCTATATTTCCCCTTTTTAAGTTGTTATTACTGTTATTTTCACACATACACACACACACAGAGAAGATTACAACTGTCATGACACCATAGTCTATATCAGAAACTGATAATTCTAATCTAGCTATTGGATTGCCCTTTTTAAAACAGGATTTTTTGATTTCTCTATAAAACACACAAAGACACTGCTCTCAGCTTAGGAAGTATAACAAAAGCTAAGGGAAGTTTTTAATAAACTAAAAGAGCATCCATCCATGTACCAGTACAAGATCACTATTTATTAACTGTCTTTAGAAAGAGTTTGAAATTTATATAATAAATACTTTACTTAACCATAGCTTCTGCCTCAATGGCATGCAGGCCACATTCTTGAAACTTCCATCCCTATAGCTCATTGTTGCTAAAATTCATTATTATGGGGAAGATTCTCCAAAGGTAAGCACTTCTTAGTCCCATGAATTTCAGTGCAAAAATGTGTTTACACAACCACAATCCCATGTTCGCTTACCTAGCAGTAAGCAGTAAGCCTCATTGAACAGTGTACACTCAGCAGGGAGCAAGTGAACCTGCAGAGGCATGAACGCCTGATTGGATGCTGCCTCATATTTTAGGGGTACAATAAGTGGTTACTTCTATGCATTCTTCTGATAGAAAACTTAACATTGGGCATAATGGGAGTGAATGGCATTATGTGAAAGAAGTCCCAATCTTGAAAACTTTCAAGAAAACCTAGGGATGTACGCAGTGTTCAATTATGTCCACAATCCCAAACGAGAGCATAAGTAGATTTTTTTTTTCAAGGAACATTCGTAAATTTAAAACAAAATGTGATCCTGTTCAAAAAAATGTGTATTATACAATGTGCATTTTTCAAAATTGTAATGGGGTAGTGTATACTTTTGAAAAATATACACAGAGATGTACATTTTTCCAGTTCAAAATGGGCACCTTTCTTGTTTGAATGAGCCAAAAAAAAAAGAAAAAAAAGATTGAACATGAAAATGGGAGTGAGACAAAATGACCTTGCAAAATGAATGTTGGAAAATTTGGGTGAGCTCGAAAAATCCCTGATTCTTACATCCCTAATCTTGACTGACTACCAAGCAGTCAATCCAGATATTACTTAGATCAGGTTAGGCAACTTGTGGCCCTCCAGATGTTTGTTGAATCATTGCCAATGTGAGGGCTGATGGGAGTTTGAAGCCAAAACATCTGGAGGACAGCACAAGTTACCCACCTCTGTTTGATATGGCACTTTTTAAGGCCACTATTGCAACAGAAATAATACAGTAACAATTGAACCAAACAGCATAAATACAATTTCACATCAAGATGAAGGCAAATTAAATAGCATCAACAATAATAGGTTTCAAAATTAATGCCAAATAAATATGCAATAATATTAAGCATTTCAATTTAATTTGGAGCAAAGTTGGGGAAATATTTAACTAACTTAGAACAGCCCTTGGCTTTTGTAGTACTAAGTGTAATGAATCCAACTTCACAGCCCCCACTTTTCTGGAAATAACTGATTTCCTTCACCCATATGATCCTGCTCACACAGAGGCCCTGCTCATATGCCTCCCAGTCAGATCAATCAGGCTGTCTGGTAGAAGAGACAGGGGCTTTTCAGTGGTGGCCCTTTCTTTATGGAACCCCCTTCACATGAAAAACACTTTGGCCCTTCATTTCTGGCTTTCAAATGGGCCTTTAAAAATCTGGTTCTTCAGTGCTTTCTTCTCCAAAAATCATAATTGTTTGGAGTAGATATGTATGGTATGGACTATGATTTGATTATCAGTCAAGGACTGCACTGCATTTGCATTTTATTCAACTAACACTAATTAATAGGTTAATATAGCTGAACTACTCTGCACAGAAGACACTAGGAGCTTGAAACATATTAACTTTAAAGCTGTTCCCATGATAGCCCTTGCACATAATAAAGAGCAAACTTGCATCCCGACCACATTTTTTCCCCACTGTAGATAGAGGGGACAAGGGTGTAATTTCTTTATTATATTGTATTGTATGAATATTAAACCATACTGCTCTACATCGATATTTCACTTTTACATGAGCAGGTAGAAAGGAGAATCATTACAATAAGGCAAAGGTTTAATTTCTTAACTTAACAATGGAGACCATGCTTCTGTTTTAAAACTGAATATGACATTCACAGGTTTTTTCCTCTCTTAGGTACTTATTTCTAAAGCACAAAGAAGGAAGACAAACATTAAGTATTGTTGTACGTCTTGCAAGGAAAAGGGGCACAGGATTACTGTTGAAACTGATTCACGGTACTGACTCATCTTTCCACCATTGTATGGTCTTTTCAGTGGGTTCTGCCAAGTGGCTAGGACAGTTGGTGATACACTGCTTAAGACATGGAAGTAGGTCACATAGGGCAGAATCGTATGGGTTGTGCTCCCAATAGAAAGAAGGTTCAGAGTTCGGAGCCCTGAGCCCATCCTAAGCCCTGCCAACAAGAGCCAGGCAGGGTGAGAGTAGCCCTGAGGTGATTTCACCTCCCTTTCTCTATTTGATATACCCCAAAAAAACCCAGCTCAATGGGACTTACCTTTCAGTTGGTTGGGAGGAGATTGGAATCCATAGGGTACTGCACAACCTCTCCCCTGTTCACCCACCAATATTCCCCCCTTTCTCCCTCTTGGACTTTCATTACAATATTGCAGTTATGATCCCATTGCCTCCTCCATGCTCATATCTCTGCATATGGGCATGCAGGAGGGAATCCACAGCATCCTTTGGCACCCCAGGTTCTGTCTAGGGGCTATAGGATTGCTCTCTTAGTCATCATTTTTCTACTCCCACCTTTGGGCTCACTCACACATACATGCATGACAGTTGATATTTCAAGATGTCTGGTGCTTGTGTGCAAGAACTGACTCAATGGAAGCATATTTCATTTGAGGTGGCACATGGCAATCTGGCTGTTCTATCTGTGGTGGTAGATATGCAGTGGTTCACTTACACATGCAAATTATCACTTGATCGTAAAGTCATCTAGTGATGGACATGTATGAGTGAATGAGACTTTTACAGGTTGAAAAATCATGATTCATTCCTTGTCTCTGCACAGTCTCCATTTGAGGAGAGCCACTTTTAGATGACAACCCAACCCTCATATCATGCTATGAAAATAGTAAAGAAAGGGTACAACTTGAACAATACTAGCCTGATAAGTGTATGAAGGAGATATCTGCCAACTCAAAGATCCTTTAATTTCAGTGGTGCTTGTGCAAAGAGGGAAACTTACAAATGGAATAGATCATGATGATGATGATGATGATGATGATGATGATAGAACAGTATTGGGAAATATTTTTGAACGTTGGGATATAAATGCTTAAAATAAATAAATATTATCCTGGTTTTGTGCATAGTAAGGTTTTACCCGTATATCTGATCATTATAGGCCAGTTATCTTTTGGCTAGCATTTCAAAGTTCTATATCAAATGCTAATGAGAATTTTAACTGTTAATGGACACAACAGAACTGTTTTAGACAATTCCTCAACATCACGAAGACCACAACACTTCACAGATCAGCAGAGTGGCAAAATGTTTTGGATCAGTTCTTCAGCTGATTAATCTGTGCCAAGTATTTTATGAAACTCATTTAGCACTGATATATGTCTTGTCTATTTAGACCAGTAACAATTACCTGAATTAATTGCATGAGTATATGATCCTACCAGAATATGGTCATTAACAAACAAGGTAATTTATCATTTGGCTGTACTAAGAAATACACTAACTGATTTTCGTTTAAATCCAATTAAATGTTACATATAGATATGCATATATAACCAACAGCCAGATATGTCATTGAACCAGAATAGTAATTCCACAGAACAGCAAAATTTAAACTAGGTCTGGTGCATTGATTTTTGTGTGGCTTCAGTTAGAGTTGCCATCAGATTTCCACTGTGGATTTCAGTGCAGATTTGGAAGATTCTGCTCAGGCTAAAAATCCTTAGGAATCTTTGAGTGAAATTAATAAAATTGTGTTAAGATCATGGAGGGGCAATTAAATTGGCTATTCCAGAGGGTGTGTAGACTCATAGAATAATTGAGTTGGAATGGGCCAATAAGGCCATTGAGTCCAACCCCCTGATCAATGCAGGTGTAGGCAATTGTGAATTGTAGCCAATAGAAGCAATTCAGAGCGCACACTAAGTTTCATCAGTTTAAATGCACATTGTTGGCTGGATCTTGCATGTGGTGGCCCTGTGGTCACCTCAGACTGCACATGGCTTCTGCTGCCTCATGGAAAAATCCACATGGAATTTCTGTTGATGCTTTATGTGGCGGCCGTTAACAGGGCCAGCATGATTTGTGTAATCACTCAGAATGTGTATCTTATTCGAAATGGCCTCTTTCACACCCTTTTTAGTGTTTCCTGAGGTAAGTCGGCTTCCCTCCAAAGTGACTAGAAACAGAATTGGACCAATGAGATCACATTACGCCAGTCCTTTTCCAGCTTCACTGGTTGCTGGTCCAGGTCCGGGCCCAATTCAAAGTGCTGGTACTAACATTTAAAGCCCTACACGGCTTGGGATCAGATTATCTAAAGGAACGCCTCCTCCCATATGTACCTGCCTGGACCCTAAGAACATCTACAGGGGTCCTTCTCCGTGAGCCCCTGCCAAAGGAAGTGAGGCAGGTGGCCACTTGGAGGAGGGCTTTCTCTGCTGTGGCACCCCGGCTGTGGAATGAGCTCCCCAGAAAGGTTCACCTGGCGCCTACTTTGCACTCCTTTTGTTGCCAGGTGAAGACCTTTTTATTTTCCCTGCATTTTAACAGGTAAATTAACTCAATTTTAACCATTGCTGTTTTAAATTTGTATTTTAATCTGTATTAATCTTTGCTGCTTCATTTTATCCTGGTTGTGTTTTTATATTGTATGTTATTTTCTGTTTTTAGATTGTGGTTTGTTTTATATTTCTTAAGATGGTTGCATGCTTTTAATTTTTGTGAACCGCCCAGAGAGCTTTGGCTACAGGGTGGTATAAAAATGCAATAAATAAATAAATAATAAAGAAATATGTTTGCAAAGTGATTTTGGAAAGGCAAGAAGTGTGTCTCCCAAAATAGTGTCTTTTGCTGTTGTTTCTTTAAATGCTTATGAGGGATGAGCTTGAGTGACTGTCAGGTCCACTTTCCAATCATATGACACATTTTACCAAGGGCTCTCTAATCACAACTTTGGTGGAGGGAAAGGCTGAGACTTAGATGACCACTCTTCCAATGCTACAGGCTTCACTAAGAAAAAGGTGTTAAGCTAGTTTTCTCTCGTTGTAGCTGCCTAGTCCCTGAACCTATCCTTCTGACACAATTCAGGTTTCTTGCCTGAAAACACCTCTATGGTGTGTGCCATTCATACAAACTGCCCAAAAAACTGCAGGGGGAGGGAATTAAAGCAGATCACTCCCCTCCCCTCACTGAGGATTCTTCTTCCATATGAACCACTACACCTATCCTTCTGAAATTTTGCAGATATCTTACTTTGGGCCATCGATCATTTTCAGAGGAATGCTCCACAAACAACATGGAGGGACATGTATGTGCCTTTTTAAAAAAATAACCTCAAAATATAAACATCCCTTCACTTATTCAGCTGAAACTTGTCAGGCTTGATCCCCTTAGAATGGGAAAGAACACCTGACAATGTCATCTAATTAGGCCAAGACATAAAAAAAAAATTGCAGTTCCCTTTTATACATAGCACAAAAAGCATTCCATCTATTTTTCTCAAATTTGGCAGGCATATTATCCTCCTAAGGTGCTACTATGCCTGCAAATGTTATCCATGTCTGATAAACATGAATAACATGTTTTGATTTCTCATGGTAGTGGGAGGCACAAAGCCCCAGATTTCGAAGCCCCAGATCTCAACTCAAGGCAGATAGCCTCTGGATCAGTCTGAGCTGAATTGGATGATTTTCTGAAGAGCCAAATTGTGTACAGGTAGAATCATAAGGTTGGTACACACACTGCTAGTGAACACCACAGCGCCTTTTTGAGACATCGTGATTTCACAAATCAGAGCAACCACATAGAAATGCCCAGACTTACAAAAGGATACCTTTTGCCCTCAGATTTGTCTGTGGACTTGCGCACTCCTAGAAGCAATTATGTGGAAACTGGCATCTGCTAAATTTGTCGTTGCTAAGAACTGAGAACCTTCTCCATGTCTGATGTGTAGGGAGTAGATAAGCAAAGTCTGGCAGTACAGTGAATGAAATTAAGTGAAATCATTAGATTAAGAGATTGCAGAGAACAGAAATCTTAATTTAGAGCTGAGTGGCAACCTTTTATAGAGTTTTGGAGGGTCAGATGTGATATTAATATTAACTACTTTTCTATGATGTAATATATTGAACTTGCTAAAAAATTTTATTAGCATATTACGTATTTAAGAAAAATCTTGATTTCTATACTATTCATATTATTTGAATATATTTTATGCTATAAATTCCATATTGCACTGTAATTTACTATTTGCAATCTAGCTATGCATTCATGAAAGATAGAAAGAGTATTTTAAATATATAAATTTTGAGCTAAATGTTTTGGCTTCCGCCCTCATCAGTAGCTGTGCTGATAAATGAATATCAGGAATGGCAGTTTGGAATGCCTGCAGATGAAAATTCCTTAGGAGAAAAATAGTTTATATATGTCTCCAAGTTTATTCAGTATGAATCAAACTGACTTTTAGATTTTAAATAAGTAATGGTAAGAACATAAGAAGTGCCATGCTGGATCAGACTGAGAGTCCATCTAGTCTAGCAATCTGTTCACACAGTGGCCAACTAGCTGTCGACCAGGGATCAACAAATCAGGACATGGTGCAACAGTATCCTCCCACCCATGTTCCCCAGCAACTGGTGCAAACAGGCTTACTGCCACGGATCCTGGAGGTAGCATATAACCATCAGGGCTAGTAGCTATTGATAGCCTTCTCCTCCAGGAATTTATCCAACACCATTTTAAAGCCATCCAAATTGGTGCAATCACTATATCTTGTGGTAGTGAATTCCATAAGTTAGCTATGCGTTAGAAGTACTTCCTTTTATTTGTCCTGAGTCTCCCACCAGTAAGCTTCATGGGATGACCCCTGGTTCTGGTATTTTGAGAGAGGGACAAAATCCACATTCTCCACACCATGCATACTTTTGTACACTTCTGTCATGTCTCCCCTTAGCCTCCTTGATTTTCCAAGAAAAACAATCCCAGCTGTTGTAACTTTCCCTCACAGGGAAGATGCTCCAACCCCTTAATCATTTCAGTTGCCCCTTTCTTAAAATTTTCCAGCTCTATAACATCTTTTTTTAGGTGTGGTGTACTGGCAGTTTTATTCTCGATTCCTTTTCTTATGATGTCTAACATGGAGTTTGCCTTCTTTACAGCTGCCACAAACTGGGTTGCTCTAGCCCTTAATCTAACAAGAGATAAATGCATTGGTGCATCTATTGCATACGTCTGTGTATCCCTAATTTAGATTATTTTCAATATACATAACAATAGATCATAGGGCATGTTTGAGACACGCATAAAACCTAATGTATTATTTCAAACTTCTTCATGCCCTTTAATGACAGTTTTGCTAATCTTATTCATTTCCAAAGTGCATGAGAAGGCTCTCATGTAACTTAATTGCAATTATTTGAGAGAAGGAGAAACATGGAGAACAGTAAAAGGCTAGCACACATTTTCTGCCTAGAAACCCATTTGTGAATTCCAGGTTCAGTTTTATTGTTTGCCTTGTATCACACCATGAAATTGGCGATACTTTGCGAAAACAGATAGAGATCTATCTATCAAGTACATTGTTTACTGGTTTTCTTATTATGAAGAATTGTATCACCCCATGGATCACCAGCTGTCAAATAGGCAGCATGATTAATGACACATTTTGGGAACCTTGATTAAGATAATCATCTAGTCAAGCTATAATATATGATAACATCAGAGCTACTGGAATCTATATCCTAGGAAGTCACCTTCATTCCCTGGGCCAATATTCAAACCTCCCTTAAACTTGTTGCAACTCTTATGATGGATGAAATACAGTTGCAACTCCATATTCATAACATTAATGATTTTCTTTGTTAAGAAGTTCTTGGGTCTTTTATTGTAGTAGCATTTCATTTGGGAAATCAACACATATATTTCTGATTCATCTGCTCTTTGGAGCCCATCCCCAAGTGTGCTCACAATGGAACCACCATATTGCTTAGCACTCTGTATCTTCACAGAGCTGCTGTGCTTCATAGTAGAGGGATTGTGTAAAAGCAGAATGTAATTGTAATGGATATGTTGAAATAGGATTGTATTCTAGAGCAATGGTGTTGCCGTGTTTGAATATTATGCATCCATTTTAGCTGTAACATTAGGATTATTGCATATGTAATATCTAAGGGGGCTTAGGTTGCGCTTTTGATGATAAATTATGGGGCAATTATGCATTCCTAGTATGCCTTTAACAAAAAGAAGAATCCTCTTTGTTTTTAAACCAATGTAGGCTGTTTAAGAATAACTGGTACAGTATACAGCAGTCAGCAATGTGTAATGGGACCAGTGGGACAGACAATGATGCTGGTGTGAGAATACAGGTGTTACAAGCACACAAAATGGTCCCCTGCTCATCTGTCAAATGTCAGAATGTATGATATTTGGATATGTCCAATGCAGTATGCTCATGACTAGAAATGTCAACTTTCCATTCCTCTCGAAATCTTAGCATACATATTGCTATGATCAATTTCCTGATGCATTATTCATTGTTATGTATCCTGTTATTACACAGGATACATCTCCATCAGTTACTAAACTCAGAACTTTGTTTCTTTCCCTTCCCTTTTTATCTTTTCTTTGAAAAAAAAGTGCAGCTAATCATTCAATGCTTTTGCAGTTAAGACTTAATTTATAACCTTTTCTAGTAGCCATCTCCTAATCATGATTTAGTAATTAATTTCCAGATTATTAATTGCTCTCATCACATCTAACCTTAATTAAAGTGTGTTCTATGGGGGTATATGGAGGAAAGAACTTTCAGAGGAATATGCCAGAGAAGAATTTCAATGAAGCTGAATGAAGTAGTCATCTGGCTGAATGGGTGGCATGACTAGCATTGTGATTTTCAGCTGAGATCTCGCTTTTATAGCGAAGGAATAATACCAGAGTGCTTGAGTTCCTTTTACCAACTTTGGCTGGTATCCTGGCTATGCTCACTGCTAGACCCACAGATGTATGTCTACTCAGAAATAAGGTCTATTAACATACTCCCACCTATAGGATCACAGCACTAATCAATGCCATCCATGCCTTGATGACCTCAGGATTAGACCATTTTAATTTGCACTGTTTGGGGCTGCCTATGAAGGTGATCCAGAAAGGTCAGTTGATGCAGAATGTCATCATTCATTTGTAATGGGTGTAAGTTAGGAACAAAGGAAGTTACCTTATAATGAAACAGACCACTGGTCCCTAATCTACACTGGCTGTCAATTTCTCAGCTCTACCTAGAAAGTTTTTCTAGGCAGAGCTGGAGTCTTTCTCAGCTCTACCAAGAAATGTCGGGGATCCTTTGCATATAAATCATGGGTTCTGTCACTAAGCTTTCCCCTGGAGAACATGACTGGCAAAGGTCAAACAATAAGCTTTATGTGAGTAGGGATTTAAAATCAAATATACCTGGTCCATGAACATCATTCTAACCATACCGTTGGCATAATCTTGGACAGACCTTATACTAAAACACCCACATGGATGGCTAATGTTAGAGATGTGCATTATATTGGATCCGATATCCGATTCCGATTAAAATAGGAGAAAATCGGACTTTCAATACCGATTCCAATTTGAAAATTTGGAAATCTGTTTTTCCCCGATCCAATTTTTCGGTCTCTGATTTTAATTGGAGAAAATCGGACAATTGGACGCCATTTTGAATGCTTTTTCCAATTGCCTATTTTTGTGTTACAAAAACACCAATAACTTTTTTTTATTTTTAAAGATAGAAGGATGAAACTTGGCCACATTGCAGATAGGTTTGAGGTATTTAAATGCATTTCTTTCCTATAGGCTTGTGTTGGGGGAAAGAAAGAAACACATTTAATTTTTTTTTATTTTAAAAGATACAGATGTGAAACTTGGGGAGACATGACTAGCAACATACAATCTGCAATGTCCCAAAGTATTATGTCTCTACCTTTTAAAATAAAAGAGTTACCCCAACGCAAGCCTTTAGGGGAGCCTTAAAGGCTTGCATTGGGGAACAAATATGCCTGTAACTTTTTTATTTGAAAAGGAATCAAAATCAAACTTGGGCATAGGGGAGATGGAAAGTTGGTTGTTATGTGTCCCAAATTTCATAAAAATTCATTCAAGCGTGTATTTTCTATGAATTTTTGAAAGATCGTGCTTGACAGCTGTCGAAGTCAGTTTGACAGCTGTCAAAGCTGTCAAGCACCATCTTTCAAAAATTCATAGAAAATACACGCTTGAATGGATTTTTCTGAAATTTGGGACATATAAAACCAACATCCAATCTCCCATGTGCCCAAGTTTCATTTTGATCCCTTTTAAAAATTTTAAAAAGTTATAGGCAATTTTTAATCGGACGCCATTTTGAGTCATTTTCCACATAGCCTAGTATTGTGTTACAAAAATGCCAATAACATCTTTGTTTTTAAGATAGAAGGATGAAACTTGGCCACCTTGCAGATGGGTAAGAGTTACTTATCTGTGAGAAATTTCAGAAAGATAGCTCCAGGCATTTTGTGGCTCTGCATTTTTTTACAAACAAACCAAGCATGCCTTTATTATATAATTTTTAAAGATCCACACATGAAACTTTGCCACATTTCAGATGGTATATTGGGACTCATGTGTGTGAAATTTCATTACCATAGGTGCTTGCCTTGTGTGTCTATTAATTTCTTAAAAATGGGTGACAGTGGGGTAAAGACAATTATGCCTTCAACTTTTTTATTTTTAAAGACCTAAACATGAAATTTGTCCACATTAGAGGTACCACTTTGGTTGACATGTGTGAGCAATTTCAGAACAATAGCTTCAAGCGTGTAGTGGCAAGGTATTGTGGGAGAAATGAGGAGAGAAACCCATTTAACTTTTTTATCTTTAAAGATAGAAGCATGAAACTTGCCCACACGGCAGATGGGTGTGAGCTACTTATCTGTGAGAAATGTCAGAAAGATTGGTATAGGCATTTTATGGCTATGATTTTTTTACTTTAAAAGTACCAAAACTTCCAATAAGGTGGGTTTGACAGGTAACCGGGGGGGGGGGGGAGGCGGGGGAGTGAGGGTGCGATTTGACAGCTGTCAAAGCCTCTGTTTTTCAACTTTTGGAACTTTTGAAGTAAAAAAATAATAGCCACAAAATGCCTGGAGCTATATATATATATATATATATATATATATATAGACATTGAGAGAAAATATATCCAAAATATATTTTAAAATACTTTTTAAAAAAAAATGCAGATAGATGCAGAAATGGGACTTATAAATGAAGACCTACAAAAACAGATGCAGACCAAAATAGATTGAACTATGCACCCCATGGTTCAAAGTGATGTGTGTGTGTGTGTGATTAATCTATAAAGTCCTAACTAGGCTAATCAATGGAAGGTTGCCTTAACTTCCATATGTACTATTTTTGTAGCTTTAGAATTGATTTTGCATGTATTGGACACCACCGAGTCTTGTTAAGAAGAAATTGGCTAGCCCTGCCAGATGCTGATGAAGTACCGAGGACAATGCCTCATTGAGGCATTTGATGTGAACATGTAATGTAGTGGGTTTTTTCTTTCTTTTTGGTTGAAAGTCATTGCTCGTATAAATTTTGTGATAATAGTGGATGTTGGTGAACTTTTAAATTACATCCCTGTTATGAGGAAATTAACAGATGAACAGAAAAAGTGGATACTGAGATCCCTTACAGTTGCAAAGAGCCTTACACTTCAGCTTGGGAAGAGAAACACCCATCACCCTTAATTCAATGAACTGAAGATCTTACAACTCTTTCTATATTTGAATATATCTCCTACAGCCATCAATCTCATATGGATGCTTATTGAGATATATGGACTGCTTATATTAACATCCATATTAAAAATAGAAATGTCAAATCCTTATTTTCCCGTGTTTTTATTTTTATTATTAAGAGTTATGGTATATGGATATATTTTAAGATACGTTCTGCTTCCCCCCCTTGCATCTTTTTTCTCACCCTTTTCTTGTTTGTTATTGTTATACTTGAAACACAAATAATAACAACAAATAAATAAAGACCCAACTGGTTTGGGACTTGGATGCCTCATAGAATGCAGCCTCTCCTATGACCCTTTCCAAAGTTTAAAACCTTCAAAGTTCATCCAATGTCGATAGAACTGTGCAAGAAGCAAAGCTTTCTTGTTTGGCACCTTGGAGCTTGCCTGCTCAGTGCTTGAAAGGTGAGAGAGGAGTTGCTGTTGTTGTTGAGTTGTTCCTCTTCCTCTTCCTCTCTTGTTAAAATGACTACAATATTAAAATATTCAGTGATAATGAGTAGTGTCAAGCAAAATTCACTCCACCAGCTGCATGCTGCAGCCTGCCATGTGTTTGGCAATCCCCCTGCTTATGCACTCATGGGCAAATGGTTCAAAACAGGATATGTATCAAGCAGGGCTAAGCGCATTCCCCCCTGCCTTGCGTCAGAGGCCATTTCAATGTGCTTCAGGGGGTGCCTCAGTGCCGAAGCCAAAGCAAGATTCACCCTCCACAAAATTATTCAGCCTTGCAGGTTCCTGGGTGCCGGCCACTTGGCCTGCACCCAGGAAAGCTGGACACAAGGCCAGCCGGGAGTCCACGGAACTCTTGATTCCCCATTCCCTGCTCACAGCCCCTTTGCTCCCCCCTTTGCAGCCCCTCCCCTCTTCCCCTTCCCCCAACCCAGAGCCATTGCTGGGACTTACCTGTAGATCGCATCCTCCTCCCAGAGAGCTGAGCTGCGATTTAAAGTTAAGATCATAGCAGCTCTCTGTATCAAAATCAAATCAAATTTTATTTGCCTCAAGCCAATAGCCGTTGCAATGTATAACAGTAAAATAAACATAATACAGAAAACAGACAGTAAAATGTCCAGTGTTCAGAGGGAGGGAAATCCTCAACATTAATATACTCGGTATCATCAAGCAAATAAAAACATTGAATATGGTTAGAAAGGATTCCAGCCATGCCTGGCATGCTGGGCATGGGGAAGAAGTTGCGGGTGGAGATGAGAAGAGGACACATGGAGGCATCCCATTGCTTGCCTCCAAATTCGAACAAGCAGGGAAGGAAGGGTCCGCACCCATATAAGGGGCTGAGGAACCTCCCCGCCACATTCTTCTCAGTTCTGCTCAGCTTCAGGGTGATGCAGCACACGAGGAGAGAGGGAGCTGGGAAGAAGAACGAGCAGCGAGGGACTCAAGAAGACTCGAGCCGGACAACGACTCCACAGCCCTTGATGCAGTCTCGCTGACAAAGCTCCTTTAGGCCCAGGGGGCCTCAGGTTAAAAGCGGGCTGGCTGCTCAGTGGTCAGCTGCTGGGTTTTCGGCTGCAGTCCGTTGAGCAGCAAGCAAACGCTAGTTCAAGGCTTGTCTGGGGGGGGGACGTGGGTGCAGGGGCTTGGGTAAATCATTCAGCGCGGCTGCGCTGCAATGAGTAGCGGGTGGCAAGGAGCCTGGACGCCCACGTGACACAGGATACAAAGGGGGGGGGTGGAAATCAACTGGGAAGGGCCTTCATAGGGAGAGGCTGTGGTGGAAGCTTGGAACTCATGCTTGGGAAGCTGAAGGTTCCAAGTTTGTTCCCCAGTAACACCTGCCTAAAACCCTAGAGAGCCGTTTGAGCAGAGGCCAGGAGTTTGTGGGCGCACCCACCTTCTCCATCAAAGAAAATTGTATCACGAGGCTATTTCTGATTTGATGCTGAATGGGGAGGGAGGGTGAGGGAATTGGTAGAGTAGTTGACTCCAGGGGAGAGATGTAAGGGCTGGGTTTGTTAGTCTTTGCTCATTCTTACCTTACTGTTCATAATTATTAAGAACGCTTTTGTGCTTTAAGCATTGTTGTTGTTGTTGTTGTAATTATTAGTATTAACAAAGCAAGCTTTTAGGATTACTATATAAGAAGTTCATTTGGATAACTGAGTAACATAATTATAGTTATAGTTGGTATCAGTAGTACATTAGAATAATGCCTCCCAAAAAAGGAGTGGTTGGGAAGAAAGGGAAAGGTAAGGCTACTAGACAGCCACTCAAAAGATCAAGACTTCAACATGAATCTTCTTCTGATGATGCTATCAGCCCAGATATGCAAGTTATTTTAGAAAGGCTGCAGGCAGTGGAACAAGATAAAGGGATGGGACCTCCTAGAGGTTCCAATACTGTTACAGCAACAGTGGGTGGACACCACCAGACTAGGAAAAAGAAGCTGGATCAGTTTCTGCTTTTTGTTTCAGCACACTTGGATGCAATAGAAGCATCGTCCAGTACTCCATCAGCACAATCGGAGCATGCGGACCCAGCTGAGGAGCCACTTAGAGCAGAAGCGGTGACAATAACGTGAGGACAAACAGACTCCACTCTCCCACCTATGCAGAATACCGATACAGCAATATCTGGAGGCCCAACCATGATTAGGACAGCAGGTGAGATAATTAATAATACAACACACACACCCAGTTTCAGTTGGGAAAATGCACATCCCTGGGGATGGTATCCTTGGCTGGCTGGGATGGGATGGCCTGCAATGAACATGGGGGCCAACATCAATATTGGACAAGGGGATACTCAGCCCAGGTCATTGTGTACGCAACAGGACAGGCACGGAGACAATAGGAACATAATACAACAAGTACCTCAGCTGGTTACTGCTGTCACAGAGGCTCCTGCAGCGGCCTAAGCGTCTTCACAGGAAAACAGTTATACTGTCGCACAGATATCACCATCAGTGGCACTGCATGCGCAGTGGTGTGGCAGGGTCCAGCCAGAGCTGTGGTATCTAAAAATATTGATGCAGCATCAAACATTAGTGACCCACTTGCTGGAGTTAGCAGAGACGCAATGCCTACAGGGAACACTGCTGCTCCTTTAAGTTATCACCTTTTACAAGCCACACGGGAAAAAAATTGGAAAGGGGAATACGTAAATGTATTCTCACTGCTTTTCCATGAGGAGGAATCCAGTGAGAAAGATAAAAATACTGATAAGGACGTTGAAATGCTGAGGCGTAAGAAGGTGGTTAGAAACTGGGCCAATTGGCTTGCAGGTTTTTAAATTTATATGGGTGTGTTACTGCAACATTTCCCAGAACAGGGCTGCATCCTTACTAAGTATTTGGATATGATTTATCGCGCATATACCGAATACGAGGGAGGGGCATGGCTTGCATATGATCAATCATTTCGCCGCAGAGCAGCATATGATTTCTCACTTCGATGGGACGCCAAGGATAATGATCTTTGGCTCCAATTCATGACCCCTGCCCGGCTAGGAATTGGAGAGAGGGCCAATAGCGGACATTTATTGTCCAAACAGCATCCCATTCCTACATTTAAAGGGGGAATGGGGCAGGGGGTTCAATCCCGCCTGCCTTGTTGGGAGTTCAGCGCCAGAGGCTTCTGTAATCTCCCTCCATGCCGGTTTTGCCACGAATGTCCTGTGTATAGCGGACCACATTCTGCAACAAACTGCCCCAGAACAAGGGGTGGCAGAGGTAATTTCCGTGATGGACAAGGAGGAAAGAAACCCGGTGGACAGCCACCACCGCCAAAAGGGCCCCAGCCCAATTAAAGTAGATTCACTTTGCCGATGGTTAAAAAAGTACCCAAACCGCATAGATGCGGCATATTTGGAGCTGGGATTTAAGGAAGGTTTTCATATCTCCTTCTTTGATCCTCATTCTTCTTCATTTGCAAAAAATCATAAATCAGTTTTGTTTTTGGAACACCTAGTTGAGGAAAAAATAAATAAGGAGGTGCAGTCTGGCCGAGTTATCAGGCCCTACTCACAGCCAGCTCCAGGCACTCTTGGATGAGACTGATTATCTGGATCCATTTCAGTCGGGTTTCAGGCCTGGTTTTGGTACGGAAACAGCCTTGGTCGCCCTGTATGATGACCTATGTCGGGAGAAAGACAGGGGGAGTGTGACTCTGTTGATTCTCCTTGATCTCTCAGCGGCTTTTGATACCATCGACCATGGTATCCTTCTGGGACGACTGGCTGAGTTGGGAGTGGGAGGCACTGCATTGCAGTGGTTCCGCTCCTACTTGGTGGGTCGGCTCCAGAAGGTGGTGCTTGGGGAACATTGCTCGGCCCCGTGGATTCTCCAGTATGGGGTTCCGCAGGGGTCAGTTTTGTCCCCCATGCTGTTCAATATCTACATGAAACCATTGAGTGCAGTCATCCGGAGTTTTGGAGTGCGTTGTCATCAGTACGCTGCTGACACGCAGCACTATTTCTCCTTTTCATCTTCATCAGGTGAGGCTGTGGATGTGCTGAACCAGTGCCTGGCTGCGACAATGGACTGGATGAGGGCTAATAAACTGAAACTCAATCCAGACAAGACTGAGACACTGTTGGTGGGTGGTTCCGCTGACCGGATGGAGGATGTTCAACCTGTTCTGGATGGGGTTGCACTCCCCTTGAAGGAGCGGGTTCGTAGCTTGGGGGTTCTCCTAGAACCATCTCTGTCACTTGAGGCGCAGGTGGCCTCAGTGGCATGGAGTGCCTTCTACCAACTTCGGTTGGTGGCCCAGCTACATCCCTATCTGGACAGGGATAACCTGGCTTCAGTTGTCCATGCTCTGGTAACCTCCAAGTTAGATTACTGCAATGCACTCTACCTGGGGCTGCCTTTGAAGGTGGTTCGGAAGCTGCAGCTTGTGCAAAATGCAGCGGCCAGATTGATAACTGGAACCAGTAGGTTCGAACATATAAGACCTACTCTGGCCCGCTTGCATTGGCTGCCTGTATGTTTTCGAGCCCGGTTCAAGGTGCTGGTTTTAACCTATAAAGCCTTACACGGCTTGGGACCACAATACCTGATGGAACGCCTTTCCCGACATGAACCTACCCGAACACTACGTTCAACATCTAAGGCCCTCCTCTAAGTGCCTCCTCCGAGGGAAGCTCGGAGGTCGGCAACAAGAGAGAGGGCCTTCTCTGTGGTGGCTCCCCAATTGTGGAACGATCTCCCCGACGAGGCCCGCCTGGTGCCAACATTGTTATCTTTTCGGCGCCAGGTCAAGACTTTCCTCTTCTCTCAGGCATTTGGCAATATCTGAGGAGCCTGGGTTTGTTTTGTTTTGTTTTTGTAGGTTTTTTTGAAGTGCTGAAGTGGTTTTTAAATGTACAGATTGTGTGTATGTTGTATGTTTTTGCTGTTTTAATTTTTGTATATTGTTTTTAATTGTTTTTAATCCTATGTAAACCGCCCAGAGAGCTTCGGCTATGGGGCGGTATACAAATGTAATAAATAAATAAATAAATAAACCGCCTATACCCAACTTGCGGTTTTCCCCATTGTGAATAATCCCCAAGAAGTCGGCTGGAGAATATAGGTTGATACACAACCTCTCCTTCCCACGTGGAGAGGCCGTTAATGATTATATACCCGATCATTTAGCCTCGGTACGCTATACATCTTTTGATGCTGCTGTCGATATGGTGCGCAGGAACGGGCATAGAGCATTGATGGGCAAGTGCGACATCAAATCTGTATTTCGCATATTGCCCATCAATCCAGAGGATTTTCATTTATTGGGTTTTCAGTTTAGGGATAAATTTTATATTGACAGGGCTTTACCCATGGGCTGCGCTATTTTCTGCGCTATGTTTGAGCGTTTCAGCACATTTCTCGAATGGGACCTGCATTCGAAAACTGGCGCACAGGAGGCCATTATTTGGATGACTTCCTGTTTTCTGGCCCACCTCAGTCTGACCACTGCGCGTTGCTGATGAGGAACTTTGTGTCTCTAGCCAAGGAATTGGGCGTTCCATTAGCGCAGGAAAAAACAGAGGGCCCCGCGACAGTTCTGATGTTTTTAGGCATTGAGATTGATACAATTCAGCAGTGTTGCAGACTACCCCCTGATAAATTAATGTCGCTCTGCATTAAACTCAGGAATGTAGAAAAGGCAAATAAAATGACACCTAAACAACTACAGGAATTAATAGGCAGCCTTAATTTCGCCTGTAGGGTGGTCGCTCCTGGAAGGGCATTCATTCATCGCCTATGTGGAGCATTGAAAGGCATTTCAAAACCACACCACAGATTGAGGGTGACACAAAACATGCGTCAGGATATCAGAGAATGGCTTCAATTCCTTGTAAATTACAACGGAGTCTCATTTTGGAGGTAGGATTTGCTCATCGAGGCTGAAATGCAAATTCATTCTGATGCTTCTGGCACAGTGGGTTTTGGTGTCATCTGGCATGATAGGTGGTGTGCGGAGAAATGGCCAAACACATGGGTTCACTCTGGTGTGTGCCGTGATTTGACGTTTCTTGAATTCTACCCCATATTGGTAGCAGTGCATTTATGGGAACAAGAAATGGCAAACATGGTAGTCCATTTCTGGTGTGATAACCAAGCAACAGTGCAAGTTATCAACACCCTTTCATCAAAGAATCCCAGGGTTATGCACATTGTCAGGGCTTTTACATTGCACTGCCTGAGACATAACATCCTATTTTGCGCTAGGCATGTACCGGGTTTAAATAACCCTATTGCTGATGCTCAATCGCGCCATCAGGTCGACAAATTCCGCAAGCTAGCCCCCTGGGCCCGACATCTACCGGAAAAAATGCCACCATCATTATGGGAGATTGGAGGACTGAGATAGAACATGCAGTTTGGAGTTCCATTGCCCCTAGCACCAGGGCAACATATCAAAGAACAGGTAGTGAATTCATAACATTTAGGGAGGGACATGGACTTTCACAGGATTGGCCCATACCGGTGGAGCATCTATTACAATTCTGTGTTTCAACACATAACAAAGGTCTGGCAGCCAGAAAGATTGCTGGGAAACTTGCTGCCCTTGCCTTTTTGGCAAAGATACGTGGTGTGCCTGATAACACCGATGATTTCCAAATTAAAAGGGCTTTAAAAGGTTGGGCAAAAATTAGTCCATCTCTACCAGATCAGAGGCGCCCATTGGCACCAGATATACTAGTGAAGCTTCGATCGATTTGGCCATCCATATGTAGGAACAATTATGAAGCCTTGCTGCTCCATGCAGCGGCGGTTACTGCATTTTTCGGTGCATTCCGTATATCGGAATTGGTGGCTTTCTCTAAGAAAGATAATTTGGGATGGGCACTGCAGTATGCGGATGTGCAGTTTAAAGTTCAGGGCATAAGTATTCATTTAAGGTGTTCCAAAATGGACCAAGAGGCTTGTGGTACTATTATTCAATTGTCGCCAGCAACACGACCTGAAATGTGCCCAGTACAGGCTTTACAGGCCTTTATAGCTGCACGAGGCAACACCAGAGGATTCCTCTTTTGTCACCAGGATATGACACCGCTGACCAAATTCCAGTTTTGGTTTCTAATGAAACGTGCATTGCTTGCATTAGGGGTAGATACATCAAATTTTGGTACTCATTCTTTCAGAATTGGAGCGGCGTCTACGGCTGCTGCGATTGGATTCTCACCCAATCAAATTCAAAGTGTAGGTCGATGGAGATCCAAGGCATTCAAGTCATATATCAGGAAATGGTAGAAATAATTCATGTTGAACATTTAATGTTTATTTTAGATATGGTGGCAGGACGTGACCCAGTGAAGGTGATCATATGTGGCCATAGTATGATCTTCTAGGGCCGCTCGGAGGGCGGACAAATCATGCGTGGGATCCCAGCTTGAATTGAGCCAACAAGCTAAGATTTTGTGGCTGGGACGATGCGGTATGCGTTGGGAGCGCCTCCTGCCTACCCTCTTCCATCAGCGTTTGTTTCCTGTGAACCTGCAAGTTATTATCATTCACCTGGGCGGTAATGATTTGGGGTTACTGAAAGGTAAAGCCCTGATTTGGCAGGCCAAAGCGGATTTTGAGATGATCCGGCAACGATGGCCGGGCATTGTTATAATTTGGTCATGTATGTTGCCCAGGATCAATTGGTGTGCTGGTTCAGATCATAGGGCTTTGAAAAAGGCCCAGAGAAGAGCGAACAGTGAAATATTTAATTATTTGAGTAGTGTTGGGGATTACAGTATTAAACATCCCAATATAGTTAGTTCACGGAGGGAGCTATATAGACAGGATGGGGTTCATCTGTCTGATGCTGGAAATGATTTGTTTTTACAAGATTTGCGAAGAGGATTGATGGAGGCGTTGAGCTGCAAGAGGGGGGTGAGTGACTAGGCATGTGGCCTGACGCTACCCATGGCAGGTGGCGGGCATCGGGAGTAAGGATAGGGTTGGTGACCATTCTTAGGCACCGTTATAGTGATTAGTGACATCCAAGGCCCTCGGCTGGGAGTCGTGCGGCACCAGCTGAAGGGATAGGAGTTGCCTCTGAGGCCAACCATATCCACCCTCTCAGAGTTGTGCAACATGAGGGGAGGTGGCATCGGAAGGCCTACCTACCCAAAAGGGAATCAGGGTGAGCGCCGAGTCAGTGGCGGCGCCCAGCTTGATATGAATGGTTCACCTGATCCTGTTGATGGCCAAGACGTTGGCCAAAGATAGGATGCCTGCTTAGGCCTCCACCATTCTTCACAGAATAGGAGAAATAAATAAACGTGGCCCTGTTTAAAACCAACTTCTTGTGTCGTCTCTTTATTCCATCTTCCACTCCCGCAAAGGATTCCAGCCACGCCTGGCATGCTGGGCGTGGGGAAGAAGTTGCGGGTGCAGATGAGAAGAGGACACATGGAGGCATGCCATTGGCTGCCTCCAAATTTAAACAAGCAGGGAAGGGAGGGGCCCGCGCCCATATAAGGGGCTGAGGAGCCTCCCCGCCACATTCTTCTCAGTTTTGCTCCCTCCCTCCCCCCCTGTAGACAGTGTGGGCTTGCTGGTTGCCTTGTTGGGGACCAAGTAGAAATTGGCCACTGCAGCTTTAACTGTTGTAATGAAGAGGGAATTTCACCAGGTACGAATTGCATACAAATGACGCTGGCTGAAATTCCCTTTTCTCTACAACTGTTAAAGTTACATGAGCCCTGTCCTCCGTCTCATATGGAATTCTCCTATAATGGCCTTTGAGTACTGCCGAAGGAAGCGCATTAAAACATGCTTCTGTATCTATGGCTGCAAACTACAGTGGCCATAAAGAGGAATGGCTCTCTGGGAGGAGGATGCAAGTTACAGGTCAGCCTTGGTGGTGGCAGTGGGAGGAGACTGGGAAGGGTGCGGAGGGAGAGGGAGGTGAGTCCAGTGGACTCATGGACAGCCTTGTGCCAGCTTTCCTGGGTGGGCAGGTGGGAGGGAGTGGCCCAGTGCCTCTTCGAATCGGCCCGAGGTGCCCCGAGGCTTTGGTACTGATCTGCTTTGGCCTGGGGGGCCTTAGTCCTTCCTGGTACTGACTCAGATCTGGGTTAAAGCAGGCCGAATCAGCCCACCTCAAATTCAGGGATTCGGCCCAAGGTGGTGCACAGCCTTAGTTAAAAGGTCTTTTAATAATAATAAAGCAAAAGGAGAATGTCATTGAGCAGGCAGCAACACAGGGAAGTCCCAAGGAGGGAGTTCTAGCTAAGTCCTTCAGGTGACTTTCCAAGAAACTCAGGCAGCTGGAGAGTCTGCAAGGACAGAATGGGGGGAAATTGTAAAACAAAGAGCACATATGAATCCCTCAGTTGCCTTCTTACAGTAAAAGTAACCACTGAATCCTAACACCTAGAGATTTCTTTCTGAAATGCTCACCCCTTCTCCCATTTTTCAGGTGCAGTTTCTTTTCTTCCCTCTCACAAATGAGTGGTCGAAAATAAATAGGTTGAAAAAATTGGCACAGTGCCATTTTCTCTAGTGTTTTTCTTCACCAGAAGTGAAGAAGTATTATAGACTGGATGGAGTTTATTAGGAGAGCTGTGAATGTTTTGAAAGTGTTAGAAATGGAATTTGTGCTGCAGAAATCTGATCATTAGATGCTTTTGATGTGGTTAAGAGATCTAAGTTGTATTTCACTCCGTTCAGTGAAGCCTTTGGTGAGTTTTTTTTAAAATCAGTGACTAGATCTGCTATGCACTGTCCCAAAGGCAGATATTGCTATACTCATTCACTTTTCAAGCTAGAAAGATTACCTAGAGGGGTGTGCATTGTCATACATAAATGTACAGTAGCACTCCATCACAAGTAGCAGAATGAAAAAAAAAACCTCTAGGGGACCATTAAATGCGTTCCTCTAACTCAGTCTTTCCCAACCTTGCACCCTCTAGATGTGTTGAACTACAATGGCTGGCTGGTGATGCTGGGAGTTGTAGTCTAAGTAATCTGGAGTGAGCCAGGTTGGGGGAAGCAGCCCTAACTCAGTCATGAGTTCCTTTATCTCATTTCCCAACCTGGTACCTTCCAATTCCCACCAGCTATAGTCTAACACAAGTTTGGGGAAGTTTTGGGGAAGGCTGCTGCAACTAAGTGCCAGTTTATACCAGTGGTCAGAGCCAGATGTTGCACTCAACACAGGGCTACCATTGTAAACAGCAGCATACTCAAGCAACAAAATTGTAATCAATCAATCAATCAATCAATCAATCAAATGAAATAAACAAAAGTGTAAATTATTCCATCTCCCTATAACGTTGCAGTTCTGTTCCCCAGTCATTCTGAAGGTGCAGAAAAATAACAGTGATTCAGGAATGTTACAGGGCATTCTGTTTCAAAGTCCCCAAATGTATACTACAGATTGGAATAAGGTAAGAATTTATTTTAAATAAAATATGTTGATTGACTTAATGGATATATTTGCCAATGCTATAGTACTGCAAAGTTGTTCCTGACCATTTCCCCTATTTCCACATTTATTAAAGGCAACAAAAACCTGTTTCTTATCAGATTTGGAAATCCTCCACACACCCTTCCTCTAAAAAGTGATAGAATATTCTGTATCTTTTATTGCTTTATCGTTGTTGTTTCTTAGGTGAAGAGATCTAACTATCTATCTATTTATCCATCTATCTATCTATACGTTGGTCCTGCTTCAGTAGTTTCATCCATTACCTTTAACAGTAACTTTCTAGGTGGCAGATAATTAAACTTCAGTCTGCTAACTTTCTAGCATGTTTAATTTTACTGTGAAAGCCTATTCCTGTCCATGTCCTTGTAAAAAAATATTTTAAATTGCTGGACTTAAAAAATGCATTTATCAAATCATATAGGTATTCAAATCAAGGAAGAGATGAAGGGCAGAATGGCGGAGACTTTAACAGAAGCAGGGCAGTGGAGGAAGATGTAAGGAATTAGGACAGCTTGATAGGCAGGGAAGCAATTAGAACTCTGCAAGTCAGAGATAGGGAGACGATGCTACAGAGGACACGAGATACTAAAATATGACAGATGAAGAATGAGCAGGCCTGCTATTATATGGAGAGGAATGACAGAGCACAAGAATATGGTGGAATGGAATGAGATGAACATCTGCTGACTCGGATGAATATGTCAGCATCCCAATAGCAAGATATGAGACCAAAAATTCAAGTATTAAAAACATCAAAGAAGGCATCAAGGGGATGGTTGGCTATAGCCATACCTTTTCCAAACCATAATTTGAAATTAGAGGTTAAATTCTTATTTTATTTATTTTACCTGTTTTTCAGGGCAGAAGGAGTCTCTTGCCTAAGCAGCTAATAGCCCTAAATAGTTTATAAAAATGCATAAAACTTTTTTAAGTGAAAAAAAAACACTCGTGGTTCAGTATGAACAGTCTTAAATAATGAACAATTTATTATGCACATCCAGCGGATCATTGTTCCCTACAAGCCTATGTGTAATCTGCTAGAAATAGCTGTTGAGGCTCAGGACAAACAAATCTGTCAATTTCAATTTCTCTCAGTTTCTTATTTTTTCCAATGTTAACTTAAATTTATCCCAAACTTTGAGAATGTAATTTTTTAAAATTGGATATTTTGGTATGATGTGCACATTTCTCTTAATAAGTCTCTTAATTTTGTAAACCGAATTTTGTAAACCGTCCAGAGAGCTTTGGCTATGGTACGGTATATAAATGTAATAAATAAAATTATTATTATTAATAATACATGCATTTTATACACAATTTTGCCCAATATGCATATTTTTACAAATACCTTTTCTGATTTTTGAATGTTATTTTCACTAATGTAAGCATTTTTGTATACATATTTTGATTAGATAACTCTGCTGCAAAACTCAGAGAAGTTTATATTTTGAAGGATAACTGAGTTTCAGTTTGCATATTGATTTCAAAGTGTGAAATTAAGTAAATTTGGATAAAAATGCAAATGGAAAGGATTTTTCCCACATCCCTAGTTGTGGGGATAGAACTAAGAAATTCAAGATCTGTCTACTACTGCCGTCTGTGGTGAGTCATGAAGGCTGCAACTCTGAATGTTCCCTTGATGCTGAAAACTTCTAAGGTTCCAAAATGACCTTGACCACCCAAGGCTCCATGTAATCCTAGGAAGATTATAAAGGCTTTTAAGTCAGACTTATTTATTTATTTATTACATTTGTATACCGCCCCATAGCCGAAGGTCTCTGGGCGGTTTACATAGGATTAAAAACAATTAAAAACAATATACAAAAATTAAAACAGCAAAAACATACAACATACACACAATCTCTACATGTAAAACCACTACAACACTTCAAAAAGCTACAAAAACAAAACAAAACAAAAAAACAAACCCAGGCTCCTCAGATATTGCCAAATGCCTGAGAGAAGAGGAAAGTCTTGTCCTGGCGCCGAAAAGATAACAATGTTGGCGCCAGGCGGGCCTCGTCAGGGAGATGGTTCCACAATTGGGGGGCTACCACAGAGAAGGCCCTCTCTCTTGTTGCTGACCTCCAAGTTTCCCTCTGAGTAGGCACTCGGAGGAGGGCCTTAGATGTTGAACGTAGTGTTCGGGTAGGTTCATGTCGGGAAAGGCGTTCCATCAAGTATTGTGGTCCCAAGCCATGTAAGGCTTTATAGGTTAAAACCAGCACCTTGAATCGGGCTCAGAAACATACAGGCAGCCAATGCAAGCAGGCCAGAGTAGGTCTTATATGCTTGAACCTACTGGTTCCGGTTATCAATCTGGCCGTTGCATTTTGCACAAGCTGCAGCTTCCGAACCACCTTCAAAGGCAGCCCTACGTAGAGTGCATTGCAGTAATCTAACTTGGAGGTTACCAGAGCATGGACAACTGAAGCCAGGTTATCCCTGTCCAGATAAGGACGTAGCTGGACCACCAACCGAAGTTGGTAGAAGGCACTCCGTGCCACTGAGGCCACCTGCGCCTCAAGTGACAGAGGTGGTTCTAGTAGAACACCCAAGCTATGAACCCGCTCCTTCAAGGGGAGTGCAACCCCATCCAGAACAGGTTGAACACCCTCCATCCGGTCAGCGGAACCACCCACTAACAGCATCTCAGTCTTGTCTGGATTGAGTTTCAGTTTATTAGCCCTCATCCAGTCCATTGTCGCAGCCAAGCACCGGTTCAGCACATCCACAGCCTCACCTGATGTAGATGAAAAGGAGAAGAAGAGCTGCGTGTCATCAGCGTACTGATGACAATGCACTCCAAAACTCTGGAAGACTGCACTCAACGGTTTCATGTAGATGTTGAACAGCATGGGGGACAAAACTGATCCCTGCGGAACCCCATACTGGAGAATCCACGGGGCCAAGCAATGTTCCTCAAGCACCACCTTCTGGAGCCGTCCCGCCAAGTAGGAGCGGAACCACTGCAATGCAGTGCCTCCCACTTCCAACTCAGCCAGTCGTCCCAGAAGGATAGCATGGTTGATGGTATCGAAAGCTGCTGAGAGATCAAGGAGAATCAATAGAGTCACACTCCCCCTGTCTTTCTCCCGACATAGGTCATCATACAGGGCGATCAAGGCTGTTTTCGTACCAAAACCAGGCCTGAAACCCGACTGAAATGGATCCAGATAATCGGTCTCATCCAAGAGTGCCTGGAGTTGGCTCGCAACCACCCACTCCAGGACCTTGCCCAGGAATGGAACATTTGCTACTGGCCTGTAGTTATTAAGATTTTCAGGGTCCTGGGAAGATTTCTTTAGGAGTGGTCTCACTGCTGCCTCTTTTAGGAGGCCTGGGACCACTCCCTCTTGCAAAGAGGCATTAATCACTTCCCTGGCCCAGCCAGTTGTTCCATCCCTGCTAGCTTTTATTAGCCAAGAGGGGCAAGGATAGGCTGACCATCTGAAAAGGAGGACAGGGCTCATGTAACTTTAACAGTTGTAGAGAAAAGGGAATTTCAGCCAGAGTCATTTGTATGCAATTAGTTCCTGGTGAAATTCCCTCTTCATCACAACAGTTAAAGGTGCATGCACTATACTAGAGTGACCAGATACAAAAGAAGGCAGGGCCCCTGCAACTTTAACTGTTGTGATGAAGAGAGAATTTCACCAGGAACTAATTGCATACAAATGACACTGGCTGAAATTCCCTTTTCTATGCAACTGTTAAAGTTACATGAGCTCTGTCCTCCTTTTCATATGGTCAGCCTAGGCAAGGATCCAATATGGAAGTGGTTGCACGAACCTGTCCAAGCACCTTGTCAACGTCCTTGAGCTGCACCAACTGAAACTCATCCAAGAAAACAGGACAAGCCTGTGCTCTGGATATCTCACTAGATTCACCTGCTATAACACTGGAGTCTAAGTCCTGACAGATGCCAGAGATTTTATTCTGGAAGTGCCCAACAAATGTATTACAGCGGGCCTCAGATTCTTCTACCACGTCCTTGGGGCCAGCATGTAAAAGCCCCCGGACAACTCTGAAAAGCTCCGCTGGGCGGCAGGTTGATGATTGAATAGTGGCAGCAAAGTATTGTTTTTTGCTGCCCTCACTGCCCCTGAATACAGACTTAGACTTTGTGTAAGGAACAATGTTATCTCTTGCCTCAGCACTGGCATTTCTAACTTTTCCTGGGCATAGTCTATGTTCCTGAGAAAGAATAAGGCACTGCATGCTCTTAAGAGAGATAACAGGGGTCTTATAGCCTGATGGGATGTTGCATCCCTGGCAAAGCAACAACAGTCCAATGTAGAGGCAGCCTTATGAGAAGGGAAGAGAAGTGCTGTGGCTCCTATGGACCTCATGTTTCTATACAGGATTGTGTCCTTAGTGGAGCATAAATGAAGATAACAGAGTAAACATGATTGAAACAACTGTTTCAGTGAACTATTTGTTATCAATTGAACATATTGTGCCAAAAAGTTGAGATATGACCAGGAAAGATAGAAAAAAGATGGCCTGCTATATGACAGCCTTTCTTAATCTGATGCCTTCCAGATGTGTTTGATTATACTTGTCATTTTCCTCAGCTATAGAGGGTGTAATTAAGTCTTCTTAGAGGCATGGAAGTTACAGGTAGTTTGAGTGTGTTAATTCTCTAGTGCTGGAAGTGAGGAAGGAAATATTCAGAAGTCCAAGGTTTATTTTTCTGCAAGAGTATGATATGGGACATGCATCCTATTGATCTATAAAAGATACGCACATTCAGAGTAGAGCTGGTACCATTTTTCACATGATGTAAAAATTTGAGGTGAACCTGGAAGGTGTGATTGAAGTGCATACTGTAGGATTTTTAAAGAAGTCTTGAAATGCTAGATAAGGTTGGCAACATTTCTCCTGGGAAATTTATGCACATTTTAATGGTAATCCAAGTTTGTCTGGAAGAGAATATAAGGTGAATTTGGAGGGTCCTTCTCATGGATGTGTGGAATCCCCTTAAATTAATGTAGTCACATAAAATAGTTGGTTTTTCTCTAAATTCCTCATCTGTGTCACCCAAGGAAGAGCTTCCAAACTCATTTTGGTTCTTTTTTATCTGGTGACAACATAGAGCAGAGTAAAGCAACCAGATGGCCTCCAGAAGTTTTGGACTCTAATGAGCTCCAGCCATGGTAGTAATTGTCAGTTATTATGGGAGTTGTAGTCTAAAACATTTGAATTGCACTGGCTTGTCTACTTCTGACCTAAAGATATGTGAAACCCCACCATGAGAAATATAGCTAGTTTTATTGCTACTCTTTTGGTTTCCTCAAAATTTCTCTGATGTTTCACCTGATGATCAAGCAAACTTTTGAATTTGCTTAAGGTGAAATGTTCGTGGCATGTATAGATTTGCTCAGGGGAAATACATATAAGAAATTATAGAGCGGGGAGGCAGGATTTGGATGACATCAGTGAGATTTCTCAGGATGTTGATAACATTTGTAAAATTCCTCAGATGAGTTTCACACAAATTTACAGAGCTGTGCAACAAATCATGGGATTTGTTTACCCATATCCATAAACCTTATCTTACATAGTCCTGATATGTGTTTGTATTGTCTGTATTCTGTATTCTTTAACTTTCTTATTGCCAGTTATAATCGAAGTGCACCAAAAGATTGCATTCAATTTTGGGCCAAATTCATTAAGCACTTAGATCCGAGAGAGACCTTTTTTCCTGTTTAAAAAAAAAGGAAAAAGAAAAGAAAAGTGAATGCCAACATTTCTATACTCCATTAGGTGTTAATAATACCACTGGTAACAGAAAAAACAACTAACCCTTAAGATAGTTCTTGGCAGGTACATAAAAGAGAACTAGTGATCAAATATTTCATTTTAAAATATCTTTGTTTCTGAATGACATACAGATTAAACTACAAACCAATTACGTCCAAGTACTTGGATTCCATTTAATTTAATCCAAGCCTTCTAAAACACAATGGCTCAGTTCAGACGACAAATTAGGCAACGGAGGAGGGGGGAACAATCGTCAGTTGTGTTGCTTATTGTGTCGTCTGGAGGGCAGCACACAACACACACACAACTGACAGTACGTTAATCAGGCACTTTAAACAACGGAGCGAAACAATAGGCTTGCATGTTGTTTAGCCCGAAGCCCCGTTGTTTAAAGTGTCGTCCGAATTCAGCCCCCCCTCTCTCCGTGGACTATTCCATTTCGGAATAAAGTTCTGCTGCCTAGAGCAGCCAAAAAAACCCAGCCGCTCTATGCAGCTGGCAGAACTCATGGTGCATGCTGGGATATGGCTGGGGGACACACGGAGGAGAGGCTGCAACCAAAATGGCTGCCACAAGTTCCTTGCAGCCGGGGCGTTTGCCGGTTCCGAGCAGCGCCGGCTGCAGCGTGTCGTCTGTGGAGTTCCTCCTGCCTAACGCACGGTCAGTACGTTATTTACCCCTCCGTTGCTTAATATGTCATCTGAACTAAGCCAATGTCTCAAACCCGGTTAAAGTTATTCATGGCTGAGTCTTTTTGAAAGCAGTAATGGGAGTCAAGAGGAAATTATCCTATTGGCTTTAGTGGGACTAAGACATGATTAACTTGAACTGGGATGGAACTACAGGAAGTAAATATCCTTGATTTTATCTGAGCTTATTTCAAAGTAAACAAGCTTATGTTTAGTATGTTATATTATTAAAGGTCAATTACCTTAATATGATTGAATTGAATTCTTAATCATACCCAAGGCCTCTTTCACTGAACTGATTTCTAGATTGTTTTTGTTTGTTTTTGTTTGTTTTTTTGTAAAATTTATATTTTATGCATTCTTGATCACAGAAGCAGGTCTAATAAATGGGTTTTCCCCCCATTATTGCTTGATGTCTTTTTTTTTTTTTGTAAAAGGATGAGTACTGTCTACGCAACATAAGCACCTTTTAAGTTCCATCGTTTTCAATGGGAGAGATTAATAACTTAACTTTGACTGCATCATGGCTGGTCAATTCAAATGTTTTATTTTGCAATGGTTCCTTTTTATATATTTGCCAAGATATACATTCAAATTTGTTTATTTTCTTTATTGTTGTTGATGGCTTTGTGATTGATACGGAACCAATATCAATATCTAAATGCAATAGTTTTTAGACTTCCTAAAGTCAAAGTACTCTTTTGACAATAAGCAATAAATGTCTATTGGTTCTCATTGTTCAACTGTGAGAGGGCCAAACAACACATTGGCTCAATTCGGATGACACAATAAACAACTGGTGTGGGGGAAACAATCGTCAGTTGTTTTGACTATTGTGTCATCCGAATGCTGCCATAGTCAACTCAGTGCTGATCCTCATCCACACCACAGTTGATTATTATCATGTTGTGTGGGGAGTATCCCCTAGGGTTAGGGTTAGGGTTAGGGTTAGTCAACCCACCATTGACTATTGTGTCGTCCGAATTGAGCCATTGCCTTTAATAGGCAGCATGCAGCTATGCCTGTTCTATTTTCTTATGTGAAAGTAAACATGGAAGATCCAGTGTTAGAATGTAAGCCTTTGTGGCAAGGATTTGTTGTTTTATTGTTTTATTCTATACAGTGCCATGTGCATTGATGGCAATATACTGTTGTTGTTATTATTATTATTGTTTGCATCAGATGATCGACACTACTGCTTTATAATGGTTTATAACAGTTTTAATTAACCAGTTTAAAACTGTTATAAACTGCTCTAAAGCAGTAGTGTAGATCGGCTCTAAGTGGGGATACGGTGGTGTTTTTTTTTAATATTCCCTCTCCCCCACATACATACTTTGATACCCATCTGGATCAGAACAAATGCCCCCCCACACACACATGGGCTTGTTGAGACAACATGCTAAGCCATGGTTAGGCTGCTGACCCTTTTTCAGAAAATGTTTGGTGAGTGTGCTTAATCCATGGTTAGGAATGATTCACATGACACACTAAGTCATGGTTCACATAATGTGTTAAGCCATAACGTTTAGCTCAAAATGCTTAATTACCATGGCTTAGTGTGTCATCTGAATGGGGTCTACATAAATCACAGGCATGGGGAGGATAATCTGGGTATATCTGAGGAGCCTGGGTTTGTTTTGTTTTGTTTTGTTTTTGTAGTTTTTTGAAGTGTTGAAGTGGTTTTTTAAATGTACAGATTGTGTGTATGTTGTATGTTTTTGCTGTTTTAATTTTTGTATATTGTTTTTAATTGTTTTTAATCCTATGTAAACCGCCCAGAGAGCTTCAGCTATGGGACGGTATACAAATGTAATAAATAAATAAATAAATAAATAAATAAATAAATAATCTGGATCAGAACCATAGCAGGGAACAAAGGGTTAAAGCTCCCCTACCCTGCATTCTAGGCCCTGAACCATAGTGTGCCTATTTTGGAATAAGAAAAAAAGAACAGATTACCTAGCTGCATTCTACATTTTAAAAGGAAAATGGTTTTATCCTGAGTTAAAAGTGTACTATAGAATGTGTTCAACATTTCTCTCTGTCTGGGCATTGCAGGGAAGGCAAGTGATGTTGGTATTGTTATTATTAAAAAAAGCTTGTCTGACATTATGGATCTCCTTATTGAAGAAATCCTGATAAACTTCAGTAGAACACATGATTTGAAAACTATTGCCCTAAATACTTATTTAAATGAAAGCAAGTTTCTTCCATAATGTGTAGCTAGCTACTAGGCTCATTTACATTCTCCTTTACAATATTTCAGCTGACTTTGAAAGTCAATAGCACCTGTTGGAATAGGGGGATTGATTCACAAACCACACAGGCATATTTGGCACTGAAGCAACTAAGGCCCTTTCCACACCTGGGATTTTCCCTATGACCATCCCTGGGTGGTCCCTGTGCAGTGGTGGATGGGGAACAGGCATGGGTTTTCCCAGGAATAATGAATTCCTGGGAAAACCCAATCTCCTGAGACCGTGGGAGGTGTGGGCGCCCATCTCCCCTGGTGCCCACTTATTCGCGTGGCACGGCTCCGTGCCCATCAGAGGAATGGGGAAGCAAGTCTGCCATCCCCAGGATGACGGGGGCAATTTTGGTGTTGTTTTTTTTTTAAAAAAAACACCACGTACCTTTTCGATCCATTTTTTTTTAAAAAAAAATGGTGGGCATGACGTTGCGACTTCCCAGGAGGAAGCTGGGACACTGCACTTCCTGTTTGACAAGCAGGGGACGATACCGGAAGCTGGTAAGTCTGTGATCATCCCTAGGCCCTCCCTGTACACTTTAGGTGTAGAAAGGGCCTAAGTAAGCCTTACTGAAACCAATGGATCTGAGCCAATTCACGTGCAAGTAGATGACTTAAGCAGTTTGTGGACAGCAGTAAATTCTGTGCAGTCTTATATTGTATTTCCAGAGTTTAACAATTATGCTGCTTGTTTCTCTTCAGTTTCCAAATAAAAAAAGACCAACCTCCCCGGCACCAAATTGTATAAACCAAATAATTATTTGTTTTCATGACTGTTTTAATTTTGTTGTTGTTGTTGTTTATTTAATCTTATTATTATTAGCTGCCTTGAGCACCATTTTTGGGTGGATTGGTGGGATATAAATCAAATAAGGTCTCAATCCAAAGCTTGTGGTTTAAATTTATGTGAACTGCCCAGAGAGGTTGGGCTATTGTATGGTATAGAAATGTAATAAATTAATCAGTAAATGAAGGTTAGATAGAAAAAAATGTCCTGGCTGGGCATGCTGGGAATTGTAGGACTTTTTCTGTCTAAATATGCATCCTGTTGGATTGCATCCTAAATAAATAAATATTGTTCTAGTGAGTGAGATTAAGTATATTTGATAAAATATTTCTTTTTACTTAGGAAACCGGTCTCTCAGCGTAATGACAGGAGGCAAGCTCAGTTGTGTATAATTGTTCTCATTTTATTTTTAAATCAGGCCTGAATGTCTTGAGAATCATTTATCACATCATCTCTATTATTTATTAAGATGGCAACAGCATTTTCATCTCCTCTTTTACATACCAGGATGTTCTTGACAGTGTCATGAGCTTCATAACGTTGCTTAACTTTTAGACATTAAATATTTAGTTTACCTGGGGAGAGGAAAGTTAATCTTTATTTTACAGGACTGGTAGTATCATGGATACTAGTCTAAGATGGAATAAGCTAGTGTTCATGCAGTGACATAGTAATAGAAAAGATTCTGTAAACAGACATGGAAAATGGAATTGAAACTTTTCTGTGAACAGTCCCATAGTGAAGATTCCACTGTGGGTTGTATTCCCAACAGGTTCAAGCAATGGCAACTGCTTAGAATTTTCCCCTCCAAATATGGTACGTGCTATATAAATCTATGAAGTAAATAAAAATAACATGTTATAGATGTGTGAAACCTCCCTGAGAAATTATTTCATCTTTTCTTTTTTTATTTAACTTCCCTCAGAATTCCTACTAACTGATGGATAAGAGATCAGTAATATCCAAACTGGAGGAAGTGTGCAACACTTTTCCTGCCACCATTTCCTTACTCCTAATGGCCCTAGAAATACTATTTGTGGGCATTTAGGGGAGTACTTGGGAGAGGGAATTTGAAGAACTGCCTGCTTCCACATCAGCCTCAAATACTGAAATATGTTGGTGGCCATGTTTCCCACTAAAATATCCTGGAATTTGAGTGATCTTCTGAGGCATTGTCAAAACAAAGTTGGTGGCCTCCTAGACCCCCTTTAAAGGAGGGGGGCCTCTCATGACAACTATTAGCAGTAGGCCTTGTTGGAGCTCTGACAACTGGCCAAAAAAGTCACCTGCTGATGTCTGCTCTGTCACTGCTTATTGGTATCTCTTTATGAGTCGCTGCTCTGAGCTTGTCTGTCTCTGCCAGGGATGAACTGTGGGCAGTCAGAAGTGAGTCAGGACTGTGGGACAAGCCAGTAAGAACTAAAAGTCAGAACCAAAGTGTGAACCAGTCAGAAGGCTTAAGAACCGAGCTGGAAAACAGGACCAAAAAGCAAGTCAGGACCAAAGGACAAAGAAAAGCAATCTAGAAATCATGACTGAAGAACGTCTAAATATTAGGGGTGTGCACGGACCCCCCGGATCGGATCGGGACCCGGATCGGGACCTCCAATTTTGTCATGGATCGGTTTGGACAAAATCGGAGGCCCCCCGGACCGGATCGAGTCCGATCCCAATCCAAAAATCGTAAATTTTTGGATCGGCCGCCATTTTTTTCCCCATAGACTCCCTACCGCCCCTGGGGCCGTCCGCTTCCATCTGCTGGCGCACGTGGGCGCCCGCGGATAGAAGCAGACGGCTCTGGGGGGGGTAAGCCCCCTTCCCCGCCGCTGCTTACCTTTTAGGGATGCCTGCTTCCGTCCGGCGCCTGCGGCTACCACCAGCGGGCTTTGCGGCTTGCTCTAGAGTAGCGCGCCGGGTAATCACCAGCCGCGCCACCCTGGTGCAGGCTGCGGAGCCTGCTGGTAGTAGCCGCCGGCGCCGGACGGGCGTCCCTAAAAGGTAAGCGCCCCACTCCTCCCCTCCGCGCGCCCCCTCCTCACCGTTCCGGGACATTCGCTCCCGTCCGGCGCCGGCGGCTACTGCCAGGGGGCTTTGCGGCTTGCTCTAGAGTAGCGCGCTGGGTGATCACCCAGCGCGCCACCCTGGAGCAGGCCGCAGAGCCCGCTGGCAGTAGCTACCGGCGCCGGATGGGAACGGACGGCCCGGAAAGGTAAGGGCCCCCCTCCTCCCCGCTGCGCGCCCCCTCCTCCCCTCCGCGCGCCCCCTGCTTACCTTTCCAGGCCGTCTGCTCCCATCCGGCGCCGGCGGCTACTACCAGTGGGCTCCGCGGCCTGCTCTAGAGTAGCGCGCCGGGTGATGTCATCACCTGGCGCGTCACCCTGGAGCAGGCTGCGGAGCCTGCTGGTAGTAGCCGCCGGCGCCAGACGGGAGCGGACGGCCCTCAAAGATAAGCGCCCCCCTCCTCCCCTCCGCCCCCCCCCCTGCTGTCCACTTTTATCGGCGGGCGCCCGCTGGCGCCCCCCAATGGAAGTGGTGGTGGGCGCCAGTGGGCGCCCGACGATCCGACGATCCGCCGAACCGGTTCGGAGCCTTTTCAGATTGGTTTGGACTGGATCGGCCGATCCAGCTGTTGGATCGGAAATCGGATAATTTATCCGATTTCCCACTGGACCGGACTTGGATCGTGGATCGGGTCCGATCCAGTGCACATCCCTACTAAAAATACACCAGACCTCCAAAGATACCGTTTTGCTCAAACATGATACAATTGCTACAGGAAGCACTCTTATACTTTTTTTCCTGTCCAGGAAGGTCTAATAGCCAATCTCAGTGGGTGGAGTCCGTCCATAGCCTGAAGGTACTTCACTTGAGAAGCTGCCACGTCCAATTTACTGAATTACCACATGGGGCAGCTGGACACTAAACTCCTGATGTTTTCCAGTCAGGAAGCTCATCCAGTACAATGACTCACACAGAAACAAAGGCAGGCAACTCCTTCAGAAGGGGATAATCCTTATTCATTCATACTTGAAAAGCAAACTTTTTGGGGTGTAAAAAATGAAAGAAAGGTGCCTCCAATTTTATTTCAGAAAAAAAGTAAACAGCTATTACGATGTTTTCAAAACAGCATGGAGATATGAATTGATAAGCTCTGTACACCAGCAAAGATCCTGTTGTCCAAGACAAGAAACAGTAGCATACACACACACACACACACACACACACACACAAACCCCTCACAAATACCCTCCTTTTCACAAATAGTTTTGAATATTTGTAAGATGAATAAGCTGGAAATTGATTCCTTGTTTTTCAACAAAATTTTGTAAGCTGCAATTTGGATCAAGCTATGAGCTGAGAATTTAGAAAAAGAACTGAGTTAGTTTTCCTCAAATGATTTTGCCATCTAGCTGAAAGAATAAAAAAACAAATCAGCCCGCATAATAAAATCGTTCGGTGTTCTGCTGTTATGAAACTTCAGTATTTGAAGGCTTGTCATTTTTTAAAAGAAATATTTAGGTGGCATTTACAAAGTTAGGCTGTGCAGATATCGAAATGCTTTCAAGACCGAAGGCTCAATTTGAAAGAATTGAGACAAAGCAAAGTTTATAGAGCTGAATGTCAAATATAGGAATATTGTGGAGCTGCCTTATACCAGGTCAGTCTGTTTTTTTTCCATCTAAATAACATAATAAGAGTTCTGCTGAATCAGACCAAAGGCCTGTCTAGTCCAGTATTCTGTTCACACAGAATGGCCAACCAGCTGTCTATGGGGAACCCACATGTTGGACATGAGTGCAACAGCACCCTCCTGCCCAGGTTCCCCAGCAATTTGTGTAAAAAAGCATACTGCCTCTGATACTGAAAATTGTATATAGTAGGGGTGTGCACCGGACCAGGTCCGATCCACGATCCAGATCGGAAAAGATCGGTTGATTGCACCTTTACTTCCCTCCCCCCTTCCCCCACTCACGCTCCTTACTCAGCATGCCCTCGCTGTACTTTGGAACAGGCTTCAAGGCCTGTTTCTCAGTAGTACTGAAGCAGTGGGCGGCAGTGGATGGTAGCGAGGAGGCAGCAGGTAAGGAGCGTGAATGGGAGGGGGAGAGAGGGGGAGGTCCCCCATTACCTGCCAGCATCCCGCACTGCCGTCCGCTGCTTCCATACTACTGAGAAACTGAGTGGGAGGAGGGAGGTCCCCACTTACCTGCTGGGGCTGTCCACTTCCGTCCGCTGGTCCCTTCTACTGAGAAACAGGCTTCACGGCCTGCCTCTCAGTAGCATGCCGGGTGATGATGTCACCTGGTGTGCTTCTGAGAACTAGGCCACAAAGCCTGATTCTCAGTAGATTGGAAAAGCGGATAGCAGCAGATGGTAGCGGGTGCTCTGGCAAGTAAGGAGTGTGAGTGGGGGGGAGGGACAGGGGGACACTTACCTGGCGGGGCTGCAGCCGTGGCTGCAGCAGGTAAGGAGCGCGAGTGGGGGGGAGGGACAGGAAGGGAGGGAGGGGGAGTTAGATCCCCACTCACCCACCCCCATGTTTTCGCCATAGGCTTGCATTGGGGGAAAGCTTTCTTCCCCTGATGTAAGCCTATGGTGAAAACACCTAAAGTGGCGTCCGATCCGAAAATCGGACGTCCAATTTTCGGATCGGAATTGGCTCCAAACCGAACCGGGAAGCCTCCGATCCAATCCAAGGCACCAGTTCCAGTTCCGATTCTGATCCGATTTTGGGGGTCCATGCAAACCCCTAGTATATAGCTATCAGGACTAGTACCATTGATCCTCCACGAATTTGTCCAATTTCCCTTTTAAAATCATCAAACTTGATGGCCATCATTACATCTTCTGGTAGCAAATGACATAGTTCCATAGTTTAACTATTCTGACTGGTATTAGTTCTCCATGGCCTCGGGTAGAGGTCTTTCCCATAACATGATCCTTTTAACTGGAGATACCTGAGATTGAACCCAGAACCTTCTACATGCAAAGCATGCACTTGCCAATTGTTCCTCCCCATTCGTGGAAGGAGTTGGTCTTGTTCAGCATCACTTTCAGCAATCAGTTTTTGAGATCCATGCTGTCTTTGCGGGGGTTTGTTCTCAATCCATTCCCAGAGATTTAATTATGCCATCACAATGATCATTCATTGTTTTCAAATTAGCCTTTTGGGACACTCTTCTCAATGCAACCAGTTTGTCGAAGTCTTACCTTGCATGCATTCTCCATAATTGAAATGTTAATTATTCTTAGTGTAATTATTATTGATGGAATTGCTCATATCTATTATTGAAATGAACAAGAGGGTCAAACACTGATGAATTAGAATTTAATAAGTCTATCTGACAATAGTTAATGATGTCTCCCTTCCTCCTATTTATTACTTATGCATCCTCTCGACAATTTAAATTTATGTGCTTTTTGGAGAGGCTTAAATAATATAAATGAAAGCCTTTCTGTTTCTGAGGTATGTCTGAGTCTGCAGTTTTTGTTAGCACTTAATCAAGAGCAGGTGTAAAACTGCCCAAAGCTAGAATAATATAATTAAAGTTTGTCCTAGAAAGCTTAGAATTTTTTGTTTTTGTTTTTAAAGCCACGTTGCACTTGTTATAGATTCTGCAGTTTAGGGTAATTGAGAATAGATGCAATTTGATTTGTAGGAAAGTGCTATGCAAAATATTACACTCTGGCAATGAGCAATTGCAAACATTATTATGTCTGAGAGGTGGAAACTCTCACAATGCTATGGCATTGCAAAGCAACTGCAAACTTGGTTGACCAAAATGTCTGGACCAACCATTCTCTTGCTATTGGTGGGGGTGGGGTGAGAGTAGGGGTAGGGAACAAATCCCTCTCTCTCTCTCTCTCTCATTTGATGGTGTCTATGTCTCACGTTTCCAGTGCAAAACTGCTCCTGCTCCAGGATTTTGTGGGTCCTGAACATTAAGATATACATGGGTCCATTCCCTATAATTCCCATTTTGCCTCCTTTCTCACACCATATCAATAGCAAGAAAAACAGTGCTAGTAGGACCAGGAGGAAACCATGTAATGACTTGCCACCAGAAAATGGTTGTTTGTCCCAGTAGTGTCTGAGATGCCTCTGGGGTGCAGATCTCCCATTCTTTCTTGGGCCCAATCTACACCGAGCAGGATATTGCTCTAGGAAAGTAGTATGAAAGTGGTATATAAAAGGCAGGAGCCACACCAAGCAGGATATAGCACTATGAAAGCAGTATATAAGAAGTAGGAGCCACACTAGTGCTTTATAGCAGTATTGAAATGCACTGACAACTGTTGGGGCCCATTGACACATACCAAATACTACTTTCATAGTGCTATATCTTGCTTGGTGTAGATCTGGCCTTAGTGTCAATTGATCACTACTTAGTCATTGCTTCTTTTTAGCATTGCCTGGGCTATAAAAAGCAAAGGAAACCATGTTCTACTGTTGCCCATTCCATTAGGAAATGGGAAGTTTCCTCAGAGGCCCTACAAACTGGAAATTGGCCCAGAGGTGCAAAGGCATCTGGGACTCTTTCCCATTTCCTAGCGGTCGGGACCCTCAGCAGTAATAGAGCACAATTTTCTCACATAATTTTTAGCCATTGTGGTGCTGACGACATTAAAAAGAAGGTTTTGATACTTCTGGCATCCCTCATTTGGAAATGGGAGATCACCCCAGAGGCTCTGGAACCATTACATCACCTCTGGATCCAGGCAACAGTGTACAGGAGCCAGGTTAATATGGAGTATTTACTATTAAGAAATAAGAGGGGCAACAGTGGACTGTTCTAGAGTGTGAGTCGTACTCTACAGCCTTCAAGTGCCTCTCCCATCACAAAATGGATGGCACTCTGCTTCCTCTGCTGCTGCCTGTCACTTCTCCCACTGGGAACTGGGAGACTCCTGCCATGTCTCTGGTTGGCGGAGTCCCCTCTGTTAGGCCATGATTCCTGATTCCTGATGCTAGGCTTGAAGGTGAAATAAAAAATAAAGAATCAGTTCCTACAAAACCACTGATAAAATAATGAAAACCATAGAGCAGAGTTGGGGAATGTGTGCTCCTACCCAACATTGGTGGACAGCAACTTCCATCAGCTCTAGCTAGCGCATGAGGGCTGATGGGAGTTGCAGTCTAACAACATCTGGAGAGCCACATGTTCCCCATTCCTGCAATACAGCATATTATACGGCGAATAATATGGCATCATACCTATTGGTAGAAATAGCCTAATTCAATCAAATCATTTGTAAAGAAACAAAGATGCTTTACCATATGGAAAAATGCAGGCAATGAAGTAGCTTAGCGAGTTTCTCTGGGGAAGTCACTATGTCATGTAAATACCCCAGTGTAAATGTTCTCCCATAGCTGAACTCCACAAATAATAATAATAAAAAAAGACATGGAGCACAGCCTCACAATATAACCTGAGTGGGATGGGAATGTGAGATGGGAAAATAGGGCTATTGCTAAGAGGATATGTGCAAATAGATAGAACAGCCTTCCCCAACCTGCTGTCCTCCAGGTGTTTTGGACTACAACTCCTAGCATTTCTTACCATTGGCTATGTTGGCTGGGCTGATGGGAATTGAAGTCTAAACATCTGGAGAGTACCAGGTAGGGATGTGCATATCAGCAAAACTTGAGCTTGCCAAAGTTCTCAGAATTCCATCTTGAAGCTTACTCCAACTTTAGTCTGTATCAGATTATGAGCTTTGTGTGTGTGTGTGAAAATTTGTGCATATTTCCATGTTTATTTTCCCCAAATGTATGCATCAACTGTGTGCATTTTTTAAATGTACGCATTTTCAAATGTACTCATTTTCAAATGTACTTTTTAAAGTGTACACAGTTTTCTCCCATGATTAAAGCATATTTGTGTACATTTCTGAAATGTACTCATGCTTTTGAGATTATATATATATATATATATATATATATATATATTTGGGGGGCACATATCACAGTGCAAGCTTATGTAAGCATACACAAGACTAGCACAGTTAACTGTGTATATTTACAAAAACATACAATGCTATCCACCTTTCTTACAATTTTCAAAGGGTCTTAATAAACCAGGGTATACTATGAGTAGTTCATAGTTCATATATTCACTTACCAGTCAACAAATATCTTGTAATCAAGAGTAATGAAATATGCATGAATATGATTCAGGCCAAAATAAATGAATGTGTGGACCGACTCCATTGAAAATTGTTGGTATATGAGGAGATACATAATTTCTATCTGTGGCAAAGATTTCAAAGAAATATTTTTTAAAAATAATAATAATACAACCCTATTTGTGCAAATTTCAAGATCCTCCTATACTCCTGAGGTACTCTGGGAAGTGAGCAGAAGTCACTGCGAGCAGCAGAGAAGTTGGACTTCGACTGACTGGCTCAAGGCAGCGGCCTGGGATCTGAAGCAGTGGGGAGGATTTGCATACTCCTTAGGAATTCTGGGAAGCGAATAGAAGTCACCACAAGCAACAGAGAAGTTGGACTTCAATTGACCAGCCCAAGACAGTGGCCCCAGCTGCCTAACAGCTCACGAAGGTTAACAAATCTACTTTTTTTCTTTTCTTCCTCCATAGCATATAACAGATGGAAAGGAGTCTCTAGTGGTAGCAACCTGCAAAGTGGGTGCAATGTTTGTGCTCTTGCCTGAGATCAACATGGTGTACACCTGCAACAAGTACAAACTGGTTGCACTATTGGAAGAAAAAGTGAGAGTACTCGAGCAGTGGGTGTCCACCCTCCGAGGAATAAGAGAAGGCGAAGAGTTCTTAGACAGAATAGTGAAACTGCAACAGCAACAAGAAGCACAAGAGATGGAAGCCGGGCAACAGCAAGTTGAGGCAGAAGTGGAGAATGCTGAAGTGAGGAGAGACAATGAAGAGGAGACTCCCTGGAAAAGGGTGACAGTTAGGAGCAGAGGAACTAGGAGACACTCTGCACCAGTGGAAACACTAGAGCTAGGTAACTGCTTTGAGCTACTGGAGGATGAGACTGGAGGAAAGCCAGTACAACAGTGAGCAAGAGGCAGGAGGTCACTTGACTAAGAAGAAGAGAAGAGCAGTCATTGTGGAAGACTCCCTGTTGCATGGGATTGAAACCCAAGTGTGTCATGAAAACCCATGGACTCACCAGTTATGCTGTCTCCCTGGAGGACAGATTAGAGAAGTGACTGAAGGGTTGCCAAAGCTCATCAAGCCCACTGACACATATCCTTTTCTTCTCATCTACGTAGGAACAAATGATACTGCCAAGTGGGCTATAGAGAAATCAGGTCACGCATTGAAGCTCTGAGAAGAAAACTCAAGAACTTTGGGGCCCAGATAGTTTTCTCATCAATCCTTCCAGTTCTTGGAAGAAGAATAGAAAAGGAAAGAAAAATACTCTGGGTGAACGACTGACTACAAAGGTGGTGCCAACGTGAGAGATTTGGATTCTGGGACCATGGGCTATGCTACTTGGAAGATGGACTGCTGGCAAGGGACAGTTTGCACCTCACAAGGGCTGGGAAGAATGTGTTTGGCCACAGCATGAAGAATTTCATAAGGAGGGCTTTAAACTGAATCCTACAGGAGAGGGAGATGTAAACTTGGAGGCAACAATGGATGAAAGTTTATGCACCACAACAGAGAGAACAGCTCTAATAGCTCCCAAAAATAGTCTTCACAATAATGTAGGAAAGAAGCCAGACCATAAAGCACATGGTCTTCGATGTCTATATACTAATGCCCAGAGTATGGGAAACAAACAGAATGAACTCGAACTCTTAATACATGAAGGCAAAGACAACTTGATAGGTATAACTGAAACTTAGTGGGATGACTGCCATGACTGGAATATAGCAATTGAAGGTTATAACTTCAATTAAGGAATAAGGAAGCAGAGTTGCACTATATGTTAAAAATACTTATCCCTGCACAGAAATATAGGAGGATGAGCCTACCTGCATTAAATAAGAGGAACATGATAGTTAGAATCTACTACTGACCACCCAATCAAGGAGAAGATGAGGATGAAACTTTTGATAACCAAATTGCCAGTATTTCAAGGAAGTGTGATGTAGTAGTAATGGGGGACTTCAATTACCCTGATATCTGTTGGGAGACAAATTCTGCCAAAAGTGTCCCCTCCAAGAAATTCCTGACATGTGTGGCTGATAACTTTCTCATACAAAAATTGGAGGAAGGAACTAGAGGATTGGCTATCCTTGCCTTGATGCTGACCAATAGGGATGACTTAGGGGATAAAGTGGCAGTTAGGGGAACTCTGGAGGAAAGTGACCACATCATACTTGAGTTCTCAATTTTAAAGGAAGCAAAAGCTGAGTGTAGCCATACACATACTCTGGGTTTTAGGGAAGCCAATTTTAATAAACTCAGAACTATGGTAAATAAAATCCCATGGCAAGTGACCCTAATGAAAAAAGGAGTCCAAGATGGGTAGGAGTTTTTAAAGAAGGAAATTTTAAATTCACAAACAATTCCAACTAGAAAAAATAACAGAAGAACAACATAAGAAACCCATGTGGCTCTGCAAAAAGCTTAGATATGATCTGAAAACAAAAAAAAGCACACATATAGGGAGTGGAAGGAAGGCCAGGCTACAAAAGAAGAGTACAGATAGGTAGCACAGAAGTTCAGGAATGACATCACAAAGGCTAAAGCTGAGAATGAGAGGAGGCTAGCAAGGAATGCCAAAAGCAACAAAAAAGCTTTCTTCAGGTATGTGTATAGTAAAAGACAGAGGAAAGAAATGGTGGTTCAACTACTCAATAAGGATGGCAAATTGATAACAGATGACAAAGAAAAGGCCAAAGTGCTCAAGTCAATACTCACTTTGGTTCAGTCTTCTCCCTACGGCGGATCTATGACCACCCTGGCAAAAATGAAGGACAAGCTGTCGGGGCAGGATTGCAGCTTGAGATTCATAAACAAATGGTCAAAGACACCTAATTTCTTTGAATGAGTTCAAATATCCAGGGCCTGAAGAACTGCATCCTAGAGTAATAAAGGAGCTGGCAGAAGAACTCTCAGAACCACTGTCTATTATCTTTGCAAAATTATGGAAGACGGGTGAAGGACTGGAGGAAGGCTAATGTCATCCCTATCTTCAAAAAGGGCAAAAAGGAGGAACCTGGGAACTACAGACCAGTTAGTTTGACATCAATCCCTCGGAAAATTTTGGGGCAGATTATAAAGAAGTCAATCTGTAAGCACCTTGAAAACAATGCAGTGATCACTAGAAGCCAGCATGGATTTGTCAAGAACAAATCCTGCCAGACTAATTTGATCTCATATTTTGATTGGGTAACCTCCCTTGAAGATTGTGGGAATGTGGTGGACATAATATATCTTGACTTCAGCAATGTTTTTGACAAAGTACCCCATGACATTCTGATTAGCAAACTAGCTAAAAGTAGGCTAGATGGAAAAACTATTAGGTGGATCCACAGTTGACTACAGAGTCAACTCAAAGAGTGCTTTTCAATGGTACCTTCTCAAACTGTGGGGAGATAACGAATGGGCTACCACAGAGCTCAGTCCTGGGCCCAGTGCTCTTCAACATTTTTATTAATGATTTGGACAAGGAGGTGCAGGGAAGGCTTAACAAATTTGCAGATGACACAATACGCGGTGGGGTAGCTAATAGCATGGAAGACAGAAACTATCTTCAAAGTGATTTTGATAGGCTGGAGTACTGGGCTGAAAACAACAGGATTAAATTTAATAGGGATAAATGCCAAGTTCTACATCTAGGAAAAAGAAACCAAATGCACAGTTACAAGATGGAGGATACTCGGCTTAGCAATACTACAATCTTGGAATTGTTGTAGATCACAAGCTGAATATGAGTCAACAGTGAGACATGGCTGCAAAAAAAGCAAATGCTATTTTGGGCTGCATTAATAGAAGTATAACTTCCGAATCGCGTGAGGTACTGGTTCCCCTCTATTCCCCTCTAACCAGTGCCTCATCTACTCAAGATGAGGCACTGGTTAGGCCTCATCTTGAGTATTGCATCCAGTTATGAGCACCTCACTTCAACAAGGGTGCAGATAAACTGAAGGGGTTCAGAGGAGGGCAATAGGATGATCAGGGTTCTGTAAACAAAGCCCTATGAGGACAGACTGCAAGAACTGAGAAGACTGAGGGTAAACATGATAGCACTCTTCAAAGACTTGAAGGGTTGTCACACAGAGGAGGGCCAGGATCTCTTCTTGATCATCCCAGAGCGCAGGACACAGAATAATAGGCTCAAGTTACAGGAATCCAGATCCCGGCTGGACGTCAGGAAAAACTTCCTGACTGAGTAGTGCGACAATGGAACCAATTACCTAGGGAGGTTGTGGGCTCCCCCACACTAGAGGCCTTCAAGATGCAGCTGGACGGCCATCTTTCATGTGTGCTTTAAGGTGGAGCAGGGGGTTGGATTCGATGCCCCTATAGGCCCCTTCCAGCTTTACTATTCTATGATTCTATGATTCATATGCAAATTACAATTTGCACAAATTTATTTATTTATTTATTTGCAATATTATACTGCTCCCAGCCCGAAGATTTTGGAGCAGTGAACAGATAGTATAAAAGAATAAAACAGAATAAACACATCTTGAAAATTACGTTTTAAGAAGCAAGGTTCAGAGAAAACCACGGCCACTCATTCAGGGAAAGCTTCTTAGAATAACAATGTTTTCAGGAGGTGCTGAAAACAATACAATGTTTGCATTGGCCTGACCTCCAAAGGCATGGAATTCCATAGAAAGGGGACCACCACACTAAAGGCTCTTCTCCCGATGGACTCCAATCAGACCATAGGTCCATGTGGAACCACCAGGAATAGCCCCTCAGATGACCACAGGTTGACAGGGGTGAACTTGAAAAAAAATGTCAAAACTTGAAAAAATGCACAATTGTTTTACGGAATCGGGGGGAAATCCACTACAGTCTGTCGTTGCTTACTAGAATGTAAGCACTATGGAATCCCATCAGGCTTAATTTCTCAGCATCACACATCCCTAGTCATCAATTAATGAGTGAATGTGTATATGTGCAACTAAAAGTTAAATGGTTGACAATGCAGACCCTGTGGACTACTCTCATACGTTAAAAGATCATTTTTACCATGTTAGTTTGTTTTTCTTATTCACACACATTACATTTTCTTCCCTTCCAAAATCCCCTTTTTGTGTAATGCTGATCATAGAGCAGCCATTTCCTATGTCAATTATTGTACATATGCATGTTTGTCTCATATATTATTATAGATCAAGAGGTCAGAGACTAAAAGTATAATAATAACAAGTTTTGTGAAACATGTAAAAATTGAAATGCCATTTCTTAAGGAAGAATATAGTCATTCAGATACAATGCTTAATCAAAAGACTGCTAAAAATAGGCAATTTCAGCTTTATGGAGTGGTTCTAAGACATTTAAAGAAAAAGAAAGAAGATGCCCAATAATTGCTGTCCAAATGATTAGCTTCTCTTTTATTCATCTTTCTTAAAACCTTAGCAACAACATTCCTGAATGGGAGTATGAAATCACTAGATAATCACCAATAATGTATTTTTCAGCAATTTATTTGGTTAAAGAAATTTATATCCTGACATTCCACTGTAGTCACAAGAGTGCTCAGAAAGGCTTGCAACAAAGTAAAACTACAAAATAAATCATAGATGTCAATACAATAAAATAAGATAAAACAGAGACCCCATGTCTATTTTTGACTCTCTGTTGCCCACCTCACCCTAGTTGGTTATATGGATACCAGGCTGGTGCAGGGAAGGCATTAGTAAGCAGCTTTTGCAGCAACTCCTCTCCTCAGTGAAGCTGTTGCTGGGGCTTGAGTCTAGAAATTAAGGGAAGGAGGGAGCAACTTCCTCTGTTTCCTCCACCTAAGTTTAATTTGGACAAGGCCTCACTTTGGCACCCTCATCGCTCTGGCATCCTCATTGACCTTATGCTTGAAAAGGCAGAGTCCAATTGGCTGAGCTCAATGCCACTCTCGCTCTGAGTCTCCTGCCATTTATCCAAGATATTCTGAGACAATGAAGATGCCAGAAATGCATGCTATTGTCTTGTCAACCCCCTTCACCTCCTAAGAGCTGCTCACTGTCTGACATAGTCTGGCGACTCCCAGGGCAACAGGGGCCAAGACCTCTCCCCCAAAGTCTGGCCCTAATGGTGACATTGGCCACAATGTCTGACAAACACCTAAGTCTACTGAGATGGTACTTACTCAGAGCAGGATAAAGCAGCTCAAACCCCCTGAGACCAAGTTTGAAATGGTAAAGAAAGCTTATGAACATTCTTCGGCATCCTTCAGAATTTCTCATTTGTGTTGCTGAAGCAGAAATGTCGAAATGTTGCTTGAGGTGTAGTTTGGAAGTATTTATAAAAATGTGCAAACAACCATACACACCCTGGAACAAAATATACTGGTTTTGCCTGTTGGTTGGATGGTTTGCTTTTTATTTTTGGCAAGCTTTTGGTTTTCTTCAGAAATCCTCAAATGTTTCATCCAAAAAGGTGCCTCCAATCTGTGGCTTTGCTACAGGTGAATTGGCTGAACTGAGCTGTGCTTTTCCAAGCATGAGAGTTGTTCCATAGAATGGAGCTGTGCTTTTGTAGGCATGAGAATGGTTATATTGGGGCTTGCTTTGGAGTCGTCATGAATAGAATTGAACTGTACTTGTATGCTTGGCGGAAAAAAATGTCAAAATTTGTCTGAATCGATCTATATTTGGCCCCCACCGCAAGTCCTTAGCCCCACCCACTGCTGAAATTCACCCACTGCAAGACCCTTTCCAAATTGAATTTGGCCTTTGAACTGAAAAGTCTTACACCATATCTGTTCCAGTCTGATGTAAAACAGACGTACTGTCGACAGAAAATGCTGAGTACATATACACGTATGCACAGCTATAGTTTAGGAAAATTACACCGTTTAAAGCATCAGCAACTGGGAACTGGGGCTACATTTCTTATATAATTGTCTCCCACACATGTGTAAGTTTCTGTTCATTCCTCCTCCTGCTATACTGCTTTGGATGAGAAGGAGATTCTAGGAAGGCTGAGGCAAAGGAGAAAAGGAAACCAGTTAACCTTTCACCTAGGAGACAGTCTCCAAATTGTCCTACCTCCTAGAAATTACATCTTTGGGATTCCATCAGTGCCTACTTAACAGCAATCATCACAACAATCTTCACTGCCATCTCAGGCCTATTGGCATGCCTAGCAACCAAGAAGAAATGCTACCACAATTAATAGGCCAGGAAGCAAAGGGTCAAGAATGCAGGTGGTGCACAAAATGAGCAAGCAACATTCATTACAGCCCATCTCTATGGACACATTTCCATATATATCTCTACCTATAAAGCGGAAAGTCTGTGTGCATCACGTAGGTCCAGAAATGTTTACCCTCTTCCACATATGGTACTGCCTTAATACTGTTCATCCAGACAGATCTTCGTGTACATAGATCAGAAAAAAAATCTAAAAACATGATTTTTGGGGTTTTAAGTATTTTTGATAAAGAATGTAATAAAAACCTAGGTTTACGCTTACAAGTCCCATCATGCCTTGGGTGGAACTCCCATCATGCCTTGGGTGGGAGGCCAGACTTACCAGCCTTTGGCGGCCATTGTGATTCTTAAGACCAGACTCGAGCAGTCAACCCAATTCCACATAAAAGGAAACTACCCACATAAATGGGCTGCATCCATTTGTGGTGCCTCCTCCCACCTGCCATGTGTGGCTTTAAAATCATAACTAGATACTACAGCGTGTCTTTGAGAAGCTAAACTCTGGACATGCTCAAAGGCATCCTGTCCTGATATCGCTGTTTTCCCAGAAACTGGGGGAAGCGCACACACAGCTTTCACCCTTAAAAGGGAGGGGGGAGGGAGGAAAGGGAAGCACTCTGCGCATGCCCAGAAATCAGCTCAACAAAGCAGGGGAAATGCCTGGCCCAGCCCTGGCTCTTCAGTACAGACTCCTGGTGTAGCACTTGGTGAGTGAGAAGCACAGGCCAAGGCAATCCCAGCAGGACTGGCTGGAGCTGGGTGCATCCACTGATAACTGCTTACCTCCCTCCTGGACGATGCCACTCCTCGACGCTCTATCGAGGAGCAGCATCGGCAACAAGATGATGTCTCAGAGAATAAGGAGAACCTGCGGGCTGCCAAAGGCATGCTGGGAGGTGTAGTACTGGCATGTAGAGTGGCTGATTTAAAATAAAGTATGGGTGAGCAAACCCTGACCTCTCACTGTCTTTGTTCTCCTACCTGATTTTCTCCAACTGCCACTAACCCTGCCCACCATTACATTGTAGCCTCAGCTATATCAGTCAATCATTCACTCTTCTGTCTCTATAGTATAGTCAGGCTTTACATAAATATTAGGGGTGTGCACGGACCCCCCAGATTGGATCAGGACCCGGATCGGGACCTCCAATTTTGTCACGGATTGGATCGGACAAAATCGGAGGCCCCCCAGATTGGATCGAGTCCGATCCCGATCCCCAAATCGGAAAATTTTGGATCGGCCGCCATTTTTTTCCCCATAGACTTGCATTGCAATGCAAGCCTATGAGGAAAAAATGGCGGCGAGTGGGTGAGGGGGGCCTAGCTCCCTTCCCCCCGGGGCCATCTGCTGTGGACGGCCCCAGCAGCTAAGCCCCCTCCCCCGTGCTCCCTACCCCCCCGGGGCCGTCCGCTTCCATCCGCTGGCACCCGCGGGCGCCAGCGGATGGAAGCGGACAGCCTCGGGGGGGTAAGCCCCCTCCCCCCAGCCACTGCTTACCTTATAGGGACGTCCGCTCCCGTCCGGCGCCGGCTGCTACTGCGAGCAGGCTTCACAGCCTACTCCAGGGTGGCGCGCCGGGTCCCTGGAAGGTAAGTGCGCTGCGGACAGCCCCGCTAGGGAAGCCCCCCCCCGCTGTCCACTTCCATCAGCGGGTGCCCGCTGGCGCCCGCCAACGGAAGCGGCGGTGTGTGCCAGTGGGCGCCCGCCGATCCGCCGATCCATCCAAACCAGATCGAAACCTTTTCGGATCGGTTTGGATTGGATCGGCCAATCCAGCGGTGAGATCGGAAATTGGATAATTTATCCGATTTCCCCCTGGATCGGATTTGGATCATGGATCGGATCCGATCCAGTGCACATCCCTAATAAATATCATAAACTTTATTTAGTAATTCTTGGAATGTTGTGGTTTAGTTATGACAGGAAAAAAATGCAGCATAAAAAAATCTCAGCAACTTAAAAGGCCATGGAAAAAATAATATAAAAAACTCACTTGGCACTTAAAAGCCATTAATGCAGTCACTAGGCCAGCCTACTTGGGAAAAAGAAATCCACAAGCAAGTGCCACAACTAAGAAGGCCCGCTCTCCCACCACATCCCAGACAGTGTTCAAAGATTAACACATTATTCAGGGACCTAGGCTTATGCCTACAACTACCAGCATGCCTTGGGCAAAAGGGAAGACGTATCAGGCTTTGGCAGCCATTATCTGGTAGTGGCTTGCCCTCCTGGGCCTGAAGGGAGAGCTCCTGGGGCCAGCTGCATCAGTTGCTAGGCCCCATCAGGAATAGGAAGGGAGGAGGCTGCAGCACTGGGCCCGTTGCATCAGCAACCAAGCTAACCATCAGCCAGCCAGCCAGCTCCCTCAAGGCCTACTTATTGGCACGGATTGCACAGTATAGTGTGGACTGGCTCAGCCAGACTTCACTTCCCATGAGCTTCAGCAGCAGAACTCCCATTGGGAAAGTTGGGCACCACAGCAAAAGACATGCTGGGAATTGTATTATTTTGTTTTCTGTGGGGACAAGGGAAATTATGGTGATAGCTTCAAGGTAGTCTTGGCTATGCATTGAGGGTGAGAGGGAGGAAAAAACTAATTTAATTTGTTTTAAAGTTACCTCACAGGCCTAGGACTAGCCTACCTTGAAGGGTTGTCATGAGGATGAGAGAGGGAAAAAAAGAAATGAATTTAATTTGTTTAAAGGTTAACTCAGGCCTAGCACCAGCCTGCTACTTTAAGATGATTACCTCGCAGACATATATTTTAGGGGGCCCAAGCAATGCCAGGTAGAAACATGAAATCTCACATGCTGATAGGTCTGGCTGTACAATGTACCAGAAAAACCTAAAAACATTAAATTTTGGGTTTAAAGTATTTTTATGTCAGATAAAAGGTCCAAGTCACCAGTGGCTTTCACCATCCTGGCTTTCTGCCAAAACCTGTTAAATGTAGATATTATATGGTAAATTATGCCAATAATGTATTCTGCATTCTGGCTGTTTTTCTTTTTTCATAATAATAACTTCAGAGCACATGCATACAACAGTTCCTCACGTCCACTGAGATCCGCTTCCCTACTATATGTTATTCAGATATCTGGGCAATGCTGGGTCTATTTTGAAAATATATTTTTTAGGTTTGGATCTTTTTTAACTGGTAAAAAGGGTGTTATGTGTCCTGATTGTTTTTGAAGTTTAGATGGCTGCTCCGGCCAAAGCATGATGGGAAGTGTAGGCATTTCAAGTAAAACAAAAAATGTGGTTTATCACGACGCTCTAATTTAAAATACAGCTCATATTAACATAATTTTTCATTGATTTTAACAAAACAATTTAGTAACTCAAACAAACTAACAACAACAACAACAACCAACCGAAAGATTAATAAGTTGCAGAGAAATTCATTATTTATCAAATGTCATAAACATTATTCACGGACCTGAGCAACGCTGGGCATATCAGCTTATATATATATATATATATATATATATATAACCTGATATATATTCCTATCATTTGAACATTTTACTAGCTTCCTGTGAAGGATATGAGTTTCAATATTGTGAGTTGATTCTTTCCTTGGTGTTCCCTATGATTTTGCAATAGTTTACAAATACATTTTTGTAGTAATTTTTACAAGACATTGAGCTTTTCTACATGAGGCTGTTAATCTGCAGTATCTACTTTCAGTTTTTGTCACAGAATTGAAATCCAAGAACTACACAAATAATATTTCCTTTCTTCTTTTTCCACTAGGTGGTGCTATGGAAAAAGTGTTCCCCCCACACCCTTTTACAAATAATACTGCATTTTTCCTGCTTAAAAAAAAACAAAACACTTATTGAAAGTGCTGTTTAAAAACAGAAGCAAAACTCGAGGATTTATTTATTTATTACATTTCTATGTTGTCCAATAACTGAATCTCTGGGCCATTTCATGATGTTATCTAAAGAACCCATAAAGAACCCTGAATAGGGAATGATGAATGCAAAACAAATGCCTCATGTAGAATGGCTCTTTATTCGTTCTATAACACTTTTAATTTGAAAAAAAACTTTATTTTTTTATCCTTGTAAAAACCTAAGAACACTGGTTATTATAGACATAATGGATAATAGACAGACAAACAATGACTTGCTTGAGAAAGTGAAGCTATGTTACAGGTGAAATATCGAACTGTGTTGTAGGTATACTCAATTAAAATCCAACTCCCAATTCTCTGGACTAGAAGGCTTGAAGAATTTCCATTTTTGTACATTCAGTGACTTCATCTGCAACTTGTGGACTAATGTGCTGATCAGAACATAATTATCCTTTGAATTTTGTTCCTCTCCAAATTTCACAATGCAGCTCTCTGCTCAAAAACAACAACAACAACAACAAATTACATTTTAAAAAGCATACTTTTTAAAATATGAAATTCTACTTCATACCTTGAGATAACATTGCTTAAATCCAACTTTGCATTAGTGGAAGCCTGCTAGCACAACCTGATTTTCTATCTCGTTTTCTTCCCCACTGCATCTCTCTCCATGATCCAGAAATCTGATCCAGAGGGTTTCCCAGCCCTTCAGAACAGATGTTGAGGGTGCACAGGTGGCTGCAGTAGAAGAATACCACAATTGGATCCAACCCAACATATTTATAAATGTGTATTTGTTTTAGGAAATACATAAAAATGCATATTTACATATCCATTTTTGTGTGGTTTTTTTAAAAATTGCAGATTAATGTGGAATTGGGCTGAACACATGGACGGACTTGGATTGGATTGAGGCTATTCAACCTGCCCTTATCCTGGACCCCATTTGAAGACATTTGGCCAAGTACATTCGTTGATCATGAGTGTTATGCCACTTTGTTGAGTTAGACAACAGTAGGGTTATAATGGCACCCCAGCCCTTTCAGAAAGAGTTAGCGTTCATATTTAGCTGTGTGAGACATCCTGAGATTGAATTTTTTAATGGAAACGCACAGAAGGTCACCTTGCTTTGCTGAAGAGGTTTGCTGCAAAGTGAAGTTTTCAACTTGATTATTCATCTTTGAATGCTGAAGCATGCAAAAAAGAAAAGAGAAAGAGAAAGAAAAGTGTGGCTGGGCACTTAAGGTATGGCAGTGAACTGAATCCCCTCTCCTGCAAGAGCAGGAGGGGGTGGGGGAGAGAAAAAATGAGAAAGTAGCTAGCCTGAGGGCATGGGGACTATATGGATCCTTGAAAATATATAATCTGATTAGGGATGCAATTACATTTAAAGAAATGAATTGATGAAATCTCAAAAGCTCTCCATTTTCAGTTAGGTAAGGTTCCCCCTCCTCCTTTTCCATTCTCTGTCATCCCTATCCCAGATACTTTGGTATCTCAGAGCCACAAAACTATACACACAAAAGCATCCTTGTCATATTCCATCAATAGCTGTAGAAGATAAATGTCCTTTCACATGGGAGATTTGCACCTGCAGCCAAAAGACAGCTTTACTTTGCTTGGCTTGGCTTTACTTAGCCACGCTGGCTGTTGCCTGATAACCTGCAGTCTCGAGACAGAAGGGCAAGGGCTCAGTGCAATTATACGGCCTGACCTTTCCTAACAGCAGAGTGATGTGGGAGCAACTTTATCAGGGGCAGTAGCAGCACGGGGCATCCTCAGGCTGCTACAAGGAGCCCAACGTCCAGGCAGCGTCCACAGCGGATCTCTGCCCTGTGTTCTTCTGATGAGCCCTCGGTTGCTGGATCTGGGCAGTGGCCAGGTTAATTTCCTACAGTGACCCAAACATAGCCTCACTCTGGAACCTTATGAGAAATTAACATGGCAGGTGGGCTCCTTGGACTTTCATCCATTCGGTACCCTGGGCTTTGGATTGTTTTTCTGTGAGCTGACCCGACTTGATCTGCATTGAGTCAGACCAACTCACAGATTTTCCAGGTTTTTTTTTGGGGGTGGGGGGGCATTGTAAATAGAAAGTTGTGCAAACCTGCAGCTTGTGTAATTTGTGCCAATTAAGGCTTTAAGTTGCTCGATTTGCACAAATTGCAACTGTGTACTGCTCAAATTACATGTGCAATTTGTACAAATTATGACTAGAATGTGCACAAATTAAGCAAATTATAGCCAGAATTTGCATGACTTCATACTTGAAAAAAGAAAGAAAGAAAGAAAGAAAGAAAGAAAGAAAGACTCAAAACAATTCCTGGATGTCAGAAAAAACCCACAGCTCATTGGGCCCAAAAGGGCCAGATTTTCAAGTGACAGACATTCCTAAGTAAATTTGTTGATGCACAAGAAACTGTGCTGGACATATTTGGGAGAGATTAATTCCTCCCTGTTCATCCAACCAGGTTTCTGTGAGATAGGTAGATCGGCAAGCACTTTGCCTACAAAGTCAGAGATGATACAACCATTTCCTCTCTCTGATGTGGGATCCATCAACGGTACCTGCAAATTAGAGAGGGCTGCAAGCACAAGGTTGAGAAGTGGACCAAAAGGGGATAAACTAGGCTGACCATATGAAAAGGAGGTCAGGGCTCCTGTATCTTTAACAGTTTCATAGAAAAGGGAATTTCAGCAGATGTCATTTGTATATAAGCAGAACCTGGTGAAATTCCCTCTTCATCACAAAGTTAAAGCTGCAGAAACCCTGCCCTCTTTTGTACATGTTCAAGAGATAGGGCTCCTGCAGCTTTAACTGTTGTAATGAAGAGGGAATTTCACCAGGTTATATATGCATACAAACAACACCTGCTGAAATTCCCTGTCTTTTGCAACTGTTAAAGATACAGGAGCCCTGTCCTCCTTTTCATATGGTCACCCTAGATAAACTGCACGGATTTTTCAATTGCCTTCCCTTTAAACAATGACATTGCCTCTCACTGCTATAACAGCATCTACCCCGCACTAACTTCCTCCACTGCTAGACACATTGGCTGGTTTGGGACAACACATTAAGCAACGGAGGGGGGGAGGAACAATCGTCAGTTGTGTTGCTTATTGTGTTGTGTGGAGGGTAACATGCCGCTCACAAACTATTGATGCCCAAATAAGCAATGGAGAAAAACAACTGGCTTGCAAGTTGTTTAGCTCAAAGCTATTTGTTTAAAGTGCTATGTGGAGGATTGAGTGTGTTAATGGTGTGCGGTGAGTGGGTTAAAACACAAGCCCATAGAGGCAGGCGGCAACAGCGACCAAAGCGGCGGCTGCCACTCTGCTACAACTGGTGCAACTTGCAGATGCTGCTGGGAGGAGGGAGGGAGGGGAGAGGGGTGGGGGCTGTGTCAGTCAAATGCCGAGTTGACTATTAGTCCACTCAATGCCAGCCCCAACCACCCACAGTTGTGTAGGAATATGTTGTGTGGGGAGTACCCACAAAATAACCAACTGTGAGTGGCCTACTCAACCCACCATTGACTAAAGTGTTGTCCGAAACCAGCCATTGAAAGCCTCAGATGCTCCCCCCCAAAGTCCACCCAACTGAACTAATACCAGTACTGACCAGCAGTTTCACACACCAGCTAGATATTTCAGAGTGGTGGGGAGGGAAAAGAGATAGATATTGAAACTGCTCTACCCTGCCATTTTAGCAGGTTTCCTTTCAAAAGAGTCTAGCCCTTCCCTCATTCCTCTTCGATGAGATGCTGTGGCAGCACCAGCCTCTGTGATGTCTACTTAGACCTCTCCTTCGCTCTCACCACCCAATTCATTATACTCTAAACCTTTTTTTTAGGAATTATTTGCATGTGAGTGTGTAAGTGTGTATTGTCCAACTGAAGTAATGCATAAGACTGAGCAGACGTGGTTGATATAACAAAATAAGAATGTACTGTATTCATAAAGTAAAAGGTTCTAAAAGACACTTCAAAATTGTTTTAAGTTGTACACATCAATCTACCTCCTTCCACCTCCCAGGGAATACTAAACACCTCCAAATCCTATAGCCCCACTTTCCTAATCCTATCCTGATGCAAGTCTCTATTAACCCCACTCACTCCAACCCTCCCTAACTGCCTCTCACTCTCTAACTGCCTAACTCTCACTTCACACACCCATTATTTGCCCCGATCTCTCCTTCAAATCCACCAACCAATCAGACACACTGCTCACAATCTAACTCCCCCCCCCCACTTACTTACCATTTCCTGAAAAAGAAAAGAATTGGCTACATCAAGGCCAATCCTGACCCAAACACTTAAACATATACAAATATAAATAATAACATAAAATACCATTTTGTCACAGACATCCTTTGGCAGCAATGCGCCACCAGTGGCAGCCTTCAAGATAAGCCCCACCCTCCAGGAAGTTGTTGTGCTTCAAAGAGAGTTAAATCCTTACTGGGCAGGATTGGCCCACCAGTCCCCACTTGCTGGTGTAGCTCTCTCCTACAGCAGCATTTGCACCCTGGAGGAGGCTAGATGGCAGCGCCTCCAGCCAAGAGCAGATGTTCCTGCTGCAGAGGTTGTTGCTGCTTTGTACAAAGCAGATCTTGGGGGGGGGGGGGGTCTGAGCTCCAGAACATGACATAGAGATGGTACTAAAGAGCAGCCCTTACTTTGCAGCCTGCCTGCCTCCAGTTAAAATTAAAATAGTTCCCCCCCCCCATTTTAAAATATCTTAAAGAATCAGGAGGGGCAGGGAGCTTTCTGGACACCAAGAGTGAGAGGTGTTCATGGGTAGAGCAATGCCTCTGGAAAGCCCAGACCTACATGGATAGGGATGCAAAATTGGCATCATATACATATTATATAATATATGGAACTTTTATTAAAATAACTGTTAAATGATGTCAGGTTTTCTTTCCGGTAAAGGTGAATTTGCTTTGCATATTAATTTAGGTGCAACTGAGGTGGCAAGTCTAGGGCTACAGATGTTCTCAAGGACTGGCTCCTTTTACAGCTGCCTTCAGCCCAGCCTGATCAAAAGAAAGTTGAAGAAGCATCCCTTCCTCATTTGGACCAGCAGCCCCAGTGATTAGTTTTGTGCAGGCAGAAGTGCTTTGGGTATAGGGATGTTGTGGGTGCCTGACTGGATCCAGGAAGTCCGACTTTCAGTGTCTGATGAGTGCCCGGCAGCCATACACCCCCCATCCAGAGCCTCCATTGCTGTGCACAATGGAGGGTCTGAAAACTGGAGATCTTCTACCTTGCATAAATGACAGCTGTTAAGATCCCATTTACGCAACACGGGAAATACATAATTTCCAGAGCTCCATTGTTGCACACAGTGGAAGCTCTGGATGAGGGTGGACAAGCTCGCACCATCATAAGATGCTTGTAGAGCCTCAAAGAAGCTTGTACAGTGCCACAAGTGGGAGCAGAGGGCAGTGCAGTGGGGTGAGCATCCAACAAGTTGGACGCAGGTGAATCCATCAATCCCTCCTTGTGTATTCTCAGAATACTGCTGCAGTAGAGAGTGAGAGAGCGAGAGAGCATAACAATCCATTTAAGTATACATTTATTTAAGAAAAATTCACTCCTGATGATAGATTATCCTGGTTTACCAATCCTCCTTTGTGTTTTCTTTACTAAGAAACAATTATGCTTTTCATCAATACAAAATAGTAAAATGCCTTTTCTAAAAAAGAAAAAGAGAGAAAGCTTTCTTGTAATGTCAACAGAACGTTAAGGCCATTTACACCTCTCCTGATAATACAGAAAGTTTAATGACAGAGAACCATTATTAATGTGTGTGTGTTTGTGCGTTGCAGGTGAATTGGGTGGAAATAAAGAGATGACACACAAAAGGTATGGTTTCAAATCAGGGCCACATTTATTAAGATCTGAAAAGGGAACACTGGACGGGCCCTCACTACGCAATATAACTAATAGGCGTTTTTAACGGGTGAAACATTCTAAGCCTGCTGAGTGATGTCTCATTGCTCGCCACCCCCAGCCTACCCCTTTTTGGGGAGGGGAGGCCTTCCCATGTCTAGACTGATCAGATAAAATCCAGGTCAGGGTTCATGTAACTTTAACAGTTGTAGAGAAAAGGGAATTTCAGCCAGTGTCATTTTTATGCAATTAGTTCCTGGTGAAATTCCCTCTTCATCACAACAGTTAAAGGTGCATGCACTATACTAGAGTGACCATATACAAAAGAAGGCAGGGCCCCTGCAACTTTAACAGTTGTGATGAAGAAGGAATTTCACCAGGAACTAATTGCATACAAATGACATTGGCTGAAATTCCCTTTGCTCTACAACTGTTAAAGTTACATGAGCCCTGACCTGGATTTTATCTGGTCAGCCTACCCATGTCGCTCTTCCCCTGGGCTGTGAAACCCGGGTGGAGCGAGGTGAGTTGACCTCACAGGTAAGCCCTATCCCCCCACTGGGACCACAGAACCCTCAGCGGAAGGCCTCAAGCATCACATGTCACCACTTAACGGTGCCACAGAATGATTACCATCCCTGTTTTCTAAACTTGCCTGCCCCAAACGCCTAAGCCAAAGGTGACCAAATCGTACCACCCAAGGTATCCTAAGACACTCTCTCCAGACGTACAGTGTGAAGTAGGCGAAAAACATGTAGCCAAAGCCAATCAGGCTACATGAAAAAAATTCTACTTGGCTCCCAAAAGGGCAACCGGAAAACCCACACTGCATACTGGAAGGAAGGGAGGGAGCTGCGATCCAAAGAGGCCAGTGGTCGGATGCGGCCGCCTTGTATAGGCGCTGCCGCTCCTCCCCCAGCCAGTGGCACCACGGTGCCCTACCCAATCCAGGCCGGGAATGTCTCTTCTTCCCCCGCACCTGCAACAGCCTCCCCGCGGCCACGTGAGTGGGACTCGGGGGAAGGGCATTTTGTGTGTTAGGGATGTGCGAATCAGCAAATACCAAAAGTTTGTCAAAGTGCTCCAGATTCTATCTCGAAGCTCTAACTGACTCGGGTCTGTATCAGATTGCAAGCTTTGTTTGTTTGTTTCCTTTTCACATGAAAACCCTTGCGTATTTTCATGCGCATTTTTCCAAATCAGCTGTAGGCATCTTTGAAATGTATGCATTCTTCTGCCACTGATTAAAGTATATTTGTGCACACCTTTTTCAAAGTATGCATTTTCCCATTTCAAATGTACACATGCAGATAAACACTTTTTGTTTGTTTGTTTGGGTTCGCACATCACATTGCAATCTTGGAAATGTACAGATTTAGACTACAGATTGCATCCGAGTCCGTGTTTGGTCCTGAAAGTGTGAAATGGGTTAAATTCTGATCAAAACTGAACTGAAACAAAAATCTCATAATCCTGTATGTCTGTATTTGCATGTAAAAAAAAAAATAGTTTGAGGAAAATAATAAAATACATTTGTTAATCCTTAGCCTTTACCTACAAGCCTGTTAATTGCAAACTACTTTTATACCCTCCAGTATTTCACAGATGAAACAAGGGGCACCGTGTGAATAGCCCCAAAGATTTCTGGATAATTACCCATGACAGCACACCCATTTCTACTCCACCATGCTGAATGTTGTATTCATTTACACTGCAATAACCTAACTGTTCTGTTTAACACTGCCACAATCTATCTGCACCATTTAATCCTCACAACATTGAGGACTGACTCAAGGTTACCAGATGAGTTTCATGGCTGAATAAGGAATGGAATGAAGATTACTCCAGTCCAAGTCCCATATACCACCCACTACACCAAACCGGTTCTCAAAGATCCCTAGATAGCCTTCTGGTAGTGAAATGTAGCTAAGGTTTGCCATGATCTCTATATCCATGGGACTTAGCAGAAGGGAATGTGATTATCCAAGAAGCTGAAGCTGAAATGTCAGCATGTTAAAAAAAAACACATCTTTTTTCACTGCCAAAGAAAACAAAATAGAGAAAATATTGGTATGTATATTGCTGTGCGTGTGTGGAATGGGTGGAAACAGATAAGAGGGAATATTCAAATATCTTCACAATAGGCAAAAGACCACTAAAGAACATCTCAGTCTTAAAAGGTTTGAATCTGAATGGAGATTCCCAGAAGGCAACCACACATAGGAGAAGCCGCAATTAGTAGTTTGGCCATTCTCTATAATATGCCTAATGAGACCGTTAACAACTTGAAAATGTGTACCAGGTGACAGAGAACAGGTTTTTCAAATGATGTTTTCCAACTCCCTGGGGTGGCAGTCCTGTGTGCCAGATACTGGAACGGATGGACCTTTTGCTCCTGCAACACCTGTGCAAGATAATAGCGAGAGATACCATGTGAGAAATAGCCTTTCAGCTGCCAAAGACCATCTATGCAGAGATATTAATTATTCCAAAGGGAGTTGGGTACAGTAAACCGCAGATTGTAAAAGCTTACATGAATATGTCAGCATGGGCGTCCAGAGTGAAAGCAAACAGAAGCAAGTAAGCCTGAATAAGCAATCAGTTAATGAAAGTGCAAAACCACTTCATTTCAGAGAGAGTGCCATGATCTTTTGTTACTTTTTAAATTAATAAAACTGCCCAGTAATTGATAGGCTGTGCCAGTTCACTTGATTTCTTTGCATATTTGTTTCGTTGTAGACTTGATGGCTGACAGCTGACTAGGTGAACTGCTTTTGTTGAGAAGCACTATATTTGAGGTGTTCTGTAGCGATATGTCTGGTGCTTGCAGAGCTGGCTCAAGATATTTTCCTTTCCAAGGAGGAGATGGTGCCATCCCACTCCCATTCCACATACAGAAGTTGATGGGACTTGCAGTTGAAGCTTACTTCAACAGTGTCCTTCAGCACATGTGATGGAAGCAGGCTAGTTTAGGGGGCATAGGGTAGGCAATGCTGTACACATAGCTCTGTCCTTCAAGGCCTAACTTTGTGCTCCCCAGACTCCAACACCTGTTGCCTGAGGCTGCTGCTTCATTCTGTCTTAATAGTAGGGCTGGTCTCTCATGGCCCAAACACACATGCAAGGCATCCCTTGATATTGAAGTCCCAGGATAGAAAGTCCCAGGCCGGCAGCAAAGACAGGGAGCTTTATTGAGCGCTTGGTGTTCCATAGCACAGGACTGGTGGTCTGCATTTGGCCTAGTCATGCAGTCCTGACCTATGGATTTGGATAGCATTAACATCCAAGTAAGTATGCTTAGGACTGCAGCCCTATTTTAATTTCCATTTTATGATTCAGTTTTAATTTTTATGTGAGAACTCTCCATTCAAATAATCTCAAAGGTCCATCAATGGGGTGAGTGGGAGGGCAAGCTCCTTGTTTGGGAATGGGTGGGTGTGGCCTCGGTGATGCTATCCACAATTTTTCTTTAACTGCCACCACCCTCTTCTTCTTTTTTAAAAAAAGATGGAACTTTTAAACCTTTTTATTTATTTGTGTGTGGGGAGGTGTATAACAAATAAGACTGACAAAGCGTGGTTAAAATAACAAAAGCATATTGAAAACTTTATTTATAAAGAAAAAAAGATATTTAAATACAACTTACGTTTAAGGTCATTAAAATAAATAAACCTCACTCCACCTCCAAAACCTATAGCCCCAGTTCCCTAAACCTACCCTGAGGAAAGCTCATCCATCTCCTCACTCTCCTTTATCCTCTTTCTCTCTCTCGCTCCACTCAAATGAAACAACCAATTAGACAACAACATTCAGACAGCTCTCCACTACTTATCATTGCCTGTTATAAAAAGAATTGGCCAAAGCAAATCAAGCCCTGAACCAAACACTCAAAATTATACATACAAACAATGAGATAGAATACCATTTCATCACAGTAGGGTTCGCCTCTCTTTAGGAATATAAGAAGAGCCATGTTGGCTCAAGACCAAAGGGTTACATCTATCTCAACATTGTCCCCACAGTGGCCAACCAGATGCCTATGGGAAGCCCACACGGAAGGCATGGACACATTAGCAACCTCCTGATCATGTTACCTAGCAACTGGTATTCAGAAGTACTTCCTTTGATGTGTCCTGACTCTCTCGCTCTTTAGCTTAATTCAATGACCTTGGGCTCCAGAATTACAATGGAGGGGAGGAAACTGGTGGCAAATGCATAAATTCTTCATGGTGCATCTTTTCCTGCATGTATGGGCTCATAACCAATATTTCAAATATTCACATACTCTGAGAAAGCTAACATTCATCAAAATCAGTTCTTGATTTGACAGCTAGCCCCACTGAATTCAATGGGGCTTATTCTAGATAAGTCTGCATAGGGATTGTTGCCAATGATGATTATGACGATATATGAATGTGCTCCTGCAGTAATGGGGGAAGGAATTGCCACGTTTCTTGCTGAGTTAATTATAACCTCTAAGCTTTAGAGTCTAAGAGACATTACTTCCAGAACTGATGTTCACTATTGGGACTTAAGGGTAGTGCCTGCTTCCCTAGACATTTTATGTCTAGTTACCATTCTTTTTTGTTCTCAGAAGATGCAATCATGAATTAAGAACCACTGCTTCTTAAATAATTAGGATCTGTGAGCTTATGGATTACTGCCATTAAGAAGTATCATGGCATGCCTACTGTCATTGCAAGCTGCGAATTATAGATACGTGACTTTCAAAGATAGCTGCTCCACTGCTGCTAAGATGGGTCTTACTTCAGCAAAACAAAAATCAGGAGAAATTCCTTTCATAGTGAATGCTTTTAAATAGATTTTATTTTATGCCCCCCCCCCAAAAAGGATGTTCTTCATCTTGTTCTCAAGGGATAAAATGAAGCAGTCACCAGCAATAGTAAAATACGTAGGCCAGGATCCAGAGGGGTACAAGCCAATGTTGTTGTTTTTCCCCATGCTTTCTTTTGTCAGTGGTCTACATGACCCTGAACTAGGATAGAGGTGGTTGGGTGAACTTCTCCAAACACCTTGTTCACATTCTCAGATTGCAATGACTGAAACTAATCCTTCAAAACCAGTCCAGATGGTGTTCTGGAGATCTCTTTGGGAATTGTATCAATAATGGTACTCAATAATGAGTAACCTTTCCCTCAAAGTGACTAGTAAACTTGTCACAGCAGGCTTTGAGGGCTCCAATGTATTTTCCCATGGCTTAGAGCAGGTGTGGGCAACCACAATTGGGTCATTTGGTTCTTTGCAGTCATGTCCACCAGGATCAAACTTTGCTGCACACAGGGCTTGGAGAAGACCCATGCACAACAAAGCCACTTTGCCTACCATCGTGACTTCTCCTGTTGGGAAGAGAATATGGGCAACTGAGCCAATGGCTGAAAGAATGCTCATCCAGCTGTGGCTCAGTTGTAGAGCCTTACCCATGTGGTGGCTTTTCCAGTGGCTAGGACTAACCCAGCAGCTGGAGCACTCCTCCGGCTGCTTGCTTAGTTGGGGTCAATGCTTGGGAAGCCCCTTCATGGGATGGAGCTGCTGGTAGGAGGCTAACTTCTGCACCTGGAAGGATCCAGGAAAGCTCATGGAAAATCTCTATGGATGTGATTAGGCCATGTGCCAGAGGTTCAATGGGGCAATGGAATATGGTGAACTTTACTCACCATCACAAAATAAGCATGATAATATGCTTGTCATACCCATTCTGAGGATGACCTCAACTTTTCCTAGCCAAATAACATGCAGGAGTTGCTTGTGCCAGGGACACTGAGGCAGATCAGGGGATCCTGGGCCCTTTAAGAAGGCAGCAGTTGAACCTTCCCCTCAAGATGTAGTTATCCGCCTCTTAGATTTGGAGGCAGGCCCCTGAGCAGCCCTCTAACTCCTAGTCTTTGGACCTAGTCTTCGGAACTAACACTGACTTGTTTCCTTGAGCTCTGTCCATGCACTCTTTTCTTTGTAATCGTCTCTAGAAGACTTGCAAAATCTTTGTTCTGGCTGCCATCCTGTTTGTTTCATCATTCCTGATTGTCTGGAGAGTTGATGAGGTTCTTCAATGCAGGATAGGGCATTTGGGGGCAATTATGTCAACAGTCTTTTCCAATTCAATCCCACGCTAAGATCAGGGCTCTGACAAAATGCCCCAGAGCATTCAGGAATACATCAGTTTCCATAAGCCTCCAGGGACAGAGAAAACTAATGGACCTATCACCCCTGTGGAGAGAGAAAGTTACAGTCAATCTAAACTTCACCAGGGAATGGTCTTATTTATGACATACTGAGATAAACCTATAATTCCTTTGGTAACCATGAAACTCTGAGCAGGCTGCTTTAAAGTAATCCAGCGTTACTATTGAAGTCCCCTAGGAGAAGCATATTGGGCTTTCCAACACCACACCTGAGAGTAGTTTGGGCAGAGAGTGATGGGCAACAGTGTGGCTGGTACCCCAGTAGAATCCCTCATCTTTTTCTGGGGCTCAAACCCAGGTTCAAGTACTCAAACCTGCACAAATGACCTTGCTTCCAGTTATAGATAACAGAGACACCACCTTCCTGATCTCTAGTTAGAGATGACAGCAACACCACCTTCTTGGGCTTCTAGCCCACATCTCCAGCTGGACAAAGTTGGTATAGATCCACATCTCTCATCTCAATCAATGAGGTCTCTTTGATAGGCATCAGATCATCCCCTTCATCTAAGATCAAATTGTGAATAACAGATGTTTTAATGATGACAGACCTGACAATTGTGTTCCAAAGCAGCATTACAAGGTCAGAGGACAAACTGACAGGGTGATATGAAAGAACTATGATGATAGAAATGTGTTGTTTTTATATCCCTTTGCAGCCCTGGCAAAACTGCCTTTGCAGGATTTCACAACTCAATCCATGCCTGATAAACCTAGGGATTTGCGGAATCCTCCTTGACAAATTTCACTAGTGCTTTACATAATATCTGGAAACACTAAAGATAAGAGGATGGATCCATGATCTACCTTCCATGAATGGGAAGTTGCCTTTACTCCATCTTCAGGGATCTCCACAACACCACAACTCATTCCATTCATCAGGGCCTTCAATCTTCTGTGTAAACAGTTTTAGGTGTTGAAGGGGCTGCCATGGGGAGGAGAGGTCTGGAAGTCAATCAGCCCAGCTGCATGCACCTAAATATGGATTCAACCCAAGAACATAGTAAGGGGCCAGCTAGTTCATTATATAGGGTGACCAGATAAAATCCAGGTCAGGGCTCATGTAACTTTAACAGTTGTAGAGAAAAGGGAATTTCAGCCAGTTTCATTTGTATGCAATTAGTTCCTGGTGAAATTCCCTCTTCATCAAAACAGTTAAAGTTGCAGGCACTATACTAGAGTGACCATATACAAAAGAAGGCAGGGCCCCTGCATCTTTAACAGTTGTGATGAAGAGGGAATTATTATATCCTAATTATATCCAACAATAGCCAGCTATATATCTCTGAATGCTCATGAGCAAATTATGAAGGAAACAGCCTTCCCTTGTTGTTTATCCCCAACACCTCATACTCCAAAATAGTCTGTCCAAGTTAACACTTCACTTACACAAGCTCACATCATGACATGCACAACTGCAGCTTAAATCCATCTTTGGTATTAGACTTCATGCTAGAAAGAACCTTTATACCAAGCAGTTTGTATGATTTCCATTAATTGCTTTTCATGCCCTTCCATTCAGTTTGTTTTGTTTTCAGGGCCCCATCTATAATTGTGTTGTGTATTACCATTCGTTAAGTCCTATTCTGGATAAATCTGCAGCTTTCGATTGATTTTATTCATAGCTCTTGCATGCAACGGCAACCCTGCTTCAAAGAAGATATAAAATTTTAATGGAAATTCAAAAACCCACAGATCCAGTGTTTTAAATCTCTCTTTCGGGAGACCTTTGCTTATCTGTTCATATTTAAAAGTCAAGGCAATGGAGTATGGCCTGGATCTCTGCAGTGTGGGGCTTTCATTATGTAATCACTGGCAAAGGCAGAGAGAGGGAGAGAGGAAAGTAATTAAACAAAAGTGAGAAGATTCAATAAGTATCATTGAGTCTGAAGTGCTGCAACTTCAAATCAGAACAAGCGACTCCATGGAGAAGCGCTTAGTGAACAATTGCTGTGAATGTAGATATAAGAACCTCCTGAAAATGGCAAACCAAATGCAGCCATGGATTGGTGCTTAGGACAGGGGCTTGATACATGCCATTTACCCATGAGTGCATAAGCAGGGGGGGTTGCCAAACACAAGGCAGGCTGCAGCGTGCAGCTGGTGGAGTGAATTTTGCTTGATGGTTCAAAAGTTATTACGGTTGCTACTTTTTAAGCTGTCCAATTGTGATCTTTCCCCATGGTAGTGGGCAAAATGAGCAAGACACCAGAGGGTTAATTGTGACTACATTAGGCAGAATGGACAGATCAATGAGGGTCCTGTGTAAGGGGGGCCACATATACACCCACTGTTCATGATCATGAGTATCCATCCTTTGAAAATTGTAGTTGTGATGATCTAATGGTTGCAAATGTAAATATGTTGCAAAGTTTATTATTATGAGATGCATTTAAAAAGTAAGGCGTATAACTAGTAAAGTGAATGAGTAGGCCAGAGTGTACTCACTGTTTGAAGTTGCAGGTCTGGGTAAGTATGGAATGAGTGGTAACTGAGTGCTGATTTGCTAGTTGTTTAGAGTGCCTGGATTGGTGAGTTGTGTGAGAGTGGGAGGAGCTGAAGAGCGAGCGAAGTATATATGTGTCAGACAAGGTTGATTTGACAGGGTTGTTTTAGAGGGTTGAATCCAGAGGGATTGTGAGAGGGGGTAGATTGAGAGAGTTGAAAGAGAGAAAGAGTATCTGATGAAGTGTTTAATTGATTTAATATTGAGAGAGAGTGAGGTATAGCTTTAAGTACAGTTAGTTACAGAAGAAACAGTTTAAAACAGATAAGAACTGTGACAGAAACCATTAAGCTGTGTACCTGAAACCATTACGCAATTGTCTGAGGAAAACAATAAGCCTACTATGCACACAATACACTTACGTTAATAAATCTTGTTGAATTTTACCAACTGGTGTGGTCTTTAGGTGTACCTGAGGAAGGTACTAGTGGCAGTGGGAACAATAGAAGCTTGTCTGAGGCCAGGTTGCTGGGCTGTGGAGTTGTGGGGCCTAATAGTAAAGGCTGGACAGGGGCAGCAGCAGCAAGAGGCTAGGATAAAGTGTCACAGTAGTAATTTAGTGTAGAGTTTAAAAACTGATCACTCATGCAGAGCGGTCATTATAGCCCTTTATGATTGTGTACACATCACTTTCAGTTTACAAAATGGTTGTGACAAAACAATATTATGTATTATATTTATACAACTACTTATCCTTAGAGATGTCCTAGAATTTAGGTTTGCCTTGTTTGGAACCACAGCCAGGAAGGGAAGCACATTGCTCAGTTAAAGCTCCTATATTTCTGAGGTTGTGATCATCTTCGAACAATGCATTTGCCGGAAAAAAGTGCACTGTTAAAATGTGCATTTTGGGAGAAAATAAGCATGTTTACATTTTAGTAAGTGAGGGGAAAGTACACATTTGGATGCACGCTTTTTAAAAAAATGCATACCAAATGTGTACTTTTCCCAATCAAAAAGAAAAAAGAAAATAAAAAAATGCATAGAGGAACAAGACAAATTGGAAATTGGAGAAACTCCATGAGCTGTTCAGTCATCTAGCAAGGATACTTTGGAGGGGGAGGGAAGGATGCTTGAGGATGCTTAGGTTAAACCATATCCTGACCTCTCCAGTCTCCTCCCCTCCACTCCCTGCCCACCAGAATGTTCCCTTTCAACCCTCTCTCTGAGGTCGCTTTTCTGACCTTGGAGAGGCAGCTGGCATGGTTTGCTGTGAGGGGCCGGGGTCAGATCTCTGACTCCCCCTTCCTCAGAGGGGGTGGGATTTGAGCCTTCCAATAGTCCAGGGACCATAAGATTGCTCTCTAAGACTGCAATCCTATATCCACTGATTTGAGAGTAAGCCTCGTTGAACACAAATTTGAGTAGACTGTATTTTTTTTTCTGTTTAATGCCATTTATATAAGTATTTGTAATGTTTTAGTGATTATTGCTACTTAGGATATAAGTGCTGTTTGGATTTTGAATACAAGGTTGGTAAGTGTTTAATTATGTTGGGAGGGGGAGTGAGTGAATGCTGATTGGCTGGTGGTTCAAAGGTTTGGATTGGCACTTTGCAGTGAGAGGGAGGAGTTAGGAGAGAGGCAGTAGAGAGTTGTGTGTGGAGAGAGTGAGAGAGGAGTCTGGGTTTGTCTGCGAAACAGTTTATTGCAAAAGTAGGATCAACATGTTTTATTATTTTGGGGAAAGAGAATGGGAGGAGATAGTGTAGTCTAGTGGGTAGAGTAGGCAGGGTTACATATGAAACTGTATTGAAACAAACAAGTGTAGCGACTAATGAAACCATAAGCTTTGTAAATTGCATAAACTTACTTATCGTTAAATAAAAGTTATTTTGTTTTACAAACTGGATTGGATTCTTAAAGTACCTGAGGTAAGGTACAGTGTGATATGGTGGCGGCGGTGAAGGAAAAGGGTGAATAGAGTGGAGCTGGGCTGGTTGCTGTGAGGCCAAAAAGAAGTTAGTGAGTCACAGAATCAGTACGCAGCATTCTGATGACTTGTCCCATTGTTGGGATCCTTTTATTATAGAGAGGAATAAAAGGAGGACCAAAGGGGAGACATCACATAGACATTATAGGATTTCACTGCTCATGTTATTTAGCATTTCAGTATACATCATGGCCGTTTCGATGGCAAAACAAGAGACAGCCTTTCAGACTGCAGAGCTGACCGTCTGTGGTTAGATAAGGAAAGAGATCTTCATGGTTGCCATCAATTATCTAAATATGCATCCTCCCCCAACTGTATTTTGGGATCACTCCCAGAAAGCCACTAAATTAAGCCATAGGGCGTTATAGTTTAATTTTGCAGCTTTGTCTTTTCCACATGGCAGCCTCTTGAAAATGGTGAAACTGAGAATGATGGTATTTTTGACAGCACCTCGGAACACCATTTCATGCAAATCCCCCTGTGCTTATTGATAAAGTACTAGCATAAACTTTCTAAATTCCTAATGAGATGAGACAGCAGCGCTGGCATTTGAAGGATGAATACACTCCAATTTGTATCGTGTGCTTTTTGAAACTGTGGTCTTAACTCTGGTGCTATCACTGCGGCGGTTCGCGCAGCATGCAGCTAATAAGCAGATTTATCTTGAAGGCCCAGTCCTCACAGTGTGCATCTGTTCTTAGGCAGATGAATTCACATATGCATACAGCAGCAAATTGTGGCTTATCATCCCAATCGAATCCCAAGTACATAGGAGACTGAAAAAAAATATTTTTTAAAAAAAAATCTGAGCACACAGGTGAAGATATCTTTATATATGAGTGGTGGTACAATCAAAGTTTGAGACCTTATTTCAAGCATCCAATCTGCCTAAGCCATTAATGTCTATTGCTAGGGAATTACATTAATAAAAGTGAAACCCACAACGAAATGCTGCAGTATGGCAGGCCCCTGTTCAAGATACTCTGTTCTTCCCTCCCCCTCACCTGTTTCCCATTCCCACCCCCAACCACAACAGACAGTCAGATTTCTGTGCCCACTGACAATGCTTAGTCCTCATTTGGCTGGTTTTTTGTGGGGGTCTCTGCTGTCTTAGAATCTTTTTCAAACGATTGTCGATACTTCTGCAAACCTTGGAGTTCCATGGTGATATAATTTCATAAGTCGATCAGGGCTGGTTCACACATGCATGGTTGCTACCCATTAGGCTGGATTCAGACTTAGTGAGCAGCCCCACTGAAATCAATGGGACTTTATGTCTTGACCCATTGATTTCCATCGCTGTAGTCTACACATGACTAAGGGTGCAATCCTATACATGCTTACCTGGGTGTAAGTCCCAATGAACTTGATGGGACTTCCTTCGCAATAGGATGAACTGGTTTTCATAAATTCATTCCATCTGTGTTTAGGTTAGAACTGTACCCAAGGGGCCTCTCAAATTCTCCACCAACCCTATTTTGGGTATGTGGTAAGAGTCTTGAAATTAGACTCATGTAGTTTCGTGTCCCAACCGTCACTATCCCAATCAGACGAAAGACACGTGTAAAATCGAAAACTGGCTGCAGCTCTTTAATTTCCTTCTTGCAAGAAGTGACCATCTAGGAATCAAAACCTAGAAAATGGTACTGGCTACATATTTTGAACAACCTTAAATAGAAAAAATCATACAGAGATACATGGATCTTGTTCAGTTAAACAGTGATTGATTTCTAAATTATCTAGAATAAACATAAGCTTCAAAGAATCTTCTGATGTGGATTCAGTTAACTCTATCTTTGACTAAGAGATAGAATCCACAAACATTGCAATCTTTGCCAGATGTAATGTTGACATAGCCTGTCTCCTAAGAAGGCAAAGTTTATTGCTGTATCAGTTCTTTCTTTAACCTTTTGTCCTCGGCTTTTAGGGATGTAGCTACTATTAATTCCCCTACGTGTTTTCCTCTTGCTAAGTTAACCTGAGGTCTTCATGAGACACACTTTATTAACTCTTATTTCAGAGGCACGTATAAGGGAATTTTGAATTATCTTGCCACAGGTAGAGACATGGGGTGGGGAAGCAATTTCACATTTTTTTTCCAGGGGGAGGAGAAATCCTCCAACAATTTCTACAGGGTGGCATCACCATTGGCAAGCGTTGGAGAACAGCTTCTTTCTTTTCCCCTAAGGGTTGGTTGTTGTTGTTTTGCACTACCACTGCAGAAGATCCTTCTCTAGGCTCTTCCAAATGTTACACTTCCCAGAGGTGATTATGGATAATGCAGGTGCTGGCAACACAACTCCTTCCCTGAAAGCCCTGTAGCAGGTGTGAGATGGGGGGGCAGTGTTGCACTCAGCTCCAGGGAAAGGGTGAAGCTAATGCTGTGCCAAAATCTGCCCTCCAATTTCCTGAAAGTGTTCTCCCCCCATGAAAGAGGCTTCCACTTTTCTGCCTATTTTCAATGCATTTTATAATTTATTTTGAGTGTGTGTGTGGTGTTTTTACCTTACCCAATCTCTGTGAGGTGGCTGAGCGAACTGTCTGTATTTTTCTTTCTATTACACATCTCAGCATTGCTCTGCAGTCTCCCAGGCTGCCTCCACTTCCTGATCTGAAAAAGCCCTATAGGAGGAATAAATTCATTATGTTTTGCCCTGGGCAGGAAGTGTGGGAAGCCAAGGAAGCTACAGGCTGTCTGAGAGATGATTGTACAATGAAGGACAGGACATTCATACACACTCCTTAGTCATCTTATAAGTAGAGTAAGCACAAGAACTCTGAACCAAACCCATGCAAATTTCTCTGAAATGTCTTCTCTTTTGAATTACTTTTCGAAAGCAATTTCTTTTCAATCAAATTGAATGAGAATGGTCAAAATTTTCATGGGAGAAATTTTCGGCACAGCACTAGTTTAGTTGCCAAGAGACTTTCATTCCAACATCTGCCCATTGACGCAATTAGATTTCTTTGTTCAAGAAATTCATTCATTTTTTTTAAAAAAAAAAATGGTCCACAAATCTGCACAAGTCAGAAAAAGCCAGTCCATAAATTAGAGTCACAGAAATCCAATCTCATTTGAATCCTTTGTGGATTTCTCCAACAACCCTATTTCCCAGTAGATGTGCATAGGTTACAACCATTAACTGTAACACTGAGTTATGATTTCCATGTTGGGATCAGCCATCAGAGATCTCTCATCACATTGAGGACTTTCACATGCAATGAAATGCACAGTACTTTTCAATGGAGAGATAATCCATACATGTAGCCAACACTAACATGTGAAATAACCCTGAAATTCCATTCTGAATCAAGGACAGAGAACCATGGAGGCCTAAACCTTGGGCCTCATCTATACCAAGCAGGATATTGCACTATGAAAGTGGTATGAAAGCAGTATATAAAAGTCAGGAGCTACACTAGTGCTTTATGGTGATATTGAAGTGCACTGACAACTGTTAGGGCCCATAAAACACATACCATATACCACTTTCATAGTGCTATATCCCGCTAGGTGTGGCTCCTGCCTTTTATATACCACTTCCATACCAATTTCATAGTGCAATATCCTGCTTGGTGTAGATGAGGCCTTGATCAGCATTATTCCTGAGTAGAGAGAGGACACCATCAGCAGAGTCATATAATAAATATGCTACAGCATCAAATAACTTCATGGGGGTTGAATATTTTAGTGTCATACCTGAAACGCTATCTGCACAAGCAAAACTAGCATGTTAGGGAAAGGACTCTCGTCTAGCCTTCTCCCTGATGTAGTAGGCTGGTATGTGGAAAGAGCTACATTATTGAATGTATACTTAGAAAGTTGAATATTTAGTCCCCTACCTACAGATACATCATTATTGATCATATGTTTTGGCATTGAGTTGAATACATTTTAGAGCTGGAATGGTCATTTCTATGAGGCCAACTGTTTAAAGCAAAGGGGGAAAACAAACATTTCTGTCATGGGAATGCATAGGTTTGAACCCAGAATCTCATCTTCTGAAGCTGGGAAAATTACCCAGGCATGTGTTTACTCAGGCTCCAACATCCACCTTGTGGATAGCAGCAGGATGAAACCTTTACATTGGTTTTATGAAAATGTTTCACTGGTATAAACTTTAGGAGCCTACGTGTCTGCCTTTACAGGACACAGCTCCAGCAAGGGACTGATGTTCCAGGTCAGGTCCAGGAGACAAATGCCCATATCTGCAGTTTAGCCCTGATCAGAGAGAAATACTGCCAGGGCTCAGTAAACAAGAGGAAAGCATTCACGGCCCTAAATTCTTTTCTGGCCTGGATGCTAAACCCCTCCCCATTCCCTTTAAGCCTTATTTATCAGCAGGTAGCAGCAGCTTTGCTCCACCCACTGGAAGAACTAAGGACGGCAACCTCTCCCTCCCTTCACTCTCCAGAACTGCATAATTGGTCCTCCAGTGAACCTTGAGAAATGTGGTGTAGAGATATGACCATTCCATAGTCTTGGGGAAAACTACATTTCCCAAGTTCCACGGGAAATGTAGTTTCCCGTGGAATGACCAGAGAAAGTTCTCTCTTTCTCTGGTCGTTGGGCCTACTTTGCCTCTTTGGTCACATGATTGTGATCTAGTATGTGGGGTTTAAAGGGTAGTTGAGAGCTTGGTGGGTGGCTTTGGGGAAAGCAACTGGGTAGGTGAGATCAAGTTTAATTCCAAAATCAGATTGTCTTAGAAATAAGCCACACTATTTTTCAAGCTTTGGGGAAGCAATCTGGCTTATTTCCAGGTTGATCTGAGACAAGGTGACCATTCGTAGCCCTGACATTTTCAAAAATCAGACTTTACATTCTAGTGGAGTGGTCAGTGCAGCTTAAGCTTGGCTGACCAGATAAAATCCAGGTCAGGGCTCGTGTAACTTTAACAGTTGTAGAGAAAAGGGAATTTCAGCCAGTGTCATTTGTATGCAATTAGTTCCTGGTGATATTCCCTCTTCATCACAACAGTTAAAGGTGCAGGCACTATACTAGAGTGACCATATACAAAAGAAGGCAGGGCCCCTGCAACTTTAACTGCTGTGACGAAGAGGGAATTTCACCAGGGACTAATTGCATACAAATGACACCAGCTGAGATTCCCTTTTCTCTACAACTGTTAAAGTTACATGAGCCCTGACCTGGATTTTATCTGGTCACCCTAGCTTAAACTGCAGCCAAATACACATTGACCTTGGAGTCAGCTCCACTGACCTCAGCAGGGCTTGCTTCTGAGCAGGCACACATAGGATTGTGCTGTAAGCCATAATTTCTCACATTTTTTTAATTACTCATTTTGGATTTCCGGGGCAGAGTGAAAAGAACAGAACTGCTTCACATTCTTCTCATAAATGGTTGGGGTCTCCCCAGAAAGAGGATTGGATATCAGGTGGGTGCAAATACCAGGCATAATAAAGGAATAATCGTCTCGAAAAGGAATGATCTTCTTGCTGTGGCCATCAGAAAGGAGTGATTATGCAATTTTAGCATGTGCCAGGGAGATGGCATTTGTTTTGTCTTGGTTGCACTTGTAGACATCATTATGCAGAGTTTCCTGCTGAATGGGGGCACTCAAGGACATAATAAGTGTAGATTCAAGGAGCTGGAACATTTTTGAGCCAGTTCCTATTCGAGCGACTTGTTTCCCTGCTTCGCATAGCAGTAATGGCATCCAGAGTGCACTTACGTTTCCAGTTTGAGCTGTTCATTTTTCACACAGAGAGACACAGATAATCAATAACATAGAAAGAAGTCAGTTTTTTTTTTTTAAAAAAGTAGTTATATTTGTCCACTAACACACTGTAGGTCTGCAGCAGTCAATAGCAAGCAGGTTTGTCATATAGTCATTAATTTGATTTCAATGCAATGGAGACTATAGACCAGGCAATAACATTACAAGAAAGGACAGCATAAAAACAAACAAACAAAAACCTGGAAAATATCAAGCACAGAAACTGAAGGAATACTGTCCTTAAGGGCTGGTCTCTATTGACAAAGGAAGTAAATACCTGCCCCTAATTTAGTAATGAAGCAAGAACAGGAAGTAAAAGTTATTTGCATTTCCTGTTCCCCTGCATTAGGTAACAGCCAAAGCTAACACTTTTCCTTTGGATCCAGCAACACTGAATGCAATTTTTTTTTCTCACATTGGGAATGCAAATGCTTGAGATACTATTTCCACAACAGAAAGATAAACTTTGGTACAATTGCAGGCCAAGACACTTTGAGTACTAGAAAAGACTGCCATGCTTACTGTAGCTAGACTATGAGCCTATCTACACTACTGCTTTAAAATAGTTTATAACAGTTTTAAACTGGTTAATAACCGTTATTGACTGGTTTAAAACTGTTATAAACCGTTTTAAAACAGTAGTGTAGATAGGCTCATAGTGATACTTTCAGGGGTGGGCAAAAGGTAGATCTCATGATGGTTTGAATTTCAGTTCCCATAAGACCCTTCCATCATGGCCAATAGTTAGGAATGCTCAGAGTTGAAGTGCAAATCATCTGGAGATCTACTGTCTTCCCACCCATGCTTCAGATTATGTTTAGACTGCACCAGCCATTCTTCTGGTAATAACAGGATGTGTGCTTCAGTTTCACTCAGATACTTATGGATACCTGAGAGAATGTTTCTTTTTTTTCAAAATGGTAGATAGCTACGGTCTTTATCACACTGCGCTTTCATGCAATATGGCTTGTCCTTTCAGTATCTGGAAATCCTTGGGCAGAATTTGTAAGAATTTTGGCTCATTAAATATTGAATGTTCATATACAAATTTATTGATTTTCAATTGATAGTACATAGTATTGTTGTTTTGTTTTAATGTACACTGTAAACCACCCTGGGAGAAATATTATAAAGATGGTACCTACATGCCTCATAAGAATAATAATAATTATACTTGAAAAGGTGGATTCTAACTGGAGTCACATGTGTGCTTGTTCAGTAATCACATACATGTCCAACTATATTTACCCTTCTTTTCCCTGTCATAATTAATAGTTCCCCAGCCTAGCCTCTATTAATCCAACAGAAGTTTCCAGTTGCTTTCATTTCATGGCACCCCTTGTAAACGGAGGAAGGTTGTTTTAAGCAAGTTGGAAAGATTGGCCATCATTTCCATTGCCATTGTGCTTACCATTACTATAGCCTCTCCTCCTTAATATTAAAATGATGATGTGGTGGTAGAAGGCATTATTGTCCTCTCCCACAGGTGGGATCGGGGTGGGGGTACCATTTCCTTATCTGTCAAGGGCTACATAGCAGTGATGGGCAGGGCCAGAGCTAAAAGTGGGAAGGACCAGATCTGAAAGTGTGTGAGAGGGTACCATTTCTCTCCCTTTCAGTGAACTCATTGGTTGAATTCGAACAACACATTAGTCAATGGTGGGTTGAGTAGCCAACTGACAGCTGGTTATTTTGTGGGTACTCCCCACACAACATATTCCTACACAACTGTGGGTGGTTGGGGCTGGCGTTGAGTGGACTAATAGTCAACCCAGCATTTGACTGATGCAGTCCCCACCCCTCTCCCCACCCTTCCTCCTCCCTCAGTCTTCCCAGTTCTCTCCCAGCAGCCTCTGCAAGTTGCACCAGTTGTAGCAGCATGGCAGTCGCGGCTTTGGTCGCTCTTGCTGCCTGCCTCTATGGGCTTGTGTTTTAACCTACTCACCACACACCATTAACACACTCACTCCTCCACACAACACTTTAAACAACTGGCTTTGAGCTAAACAACTTGCAAGCCAGTTGTTTCTTTCCGTTACTTATTTGGGCGGAATAGCATACTGTCAGTAGTTTGTGAGAGGCGTGTTACCCTACACACAACACAATAAGCAAAAAAACTGACGATTGTTTCCCCACCCCTCAGTTGCTTAATGTGTTGTCCGAATTCAGCCATTCTCTCTCTCTTTCTCTTTCTCTCTCTCTCTCTCTCTCTCTCTCTCTCTCCAAACCCCCTTTCTCTGTCTCCCCCTTTCCTCCCTACCCAACAGACTGCCAGTGGAGAGAAAGATAGCTCTTGCTATAGATCTAATCACTTAGAGTGGGCTTCTCCCTCCCATTCTTCCATCCATGTCAGCTCTCCCCTGTTTTTTCTCCTTGCCAAGATGTGAATTCATCGTTTGCAGAATGACCCCCTATTTTCCCCTTGCCCCCCTTATGGGCTACCTCCACCTGAATAAAATTAGAAGAAAAGGTCACATGAAATTGGATCAAGGCCTCCAGCCACATCTTAGGTGATGGAGGAGAGTGGGAGAGATAATGAAGTGTTAGTGATCAGTGTGTAATGGATCCAGGGCTCACAGGGATGCAGTACCACCACCTTTTGATTAGCAGGGACACTGAAGTCATCTTCAAACATCACAGTAGCTGGGGAAATTATAAATCTCAGCAACATTATATTGTTAACTGCTGTAATGCAAAGTATTTTTGGGTGGCTTAGTCATGAATGGGCAATGAAGTCCCATTAGTTTAGCAAAATAACAATTTCCAGTGGAGATAAAGCTACTAAAACTGGTTTGTTAATATGGATCCAAAGAGCTGACTGCATTTTCAGTCTCTCCATGGGGATGTCGCTATGGAGACTGTCAGGATAAGTACCTGCACTTCATAATGTAACACTGTACCACTGGGTGTGACCCCATTATCTTGTGCATGGGTTGAATTGGCTGATCTGATTACTGACCAAAGCTAGAGCAGCAGCAACAATTTTCAGGCTCTGCTCTTTGGAACAAAGAGAGCAGGAATTTTAAAACAAACAAGAGCATAGGAATAGAGTAATATTTGCCCATCCCACTAGTTTCTAGTGTTTAAACAAGTTCAGGTCAGAGGCAGAAGTGTGCTGAGCTAATTATTCAGGTCAGATCTACCAAACTTTCTGAAGACTTTGCTGAGTGTGCCCTGACAAGCCATTTCCACAGCAATTAACCTCCTTTATTTAATTAAAACACCAAAGGGGAATCACTTAATGGATACAAAAATGTCTTGAATGGATGAAGCTTTTCCCACAGTAGTCATAGCAATAGAAGGGGAAAGTATTTGTGGCTCTTTCACGTACACAACTGTTCAAAAGATCAGCTTGGAAATGAGTCTGCCTGTTGTAGTGAGGTTGCTATTCTAGGAATAAATGGAGCCAGAGCATAAAGAGAATTAAAATTGTGCTGAATATGTTGTCTTGTATAAGACAACATATGTAACATATGTATCAGACAAAAAGGTTGTCCTCTATTTCCAGGCATTTGATGGCTCATGATGGGCTCTTTAATGCATCAGTTGATTTGTTTATGGCAAACATTTGTTTTAGTTGTTTTATGGGATGATTGTATTTGATTGGATAGTTGTATTTAACTATTTTAAATTTTGAGTTTTAATTTTCTTGTGAGTTGTCTTGAGTCTTTTTTGAGAAAGGAATCTAAGAAACAACAACAACAAGTATTTACCCCCTTGTTAAAATGTGCCCCACCACTCCACCCTATTACCAAGTGAAATGAGACTTTAGGATTAAACTCAGCATTCTCTGTTTTGCTTTTTATAAATATTGAGAGATTGGCATAATATTTCAAGGCATAATTTCACATATGCTATTTGAATACCAGCTCAATCACCCAGACAAAGTCAAGGAGACAAAACAATAAATAAACTGCAATACACATTTTAATGTGTTATCTCCCAGAATCACTAAAATATTGTTTTGATACTTGCCATGTATGCTTACAACATAATTCTCTATTTCTAGCTTCGGGGGTATGATCAGGGTTACCATCACCACCCTCACAAAGTTGCCAGGGCTTTATTGGCTCAGCAAAACCCAATGCTGATGCTGTCATTTAGCAGCTGAATCTGGGAGGCACCTGTCATTTTTATTACCCACAATGTGCCTGACACATGCCTGATTCACATGTTATGACAACCCAAAGTAAGGGTTGAGTATGGGTTGTTGGATTGTTTTTACATGCAAGCCCTATATTAGGGATGTGTATCATATCATTCCGATGTCCAATAATGATCTGATAATGGTGTTATCAGACATCCAATTAACGATAACGATACGATAGAAATACCTTCAATAAATATTGGATTTGAAAATTTTCAGTCCGATTATATCGGATTTTTTTCAGATTATCCGACCGCCATATAAATAAACCTAGAAATTCTGTATTTTAAAAGTTAGAGACTTGAAACTTGGTCACAGTACTCATGGAATACGCCTAAGTATGTGTATGAATTTTCAGAACAATCCCTCCAACCATGTATTTTATATGAATTTTTAGAACTTCGTTGAACTTCTGACAGCTCAGAATGACAGCTCGCCACGTGCATTCAGAGATCTGCCAAAAAAGGTGCACAATGATTAAAAAAATCAAATAAAATACAGGAATGGAGGGATTGTTCTGAAATGTGGCACATATGTGTAGCACTCTGGGTTGGTGTTACGTGTGAACCAGTTCCTGGTTTATTGTGGGTTTGAATTGCTGTGAGCCATCCTGAGTGGCATATGGGCACCAAAATGACAGGATATGTATTTCTATATAAATGAAGAATAAATAAATGAAATGATGGGTGGCTAGCTGCTGCCAAGAGTATATCACAGTCCTCAATGCTACCCACCACCTGCTCCAAGAACAGTTCAACACACCATTTTATTCCTGTAGTCATGATGGTGCTATTACTTAAGTGGTTTAAAATGTGAAACTGTGCATGCTCACAGTTTGTCCTTCAATCAGGTTTGACAAACCATCAATCTCTCTCTCTCTCTCTCTCTCTCTCTCTCTCTCTCTCCCACTCTCTGTTCTACTGTACCATGAATGCAGAAGCAGCTGTAAAGCATGGAATGGCAGAAGAGAAATATTAGTTGTATGCTTCACAACTTAATAAATATGGCTGTGTAAAAGGAGGCTTAAAACTATCAAGTCCAACATTTATAATTACCTAGTTGCACCCTATCAGGTGCAGCTTGTAAGCAAGAACTGCAGCCTATGGGAAGGTGTGGCTGCCCTAAACGTATGCAGCCATACCTGCACCTGATTGGCCAAGCTCACAAAACCAGTCAACTGTCTGAGTGCCTTTGTTGTGCTCTCTCTCTCTAAGGGGTGGAGGAAAAATCCCTGCCCACCATCACCACCACCCTGCTGCCTAGGTAAGTTGGAGGATATTGTCTGTTATAGCCTATTTTAGTAAACACTAACATGAATCTACTGATGGCTTTATTTATTTTATTTATTCATTTAAACATCTGTATCCCACCCTATTATCACTGGGATCTCAGGGCGGCGTACAGATAAAATCAAAACAATATAAACATAAATAATTTACAAAGCTAAAATGTATTAAATCGTTAACAAATTAAAACCAGTAGAATTTTTTTAAAAAAGCAATAAAACAATTTAAAACAATTAAAACTATGTATAACCATGGAGAATTTAGCCCTCAAATGCTTTGATAAAAAGCCGTGTTTGAACTTGGTGCCAAAATGAAGCCAGTGTTGGCACTAGTCAGGCCTCCAAGGGGAGGGTATTCCACAAGCAGGGTGCCACCACAGAGAAAGCCCTCTCCCATGTCCCAGCATAATGTTTGTCTCACGTTGGTGGGATGCAGAGGAGGCTCCTCCAACAGATCTCAAACCTTGAGCAGGCATATATAGGGAGAGGCGCTCCCTCAAGTACCGAGGTCCCAAGCCATTTAGGGCTTTAAACATTCTTGCCAAAACCTTGAATTCTGAACAGAAGCATATAGACAGCCACTGCAATTCTTTTAAGACTGGTGTTATATGGTCTTTATAGGATGTTCCGGCGAGCAGTCTAGCTGCTACATTTTGCACCAGCTGCAACTTCTGAGTCATCTTCAAGGGCAGCCCCACATAGAGTGTGTTGCAGTAGTCTAATCAGGAAGTTATCAGTGCATGGACTACTGTGGCTTGGTTATCCCTGTTCAGGAAAGGCTGAAGCTGGCGGATCAGCAGAAGCTGGCCCCAAGTGCTCCAGGCCACGAAGTCCACCTGAGCCTCCAGTGACAAGGATGGATCTAGTACTCCCAAGCTATGCTCCTGCTCCTTCAGTGGGAGTACAACCCCATCCAGAACAGGTCGCTTATCCAATTCCTGGACTCGGGAAGCACCAATCCACAGAGCTTCCATCTTGTCAGGATTCAGCTTCAGTTTATTAGTCTTCATCCAGCCCATTACAGCCTTCAGCCACTGGTCCAGCACCTTCACCACCCCAGCTGACCTCGACGAAAAGGAGAATAAGAGCTGAGTATCATCAGCATACTGATGACACCCAACCCCAAAACCTTTAATGACCCCACCCAACAGCTTCATATAAAGTTAAACAGTGTAGGGGATAGCCATGGAGTGGAACAGGAATCCCCCAATACCACTCTCTGGAATTGGCCATGCAACTAGGAGTGGAACCACTGTAACACAGTGCCTCCTACTCCCATCTCGCAGAGTCGATCCAGGAAGATACCATGATCAATTGTATCAATAGCTGCTGAGAGATCTGGGAAGATCAACAGGTTAGCACTCCCCATGTCTTTCACCCAGAGTAGGTTATCGGTCAGAGCAACCAAGGCTGTTTCAGTGTCATGCCAGGCCCTGGCCTGAAACTAGACTGAAATGGGTCCAGTTAATCAGTTTCCTCCAATAATGTCTGAAGCTGCCCAGCCACCATGCGCTCCAGCACCTTGCCCAAAAAGGGCAACGATACGATCAAGATTTATAGCACACTCTTAGCTGGTTGTTAGTGTGGGTAAAATGTTGCCTTTTTTTTTTTGTCCTACTATCAAACTCAGAGCACTTTTAATTATGTTATTTTGCTGACCTCCTATTCACACAGTTAACTGATATAATGCTCAGGGTCAAGACTGTACTGAATAAGTCCTAAGATTATGAGACATCTGGTGAGCTCCATGAGCTGTGCATAAATAATATGTTAGCTAAATAATTCATTCCCAAAACCATTTATTTATGCAGTATTGCTACGTTGCTTACATGTGGCATCATATAAGAAATTGGTAGGTTTGGCTTGTTTGCAGTTACTCTTATTGAACTGTGACATAATCATTAATGTGTTCGACTGGGGCCTGATGTTCATTGATGATCAAATCTTTAAAATTCATTCTGGACAGAACTTCAAATACCAACAAAATTGTGTGTCATAGAAGTTTCGATTTAGATAACCATTCATCAGATTTTTTTTTTAATGCTCTTCCCTACCCAAAGACATTCTTTCAAGGAAATCATGTCACTGATGTCCCATTCCTATTTACACGTATAAGAATTAGATTCCATCAGATCTAACTTTAATAAAACTAGATATTATATTTTCTCACATATATCTTCCAGATTAACATAGGCAATTAATGACCTGAATTCTGGGCTTTGTGAAACAGGAGTATTCTTGCAAAATCCAGGACATAAGTCTCTTATATTAACATATTGAACACCCCCCCAACAGCACATTGAACTCCTGGATAAAGGCCACTTAGCACCAACATTGTTATCTTTGCAGCAAAAGGTTAAGGCCTTTCCTTCTTTGTTTCTCAGGCATTTGGAGCGATGTGATAAGTATTAATCAGTCCTGGAATAGTTGCATGGTTATGGCTGGTTGCTAAAATAAGTTTTTAGATATACATTAGGGGAATCTACACCAGCCATTTATTGCAAGATTATATTGCAGTCATCACTAATGGGGCACATGACATTCACCTGCTCCCATGGGATCTCAGCTCCACCTCTCAGTTTTCCCAGAATATCCGTAACAGCTTTTGTCATGGTTTTTCCACCTCTCTTGCTTCCATTCTGAAGAACATTTGTGGTGTGCTCACCCCCCCATTTGTAAGATCGTTGTTGTTCACTAGGAGTTTGGGTTCAGCGAACAGCCAATCAGGTGTGAGGGGCGTATACATGGGTATCGGAGGTGTGCAAGAGTGGACCTTTCCGCCATTTTCACCACACGTTTTGGATGGGTATCTGCATGTTTTACCACTGGGTGTGTTTCCGGTTTTTTAATACAAACATATTTCTGGCTGAATTCAGACAACACATTAAGCAACTGAGGTGGGGGGAAACAATCGTCAGTTGTGTTGCTTATTGTGTTGTGTGGAAGGTAACACACCACTCACAAACTACTGATGGTATGCTATTCCACCCAAATAAGCAACTGAGAGAAACAACTGGCTTGCAAGTTGTTTAGCTCGAAGCCAGTTGTTTAAAGTGTTGTGTGGAGGGTTGAGTGTATTAATGGCATGTGGTGAGTGGGTTAAAACACAAGCCCATAGAGGCAGGTGGCAAGAGCGACCAAAGCGGTGGCTGCCACTCTGCTACAACTGGTGCAACTTGCAGAGGCTGCTAGGATAGAACTGAGAGGACTGAGGGAGGAGGGAGGGTGGGGAGAGGGGCGGGGACTGCGTCAGTCAAATGCTGGGTTGACTATTAGTCCACTCAACGCCAGCCCCACCCACCCACAGCTGTGTAGGAATATGTTGTGTGGGGAGTACCCACAAAATAACCAACTGTGAGTTGGCTACTCAATCCACCATTGACTAATGTGTTGTCCGAATTCAGCAACTGTGTAGAAGCACATATTCAATGGAGTTCCTATCCCCCCCATGTGTTGCTGTGCATCTGCACTCATGTGCATGCCTTTTGAGTCACTAAAAAAAACCCCTCTACCCAGTAGCCGTGTCGTCTGCCTGGCACCACCAACTTCTGCCGATCCACATGTGCAAGCAGCATAATGGGGCACATGTGCTCCCACAACAGCACTCCTGAAACTGTGGGACATATCATTGCCATGTGCTCCGTGAGTGCCAATCGCGGAAGTGGGGAATATTCAGGGGCATCCTTGTTCCATGCCAAAATGTCTGCGGTTGTAGATTAGCCCATTGTCTCTGTGTAAACTGTTGGCTTGCAAGTTTTTAGGTAAATGGTTTTTAAACTTTGGATGGCTTTGAAAGGGGAGTTAAATTTGGAAGGCTTTAAAAGGGGGTTAGATAAATTCCTGGAGGAGAAGGCTATCAATGGCTACCAGTCCTGATGGCTATGTGCTACATCCAATATCAGAGACAGTAAGCCTATATACACCAGTTCTGGGGAAATGGGCAGAAGGGTGCTCTTGCGACCATGTCTTACTTGTGGGTTCCTGGTTGACAGCTGGTTAGCAACTGTATGAACAGAAGAGCTGGACTAGATGCACCCGTGATATGATCCAACATGGCACTTCTTATGTTCTTATGTATATTGTATTTTAATGAGCTTTGATCTTCGTGAACCGCCCAGAGAGTTTCGGCTATGGGGTGATATAGAAATATAAATAATAATAATAATAATAATAATAATAATAATAACAACTGTTATACCAGTTTAAGTATAGGCCTGTACAGGTGTGAGGGTTTAAAGTGGGTAGTGGAACAGGGCTGCAGAACAGGATGAATTCACAGCTCAGTTGCTTCTGCAGTAAGTTGTAATGTCTAAAGGGCACCTGTGTCCCCATAGATCAGGGATGGGGAACTTGTGGCCGTTCAGATATTTTGACCTACAATTCCCATCAGCCCTACCCAGCATAGCCAATGGTGAGGGATCATGGGACTTGTAGGCCAAAACGTCTGGCGCGCACAAGTTACCCACTGCTGCCATTGATGAAAATATATAACTGAACCTATGATCATCTTTGGTGATGCTATTACTTTGGTGATTTGTTATAGCTATGTGCTCCAAATAAGGCTTTTTGGAAAGAGATATTGGGAATAGTCCTATGTTAGGATGGCGAATCTCAACAGTGGCAATCATCCTTAAGAGCCCTAAGGATTAATGTTTAATCCCATCCAAAGTTTGTTTTGCAGTTGTTTCTAAGGAGTTCAGGATTTCACCCTAAAATGTGCTTTGAGGTTGCGATAGCTTAGTATCCTTCCACAATGTGTTTAATAATTGGAAATCAAATTAATTCAAAAGTACTTATTAGACATGTGTGAATACACTGGGTTCCTTAATTTTGGAGCAAAATAAATAATTCATATGACTGTCAACCACAAAAGGAAACCCACAAAGGGAAACAATAGCTCGGATTATATGGCCCATTTGGTTAGCACGTCAAAAATCAGTTGTTGTAGGGAAATGGACAGGATTTGCTTTAAAATATTTGATCCCATTCCAAACCCCTTCAAGGCGGATTGATTTGGCAACAGGGACAATAGCACCATGAAACTGCCAAGACTCATTTGTCTATTCCCCCATGTGCTTAATTGTGTTTCTCTTCTGAAAGTCTGAACACACTGCTTAATCCCTTAGCCTTTCTCATTTGAAAAGTGAAAGGTTTACAAAATATATGTTAAAATTAGATGTTAATTAAAAAATCAGCAACGACACATTAGTAAAAGCTGGTTCACATATGCATGAACATCACCTTATCTCTCATTGCTTGGTGAGTCACAATGAATGTGAGAACAGACTGTATTGAAAAACATTGCATGAACGGTCTTCAGGTGTTGCAAAAGTTCTTCCTCTGAGTATTTGGAACAGCCCACCAAGACTCACCAGACCAAGTCAACTTCCTTCTTTTGCTGACACCCTCCCTGCCTCCCACAGCCACAGAGGCAGCAGGGCCTGTGTATAAAGTTAAAAAGGAGACCTGCTTGGGGATGGCTCAGCTGAGCAGGATAGCACAGCATCACTGTGGGAGAGTGAAGCCTCAGCAGCAACAGCTGGGCCTCAATGAGATGTTGCTATAAAGCTCTGGGAAAGAGAAGTAAGAAGAGTGTGTAAGGATGGGCAAGCTCAGTCAGGGCCTACCTTGTGATCACTGCTCCCCCCACCCCATTTGCATGGCTCCAAAGAGCCAGGCCATGTGAGATTCTGCCAAGCAATTGGGTGGCTTGCGAGCCCTCCAATCCCTCAGCAAGAGCAACAACCTGCCATTAGTCTCCTTTGCTGGGAGACTTGTAAATCCCCAGTTAGCAGCTCCAGAAAGACCTCAGGCTTATCCAAGCCTGGGCTTAGCAGCTTTCTCTGAGGCACCTGAAGAGGCTGATCCACTGCTTGGTCTGGAGAGCTACTTTCCTAGGGATGGACAACCTCCTGTGAAAGAAGGTTGCCAACTAAAAGGCCAGTGCTTCAAAAGGGGAGAGACGGACATTTTTTTTTGTAATTTAAAGCCAGAAAGGGGGGAGGAGGTGTCATTCTTTGCCCTGAGTTGGATGTCTATATGCTTGCTTTGCCTCAGTGGTGTAACTGAAAGCAAAGACTTACAAAGAAAAGCTGCTTGTACTTACTACTGGACTCTTGGGATTATGGAGGTTATGGAAGAGGGTGGGTTCAATGTACCTCTTTCAGAGGACCCGATATCTGTGATAGTTCAAGCTAAGAATGGGGGAATTGGTCTAGTTCTAGCCCAGCCTTCTCAACCTACGGATGTTGTGTACTTTAACTTCTGTTAGTACTAGTCAGCATGGCCAGCGGTCAGGAATCTGGGAAATTGTAGTCCAAGATAACTGGATGGTGCCAAGTTGGGGAAAGCTGTTCTTGTCTAAGTTATTTTTCACTCCAGAAGACTGTTCTATTCTGTTTCTGGATTAAACAGCAGGGGTTGTTTTTTTTAATAAAAGTTCTGCACAAAACATTGCATTGAAATGTGTATTTAAATACATAACTTTTAAAAGAACTTTCTTTCAAAACACACATTTTAAAATATATTCAGATATCTCCTTTTAAAGCTGAAAACTGCATCAGGACATTCAGAAAGTGTGACTGCTGGTGCATAACTAAGTTCTGATCTGCATGTGAACCCAGGAGAAGGAGAGAAAGTCAATTTATACTGAAAGTTTCAGGTCCAAATACCCAAGCAACCCTAAAAGGACTGGTGTAACCCAGGGGTACACAACCTGGTACCTTCCAACTGTGTTGAACTACAATTCCCATAATCCTGCAGCATTGGCCATTGCTGGTTTGGGCATATTTGAGTTGTAGTCCAAAACATCTGGAGGGCACCAGATTGCCTATTCTTGGTGTAAACAAATGAGGCAGATAATAGGTAGCTATTAGATGGAAAAGGCTGAAAAATCATTGGAGGAATTTCAGTGTTTCTACTTGGACATCACAGCTACAGCACTCAATTGTTAGAAGACATTTCTTTTGATGGGGCTCGTATGGGCTTTGACATCTGCTACTCCTCAAGGGGATGACCAGTGATCGTCCTTTCTTCTTCCCGTTCTACCTGTATAATATAAGTCTTCAAGGATGCTTCTTCTCTAATTATTATTGCATATCTGTGCATCCCAATCATGAACTGTGCATACTTCATTTAAAAATAGTATCTGACATCAAAAATTATCCCCAGCCAGGAACCTTTCCACTTCCACATAATGTAGCACCACACTGACGTCCAAGAGAATCATTAATCAAATTGCAGCAAAGTGAAATTGTCTTTCAGCAAGAGGAAAGTTTGCTTAAAAAATGGAGAAAATTATGTGCAATTCATTACCTGTCTAAATATTCAGTGTAGTGTCCAATGTTAGTCCTGTGTAGAGTAGACTCACTGAAATGAATTAATTTCTATGTAATCTATGTAGATTTCAGTCTCATTCATTTCAATGGGTCTACTCTATGGACTAACATTGGATACTACCCATAAGATTTTTTTTAGGATAAAACATAACACCTAATGTCTCTTATGCTAAGTGATCATTGAGGGTTTTAGTTCGGACAAGTATATGAAAAAGAACAACAAGAACAACAACAGTAACATGTATATCAATTGGAAGTCTTTGCGCATATAAAAGGCCTAACATTTCCTGAAATTTATAAAGAAGAAAGTAACAACTAACTTTACTAGCTATACTAGATGTGGTGCTACCAATGAAATGTGTTCAGAGCCAGGCCAGCTCTACCAGTAGGCAGACTGAGGTAACTGTCCCAGGCAGGAGATGCCAGGGCAGCAGTGGCAAGCCTTCAGCCATTTCCCTCTGTGCGAGGATGGGCTGGAGTGTGCTGCACAAACTGTCTTGCAGCCCTAAACTAGCTGCTACCCTCAGATGCAGTGGTGCCTACTGTCCCATTGGCACTGTCAAAGTAAAATTCAGCTTCCAGTCCACTTTGCTCAGTGGCGTATTGGTCAGTTTTGAAGAGCAGGTCCTCATCCTGATAGCTAACTTAGCCAGGTTCAGTGTCAAGAATCCAGTCCAGTTTCTCAGCTGGTGGTGCAGAGGTCCCAGACTTGGCCAGCTGATCGTTCTCTGATTCTGAGCTTGAAGCCCACCAGCTTTACATAAGAAGAGAACATAAGAGTCATGCTGGAACATACCAAAGGTTCATCGAGTCCAGTATTTTGTTCACATAGTGGCCAACCAGCTGTTGAACAGGAACCCACAAGAAGCACACAAGTGCAACAGCACCCTCCCACCCATATTCCCCAGCAACTGGTGTACATAGGCTTAGTGCTTCTGCTACTGGAGGTAGCGCATAACCATCACACTTTCTGAAGGTTATGGCTTAGTTTTTGGCTCCAAAACACATTAAACCATTCTTATTTTAGAGAAAATCCTTATTAAAAAGTTTTTGTGTGTGTGTGTGTGCTCAGAAGACTGAGGAAGGAAAGTGGGACTGATAAGGAGACAAAAATATCCTTAAGGAGTTGCTCAGGGGGTCCAGGGCATGGAAGAACCCTGACAGGGTCATAATTAGAAAGTTGAGAAAGGAAGAAAGAGAGAGAGAAGGAAATACCCCCTGATAGTTGTTCCTTTCACAAGGAAACAGCCAAATATCTTTTCATCCTATCATTCTTGATCTGCTAACAGCTATGGCAACACAAGATTTATACTAGTGTGTGTGTTATTGTGTGTGTGCGACAATGGACTGTATGAGGGCTAATAAACTGAAACTCAATCCAGACAAGACTGAGACGCTGTTAGTGGGTGGTTCCGCTGACCGGATGGAGGGTGTTCAACCTGTTCTGGATGGGGTTGCACTCCCCTTGAAGGAGCGGCTTCGTAGCTTGGGGGTCCTCCTAGAACCATCTCTGTCATTTGAGGCGCAGATGGCCTCAGTGGCACGGAGTGCCTTCTACCAACTTCGGTTGGTGGCCCAGCTACGTCCCTATCTGGACAGGGATAACCTGGCTTCAGTTGTCCATGTTCTGGTAACCTCCAAGTTAGATTACTACAATGCACTCTACGTGGGGCTGCCTTTGAAGGTGGTTCGGAAGCTGCAGCTTGTGCAAAATGCAGCGGCCAGATTGATAACTGGAACCAGTAGGTTCGAACATATAAGACCTACTCTGGCCCGCTTGCATTGGCTGCCTGTATGTTTCCGAGCCCGGTTCAAGGTGCTGGTTTTAACCTATAAAGCCTTACACGGCTTGGGACCACAATACCTGATGGAACGCCTTTCCCGACATGAACCTACCCGAACACTACGTTCAACATCTAAGGCCCTCCTCCGAGTGCCTCCTCCGAGGAAGGCTCGGAGGTCAGCAACAAGAGAGAGGGCCTTCTCTGTGGTGGCTCCCCAATTGTGGAACGATCTCCCCGACGAGGCCCACCTGGCACCAACATTGTTATCTTTTCGGCGCCAGGTCAAGACTTTCCTCTTCTCTCAGGCATTTGGCAATATCTGAGGAGCCTGGGTTTGTTTTGTTTTGTTTTTGTAGTTTTTGAAGTGTTGATGTGGTTTTAAATGTATAGATTGTGTATATGTTGTATGTTTTTGCTGTTTTAATTTTTGTATATTGTTTTTAATTGTTTTTAATCCTATGTAAACCGCCCAGAGAGCTTCGGCTATGGGGCGGTATACAAATGTTATATATATATATATATATATATATATGGACCAAAATATGACAAGAATGTTCCACACATCCCTAGAATGCATTGCATTGCAACCAAGCTATGAAATTCTAGGGATGTTGCAGGCATCCGTTTTGGGATCAGAGCTCAGTGATTTCTTGCCAGATGATTGTGGGCACCCAGGAAGCAATATACAGCCTCTCGCTCCCTCGCCAAGCTGCCAGGGCGATCAGGGTCAGGTGGCTAGTGGGAATCTGGTGCACAACACGTGGCATGGATGGAGGTTAGTCCGTCCATCCCTTTGTAAATCTGATAATGGGAAATAGGAAACCTACTCTGTCCAAGGAGTGATTCAAAACAATTGTTCCAGCCTTTCCCCATGAGCTGTCTCCAATATAGTAGAGCAATGAAATCTTATGGCCACAATGGTTGATGTTGTTATAAAAGTGCTTGGATTTTAAACCTGTGGATGGATGATAAAGGATCTAACTGAATATTATGTGAATATTACTGATTATTTGGTAAGTAATAATAATGATCACTTGTGAGTGATTTAAAAAAATGTGCAATATTAATCTTAGAGGAGCACTTCCAGCAAATGATTATGGGAGGCTCTATGGAAATAAAGGCACTAATTGATTTTAATGGATATTCATAGAACAGAGAGACAGCATGTGCCATATTTCAATAAACTCCCTGCTGTTTTGAAGCCCCAGCTATTTTGGGGTATGTGTGTAGGACATGGTGTGTTCAATATTATTCCATGATGAAATTCTATGATCCTTTTAAGGGAAAAACACAGCGGTGGTGAGATTATGGAAGATGATTGCCTTGTAAGACTTGTATAGGAATTGCACAAAGCAGTAATATAAATACATAGAGTCAAATTATATAGATCACCTTATAAAGAAGCAACACTCTTAACAGAATGCATTGCCCTTACACCATGGGTGTGCCACATGGCTGTACTATAAAGGATGCTTTCTGTGAGGCTAGTACCCATTATATCAAAGCTATCTGAAGTTATACTCAAACCATGACAATTCTCTCTGTTCTTCCAAGCTTTGCAGATGACATTTTCTGGGCAGAGTCATACTGCATTTTCTGGGCAGAGTCATACTGCTACTGAGCATGTCTACTACTGGTAGATGGTGAAGCAATCTCCTATGGAGTAAGATGCTTGGGAAATTTCTTCTTCTTGCTACACCTTCTGGACACATGCACAGATCAGAGGTTTGTTAACCAGTCAATTCATTCTTTCTAAATGTTCTAATGCAGGTCTTGGCTAAAACAAAACAAAACCCCCAAATCAAAATACATGAAACTGTGTATTTCGACCAAACATGTGCTTAGAAATGCTCGTTTTCGGAAAAGAATGCATTGGTTGGAAACCAGTATTAGTCACATTTATTTCAATGAGTTTACTCCAAGGCATTTCTAAGTCTGGATCCAACCCATTAAAATATGTATTTAAATATGAACGTTGAATGGATTTTTTTTTAAAAAAAATAAAACTTGATTCATTCAGAAATGGCACAGAAAGGGTTTATGAGTAAAACACGAAGAAGTGACATGGGGCATATCCACTCCAGGCAGTTATCCTGGGGTCAGCTCGAGGTCATCCTTGTGCATCCAAATGATGTATAGAGAATCCCAGGGTTAATCGGGACCGACCTCTCACTTTCTCCAGTATAACTGCAACTGCAGTTTTCTCGTTTATTCCTGTGGTCCTGGGGGTGGTGTGCCATGGGTTCCTGGGTCCTCCCTCCTCCCCATGAGTAGTGGGGCTTTGTAAATGGGCATGGAATGGCATGGGGTAGTTCCATGCCCATCAGGGGTGGGGGGTAGCAGTTTCGCCATCCCCAAGATGACGCTTTTTGGCGCTGAGGTATTTGTTTGTTTTACTCACTTTCATGTGGAGGATTGGGGCCACGCAATTGTGTGACTGGCTCCTCCTTCCAAAAAAAAACAACACCACACCGTGTTGAACATCCTTCTTTCCTTCTGGGACGTCACACTTGCATTTGGATGCTGGGGAAGGATCCCAGAAGCTAGAAGACCCAGGATCCTCCCCCCATCCTGGAAGGCTCATAGATGTAGATGAGCTCATGGAGTGATTTGGTTATCCCTACTTTGGAGGCTACCTGTGAAATAAGCTAGAAAACCCATCATCAAGCAAGAAGGGAATCCTGGTCTTGGTGTAAAGGCACATGAGGAAAGATATTTAACTCAAGCTAAGCAGGCTTTGATCTGGTCAGTTCCTGGATGGGAGATCTCCTGAATGCTATGCACATTTCAAGGAATGCTATACATACTTTCATGATGGAAGAAAGGCAAGATAATTAATTAATTAATTAATTTAGTCAGTGGCTGTAACTGAAAGGTAGGATGAACTTATTTGAGTAGCACTCTGATCTTTATTAAGAAAGATTGAGCAACTCAGTATAAGAAAGTTTGTATGCTCAACATTTTAAAACAAAACTGATGTGGGTCCCATCTATCTACATAGGTCTTGGCTCTTATCTTATTAAATGAGAGGTCCCATAGCTACAGCATATGCTTTGCATGTATAAGAGCCCAGGCTTGATCCCTGGCATCCCCAATAGAAGGTAGACAGGATGGCAAAAACCTCTGTTTCACACCTTGGAGAGATGAAGCCAGTAGTAGTAAACTGAGCAAGACTGACCAATTCATATGAGAAAGTTTGGCATGCTCAAAATTGAAAACCAAAACTGGTATGAAACCATCTATCTTAATATGTGCATACTTTCTGGTAAAGTTGTTCTGCCAAGGCAGTTCCAGATGCCTTGGGAATTGTTCTTCCTCTAGTTAAGGGATGGGCAACTTGTAGACCTCCAGATGTTTTGGTCTACAGCTCTGATCAACCCTAGCCAGCATAGCCAATAGTGGTGGGGATTGTGGGCCAAAGCATCTGGAGAGCCACAGGTTGCCCACACCTGTGCTAGATTCACCCCATTAAATCAACAAGGGAACTAAGATACTGAACTAATTTGATCTGCCATTTTATTGCCAAGGCTTTTTCAGTAGACAGCAGAGAAGGCATGCATCCCTAGAGGAATGCTGGAAAACCATTGTCTTACAAAGATAGAGAGTAATCAACAGAAATAATACTGGCTGGCTAACAACACTCAGAGAGTCAGCATTAATGGCTCTACATTGAATTGGAGAGTAATAACTAGCGGGGTACCACAGGGTTCTGTCTTTTGGGATCAGTATTATTCAAAAACAAATATTAATGACCTGGATTATGGGATTGGTGGGCTTCTTATCAAATTTGCAGATCACACAAAACTAGGAGGTCTGGCCAATACCCATTATGACAGAATGAGACTAAAATCTGATTTGAACAGGTTGGAAGACTGGGCTGAGAGGAACAAGATGTCCTTTAACAGGAAGAAATGTAAGATAATACATGTACGGAGGGAAAATATGAGGTAAACATACAAGATGGGGGATTCATGGCTTGGAAGCACTACATCGGAGAAGGATTTGGTTGTGGTCATTGACAGCAATCTGAACCTGAGGCAACAGTGCACGATAGCCACTAAAAAGGTGAACGTAGTTCCGGGCTGCAATGGAAGAAGCATTGCATCAAAGATGCATGGAGTCCTTATTACCCTTGGCACTAGTGAGACCACACCTATTGTGTACGATTCTGGGCAACACATTTCCAGAAGGACATTGACAGGTTAGAACTGGTTCAGAGGAGGGCAACAAATATGTTACAGGGGCTTGAGAACATGCCCTATGAGGACAGGCTGAAGGAACTTGAGATGTTCAGTCTGGAGAAAAGAAGACTGAGGGGAGACATGTTAGCAGTGTTCAGGTACATAAAAGGAAGCCACAGGGGAGTTGGTCAAGAACTATTTTCCATGGCCACAGAAATTAGGAACTGAAATAATAGATATAAGTTACAGCTACCTAGATTCCAATTAAATATAAGGAAAAAGTTCCTAGCGGTAAGAGCTGTACAACCGTGGAACAGTCTACCTATGGAGGTTGTGGGTCCTCCATCTCTGGAGGGTTTTAAGAAGAGGTTGGACAGCCACCTCTCATGGATGCTTTAATTGGTTTTCCTGCACATTGCAGAGGGTTGGACTAGATGATCCTTGTGGTCCCTTTCAACTCAACAATTCTATGATTTTATGATCAAAGAAATGGCAGGTTAATCCTATGTTCGATGGGTTAATCAGCTGTACTCTAATATCAGCTGGGGAGCTCCCCTTGGTGCAGAAGCATTGCCAAGGGAAAGATGGGAACTGGCCTGCCCACAGCTTTAATAGTGACATGTTGAAGGCTCTGGAAATAGGCACATATAGCTAACACCATAGCATGGTTGCCTGGTGAAACTTATGGTGAACATTATGGAGGCAAATGGGATAGAGCGGACAGCTGTAGATTAATAATAGCTAAGTTCTAGATATGCTCTGTATGAAGAATTTTATCTTTGCGAATTCAGCTACAAACTGACCTAATCCACACCTTCTGGAATAATGTGCAAATAAGAACTTAGTTCCAAATGATGCAACATGGCTCTTGGGTTAAGAAAAAGAATGAAAACAATTTACAACAATAAGTATTTTGATAGACAAAAAGTGTGTTATCTCTGCTCTTTTTAAAAGCGAAATTACTAAGGGAAGGCATGGGAGACTTCCTGGAGGTTGACAGCATCATGTAAAGGCCCCACAAACTTCCATACATGACCAATCATAATTGTGCAATAAATCTTTCATGTAGAGAAGCTCATTGTGAGAGTGCATTTCAGTTTGTGCAGGGAACTAGCCGGGTCTATTGGATTTTGTGATTGTCCCATTTGAACTGAGAAACTGATGTAGAACTCACCAAGATTATGCAAAGAAACAAATAATTTAATTTCTCAAGTAGCCTTTTTTGTTGATGGTATGGAAAGCCTGATTCATTTCATGTTTCATTTCTGCATTTCATTATTTCATTCATCACTGCTTAAGCTAGTTTTTCGATGAGAAACCCAGATGCTCTTCTGCAGCCTGTAACTTCATGGTTTTCAATACCAAGGTCTATAATAACTTTTGATTCTGTTTTAGCCTGTGTTAAGAAGTTTCCCCAGAACTTCATTAGACAAACTCTGGAGTTGCCTGGCTTCTTTCTCCCAAGGCCCAGAAGCATCAACGTGTTTCTCTCCCAGTGCCCCAAAAAACCTTAAAACTCAATTCAGGACTTGGATTTAAAAGATACAGAACGAAAGATGGGTATCCCCACCCACCCTGTCTGCTGTGTCTGTAACGTCAAGCTGATTTGGGCATCAACTTTGAGTAGAAGCAAAAACAAAAGAAGCAAATGGGAAACAAACGTATCATTTTCCTTTAGGAAGTGGGGTATACTGACTAGTCTGTTGGAACTCTTTGTTCCAATTGCATTTCTTTCATATGTAATGGGATACATGGAGTCCATTCATTTCATTTTTTCCCAATTGTGACAAGAGGAATACAAATCCCTGGTACACACCGAATGTTCCCTTCTTGACTGCTGACTGCAGTGGTGACCCGGCTCTCTGTAAGGCTTACCCCAGATGTGTTTGATGACAACTCCCATCATTTCCAACCAGCATGACCAATGCAGTAACAGAAGCTTTCCAGTATTCCTGTCTTTCCCCTTAAAAAAAAAACCAGTATCCTCCCCAACATTTGAAAACAGCTGACTGAATATGTGAGTCACCCCCACGACAAAAGAGGGCATCAAATTCGAACTCAGCTATTCACTAAAGCACAGAAATATCTCATTATGAATATAGATTAATCAATTTCTCTCAGTGGTAGCAAGAAGGTTCTTCTCCTTCACTAAGTGGCTGCAAAAAAAAATGAAAAGGAGGCTGAATCACACTGCAGAATCCTCACTAGACTAATAAGATAATCACAGGGGATTTTTCTAGGGCCACAGAGGAAGCAAAATCCTCAATAAACTCCATGAGGCTATGCTGTGAGGGAGGAGGTCACTGGGATGCCATCTGTGATAAAAGAAAGGAGGGGGTCAAAACCCTTTGGAGAAAGGAGGAAACGTGGATGGGCGAAGTCGATTTTTAGAGCAATTCATCTCTTTTCAATAGCACCACATTCAAACATTTTCAAAAGCAGTACTTATTAAAGGCTTTTTATTCAAGGGGGAGGGAAGAGAACCATCTAACAAAACCTTTCTACTGTAGAGGAACACACACACACACACTAAATTCCAGTTGAAAATGTACCAAAATATTTGTCCTTTTTTAAAGTTAGATTTCTATAAGGTAAAATGGGTTCAGATTTCTACCTTAAAGGGAATTACAGTGCAGACTGCAGAGCCATCAGTGGTAACTGAACCTGATCCAGTTCTTGTCCAGGAGCATGCAACAAGCCTTGGATAGGGATACATAGTCCCATCAAAAGCTACATCCAAAAATTTAAACGGGGCCTATGCAAGCACCAGAATTCAAAAGCAGCCACATCCAGTGTTTATTTGCATCCACTGCATATGCATCAGTCTCTTTTCATGCACAAGCCTCTCTGGCCAATTCAGAGTGTGAGAGAAGGTTCCAATGGTGTCATGGTGCTATTGATGTTACACTAGCAGAAACCAACTCTAGTGCAACGTCAGTAGCATTTGTTAGCATGACATGTTGTTGCTATTGATGTTATGCAAACATTATTTATGCTAGCACATCAATATTGCTAGCACTGTGAGGCCGCAGGATACTTCCCGGAGTGTTTAATTTATTTATTTCTTTTATTACATTTGTATACCGTTCCATAGCCGAATCTCTCTGGGCAGTTCACATAAGATTAAAACAATTAAAAACAATATACAAAAAATTAAACAGCAAAAACATACAATATACACACACATTTAAAACCACTATAATAACTTTAAAAAGCTATAAGCCTAAAAACAAAACAAACCCAGGCTCATCAGATATTGCTAAATGCCTGAGAGAAGAGGAAACTCTTGACCTGGTGCCAAAAAGATAACAATGTTGGCGCCAGGCAGGCCTTGTCGGGGAGATCATTCCACAATTGGGGGGCTACCACAGAGAAGGCCCTCTCCCTTGTTGCCGACCTCCAAGCTTCCCTCGGAGTAGGCACTCGGAGGAGGCCCTTAGATGTTGACCGTAGTGTACGGGTAGGTTCGTGTCGGGAGAGGCGTTCCATCAGGTATTGTGGTCCCAAGCCGTGTAAGGCTTTATAGGTTAAAACCAGCACTTTGAATCGGGCTCGAAAACATACAGGCAGCCAATGCAAGCGGGCCAGAGTAGGTCTTATATGCTCAAAACTTCTGGTCTCAGTAATCAATCTGGCTGCTGCATTTTGCACAAGCTGCAGCTTCCGAACAGTCTTCAAAGGCAGCCCCACATAGAGTGCATTACAGTAATCTAACTTGGAGGTTACCAGAGCATGGACAACTGAAGCCAGGTTATCTCTGTCCAGATAGGGGCGTAAATGGGCCACCAACCAAAGTCAGTAGAAGGCACTCCGTGCCACTGAGGCCACCTAAGCCTCAAATGAAAGAGATGGTTCTAGGAGAACCCCCAAGCTATGAACCTGCTTCTTCAAGGGGACTGCAACCCCATCCAGAACTGGTGGAAAACCAAATACTGCCTGCAGAAAGTGGATCCAATATGTGGATTTTGGATTTTTATGAATGGTGATAGCAATAGGCACAGCTGGGATTGTGGAGTACTCTTGTGATTTGCACAAATTGGATTGTATGTGTTTTTGTTTATTTATAGGGGTGTGCAGAGCTGGTCTGTTCCTCCCTGAAATTTGAGGTGATTCTCTGATCTGGGTTTTGGAATGGGTCTGTCTCCCCACACCATCAGTTTACTCGCTGGTAAACCACTCCATTTTAGGGTAACCGCTTTATTTTGGTCAATGAGAATTAACAAAAACACATACATCTCAGTCATTTTTAAAGATAAAGAGATGAAACTTGGCATACTGGTAGCTCTTAAGTGGGGCTTTAGCCATGTCAAGTTTAATTCAGATCCCTTCATCCCTTTATTTTTTGGATTTCTTTTTTTAAATAAATTCCCCTCAAACCACGCACACACTTCAGATGCACTTCATCTTCTCTCAAGAGAGCTTGCAGAACTTTCAGAGACTAGAAACCTCCTACAAAAATCAAAGTCCCTTATCTCCCTGTGTGGAAGAACACACCACACACACACACACTCAATAACAAGCAAAGGGGAGCATGGGGTGGTACTACAAGAAAGCAGCAAATGGAGAGAAAAGAAAACCCAGCAAAGAAAGCTGACTCTGGCCATGTTGAGAAAGGGAGACGTGTTTCTTCTAGTTCCTCGCCCCCTGCCCAAAATTAGGCACACCCTTTTCTCTGCTGCTGCTGGTCCTTCTGAAGTGCAGGAGAAGAAGTTGGGTGTGGGTGGTCTTGAGGCTCCACCTGCACCGTCTCCTGCAAAATGCAGACCTAGCACCTGGGATAATTTCCTTTGGTGGCAGAGGATCCCAAGTACACTAGATCTAAGAGGCCGAACCCCTTTCAAGCCAACAGTCTCAGGCTGGCAGCAGCAGCAGCGGCAGTGCTGTGGGCAAGGCTCCTATGTCCCACACCCAGAGGCAGGCCATGCTGGACCAGAAGAGCAAGGGCAAAGGGGGCATCAAAATGCCCCCAAATAGGAAGGTACTAGGGAAAGCTGATGGAACTTTCCCATTTCCAATACATTGGCTGCATTCGGACAACACATTAAGCAACTGGGGGGGGGGGAACAATCGTCAGTTGTGTTGCTTATTGTGCTGTGTGGAGGGTAACACGCTATTCACAAACTACTGACGGTATGCTATTCCACCCAAATAAGCAACTGAGAGAAACAACTGGCTTGCAAGTTGTTTAGCTCAAAGCCAGTTGTTTAAAGTGTTGTGTGGAGGAGTGAGTGTGTTAATGGTGTGTGGTAGTGGGTTAAAACACAAGCCCATAGAGGCACGCGGCAAGAGCGACCAAAGCAGTGACTGCCACTCTGTTACAACTGGTGCAACTTGCAGAGGCTGCTGGAATAGAACTGGGAGGACTGAGGGAGGAGGGAGGGTGGCGAGAGGGTGGGACCTGTGTCAGTCAAATGCTGGGTTGACTATTAGTCCACTCAATGCCAGCCCCAACAGTTGTGTGGGGAGTACCCACAAAATAATCAACTGTGAGTTGGCGACTCAACCCACCATTGACTAATGTGTTGTCCGAATGCAGCCATTCAGTCTGCTTCAGCCACAACGTGAAAGAGCAATACTATGGACTCTTTCTGGGTATATAATTTGCAATCCCTCCCCCTAAGCAACATGATTGGAGGGGGGACAGGGAGGTGACTGTGGCTATTGGTTAGCCACATATGTCAATCTCAAAACTACCCCTCCCTCACCCCTCAGTGTCTTCCTAATATGGAAGGTTTCAGTTAGTTTTCAATCAACATGAAACAAGCCCTCATGTTGCCTAAAAAAAACTATGGATAATGGATATCTTCAGAGTTCCAAACAATCTTCTAACTGCACCGTGGGTTTCTGATGGTTTTGAAATCACCCTGTAACCGCACCATGATGTTGAAGGTCCGTTGAAGGTCCGTTTAACCCCCTGATTTTTGGTAAAGAGCGCACACCATTATTATTATTATTATTATTATTATTATTATTATTATTATTATTATTTTAAATGTGTGTAAATGGGATCATGTTTGTTGTTGTTTTAAAAAATCAGTCTTGAAATTTGTGCAAATGGAGTCTTTCACAAGTGCACCTTGTATTCCCATTGTAAATATCCTTGTCAGTTCCATTCTCTCCACATCCTATTTCATTTAGCCCAAAAGAGCCACATTCCAGACTTATCAAAGTACTTGTCAATTTCGTCCTCCACTTCACGCTTCCCAAAGTGAAAAAACACCCTCAAAACAATCATTTTGAAGAAACCACGATCCCATTTGCACAAATAATGGAACCTGGGGGGGGGGGGGAATCGTCTGTTTATTTAATGTGCACACAAAATATGAACATTTTTGGACTTGGAAAAAATCTGCTAGTGTCCACCACTGCTTATTGGAATGGAAACACTGAGAAATCCTGTTGGGCTTAAACAGAATGGAATTCCCAGCATCACACATCCCTAAAGAGAGATAAAAGCATAGGGTAATCTACAAATAGTGAGCAGGATGAAGTGGTGAAATGCTGCATAGGAAATAAGAACATAAGAAGAGTCATGCTGGATCAGACCAAGGGTTCATCTAGTCCAGCACTGTGTTCATGAACCATGCAGGGTCTGTGAAGACTCTCTCAACGCTCATTTGTTGGGAAACACATCTCTCTTGTTAGTAAGCTTGGAACAATTTCCCTCCCACTTTTTAGGGTCGTGCTGCAGTGTAGACGAAGCACAAAACCTTCTCAAACTCCGAACGTATATTGGCAGGCAGGCCCCTTTTCCTTCCTTTCTTTTCTCGCATTGCTTTACTGTGACTGGGGCCTGCTTGCCGTGGATGGACTCTTGCCAACTGCTGAGAAAAGGAAACGGGAGTTTCCGAAAGTGAGCTTCCAGAGACAGCCTGTGTCAATGGTACCACCTGTGTCTGCTTCTTGGCAAAGATCAGGCCTGCTTCCTATAAGGATGCGCATGGATTGCCCACTGTGGTCTTCTGATGTTGCTGCTGATAACTCTGCTGTTACATCTGCTCCTTCAAGGACAGCAGCCACCACCGACGGTTTGCTCTTTCCAGTTCGCTCGAGACCCAAGTGTCATTTCGATGGTTTCTATGGCAGGTGAAAAGTTGTGTCATACAGCAATGAGATTTTTTAAAAAAGGCAAAAATACATTTAAAAGACTCATGCAAAATTGTGTGTGTGTGTGTGTGTGTGTGTGTTTGTGTGAGACCTGCAGTTAAGCAATGAGAATGTATTCTAATGTTGACAACGTGCATGCAAAGTTACAGAAAGGAGGGTGCGTTTGTGAGTGCATTTTTTGAGCTCTCCCCCTTTATGGAACATGCAGACAAACACCCCTGTTTCTCCCTTGAAGCTTCCTTTGACAGGAAGAGAACTATCACTGGATACCCTCTGTGTGCAGCAATTCAAAATAGTATCAGGCAGGTGAACTGCATTTCTTGAGTTCACCTGAAACCATCTTATGGAAATTTTCCATATTATCAAACCTGGAAGTTAAGAAGAGGCAACCATTTTAATGATCTTACATCATCACAGAAATATTAGTTTGCAGGATATCAATCTCAGATATCTCTACGTCAAGCTGTTGTACAGCTATTCCCAGATCCTGGGCAGCAATGTGGATAGCTGGCTTTTCTTCATTATTTTATATAAAACCAGCTGATATGCCCGGCATTGCTTGGGGCTGTGAATAATGTTTATGACATTTATTTGATAAATAATGAATTTATCAGCAACTTATCACCTTTAGGTAGGTTGGTTGCTTTTAGTTTGGTTGAGTTCGTAAATTGTTTTGTTAGAATCAATGTAAAATTTTATTAATAACTGTATTTTAAATTAGAGCTTTGTGATAAATCACATTTTTTGTTTTACCTGAAATGCCTACACCTCCCATCATGCCTTCGCTGGAGCAGCCGTCTAAACTTCAAAAACAATCAGGACACAAAACACCATTTCTACCAGCTAAAAAAGATCCAAACCTAAAAATATGTTTTCAAAATATACCAGGCATTGCCCAGATATTTGAATAACATATAGTAGGAAAGTGGATCTCAGTGGACGTGAGGAACTGTTGTATGCATGTACTCTGAAGTTATTATTATGAAGAAAGGAAAGCAGCCAGAACACAGCACACTTTATTGGCATAATTTACCATATAAAATCTACATTTAACTGGTTTTGGCAGAGAGCAAGGTTAGTGAAAGCCACTGGTGACTTGGCCCTTTTATCTGACATAAAAATACTTAAAATCCAAAATTTAATGTTTTTAGATTTTTCTGGTACATTGCACAGCCAGACCTATCAGCATGTGAGTTTTCAAGTTTCTACCTGGTGTTGCTTGGCCCCCCTAAAATATATGTCTGCGAGGTAATCATCTTAAAGTAGCAAGCCTGTGCTAGGCCTGAATTAACCTTTTAAAAAAATTAAATTCATTTTTCCTTCTCTCACCCTCATGGCAACCTTTCAAGGTTCACCAGTCCTAGGCTTGTGAGGTAACTTTAAAACAAATTAAATTAGTTCCTTCCCTGCCCCACCTCTGCTCTCTCTCACCTTCAAGGAATGGCCAGGGCTGCCTTGAAGCTGTGGCCATAATTTTCCTTGTCCCCAAAGAAAACAAAAACTACAACTCCCAGCATACCTTTTGCTGTGGTACCTGACTTGCCCAATGGGAGTCCTGCTGCCGAAGCTCATGGGAAGTGAAGTCTGGCTGAGCCAGTCCACACTACACTGTGCAATCATGAGAGAGCTGGCTGGCTGAATGACAGTTCACTTGGTTGCCATGGGCAATGGGCCTGCTCCTGATGGGGCCTAGCAACTAAGGCAGCTGGCCCCGCGCGCTCTCCCTTTAGGCCCAGGAGGGCGAGCCACTGCCAGATAATGGCTGCTAAAGCCTGATAAATCTTCCCTCCTTCCCAAGGCATCTTGCATTTGTAGGCATAAGTCTCGGTCCCTGAATAACGTGTTAATCTTTAAACACCATCGGAGATGTGGTGGAAGACAACTGGAGAGCAGGCCATCTTGGTTGTGGCATCCTGCTTGTGGATTTCTGAATAAAGTTTATGATTTTTATGTAAAAGCCTGACTATACCATTGAGACAGAAAAGTGAATGGAGGATTGGCTGATATAGCTGAGGCTAGAATGGAATGGTGGGCAGGGTTAGTGGCAGTTGGAGAAAGTCAGGTAGGAGAACAAAGACAGTTAGTGAGAGGTCAGGGTTTGCTCACCCATACTGTATTTTAAATCAGCCACTCTACATGCCAGTACTACACCTCCCAGCATGCCTTTGGCTGCCCACAGGTACCCGCACCCTCTGATACATCCTCTTGTTGCCGATGCTGCTCCTCGATAGAGCATTGAGGAGTAGCATCACCAATGAGGGGAGGTAAGCAGCTATCAGTGGACACACCCAGCTCCGGCCAATCCTGCTTGGACTGCCTCAGCCTGTGCTTCTCACCCACCAAGTGCTACACCAGGAGCCTGTACTGAAGGGCAGGGACTGGGCCGGGCACTTACCCCCCTTTGTCGGGTCTGTTTCTGGGCATGCACAGAGTGCATCCCCTTCCTCCCTCCCTCTTAAGGGCAAATACTACACACTTGCTTCCCCCAAATTCTGAGAAAACAGCGATATCAGGACAGAGTGCCTTTGCACATGTTTGGCCCCTCAAAGTCATGCTGTTTTATCTAGTTACATTTTAAAACCATGCAGAGGTTGGGAGGAGGCACCACAAATGGATACAGCCCATTAATGTGGATTGTTTCCTTTTATGTGGAATAGGTTAGACTGCTCGAGACCAACCTTAGGAGTCGGGGTTGTAAAAGACATGCAGCAGCCACCAACCTGTACACTCACAATGGCTGCGAAAGGCCAGTAAGTCTGGCCTCCTGGCCAGGGCATGCTAGGAGTTCCGCCCAAGGCATGCTGGGAGTTGTAGGCATAAACCTAGGTTTTTATTAAATTCTTTAAAAACACTTAAAGGCCCTAAATTTGTGTTTTCAGATTTTTCTGGTACATTGTACAACCAGACCTATCACTGTGTCAAGTTTCTAACTCATCTGGGAGTGGGTAAACATTTCCGGACATACATGATGTACACATACTTTCTGCTTTATAGGTAGAGATGTGCAGTAACTCATATGAACATTCTAGGTAGGGATGGATAAGTCTGTCAATTTTGGTTTCTACCAATTTGTCATTTGTCATTCCACAACCAATATTGTGTCATCAGGGGATGGCATGTAAAGGGGTCTTTTCAGTAGTGGCACCCACACCCTGGAACACTCGCCTACATGTAGCTCAAGATGCAGAAACCGTGGAGAGTTTCAAATGCCTTTTGAAAATGCCTTTGTTCACTCAGGCTTTCCTTGACTTGTAATCAATCAGGACACTGTTCAGTTTTACTGCTTTTGGTTGTAATGTATTCAAGGTATTTATTACCATACGGTTTTTCCCCAAACTCTGGAACTTTTCTATTTTTTTTTAAAAAAACTGTATTTGCCTAAATAGAGTTTTATGTAAATTGCACCTGCAATACAGGAAATCAGTGAAATGTCCTGACTCAAATCAGATTGAGTTGGGCCAATTTGTATGGTGTATGGTGTATGGGACCAAGGGAAATTCATCAAACTCCAACCTCACCCCACAAACTGATTCCTCTGTCATAGTATTCCAATAGTAGTCTTAGTCCATGGTCTGTTAGTAAAACTGGTTAAACTAAACCTATGCTGTGGCTTCTGGATCATGCCTTGACCACCACGGGATTGTCTGATAACTGCATACATACACTATAAACATTCTTGTCTCTCAAGATCATGGAGGGATGGGTACAGAATGGATATATGTGCACATTTATGTGCACATTTATGAGATAAATAAATGGCACACTGATGGCATTTATACATCTCATAAAATGCATGTGTTTGGGATAGGACTGTGTGAACTTGCAGCCTTAGAGCACATCACATTTACCTAGTTTCATGAATAGGCCTCCAGAGTAACTTCACTAATGCACAAATACACTTCAAGATTCAGCAGCATAGCATAAGTTCCCTCAGGTCTTGTTTATGGAAGTGTACAATACTGTACTGACCAGATACAACTCCTTAGCTATGTTTCCTAATTTCATATAAAACAAATTATAGTCCTTGCATCAGAAATATTAGATTAAAATGTCGATGTGAAGAGGAATAGGACCATTATTTAAATATTTTATTCATATTTCAGCAATAACACCATCCACAATATCAGAATGGCTAACAATTTGACAAAATATTGTCAAAAGTAGGTGAGTGGGACAGTCACTTGAACTACAGCTCTTATTAGTTCCAGGAAACTCTTAAAACTGATAAGTATGTAGGTGAGTGCAAGTCAAGGAAGGAGACATTTTATTGATGTGTGAACAGGTTATACGAATTCTTAAAATACTCCTTCTCTGTGGGAAACAACATCAAGAGACAGTACTTGTCCAATTCTCCAAGAACCTATTGTGGTTTCCTGTCAGATATCATCACGCTTAACTCGGCTGCATGGGATCAAAGAAGCATGTGTGACTCTCTTTAAAATGACTTTCACAGTATAATGTTGGCCTTGGAAAGTGTTTATCAGAGGTTCTATGATAGTGTAAGTTGTATTTCAAATAGCACCTCCACCATTTTGATTTTTTTAAAAAAATTCCCACTATTAAAAATTAAAATTCAACAATGAACAGAATTGCTAGGATAGAATCTTGAAAGTTGGGAATGGAGCCAAGCAGAACCATATAGCTTGTGGAATGGGGCTGATGAAATCTAGGCCAGATCCACACCAAGCAGGATATAGCACTATGAAAGTGGTACATGGTAGGGATGTGCACTGGATCGGATCCGATCCACGATCCAAATCCGATCCAGGGGAAATTGGATACAATTATCCAATTTCTGATCTCACCGCTGGATCGTTCGATCCAATCCGATCTGATCTGGAAAGGTCCCGATCCAGATCGGATGGATCGGAGGATCGGCGGGCGCCCGCTGGCACCTGCTCCCACTTCCATTGGCGGGCGCCAGCGGGTGCCCGCCGATAGAAGCGGACAATGGGGGCAGGGGGCGGCAGACGGGAGCGGACATGCCCGGAAGGTAAGCAGGGGGAGGGGGAAGGGGGCAGGGGGCCCGAGGTGCACTTACCTTTCATGGCCATCCGCTCACGTCCGTCGCTGGCCGCTACTGCGAGCAGGCTTCGCGGCCTGCTCCTAGGTAGCGCGCCAGGTGATGACATCACCTGGCGCGCTACTCAGGAGCAGGCCACGAAGCCTGCTTGCAGTAGTGGCCAGCGGTGGACGGGAGCGGACGGCCATGGAAGGTAAGCAGGGGGGGGGGGGGAGGGGGCCCCGCAGCGTGCTTACCTTCTGTGGCCGTCCGCTCCCATCCGCCGCTGGCCGCTACTGCGAGCAGGCTTCGCGTCCTGCCCCTAGGTAGCACACCAGGTGATCATCACCTGATGATGATCAGGTGATGATCACCTGGCACACTACCTAGGGGCAAGCCGCGAAGCCTGCTCGCAGTAGCAGCCAGCGGCGGATGGGAGCAGACGGCCACAGAAGGTAAGCAGGGGGAGGGGGAGGGGGCTTACCCCCCCAGGGCCATCCGCTTCCATCCGCTGGTGCCCGCGGGCACCAGCGGATGGAAGCAGACAGCCCCGGGGGGGGGTAAGGAGTGTGGGGGAGGAGGCTTACCTGCCGGGGCCATCCACAGCGGATGGCCCCGAGGGTGGGAGGAGGGAGTTAGGCCCCCCTCACCCACCCGCTGCCATTTTTTCCTCATAGACTTGCATTGAGGAAAGCTTTCTTTCCCCCAATGCAAGTCTATGGATGAAAAAATGGCGGCCGATCAAAAAATCGGATGTCCGATTTTTATATTGGGATTGGACCCGATCCAGTCCGGGGGGCCTCTGATTTTGTCTGATCCGATCCGGGACAAAATTGGAGCTCCCAATCCGGGTCCCAATCCAATCCGGGGGGTCCGTGCACACCCCTAGTACATGGTATCTTTCATGGGCTCCAACAGTTGTCAATGCACTTCAATACTGCTATAAAGCAGTAGTGTGGCTCCTGCCTCTTATATATTGCTTTCATACCACTTTCATACCACCTTCATAGTGCTATATCCTGCTTGGTGTAGATCTGGCCCTAGTAGATCATAGGGTGAACCTGGAAGACTGAGTAGTTTAATGGTCCATAATGCTTGCTATCTAACACAGCACGGTTTTACTAACTGGAACAGTAAAATACTGACTCATTGGCAGTAATGAATCTTTATATGGCAAATCTAGGTAGCACAAATCATTGCATTTACATATTGTGTTCATTTTGTTTGCAATATTTATATACCACCCAATAACAAAAATTTTCTGAGCAGTGTACAGGTAAAATATTAAAACCATTAATAAAAAATGCAACAGTATAAAATTGAAAATAGAATAAAACCAGTAACAGAATAATATCATTACCACAGATTTAAAAAGTTCTTGGAAATATTTAAGATTGAAAAAAATTAAAAGGGGTTTAGCCGGTGCCACAAAACCCCACAATGTAGGTGCCAGACAAGGCTCTTTGGGGAGGGTATTCTTTAACCAGGGTCCCAACAGTGATAAGGCCCTCTCTTTCATAGTCACCTGCTTGACCTCATTTGGCAGGCATACCAAATGGATCTTCCATGTGTGCAATTTCTCAGATTAAGACGAAACTGTACCAAAGAAGGTTTTTTTTTACAGGTCTCTGACGGAATGAGCAAACAACTATTAGATAGGGGAGATCCAAGGATGGTGGTAGACAACAATTTTAACAAAGCTAGGAAAACAAACACATTGATCTTCTGAAAAAAACAAGATGAAGCACCTTCTGGCTGGTTAAACTGTAGTTTAACGTTCAGTCATGTGATAAATAGTTTACACGGAAGCATAAAAAAGAATTTGCACATTATCGAGAACATCAACAGTTGCCAAGGAAAGCCTATGATCTCCTTCAAAATAACAAGGAACATCAAGGACATGGTAATGAGGAGTGAGTTTAGGGAGTGTAAACAGAGATGCTACAATGTCTTATCAGGTGCTATGGCTCCCACAGGACACCACCCCTGTGGGCACTGCGTCTATTGTAAATAAACTTGCAAGATGACGGAATTTGATGATCAGGCTAACCAGACAAAAAAAATGCCTTGAGACAATTCATTACTTGTGCTTCAAGCTGTGTAATTTATGCCATCCAATGCCCAGCAATAAACTCTACATGGGGAAAACATACAGGACTCTCAGATTATGGATAGAAAAGCATCTATGTAACATTACAAATAATAAGCAGGGCATCCCTCTGGCAGGACATTTTGTAGAGAAAAAGTACTCTATAAAAGATACTTGGTTTGGGGTATTGCAAATACTCCCCACAAACAATGAAATAATCTTACTTAGGCAGATATTAAGGTTGAAAACTGTGAACCCTGAGGGTCTTGATGAAAAACAAGAGTCTTTGCCTCTTTTCTAAAGTAGAGAATTTTTGAGACTTAACATAAGATTATGGTGTACATTCAAAAATGAAAGTCTAATCACCACTAATATAGAGCTGAAATGTTTGAGGATAAATATATATGCTGCAAGTTAAATATGCCATCAGTTGCAGGATTCATCTTGGACACATTTTCTTTCAGAGATCTCTGCAGGCAATTTTTAGAGATGTAAGAAAGTATGCACAGGCATTATCACAGTGTGAATGTATAATGATTTTTAACTTGAATAAATTTATAGAAATGTATAAACACGTGTTTTATTGTCCATCTTCTTCTGTTTAACCTGTGAACTACTAGTCCTAATGACTATGTGCTACCTTCAGTGTCAGAGGCATTATGTCTATATACACCAGTTGCTGGGGAACATGGGTGGGAGGGTACTGTAGTATTCATGACCTGCTTGTGGTTTCCCATGAACAACTGGTTTCCACCCTGTGAACAGAACGCTGGACTGGATGGACCTATGGTCTGATCCAACAGGGCTCTTCTTATGTTCTTAAGGCCCCACTATATGCTAAAAGTCAGAAACATGTTGGTCAATTGCAAGTAATAAACCTGAATATATATTTTTCCACATCTTGACTCTTTGTGTATTTCTTCATCGGACTGCTTTGGATGTTCTCCATTTGTGTTGACATCAGTGAAAGGCCTCAGACGATTACCATAGGATCCAGGTAGCTATATGTGCATACTTTCATCTGTATTTTTCCTAATATATGTATCAATTGCATGCATCTTTGAAATGTACTTAATCTTCTCCCATTATTAAAATGTATTTGTGCATATTTGCCATGTCAGATAATATGGTTTCAGCTATCCCTGTTTATTTTCCTACCTTGGGTTGGGTGTTGTTTTCCATCTACAATTTTGGTGTGTTTTTATATGAGTTTTTATTACATGTGTTTTACTACTGTTTTTAATTATGCTTTACAAATGTTTTTATTATTTTAATAGGGATGTGCACTGCCAAAATTATCATATCGTATCGTTATTGGAAATCCCTATTAAAAAAAATTCAGATCCAATTATATCGGAGTTTAACTGTATCAAATCGTCTCAGATCCAATATTTAATTCGGAGCCCTATTTTGCCATATAGAGTTGTTTTTTGAGTTATAAATGCCCCAAACTTCTGTATTTTCAAAGTTACAGGCTTGAAACTTGGTCACAGAGCTTATGTGTATGAAATTTCAGAACAATCCCTCCACCCCTGTATTTTATATGCATTTTTTAAATATCATGCACCTTTTTTGACAGATCTCTGCATGCACGTGGCGAGCTGTCATTCTGAGCTGTCAGAAGGTAAACTAAATTTAAAAAATTCATATAAAATACACGGTTGGAGGGATTGTTCTGAAATTTCATACACATACTTAAGCATACTCCATAAGCACTTGTACCAAGATTCAAGTCTCTAACTTCAATGGTGGTCCAATAATCCAATAAAATCCGATATTATCGGACCAAATTTTTTTTGGATCTGATAATTTCAGAGGGATTTGTATTGTATCGTTATAGTTAATCGGATGTCCGATAACGCCATTATAGTATCGTTATCAGACATTGGAATAATAAGATACACATCCCTAATTTTTAGCCACCTTGAGCACCATTCTCTTGGTGGAAAGGCAGGGTATAAATCAAATAAATAGTTTTTGAGTGGAAATTAGAGCAAGTGATGATGGAAATGAGTAGTGAGAACAGGTGAAATCTCTGTGGCTTATTCAGAATCAGCCTGGAATTTAAGAAATTTTCAGTGAGCACCAGATAAAAAATTCATACGTTGCCAAGAATTTTATCTCAGTCCATTACGTTGGAACATTTCTGACAATTTCACTACATGTTCCTTATTGATAGTCTTTGTGGTGTAGTGGTGTAATTCTACAGTGTAAGACTAGAATTGGGGAAGACTCAGGTTCAAATCTCAAGTAAGCCATGAAGATCAATGGGTGATCCTGTGTAGAACACACTCTTTCAGCTTAACCTACATCACAGGGTTGTTGTGAGGATCAAATGTGGGAAAACATGCATGGTGCTTTAATCTCCTTGAAGGAAAGGCAGGACATAAATGTAATAAAGAAATATTGCCTATGGTTTTTTAGTTCCTAGCACCAGCTAAATTGGCGAATCACATGGGAATTCAACTGCTCACCACCTATATTAAAAACAAACAAGAGAGAGTTTCAGAGCTGGAGAAAAGGCAATAACAACATAAACCACTAACATGAAACAATTGAGTAACCTAACCAAAAAGAGAGAACATACATACCTGATGAAAGACTTTTTAATCACATGGCCTTGCCATGTAAATTACAGGATTAAATTAGAGTTCCATTGAGAGTAAGGGGTTAACGTTACAGAACTTCTACATATGCACCTAAAACCAGCTGTCTTTGGTGCTCTTTTTGTTCCACAACAATCAACAAGAGCTGAATTGAAAGTAAGGAGTAATCACTAAATAACCTTTACGCAGGTGCCTACAAAGCAGGCTGAGCACCTTAAATGCAATTTAGTGCAAATGCAGAATCCTTCCACATTCTGACAGTCAGTTAATAATAGATCAGAACACTGTGAACTGGACAAATTCATATTCCAAACTAGGTAATTATGAACCTCGGTGACATCTCTGGAAATGAAATGCTTCTCATAGAAATGCATACAAGGTGGGCAATAAATTATTCTGGAGCAGATAGACTCACGATTAAGGATAGGCAAGAAATTCATTCAGTTCAAATTTCACACTTCCAAATTGCTATGTGAACTTAAATTCAGTTATCCTTTTAAATGCACACATCTGTGAATTTTGCAATGGAGTGTGCCAGCCAAAAAATACCTACAAAATATGTATTGTGGGTGGGTGGAGGTAACATTAATAGGCATTATATTAGGTAAATTGCTTGACAAAATGTGTATACCAGGCAAAAATGCATATATTAGGAGAAATGTGCAGGAAAATCTTATGAATTTTCACGCAATTTTTTAAAAAAATCTCAAAGTTAAGGATGAACTGAATTTAAGACTGGAGAAATTCTCCAAATTCAAGATGAAACAAACTTAAGACAAGAGAAATATGAAACTAAGAGAAACCAAAAGTGGCAGATACATTTATCCCAACCGATGATCAAGTGATAAATTTTCTGCTGTATTACGAGTGCTTGAAATTTCACATCAGTTGCCTTCCTGGAATCATAAGAACAGAAGAAGAGTCATGCTGGATCAGACCAAGGATGTATATAGTTCAGCATACCAAATAGGTCTATATGGTGGCCAATCAGCTGCCTGTGGGAAACCAGAACTTAAGACATGGGTGTGATAGCATCCTCCTGCTCATGTTCCCCTGTGACTGGTGTACATAGGCATATTGCCTTTGACACCAGGGTAGGATCTACACTACTGCTTGAAAATGGTTTATAACAATAGTGACAATGGTTGGGGCCAGGACACACCACATATACAGTTTTAAAAACATTTTCAAAGTGTCATATCCTGCTTAGTGTAGATCTGGCCCAGAGGTAGCATTTGGCATTACAACTAATAGCCATTGATATGAATTTGTCAGGCATAGCAACCACCCCACACAAAATTAGACTACATGAAGTGATCCTCCAAGTAAACATGTGAATGTGATTCAAAAATTTCACCACAATTTCTTCAATTATACATATTATGGGAAGGGAAGACACAATCAATGCATATATGTGTGGGTGTGGGTTCCAAATGTTATTTATTCACTGCTAGTGCCAATACAAACCAGATGAATTGTCAACACTGTTTTTTTCTAAGGATGAGATAATTTTGCTGTTAATAACAGTTTAAGTATCAGATCAAAAATAAGGATCACATGTCATTTGGAATGTATATAAAATATAATAAAAACAAACAATATGATACATGCACAAGCAATGCAATTTTCAATGGAGGAAATTAATAGTATTACCCAGCTGCCTACAGAGTCATATTACCCAGCCGCCTACCAACCTTTATTAACAATTCAGCTGAGACTACTTAAGAGCTGGTTACTTATTTTCTGCAAATCAAGCAGATATCATCTCATGCTCATGCCTCTAAAAATACTCCTTGAAAATCTGTGTTGTTCATATGGATGTCGGAATATTCCATTTGAGGGCATGGAGCTTGATGATTACATTTCCTAGGCTCAGTCCCCCAGTCTTCGTTTTGCTTACTGCTACAGTGCCTGACTCGACTGGCAGTGAGACAAGCCAGTTCATGGATTTTCTGGGAATTTTGCGCATTTGTTAAGGGTCTGCAATTTGCACACATTTTGGAGCAATTTGCATGAATTATGTCCAAATTTGCGTAAACTATGCTAATTGCAACTGAATTTGTGCAAATTACACAAATACTGGCTGAATTTAAATGATTTGCACAAATTTGACCATAATTTGCACACATTGCAAAACCTTCTGAAAATTGTACAAAATCATTCCAGGAGTGCATGGTATAGACCACAGCTTGGCTCGCAAATGCAAAGTGAGTTGTACATTGAGCTAATAATAGTAATAACAATCCAGATTTCCCAGCGATGGACATCCATAGCTGTTGATATTAATTACTTTACTAGTATAAAGCCCATGTCACCATAGGTGCTAGTAGTCTGAGGACAAAACATAATATTCCTTCACTCATGCTATATCAGTCCTCTAGAAGCTGTATAGTGGTCAGTTTTCTTCAACGCAACTGAGGACTTTTAAGCCTTGCTTCTTCATACTTTAGGGTGACCAGATAAAATCCAGGTCAGGGCTCATGTATCTTTAACAGTTGTAGAGAAAAGGGAATTTCAGCCAGTGTCATTTGTATGCAATTAGTCCCTGGTGAAATTCGCTCTTCATCACAACAGTTAAAGTTGCAGGCACTATACTAGAGTGACCATATACAAAAGAAGGCAGGGCCCTGCAACTTTAACTGTTGTGATGAAGAGGGAATATCACCAGGTACGAATTGCATACAAACGACACCGGCTGAAATTCCCTTTTCTCTACAACTGTTAAAATTACATCAGCCCTGACCTGGATTTTATCTGGTCACCCTATCATACTTTTCACTACTGAATGACATTTGCTTCTTTCCCTCAGGCCCCAAGTCCACCTCCTTCCCTCTTCCCCCACATTTTAAAGCCTGCCCCCTCCACCACTACCCCTGACATAAAAGTGGCTGCTCCAAGAGTGGGTTGAACTCACAAAACCCTTCTCATGAATAAATTTACATACATTTCAGGAAAGTTAAAAAAAAAACCTGAACGTTCACAGATTCTGTGCAACCCACAGAAGCCAGTCCACGGCGTATTCTGCAGGTCAAAATCTTAGAAATGCAAACTCATTTTAATCTATCTTGAATTTCTCTAGCAGCCCTATGACCACAGACCCAAAATGTTTGCAGACTCCTGTTATTAATAGTACCTGGGTTGGCTAGTAATAGTTCCTAAAGATAATCAGAAATGGTCTGAAATCAAGTGGGGGAAAGGACTGTCCCCATATTTGAATGGTACTTTTGACAGCTCCTGGTGACTATTCAAATAGCATTAAAGATAAAGAAGACATATGTATTTCAAGTATGTATGCAGGATTTTACACCTGTCTACTACGCCACACTTTTTCCTTCTCATTGCACAGTTAAACAAGGTACTTTATGTTGCTAATATGTTTCCAACTTCTTGGCCTGATGATGTTGTGAGACTTGACAGCTTAACTGCAACTTAAATGCAGATCTGATCAGATGGGAGGAAAAACCCACATAGTCGGAATTCAGCCCAGATGCTTTGAGGCTATAATGTAAAGCAAATATCTCCAAAAGTATATAATTTGCAGTTTCCCAAATGGTTCCTCTCCATGGGTGTTTTATTACTTTCATATGTATTTTATCTAAAGTATAGCATAGGGTGGGAGGCAGATTATATATCAGTGAGACACCTGAAGCATCACAAAGCAGAAGCTACATTAAGTGTCTCCTTTCCCCAGGAGTAGGCTTATCTGATAATAAACATAACTCTTGGAGTCCTCTTCTCTCTAATAGAATGGGGGCTTTTTATATATCATGTAAATTACTTTCTACACTGGAAATAGCCATATTGGCTTAAAATATTTCACATGCGGTATTGGTAGAAATAAATCTAACCACGGTGTATTTTCTAGAACATGGGTTTTCTGGTTTCAGTATACACTCCTGCGATGAAAATAAAGACACACATATTCATCTCTTTGAATGGTATTAAGATGCTTAATGGGAGCACCACATAGTGAGGATTATGGGTGAGGGCATTTCCTGTATTTCAGACCATATTTTTTTCCTCAAAATTGGCAATATTTCTGATTGACTCACTGGTTCTACTCTTTTAAGACCCAGAGAGGCCCAGAGTGTATGTGTCTGTACATGCGTGCATGCATGCGCAAAGATGTGTATTTGTGAATGGTGATTTGAGACCCCTTCCTTCTATTCTCAATTAAGGTATACTATTCATCAATGCTGATGGAGCACCCTCCATGTGGATGCTTACTAGAACTAATAGGTTCTATACACTGTTTCCAAACATAGTTAAATTGATTGACATATGGATGTTAATGAGTCAATCTCTTTGCATTAAAAGGTTTTGACTAGAAAAGTATGCAAATATTATTTCCATTCATAAACCAGTCAAAAATTCCTTATTTGCAACCTCAACTGCAAATAAGAGTGAAAACCCTATTTTTGACCTAAGTTGATTACATTGAGCTGATTATTATGAGCTGTAAGTACAGCAAATGTGTATGGTGCGTGTCATTTCATTATCATTTCCCCCATCCCAAAAGGGGGGGGGGGTGAGCACATCCTTTTCCCTTTCTGTTCTTTTCTTTTTTTGAAACCCCAGACAGTAAATACTGCTCTTGAACAAAGTACTGAAACTTCTGCTCAGAAGGGAAATTATTTATGCTGGGCCGAAACCAGCCCCCTATTTTTAGGACACTTTTCTCTCCCTGTGAATGAGGCATTGCTTTTTCTACTTCTTTTACATTAACAGGTGAGAATTTTGGCGAATTTTCTCCTTTGGGATGGGGACAGCATTTCCACATTCATTTTAAAAGTGTAGCCAATTGTTCATGGGCCTTCTTCCTATTTTTTAGTTTTTCAAAAGAACATCCCCTTCCTTCAGCATTTGGAAGAGCCCAGCAGTTCTTAGTGAATGCCTATTGGAGACCATGTGACCTCACCTTCTCTAATAAGCATTCAGGAAGAACTTCTATGCTCCTGAAAATGCCAGGGTGTTTTTTTTAAAATGAAAAAATAGAAAGAATACCCATCAACAACTGGCTACATTTAAAAAGTTATGCAGAAACCCTGTCCCCCTCCCTAAAGAGAAAATTCTCCAAAATTCCCACCTCTCCCAGCCCCTTTTGCGTGAGTTTTTTCCCCACCCCCCACAAAATGCCAAAAATTGAATGTTTGAAATGTTTAGCACAACCCTAATTCTTTTCTAAAAATGAGCATTTATAAACATTGAGGAGCTTTCTTTCCATTTTTCTTTTAAATAACTCCGGCACTTGGAAGAAACAGCAGTTCTTCCTGTAAGCCTATTGGAGACCATGTGACCTTGCTCTTTCCAATAGGCATTCAACAAGAATTTCTGGGCTCCTGCAAGTGTCAATGGTGTTTAAAAATATTAGAAAGAAGATTCTCACTTCTCCCAGCTTCTTTTGCCAGAGATTTGGTGTTTCCTCCAACCCCATGAAATGCCAGAAATGGAATAAATGAAATTTTCAGCACAGCACTAGCAACTATCCCTGAAAATTTCATCCAAAGAAAAATGTTACCAGCTTTAACAAAAAAGAAAGAAAGAAAAGACATGTAAAGGGAAGCAGCACTAAAATCCTGGCATTTTTCTGAAGTTAGTCAGAAATAATACACTAATAAGCGACTACAAGGTCTGAAAATTTAGTCCAGTTCTGGCAAACAAGTTTGTGATAGTCAGTTGGAGGTGTGAATATATGGATTTTGAAACTGAAATTCAGATTTGAGTTGAAGTAGGTGGCCTTCAAATTCATCTGAGTTAAATCAGGCTGTTTTATGAATCACCATTTCAGGGTCCAAACCAAATCATATCATTGGTGTGTACGCCTAATATCTATGCTGAACATGTGCAGATCAATTGTCTGCCTTCTCTGCAGATGGAAGAAATAGAATTGAGAGGTGAAGAGAGGTTGCACTGAGCACACCCAAGTTCTCCGAATTCCATCTCAAACCCCATTCCAACTGGAGTTCTTGACAGCTTTGTTTGGTTGGGGGGTTTTTTGCATAAAAATCTGGGCATATTTCTGGGTGTATCTTTTTCATTTTTGAAGTACACTCATTTTGAAATTTATGGATTTTTGAAATGCATGCATTCTTCTCCCATTCTTAAAGCATATTTGTATACATTTCTGATATATACTCATTTTGCAATTTATGCATTTTTGAAATGTACAAATTATTCTCCAACGATTAATGTCTATTTCTGAAATGTGCTCATTTTGAAATGTATGCATGATTAATGTATCCATGATTAAAGGCTCTTTTTGTACATTTTTAAAATGGACTGTACTCATTTTTGAAATGTACGCATGCTGTTCAACACTTCCCCCTCCCTTTGATGGCAGATTCGGTCCAAGTCCATGTTCGGTCTGGATAGTGAAAACTGGGTAAAATCCTGATCAAAAATGAACTGAACAACTTTCTCATCCATCCCTACATGTGGGGGGGGCAAGCTAGTTCAGCATGGCAACCTTTTCTACTTCCAGTATAATAATGAACAATAAACCGTATGTAAAGGAAGTTCCCACTCTAACCTGCTCTCAGATAGTTGCTTGCAGACAGTGCAATTTGGAGATGTATGTAGGGATGTGTTTCGTATCATTATGATGGCCAATAACAAACTGATAAGGTCATTATCGGACATCCAATTAATGATAATGATACACATTCCCTCAGGACCGATCTGATCCTAACCGAAATCCATACGTTCGATAACTATCGGACAAATCGGATTATTGAACCTAGGGCCAGCCCTCCCTCCCCCTCCCACTTGCACTCCTTACCTGGGCCTTGTCCGCTGCTGTCCGCTGCCGTCCGCTGCAAGGAACAACTGAGAACTAGGCTTTATGGACTAGTTCTCAGTAGAGTGCAGGCATGCCAGGTGATGACATCACCCAGCGCATCACCGCTGTACTGAGAATTAGGCTGCCAAGCCTAGTTCTCAGTAGTTCCTAGCATTGGACAGCAGCGGACAAGGCCCAGGTAAGGGGGACTCCTCCCTTCCTCCCCCCTCTCGCTTCTTACCTGGGCCTTCCCCTCCGCCTCTGCCCCATAGTACTGCTAAACAGACTTTCTGGCCTGTTTGTCAGTACACAGCCATGCTGAGTGATGACGACATCACTCGGTGCTTCTCTGTACTGAAGAACAGGCTGGAAAGCCTGTTTAGCAGTACTACGGGGTGGAGGTGGCAGAGGAGGTGGTGGCAGCAGCAGTGGCGACGACGACGATGGGTAAGGAATGTGAGTGGGGGGAGGTAGCGCAAGTGGAGAGAGGGAGAGAGTCCCAGCCCAGTGTTTTTCCCCATAGACTTGCATTGGGGAAAAGCTTTCTTTCCCCCAATGCCAACCAATGGGGAAAAACACTGTTATCGTATCAGAACTTCTGATATTTATCAGATTTCCGATCCAATCAAATCCGGGTACCCCCCGATATGATCAGATCCAAAAAAAAAATTATGACAGAATTTCCGATAACGATACAATACGATAATTTTGGCCGTGCACATCCCTAGATGTCTGGGCTCTTTTTCATGGAGCTTTGCTGCTGTTTAACTGCTATTCTTTGACTATCTAGCTCCCTAGAGCACAGGTGAGCAACGTATGCCCCATGAGAAGCATGTGAGCTGTGCCACTCCCTGCTGCAGCCCCCACTGCCTCTTTGCCCCTGGTGTCCCCCTCCCAATTTTAAAAAAAGTGTGTGTGGGGGGGAAGTGTCCAGAGTGGCTATGGATTGCCCAAACAGCCAAATTTAATTTGGCCCTTTTTGCACTCTGGACCCACTACAAGGCATCAAAAGGGTTAGATTTATCTTGAAAATGAACTAAATTTTACTGTTGTAGCACTCTGTAGCATTACAGAATGGTTTGACACTGAATTTTGGCAATTTCCACAATTTTTGTTTTTGGGGTTTGAGGGGTGTCTTGAGGCCTGGACAAACTGTGCCAGGGCTCCAGGAGGCAGAAATGGTCCCAAACCTCCAGACATTGTCCGCACCTGCCCTTGAGGTTTTGTTGTGCATCCTCATTGTAGCTTTCATTATGTTTTTATATTAATAATATCATTCCAAAAATGCATCTTGGTTGCTCAAAGGGAATTGCAAGAAGGGATTCTCAAGCTCATAATTTAATTGATGTTTTAGCTCCCCCCCTTTTTTTTTTTTTGAGAGGGAGGTAATCAGAAGTAACAGTCCCATTGAGTTCAATGTGACTCCTTAGTGGGAGAGCCAGTGTGGTGTCATGGTTAGAGTGTTAGGCTGAGACTTGGGAGATCTAGCTTCTAATCCTCACACTGCTATGAATCCCACTAGGGCCCTTTCCACACCAGGTGTTTTGCCTGGGATAGCCCTGGGTGTAGAGGGAGGGAGGGAGCAAGGGAGCAAGGGAGGGTGATCCCGGAAGTACCTAATATACACCATTGGAGCACAAGGAGCCACCAGGGTCCATCCCAGGAAAACTGCCTGGTGCAGAAAGGACCTAGGTGACTCTCAGACTGACGTACTCAGACTAACTGACCCTCAGACTAACCTATCTCACAGCATTGTTGTGAGGATACACTAGAGTAGGCTGACCATATGAAAAGGAGGACAGGGCTCATGTAACTTTAACAGTTGTAGAGAAAAGGGAATTTCAGCCAGTGTCATTTGTATGCAATTAGTTCCTGGTGATATTCCCTCTTCATCGCAACTGTTAAAGTTGCAGGGGCCCTGCCTTCTTTTGTATATGGTCACTCTAGTATAGTGCCTGCACCTTTAACTGTTGCAATGAAGAGGGAATTTCACCAGGTGCGAATTGCATACAAATGACACTGGCTGAAATCCCCTTTTCTCTACAACTGTTAAAGTTACATGAGCCCCGTCCTCCTTTTCATATGGTCAGCCTACACTAGAGAGAAGGAGGACCATGTAAACTGGTTCCTTCAAAGGGTAAATTAGGTGGGATATTTATAACAACAACAACAACAGCAACAATGTAAAGCATTATTATTATTATTATTATTATTATTATTATTAAAGTAAGGCCTACCTGATTCACCTTTGTGATGGTATTAGATTTGGAGAGAAGGAAGATAATGGGTTTGCTTGGAGGATAGGTGGGATATAAATGTAATAAATAAATAAATAAATAAATAAATAGCAAGAGTGGTTAGGATTGTCGACCACTACAACAAACAAAATCATACATTGCCATAGTCAAAGTGGGCTGTTTTCCAAGTATTTAGAGGGTATCTGGTATCTATGTCAATTGTTATATCACAAAATAATTTTAACAGCATATTTTAACATATATTTTTTTAAAAAAATCTTCAAATTTTTTTTGCGATGATGGATAGTAAATGTATTTGCTCAAGTTCTCTATGTGCAAGTATAAAAATAAATTCAAAACTGTAGAGACGATTACTGTTACATTTGCATGGCGTTAAATCAGTTATACTTAAAGAAATCTTATTCAAAGTTAATCTCACTTTGCATATGGTGTCTCTCTTTAGGCATCTTATTCTTAAACGTTCTTCCTATGGACAATAGATCACTTGTGCTTTTTGCTCAGTCAAAAAAAAAAAAAGGATTATTTCCCCCTATTTGGCATTTGGCATGCATTTCCTCTTTAATATAAGTGTAATTTTCCTGATGAACGCAAGCTTCTTTCAATAATAGGAAAGAAGGGATTTTAACGTCAGTCAGCATTCTTTTGGCTCTACATAAAATAATAACTCAAAGAGGATTCTAAATTTATAAGACATAAGTTTGCTGAAGACTAGGCACTCAACCCAAAAGCCGGGAGGTTTAGATAATGATACAGCATTCTTTCAAGGAAATACAGCAAGGATGGATGTGCTGTCTCATGCTGGGTGTAATCCACATCACATTGAAGTCAATGTCAAACATCCAATTGATTAGAATGGATGATGACTGTGCCCTGTAATATCTTTAGTACACATTACAGTATTTTCAAGTTTTACTCTCAATTTGAGGTGAGCCAAGGGATTGATAATTCCATTTCCACCCTTGAAATTATCAAGGAGCTCATTCTTTAATGGGTTTAATGCCCTTTGGGATTTTATCCACCAAAATAACAGCTCAGAAAGAACTCTACCAGATCTCCCAAGGCTGATTTTCTTTAAGTTTCTAACTTTTGGCTTGAGCACCTTGGGTGCAAAGGTTTTGTGTGTCTGTACGGTATGGATCCATTATATCATTTAGTCATTAGGAGAGAGACTAGGGATATGCAAAGCTGGGAATTCCATTCTGTTTAAGACCAATGGGATTCTGCAGTGTTTCCATTCCAAGAAGTGGCAGTGGACAGTAGTAGATTTCCCCCCCCCCACATTCCTGAAATATTTTGCACACTTGTTTTGTTTTGAACACATGGAGATATATGCAAAATTGCAATAATTTTCCTCAGGTCTTAAAATTTGTGCAAAGATTGTGCAATTAGTTGTGCACTTTTTCCCTCGTGTCTTCTCTACCTAAAAAGCTGAAAGTATGTGTCTAGGATGTATGTCCAGAAATGTTTACCCACTTCCAGATGAGCTAGAAACTTGAAATTTGGCAAGCTGATATGTCTGGCTATACAATGTACCAGAAAAATCAAAACCACAAAATTCTGGGTTCCAAGAATTTTTTAAGAATTTAATAAAAAATACTAGGCTTATGTCTGCAACTCCCAGCATGCTTTGGGCAGAACTCCCAGCATGCCTTGGGTGGGAGGCCAGACGTACCATCCTTTGGTAGTCATTGTGAGTGTATGGATGGGTGGCCGCTGCATGCTTTTCACAACCCAGACTCTGAAGGTTGGTCTCGAGCAGTCAACCCAATTGCACATAAAAGGAAACAAACCACACAAATGGGCTGCCTCCTCCTGCCCACTGTGTATGTTTTTAAATCATAATGACATACAACAGCATGACTTTGAGAGGCCAAACTCTGAACATGCTCAAAGGTACCATATCCTGATATTTCTGTTCTCTCAGAATCTGGCCTTTGTCTTTAAGAGGGAGGGAGGAGAGGCACTCTGTGCATGCCCAGAAACAGGCCTAACGAAGGGGGGCAAGTGACCAGCCTGGCCCTGGCCCTTCAGTAAAGGTTTCTGATGGAGCACCTGGTAGACAAGAAGTGTGGGCTGAGGCAGTCCAAGCAGGACTTGGCCAGAGCTGGGTGCATCCACTGACAGCTGCTTACCTCCTCTCTTTGGCAATGCTACTTCTTGATGCTCTATCAAGGAGCAGCATTGGCAATGAGAGGAGGGAAGTGCCTCTCAGAGGACACAGGCACCTGCAGGCTGCCAAAGGCATGCTGGAAAGTGTAGTACTGGACGTACACTGGTTTCTTTAAAATAAAGCATGGGTTAGTAAGCCAGATCACTATGTGCAAACCAGGTCACTATCTCTCAATCCTAGCTCATCTCCCACTTTCCTGACCTCTCACTGACTATCTTGTTTCTCCTTCTATCTGACTTCCTTCAACTGCCACTAACCTCACCACTCATTCCATTCTAGGCTCAGCTATATCAGTCATTCCTTCATTCACTCTTCTGTTTCAATGGCATAGTCAAGCTTTTACATAAAAATCATGAACTTTATTCTGTAATTCCTGCATCTGTCTTGGAATTTTGTGGTTTAGTTATAACAGAAAAAAAAGCATAAAAATCTCATCAAGTTAAAAGGACTTGGAAACTAAAACTAAAACTAAAACATTCATTTGGCACTGGAAAGCCAATAATAATAATAATAATAATAATAATAATAATAATAATAATAATTTATACCCCGCCTCTCCTCCGGATCGAGGTGGGGAACAACAATAAATATAAAATACTTAAAATATTATATTTTAAAAACAAATAAAAACCAATACATCATTAAAAACATCTTAAATTCAACTGGATAGGCCTGCCGGAAGAGAGCAGTCTTCATGGCTCTCTTAAATTCAAGAAGACTGCTAATTTGTCTAATCTCCTCCAGCAGACCATTCCACAGTCTGGGAATGGTAGAAGAGAAGGTCCTCTGGGTAACACTCGTCAGCCTAGTTCTAGCTGATTGGAGTAAATTCTTCCCAGAGGACCTGAGTGTGCAGGGTGGATTATACGGGAGAAGGCGATCCCGCAGGTAACCTGGACCCAAACCATGTAGGGCTTTAAAGGTAATAACCAACACTTTATATTTTGCCCGGAATATATATATATATATATATATATATATATAATATCTATCTATCTATCTATCTATCTATCTATCTATATCTATATATATATGTGTGTGTGTGTGTATATATATATATATATATTTCACCAGGCACTAGGCAACCTTGCCTAGGAAAAAGAAATCCAGTGCCACAACTAAGAAGTTCCACTCTCCAGTCATCTCCCACCACACCTCAGACAGTGTTCAAATGTTAATACATTATTCAGGGACCAAGGCTTATACCTACAACTCCCAGCAGGCCTTGGGCAATTTAATTCATTTAAAAGTTAACTCACATGACTAGCACTGGCCTATTAATTTAAGATGATTACCTTGCAGGCCTGAGCAACGCCGAGTATATCAGCTAGTTATATTATATTTTATATTTGTGCATATAAGATTTTTTTCCCCTTCTGGGTCTTTTAATTTGCACAAATGAGATTTCCCCCCTCCCTTTGGATCACTAAATTCATACAAACAGAGGCTACTTTTTTATTTCTTTTATTTTTATTGGAGGTCTTATGAAGGTTCACCTGTGTGGCCACTCCCTGGAGAGGGATATTGTAAATCTCCTTGTCAGTTTCATCTGTCCTTTGACTGTCCTTAATAATGAGCATAAACATTGTGTGAACTGAGAGAAATCCTATCCATCTACTTGGAAAGTTTTGCTGTGTTTTTATTTTATTTTTAGAAACCAAAGCCATAACCTACACTTAAAGTTGAGAACGTTTTGAATGTTTTCTTCATTAAGATGACTTTTGGTCTGTGCATGATGTGGAGAATATGGTTAGGGAGACATTTTTCTCCCTCTCCCATAATACTAAAACCCAATGGGGTCATCCCATGAAGCTGACTGGGACAATTAAAAGGAAGTACTTCTTCACACAGCACATCGCTACCACAATATGGAATGATGGTGACCAATTTGGATGGCTTTAAAAGGGGGTTGGATAAATTCCTGGAGTAGAAGGCTATCAATGGCTACTAGTCCTGATGCCTATGTGTCACCTCCATTATCTGAGGCAGTAAGTCTATATACACCAGTTACTGGGGAACATGGGCGAGAAGGTGCTATTGCACCTTGTCCTGCTTGTGGTTCCCTGGTTGACAGCTGGTTGAGCACTGTGTGAACAGATGGTCTGATCCAGCATACACTTCTTATGTTCTTAATTGTGGATTCCTAAGGTTCATTGTATCATGTGTGGCCACAAAGGCCTATTGCTGGCTAGCATGGTAGGGTATAAAAATATCATTTAACTAAATAGGTAAAGAAAGAAATAATCAGTCTACCACTGGAGGTACTAAAAGTCATGGAAGGGGTGAGTCAGCATAAAATTCTTATTATTTGTAAACAAGTGTTTTACCATGCCAATTATTTTGTACATTTAAAAAAAACACTTTAAATCATGGTGCAAACAATTACTGGTAAATTACAGCACACATCTCATATTAATACTTTTGACATCTACATTAATAGCTAATTGGTTCACTGTGATGAATACTACTACAATAGGGGCCCTGCATTAATGAATACAACTTTTTTCAAATAGTCTGTAATCCAATGATAAGATCCATTGATTTAATAATCTGTTAATCCTTCAGTGTCACAGACTGTCAGGATGAGATAATGCATACTTAAAAAATGCAATACCCATTACAGACCTGGACATGGTAAATGTGCTGGCAGAGGTCTGTGACCAATGAGCTAAAAGTAAAAAAGAAATATCAGGCAAAACTGGCTATGGATGGGCATTCAACATGGGCTTTTTACAAAGCATATACTAAATTTTGAACTAAATTCCAAGCCAGGAGAAAATAACTCTGGGCTGATTTAAACATGATGGATACATGTGTGAAAGTGACCAGTGACCACACCATTAAAAATATGGCTGGACAAATCAGTCTATTTTCTAGTCTGTGTCACTTCCACATGTGTTTACCCATATCTCTTTTCCATCTTATTTCCACATTAACTCATTTATTTTTAAAAATCCCCTCCCTCTCCAGAGATTGCATGCCACTAGATAGGCTCTAGTGGACTGTCCAGTGGCTTGCACACAATGCCGAATGGGGTGAGCAGTATAACAGCTACCCCTTTTGGCCATCTCATTTTCATTTCATTTTATTTTTTTTAAAAAAGAAGAAGGTCCTTCAGCCACCTCCTAAACTTAAACAGGTAGGTAGAAACCCAGTCCCCCTCCCAAGGGAGAAACATATTTGTAATTCTTCCCTTCCTACGAAAAAGGCAGAGAAAATAATGCCTTCTTCACAGGGAGAGAAAATTCCCAAAAATAGGGAGCAAGGATCAGCACACTACAAGGCATGAGTAAACACTAGGTAAGGACAATTTAATGCTAAGTAGTAATGGTGTTTTACTGACAGATCTAAAGTTGGGTATGCCATTTGTCACTAGCCATTACATTGCACATCTGCATAGGGATGTGTGAGAATTTCATTTCAGTTCCTGTTTTAGCAGAACATATCTAGTTCGCACCACCTGGAAATGCAGACTCGAATGAAATCTGCGATCAAAGTTTGTACATTTCCGAGCATGTGATGCAATTTACAGGACAACGTGCATGAAAAAATGGTATGTTTGAAAAATGCACACAAACCAGCTTTAATCAATGGGAGAAAACGCACAGATTTTTAAAATGTACGCAATTGGAGAAATGCGCATGGACATTTGCGCAAAAAGAAAAAAAAACCCAAAGTGCACAATCTAGGGAAGAGCGAACGAGTGATGTTTGTGATCACCAGGAGTCTCCGAAGATTGTCTCACTGCTTGTTTCGTGCCCGATTCCCATTTGTGTTTGTGATTACTGCTCACTCGGGACACATGGGAAACTTGTGCAAATCGAGTAATGATTGAATGAGTAGGGGTTGTTGTTGTTGTTTTTGCAAATCTCCCTAAATTTGACACACATTTCCTAGTTTGCACACATTTTTTCCACAGACTAAACTAAAGTGGGGCTGGTTCACAAATTAGGATGTTTGCACAAATCAAACTGGGAATAAAGAATGAGTACAATAATTTGCAAATATTTTCAGCGGATATCTGCTTGTGCTCTCGCTCATATTCGAAGCTTCGAATGGTGCAACCTCACATGTTTTGAGAGCAAAAATGATTTTCACATGTATCTCTAAATCTGATAAGGATATGACTCTAAATGAGTTTCAAGGTGGAATTCGGAAGGCTTTAACAAACTGGGGTTTTGCTGATTTGCACATCCCTAAATGTGCAGGAATATGCTAAGACATCTATCACTTGTGAGCCGTCAACCCAAGTCCATCTCATTCCCCATATATGAGGATTGATGTCCAGCTCATGGGACATCCCTGCTGCATTGGTGATGGGCTGTCTTCTGCCTGCTGGATCGCACGTTTTTCAGGTCAGTGTTAAGTCATGATAATTCAGAATGTCCTCTTGCCATCTGCAATGAATATGGTGGCACAATTCCCACTATGCCTTCTGTTAAAATGCCTTTAAACCTATGTACCTATAGGACTGCTACTGCAGGCAATTGTAATGACAGCTATAAGGAAAGGGTTTAGTGTTACATAATAGTTCCAGCTCTGCCTTGCGATAGCACTCGAACAAGGTCAAGTACTAAGCCCTCACGCATGCTGTTTGACAGTGGTTATGAATAACAATGTCACAGGTGGTCAAGGCACCCCGATTAAGCTCTTAGTACTAAGGACTGCAGTGCTTGCTGTATTTCTTGGCTGTCACTGAAATGACAGCTTTCTTTAGCAGAGAAGAAGAAAAAGAAGGGATGCCATGATCTTGCCAGCAATGAACTGGCTACTGGGAAAATCAAATTAGTCTCAATTTCACATAAACGGAAATTCAAAGCATATTTGGAAAATAGTTATATAAATATCCTGCTGGAAATCAAAATAATTGCAGTATAATTTGGAAACATTTCCCCCCAGCAAGACGAAGATGCTAAATTCTCATCCTAAAACAAACTCCAAAGCAAGTTTGGAAGCTCCTGCTCAGATAAAGCATCTGTCAGAGTTCCAAGGAGGTTTCACACCATTTACACGAGCTGAGGGCAATTTTTTTCATGAAGGTTTTTCATATTTCTGTCAAAAATTACAGAGAAGAGGTTTCCTTAGCTGTAGAATTGTGACCTTAAACATCAACAAGGGCCAAATTACCCATTATGCTAACCATATGTGTTTAATGCTGCTACTTTATTAGGCTGTCCAGATAAAATCCAGGTCAAGGCTCATGTAACTTTAACAGCTGCATAGAAAAGGGAATTTCAGCCAGTGTCATTTGTATGCAATTAGTTCCTGGTGAAATTCCCTCTTCATCACAACAGTTGAAGTTGCAGGGGCATTGCCTTCTTTTGTATATGGTCACTCTAGTATAGTGCATGCACCTTTAACTATTGTGATAAAGAGGGAATATCACCAGGAACTAATTGCATACAAATGACACTGGCTGAAATTCCCTTTTCTCTACAACTGTTAAAGTTACATGAGCCCTGACCTGGATTTTATCTGGTCAAACTAACTTTATTATGAAGGAAAAGCAGCCAACAGGCCTCCAATCCAGTATGACACTCCTAATCCAGATTAGAGCACTGCAGCATTCCCTAGGGTGACCAGATTTTAAAAATAAAAATCCCGGTCCCCCCCCCGCCCCCCCACCCAAAACAACCCCCCCACCCAAAACAACCCCCCCACCCAAAACAACCCCCCCACCCAAAACAACCCCCCCACCCAAAACAACCCCCCCCACCAAGCCACCCCCCCAAAAAAAACCAGCCTGGACCTACCGCCAGGTTCCTCCTTCGCCCGCGCGGCCGTGCGGGGTTCTCCTTCGCCGCCCGCGCGGCCGTGCCGGGTTCCTCCTTCGCCCGCGCGGCTGCGCGGGGTCCTCCTTCACCGCCCGCACGGCCGCGCTGGGTTCCTCCTTCGCCCGCGCGGGGTCCTCCTTCGCCGCCTGTGCGGCCGCGCCGGGTTCCTCCTTCGCCCGCACGGGGTCCTCCTTCGCTGCCCGTGCGGCCGCGCCGGGATCCTCCTTCGCCCGCGCGGGGTCCTCCTTCGCCGCCCGCGCGGAAGAGGCGGGAGAGGGCCGGATCCGGAAGTGATAGTTACACCACTTCTGGGTCCGGCCCTCTCCTGCCTCTTCCGCGTGGCCTCTGGCCTTACGAGCCCAGCAGCGGCGGCAAAGGCGGCGGAGGAGCCCGGGAAGCGGCCGCCCCAGCAGGTAAGTGCCCCCCTTCGTGCTTACCAGCTGGGGCGGCCGCTTCCCGGGCTCCTCCGCCGCCTTCGCCACCGCTCCTTGCTTGCTGCCACCGCCGCGTGACCCCCCGCCACCCCGGTTTGCCCCCCGCCCCCCGGTTGGGCCGGTTTGCCCCTGGATTCCCAGTTAGGACCGGGAAATCCCGAGCCATCTAGTCAGCCTAGCATTACCCCTACCCCCACTCCAGCAGCGATTTGGTCCTGATGTTGCTCCTTACTCCAAATGTGTAGCTTGGCCCTAAGTAATCAATAGCACATGCATACTATAAATAGCACCATTAGGACACAATCCTATGCATGTTTAGACAATACTACCATTCCCAGCACTCTCCAGCCAGCATGGGATTTGTGCCCTAAATCTGAGATACTAGTTCACTTTAGGGATGGAGGAGAAATTTGTTCAATTTGCATTTTAAAGCAAACTTGCATAAGTTTGTACTTTCTAACCACAAGTCAGTTACTCTTCAAAATTTGCATTCTTTGACTATTGCAATGCAGCTCTGCAATACAGTAATGTATATATTAGGGGAAATTGCACATAAACATGCACATTTTTGTGACAATAACATTAAAATGCATTATATTAAGAAAAATGCTTGCAAAAACATGTGTATAGTAGGTAAAATTGCATGTATTGTGCACAAAATGGGATAGGCTGAATTTAAGATTGTAAAATGAGAAACAGAGAAAACAAAGTTGACAGATTTGTCCATCCTTGGATACAAAGCAGCTCAAATAAACCTGGCTTGCCCATTCATATGTGCTATCTTGATTACTTGAGGGCTGCAACATGAAGTAATGACTTCCATGTGTGTGGATGAGCATCAGAGATCCAACACCACAAAGCATTCTTTTGTTAATTTGACATTCATGGTTTGGAAGCTGCAGCTTGTGCAAAATGCAGTGGCCAGATTGATATCAGGAACCAGAAGGTTCGAACAAATAAGGCCTACTCTGGCCCACTTGCATTGGCTGCCTGTATATTTCTGAGCCCGATTCAAGGTTCTGGTTTTAACCTATAAAGCCTTACAGGGCTTGGGACCACAATACCTGATGGAACGCCTCTCCTGACATGAACCTACCAGTACACTATGATCAACATCTAAGGTCCTCCTCCGGGTGCCTACTCCGAGGGAAGTTCGGAGGATAGCAACAAGGAAGAGGGCCTTTTCAGTGGTGGCCCCCCAACTCCGGAATGATCTTCCCGACGAGGCTCACCTGGTGCCAACACTGTTATCTTTTTGGTGCCAGTTAAGACTTTTCTCTTCTCCCAGGCATTTAACAGCATATGTTGGATAGTTAAAATTATATGTAGTTTGTTTTTAGGCTTTTATAGTTTTAAATTTTGTATATTGGTTTTTAAATGTTAAATGTTTTTAATTTTTGTAAACTGCCCAGAGAGCTTCAGCTATGGGGCGGTATATAAATGTAAATAATAATAATAATAATAATAATAATAATAATAATAATAATACCACCTCATTTGGTAATTTTGTATATAAAGCATGGAAAAATAAAGTAATGCACATATTTGTATGAACCAGTCCTTAGTCTCTACCTATCTACCACTTCTGATATTTGTTTCTCAGCAGAATATATCAAGTGATGACCCAAAGGGGCATGTTGGAACACTTGATGGTGCATCTTATAAAGTAAAGTTGGAAGGACAGTTGTAGAGTGTCAGTCAAGTTGTCTCATTCCCTGGCTGACTGAGCAATAAGTCTGAGATTGAAAAGCCTCAGGAAGGTAAGCAAGACTCTTTTTAGGCCCTGAGGAGGAGGCAAAGGAAAACTGTCAAATCCTGTAGCAAAATGTCACTGGTCTTTGATGTGCCATTTCCAAATTTGAATTTCAAGCCTACCCATCTTTCTCATATCTTGAGCTTCAGGTTCATAGTAATAGCAATATTTTGAAACCCCTCTTGGGCAATTTACTTCATAGAAGGAAGCTACAGCTCTCATTTCTCATTCTTTTGATTGTAATTTGGCTATTGTATGAAATACAATTGCTCCCCTCCCATTATTCCAATGGCTTTGGGATCCAAGAGAAGGTATCATCTCCCTTGCTGTGAGTTTCTCTTCCTGCACTGCATTCCTTTTAATGCAGAATGCCCTTTTTCCAGCTTCTCTCCTGTCAGCTTCCGAACCATCAGAACAGCAGGCACACTGCACTGCAGTATCAAAGAGTTTGGTCCCATAAGCAGCAGGGCTGTTAATGGAGATGTGGAGTAGGCAGAAAACCAGGGTCCCAAGGAAGCCGAGTAAAGCTAATGGAAACAAATCCAAAGTTAGACTGACACTTTGGGACCAGTTATCTTAGGCTCCTAAAGCACAGAAGAGATAAGTTTCATTTTCTGTTTAACAATTATATTTCATAACTGTAAAAGCACATTAGAGAACAAACCTTAAACAAATGCTAAAGAGTTCAGTTCGTATTCCCAAAGTATGCATAACATGTAATAACTTGCCCATGAAGTCTTCACAGAAAAGACACATCGTAAATCAGGTAAGCTCATCACTCTGAAATGACATGGGTGATATTTGTCTCACCATATCCGGTCAGTGCTGATGAAGGCTTCTTGCCACACTATGTGCACAAAAGCCATTTGCTAGACAATGAACCCTTTTACGGCCAGACCTTTGTCAAACAACCCCCCCCTCCATCTTTTTCACAAGCTTGGGATGCCCCTTTACTGATATAAGTGAAGGATACTGTTTTTTTCAGAATACCATGGAAACAAGGAAATGAACCCTATTGTGAATGAATGAATGTGCCCCACCCACTTTTGCCTCCGGTAAGAAGGTAGCTCCCATGAACTTGAAACAAAAGGAGATGAGCATCCAAAATGGGTCAGAAAAAAAGAGATGCAAAATATTTATTTTCATGAAACCCAGCACATTTTGGCCTGCATTTTATTGTGTTATTAATGTCACAGCTCCCTGAGGAAGGCCTTTGAATAAAATAAAGGCCAAAATGCGTTGGGCTTCAAGAAAATAAATATTTCGGAACCTGAGAACCCATTCCCTTTTTTCTGACCCCATGAACTTGCCTGCAGAGGAATGTAATCCTCGGGATCAAAAGTGTTTCCCAACCCTCTTCTCATATGTACAAAGTGAATCTAGCCTAGAGCCAGCCGCAGGCTCAACTAGGCCTTGCCATGCATAGCAAAGGCTTTTGCTGTAGTGAGGGAACACCATAGCCTTGCTCTCCTGGAAGCCTGGCAGGTGAAACATGCTAGGCCTGCCTCCAACACTTTTTCTGGAATGGGCTTAGAAGCCATCGGAACTGAGTTGGTCTCAGGATAATTCTGAAAAACCTCTGCTCCATCCAGAGCCTGAGTTTATACCCTGGGTTCCAGCTATGGTGGAAGTCTGCCCCAGGCAAAGTTCAATTTGATTATGTTGTAAAAAAAGAAAGAACAGTACAGAAAAAGAATCGTAATCAGACTTTGTGCTACTAGTATTGCTATTCCCACACAGGGGGAGAGTACTTTATGTCAACTCTACAATGCAGTCCAAGGTTCTTATGCAATGTAGGGGTAGGTTGTTTGTTTGTTTTTTAAAGGAAATTCAATGGGGACTGTGAAGTTGATCTTAGCACCATTGGAATTTATTAAGGGATAGAAGGGGTTGCTGGGGTGTATGTATGTGCATATAGTTTTAGGAGAACCTGCCAGTTTTAGTTCTTGCAAGAGGCGTGGATGGGCCCTCTCCCTTTCTTTCTGAGCGCAGACCAGGAGCTGAAACAATGTGCCACGTGGCTCATCGGATTTAATTATTGTCTCGTGAATATGAAGTAATAAAAATGCACTTGCTCGTATTTTATGTTGCCTGGAGAGCAGAGCCTAGTGGTGGATTGCAGGGTGAGCAGGTCATAACAGCCGTGCTCTTCACATTTATGGCAAGGCTTGTTCCAGGGGTGAAGAGATCCAGGAAATAAACTGAGGGGTTTCAGATGCAGATGGAGAGACATTATCCAGACACCAGGTCTTCCCATGAAGAAACAACAGAAGGTCGACCCTGGTATGCACATTTCTCAATAGCCCAGTCTATCTAACATGGTACTTCTCTAACTTGGTTCTTAATCACCAGATCTACCGAAAATGGGAGACCTGTTCTCTGATGCTATCAGGGCTTCCTTTTTATATATATAAAATATGTATTCATTGTTTATTATGGTCACAGACCAATAAGTATTTTTGTACAAAGAGTAAATGCAACTAATTAAGAATAAATGCATAAAAACAAATGGCTTTTAAAAAGAGGCCAACATTTTTCTCTCTCCTAATTTGCAATGAAGTAACAACACAAAGAGGCAACTCTCTCAGTAATTTAGAATGAATTGTCCTTTAGGCAGAACAATACTAGATCTTCAGAAGATCGTCCTGGGAGAGTTCTTAGTAGAGGGTGAATCAGCCTCTCTGCAATCTCTCTACATTACAATACAAGAGTATATGATCAACAGACTCAATTACTCCAATTCCACACAGACATAGATGTTGGTTAGTTGCGCTCTTATTAAATTGTCCACTTAACACTGCACAGGGCAACACATTGAAACGAGAAAGCATAAATACTCTCATGCATTTGGAAACAGTTGGTGTATGCAGATACAAATCTCTAAGAATCCCATATTTTAAAGGATTACTTAAGAGCAATGGGGAGCAATTACTCGGATACTGGAGGTCTATCAATCTCTATATAGCAGAGAATTGTGCCTTCTTTGAGCCACAATTGCCCAGAACTTCAGGAGAAAAACCCAACCTAAGAATACTCTTCTCAATGTCCCTCATCTACCAACTGCCAGAAAGGGGTTTAAACAATAAATGAATATAACTAGCATGAGCTACAGAAAAAAATGCATCTATAGCCATCATTTTAGGGCATTTATCCAACCCTGGCATTCAACTTTTCAAAGACCCACTTCCAAATGAATAGCTGCATTCCCCATACAAGGAGATAAAACCATAATCTTCATATGAAAACTAGGGGGTGGGGTCTACAACAGGCATTTATTCCAGGATTGTATAGCAGCCTTTACGTATGGGCCGCAGGATGTTCATCTGCTCCCATAGTGATCTTGGGTCCTCCCTCTTAGTTATTCAGGAATATCGCTGACTGCTTTTGTCACTTTTTTTGGCTCTCTCACTACAATCCTGAAGTCCAGGGCTGTTGTGCTCCCCTTCATGAAACTGTTGCTGTTTGGCACAAGTTCCTAGATCAACAAGCAGCCAACCCGCTGTCAGGGGCGTGTCCAACCATTTCGGAGGAGTGTGGGAGTGGATGCAGCCATCATTTTCGCCACATTTTGGATGGGAATCAGAGTGTTTTGGTGCTGAGAGTGTGTATTTTTTTTAAAAAAAACACAAATTTATCTCTACGCAGTGTTGCATATTTGATGGACTGCCTATCCACCCAATGTGTAGCTGTGCATTTGCGTCTGTGCGTATCGCTGATGAGCCATAAAAACCCCCTGCCCCATAGCCACGTCATCTGCATAGCCCTGCGCACTTCTCCTGATCCACATGTCGAAGTGTCATCATGGGGCACACGTCCTCCCACCGCGGCACTCCTGTCATTGCGGGAAACTTTGCTCGCGGGTGCCCCATGAGTGCCGATCGCGGAAGTGGGAAAAGTCATAAACATCCCTCCTCCCTTGTGAAAAAGCTGCAGGTGTAGATTAGGCCTAGATTGGAGTCTTTCCACTTGAGAATTGACCCCAGAAATCCAGAGCTGAATGCCAAAGGTAAATTGAGCCAAAGCCTTAGCTTTTATAAGTTTGGATAGCAAAAGGTATAAAAGATCTTGAAATAACCTGTTGGCTAGAGTTATCTGAAATAACTGACTCCTTCCATTGTTCAGAACAGGAACCAGTGTTCTGTACTTAGATATGCAGAGATCTTATTTCAGGGACTTGCTCTATAGTATTGTCATTTAAGTCTATTTATTTCTCTTTATGTAGATTGGTTATAATTGATGATCAAACTGTTCTTGGAACAATAAGCCCCCAAAGCAGCTAATAAACAATCTAAACAAATGAGAACAACATAGCATCATCTGCATACAACAATAGGTGGCTTCTAACAGTAAATAATGCAGGGGCCCGAGACCCAATATCTTGAAAATGAGGAGCTAGATAATTTAGAAAAGTAAGTGGGGCAAAGTACATCTTTATCTAAAAACCCTAGTAACAGAAATTGGATGTGAGACTTGTCCCTTAATGGTTTATCTATTTTATTGTTTTTATATTTATATTTAGTGTTGTTCCCCGCCTCGATCTAGATGGAGAGGCGGGTTAGAATTGAAATAAATAAAATAAAAATAAAAAAATTAAAATAAAACTCTCTCTATAGAGGTTTGGTTTTAATTTGGACCATAGTCATTCCCATGGGATGAAGTCAAAAGCTCCCAGAAGCTTCGGCCAGACTGGCCAATAATCAGGAGTTCTGGGGGATGAAGATCAAAACATCTGGAGATCTACTTCCTTCCCACCCCTGATCTATCCCACCTTGCAACTCTGTTTCACTTTCATTTCATCCTCACTTCCTGTAACACTTCCTTATCTTAAAGCAGGAGTGACCTTTTTTGCACTCCCCACAGACTTTGCTGTTGTGGCTGGAAGACTGTCCAGAGATCACAGTTTTGCTTTAAAATAAGATGCATGTTCCCTGCATGCCTTGCTTTACAGCAAGATTGCAGAGGTTTTTTTGCCCCCACTATGCCGGCAAATGTGGCAGCAGGTGGTGCAGTTGGCCCCTGGTAGGTTTTGGAAAGAAAGTGCTCCCTGGACCCCTAGCAGTTGCCCACCCCTCTCTTAAAGTGCTGGATACACATTCTAAAAGATCTCTCTATATAGGACAGTAGAGGTCCTTCACTGGTCAGAAATGTCAAACAACATCTCTCACCTGGATGCCTCTGATAGCATCATTAGGAACAAGCCAGAGGGACCAAACATCACCTGGCTGGTTACTAACCAGGACATCAAAGACTCCCATGTGAGCAACAGCCGTTCAAATTTCTCTGACTGGTGAGAGATCAATCACAGGGACTTGTAGAACTACACCACTAAGAGCACATCTAAGGGTCAGTGAAATCAAAGGCAAATATGTTGTTACTACTCTTGCCAGATCCATCTCCCCAGGGTCTAGCAACATACAGACATGTAAACTATAATTTCGTATTTGTTTTCAATCTTCTGCTCAAAATGCACCAAGAAGGCCAATTTAAAGGTGGTATATAGAAGCCAAAAATGTTAGCACAGTAAGGCAGCCCTGTTATTGACAATCTGCCTTTCAAAGCGGTGGGTTTGACAGGACTGAGCTTACCTGTTCCATTTATAATTGAAACGTTACAACTGACAGTATGTCCTGTGCCAGGACTGACAGTACAGTTATTCGCCTCTTACACACATACACACATGGATCATTAACAGTTTAAACCAAAAGAAGAGGAAAAGATTAGAAATGAGGTGAGTTCAATTAAAATAGTCATGAAATGGATTTAATCTAGCTATTAGGAATGGGAATGCATATATTTTGCTAGATGGGAAACTAAGGAGTGGAACCTGTACCTGTATATTGAACAGGATAATATTGAAAAAGACATCACAGCAGTGTGAGCCCTTCTTGTGTATTTATCTATTTACAGTGCCTTTCAACCATCCAATAAGTTCTCTGTGTGGTCTACAATACATTAAAGATCTATAGTACAAAATTAAAACAAAAATTAAAACTAGCACAAAATAAAACAAAGATAAACCCAGCAGCAAGAAATAATACCATTACAACCTCACAAAAGCAGGTTAAAATCAGCAGCAAAAGAGAGTCCAAAAACCATTAAGAGAGTGCTTATAATGCCTGAGAGAATAAAAAGCTCTTCACCTAGCACCAGAAAGACCATAAGGTAGGTGTGAGGTGAACTTCTCTGGAGAGACCTTTCCACAAATGGGATGCCAGCACTGAAAAGGCCCTCTTTCTTGTAGCCACTCAGATGGGCCTCAGATGATAATCTTAAATTATTATTATTATTATTATTATTATTATTATTATTTATTCCATTTATATACCACCCCATAGCCGAATGTTCGGGTAGGTGAATATGGGAAGAAATGTTCCTTTATATAACCCAGCCTGAAGCCATTTGAATTGGCAGCAGTTTGTTCCGCAGTATCAGATATTCTACTTTGGAAGGGAACATTGAAATAGGAAAATAATCAGTGTAGTCCTACACTACCCCTGGATTTTCAGCAAAACAGGACTTCTGTGTATGTTACTTTAGTCTTAATGCCAAGCAGAGAATGATAATCCAAATGCTGTCTTGTTCCTGCTGTCAGCCAGATCATACTACTGCTGTGCAGAAAGTTAGAGGTCAAGTGAGGTATATTAACCTATTCCCCAGGTACAAGCGGTGGAAGGATACATTTTTCTATCACCACATAAATGTGTGTGTGTGGGGGGGGATGGCAGCAAATTCTGCTATATGAAATAGAAATTCATATCTGCCATGTATCAGGAGACTGAGGCGATCTCTTTACAAAGCCTTGGAAACCTTTATGTTCATCCCAAACCATTCATTCTCTGATAAATTTCAAGACAGAAGTTACAAATCTGACCTCTGCTAAAAAAGAAAAGACAAAAAGTGATCAGAAACTAACAGGCATAGTGATATGTTTTCCAGGGATGTATAATACTCCAGGAAAAAAAAAACCCCACAAGAATAAAATAGGAGGCTAAACACATCATTTCTGATCCAGCTAGAGAGTTGTGCAATCAGGAGCCATTTTCTGTCAAACCACTAATAGATTAGGGAGCTGAAATGAATTTTCTCCTCAGGGATCTCTGTAACTTTTGTGGGAGAACACTCTCTAGACCAGCCTCCCACAGCTCAGGCCAGATCTCCACCAAGCAGGATATAACATTTTAAAAACGGTCTGTAAAAGGTATAGCGAGTAGGCTATAGGCCCCAACAGTTGACAACAGTGTTATAAACAGTTATAAAGCAGACGTGTAGTTCCTGCCTTCGTGTTCCTCAGATGTGTTCGACTGTAACTCCCATTATACCTAGCCAGCTGAGCCAATCATCAGAAATTCTAGCTGTTCATTTAGTCTGAACATTTCTGAACCGATTGTTGCCACCGAGGATAGCTGTCTAAACCCTACAGCATCTTCCCTGGACAAACCTGGATCTAACTTAAGGGGAGAGGGAACCCACTTGCTACAATTTCTGGCCCATATCCAAAGTTCATCTAGTTCCCATTTCCGAGCTCGATGTGCACAAGTTTCCTAATTTGCACGAATTTCTTCAGTAGACTGAATCAGCCCCACTCTACGGAGAACTGCTTGGCTTTTGCAAATTTCCCATTCACGCACAAGATGATCAGTGAAACAATGTTTGGAAAATCTTGATAATCTCGAAGACTGCTCGTTCACCCCTCCCTGCATTTAACAATGCCAACCTGACTGAGAATGAGGGGACTTGCAGTCCAACTCATCTGGAGGGCACCTAGCTGTGGTCAAACTACATATTACGTTAATTGCATAGCACTTATTTGTTATTATTTATTTATTTATTGCATTTTTCTATCAGCCAATAGCTGAAGCTCTCTGGACGGTTCACAAAAGTTAAAGCCGTCAAACATGAATCAAAGTATAAAAGAAACAACAGTATAAAAATACAACATAAAAGCACAACATAAAAGCACAACCAGAGTAAAACAAACCAGCAATGCAGAGATTTCTACAAATTTAAACTACACATTTAAACTACAGATTTAAAACAACATAGTCAAAAGACGAAAATAATAAACTGTTAAACTACTGAGAGAATAAAAATGTCTTCACCTGGCGTTGAAAAGTGTATAACGTAGGTGCCACAGCAGAGAAAGAACTCATTCCACAGCCGGGGTACCGCAGCAGAGAAGGCCTCCTCCTGGTAGCCACCTGCCTCACTTCCTTTGTCAGGGGTTCACAGAGAAGGACCCCTGAAGATGATCTTAGGGTCCAGGCAGGCGGATATGGGAGGAGGCATTCCTTCAGATAATCTGGCCCCAAGCCATTTAGGGCTTTGAATGTTAATACCAGCACTTTGAATCGGACCCAGACCTAGATTGGCAGCCAGTGAAGCTGGAAAAGGGCTGACATCATATGTTCTCATTGGCCACTCCCTGTTAACAGTCTGGCTGCCCTATTTTGTACCAGTTGATGTTTCCAGACCGTTTCCAGAGGCAGCCACATGTATAACGCCTTGCAATAGTCCAGATGAGAGGTTATCAGAGCATGGATAACTATAGCTAGGCTATCTACAGTGGCAGCATTCAGATGACACGATAATCAACAGGGACGGGGAACAATCATCAATTGTGTTTATTATCGTGTTGTCCGAATGCTGCCAATAACTTACTGTCTGTTGCCTCTTCCCACTCCATTGCCTAAAATGTCATCCGAATGCTGCCGATCAGCAACACAACGGACAATGTCCCCCCCCCCAATTGATTATTAATTGTTGGTCATTACCTTTAAAGCCCTACATGGTTTGGGTCCAGGTCACCTGCGGGATCGCCTTCTCCCATACAATCCGCCCCGCACGCTTAGGTCCTCTGGGAAGAATTTATTACAGTCAACAAAAACTAGACTGACAACTGTTACCCAGAGGACCTTCTCTTCTGCCGCTCCCAGATTATGGAATGACCTGCCGGGAGAGATCCATGAACTTACCAGTCTTCAGGAATTTAAACGATCTATAAAGACTGAGCTCTTCCGGCAGGCCTACTCAGATGAATTTTAAGTGTTTTATTGGTGTTTTATTGGTATTTTAATGATATATTGGTTTTATGTATTTTTAATCAGTTTTGTGTGTTTTATGATGATGTTGTTCCCCGCCTCGATCCGGAGGGAGAGGCGGGTAATAAATAAATAAATTTATTATTATTATTATTATTATTATTATTATTATTATTGTGTTGTCCGAAACAGGCCAGTAAGTGCACACAACCCCAATTCATATAGGGACCACCATACACAGGGAGGGGAGAATTAATTCCACACATGCACACACACGCACATTGGGAGGGGATGATTAAATCACAAAAACAATCTTCCCTCTCCCAACAAGTGGTTAAAAGGGGGAAAGGCTCACTTATCTCTTTTTTAAAAATCCCTGCAGGGGTGGAGAAACAGTAGAGAGGGAACTTTGGGAGCAAACAGGGGGGAGGGAAGGTTTAATCCTCCCCTCCTAGTGCATGGTGGCCCCAATGTGAATAGGGCTTGTCTGGAAATGCTACACAGAGTCAGGAGAATGGGGTAAGCTTTGGTGTATGTGGGTGAGGATCCCCAAAATTGGGTGGAGGGACCTTCCTCAAGTGGAACTGGTCCTCTCATGGAAGAAAGATTCTGGATCGTTTCACTTTCTTTCTTTGAGATTTCATGTAACTATACTTTTTATTAAGTGCCAGAAGTGTTTGGTATATTTTACTGTGATTTGTGATGTGCCCCAGGCACTAACTAGAGAAGAACAGTGCTGAAAACATTTCATTTTAATACTAGTGCGCTTTTCAGAGGAGAAAGGGCAGAGTGGGGGGAGAAACCCATAGATCCAGGGCTTGTATAACATTAGAGTCAATTTTTAAGAAAAATGAACTCTAATATTATCCACGATAATATTAGATCCCATCCAGAAAGATCAAACAATTAGTATTAAGATACTATAGAGTCTGGTTTCATATATATATATATATATATATATATATATATATGTGTGTGTGTGTGTGTGTGTGTGTGTGTGTGTGTATGTGTGTGTGTGTGTTAATTGTTTAATCTTCTGGTTGGAATCTTAAAGAGCCTTTCTATTGACAGCACTGAGTCCTTGAAATGGGAATGCATGCTGAGTTATGTGCCTATTAATATCTGCAAGTGCCATAAAGATAGGTTGGTGAGCATATTCCTCTTAATTGCTAAGTGTTCTCTAGATCTGAAAAGACTTAACAATACACATTCCTAATTGTTTGTAAAGCATCTCATATAGATTAACTACTGCTTACGGACATCACCTGCAAGTGATGGTACTAAGATTTGAGCAATCTGAATTCATTACTCAGAAAGGCACATAGATAATGGCTATTTATCAGAGACTCTATGTGTATATAACTATAGTTATATGCAAAGGCCTTAAAAATTCTGCACCCTATTTATAGCCACAGAAATTGAGGAGAGGGGATGCACCAATTCACTACATTTCTCCAGGGTGTTCTCCAGTCAGAACAAAACTGAAACTTAAACAGGAAATTACTGGCTTCTAGGCTGGGTATTTCTACTAGGGATGTGCACGGACCCCTCCGGATCAGATCGGAACCGGGATCGGAACTGGGGTTGGCATGTTGGATCGGATCGGATCAGATCGGACCCAATCCTGATCCGAAAATCGGAAGCCTGGTTTTCGGATCGGACGCCATTTTAGATGTTTTCGCCATAGGCTTGCATTGGGGGAAACAAAGCTGTCCCCCAATGCAAGCCTATGAGGAAAACATGGGGGTGGGAGAGTAGGGACCTAACTCCCCCTCCCTGTCCCTCCCCCCTCGCGCTCATTACCGGCCAGGGTGCCCACTGCCGTCCGCTGCCGTCCGCTGGGCCCGTCTACTGAGAAACAGGCTTTGCAGCTTAGTTCTCAGTAGAGCGCCAGGTGATGACGTCATCACCCAGCGCTCTACTGAGAACTAGGTCGCAAATCCTGTTTCTCAGTAGATGGGACCAGCGGACGGAAGCAGATGGAAGTGGGTGCCCCAGCAGGTGAGTGGGGCCCTCCCCCTCCCCTCCCACTCACGCTCCTTACCTGCCGGGGTGCCCGCTGCCATCCGCTGTTGCCCGCGGGAAGCAGCGAATGGTAGCAGACGGCCCCGGCAGGTAAGCCCTCTCCCCCCACTCATGCTCCTTACCTGCCGGGGCTGTCCATTGCTGTCTGCTGCCGTCCACTGCCATCCACTGGCCCCTTCTACTGAGAAACAGGCTTCGCAGCCTGCCCCTCAGTAGCATGCTGGGTGAGCTTTGACTCTTTAAGGGGTCTGGTCTGTTTTAGCAGACTAGGCAACATGGAAATGGTTGTAGTATGCTAGTGTCTTTATGGGCCAACACCTCAGAATCTGAGGACAATCATGAAGCTTCCTCTGGATTTTGTTATGTATGTATGAATGTATGTATGAACTTCTATACTGCTGAATATAATAAAATCTCTCAGTGGTTCACAATAACTATTAAAATCACATTTAAAATGCAATAAAAACACAACATTACAAACACTCCCAATGCAAAGGAGCCACTGTAATGCCTTTCTGTGGCTGAGAATGAAGGTTCAAAATCCTTTGAGGATGATGGTTTGGGGTGCTGGTCCATGACACTCTGTTACTGGCACCATATCTAATTCTTGACTGCAATGCCTGATCCAGGCCACAATAACTCTTTGGGTGAAGATTCAGAAACTGCTGAGCCCAACAACCCAGTAGATCCTCCTGACACTACTATACTCCTAACATCTCCAGGGAAGTTACACTGGATTCAGGTGGACTCTAAGGAACCCTGGACAGTGCTCCTGTGGGCCATACAGTCCCTGCAAATTCTAAGGAGGAGGCTGGGCTTCCGCCCATCCCTAGAGTATGCTTGCACCATAAGGTAGATGCACAGACCACCACCTGGAAGGGAAGTGCGCCCCTCAAGAACTGCAGCAACTGGGCTCTTCATGAGTAAAGGATTCATGAGTAGGGCTCTCCTTATGGGGAGGACTTCTTATACAGGTCTCTGATGGGATGCAGCTGAGACCTAGGTGAGGCTCTGGAAACTCCAGCATTTAAACTTGCAATGATGGGAGTTGTAGTCCAACACCTTTGGAGGGCATCAGATTGGGGAAGGGCTGCTCTAAACAAACAAAAAAGAGAAGTAGGTGGCCCTAAGTTGTTCATCATCAGTTTTCCACAACCCCACAGTCACCTCTGCATATAATACTCTCCATCATGTCCTTGTGGTTTATCTGCTTTGGGAGAATGAGAATTTCACTTGCACTTTCTGCCTCCTTAGGGAGAATGTGGTGTTAAAGCTTGTGAGCCTTAACTCCCAATTTCCTTGCTTTTTGGTGCTTCGTTGGAAATGGTAGAGCCTTAACATTGTTTTTGTAAACCATAGGTTTTTTGTTTAATGAATATTCCACACTCCAAATAAAGTTTGTTGGAATGCAGGATGCTTCTTCTATGAAGCTTGAATATAACACTCTTCTGTATTATGGCCTCAAAACCCCAGAATGTTCTGCTTACCTCTGTAGACACCTAAATGTCATAGATTGTGAAGCTAAACTACAAAGCATGTGCCCATGCGCTAGGAAAATCCACAGATACGTTGTAGTACATTTTATGTGCACAAATTACCAACACATACCACTGTGCAGTTTTGCCATCCTGGGGGGGGGGGGGGGAACAACCTATGGATGTCCATGGAGGGGGAGCACACACAGCAATTAGGAGTGGGACCATGCTTTTGTTCAAAACCAAGGTTTTATTTGGCTTCCCTAGGCTTCAGCCCAGCATCCACCAATTAGATATGGGGGCTATCTTCATGGTGATGGGTTGGCGCCTCCTCCCTCCAAAACACCACAGTTTTTGTCGTCCGGGGTGGCATCAAGTCATTCCGATGCCGAGGATGGAGTGCAGGGTTTCTGGCAGCCTTCCAGGTATTGGAGCCACCCTCCACCCTCTTCCTGGTGGAAGGCAACTAATCGCCGGTTGCCTTCCATCAAGAACCACCCCCAGATTGTCCGCAGAGTGATGACAGATGGTGGAAGAGCCGTCCATGACATTTTCAATGAGCAGCTTCGTGGGAAAGCCCCGCAGTGGCTGCAAAGCTGCATCTGTGTCATATAACTGATACAGGGCAGTTTAGCAGCCACTGCAGGACTTTCCCTACATATAGACAACCCCATGGCTGTCTGAGCCAGTGAAGCTGACATGCATAGACTTCCATTGGATCTGGAACCACAGTGGCAAGGTTTCTTTCTGGAAATCACATATTGGTTCCAAATACTTTTTAAGCTGATAACTCTTTCATTTGAGGTTCAAGGCCAGTGAAGATCCAAGGCACCCTCAAATATCTTCTGATTTGCTATATTACTCTGGACCTTTTGCTTTCATAAATCTGAATTCCTGGCAGTCTCATTTCATGGTGTTGCAACACTGGACTCTCAGGAGACTGGAGAAGGTAAGGCCGAACAATTTCATCATGTTTTAAGGTCAAAACAGCTACCCATTCCCAGGAGGCAAGGGAATAGCAAATATAACCGCCAGTTCCAATGTTTTGTACAGATCGAATCAACAGAGAAGGGATGTTTTAAGCAAATAGGGAATATTTATCGCACAGAGCTACACTTGTTTTTGTAGCAAAAGCAAGTGGTACTGTGCACCATTTTCTGTTTTATGTTGCTACACAGACATTCCTCATGGCTAATGAGGGAAGCAGTTTGCATTTGGGCTCACTTTTTCATTTTGGAGCTGCACGTGAATTTCGCAATCTTGCAGTAAAGGCAGTTGTGAAGTCCTAGTAGCTTGGATGTATTTGTGACTTTAGGAGTTCAGTTATGCCACATGAAGAGAAAAAGAAAGAGGAAGTGTAACATTATTCCCAACCCAAGGAAGATAAAATATACAAACATAAGGGGGGGAGGGAACAGTGTCCACATCCCACTTGATGAGAAGGGTATCTCAATTTTTATTTGGAGTCTTTGTATGGGTTCATTATTCTCACCCAGATAACCATAAGCAGTCCAATTCTATGCTTTGTTTTATTTCATGCACTCTAAAGACCCCAGGGCTGACCCATTTTGTTCTCAAGAAGGAGGTGAACTTCAAACTCGTGGCCGTTGCACAATTTGATAGTGCTGTGTGTCAAAACCTATTCACAATTTCACAAGTGTATTCTTCCCCCATGAAAGAGATCTCTTCTTCTTTTTTTCTGCCTCATTTGTGGGAAACTTTAGAATTTCCTTAGCATTTTGGTGAATGAGGTTCTTGAGCTTACCTGTTGTGAGGAAACCAAAGGTGCTCTGTGTGTGTGTGTGTGTGTGTGTTTCTCTCCATTAAAAATCTCTCCAATGCTCTGCAGCCTCCACAACTGCCCACACTTCCTGAAATGCAGGCAACTGGGGAGACTGCAGAGTGCTGGAGGGTCTATACACACACACACATCCTTGGCTACCTCAGAATGCTATGGTCAGCTCAGACAGGAGAATTTCATGGAATTTCCCTGCATTGGAAACTTTTTAAACACATTTCTTTTCTTTCTTTTCCCCCCAAATATAAACAGTAAAAATGGAGGTTGGGGAGGATAAAATTTGGCACAGAATTAGGACTTAGAAATAGAAAGACTACAGAAAGCTTATCCATCTAATCTGCTGTGACTAGAACAGGTTTTCACATCACTTGCTACCTACATTCTTTTGCATGCAAAGCCTGTGCTGTCCAACTCAGCTATGGCCCTTCCACGAGGTACAGTGGCCCAATCCATTCTGCCAACATGTCTGTGGCCAGCGAAATCGTTATGGGTTCTGTTACGAAAAGGGAGTTCCGGTGTCCTAATCCATGTGGAATCTCTCCCTATTGTCCATGGGGAACACAGGTTATCAAATTTAATCAAAGCAGTTGCGCCATCTAGCATCAGTTTGAAGTTTGTTTCTTTTTCATGTCTTTGTCTGTTTGATGTGCTCCCTTTTTTTCTCCAGAAAGAACAGAGAGAGTGAATAGAGTAATACTCACACATATGGGGAGAGGGAGGGGGAGAGAGAGAGAGAGAGAGAGAGAGAGAGAGAGAGAGAGAGAGAGAGAAGTGATTCCTCAATACAGCGTTCCCCAACCTGATTCGCTCCAGATGTTTTGGACTTCAACGCCCATCAGTCCAAGTCAGCTTAGCCAATGATCAGGAATGATGGGAGCTGAATTCCAAAACATTTGGAAGGCACCAGGTTGGGGAAGGCTGCAATGTAGAGGACCAAGCTTCATATATACACACCCTCTCATATCGGTAGACATTTACCTGAGAGATTATGCTTGCTTCTCAATAACTGTAGTCACTTGGGACCACCCAGGATGGAAGCTGTCCTCACCCCAATTTACACAAGAATATAAGAAGAGCTATGCTGGATCAGACCAAAGATTCATCTAGTCCAGCACTCTGTTCACACGGTGGCCAAGCAGCTGTTGACCAGGGACTCAAAATCAGGACACAGTGCAACAGCCCCCTCCCACCCAGCAATTGGTGTATATAGGCTACTGCCTCTGCTACTGAAGGTGTAGCTAGCGCATAATCATCATGACTAGTAGCCATTAATATCCTTCTCCCCCAGGAATTTATCCAACCCCATTTTAATGCCATCCAAATCATGTATTTTTGCCTACATAAATCTCATGCTAAATGTGTAGTTTAGCGTGTCTTGGAATCCCAGACTTATGTTTCCTGTACTGAAAAGCAAAACAACAAACAAACAAGGCAGCAGGTATAAATGAACCTGATCTGGAATCAGACTATGGAGCACAAGAGGAGGCTTTCCCTCCACCCCATTTTCCCACTGAAAAGCACCCCTACACACACACAATTTTTTCCTGCATGTAGTTTGTGGCTTCTGTTCAATAGACATCCTGGTCCTCATTATATAACTAACACGTGCAAAAATGAATGTCTGCAGCATGTATCTAAGGGATGATCTAATTAGAGTTACCTTTGGAATGCTGATTAAGGGATTTCTGTTTGGGTTTGTTTTGTTTTTCCCCTCTAATACCCCCCCCCCACACACACACACACACACCTTCTAGCAGACATATCTCACTAAAAAAAATGATCTGGAGATCTCAAGTGGTTTTTAGAAAAAATTGAATGGATGTATTTATTATTAACCGCTAGCGGTTTCATAACTGATCGTCACTGATTTCCTCTCCCCCCCCCCCACTTAAAAAAGACGGTTGTTGGTCTTGGAGGAGCCACTGCTGATATTTACACAAAGAGAATAAATGAAAATAACTCTTTAATGTCAAACATGATTAGAAAAGATGAGCAAATTTTAAAATCTAGTGCCTGGAGCATTGCAAATCATGTATTTAATCCTTTCTGTTCTCCTCATAAGCAAATAGACCCATCATCCTGTCATGGATATGGCATGTTAGCATTTCCTCATGCAGGGCTTGCAATGAGGGGAGGGCCTGTGGGGCCAGTTGGCCTGGAGCCCACGATTTTGATGGGGCACTCTGACGAGGAGGTCCCCCCCAGCTTACACTACTGCTTCTGTAATGTAAGCGGCCCATTGAGAAGCGAGGAGCCCGCCTTGCAGAAACAGCACAGAAGCCATCCATCGTGAATACTGCGGTCGGACTACAAGCTCCAGAGGGCCATGCTGCATGTGGGGCAGGGATATATTTACCTTGAGGTGTTGCAGAACAGGTTTTATATGAAGGCGTTATGTAGAATGGACATGTTGGCGGGCACCCCCCTTGGGGCGGCCATGTTGTCCTTTTTTGAAATGGGGGGGCACACACTTCCCATCTGGCCTGTGCATATTACCTGCTCTGCATGGCCCTGGCAATGATCTCCTCTGTCTGCTTGGAGTTTAGTTAACGGAAAGCCCAGTGAAGTTTTTTTGACATGAGGAGCAGAGTTCCTAGGAGAGATAGTGCAACTTCTTGGGATGTGTCGATGCCCTCCCTATTTAGAATGCAATCATTATAAATGTTGCCCAGAACCTGAGCAGTTTTTGTAGCAATGCCTCAAGAAGCTTCTTTATTAGATTTGTAGCAAAGCAGCTGACCTATAAGGATCATATTAATGATTTAGACATTGGTAAAAGGTTAACCAAATCTTCATGTTTTTGACATTTTTTTAAATATGCAACTTTAATGAGCTGTGACATCCTTAGGACTGCTCTTTTGCTCTTTTTATACTTGCCTACAAGGGCCTTGATTTTACTTTGGGACTGTGGGCAATTGTTTCCTATGTGAAGAAAATATTAAAAGGTATAATTCTGAAACAGTTCTTCTTACTGGCCTACAGGCTAGAGAATGTGTCTCTCAGTGTGTCTAGACTGGCATTCCCTTATACTCAATTGTTCATCTGGTACTTTAATGTTATAACTTACTTCACTTTGTTTCTTACTAGATTTGCCACTAAATGTTGCCCAAAGCAAAATGTTGTGGGGAATTGGGCGGTTCCTGTTCATGAGCAATATCATGGAAATTGAAGGGGGAGGGAAAGCATTTTGATACTGCTAGCAAGCAGTTTTGCATTTCTTTGCAGTACTTGGAACTAATAGAAAATGCTACCTGTATTTGGATTATCATATCCCAGAATAATCATTTTCCCCATGTATGCACTTCCTTCTTATCTTCCTTTCTGGCATGAATGACCAAACAAGCCATGAAGTCTCTAATGAATCACAATTTCCTGTTCCATCCAAACCAGGAAGCATGGTGGTTACAAGCCAGGACAATGAACCAACTTCCAAATGTGTTTTAAATCCTGGCTTATTCCCAAGCTAGTAACCAGAGTTTGCCATTTCAGGTAAAATGGAAAACTGTGGTTACTTGGAGACTTCCTGGTTTAGTCCTGGCTTATAGTAAAGAAAAGAGCTGTGTGCAAAGGCAAAAGGTACATGGACATCTTGGCTTATTAACCTGAGATATGATCATCCTAACTAAGCATGTTATCAGTCAGACTGTGATGTAGGTAACATTGAGATTCTCACCTCACACTTCCTGAATGCAGGACTGGCCCTGGTGGGATGGGCAATGGAGAAATTTGAGAATCCAATAGATTCATGTCACTCCTTTCCCCTCCTCTCTTTGCCCACCATCATGCTCCCTTTCTTCCCTCCCTGACCCTCTCCGACCTCAGAAGATGAGTCGGTTACAGCTTTCTGCTGTGGCTAGAAAGGGTGTGAGTGAGGAAATCCCTGTTTGGATTCTTCCTCCCCCACCTCACACACACATCATGGCTATGGCTATGACCAGGTGAGGTAGAATTCCCACAATCCTATGTTTCCTGGGACACCCTCCCAGGGACCATAGGGTTGCTCTGTTAGGGAAGCTTGTCCCCCATTTATTTATTTATTAACTGAAGACTGCCTGAGAAGCTTCTGAGGAATGGTAGAGTCACCCACACCAACTTTGGGAAAACATTTATTTTGCTGTAAAGTAACTTAGCATACACGTGCCAAACTGTGGGCTGTAAATCTCTTACAATGCAAATTGGTCGCTAAACTAAAATAAGAAGGTATGATTAATTGCCTCTGAGACTACCTGGCAGAATTACAAGTCACTGGATCTAATATTACTTGCTGACAAATACCCTACAATAATTCTGCGCATACTTCATCACCTAGTATTGCCAGTAAAATGTAACCCTTATGAACTGAGAAGAGGCAAAAAGGGTCCCTAAGGTGATCTGTGATGACTTCAAGACAGATAGGAGCTGAAAGAATACTGCCAATATGCATTTGCAGAAATCAAATGTTAATTTTATTCATGATTTATGGTATTTCTAAGTTATGTGCCCCACATGCATTGCCTTTTATTTATAAGAATGATTTTTATCTGAACAAATAAAACCTTTCGCAAAGCCATAATTCTTCCGTGTTACATTTTTAAGTGTATTTCCTTCCGCCAGCTTTGATATTGTTGTATTTTATGGAGCAATGTTTTTAATTGAATTTCTGGTTCCTCATTCATAATGTATAATATTTTACAGCACTTTATGTGCATGGATTTGCACAGTAATTTACAGAATGCAGTCATAAACTACCGTGCTGTGGAAAATGTGACACATACTCTTGCCTCTTGAATGTCACGAAACGTGCTAATTTCAGGAGTAAGAACTACAGGAGGGTTAGTTAGGGACAATCTACCTTCAAGGAGCCTGAACAGAAGACCAATGCAGAGATACCATCAATAAATGCACAGTCATAATGGACTGAATCCAGACCTAGTGCCTGCATGTGGAGGGATTGCCCTATGATGTCAATGAGCTCTGTTTTACCTTTCCCATCAGTGCTTGGAGACTCACCTCTTCAAGAGGTTTTTTGTCCAAACAGAGGTGTTTAGGGAGGTTGAAGAAAGATATGGCAAGTGCACACATTCCTCACATTTCCTATAATGTACTAAGAATCTGTGTTCCTGTATTGTGGCAAGGAAGGGGAATCGAGGGACAGTATCCAGTTAGATGCTAGTGTAAATTACATTGTGTTAGGATAAGGGAACTCTGGGGGCTCCAATATCAGCAGGGCTATAAATCATCTGTGGGTTTCAGTTAGAACCAGTCAGAACCCTACAGGAGCACTGCAAGATGCTGAAGCTATTTTGGGGATAGGTTTCAGCACCTTGGACAGCTCCTTTAGGGTTGTGACTGAAACTTAGAGGTGATCTACACTCTAGCTTTGTAACGTTTCATAAGGGTTACGAAAACTCTTTTGGCCACATGACACACTCCCTTTAACGATGTATACCAGTGGTTTTTTAAAATTCACTTCAGCTATATATAACAGTTTTTACTTTTAATAAATTGTTTTAAGTAAAATAATGTGTCCATCCTTACCATTTGTGATTCGTGGGGGCGGTGCTTCGTTTTCCGGCGCTCAAATGCTTAGCTGTTGATTGGAGGGGCTAAGGAGGAAGTGGGTGAGTGAACTACAGTGCCCCACAATGCTTAGCTGTAAACTCATTGAAAAAATGAAACAGAAAGAGATGGACGGAAGAGTGTGAGACCACACACACCGCTTTGAAGATTGTAGAAATTTTCTCTTGTAACATGAGTACTCAGTAATGTAGCCTAAGACATTTTAAAACGCGCCTATTTACAACATTTTAAAATACTATTTATAACATTCCAAGCTACAGTGTAGCTCAGCTCCCAGAATGGATTCACCGCCCCACTGATATCAGAGCCATCAGCTTCCACTGAGCACAATGCCAATAGTATTAACTGGTGTAATGGGTTTGAGGAGAATCCTATCACACCAGCCAACACTGTTGGCATTATGCTAGAGGTCCCTTACACTAGCACAATTTAATTTACGTTAGCTCTAGTCTCTGATGGGATACTGCCATATTGGCCTATTTATTAAAATATTATACCATACTTTTAGATCCTAACAAAGGCAGCTTCCAGATGAGCTTGCCTTTTAAAGAAATGTATATTTTCAGGGCAAGGCAGAATAAAATACCAAGACATAATTAAAATACAATGCAATTTGTAAAAATACATACATAAAACTGTAAAATTGCAAAACTACAAACAGCAGCTTAAAGGCCCAGCACAACACTTTTAGTAAAACCCAGAGTAAAACTTTTTAAAATAAAGTCTCTTTAAAAGCTAAACAAATTATCATTACAAATCATACAACCAATTTCTGAGAGGAAGCAAACAGAACTCAACAGATAGGCGTCATGCCATGTGGTAATTCAGCATATGGTGAAAACACTATCTATGCATAATGTCACATATGCAAGTGGTTTCAGAATCCAGCCCTTTGGGGAAAGGGGATCCTAGATTTGGTCTAAAAAGGCTTTTTTTTTTCAGCCATGCCCTTATTTATTTTTAGGATTCTGGCTGAGGTGAATATCTGGAACATCCTTAATTCACTTGCATCCACAAAACAACCTTCCCTACACCTGGTTGATTCCAGGTGTAGCTCTGTTAAAAAGCAATTGAGCTACTGAAGTTTATCTCAGTCCACGATCTGGTTCAATACCCTGTTGATTATCTATCTCACATGAAATCAACAGGTTTGTTTTCTCTTCTTTCCCTGCTCCATCAGGAAGACAGGACCATCCCCGAACTTAGTAATGAATGCTTGTGTGAAGGTATCTTTCATCAGCTATCTTGTTTTAAGCTACAATCCTATTTACCTGGGAATAAGCCCCATTGAACTCAATGGTACTTCCTTATGAGAAAACATGTATAGCATTAGGCTTGGCTATATGAACTTTTAAAAATAAATCCCCTTCATTTTATTTGCTGGTTACATTCTGGGGCTTCGATTTTCTCTAAGTAATCGGAGTGGCTAGATGTCATATGTTAAAATCTGTTCTGGAATTTATTTCAGCTTTTCATCCTTATTCTTCTGTTCATATTACCACTAGAAAACCTTGATCATAATTCAGTAATAGAAAAAAAACAAATATTTTAAAGAGCGAATAGAGATATTTTCTGGTCTCATACCTATGCTGAGGACTAATTTTTCCTAAAATGCACAACACTCTCTAGGAAATGTGTGTGTGTGTGTGTGTGTGTGATATATCTATATCTATATCTATCTATATCTATATCTATATCTATATGCATGGATAGGCTGACCATATGAAAAGGAGGACAGGGCTCATGTAACTTTAACAGTTATAGAGAAAAGGGAATTTCAGCCAGTGTCATTTGTATGCAATTAGTTCCTGGTGAAATTCACTCTTCATTCTGACTGTTAAAGTTGCAGGGGCCCTGCCTTCTTTTGTATATGGTCACTCTAGTATAGTACCTACACCTTTATCTGTTGTGATGAAGAGGGAATTTCACCAAGAACTAATTGCATAGAAACTACACTGGCTGAAATTCCCTTTTCTCTACAACTGTTAAAGTTACATGAGCCCTGTCCTCCTTTTCATATGGTCAGCCTATGCATGGATGAGAGATAAAAGGTACTGCCTGCACTGGTGACATATGGCAGGAGACTAATGGAACCCAGTACATCAGGGGGAAGAGCCTGGCTATGCCTGATAGCTCATCACTAGACATGGGAGTATTTATTTATTTGATTTATATCATGCCTTTCTGCCTAGAAATGGAATTCAAGATGATTAATGATGAAATCCAAATTGAAAATCTAATCTCAATTAAAACATAGCATAAAATAAATAAATTTAAACACAATTTTAAAAAAACACAACAAGAAAAAGAAATAAACAGCACCTAACCAATTCAAACCTGCTTCAGCAACAGACCAGCTTAGATACTGGAAAACCTCATGCCATGGGGTCAAATCCTGTCCTCCTGAGCTTCCAAACCAGCCATGCTTCCTAGACAGCCATGCTCTCTTCCCCCAATTCAGCCCCATTTTTCCCAATCATCATTTTTCATGGTTACCTGGCCTTTGTACAGTGTTTCCCCATTTTGATGCTTGGAATCCCCCTTCTAATTGGGAGGTGTGTGTTGATGATGCCACAGCCAGGTCCAGCCCAATGTATCTTTCCACCTCAAGTGATGCTGCTGACTCCCTCCACCAGTTCCTGCCCACTGGCTCCTCAAGGACCTTGAGAGGGTGGTTGGGAGCCAGCTCCAGACACCCTTGGATGAGATTGATTATCTGGATCCATTTCAGTCAGTTTTCAGGCCTGGCTTTGGTATGGAAACAGCCTTTGTAACCCTGTATGATGACCTATGTCAGGAGAAAGGCAGGGGGAGTGTGTCTCTGTTGATTCTCCTTGATCTCTCAGTAGTATTTGCTACCATCGACCATGGTATCCTTCTGGGACAACTGTCTGAGTTGGGAGTGGGAGGTACTGCATTGCAGTGGTTTCACTCCTACTTGGCAGGTCGGCTACAGAAGATGGTGCTTGTGGGACATTGCTCGGCCCCTTGGATTCTCCAGTATGGGGTTCTGCAAGGGTCAGTCTTGTCCCCCATGCTGTTCAACTTCTACATGAAACCATTGAGTGCAGTCATCTGGAGTTTTGGAGTTTGTTGTCATCAGTATGCTGATGATACTGAGCTCTATTTCTCCTTTTCATCTTCATCAGGTGAGGCTATGGATGTACTGTGGATGAGGGCTAATAAACTGAAACTAAATCCAAACAAGACTGAGATGCTGTTAGTGGGTGGTTCTTCTGACTGGATGGAGGGTCTTCAACCTGTTCTGGATGGGGTTGCACTCCCCCTGAAGGAGCAAGTTCATAGCTTGGGAGTTCTCCTAGAGCCATCTCTGTCACTTGAGGCTCAGGTGGCCTCAGTGACACGGAGTGCCTTCTACCAACTTCAGTTGGTGGCCCAGCTGCACCCCTATCTGGATAGGGATAACCTGGCTTTAGTTGTCTAAGCTCTGGTAATCTCCAAGTTGGATTACTGCAATGCACTTTACATGGGGCTGCCGTTGAAGATGATAGAGAAGCTGCAGCTTGTGTAAAATGCAGCAGCCAGCTCCAGCTATGGGGCAATATACAAATGCAAATAATAATAAATTCCTGAATCTGTAAAAAGACAGCATGACTTGGCAAAGCCCACCATGTCTGTCTAGAAAAACTAGGGATGTGTATCGTATCGTTAAAATGTACGATAACGATACAATAAGGTTGTTATCATGCATGTGTTTAACTATGACGATACGATACAAAAACCTACGATAATCATCGGGGACGATAATTTTTGGGCGATTTTATCATTTTATCGGACTGCCATATAAATATACCTATACCGTCTGTATTTTAAAAATTAGAGGCTTGAAACTTGGTCACAGTGCTTATGGGGTATGCCTAAGTATGTGTATGAAATTTGAGATCGATCCCTCCAACCCTCGATTTTATATGAATTTATTAAAGATCGTTTCAGTTCTGACAAGTCTGAATGAACGCACGTGGCGAGCTGTCATTCTGATCTGAACTTTTAAAATACAGAAGTTATAGGCATTTTTTCATTAAAAATAGGGCTGCAAAAAATATAGTTTTTTCACAATAATTATCGTGAAGACAATACAGTTCACCTACGATATGAATGAAGACGATAATATTTTTGGTCTGAAATCACGATAACGATAAACGACGATATTTTTTTGGCATGCACACCCCTAAGAAAAACCACCATGAGTGAAAAAGAGATGTATTATTATTATTATTATTATTATTATATTTATATCCCACCTTTTTCTCAATACTGGGACCCAAGGTGACTTACAAATTAAAACATGTACTGTTCAAACAAATAGGAATATACAGAACTTAAAAAAATATAATTAAACATAGTACAGTTTTCAAATATTTAAAACATTTAAAATAATAATAATAATAATAATAATAATAATAATAATAATAATAATAATGGCACTTTCCAGTCATGGGTCTCTTGCAAGACCTGGGCCTCATCTACACAAAGAAGGATATTGCACTATGAAAGCAGTATAAAAGACAGGAGCCACACTACCGCTTTAAAGCAGTATTAAAGTGTGCTGACAACTGTTGGGGCCCATTGATACATACCACATACTGCTATATCCTGTTGGTGTAGCTCCTGTCTTTTATATACCTCTTTCATACTGCTTTCATAGTGCAACATCCTGCTTGGTGTAGATGAGGCCCTGGCTGAACTCCCACAAGCTACAGGGAGTCGAGGTCATAGTAAGAAGACGAAGTGATGCACAATGGCAGCTTGTTTCAAAGAACCCCACCAGCCCCTCTCTTGCCGCAGCAAATGTCACATGGGAGAGTGGCTGGCAGGGCTCTCCAGAGCATCCCTTGAGGGTAGTGGGGGAGAAAGAGCAGTGCGTTCTCCTGGCGGAGGTGAAGATGAAGTAGAATAATTTGCCATTCCTCCCCATCTGCTGTCTTATGTGAGTGCATGAGTTAGGGCTTGAGGCCAGGTTATCTGAAGGAACGCCTCCTCCCATATGTGCCCTAAGATCGTCCTCAGGGGTCCTTCTCCATGAGCGCTTGCCGAAGGAAGTGAGGCAGGTGGCTACCAGGAGGAGGGCCTTCTCTGCTGTGGCACCCCAGCTGTGGAATGAGCTCCCTAGAGAGGTTCACCTGGCACCTACATTATACTCCTTTTTATTTTCCCAGTATTTTAACAGTTCATCATCTTAGTTTTTTTAAACTTTGCCATTTGAAATCTGTATTTTAAAACTGCACAGATCTCTGCATCGCTGCTCGGTTTTACCCTGGTTGTGCTTTTATACTGTGTTTTATATTATGTTATTACACTGTTTTATATTTCAAATGGTTTTCATGGTTTTAATTTTTGTAAACTGCCCAGAAAGCTTCGGCTATTGGGCAGTATAGAAACACCATAAATACATAAATACATAAATAAATGAGTTTGCATAACAGTAGGGCCGGCTCTAGCCACAGCAACGTGCATCCTCCTTGGCCTAAGACTATCATTGCTACTGATGTCAAAGCCTGTAGAATAACTGAACCTCAAAGTATGGTTGTGGTTAACATTGGTTGGAAATCAGGATCATTTGGATGAAATTGATTCAGAATTAGTAACAGAATACCGTATGAGTGGGAAATGCCTCCACTTATGAACTTGTGAATCAGAAAAGAGAATTTGGGAATGTATACAGTAGGTTTGTTTAATATTTCTACCCCATGCAGTTAAATTTGTCACATGTATAGATACAGATATGCACAGATGAATCTAAAGATCCTTGAGGGATGAATGTGCGTGTAGCTGCATTTGGAACTTGGGCATGTGTCAAGACTGATTGATAAACTATCCATTATGACAGCCTAATTGATAGCCATGATGCTGGTCCACTGGTCTAATACTCAGTACAGGTTGTGCATCCTGAGAGAGCAATAATTTTCTATGCCTTGTCTTATACGGAGAACAACATTTCAAAGTATAGGGGTGATAGATCTGTTGTCATTTGTGGCTTTAGTTCATGTAAGGAGGATTGTGGGAAATGAAACTGCAGATAAGAAGGAATCAGTTTTGTCATCAGATCTACAGACATGAAAGAAGGATCTGGAAGTGGTTGCTGGAGTTTTGGCAGAATTAAATCACAGGGAGAAGAAAATATGGGTTCTGCAAAAATATTGGGGATTCTGGGTCTTTAGACTTTGGATATGTATCTAAAGTGTATTGTTCAGGGTACTGAGGGGGCACTGGGCTTTAAACCATCATTTCTAGCAAATGGGAAGGTGGGAAATGGCTTTGTAGTATATTTTCCATAGACATGACCACAGATAATGTACTGTTGTTCTAAGTAGTATGTATGTATAGGGTGTGTGTGTGTGTGAATTGTAGTGGGATTGGTGGGTCTTATGGGGGTTCGTGTCAACTATGGTTCGTGGAAACAAGCCAGGGTATTTAACTATGAACAGTATCCCATCATTAGCATTAGGGTGAAAACCTGCCTGGGCCTGTGAGGGCAGCAGATGCCCCCAAGTCTGGCCCACATGGGCCCAGGCAGATGCGCCCAGGGCCAGGGACACACCTGTACCTGACTGCTCTTGAGACTTTGAGAGCAGTCAGGTGCAGTTCTGCCCTGACCTGCACCCTTTCCCCTTTCCCCCGCTGAAGTAATGGCACCCACCATTAACACAGTGGAGGGAAATACACAATGCCAGAGTGGAAGGAGAAAATATGCAATTTCCTCAGCCTTGGGGAGATTATGTTTCTCCCTCCCCCCGCACCAATGGTCCTATTAACAGGGCTTTTAAGGTGGCAATTGGTGGTGGGGGGAACGTGATAGCCCCAGCCTTGGCGAAGTCACGTTTCCCCCCATAGGCCAATCATGGCTTTAAACAACCTCTTAACCTTGCATTAAGAGGGCTTTTAAGGCTCCGATTGGTGAGGAGGGAAGGCAAAGCACACTTTCTGTGGCCTCCAGAATGTGCACAATTCCCCCAGCCAAGCTAATGGCATGCCTTGGGAATTGCACACTTTCCAGAGGCCCTAGAAAGTGCACTTTTCTGAGGGCTCGGGAGTTCTACGCAGCCTCCCAAGCACACAGCAAGTCCAGCTCCTTGGAACAGGGCCAGACAACCAAAATCATGGGGCACCCCCCCACCCCCGCGAGTTCTCTATTCCCTACTAATGATGCCATTCTGCTGTAACTTTTCATTGTGCCGGTGGTTGCCCATTATGTTTACACAGCCAGGTATGCATGGAGTTGTGGCACCAGTTGCGCCAAATGTTGCACAAGCATAATGCACAACCAGTTATGCAGCCTCACTCAGGAAATATAACTTTAGTTGGATTCTTCTCTTGCACATACTTCTGAACCTAGGGCAGATCTACACATAGTCCTTGATGCGCCCTCCCTGTGCCCCGAGCCACCCTCGGAGCGCTGCATCCTGCCCAGTATGGACCAAGCCTCGGCGGCTCTGCTCGCGCCCTCACCGCAGCCGCTGCCCTTTCATCCCTGCCGGTCCCAGGGAGGGAGGAGGGAGGGTTGTAAACAAAAACCAGCAATCGGGAGAGGGATTTCCCAATCGCTGGCTTTTGTTTACAACCCTCCCCCCTCCCTCCCCTGGACTGGCCTGGATGAAAGGGCTGCGGTTGCGGCGAGGGTGCGAACAGAGCCTCCGAGGCTTGGTCCACTCTGGGTGGGGTGCAGTGCTCCAAGGGTGCCTCAGGGCACAGGGACGGCGCATCGAGGACTACGTGTAGTTCTGGCCCTAGTTTCTGCTAGCACCATGTCATTTAATGGCATGGTTGGATACTACCTCATAGTACTTGCTGTTTGTCTAAGCCAGGGGTGTATAAAATCACTGATGCAATCCTGAGGGACTATGGCCCTGAGGGCCACCTTGAGCACCAACAGGGAGCCAGGACCTTACACTCTCTCACTCACGTACCTTCAAACCCTTCCTTATTTCCCTATCTTTCAGCAGATAGGGAAAGGATTCCCTAGCACAGGCCATACTTTTTGCACCATTCCTCTAAGCCATAGTCATCACTAACCAGTTTGTCTAGGTTCAGACATACTGAGTAACTATGGTCAACCTGAAGTAGAAGTGACGCTTCGAATTTCTTTGCACAGGCACCAGAAGAAGACGGGAGAGGAGAGCATGCAAATGCTAGGCTTTTTCACGTAATGTGAAATGATAGGTTAGTGTTGTATGCCTATCAGATCAATTTGTCTCCTGCTACATTGGGAGATTTAAATTTAGGGAGAATTATCCAAGTTGTAATATGAAAACCCACACCATGCATTTATTTATTTACTTTCAAAGTACCATCGTTTTGAGGAACTAAGTTAAAAGAAAACAATTTGTGCATTTTGTCCCACTTTTTTTAAAAAAAGTGATGGTATTCTTTTGCTGGATCAGACCAAGTTCCGTTTTCTTCAGCATTCTGCTTCCAACAGTGACCAGTCATGCCTTATAGGAAGTTCACATGCATGGCAGGTGTGATAAATATGGCCTGTTGTTTGTTCCCAGCATCCAGCAATCAGAGGTATACTGCCTCTAATCATAGAGGCTCCTTTTGGCTTATCACTGTTGTCATCCATTGACAGATCTTTCTTCCATAGCATTACGGCAAAAATCTGCCTGGGCCTGCGAGGGAGCAGACTCCCCCATGTCTGGCCCTCATGGGCCTGGGCGGATGTGCCCAGTGCCAGGACAAACCTGCGCCCGACTCCTCTCAAGCTTTCCACCCTGACTTGTGCCCCCGTTGTCCTTTTCCCCTGCTGCATTAATGGTGGCCACCATTAATGCAGTGTGGCCACCATTAATGCAGTGTGTGTGGGGGGGAAACACGCAATTTCTAATGGCAGAGTGGAGCGAGAAAATATGCAATTTCCCCAGCTTTGGGGAAACTGCATTTCTCTCGCCCCACCCCCCACCACTGATGGGGGCCTTAAAGGGCCTATGAGCAGGGTCTTTAAGGCACCCATCAGTGGGAGAGGGAGAAATGTGATTTCTCCAAGGCTGGGGAAATTGCAAGTTTTTCTCCTCCACTCTAATGGCTGTGGCTTTGCCTCATCCCCACGCACCAGTCAGGGTCTTAAAGGCCCTCTTAATGCAAAGGCTTTGGTGTGCAGGAGAGGCAAAGCATGTTTTCTGGGGCCTCCATAAAGTGTGCATTTCCCCCGCCCCACGAATAGTGTGCTGGGGGAATTGTGCACTTTCCAGAGGCCCCAGAATGTGTGCATTGCTGAGAGCTTGGGAGTCTCATATAGCCTCCCGAGTACTCGGCAAGCTTGACTGCCCGGAACAGGGCCAAACGAGCAGGACAGTAAGTTTAAGTGATTATCAAGTCACATCTCTAGAAATATAAAATGAATTCCATAACTTAAGCATGTCTTTTGTCTCTCCTGAAACTACCCAAGGATTTCTTTTTTTAAAAAAAAAATCAATAAATTTGAATTTCCCACATTTGTTCATGTCATTTTATGACCTTTGACCCCCCCCCCCCTGTTTCAAGGATATTTTGATGGAGGAATGGCTACCAAATCAGCAGCAGGAGGAAGAGCAGTCATAGCAGCAGCAGGTATTTCTCCAGCATTGCTTTGAAGGATATTTCAGTAATGAAAGGGATAATTGGGGCTCCCTGCCTCTGTTGTAATTGAAAACCAGCAGAGTGACTTTTCCATTTAACTTTATTGCTTCAGTTCAAATCATCGAGCAGCAGAGAAAGCAGGGCTGGAATAAGGCCGTGATTTTGTTTTGGGTCCCCCAGCCCCCTTTGACCATTAATTCATAGGTTTGGAAGGTAGCATTAGCATGAAAGGCAATAAGATAGATTCAGTTATTGCAGTTGTAAAGAACCATAATTATCCATTGCGTTGCTGGGAATGTATTGTTCTCCAAATACTATTTACTTTTTACTAGTTAGACAACCAGATTATCCCCTTCGAAATGGGAAAAGCAGGAACAGGTTGAAGACAATGATCCTAGCAATTTCAGATAAATCACACTCCGATCCCTTGCTAGGGTAGGACCATAGAAATAAATAACAGTCAATAACAAGTTAAAGTCTCCATTTGGGTCTTTGGATTCGTGCTCACATTAGCCAGTTGAACACGCTGTATGCATTACGGTCACGAGGCTATGGCAGCCCTCATCTCAGGCTCCATCAAATTATATTTACACAGAGTGTGATAGGTGTGAAGAGATGCAGCACATGGGGGTGGGGGAGGGGAGGGGAGAGACAGACAGACAGACACTTAATGGGAAGGGTGGGGAAACATTATATGGTCATTTTTCACTGCACTCCCTTTCACGTTCATATCCAGGGTTGCAAACAGGGCAAGTTGGGATGGTTTGCAAAAAAATGTACTTACCTGTACTGTACCACAAATTTCAATGGCATTTTAGGATAACTCAAGCACCTGACCAAGTCTGGGAGTCCGAATGACTACCCCCCAGACCCAGTTCAAGGCCCTGATGAGTGCTTGGCAACCATCTGCTCTGCCCCCACTGCCAAAATTGCACACTTGCCCCCAGCTATGTCAATGGGGTCTTTATGACCACCATTTTTGCAGCTGGGGGAAGTCCTCAATATCTGGATCCACTAGGCTGACCATATGAAAAGGAGGACAGGGCTCATGTAACTTTAACAGTTGTAGAGAAAAGGGAATTTCAGCCGGTGTCGTTTGTATGCAATTCGTACCTGGTGAGATTCCCTCTTCATCACAACAGTTAAAGTTGCAGGGGTCCTGCCTTCTTTTGTGTATGGTCACTCTAGTATAATGCCTGCAACTTTAACTGTTGTGATGAAGAGGGAATTTCACCAGGGACTAATTGCCTACAAATGACACTGGCTGAAACTACCTTTTCTCTACAACTGTTAAAGTTACATGAGCCCTGTCCTCCTTTTCATATGGTCAGCCTAGGATCCACCATTGTGTGCACAATGGAGGCTCCAGAAATTGAGCACTTCCCTCTGCTGCTATCATGCTCCTGCTAGAGGAATCCTCCCCAGAGGAGGAAGCAGAGTCCCCAGAAACCACAGAGATACTGCATGAAGTACTGGCACCCAACCAGGAGGAGCCTAGGCATTCAGGGGAGATGGTTCCAGGTCCTTCACTGACAGGGGGAGGGGACTCAGACTCTGGAGCAGAGGCTGAGCAACTCCCTGACTCCCAGGAGTGTCATCGCCTCAAGCCAGTAAGCCTGCTGTAAGAAGGAGTGCTCATTTGCAAAAAATGGTCTCCTCAGGAGAAAGCAACTCCTCCTGAGTAAGGCTCTGACCAGAGAGCTATGATGGACAGCAGCTGAGCCTGGGTGGGGCTCATCAGCCTCATCAGCTGATGAGCCTCCAGAGGCTGATGATATATATCAATTGATATATATATCAATTTATATCCATTGATGTTCGGTGAATGTATCAATTTATATCCATTGATGTTCGGTGAATGGGAAGGACATGAAATAATGGAATTGTCCTTTGATGATTTTCCATGATAAATACAATATAACAACAGAGGTCACTGTCCTAAAACATTTTTGTCTATGTATTTGGTGTGTGGTGGAAACATTATGAGTATTTTTAGGATTATGATATTTTTATGATGTTTTATTGCTATTTTAATAATGTGTGCCATGTTTTTAATCAGTTTTATGTATTTTATCATATTTTATATTTACTGTTGTTCCCTGCCTCGATCCAAATCGAGAGGTGGGTAAGAAATAAATAAATAAATGATGATGATGATGATGATGATGATGATGAGCGACCTACCCTTAAAATACATAGGGGACATTTAATGCCCAATAGGCATATTTATTTGAAAGAAAGAAAGAAAAAACATAATTTTTTCAGCAGAAAACAACCTGCTGTTCATTCATCTTGGGGACTGAAAATTTCAATCCGAAAGCTGCAATGTGATTATCTTGAATTGCACCAATCATTTGAAGAGGGCTGCCAGGGGATGGATGGAATTTAGCTTTCTGCTTCTTCCATTGCCCCCCCCCCCAAACAGATGGTCAGCAACAATCAAGACAATCTCATCTCATACCCAGTTTTTATATCAGACTTTTCAGTCCCAAGGAATACACATACAGTACATATTTGAGCATGCGTTCCTCCCTGTTGGGTTACAAGGACAACTTAGTTCAACAGATTTTGTTTCCTACAACATGCCATCTGGAGTGGTCCAATCTAGTAGCTAGAACTGCATCCTGTGATACTATTGGTGGTGTAGCTCAGCTCTGTTTTCAAATGCATTTGTTTACTGACATACAACAAGAGTATGGCTAAATTCAGATGACACATTAAGCAACTGGGAGGGGGGAACAATCGTCAGTTGTTTTGACTATTGTGTCGTCCGAATGCTGCCATAGTCAACTCAGTGCTGATCCTAATCCACACCACAGTTGATTATTTATTACCATATTGTGTGGGGAGTACCCTCTAGATGAACAACTGTAAAGTTGATTATTACCCCACCATTGACTATCGTGTTGTCCGAATTCAGCCTATGTGTAGTTTAAATTATGTGTAGCTTGATTTTAGGCTTTTATGGTTTAAAATTTTGTATATTGGTTTTTAAATGGTCAATGTTTTTAATTTTTTTAACCTCCCAGAAAGCTTCAGCTATGGGGTGGTATATGAATGTAAATAGTAGTAGTAATAGTAGTAGTAGTAGTAATTTCTTTGCTGATTATAATTCAAATGTTCACACACTGATGCATCTAACTCAGCTAAGAAACATTGCTGCAAACAACTCGCAAGTGGATTGCCACCACTTGCACCTAATGCAAATATAGCTATTTCATTATTAATTAATTAATTAATTACAGTATGGTTTGAATATCCTTTATGGTTTGGATATCTGTTCTGTAGAATACATGATGCCCCTGGGCCAGGTGTGCACACCAGGAAGGAGTAAAGAAGGCACAGTCAGAATGATAACAATCATGTCTTGATGAGTTCTTATCGTTTTTATGCACACCTGTTCCAAGTCAGGGGGATTTCGGAAGAAAATCAGAAATGTTTGGAAGTGTCCCAAGGCACATAAAAGATTGAATTCAATTCTGTCTAGCTGGTGTTTAGGAATTCACAACTGTGCTGACGAGGCTAAATGCCTTGCCAGCAAAACAGCAGAAGACACAGAGTTATATTTGTCTGTGAAGCTATATACTGTATTGGGCGAAAAAGTGGAATTTATCTTAAGAATCTGATGTCAATCCTTCCTTGCATCATGTAAAGCAGGGGTGTGCAACTTCTTGATCCTCCAGACACTTTTACCAACAACTCCCATCAGCTCTCACCATTGGTTGTGGTAAATAGGGCTGATGGGTATTGTAGGCCAAAATATCTGTAGGACCGCAACTTGCCCATGCCTACTGTAAAATACTATACACTATGTGGAAATGCTAAGGACAAATAAAAGTAAAACTGGGTATTCTTCCAAAATCCAGGCGTTCATTTTGATAAGTGTATAATTGGAGGGAATTCAATGAGAAGCTGACATCTATTCAATGATCAAAAATCCTGCTGGTTTAAGACTAAAGCTAAGACTAGGCCAATCAGTTTCCGGGCGAAGTATAAAGTGTTGGTTATTACCTTTAAAGCCCTACATGGTTTGGGTCCAGGGTACCTGCGGGATCGCCTTCTCCCGTACAATCCACCCCGCACACTTAGGTCCTCTGGGAAGAACTTACTCAAGCCAGCCAGAATTAGGCTGGCGAGTGTTACCCAGAGGACCTTTTCTTCCATCGCTCCCAGACTATGGAATGGTCTGTCGGAGGAGGTTAGACAAATTGACAGTCTTCATGAATTTAAAAGAGTCATGAAGACTGTCCTCTTCCGACAGGCCTATCCAGATGAATTTTAAATTGTTTTTAATGTTGTATTGTTCTCTTGCTTTTTAAAAAATTTAACTGTTGTGATTTTTATGTTTATATTGTTGCTGTTCCCCGCCTCAATCCGGAGGGAGAGGCGGGTTACAAATAAATATTATTATTATTATTATTATTATTATTATTATTATTATTAGAGTGTTTGATTGGGAGTTAGTTTTAGCCCCCACTCGGCCATGGGAGCTCACTAGGTAACTTTGTACCAGTCACAGACTCTCAGCCTAACCTCCCTCACGGACTTGTTGTGAGGATGAAACGGAGAGGAGGAGGATTATGTATGTCGCTTGAGTTCCTTAAGGAGGAAAAAAGTGGGATATAAATGTCCTAACACCTTGCGCTTAAAGAGTTATTATTTATTTATTATTTTAAAAACCTGCTGCTTTAAGTCCAAAGACAATTGGAAGCAATGGATGATATCTTATAACAGACATGCTCTGTGAACTGCAAAGATGTTGGGAAGAGTCACAGAATGTTCTTGCTTGCAACCTACTCTCCATACACACATACTTCTCCTGATCTTTGAGACCCAAATCCAAATGGGGAGGATGGAGTGCCTGAGACCAACAAAGAGGCTGCATGTTGCCCTGGTGCTGCATTGCTTTATTTATTTATTTTATTGTATTTGTATACTGCCCCATAGCCGAAGCTCTCTGGGCAGTTTACATAGGATTAAAACAATTAAAAACAATATACAAAAATTAAAATAGCAAAAACATACAGTATACACACAATGCATACATACATTTAAAACCACTGCAACAACCCCAAAAGCTACAAAAACAAAACAAACCCAGGCTCCTCAGATATTGCCAAATGCCTGAGAGAAGAGGAAAGTCTTGACCTGGCACCGAAAAGATAACAATGTTGGCGCCAGGCGGGCCTCGTCGGGGAGATCGTTCCACAATTGGGGGGCACCACAGAGAAGGCCCTGTCCCTTGTTGCCGACCTCCGAGCTTCCCTCGGAGTAGGCACTTGGAGGAGGGCCTTAGATGTTGAACGTAGTGTTCGGGTAGATTCATGTTGGGAAAGGCGTTCCATCAGGTATTGTGGTCCCAAGCCATGTAAGGCTTTATAGTAGGGGTGTGCATCGGATCGGATCCGATCCACGATCCGAATCCGATCCGACCCAAAATCGGGAAAATCCGATCCGATCCGATCCGGCCAACCTCCGATCCGATCCGATCTGATCCGATGAGGTCCGATCCGGATCGGACGCCATTTTGAATGCTTTTTCCCATAGCCAAGTATTGTTTTACAAAAACGCCTATAACTTTTTCATTTTTAAAGATAGAAGGATGAAACTTGGGCACATTGTAGACTGGTTAGGGGTAGTTATCTGTGAGAAATTTCAGAAAGATTGGTGCATGCATTTTGTGGCAATTAATTTTTTAATAAATACCCAGGAATGCCTATAACTTTGTCATTTTTAAAGTTACACACATGAAACTTTGCCACATTGTAGGGGGTACCTTGGGACTATGTGTGTGAAACTTCAGAAACGTAGGTGCTTGTCTTGTGTGGCAATTAATTTTTAGACAAATGGGTAGTAGTGGGGTAAATACAGTTACGCCTCCCATTTTTTTATTTTTGAAGATACAAACAGGAAACTTGGGCACATTACAGGTACCACTTGCCTTGATATGTGTGTGAAATTTCAGAAACATTGGAGCTTTCTTTGTGTGGCAATTAATTTTTGAAACAATGAGGAAAGAAACACCTATAACTTTGTCATTTTTAAAGTTACACACATGAAACTTTGCCACATTGTAGGGGGTACCTTGGGACTATGTGTGTGAAATTTCGGAAACGTAGGTGCTTGCCTTGTGTGGCAATTAATTTTAGAAAAATGGGTAGTGGTGGGGTAAATACAGTTACGCCTCCCACTTTTTTATTTTTGAAGATACAAACAGGAAACATGGGCACATTACAGGTACCACTTGGCTTGATATGTGTGTAAAATTTCAGACAGCTGGGTCCAGGTATGTGGTGGCAAGGTATTTTTGAAACAATGAGGAAAGAAACGCCTATAACTTTTTTATTTTAAAAGTTAGAAGTCTGAACATTGCTCACTTTGTAGATGGGTTAGGGGTAGATATGTGTCAGAAATTTCAGAATTATAGGTCCAGGCATTTGATGGCTATGGAATTTTTAAATTACATGTTTCAAAAAAATTTCTACAGAGGCCAGGTCTTCCCCTCCCGCTTCCCGCGAAGAAAAGGAAACACTCTCTCGTCTCGATCCCTTTGATCCTTGGTAGTATCCATTACAGGGCTCGTGTCTGCTTGAGTACAAAGTGAAAGCAGACACGAGCCCTGTAATGGATACTACCAAGGATCAAAGGGATCGAGACCAGAGTGATCCTTCCTTGCACGCATGGCTGCAAAACTCAGCTAGGCTCAGCCGTTCTGCTTGAAAAGTGAAAGGAGGAAAGGAAACACGAGCCCTGTAATGGATACTACTAGCAACTTCAAAGGGATCGAGACGAGAGAGTGTTTCCTTTTCTTCGCGGGAAGCGGGAGGGGAAGACCTGGCCTCTGTAGAAATTTTTTTGAAACATGTAATTTAAAAATTCCATAGCCATCAAATGCCTGGACCTATAATTCTGAAATTTCTGACACATATCTACCCCTAACCCATCTACAAAGTGAGCAATGTTCAGACTTCTAACTTTTAAAATAAAAAAGTTATAGGCGTTTCTTTCCTCATTGTTTCAAAAATACCTTGCCACCACATGCCTGGACCCAGCTGTCTGAAATTTTACACACATATCAAGCCAAGTGGTACCTGTAATGTGCCCATGTTTCCTGTTTGTATCTTCAAAAATAAAAAAGTGGGAGGCGTAACTGTATTTACCCCACCACTACCCATTTTTCTAAAATTAATTGCCACACAAGGCAAGCACCTACGTTTCCGAAATTTCACACACATAGGTCCCAAGGTACCGCCTACAATGTGGCAAAGTTTCATGTGTGTAACTTTAAAAATGACAAAGTTATAGGCATTCCTGGGTATTTATTAAAAAATTAATTGCCACACAAGGCAAGCACCTACGTTTCCGAAATTTCACACACATGGGTCCCAAGGTACCACCTACAATGTGGCAAAGTTTCATGTGTGTAACTTTAAAAATGACAAAGTTATAGGTGTTTCTTTCCTCATTGTTTCAAAAATTAATTGCCACACAAGGAAAGCTCCAATGTTTCTGAAATTTCACACACATATCAAGGCAAGTGGTACCTGTAATGTGCCCAAGTTTCCTGTTTGTATCTTCAAAAATAAAAAAATGGGAGGCGTAACTGTATTTACTCCACTACTACCCATTTTTCTAAAAATTAATTGCCACACAAGACAAGCACCTACGTTTCTGAAATTTCACACACATAGGTCCCAAGGTACCCCCTACAATGTGGCAAAGTTTCATGTGTGTAACTTTAAAAATGACAAAGTTATAGGCATTCCTGGGTATTTATTAAAAAATTAATTGCCACAAAATGCATGCACCAATCTTTCTGAAATTTCTCACAGATAACTACCCCTAACCAGTCTACAAAGTGCCCAAGTTTCATCCTTCTATCTTTAAAAATGAAAAAGTTATAGGCGTTTTTGTAAAACAATACTTGGCTATGGGAAAAAGCATTCAAAATGGCGTCCGATCCGGATCGGACATCTGGTCCGATCCGATCCGACCAGCCTCCGATCCGATCCGATCCGATCCGACCCCCCAGGTCCTATTCCGATCCGCTATCCGATCCGATCCGGGGGGTCAGTGCACATCCCTACTTTATAGGTTAAAACCAGCACCTTGAATTGGGCTCGGAAACATACAGGCAGCCAATGAAAGCGGGCCAGAGTAGGTCTTATATGCTCGAACCTTCTGGTCCCAGCTATCAATCTGACCGCTTCATTTTGCACAAGCTGCAGCTTCCGAACCGCCTTCAAAGGCAGCCCCACGTAGAGTGCATTGCAGTAATCTAACTTGGAGGTTACCAGAGCATGGACAACTGAAGCCAGGTTATCCCTGTCCAGATAGGGACGTAGCTGGGCCGTCAACCGAAGTTGGTAGAAGGCACTCTGTGCCACTGAGGCCACCTGAGCCTCAAGTGACAGAGATGGTTCTAGGAGAACCCCCAAGCTGTGAACCCGCTCCTTCAAGGGGAGTGCAACCCCATTCAGAACAGGTTGAAGACCCGCCATCCGGTCAGCAGAATCCTCTTTTGAGTTGCTACAGGAATCCTCCTGTGAGACAAAGGAAAAGTATTAGTGCATTGCAGTGTATAATTTATACCAATAATAATAATAATAATAATAATAATAATAATAATCTTTAACATCTTTAGATAAGGAATGACCACATAAGCAGAGGGTTCCCCCCCTCCCAATCCAGGATTGGTAAAGGAGGATTTTCTGCTCCCTATGACATGATCCAATTGAAGCTTTATGTGCATCACAGTGAGTATAAGAGGCAGGGCTTGTCTCAGTTTAGGCAGATTTACCAGCTCCCTGCCAATGAGGGCAGTTTGGATTAAAGGAACTTGAGAATGAATAGAGAAATGAAGTACTTATTTGACTCTTAATGGGGGTGTCTATACGAGGTTGTGTTGGTGCTGTGAGTCCCCACTATTGAGCACTTGCGCTCCTGGAGGGTAGTCCCCACTGCAAAGAAATGCAATTGCATAATTTAAATCTTTCATTCTTCTGCTCGGGTGGAAGAGCCACAAAACTAAAAAAAATTGGGCCCAGGAGCCAATTTCCCTCTTCACAACTCCACTGATCCCAGGGTCAGGCCTCTCCCCCTCGCTTAATCCCCCGCTCTCCATGCACCCCCCTGCCTCCCCCGTTCTCCTCTCCTGTTCAGTGCACTCCACTTCATCGCCTCCCTCCCCTCTTTGCACTCCTTTCGGCCCTTCCTGTGACAACCCAAAGAAGGAGCTCCTCGCCAGTAACCTCAGTGGCCCCATCTAGCCCCTGAAAGAATGCTCGGTGACAGCCTGGGGAAGGTGATAGTCTTGTGAGGTGGGTGGAGGGGGGGCTTCCCTCACTCTTCATTTCCAGCAGCTCTGTCCCAGGACTGGCTTGTGTTAATTTGCAGAGGCTTGCTTGGCCACCCCCTCCTCCCTGAGTTCAGGACAAAAAAGAAAGGAAGTTCTTCTTCACACAGCGCACAGTTAAATTATGCAATTCACTACCACAAGATGTAGTGATGACCACCAATTTGGATGGCTTTAAAAGGGGGGTGGATAAATACCTGGAGGAGAAGGCTATCAACGGCTACTACCCCTGATGGTTATGTGCTACCTCCAGTATCCAAGGCAGTAAACCTGTGTGCACCAGTTGCTGGGGAATATGGGCAGGAGGGTGCTGTTGCACCACGTCCTGCTTTTGGGTCCCCGGTCGACAACTGGTTGACCACTGTGTGAACAGAGGGCTGGATTAGATGGACCCTCAATCTGATCCACCATGGCACTTCTTATGTTCTTATGTGGTAAGCCATTTGTGTTGGATATTAGCTGATATGAGTTGTGCTGCTTTTCACTAGCCAATCTCTGATTAATTAGATAAAAACACACACACTGTTCCATATTTTAATCCCTTACTTATTGTTCATTGCTCTGAGAACATATTTCTTAAATACTCATAAATACAATAAGTAAATAAAATCATAGCATCATAGAGTTGAAAAGGCCTATTAAGGCAATCTGGTCAAATGCCCTGTTCAGTGCAGGAAACCAGTTAAAAGCAACCCTGATAGATGGCTATCCAATCTCTGCTTCAATGCCTCCACTAACTTTCTAGGCAGTTGGTTCCAATGTCTGACTGCTCCGACCATTAAGATTTTTTCCTGATATTTAGCTGAAATCTTCCTTCCTTAACTTAAGCTCATTATTTCATGTCCTACAATCTTGGATGATAGGGATCAGGTTGCAGCCCTCTTCTGCATGACAACGTTTTAGGTACTTGTAAAGGTTATCATATCCTCCTCAGTCTTCTCGTCGTAAGGCTAAATATATCAAGTTTCTTCTGTTTTTCCTTATGATTTCTAGTCCCCAATCATTTAAAACAATGCCTTTCATTCCAATTTACCTGAATACTTCCAGTAGGGATATCCAGATTTTGCTAAATCTGTCCTGTATTGTTCAGTGTCATTTGTTCTGGTGTCTATTCCATTTTGCTGTTGTTATTGTTATGTGAAAATATACATGAATAATTCCATAAGAAAATTTGCAAGAATATACATACTTTATGTTAGAAAGTAACATTTAGCGTATTGTCCCCCATTCCATTCAAGTTTTGCCTGCTTATATTTTCCAGCATGGCATATGTCTCAGGAGAAGCTAGTATCTTTTCCCGCAAATAAATCTGCTGAAATTTCATAATAATAATAATAATAATAATAATAATAATAATAATAATAATATCCGAAAGGCTGTGGACTTCAAGTGGCCTGGGGAATTCCACTAATCAGATTCTTAGAAATGTGAACTCATTTTAGTCTCATTTCTCCAGCATCCCGAGTGTCCTGGACTTAACAAAATAGCAGAAGTGAGGTCTGACCAGCACAGTGGAATTATTACTTCCCATGATTTTCAAAGTAGACTTCTCTTGATGCAACTTAAAACAGTGTTTGCCTTCTTTGCAGCCACATCATACAGCTGGCTCATATTCAGTGATCGACCATAACCCCAAGATCCTTTTCACATGTACTGTTGTCAAGCTATGCATCCCCCATCTTACTCCTGTGCATTTGACTTCTCTTTCTTAAACGAAGAACTTGACACTTGTTTCCACTGAATTTTAGTCTGTTATTTCCTGCCCAGTTTTCTAATCAATCAGAATCATTTTGAATTTTGTTTCTATCTCCTAACATATGTATTTTCTGCAAATTTGAGAAGCATTCCCCACATCTTCCTCCAAGTCAATAATAAAAATGTTGAAGAATACAAGGACCAAGACCTGCACCTAGGGATGGACAGATTCACCCACGCTCAGCTTCATCAGGCACTTCCCGAGCCGCCACCACTGCCATCCTCCTCTGCTAGTGGCAGAGCATGAGCGTCTCTGTGGTTCGTCAGGCACCCAACGAGGCTACAGGGCCATCCATCCCCTTACCAAGCTGACATTTTGTTCAATAATGGCAGCTTGAACATTGACGGGAAAGGAGTGTAGCATAAATGGTGGCCGTAAAGGGGCCATTTACACAACATACAGCCGTGAATGCTCCATTCACACCTGTAATATTGTATAAATGCCCCCTTTACAGCCACCATTTATATTACATTCCCTTCCCAGAAATGCCAGACCTACTGTTATTTCATAAAATGGCAGCTCAGTAAGAGGTGGGCGACTTTGTTAGGCTTTTGCCGAGCCATTGGGTGCTCATTGAGCGGATCTAATAAGGGTATTACCTAATCAAAAACTACGTTTGTTCTTGACAAATCCATGCTGGCTTCCAGTTACCACTGCATTAGTGTCAAGGTGCTTACAGATCAAGTGGTTTGTAGTCTTCTCTAGAATCTGCTTTAGAATCTTTCCAGGCATTGAATGCCTTCCCTGGTATTACTTTCCAAGTTGAAACAATGACAACAAATAACAATACAACATATTATCCATCAAAAGTAATTTCTGGATGAAAGAGGAGAAGCCCAGGGAGTGGACAGACCCACCCTTATCACTATCTAGAGAGGAAGAAAACAAATTTAGCCTTCCACATTCCACAAGCTGTTTACTCTGGGATCCTTTCATATAATGTCATAGACTTTGATGGGATTACTCTGATTCCACTCTAGAGCAATTGTCTTGCACATTGCAACCTATAAGTTACATCAGCTAAATTATTGGTTTATTTAACTTCTTTAATAATGTAAGAAGAAAGTAAGTAAAAATTAATTACAAACATAAAACAATGCCATACAAACATTAACAGATGTCACTAACTAATTACTTCCAACCACACTTTTGTGATTTGAAACAGCATATGAGCACGCTTTTAATATTAGTCCAATATTTTCTTCACATTTAGCTCAGCAATTATTCGTGTTAATGCTGGGATTTCTCTCTCTCCCTGCTCCCAAATATTATGAATTCTCATTATCGTTTCTATTTCATATTAACAGAAATAGGTGGAAATGGCCTTTTCAGTAATTAAGAGTTTCGATACAGAGTAAGCTGTGTAAAATGCTTACAGTGTAATGGATTTGGAAGAATGAAGGAAATGTCTTGTAAAATCCCATAGGAGCTTTGGTATTAATTAGACCTGTGCACAGACCCCCACAAACTGCTTTGGGGGCCAATTTGGAACTTTTGAATCAGACCTGATCTGCTTTGGCTTGATTTAGACTTGGTCCGACTCACTTCAAATCCAGTTCCAAAGTAAAATTTGGTCATCCGAAGAAGGTTGGATGTCACAGCTTCCCAGGCAACTGGAGCAGATGAGCGGGAAACTGATTGGTAGTCGGTTTCCCCTGCCCCACTCACCCCCCAAATCCAGTGAGCCTCTGCCCCTGCCTGCTGAGCCCCTGGACCCATCCACTCATGCCCGACAGCTACCCATCCTCTATGAGACCCACCATTTTCAAAGAAGATGGAGAGTCTGTATTTATATGGATCTAAAATATTGTGTACTTTATATATACAAAAAGTATTCATGCAATCTTTAAAAAAATGGTCCACGTTCAGGATGAACTGAACTTAAGGTTGGAAAAAAATAGAAAGAAAGAAAAACTGAAATTCACAGATTCATCCATCCCTCTCTTCCACCCAAGCCACTCCTCCCCTGGGCTTCTTATAAGCCAATACCAAGCTGGTACACATCTCGATTCTCACCAACCTCTCTGCCTTCAGCCATCCTGTGCTTTGGTTCTAGGTGTGGGCCTTCCTGCACTTGCCTGTCATGCCCATTTCATGTCACTCTTAGGCACTGGTGCCTGCAGCCTCCTCTCCAGCAATGGCTCTGGTGAGTGTTTGTGGTGTGTTGGAGGCACAAACTCTTTCCCTGGTGTGCTAGCTTATTACATGCAAAGAACTTATGTGTTACATTATGGCGGGGGCATTTCAGTGCTGAATTTGGACAACACGATAGTCAATGGTGGGGTAATAATCAACTTTACAGTTGATTATTATTACACAACATGGTAATAAATAATCAACCGTGGTGTGGATTGGGATCAGCGCTGAGTTGACTATGGCAGCATTCGAACAACATGATAGTCAATACAACTGATGGTTGTTTCCCAACCCCAGTTGCTTATTGTGTCGTCCGAATTCAGCCAATGTGTCTGCTAATTCATTCATTTAACCAATGTCTTAGTCACGTTTCAAGGCCATAGTCTTCCAAGGTGACTGCCTTCCGTCTGGAGAGGCACAGTCCATATTTCTACTTCTACCATCTCGTTCTGCATAATGTTTACAGTGGCTGTAGAATCCTCACTGAATCAAACTGTAGCTCTCTGTTGTTATTCTTCTCCAATTTAATTTGGATCTTTCATATTTTATTCCATTCGGAAATTTTGCCCTGATGTTTCTGAATAGTTTAAAGTCCTCCTAACTTTAGCAATATCCTTAAGGATGCCCCACGTGTGAGCAATCCATGGCCCTCCTTTCCTATTTTTAATCAAACTGAGCTTTTCAAAAGGCTTCTTCATTTGATCTCCCAAAATAGTTTCTAAGACTTTTTCTGCCACTGAAGTTAAAGGTAACCAGTAAAAAATAATACAAAAATCTCCTGGTGTGCTACTAAGTCTTCGTTTCAATTAATGATTGATATTGGTCATTTTCTCTATCTTCCCGAAAGGCTCCTGGCTGAGAACACCTGCAAAATTTTCCTTTCAAATCCCTGCCAGTTTCTCTGAACCTTAAAGCGTGATCTGGTCTAAAAAAAAAAGTGGCGATGTAACAAGGGAGCCTTGCAAATTCCATAGATCTACTCATTGTGCACGTTAAGAGTCAACTTCAAAAGATTTTAATGTCACATTTAAATGGGCTTTTTACCTAATATCGCAAAGGACAAATCCTGCCTTTTTACAACTTGACATTCACTGTATTCTCAAACCATCCCCTAAGATTGATTTCATTTGATGCTTTATTATCCTAGGGTTATAATCCTGACTTTCTACCAGATTGTTCTCTAGGAAAGCACTGTGAAAAGACGTTCTCAGAACTGTGTCCAAATATGCTCCCCTCCCCCGTGAATAATCCCTTTGACTTGTTGCTTATAGACTCCTCCAGTTGCCAAAATGACTTTGGCTGCTCCTGCTCCATTCCTGTGTGTTATTAGGGAAATGAGCTCCAGTCCGGAGCAAAGGCATGGTCCTTCTGACTATTCACGCCATGTGCAAACGTATCTAAGACTGAGCACTGAGCATCGGTGCAGGGAAGAATTGGTGGGGTGGGGTTCTGAAAGTGTGTTTCATGTTGGTCAGCTCCTGCTGAGGTGGGGAAATTTCAAGCCTGCAGGGTGAACATTTATTTGTTTACTAGAACCCTGGTGCAAAAGGCGTACACTTAGAATGAAAGATGGGTGAGGATTTAGTTCGGTTTGCTTGTTTGAAAAAGAACATAACAGAATTTTCAAATTTCTTCATAAATGGGAAGAGAGAGAACGTGGGATTAAAGCATTAGAATTTTCAAGGAAGCAAAACAGACAGATTAATTCATTTGGGCAAAGGACTTTGTGCTTGGCTCTTTAAAAGTTTGTGTTTGAACCCCTGTGGTACTGATTTGGGGCTGCAACCACTTTTGGCTTCTCCTTTTTTTCCTGACAGGCTCTTTATCTTTAACAGCTAGATAGCTTGCAGATATGGCATGGCTTTCTCTGTGCTAGGAATAACTATACCTGTTGCATTTGGCTGATGCAAGTGGGTTAGGGTTTATTTATTTCTTTGATTCTTTTGCCCCACCTTTTTTTTTTTTTTTTAAACCAAGACAATGGCACTCAAGACAGTTTAAGATTATGTCAATTCATGTTTGGTCAAGACTTTATTATCAAAATCAGCACATTTCTTCTTATATGCGATGGACAACTTCAGATATTTTTTAAAATGGAGGTAGGAGAACACAAACAAAAGGATTTTCCCATTGCTAACCAGAACTGAATAGTGTTCAAAGTCCTTCCACACAAAAATCCACCCCTCAGTTAGTATCCCATTGAAATAAATGGGACTTAAATCAGTCGTGACTAACTTAAGTCTCATACATTTCAATGGATCTACTATACATAGGACTATCACTGGATACTACCCCTGGTTTCCCCAACATTTCTTCATTTCAGCAGTATAATTTAGGGTGGGAGGGGCTTCAATTTTGTGCTGTTATTGTTAAACAATTGGGAGACAGAAATTCTTGCTAAATTCTTTCAAATTACCCAGTGATCTAACAGCAGGTCCAAATCTACTCCCTTATCCCCAGGCATTTACTGAATATATTATATACTATGCTCAAACAGTACTTAGACTTTAATAACTTTTCTCCTTACCTTCAAAGTAGAAAATCATCAGTACCTTATATTCAAGTTTCTGTTTAAGTGATTATGCTCCTGTTCTATTATTTCAGCAGAAATGGCCTTTCTGATGCATAGAACAGATTAACTCGCTCTGCATGGCAAATGAATGAAATCACTTTAAATGGGGAGAAATATTTTTTCTAGCCAAGCTCTGAATTTATGGCACTCAGAAAGTGGCACAGCGCTAAGATATAGCCTTGGTCCCTTAGGTGATTTAATCAAATGAAGCTCTGTTTCTCTTGGCTGGCTTTGATGAGGAAAACCAAAATGTCTGGAATGAGATCTGAACACAAACATTTCCAATTTGCATTGCCTCCAAAGAGTGAATGAGCAAAAATGGTCAAAGTGTGAAGTGTTCCAGAAGGCAGAGCCAGTAGAAGTAAACACATAGCATTGGGGATTTTACTGCAAAGAGAGAGACAGAGACAGAGAGACAGAGAGATAGAGAGAGAGGTATCATTGGTGCACAATTTAATACGATACAAACACCACAGCAGTAGGAACACCGTCATATAGTCAAGATAAGGAAACTGAGAGCTGAGGTGAAACAACTCAGGTTTTGTGAACATTTCAGGCATTACTGAAAACTGCCTCCTCTTGACAATTTTTCAGCACTCCTTGCTGAAGTAGTCTCTTATTCATTTGCATTGTCTGCATAGTCCAAAATGGCTTTCTCAAAGGCTTAGTAAGGGCTGTAGGCCTAGGGAGAATGTCAGTACAGCAATTTCTCAATGGACAGAAATGATATTTGGGAAATGGAGTGGAACCTGTAGGGGAGTTGACTTCCTCTTTTCCAGGCATGTCCTCGGGTAACATCACAACCACACACAAACAGGGAAATGCATCACCAAAAAACAGAACACAATGGGATAGAGATTTGCATAACATTTACATATGCTAATACAGAAGTATGTTTAGAAATAATTATTATAATTGAAGTAGAAGCAAGAAGAAGTATCCAGTGCAACACGGACGATAATGTAAATTACATTGTGGTAGATCAAAGGATCTCTAGTGCATTAGCATTAGGTGGCACAACAGGTTTTCCCAGAAATCCTGTCATGCCAGCTTAAATTATTGGCATTGTGCTAGAGCTTGCTTACACTAGAACAATGTAATTTCTGTTAGCACACATGTCACATTGGATACTACCCCAGGATGCATGCTACCCTACCTCTGTTTAACCTCCATGTTGTTTTAGGAAAACTGGCCTTTCTGCTTAGATTTTGTAGGTGATTTTGTAATGCGCATCTAAATATTTTCTGGAAATTATTTGCCCTTTGAGATCCACTCTCTACCTCCCCAGCGTGCCTTATGATTGCAGGTATTATTTATTCCTTGGCCGCTCTTCCTGGATTGGGCCTGTGCTTACTTGGTGAGACAATGGAAGGTCTCCTAGTCACTACTAGCTCAGCCTTCACCAACCTAGGGCTTTTCAAATGTTTTTGACTACACATTCCATCAGCCCAAGCCAGCATGGCCAATGGTCAGGGATGATGGGAGTTGTAGTCCATTGCATTTGGAGGGCAGCAGGTTGGGGAAGGCTGCACTACCTGCATTTGATTCTGAAAATGGTGTTCCTCTGCCTCTATTTTCTCTGAGCGTTGAGTGTCTGACTGAGCATATGACCTTAAAAGTTAGATTATGGTTGATTTACAGAACTAGCCTTGCTGAAAAAATAATGAATTCCCAGAAACTGTTATTGAAGCTGCTTCCCACTGCATAAATAATGCATTTATATTTTTAGGGGGGGAGAAAAGAGTAATTACAATACAGTAGAATGGATTTGCAAATGTTCTGCTTTGGGAACCAAGACCCTCAGAAACTTGACAATTCAGACATAGGCAAAGACATTTGTGTGCCTGACACACAGAATCCAAATAATAGGCTTGACAATGTTCTGCCTTTTCATGTACCCCAAAACATGGATTGCATCACTTCACTATGCCTACCTCAGGAGGTGGAGATGGGAACCAGCTGTCTTCCAGTTGCTATTGGACTCCAGTTCCTATCAACCCCAGCCAGCATGGCTAATGGTTAGTGATTGAGGGAAATTCAGTCCAGCAATTGGAGGGGCACAGGTTCTCCACCCTGGAAACCATTGACTATGGCTATATTTCAAACTAACTGGCATATATTCTCTTTTTCTAGATTTCTTTCACTTGTATCTTGCATGTTGAACTGAAATGTTCTTCCCTGAATCTATACTCCCTTTCTCTGGAGCTGAATTAGTTTTTGAGATTGCTTCAGCCTAGGGATGTTGCTGGTGCCTGACTGGGTCTGGGAGTCTGCTGGACTCCCCCTTGTCCTTGCCTTGGACCCAGTGAAATGCCTGCAGTGCATTTGTAGGCCCATGGGTCAAGTGCCCACATGGCCCACGGAGAACCCGGCAGTTGTCCACCCTCATCCGGAGCCTCCATTGTGCGTGATAATGGAGGCTCTGTAAATTACATAATTCCCTCCACTGCATAAATGGAGCCCGTACATGCATACATTTCAAAGATGCACACAATGCATACATTTGGAAAAAAAATGCACAAAATACACATGGAGTTTTGTGCGAAATGGAAAAATCAAACTTCGCGATCAGATACAGACTTGAGTTGGAATGAGCTTTAAGATGGTATTCGGAGAACTATGGTGAGCTAGAGTTTTGATGATGATGTGCTACAAGTGATGTAAAGTAGTAATTTGCACCCCTCCAATTAAGACCACAAACACAGTTGGCTGTATTACCAGGTCCTGGGAAATGCAGAGTAGAACAAGCAGAAACAAATATCCATACTAGACCTTTCGATCAATCTGGAAAGCAATCTTGCATTGTGCTTTCATTAAAGGCTACAATGTGACATCCTTTGGTGTTTTGTTTTTAGAATAGTGTATAGCTGTAACAAATTTGATAGACTTTGCTTCAAAAGGCTTTACAAGCCCCTGAATGTGTATTTGCATATAAGTAATAGAGACTTGCTACCTTTGCCCATGTATATTCGATAAAGAAATAAAGCAGTGTCTATCTAAAGCCTAAAGTCATACTTTGTATGTCAGAAGCAGAATGAAAAAGAAAATACGGTTGAATAGCTTGGGTAGTCAAGCAGATGCCTCTCCAGCATATCACACATAACCGTACTGTGTGTACATGCACAAAAGAGACATCGCTCTTCATTTCCACCCGCTTCTCTCTTATCAGAAGTGTTGTCACAGAGTAACGGCTTTCCTGTTCACCTCTGTGGCAACAGAACCCACGTGTTTCTGGGAACGTAATGTGGTTGTCAAAATGACAACCATCTTCAAGTTGGTGTCTCAGCATCTGAACAAAGAGCCGGTGGGGGGTGGGGGGTTGTAAGGGGGAGAATGTGTGAAGTATATTTGAAAAGGCTTCAGGTTCTTAAAGTGAAAATCCCTTTGGAATGTAAAGAAATCAGGGTGAACGGCAGGAGGTCAGTAAAGAAGAAACTCCCCGTTTTCAAGACTTGAGTGTAAATATCAGTAACGTTAGATGTGACATATTGGGCTGAGCTTGATATCACAGCCTGCATGCCAAGCTAAAGCACTTATATTCTTAGCTTTGTGGAAATCATAATAAAAAAGCAATACAGAGATTTTGCTAAACCTGAAATTAGAAACTGACTACTTGTATTCATACTTGATATTTTATTGCATTGTTAGCCCACTGTTCAGTCCATTTTGGAATGCTCACAGCAGCTTATAATAAATGCAAGTAATTAGAGTTGAGTTGACATTTCTCAGAAGATATATTTTTGAGATTTCTTTTAGTTTTTCTTTCTTTTTCTTATCCTCAACCCCAACCCTAGAAAAATAAGGCTACTTTGCAGATTTTATATGTAAATATTCTCTACAATGTATTATCATCATCATTATCATTATCATCATCATCATCATTAGTAGAAGTAGTAGTAGTAGTAGTAGTAGTATATATATACACACAAGGTCTGGGGGCAAGATGCAAAATAGTGCCCAGGCCCCCATGTTCACAGAGCGAGCGAGAGAGAGAGAAAGAGAGAGAGTGTGTGTGTGTGTGTGTGTGTGTGAGAGAGAGAGAGAGAGGGAGATTTCTCTTCCTGGAGAAGTTCAGTGAAATGGTTCTCCCCTCCACACACACATGCAATTCCTCTGCCTACAAATAGGGTGGAGAATTGTGAGAGATCATTTACAGATAGCTCCTTAAGAAATCACAATACACTTTTATTGGTAACATTAAATATTATTATTATTATTATTATTATTATTATTAATAATAATAATAATAATAATAATAATAGAAACACACCATAAATAGCATCATAGAGGTAGAAGATGCCTCTAAGATCATCTAGCCAGGGCCTTGCGAGCACTCAGGTAGAAGTCTGCACTCATGTTGAGAATGCCCGACTGGGTCTGGGGGGGGGGGGAATGCGGGGGAGGGTTCCGCAGGACTCCCAGACCCAATCAGATGCTCACAACATCCCTTGACATATGCAAAGTTGAGAAGCAACCCCTCTACACTCTCATTCAATCTATTTATAAAAATGTTGAGCAGCACAGGGCCTAGGACAGAGGCCTGTGGCAGTCCACTCAAGACCTCCCTCCAGGAGGATGCTCAGCCATTAATTTAGCATCTCATCAACAAGGATATCATGGGAAAGCTTAACGAATGTTTAGCTGAAATCAAGTTGTTCTATGTCTACACCATTCCCATGGACCATCAAACTAGTAAGTTTATTTTTAAAAAAGGAGATAAGGTTGGTCTGTCATGACTTGAAAAAATGATGTTGATCCCTAGTAATCAATGCATTATGTTTTAGATGCACACAGACTGGCCACTTAATAATCCTTTCAAGAATTTTGCCCTGTGTTGACTTCAGAGTGACTGATCTACCGGTAGTTTCCTGGATCTACCTTTTTCCTGTTCTCGAAGTTGGGGACAATATTTGCTCATCTCCAGTCTTCCAGCACCTCATCTGATCTCCAGGAACTCCCAAAGATTACAGACAGTGGTTCTGAAGTAATGGTCACCAGCTCCAACAGCACCTGGGGATGTAATTCATCTAGCCCTTGATAGTTGAACACTTTAAAAAACTGAAGTGCTCTCTAACAATGCACTTATTTATTCTGGGCTGCAGGTCCCTCAATATATCACTTGTTCTACCTGTCCAAGATTTAACACAACTGCCCTTGTGGGAGAAGTCTGAGACAAAATAGGAGTTGTTCTCTCTATCATCTGTTAACAATTCACTATCTTCCCTATGCAGAGGACCTGCCCTTTCCTTGATCATCTTCTTGTTTCTAACATAGTCAAAGAAGCCCATTTAGCATTCCTCATCAGCTTCAGTGCTTTCTGGCCTTTGCTTTCTAGATACCATCCTTGCAGGTTCAGGAAACTCCCCTTAGTAAAATGTAATATGAACTCTCCTTGGTAATATGTCCCTCCTTCCATTTGCTGTACATAACCCTTTTGAGTCTCAGCTCATCAGAGAGCTCCCTGTGCAGCAACACAGGCTTCTTTAACTGTCCTCTGTTTTTCCTTCTCTTGGGAATAGTTTGCGACTGCACCTTCACTATTTCAGTTTCTCCTATTCCTCTTGAAGTCTTTTCTCCTTCTGGATTTCTAGCCATAGGATCCCACCAACTTTTCTCTCTGCCTTTTCAAATTGGCTTTCCTAAAGTCTGACTATACACATCCACCTAAACTCAATTTCCCCAGCTCTCTCCATCACAAATTCTAAGATGACATGTTCACTTTCCTCTTTGGTTCCTGTCACTTCAACTTCATCTAACCATTTCTTCCCGTTTGGTCAAGATTAGGTCCAGAACAGCTGATTTCCTTGTTCCTTCTCCTGAGAGAAGAAGTTGTCAGCAGGACAAGTCAAACACTGATTGGATGTTCCATTCTTTGCAGAATTAGACTTTGAGAAAATGTCAGGAATTTAGGGATGGGCAAATTCCCCTACATTCTCTTCACACTCTGCTTTGCTGGACTCATGCCAATTGCTCAGCCCAAGTGTGGATGTAGGGCAAGCTGTTAGATGGTCCATGGGTGCCCGGCGAGACCTCGTAATTTTTCTTTTTGTCCATGAGTTGCAATTTGCACAAATTCGCATCTCATCTGGGAACATTTCCGGAAATTGTGATTTGTGCAAAATTGTGGCGACAACCGATAAGTAGTGCAATTTGCATAAAATGCAGGCATAAAGGACCATGTACACTTGCAATTTCATACAAATTGTACTATTTACAGCTGTGATTTTGTGCAAATTGTGATTTCCATAAATGTTCCCAGCTGCGGTTTTGCACAAAATTGCAATTTGCATAAATTGGGATTTGCAGGAAGAAGAAGAAGAAGAAGAAGAAGAAGAAGAAGAAGAAGAAGAAGAAGAAGAAACTGCAAGCTTACCCAACTCAGTGTACCCTGAGTCAAGCCAGCTCAGGATCCACGAGCTGGTGTCTGGGGGGCCAAGCTGGCAAAAACACGCCAGGTTCCACCCCCAAAATGGATCCTCAACATCCTAGTCAGGATAGTTGAAATCCCCTATTAGTACTATTGCTAGCCTCTGTGAAAGTTATGTCGTCTGTTCCAGGAAAGCAACATCCATGTCCACGGTTCCAGTCCAGCTGTAGTTATGAGCAACTAGTTGCACCTAATAACTAGAGGCCCCAGATGTGGACACACATTCAAAAGATGTGTTAAGCAAGTTCAGTGGGATTCAGATGAGCATTGCTATGCATAACGTGCTTATGAACACAGGTCTTTCTGGCTGGATCATAGAGCAATGAACACACATGCTGCTGCAGGAGAATGGCAAATGAGGCTCCCTGGAGCGTCCACCCACTGTGATGCCTCTCTCAGACCCTGTTTCATAGGAGGGCTGGCCCTGTGACTTCCTACAGACATCTGGTTTGCCGCCATGGGAAACGTAATGCTGGACTAAGCAGTCATTTGGTCTGATCCAACAGACCTTTTTCTTACATTCTTATCTAGCAGCAGACTGTAGTAAGAAACCGGTAATACAGAGACAGAAGAAGGTTGCATGCTTTTATTTGTTTCTTCCTGGCATGGACAAATCCCCTTCATTTCCTTCCCTATGCCAAGACAACACGAATCCTCCAAGCAAGAACCTTCATTCTTCATGCTAAGGCTTGCTCTAGGATAATGAGAGGCTGCTGATCTCCTCACTGACTTGAGTCCTCACTTTGTTGCTGCTGCTTCAACCAGATAATGGGCCTCTGAATGCCTCTTAGAGGGGGAGCAGCATGTGCTGATAGAAGACACATCACCTTTCAAAACCTAGCTGGATTCCAATGTGCAGACATGAATGGGAAGGGAAGCTATTATCTGTGATTCACCCAGGACAGTTGGTGTCCAGGATTTGACACTTGGTAATCTCCATGACTAGCCCAGGTGGTTTGGAATAGTGGGAAGTTAAGGGATGTGGGTAAACAGTATAGCTTCTGTGAGGGAAATGGGGGAAGAGGAAGGCTTTCACTGGGGGAGGGGATGGAGTTTGTTGGCTCAAAGAAAGCTTCTCAGAGCACATCATACCTCCAAATGAAAGTGACTCTTGATAAAATCCCCATTTATGTTTGTTATCGTGATTGTAATGAATGTTCTCATTTGTAATGAATATTCTTGTTTGTTAAAAAAAGAAAAGAAAAAAAGACCCAATAAAAATCTATATTAAATCCAGGAAAACTGCACACAGGGTCTAACCCTTAGACTCTTAGATAAGACGGGCAACACACAGCCCATGGAAACACCTGCAGACCCTCAGTCTATTTGCAGCCAACCATACCCTTGCCTCTACCACTATACTGCTGCCCCAGAATTCCAGGGGAAGCCCAATTTTGCTTTAACAGCTGCTTTGTTTTAAAGGCACAATTCTGCTTTTTTGCCATCCTACGCCGCTGAATTTCAATGACAACAGGGCATCAATTTCAGTGTTGGAAGGGGGTGTAGCCCCCAAAGGGTTCTGGGGGAGAGGAATTGGACCCCAAATGTTGCCCACCTTGGTCAAAGGGAAAGGGAGATTTAGAATTAAAGAGAGGAAATGGAAGCAAGAGTGCTGAGCAGATCGAAATAAGGAATGGCAAAGGGGAGCTATGAGTCAGTTGTGGACAGCAATTTTCATTTTTGGGAGTCTTGTGGGTGGGTCTTCTCCCCATAAGGGTTGGAACTGATAGGAAGACCAGGCCATATAAATGTGGATGGAAGCATTTTAGTAAGAGGACAGGACTGCTCCATAGGATTGTGAATTGGTGTAATACAGGGACTGGGGACTGGGAAGACCCCTATTCAAATCTCACCTCAGCTTCAAAATTACTAGTTGGTGTTAGGGAGACCATTCTCATCCTCTTCCCCATCTGCTAGTTGGAGATTATAATACCGTAAAAAGGAGAGGCAAGGCCAGAGGTGCAACCCCATTTTTTGGCATTACCTTCCTTTCTTGAGGTAGGATGCTACGGTTCTATTTCTTTCTGTCAAGGCTGAATTGTAGGCACCTATCAGATAGCCAGAGGCAAGAGGTGCCCAGAAAATACCTTGTTTCTCAGGTAAGATCCCAACCTAAGCAGGAAGTGTTTGTTTGTTTTTTGTCCTGGGCCCAATGACTAGCCTTGGTAGTAGAACCAGTCTAGAGCCTGAGAATACTTCACTGTCAGGATGATGTAACAAGGCTTTAGTCAAACAGCTTCTATCACGTTGGGATGCATTTTTATTTAATTAATTATTTTCAAGATTTTTATCCCACTCTTAAACAAACGAACAAACAAAAATCCAGGGCAGCATTACAAGATATGGGAAAAATAATAATATAAAAAAAATTAGATAAAACCTCCACAAAATTTAAAACAGCAGAGAAAAGATTAGTGGTGTTCTACCTTACAGAGCTGTTGTAAAGCTGTCTGGATGCATGCATACAAAGCACCTTCAGGATTTGAAAAGTGCCTTAGAATTGCTATATAGTTATATATTTGGCTGGAGTATAGCTTTAGCAAAAAGTTTGGCTACGACTGATTTAGAACTATTTACAGCATTCTGTAGCATGTGAAATTCTGTTTTCCTATGCTGTATATTAATCCACACTTGGCTTTTAAGAACTAGCACGTTAATTAAGTGATGAAACGATTGATTTTGTGGCATGAGATTGGCACATGGCATAACATTTCAGTTTTCAGCTTTGGTCTGAATTCCCATACTGTACAAATATCCATCATGAATATCAATGAATGCTGGACTCTAAAGCATCCAACTTCGGAAAGCAATTGTACAATAAGCAAGGGATGCTGGGTAGCAATTTAGGTATTAACACAATATGACTGCAATGATGATAGCTTGTTAGAAGGAGATCTTGATCCACCTGCTATGACACTTCTGCCAAGCAATGAACTATAATGGAAGATAAGGTCATTATAACCTTATTAGCTAAAATGATGATTGCACTTCTGAGCCAATTCACTACTAGCTGACATGAATTTTGGCAGGTAGAGCTTTGAGAAGCTGGGGGTGGGGGTAAAGGCAGCCTGAATAATAGAAAAGGAACGTGAAATAAGTGCACTAATAAAGAAGAAACTCGATATTACCTACTTTTCTGCCTGGTGGGGTGATGGTGAGGAGCCTATAAAATCCAGCACACATGCCTACTCCGGCACAGCAAAGTATGGGGCTTTTTCCTGAAGTGACTGTGTTTGAGTCATTATGGAAGGTGTCTGCATTATACTGATGCTCTCTAGTGGATATTATCGAGGTCTTTAAAATAGCAATTCTATGCTGTCTCAGTAAAACAGTAAGCTTTGATGTGTTCCCTGAATATTAGAGCCATGGCTTTTTCTATGTGATGATTATATGATAGGGTCTGCTGAGAGATGCTGATCTTCTCTACCTAGGCCATTTCTACACCAGATGGATGTAGAGGGAGGGAGGGGTGGCAATCCCGGAAGTACCTGCTCCTGGGATCGTTGCTCTAATGCACACAACATCCCAGGAGGAAGGAGGGACGTCGCACTGTCACAACCACCATTTCTCCCCCCCAAAAAAACGATCCAGAGAGCGCACTTGTGCTCCAATGGAAAAGGGTGAGTAAAAACATAATAATTCTGGCCAAACTCGGGGGGCCACACTCCCCCTGTCATCCTGGGGTTGGCAGACTTGCTCCCTCCTCTCCCCTGATGGGCGCAGAGCCGCGTGGTGTGGCTCCGTGCCCATTTATGCTGCCGCACTTACTCGCAAGTAAGCGTGGCAGCAGCTGGGATGGGCGGCCACATCTCCTGCAGTCTTGGGCTGTTCCCAGGACTGCGGGAAGAATTGGGTTTCCCCAGAGATCTCGTATGCTGGGGAAAACCCGTGCCCATCCCCCCTGCCCCCGGGAGTCCCTGTGCATCATTTGGACTCACAGGGACCACCCAGGGACAATCCCACGTCCAAGGGCCCATGTAGAAACAGCCCTAGTCCATTTTACACTGTGCCTTCCCATTTCTGTTCCTTCTCCCCCTGTCTTCATTCTTCTGGACTATTTCCCATTCCAAACTTCCTTACTTAAGCAATTTGTTTAGGTCTCCTCACCACACAGGCCCCTGCCTGTATTTTCCTAGTCTCCTCCCATGCTAGTCCTTCTCTGAGGTCTTCAGAGATCCACTGTCTGCCCTACTCTGCTCATCTGTGACATTACAGCTGCTCAATGAAGTCGCTGTCAAAGGCTTTTCCACCACCACCACCACCACCACAAAATCTCTGGATGGCTGAGACAGAAGGAAGAGCAGAGATGACCTTATAGAATGCAGGTGAAAGAAAAAAAACAAAAAAGCATGTATCAGGAGACAATATGGGTCTAATGCCTCACTGGTAGTTCACTTGCATCAGGAAAAAGATGATCACCTTCACTTGTATGTGACAGTACAGTTGTGAGCAGAGAAGGAACCGTGGAAATAAAGGCACAGACACCAGAGCTTGGGATAAACTAGGGTTTCTTTATTTAATAAGGGAACTTCACCCTTCCCTGGATCTGCATGTGAAAGTGTGGGAATCTATTGGTCCTTTCCTTCAGGCAACTAGCCTAACTTATGGGTGAGCCACCCTGCCAAAGCCAGGAGCCAGGTAAAATGTGGCCCCTTTCTTAAGCTACACTTTGGTGTAAGTGTGGGGAGACCATGCTGTGTCACTCCCACATGGTGCGCCACATAGCTCTAAGGCAGGTCCCCAAAGGAAAATCGTATCCTGACTTGAGAGCCGCATAGCCCCTGAAGAACAGGCCTCTGGCTTGGCCAATCGTCATAAACATGTCAGAGTGCTCGCCAGTCTTATTCTAATAATGTGAAATTCCTGCACAACCCTGGCTGACCAAATCAACTTATTTACCCACCCTCTGCTAATGATTAATTCCAGTATGGAGTAGGCAAAAAACAACAACAACCTGTACACAAATGCCAACCAGTGGCAGATGAAATTCGTACTCAGCCCCCCTCCAAAATTCCTACTAGGTATAGAGAGGGTGGGTGGGAGCTGGAACATGAAAGAGGCTGAGCTTCAGCAGGAACTGCCTTTCTAGGCTTAGCCCTGCCCTTGCCTCTTGCTGCACACATGCAGCATCTTTTCCAGCCCGCCCGCAAAAGCTGTCTCCCACCCAAGCTGTCCCGGCTGGTTAGGAAGCAGGCTTTCTTGAACCACGAGAATATAGAGCAACCATGGTGGCTCAGACCTCTAGTCCACCTAGTTTATTTACTTATTCTATTTTTAATCCACTCAGTCACAGACATTCCTGGTGAATGAGAAAAAGCTAAAGTATAAGTTACAATGCAAAACACCCGACAGCACAGGAATAAGTATATATTTCTTCTTCTGTCTATTTATATAAATGGAAGTTTTGTTTGCATGCCCACCCTGGACTCAAACACTAAACATCCCATTGTTATGAAACTTTTAGAATTGGTACTAACTCTAGCTGGGACGATTTTAGGCATTGTGAAAATTTAATCTGCCATCTTGAAACAAAATGGCAGCCAATCCAATTTTTTACAAATTGACTGTTTCAATGGCATTTAATCAATTTGAACCAAACCTGGCATGGTGCAGTGAGAATTTTTTTTTTTTAACCACACACAAAGCACTATAAAATTAATACCAATTACTAAACAAAAACTGAAAGTGTGGAAGGATTGGACTTTGTAGCCCTCTGCTAAATAATGATAGCCAGTAAGGTCAACCACAGTTTGTGGGACCCTTATCTCATGTGAGCTGGACATTTCCCCTAGAATGCACCAAACACTCTAATGTGACTGTTCTATACAGAAGAAGATCAGTCATGTACCCTTTCTACACCTAAGGGTACAGAGGGAGGGCCTGGGGGTGATCCCAGACTTACTGGCTTCCAGAATCATTGCCCAGTTTCTACATAGTTGAACACACCACTTTTTTTTTTTTAAAAAAAAATGGAGCCAGGAGTGCACTCGCGCTTCCAGCGAAATAGTAATGATATTTTTTTAAAAAAAAATGCCCTCTCCCACTCCCCCCACCCTCAATGCCCCTGGACGCCCCCCAGACTGTCTCCTTCCCTCTGCTGATCCCCGCTACTTGCAGGGAGGAAGGAAGACGCTGGGGACAGGTGTCCACACTGCTCACGGTCCTCGGGATTATCCCAGGAACGCTCAAAGAATCGGGTTTTCCCAGGGTTTCTTCATCCCTGGGAAAAGCCGTACCCATCCCCCCCTGCCCTTGGGAGTCCCTGTGCGTCATTTGGATGCACAGGGAGAAGCCAGGGACAACCCCAGGGGAAAAGGCCGGTGTAGAAACGACGATTGGCAAGCTGTCAAGGATGGTGCTCAAGGACGTTCAAGCTATCTTTTAGGGAAGTCTGCTTCTGTCAGCCATTACTGATCTTATCACTGAAAAATGCTGTTCCTAGGAGGAATACAGAAGTCACTTGGATTTTCCCCTATTTTTGGGGGGTACTTTTGTTGAACTCATAACAATGATCAAACATGCACACACCAGCCTATCTTGTCATTATCCATTAAGAAATGAAATTACAAATAAATATACAAATACAAATAGACAGTACAACATAAATATAAAACACAGGTGAGACAGCCATACATAACACAACAGAAAGCCCCAGGGAATTCTTATAATTAGTTTTTAGTGCTCACCTAGAAAGCCAACTTAATACAATTCACCTTTGTTGCTTCATGTCTAGGGTAACCCTATGTCAGGAAAAAAACAGAACATGTCAGGATTTTTGGTAACAATTCTGGGGGGGGGGGAATTATGAAATTTGAAGAAAAATCTGGATTTTTCCCATTCTCCCCCCACCCAAAGGGCAGCTCTACTTTATAATCGAGAATTAACAAAAAAAAAATACAGCACTGTCATTTTTAAAGATAAAGACATGAAACTTGGCATAATAATAGCTCATATGTAGGGCTTTATCCATGCCAAATTTCAAACAGATCCATTCATCTGTTGAGTTTTACGAATGTTTCAAATTTTGAGGTTTTAAAAAGATTTTATTTTTTTATGAAAAAAATCATTTTTAAAGATAAATACATGAACCTTGGCATCATGATAGCTCTTAAGTAGGGCTTTACCCATGCCAAGTTTCAAGCAGATCTGTTAATCTGTTGATTTTTAGGAATATTTTTAAAGTTCAAGGTTTTAAAATTATTTTTTTCAACAAAACTGGAGCCATACCCTTCAAATTTAGGTTGTCAAACCTCCTCTTTGGGGTCTTGCACCTTGAGCAGTTTCAGCCCTTGGCATCAAGGGGATCTCAAGTTTTTAGCTAAGAAGTGCTGGGCAAGTACAGTACTTTTCCTGTTGCAGATTTGGTGGGCAGTCATGCATCAGGAGCTCAGCAGAGGCAAGATGTCCACAGGTCAGTCAAAACAATCCGCAGGGCAAAATAGAATGGGCCAGAGACCTTTTTCACAGAGTAACACATCATGGGTGATGAAGGGTCATCCTTAGAAAAAAAAAACCTCATGACCAACAGTGAGGTGCCTGTCGAGAGAGAGGCTCTCATCTTTGCAGATGCCCTGTCGCTGCAGGTGTTGGAACCTGGCATGTTGTTGCTTTGCTTCACTATCCCTTCCCTTGTACTTCCCTTTGTTCACTTCTGAGCTGGAATCTGTCTGCACTGTTGGCATGCAATGCAGAATGTTTGAAATGCATGTCAGAGAAAAATAGATTTGCAGCTTTAGCTGGCTGGCATATCTCTTAGAGACAGAGTTAGACTGAAGACACAACTCTGAGATGGCTGTAGCTGAGCCCTGATAGGCTGGCGTGCCACATAGAGCATTTTACGAGTCCAGTGTTGGTGCAGGCAAAGGCGGCTGGTGGAGGAGCTGGTTTTTAAAATAAGAGTTACCAGATGTGACCAAGCAATAAGCTGGCACCCTTCTCACCAGCCACAGGGTACAAGTGTGCAGCCCGGCTGGTCTTTTGGGAGAGTTTGGAAGAGGGAGAAAGGCTGGAGGCTTTGGTTTGGCTGCCATGACTTAGAGAGAGAGACAACAGAGGCTGCACAGACAACCCAGAGACACATGTTGTAACTTAGCTCCATGGTGCTGGCATGCAATGCAGGGCATTAGAAAGAGGGTCTCAGAGTTGCGTGTTTGTGCAGGGAATAGTCAGGAGTTCAAAGTCTGGATGTGAAAAGTGGTGCCAATGCAAAAGCCTTGAGAAGCTAATGTATATAAGTGAGAAGTGTGAATGGGCGAAGTAGTATCTGCCACCCACAACCCCCACCCTAATGTTAGAATAGAGAAACTTGTGACAATCATACACAAGTTTTTTTTTAAAAAAAATGAACTTTAAAAATAAAAAAGCCAGCCAGCGGGCAGCAAACCCTGTTAAGCAGCAGCTTGCAGTGGAATGAGGATACAGTCAGAAAATATATTTGAGGGAAGGGGAGAATGTATCACACAGAGTATAGCAGCAAAGTACAGCAAAAGCTACAAAAGTAAGAGTGAGTGAAATTAATTTCAGATACATTGGATGTCTCACTTGTTATTTCAGTGATTTTAACATTAAGAGGTTATGTAGAACAGATTTGTCTGAATTGTGTGCTGTAAAATCAGACATGTGACTAAGGCTATGTTCAGGTGAAAAAGGAAGAAAATAAATAACAAGCTTATGCAGAAAGAAGGCAGAATGAGCTTGTCTTCAGAAACCTGCCAAGATTGACAGATATGTCTATCCTTATTCAGTGCCGATAATTCTGCCTAAATGTGGAGTGTTTAGCCCTCTCATATCTAGTCTACCCGTTCTGTGATACTAATCTCTTTAGTCCATTAGTAATATGGCAGGTATTCCATACCCTTAATGATGTCTATATTCCTTCTCTTCACCTCTTAGCTCCTGCCATCCCTGTTTTATTGGCAAAGGGAAAGCCATGCTCTTGAGCTGTCAAAATGGATCATTTCATGAGCACTCAACTCATGCAAGGATTTTGTTTGTTTGTTTTTAATATATTCTGCCTCCTAAGAAAGATTTATTTATTTATTTATTTTAAAAAGGGGAAAGGATAAAAAGTTTTGATCTGTTTGAATATTAACTCATTGGGAAGTGACAACTTTTGTTCAGTAGGGTTTGTTATACAGGACTTCAGTGGATTCGGGCACTGAAGTGCAATACTTTTAAAACTTCATGAGGCTTCTTAAAAGAGTTATGTCCCATCTTTAAAGATCATTCAGATGTGCTATAAAGAAGTAGAAAGAAATGTATTGTTTATTTAACTTTTTTATTATTTTTTGTTATGTGATGTGGTGAATATATGCATTTCCTATTAACAGCTGTGGAAGTGACAGCCCTGGGTAGAATTGCCATGAAATGCATCCTATTCCACCTGCCATGCTATGGAGCTATTACCTCTGGTTTTGCGGTCCCAGGTTAATGGCCCACCCAGAGTGCAATATATTTTCCTGCACCCTTCCCATCTCTTTTCTTTTTGAGTATTTATTTATTTATTTATTTTAGAACGTAAGCCTGTGTCTTAATATTAGTCTTTGTAACTCACTCTGGGAGCCTTTTGTCGGCAGAAGAGTGGGGTAAAAATGCTGTAAATAAAGGGATGGTAATAAATGTCTGCTCCGAAACCAGTTCAGAACACAGCAGTTAAATTCCAGACTGGGACGAGTTGTCTGGAACACATCTGGAAAGTTTTACAGTAGCTCTACTTGAACTTCCTCTTCAACGTCTTCAGAGGCTCTCTGCTAGGGTCCCACCTACAGAGGTCAGATGGCCGATTACTTGAGAAGGAGCCCAACACATCTGACTGCCTGAGGTGAAACAGCATGTGATGCTTCCCCACACAAACATAGTACTCAAGGCTAGGGATGGGTGGGGATTTTGTTTGGTTGGCTTTTTGATAAGAATTTCTCAACATTCACACATTTCTTCACAGAAGGCCTGGAAGAATATGAGATTTCAATCATTCAAAGGTGGGAGAAAGTAAAACCTAGTTTTGTCCAGGCTGGCCAAGTTATATTGGCAACTGAGATAGAAAAGCATTTCTCACAGGTCATACAGTTTCAGTCATCGTCGTCAAGTAAAAAAAAAATCTGCCTTTCATGACACCCTCAAATCAACGGCCTGAAGTTTTGTCTATCTCTCTGCCTAATGGTAAGGATTGCCTTGTGTCAGCTGGCACCTAAGGTAGTAACTTTTTGGCACCAGAATGACACTTTTTTATTATTCTTCCAGGCATGACTAGAACGTTGCTGCTAAACTTTTATTTTCTCTTCTGTTTTAACTGCTACATTTATCCTTTTAGTAGTAGTAGTAGTATTTTGGTCTTATGTTGGTGATGTTTTATATTAAGTATGTTTGACAGCAATGTATTTATTTTAATTTTATCTTGTAAACCACTTTGACATTATTTTTGAAAATGTGGTATTAAAAGATCACAGGAGTGTCCCCTTTAGTTAAGGTGAGTCACAAACAACAACAACAAAAAGTTCCCGATGTTACAAGCCTCAAAACTTTATTGCTTATACAAATGACAACTGTTGAGCTAATCACTTGCTGCTTGGCACCCATGATCCTACATGACGAACTCTACAATTATGCAAAATTTCAAACTAATCTGATAAAAATTGCCACAGGTCCAGAAAGTTGAATGTGCTGAAAATATCTGGGTACCATTGAAATTGCAAACCTGTTAATGCATTTTGAGATATAATCAGCATCAGTTCATATTCAATTAATTGAATAAACAGGCAAATTACATGTCTAGTGCCCAGGCTCAGAGACGTTTGAGTGCAAAACAATTGCTTTTATTATGCAAACTACAGTTATAACAGCAGTGCTTCAGGTTACAGACAGAATCCACAAACAGCTGCAAAGTCTCTGGACTGCTTTGCATAATACAGGACAACTTAGGATACAAGCAACTCCCTTTGGTTAATATACTATGTTAGTTGCAAGGAAAACTGACACTGATCACCCATGTTTCTTGGGGTACCTCTGCAAAGGTGCTGGGCCCAAACCCTATATAACCAAATGTACTAATCAGCTGCATCTATGCCAGCATGGATAACTGGAGTTGAGAAATAAACAATAAAAAATCATCAGCATAAAGAATGATTTTAACTTCTAAACAATCGTGCACAAACCTGTGAATGCTACCATTCTGTCTAATGGCACATCAGAGGTTCCAAATGTAAGTCAATGTCAGAGGAGAAAGTAAACATTCCTGTATGGTTCCTCTCTCTGGTGGGAAATAAAAAGACTCCAACCCTTTAAAAATGAATATAAAATTCTGGCCCACTTTGAAAATACTAAAGGAAAGCCAAATTTAGTCAGAGTAGTGAAAATAAATTGCCAATAATTTTTTTATCAAAGGCTCTTCCAGTGCCCAAACAGACAATGGCAACCTGGTCCATTCTATCATTGATTAAAACTATCAAATCAATGGCTCATATAAGATTATCAGCCTGCCGCCCACCCACCCCCATCGTCTGATAAATCCCACTTGATCTGCTCAATCCAATGTTTGATGTTGGCATCATTTAACAAAGAAGGGAGAGAGACAGATTCAAAGATATGGTTATAAAGATAATGTAGTCTTGGAACTAACAGGTTGGAAAAAGTATTGTACAATTCAATTGGGCCGGGTGATTTCCCAGTATTCATATGCATAATTGCTTTCATAATTTTCTCCACATGCAAAGGAACAGAAAGAAATTTCCATTGTGAAGAATCTAGTCATGGGAGATCATAATAAGGGAAGAAAAGCATCAAGGTCCCCCTCTGATATCTCACTGCCAGTGCTCTGCAAATCAGAATAAAATTTTATTTTACAAAATGTAAATGTATATCTGCAGGGGAGGTGTATATCATATTGTTCTCATCTTTTATAGTTGAAATGAAATGAAATTTCTATGTTTTTGCTATTGGAGATAATGTGCCAGAATCTTACCTGGATGCTCATGGGTTTTATTACAATTGCATTTGAAAAATGTGTACTTTTTTTTTTTAAAAAAAATCCACTTTGAAATGTATGTTTTCCTTAAAATACATATTTTGACACTTTAATCAATGGGAGGGGGTGTATTGTCCCAATTTGATATGCAAACTTTTCCCATTTGAATGAACAACAACAACAAAAACAGATTGCAAAGAAAAATGTGGGTGAGGGGAACTAAGCTTTGACATGAAGTTTGGAGAATTTTGGTGATCTTGAACATCCGTGGCTCTTCCATCCCTAGCTTGCCATGGCTAGTTAACATAGTGGTAAGCCTGGTTAGGGATAGAGCAGTCTAAATTTGGCATGTATCAATTTTGCATATCACCAATGCAAAGACTGTAACAGCCTATTTGTGCTTGCAAATGCAGATTTATTTATTTAATCTACACACAAATCTGTAAAGCAAAAAAAAAAGAGTAGTTTCATTTATAAAGTCATCTGAGGGCTGAATTTTCAAATATTTATTCTTTTTTACAGGATCTGCTGCAATGGGCAGCTATAATGTGCAGCAATAGCTGCACATGTTGAGATGGGGCATAAAATGCCCCTGTAAGGTATGGCACATGATGACATGCTTTCCCTCACAGGGACATTGGAGTCACCATCTTTTTTCTGTATAATGTCTCTATGAAGGAAACTATGGCCATGTCTACACCAGCCATTTATCCGGGGTTGTCCCTGTGCATCCATATGACACACAGGGGATCCAGGGATCAACCAGGGACAACCTAGAGATGACCTTGGGATAACTGGACCCAGGAATATCCCGGTTTTCCCACTGTCCCAGGACCATCCTGAGGAGCACGGATGGTATGGCCCCCACTCCCGGATCATCCCCTCTTCCCCGCAAGTAGCGAGGGCAGGCACAGAGCTGTGCAGGGAGGCTCCGTGCCCTTCAGGGGAAGGGAGCAGCATTTTTGCCATCCCTGTGATGGTGGCGGGGGTGGGGGTGGGGCCCAATCTCGCGAGGCATTTTTTTCTCACTTTTGCGAAGTATCACAATTGCACAACCAGCCCCTCTTCAGAGGAAAACAATATGCTTGCAACGTCCCTCTTTCCTCCCGGGATGTCATGCAGGCATATAGATGCTGGGGAAGGATTGCAGAAGCAGGTAAGTCTGCATCCCTCCCTCCCACCTACAACCTTAGGTGTAGATGAGCCCTACGTCACCACATACTGTCCCTTACAATTCTATCTCCAGTTCAACCTGTGCAACCCCTGCATTTTCTCACTGCTCCAAGCAGCTAGATCCTGTTAAAAACTTGTAACAGTAGCCCTTGGACCATCTCACAGAATTAGTAGATGTGAGGCTTCTGGTGATAACCATGTTGCAATCTGCACATTAATTCAGAATCTGCAATTGTCTCTGGAATGTGGCATCTCCAGATTCCTCAAATAGCCTTAATCACCACTTGATGTTATGTCTAAAGTGGGCCTCAGTCAGTTTCCTCAAATTTATAAAATTCAAGTACAATCTCTCCTTGTAAACCTCACTTCTACAGACACCCATTGTTAGAGCATTCATAACTGGCTAATCATTATTCCTTAGCTGGCATTGTGCTGTACATTGACTCCATGCTGTGTAACTCACGGTTCCTTTGTTATGTCTCCACTGAATGAATGAATTTATTAATCCAATTGGACTTGGCAGACTTGCAGCTGAATTAACTAAAGCTGAGATAAACAAAATGGAAGTTTTGGAATTACCAGTGTTAGGTTTACAAATTCCTCTTCAAAATTAAAGATAATTAAGTTTGCATTTCACATTGATTTTGAGTTTTATGTTTGTTAGTTTGTTTTTAGTTATTGTACAATTCGTAACTTGCTCTGCAGGTTTTTTTATTTATGCTTTCATTTTTATTTTATTTTCAGTTTTGTCAATAACTTGTTGTGGTTTAGTTTCTATCAAAGGACGATGAAATCACATAACATAGAATTAACTGTGAATTAAATAACGATGACCTGAATCAAGCAATCTGGATTTAAAGGGAGACAATAAGGACAATACTAGACCTTTGTTGGCAATCTGTCTTAATGGTTGCTGAACAATCTGGCTTCATGGTTGCTTAACAGTAGGAATCAGCAGATTCCCCAAGTTCCACTCCATTATTATTTCTGTGGGTCCATTGTGTCATGGGTCCCACCCCAATTGTCTTTTGGAAATAAAAGAAAATTTCAGAATGTTGATAACATTTTTCAAATATACTCTCACACTTTGCACTCTGCATATTAGGCTCCAAATTCTGTCCGTCATCACTAGTAGCCACTGATATCCCTCAGTTCAATATCCATGGTAAAGAAGACCAGAAATTGCAACAACAACAATACAACAACAATGGTTTTCTTCTGGATCTTTCTTTCTACATGCCGAGAGAGGAGATGGGCATAGGGAAGGCAGAGAAGGAATGCATGAGCCCAAGGATCACTCTCAAGCTTACCATGTGGACGAGGATGTGTGAGGGAGAAATAACAGGTTGAATCCAGATTTGGGGCATGAAACTGAGCCAGCGAAAGTGGACTTCTTGCCCCCTCCTCCCCCTGAGCCCCCTCCACCCCAAAAATGCTACATAGAGGGCCAGAGGACCCAGCTGAATGGGGTGAGCTGTGGTTCGGGGGGGGAAGGGGATTCCCAAAATTCTGGCAGAAGCACCTTCCATGAACCATTCCTAGAGGGCAGATCCTGGATCCAACCCAGCAGTCCTTTCTTCATTTTTAAAGTGACAGTATTCAATAAGCTAAGTAGGACCAGCACCATTTCTAGACCTACAGAACAAAGTTATGCATGTCTAGAAGTCCCCCAGGTTTACTCCCAGGTAAGTGGTTATAGGGTTGCAGCCTAAGCCTCTTTTCCAAATGGATTCTGACAAGAGTCCTTCAGAGCCAAGAAGCTACTGTTCAAATGATTGTTTTTCTTCTTGAATAGATTTAAAAGTTAATGCTATCTGCAGCTTTAAGTCATCAGAAACAGAGGTATCTTCTCTGAGCTCTTTCTTTCACATACATGGTTTTTTTAAAAAAACTAAAAGAAATGCCTCTTCCCCTCGCCCGGCAAAGCCTGGGCGGGGGGGGGGGGGCTAGTTGCGGCTGGCAGCGAGGAGACAGAGCGTGGCTGTAGCCTATTGGCTACTGGTTTGGTGCCACTGTGAGAGGGAGGAGGCAGATCCGGCATAAATAGGCAGCATGGTTGCTCTCCTCCCTTGTAGGCAGTATGGGTTCACTGGTTGTCCATTTGGAGGCCGAGTAGGAATTTTTTGCTCACAGTCTGAATTGGCTGTGAGTTTTTTCGCCTACTCCATACTGTAAGACAAGATGGGTGTATTAATAGGTTAATTTGTTGATTTGGTCACGTTTTGGGGGCGGTTAGGAGCGGGCATCTAGAGTGGGGGAACATTCAGTGAGCATTCTCAGGCACCCTTGGGGGTGATGGGTAGGGCCGGAAGCTCCTGGCGGGGAGCCTTGCGGCACCTGTTAGGGGCCAAGGCTTACCTTTGAGGCCAACCCTACTCACCTACTTGGAGCCGTGCGGCACGAGCAGGGTCGACAATGGAAGGCCTCCCTACCCGAATGGGGAGCCCATGGAATGGCAAGATGGCAGGCACCGCTTCATGGGACTAGAATGGCTCACCCGATCCTAGAATGGCCTTGGTGAGGCCATATGTAGATGCCCATTTAGGAATGACCCCTTTGCAGATCTTTCAATAAAATGTGGCCCAAGTTTAAACCCAAACAGTTGTTTCTTCTCGTTATTTCATCATCCAGTTCCACAAAGAAAAGTCATTTCTTTCTCTCTCTCTTTTTTGAACTTCTATAATTGAGCTTTTGGGGGGGGGGGGAAGCATACTTAAAAAGTAAAAATGACATATTATGACTGTGAAGGAAAGCACCCGCCTTCCTACCAAGTAGGCTTGAAACTGTTCAACCTAGTTCCCCCAAGCCCACCTCCCTAGCCCAATGCCAAATGGCCCCGAGCCTTCAGAAATAACCACACAAATTAAGGACTGAAGCAATTTATTAAATCCTAATTCTATTCCACATAAGGCTTCAGTCAGTCAATAAAGCGTTTAAAATACAAGCAAGGAAAGAAGGGGAGGGGAAGGGGGGTATGATGAAGTTTGAGGTAGAGGTTAGCAGCCATAAAACAATTCACCCATTCTAAATCAAACCCAAAGGGTGACAAGTCTTTCCCTGGAACGAGGTGAGATGTGAGGGAAAAACATGAGGAAAAGGTGAGATGCAAGGGGGAAAAAAAATTTTGAATTTAATTTTTTTATTATACACACACAAAACAACAAAACATCAACAACATCAACTACATACTAAAAGAGGACCATATACAAAATTAAGGCGGTTCCAGAATTTCCCCCCTGCAAGGATATATAACCATCTTTGTTCTTGTCCCTAAACAAACAACCAGTTTCCCCCCTCCTTTACCTTAACCCTTCTCAATCATTGAATCCGCAGATAAACAGTTCATTTTTTTTCTTGTCCCTTCAGATAGTCAATAAGAGGTTTCCATTCAGTCTTTAAACCAAAAGTTGACTTTTCCCTTATAATTGATGTAAGTTTCGCCATCTCAGCCAGCTCCAATAACTTTCAAAATCAATTCATCCATTGTGGGTAGCGCTAGATCTTTCCATATTTGTGCATACAGCAATCTCCCTGCTGTTGTCATATATAAAAATAAAGTCCCACAAATCCTTTTCATCTGACAGTCTATAAGTCCCAAAAGAAAATATTCTGGCTTCAGTTGTATATTAATCTTTAAAAAAAATGCATTAAGGCATGAATTTGTATCCAAAACGCTTTTGCCTTCTTACGAGTCCACCATAAATGATAAAAGGTTCCTTCTTGTTCTTCACATTTCTAACACATTCCAGAAGCTCCCTTATACATTTTAGCTAATTTCGAAGGGGACATATACCATCTGTACATCATCTTATAAAAATTCTCTTTCAGTCTGACACTTAAAGTAAACTTTAGGTCTTTTGACCACATATTTTCCCATTGTTCCATTGATGTATTATATCAAAAAATTTGTTCCCATTGTATCATACATTCTTTCACTTGTTCTTCCTCTGTCTCAAATTTCAACAATAACTTATAGACTTTTGAGATAACATGTTCATCGTCTGTACAGAGTGCCCTTTCAAATCCAGACTTTGTTTGCTCAAATCCACATGTTTTTATTTTATTTATTTATTTATTTATTTATTCCATTTATATACCGCCCCATAGCCGAAGCTCTCTGGGTGGTTTACAAAAATTAAAAACACTGAACATTAAAAACACAGATATACAAAATTTAAAACCATAAAAAGCATAAAAACAAGTTATAATTACAATATCCTTTAAAAACAACAATTCTGGTTCAAAGCACAACAACAACAACAACTACAACACAAAACCCTCATCATACGCTGTTAAATGCCTGGGAGACGAGGAAAGTCTTGACCTGGCACTGTAAAGATAACAATGTTGGTGCCAGGCAAGCCTCGTTGGGGAGATCATTCCATAATTGGGGGGCCACCACTGAAAAGGTTCTCTCCCTTGCCACCCTCTGGGCTTCCCTCGGAGTAGGCAACCAGAGGAGGACCTTCGATGTGGATCGTAGTGTACGGGTAAGTTCGTGTCGGGAGAGGCGTTCCATCAGGTATTGTGGTCCCAAGCCGTGTAAGGCTTTATAGGCTAGAACCAGCACCTTGAATCGGGCTTGGAAATGTATAGGCAGCCAATGCAAGTGGGCCAGAGTAGGTCTTATATGCTTGAACCATCTGGTTCCTGTTATCAATCTGGCCATTGCATTTTGCACAAGCTGCAGCTAATTTAAACCTTTCCACAATTTGCAAGTACATAAACCATTGACACATATACCCTTCTTTAATTAACCCCTCCCTTGATTTTGACTTATATTCACCTTGAACCCTTTCTAATACATCCACTTAGACGAACTTGGCAATTCTCTTCTATGATAGGCTTCCTGTGCAGATAGCCACATTGGTATTTCCTGGCAAAGCCTGGGTTTATATTTATTCCATATTCTCAATATTGCCCGTCGCACATAATGGTTATTAAATTCTACATTAACCTTGGCTCTGTCATACCACAAGTAACCATGCCACCCTAATCGTAATTCATGACCTTCCAAGTCCAGAAGCCTTCTGTTTTTTTAATAACAACCATGCCTTCATCCATAACAAACAGCAGGCAGAGAAATACAACTTCAAATTTGAGAGACCCAAATCCCCCCTTTCTTTCGCATCTTGTAATATTTTTAAACTCTTGATTTTTTTTTTGCTTGCCATATAAATTTTGCTATCACTCTCTGCCACTGCTTGAATGGTAATTCCGATGATACAATAGGTATTGTCTGAAATAAAAACAACATTCTTCGTAGCACATTCATCTTAATTGTCGTGATTCTACCCAGAAATGACATTGAACCTTATCCCACCTTGATATTTTTTTTAATTTCATCCCATACTTTAACATAATTGTTACTGAACAACATACAGTTCTTATCTGTCAAAGTGATTCCCAAATACTTCGCCTTCGTTTCAATCTTAAAACCTGTTTTTTCTATCAATTTTGTTTGTTCTTGGGGTCCCATATTCTTAGTCAACATCTTAGTCTTCTGTTTGTTAGCCTTAAATCCAGCTACTGCCCCCAAATTCTTTCAATGTAGACATCAAAGTTTCAATTCCCTTTAGTGACTCTACTAAGGTGAACACTAGGTCATCCGCAAAGGCTCTTAATTTGTAAGATTCTTTTTTTATCTTCACCCCTCCAATTTTTTCATCTTTCCTAATATCTCTGTTAAATACTTCCAGCGCCAAAATAAACAACAATGGCGACAACGGGCAACCTTGCCTTACCCTTCTTTGTATTCCACATGATTTTGACAAATCCCCATTAATAATTATTTGTGCGTTTTGTGCAGTATAAATTGATCTGATCCATTTTATAAAATTTGCTCCAAAGTCCATTTCTTCTAACATTTTAAATAAAAAAAATCCAATTAAGGTTGTCAAACGCTTTCTCTGCATCTAGAAATATCTGTGCCACTTGCTTTTCTGGATGTTTTTCCAGATACTCCAAAATATTTAAGACAGTTATGACATTGTCTCTTATCTGTCTCTTAGGCAGAAATCCACTTTGGTTTTCGTGTATAAATTCCAGTTAGAATTTTTTTAAGTCTTTCCACTAAGATCATTGTGAACAACTTATAATCATTATTCAATAAAGATATTGGTCTATAATTTTTCATCATTGTCAAATCTTGTCCCTCTTTAGGAATTAATGTGATATATGCCACATTCCAAGTCTCAGGAATCCTTCCAGAACTCAAAATAGAATTCATTTTAATTTTTAATGGTTGTAAGAGCTCCTTTTCAAAAAATTTATAGTATGTAGCTGGGAGTCCATCTGGTCCTGGTGCTTTCCCCAATTTGTTCTTTCTTAATGCATCCACCATTTCTTCAGTTGTTATCTCTCTATTCATTATTTGTCTCTGGGAAATTGGTTTTCTAAAAATTCCAAGAGCTTTTTACAACAATAAAGTCTTCGCAGCAATTCATAGCACCAGAGTTTGTCTCTTCTTGATTCTTTCCCTGGAACGAGCCAGACCTGAAAGCAATAAATCTATCTATTCCCCACCTGTCACCTCGCTGGGTTGGGATCCCTCCATCCACACACCGATCCAGGAGAAGATGGCTTCCACCCAGTTGCTATCCCATTTATCCCTCTTTGGGTTTGCTGGTACAATCCCCGGCTGTCCCGCTCACTCCACCAGCCCCCTACCTGCGAATGGCCCTTTCCCACAGCTGAAACTCTTGCAGCTCACTTCCAATTAACGCTGACCTTGGAGCCTGGGTTCCGCCTGGGCCTCCCAAGATAAGAGAGGCCAGGTGCGGTTGCTGGGAACCAGAAGCTCTGAGCCTTGTAACATTTTATCATCAGAATTCCCCCCTCCCAACCCAGAGGGCCCAGTCCTGCAAGGTAGACCACTGCTGCCTTTCTTAGCCAGACTGTAGCCATCTTGGCCCCTTTCTTCACAATGACTACAATTAATGCACCAGTCCACCTCCTCCCCAAAAGACTGACAAGTGTAAGATAACATCATATATCCCACTACGCATTGCCAAAACAAACAGCTTCACTCTTTATAACATATATGTGACTTTACATTGTTGTGCTTGAGACTATTCCTGTTTTCCAACCTCTGTATAACTCAGAAGGAAGTGCAATTTACAAGAAAAAAATGTTTTCTTTCTTGTTTTGCTGAAGACCTTCAGCCATCTGTATAAGATCTGTTAGCTCTGACATGACTACAGTGTCCCCAATTTCCATGCCCTTGTGTAACTGGAGGGGCCTGAGCATGGTGTGTATGTGTTTTAAAAATGTAGCACATGCATAGTATGTTCAGATAGGGGTGTCAAAGCACAGAGATCTTTGCTAATACTTGATTTATTGTCACTTCTGAAAGATCTGTTTGACATATGATATTTGAAAGAAAATGGTTCGTTCCTTTTCTAGATGATGAGTTTAAGAAGGTGAAAGAAGTGTATTCTATGTGTAAGCAAAAAATTAATAAAAAAATATAATTGAAACATGGTCTCACATCTCCACCTACAGACACAAAGACAATGCCATGCAGTTTTCTTTTCCTCTTCGGTTAACGTCTTTTAAAATTAGTGTCATATTTTCTGAAAGAGAAGCTAAACAGGTAATTCATAATTGCACTTACACAAATACTAATAAATGAACAAATGCAGATTTGCATATTTTACATTGACCCTTGCATCGTCTTTCAAAATGTCCTCCAGCAGTTAAATTGCACTGTGTTAAAACATTTGCAATCCAATCCTACACGTGCTTCATAATAATCTTAACATAGATAGGAGAGCTTTGGAGCAGTAATTGACAACTGGTTATGGGAGAGAATTGCTAGTGTTCTGCACAAACTCCATTCATTATGGACATGAAAAGAGGAAGTCTCCTCTGAACCCAAAATAAGTATCCACAGAAGGAGGAGATGTCTGTAAGGTGGATTGCCAAAAGCTACCTTGTTAAGTTTATGTCTGAGGCAAAATTTGAACCATAGATTCCCCAATTCTGTACAAGTACCTTTGCATGCAGTGTAGTCCTGGAAGCTGACAAAATAAACAAACAAAAATTGCAGGCAGTTATCATGCTAAGAGATTTTAGCCTGCCATACTAAGCACTAAACCTGTTGGCACAGCAAGTCTCAGAATCTGACAGTAAGGGCCAATGTAGACATAGTGGCTTGTAGCCAGATTTAAGCCGGATCAACTGTGCTGCTGGAAGTAGGCTCAGGGCTGTCCTTAGGGATGGGCGAGCTAGGCGGCTGAGCTGAGGGGAGCACCAAGCAGAGCTGAGGGGGATGCCAACATTACACTTCCACCAGGTCCCATAAATGTTCTGGGTAGCCATGCAAATGTGACCACAGGAGGGGCCAATTAAAGGCATTATCCTAAGGCCAGCCCTGAGTTTACTTTCTCGCCCCCATCGTTCCCACTGCAGCCCTTCCAGCCCTTTCTGAGCACAGTCTCCTGCACAATCCCCATCGAGCTCTAAAAGCACCATTCTTGCTCACAGTAGTGTGGGGTTCTTAGCACCGAGGCTTTCAGCCAGGAGGCATCTCCTGAATGCTCAGGAGGCTGTGTAGTGTCATGTGGTCACCTTGGAATTACAGGAAGTGCCACATGCTAAAAGCCTCTCTGCTAGAAGTCCCACAGGCCTTTTTAAAATGATGATGATGATGATGATGATGATGATAATAATATATTTATTTATTTATTTATTTCCCGTCTCTCCCTCTGGATTGAGGCAGGGAACAATATCAAATATGTATGTTAAAACAACAACAACAAACAAACAAACAAACAAACAGAAAGAAAGAAGAAATACTCCCCCTCCCTAGTGAGAAAGTTATTATAAATTTCCCACCTCCCCAAGTTCTTTTCCTGGGGTATTCATTTTACTTCTACACCCCTGACCCCATGAACTGCCAAAAATGGCAGGCTCAAAATTTTTGGCGCAGCTCTACTTGAACTTTCATGCTATTGGGAAAAGGCAATAATAATTTACCAACACGTTGGGATTCCGGTATGCTATTCTCATGCAGTGGGCCTGCAATAATTTCCATGCAACCTCCCGAGAAAATAAGTTGTGTTGTTGATTATGGAAATGAATCCACCTCAGGAGCTTATTAATGGGTTAATTGATATGACAGGCAGAGAATCAACTCCAAAGTGCTCATCATTTTCCGACGTGGCTTGGCGATTGGCAGCATCCTTTCCTTTCCTTGTTCTAATTTGGCTGTGTATCAGTAGGACTGTTTAGCACTTGGAAGGGTTTTCCCCTCCCTCTCTTCCTGTTCAAATGGCCTTCTCAGGGCCGATTATATTAATCAGCATCAGCTGATTAATATAATTGGCTATATTCTAGATCAGTTCCGCTAAACAGCTCAGTGAAACCGGAGCCATTTAAAATGGCAGGAGTAAAAATCAAATATGAAAAAGTGATATTCTTTTTAGTCTTTGCACAGGATGGCTAGACTGACAGCCCTTGAGAGAGAAACTCTGTTTTTTCAGTATAATTGCTATGACAAAGGCAGTGGTCATTTACGTTTCCATAGTCTATTTCTTATTCCTCATTGATGATGTCACAGTTTCAACTGGAAGAAAAGATATCCATATTTTGTATGTGCTACAGTTCTATCATCTGTTTTATATTGTCATTTTTAGTTGCTCATTTGTATTTCATTTTATGTTTACTATTGTTGTTTTTATCTATGCTCTGGAGCAGGCAGGAATGGTGATGATGATGATGATGATGATGATGATGATGATGAACCACCCAGAGTAACTACAGTCTTGGTATGACTGGTAGAACATGTTTTGAATGTTGATTAATGTGGCAGACAAGTACACTAGAGGAATGATCCACAGACAGGAACACTAGGAGGTTGTTGCAATGAAACACACATACATAGACACACCTTTGATGCGCTGGTCATGTCTAAATGAAGAATGCATTTTCAAAAGGTATTTCAAAAGACAGAAAGCTCCTAACTTCCAGGAATAGTCACTGCTTGAAAAGCAGCATAATTACAATCTGGGGGCGGGGGATGGATAAGAGTACGTCATAAAATAAAGTTTTAGTTTTAGGAGGAAGGGTGGGTGAATCTGTCAGTTTTGTTTTCTGCTGCATTCATATTTTTAAAATCTCAAGTTCTTTCCATCTCATGTATGATGGGGTTTTTTTTGTAAAATCTTTAAAAAGTAAATAAATCTGAAACAAAATTCTCAGTCGCCTGCACCATCCAATAGATACAGCTGTTCCCAGAATAAAGAGGACAGTGATGTACCTGCCTGATATGTGACTCTTAAAGATGAAGAGTCTGCCACGAAAAAAAATGAGGTGGCAACTCTAATCCAGCACTAACATGGTTGAATACACAAGGATTCAAACCCAGACTTTTAAGAGCAAAGCACTCTTAGCCCTGAGCCTGGATGGATGAATCTTTTAATTTCAGTTTCTCCCACATACATTAAAAAAAAAATCTCAAGTTTTTGGTCCCAAACATGGAAATATTGTGAATTGTGGTGAATTTGTATCAAAACTGAATTGGGGGGAAAATCTCACCTATTCCTAAACACAAACTAAGAAGAAAAGTGCAACAGACAGGGATATACAAGAATTACATTTTACTTCATGATTGACTTAAATTTGCCCTATTCGCATCCTCGAATGTGAACACTAAAATGAGTGCATTTTTGAGGGAGAAACTCGAATGTTCCTGACCTTGTGTTCGCATCCTAAAAATGCATACTCTTTTTTTTTTAACTGTTTTTTCTTTTTCGAAAAAGACAACAGCACATTTTCATACTTTAGTCTATGGTGGGAAGTGTGCCTTTGCCTTTGGGTGCAAACTTTAAAACATCACAGAGCAAATGTGCCCTTTTCCTGTTCGAATGGAAAGAAAAACAAATCACAATTTAATATGGGAGTGAAACAATTCGAGCTACAGGGTGGTGTTCAGAGATTCTGGGAAATCCTGAATATCATTGATTTTCCCATTCCTAGCAACAGATAAGCAGAAAATGTCAGAGCGAAACACTTGGAAATAAATTCCTCTGAACTAGAAATGGAATGGAATGATGGTGATCTGTTTATCCCTATGAAACAAACTCCAAATTTGCCTCAAAATTATGTGTTAGGAGAAATTCAGTGACAACTCTACTACTTTCATTTCTTTTTGTAAAATAATAACAAAAATATATACACTCGTTTGGCTTTCATTTTTCTGAAGTGACGATGCATGTCAGGTTTTCCAAAGATGCAGGTCTTTGTGAGGGAAAATAACATTTCAGATTTGTCCTGCCACCGACAAATCTAGGGTTAATCTGAGCTTAGAATTTGGGTACTTATTTTATGCACAACTCAATAGCTCCAATTACCATATTTATCATCATGCAAAAGCTGGAACTGCCAGGGAGGTATTGACATTTTAAGAGAATACACAGCTTTCCCATAGGGATTTCATTCTCCAACATTATGGAAACACCTGCCACACAGTGGTCATTGTCACCACAAGCTCAGCTGTGCAATATAAAACCTGTTTGCTAAGGGCAAATGTGCAAAATGTCCTGGTATTATCTGAAGATTTCTTGCAGTGTACAAGAGCTGCACTAAACCTTTGTAAAACCTTGCCAACTGAGGGGAAAGATGATAAAGCATCTACATTTAAAAGCATTTTGAGACATAAAAATAATATAGGTTTGGCTTTGCTTAAAACGCAGGCACACCAAACAACAATAGCACATTCTTTCAAAGCATCTATTAAAGTGAATAAAGGAAAGGGGGAATTAATGCTAATATAATAGCATTGGAGTTAATTTCAATGAACAGAAGCTGTCTATTTTGCATTTTGATTCTGTTGGTGAAACCCCTGACACAGATTGGCTGACCTGTGATGGCATGGAATTTTCAGCAGCAGTCAGAACTAGAGAAGTACAATAATTTCATCTCGGTTCACAAATCACTCAAAAACTATGGATGTGCATCGGATCGGGTCCGATCCACGATCCGACCGAAATTGGATAAAATTATCCGATTCCGATCCCAGTTTCTGGATTGTCCGATCTGATCTGAACTGGTCCAAAAGGACCCAATCCGGTTTGGATAAGATTGGAGGATTGGACCTCCTCCTCCCCCTCGCGCTCATTACCTGCCAGGGCCGTCCGCTGCCATCCGCTGGCCCCTTCTACTGAAAAACAGGCTTTGCGGCCTGCCTCTCAGCAGAGCGCCAGGTGATGACATCACCCGGCGCGTTACTGTGTGGCAGGCCACGAAGCCTGTTTCTCATTAGATGGGGGCAGCGAGCAGGAGTGGACGGCCCAGCAGGTAAGGCGTGTGAGTGGGGGGGAGGGACAGGGAGGGGGGAGTTTGGCTCCCATTCACCCACCCATCACCATGTTTTCTGTATAGGCTTGCACTGGGGGAAAGCTTTCTTTTCCCCCAATGCAAGCCTATGGCGAAAACACCAAAAACGGTGGCCGATCCAAAAATCGGATGTCCGATTTTCAGATCGGGATCGGGTCCGATCCGAAGGACCTCCGATTTAGTCTGAACTGATCCAGGACAACATCGGAGGTCCCAATCTGGGTCCCTATCCGATCTGGGGGGTCTGTGCACATCCCTATCAAAAACTTCCTGTTCACAACCTTACACATGGACATGAATTGGGCGCATGTTCTCCGAAAATGTTCACAACTTCCCAAACATGTGTTCACATTCACAAATGTACTTTTTACAGATTGTGTATGTTTAAAATTGTGCATTTTTCATACTTTAGTCAGTGAGGGGAAAGTACCCACTTTTGAGAAACGTACGCGTTTCCTGTTCAAGCAAACTGGGGGGGGGGGGAAGGGAACAAGTCACAAATGAGAACAGCAGCAAGAAGAATGGAGTTTGGAATTAAAGATCAAAGAACTGCAGTGAGCATAACCACCACCACCCTGGTTTTCCCAACCCTACCCAGTTGTGAGGAAGGAACAGTTGTCAGTTTGGACGTGGTTAAAATCTTATTCCGGGTCAGGCTGAGAAGTGGGAAGCGGTCCTGGGAGGCAGGGAAATCAAGGAACAAGTTGCCAGAGGCAGGAAAAGAAAAGAAAAGAAAAAAGCTGAAGAAAGGGGGCAAAATAGGGAATGGACTGGGAAGGAGGAACCTGAAGGAAGGATGAGAGGCAGAATCATGCTGCAGGGCAAAAAGTTGAATCGCACTCCTCGCTGCAAAATTCAGTGGCAATTTTGGTGGTGAAACAACTGCAGTAGCAGCATGTGTGGTCAATTGGTGTAGGTGTGGGTGTGGGTGGGTGATGCAGTCCCTGTGACCCCAGGAAGTTGCCCACCCCTGATCTAAAATTATTATCTTTCTTTCCACACCTTGGTTCATCTTTGCTCACCTTGTTCTACCCCCAACATGAGTTGAACTGTGTGACTGAAGCGCAATACAGGCATCTGCTCCTCACATGATTAGTGCCATGGGGGTTAGCCTCAGTGGCACGGAGTGCCTTCTACCAATTTCGGTTGGTGCCCCAGCTATGACCCTATCTGGACAGGGATAACCTGACTTCAGTTGTTGGATTAGATCACTCCAAGTGAGATTACTGCAATGGACTCTACGTGGGGCTGCCTTTGAAGACGGTTCAGAAGCTGCAGCTTATGCAAAATGCAGCGGCCAGAGTGATAACAAGGACTAGAAGGTTCAAACATATAAGACCGATTCTAGCCTGCTTGCATTGGTTGCCTGTATTTTCCAAGCCTGATTCAGGGTGCTGGTTTTAACCTATAAAGCCTTACATGGCTTGGGACCACAATATCTGATGGAATACCTCTACCTATATGAATGAACCTCTACACTACGCTCAGCATCTAAGGTGTTCCTCCTGGTGCCTACTCCAAGGGAAGCTTGGAGGATGGCAACAAGGAAGAAGGTCTTTTCTGTGGTGGCCCCCAATTATGAAATGATCTCCCCAATGAGGCCCGCCTGGTACTAACATTGTTATCTTTTTGGCGCCAGGTCAAAACTTTTATTTTCTCCGAGGCATTTAACAGCTTAAGTTGTGTTTTTAATTGAGTCTTTGGCTTGGCTGAAAGTTTAAAATCATTATAAATGTTAGCTGTTTTTACATTTTATGGTTTTAAATTTTGTATATTGACTTTGAACGTTCAATCTTTCAATTTTTGTAAACCGCCCAGACAGCTTCAGCTATGGGGCAGTATATAAATGTAAATAACAATAATAATACCATCACACAGGGGAAAATCTAGAGTCATGCTCACTGGAGCTGTTGTGGAGACATAGAAGCAACACTGCAGTTCTTCAGCCCAGAGGACGAAAAGTCCCATCCTTTGCAAGTACCATATGCTCACAAATTCTCCTGCAGGTCATTCCTGGGGAGTGGGGTAGTGTAGGGATGCTTGAGGAAATCACTCCCTGCAAATTCTAATATGAAATGTCCCGATCCAGACCTCTTGAACTAATGGGAGGAATGGAACATAGATATGGAACAGATTTTGCACCTCTCCAAATATTGTGACATAGTTGTTAGCCATTTGAATGTATCAAAAAATCTGCTTTTCAATACACATCAGGAGATAACATACATTTTAAAAACTGTGTTTGGGGAGAAAATAGGGAATGTTGGATTGGGATGGAGGAGACCTGAGTTCCAGTCACCACTCAAGCATGAAGCTCACAGGATAACTTTGGGCCAATCACTGACACTCAACATAACCTACTTCACAGAGTTGTTGTGAGGATAAAATGGAGAGGAGGTTGATCATGTACACTGCCTTGGGCTTATGGAGGAAAAGGTGATATGATTGTGTTTCATTTTCCTTTAATTCACAGATTAATGTGGGGGAAAGGATTGAACAGAACACAGCTATGAGTAAATACAGGCCAGAGCCAGATAGATCTGTCCATTCCTAGGGTTTTGGATAGACAGGAAGATGAAAGGTGACATGTCTAGGGTGACCATATGGAAAGGAGGACAGGGCTCCTGTATTTTTAACAGTTTTACAGAAAAGGGAATTTCAGCAGGTGTCATTTGTATGCATGCAGCACCTGGTGAAATTCCCTCTTCATTACAACAGTTAAAGCTGAAGGAGCCCTGCCCTCTTTTGTATCTGGTCACTCTAGTATAGCTCCTGCAGCTTTAACTGTTGTGCTGAAGAGGAGATTTCACCAGGTGCTTCATGTATACAAATGACACCTGCTGAAATTCCCTTTTCAATGCAACTGTTAAAGATAAATGAGCCCTGTCCTCCTTTTTATATGGTCACCCTAGACATGTCTGGAGGAGCCTGCAGTTAGAGGGATTGCTAATTCATACTATTTTAATTGTTACTTGTGAGTCACTTTGGAAACCCATACGGATGGAAAAGCAAAGTAAAATAGGACAATTAAGGGTGCAATCGTTTACACATTTAAACAAAAAAATGGCCTAAAATACCCAGCCTGTTCCAGACAGCCATGATTTTTTCTTTCTAAACATGCATAGGATTGTGCCTGAAGTCATTACCTAATCTGTTTAGTAGAGGGGGGTCAGCTTTGAAAACTGTTTGGTATATAATTTTCCTTTAAATAGGTCTTACTTAGGCTGTTCAAAGCTCTGAATTTGCTTAGTGTCCAAAAGCTAATTGACTTAAAGGTTAAAACAAAATGATTAAGGCAACTGTTTTCCTTTTGAACTAGAACTGCGGTTTTGCCATTCCCCCTCCCTCCCACCACTGCCTCAGGAAAGGCTTTTCTTTGCTTCCAAGAGGGCTTAATTAAAGAGGCAAAAAGAAAAAGAAAAAAAATGGAGAGGAAAAATAGAAATGGCAAGACAGAATAAAAACACACTATATTGGAAAGAGCTGGATTATACGAACTAATTTCTTTTTAGATAACATGTTAAAGTGCCACCAAATTTCACCTCAAGCAAAAATAATAATAATAATAATAATAATAATAATAAGAAGAAGAAGAAGAAGAAGAAGAAGAAGTGAATATGAAGGTTTCTGCTCAAGTGAAAAATCTGAGGTATTTTGAGGGTAGTAGTCCAAAGGAACATGCATATATGTTGTCATCCTCTGTGTCTCACCAGTATTGTATGTCTTGTTGGGAGTCTTGGGCTGAGAAAAAAAAACAACTCCCCACACTGTGAGCAATTATAAGGCCTGAGGCAGCATCCAATATTATCTAAAGTGAAATGTCAAACCTAATTTGGGAGCTCTCATTCAGAAGAAATGTCTAAGGAATTTGAGGAAAGCAAAGACTTCTAAAGGCTCTTTTAATGTTTATTCTAAATTTGTTATTAATGTACAATTTACAACCATTACTTATTTAACCAAAATTGGTTTCTTTCCTTTTTTATCATTTTTATTATGATAATTTGAAAACTAAGTGCATAAAAATTATCCAATCTACCAAGTTCAAAATAATTCTTCTAAAAAGTGATGTTTGCCATTTCCAAAGCAAAATTAGAGTGCAGAATACAATTATTTCTACTGTGCACCCTATCTGTTAATCCAAAACCTTAAAAAATCCATTCTTTAGGTATGGGAGTCTGACTTTTTTTCTGGCAGCTATTCATACATTTTGAACCGTGTGTGTGTGTGTGTGTTTGTAACTTATAGCCAATAGTTTAGTCACATAGACAACAACATAAAATCCTATTTCTCCCCCATTATATACATTTGTCTATCTATATCTATATATATTGAACAATTTATAATCTGCGTCCACCTCCCACATTTCCAACAACCAAATTCATTTTTTGTACATATTCTGTTCTTTCTTTATGGAGTATATGACTCCCTAAATTTGTTTCTTGACAGCACAATCCTATATATGTTTACTCAGAAGTACGTCTTGCTGAGTTTAATGGGCCTTACTCACAAATACGTGTTTTTAGCATTGCAGCCAAAATAAATATAGAGCAATCATATTTGACTTGCGGGAGTGAATACTGGCTAAAGTTAATTTTACATCATGAAGAAAATTTGAAAGCAATAAATGGATGGATGACTATCATGAAAAATATGGAAATGAGGATCCATGGATGACGTTGATAGCCTTATCCTCCATGAATTTGTCTAATCTTCCTTTATAGCAGTCCAAACGGGTGGCCATAATGACACCTTACTGTAGCAAATTCCATAGTTTAATAATAATATTTATGTATTTATTTATTTATTACCCGTCTCTCCCTCCAGATCAAGGTGAGGAACAACATCAAATACGAATGATATAAAATACATAAAACTGATTAAAGCATATAAATTAATACATCATTAAAATGCCAATAAAACTCTTAAAATTCGACAGTGTAGGCCTGCCGGAAGAGATCAGTCTTTATAGCTTTCTTACATTCTGGAAGACTGGTGAGTTGGCGGATCTCTCCCGGCAGGCCATTCCACAGTCTGGAAGCGACAGAAGAGAAGGTCCTCTGGGTAATGGTTGTCAGTCTAGTTTTGACTGATTCTAGTAAATTCTTCCCAGGAGGGGTGTGACTAGGAAGCCAATGGAGTTGGTAACGTGAACTCAGAGCTCCTCGCCAAATGATTAAAAGGAGTGCAATAAGAGCTTTATCTAGAAGAAAAAAAAATTATTTAAATAAAGAAAGTTACAGATGAACTTATCAGGAAGAACAGAGAACGGGAGAAAATTGCTTCTCAAAGTGTTAAGTAAAGGAAAAAACAGAGCAGAGACAGAAGAAGAACGAAACACAGAAGCATCAGATAAAGAGGACAGAAAAATGGCTGTAACGAAAGAAGAGCTGACGGAACATTTCAGAGTCCTGAGACAAGATTTAAAGACATTTAAGGAGGAACTAAAGAAGGACTGGGAGGAGACGTTGGAAAATAAGTTGGAACAATTACAAGACAGAATAGAGAAAATGGAGGTGGTGGCTGCTAGCAACACAGAATGTATTCAAAAACAAGAGACCCAAATTAAATCTCTAGAAAAGAAAATGCAGGAAAATAATCTGAAATGGGAGCAGCATATTAATCAAAGCAAACGGAATAATTTACACGTAAGAGGACTTGAGTCAGAAGGAAAAGGTGAGATAAAAGACTTTTTACTTCAGTGTCTTATAGAATTTTTTCCATCTTGTGGGATACAAGAGGAAGATATTGAAAGAACGTACAGGGTCCCAGGACCCAGGAGACAAGACACTAACTATCCAAGAGACATAATAATACAGTTTGTAAACTATGCCTCAAAGGAAAAGATTATGAAAGAAGTGAGGCAAGTCAGGGAATTAAAATATAAGGACAAAATAGTGATGTTCCTGCAAGATCTAGCCCCAGAGACTATTCAGAAGAGAAGGGATTTCAATATGTTTACTAGAATATTGAGAGAAAAACAGATAAATTATACCTGGGGATTCCCTTTCAAAATAACAGTGAATTATAATGGAAAGTACTTTACAGTATTAACAAAACCAGAGATGAAAAGACGTTTTGAAAAACTAAAGATACCGAACCCAGAGGAAGGAACGGCAGAGAGTGCGGGGGAAGGATCATCGCAGAGATCTGAAGAGGAGGAGGAGGAGGACTGGAAGCTGGAAGCTGCTAAAGTAAGAGCAAGAGATAAGGGAACAAAGAAGACGAAAACAGGACTGCCAGCAAGGGAACCAAGAATTCACACAAGAAGTAAAAATAATTAAAATGAAAGACTTTGAGACAATAACGAGCAGAAAAGCACCCTTTGGTGAAAGAAAACAAAGCAAAAAAAAAAAGTGAGAGATTATGAGTCACGGAGCCAGCCTATGAAGAAATAGGTTGGTTAAACCCTCAAGAGAGGAAACGTAAGCAGACGGTTTCCTCTGGGAAGTGAATAAGACTGTAATTTAAAAGAAGGGGGAGAAAGAAAAAAAGGGGGAACACTGGAAGGGAAATTCCTGGCTCCAAGTGATTGGAGACTGAAACTTCTAGTGAAGAGTTTGGGAGGAGGGAGAAACTCGAGGGAGGGGGGAGGGGGAGGGAGAAAGGGGAGGTGGTTGGGTTTTTTTTTCCCCCTGGCTATAGTAAATCTGAAGAACTTTAAGACTGGGTAATCAGGCTTTGTAAAACAACAGTGACACCTGGTGGAAGAAACAAGTGAATACCTTTAAACAATCTTTAGCAGATAGAATGGTTACATGTGTATCAATTAATATCAGAGGAATGGGAGGAAAGATCAAACAATCAAGAATGGATAAATGGATAATGGGGATGAAACTGGGAATATTATTTTTACAAGAACTTCATAAACCAAAAGCAAATTGTGGAATTTTGGCAAGTAAACAATGGGGACAGAAGTATTTGGCGCTGGGTACCAGAAGAGCAAGGGGGGGGGGTAGGGATTCTAATAAATAAGGAAATAGATTTCCAAGTAAAGAAAATACTGAAAGACAAACAGGGAAGATATATTTTGGTAGAGGGGACGTATAACAATAATCAGCAAATAACATTGGCATCAATTTATAGCCCTCACAAATCAACTGAACTTTTTACAGAAGGTCCTAGCTAAGCTAAAAAAAATTCAAAAGCAGAAAAGATTGTGCCAGGGGATGTAAATTGGAACCTACAGGGGGCAAGATCAGTAAACGACAAGGACAAAAGAAAAACAACAAAACAGAACAGGAGATTAAATACTTATATGGAAATAATTTAAAAATATGGAATGTTTGATATATGGACCAAGATAAACTCTAAAGACTATAGTCATACATATTATTCAGAAGTGCACAAAAGTTTTAGCAGGCTGGACACGATATTAACAACAGAATCCTTGATGCAAAAGGTAAAAAAGGTGGAAATTGGGCACATAAAAATAACAGATCATGCCTTCATTTTGGCGTGTGTAGAAATAGAAAAAAGAGTTAAAAGACACTATAGATGGAGAATGAACCCCATTTTATTAACAAAGGAAGAGGTCAAAGAAAAAATTAAAAAAGAAATAGAAAGATATTTTGAAGAAAATAAAACAGGACAAACGACAGAAAGAATTAGATGGGAAGCAGCAAAAGCAACCATAAGAGGGGAATGTATCAAGCAGCTAAGTATAATTAGGAAAAGAGATAAGGAAAAGATGGAAAGGCTAGACAAAGAAATCAGCAGATTGGAGGAACTATATAAAAATACAGGAAAAATAAAAGTTAGGAAGGAAATGGAAAAATTAAGGAAAGAAACGGAAGTTATGGAGGTAAATAGGGTTATGGTCAATATGCTATATGAAAATCAAAGGTATTATGAATTTACAGGAAAAAGTCCAAAATTGCTAGCAAATAGAGTTCAAAAGAAGAGAATAAGAAACAAAATCTGGGCATTAAACACAAAAGGAGGAGTAAAAACATATGATTCAAAAGAAATGGGAGAAATACTGCAGGAATATTTTTCAGAATTATATAAGGGGAAGGAGAAGTTGATCAGATAAAGGATTATATAAAAAAGCCAGAATACCACCATTGAAAGAAGAACAAAAACAATATTTGCAAGAGGAAATAGGAGAAAAAGAAATAGAACAGGCTATAAAAGATTTTAAAAAGAACAAAAGCCCGGGGGAGGATGGCTTCACTGGAGAATTTTATAAAACATATAGTGAGTGACAAACTGATACCTCAGTTAAAAAGAGTATTTTGTGAAATACAAGAGGGGGGACCCCTCCCAAAAACTTGGACCCAAACCATAATAACAATACCAAAATTAAATAAAGACAAATGTAATCCAGAAGCATACAGGCCGATATCGCTACTGAATGTAGATTACAAGATATTCACCAAAATTTGGGCTAATCGACTGAAAGAAGTAATTAATGAATCTATTGGGGCAGATCAATATGGGTTTCTGAAAAACAGGTTCATAGCAGAACCGGTGAGGAAATTATTGCGTCTGATGAAGTTGAGCAATATAAAGAAAATTCCATTGACATTATTGACTCTGGATTTGTATAAGGCATTTGATACAGTAAAAAGAAAAGAAAAAGAAAAGAACTTAAGAAAAAATAAATTTAAAAAAAAAACCAAAAGAACATTAAAAAAAAGAAAAAAAAAGAAAATTCTTCCCAGAGGACCTGAGCATGTGGGGCAAATTGTATGGAGAAGGCGATCCCGCAGGTAAGCTGGACCCAAACCATGTAGGCCTTTAAAGGTAATAACCAACACTTTGTACTTCGCCCAGAAACTAATTGGCAGCCAGTGAAGTCATTTTAGAATTGGTGTAATATGATCACCTCTAGGTGTATTGGTGAACAACCTGGCTGCAATATTTTGAACTAATTGAAGTTTCCGGACTAGGCACAGAGGTAGCCCTATGTATAGCGCATTGCAGAAGTCGAGCCTCAAAGTCATCAGAGAGTGCACTACCGTCTTTAGGTCTTCCAATTCTAGGAAGGGGTGCAGCTGGCGTATCAGTCGAAGCTGGCTGTTGCATCTATCTGAGCTGTCATTTGGAGGGATGGATCCAGGAGCACCCCCAAGCTGCGAACACAGCCTTTCAGGACGTGTGTAACCCCATCCAGAACTGGTTGACACACCTCCAAACCCAGGTTGGGACCTTTGACAGTAAGCACCTCCATCTTGTCTGGATTCAGTTTGTTTTTCCTCATCCAGCCCATTACCGCCATCAAGCATTCATTCAGAGGAGACACACTATCCTTAGCTGCTGCTGTTGTCAAAGGCATAGAGAAATATATTTGGGTTTCATCAGCATACTGATAGCACCCACCCCATGCCTCTGGATGATCACTCCCAGCAGTTTCATATAGATGTAAAACAGCATAGGGGATAGGATGGCACCTTGTGGTACACCATACAACAGCTCCTTCTTTGAGGAGCAACTATCCCCAAGCATTACTATCTGGAACCTGCCCGAGAGGTAGGACTGGAATGACTGAAGCACAGTTCCCCTGATTCCCAATCTCCTTAGGCATTCCAGAAGGATACCATGGTCAATGGTTTCAAAAGCCACTGAGAAATCCAGTAGTACCAGCAGGGACACACTCCCCCATCAATATTCAAGCATAGATCACCTACTAAGGTGACTATATCGGTCTCAACTCCATATCCTGCCCTGAAGCCAGTTTGAAATGAGTCTAGAAAATCTGTATCATCCAAAACAGCTTGGAGTTGGAAGGCAACTGCTCTCTAGATCACCTTGCCCAGAAACGGAAGATGTGATACTGGTCTGTGTAGTTAGTAAGATCCAGGGGGTCCAGGGAGGGGTTTATTTTAGAAGCGGCCTTACCACTGCTTCTTTTAATCATGATGGAAAACTCCCCTCCCTGAGAGATGCATTAATAGTATGTTGTAACTGTTGTCTAATTACATCTCCTCCCTGGGAGACCAGCCAAGAAGGACAGGGATTGAGAGGGCAAGATGTCTTCCTCACTCGTCCAAGCAGCTCTTATCCGAGATATTTTATCTGTGAAATGATTATTAAAGGCATCACAATGAACTACCAAAGGCTCTAAGATTGGGTTCAGGGGGGAAGGTGCCTGAGTTAGACCCCTCACCTCTCTGAACAGTGCTGCTGGACGTGAATTCGCAGACCCAGTGCGTGCAGAGAAGAAAGATTTCTTCGCTGCACGTATTGCCACCCCATAGGAATGAAGATGTTCTCTATGTCGTGTCTTGTGGTTTGTGAAGATATATTTATTTTACCCTGAATCTCCCACTAATCAGCTTCATGGGATGACCCCAGGTTCTAGTATTATGAGGGAGAAAAATGTCTCCCTATCCACCTTCTCCACATCATGCATAATTTTGTACACCTCCATCATATCTTCCCTTACTCATTTGTTTCTAAACTAAACAGTCCCAGATATTGAAACTTTTCCTCATAGGACCCTTGATAATTTCAGTTGCTCTTTTCTGCATCCCCCCCCAACTTTACAATATCCTTTTTTGGGGGTTGGTGGCCACAACTGTTTATGGTGTTCCAAGTGAGGTCACACAATAAATTTGCATAAGGACAGTTTTATTTTCAATCCCTTTCCTAATTATGCCTAACATGGAATTTGCCTTTTTTTTTTTACAGCAGCTGCACACTGGGTCAACATTTTCAGAGAGCTGTCACCGCTAGATCAGATTCCATCAGCAAATGCATAATGTTGGGGTTCCCACCCCCCAACAGGCATCACTTTCCACTGATTACTTTGAATTGCATTTGCGATTTTGATGGCCATTCTCCCATTTTGGAGAGATCATTTCAGGGCTCTTCATAGTCCCTTATTGTTAACTGCTCTAAAAAATTTGATGTCATCAGCAAAATGATGATGACACTTGGCCACTTCATTGCTGACTCCTAATTCCAGATCATTTATGAACAAGTGGAAAAGCATTGGTCCCAATACAGATCCCTGTGGGACCCCACTGTTTACATACCTTTTCTTCTGGGGGAAACGGGGGGAGGTTTAATCCTCCTTTCCCAGTGTGCACTGGTCCTAGTTGAAATGGGGGTCATGTGCAATCACTCTAAAGTAAACGAAACTATCAGGTTCAGCTAGATGCTATGCAATTAATGTTTCACATAGTTTGAATCTTAGAGTCTAGTTAGGGGGCTGTGGGTCAACACATGGCTTGTGGGAGATAAAGTGGGTGAGCCTCCCTTCTCAGTGTTTTTGAGGTTCTAGTTTGGCATCTCATCTTTAAGAAAGCCAACATAAGACATTTAGCTGCTTGAGGAAGAACAGCAAATGCAACCCCCAAAGTCACGGTACATATTACCCAAGGCTGGTCAGGTTATCTGAGGGGAAAAACAAAATCCCACAAGTGCCTCTCTCCTTCACTGGCAGGTCAGTAAAAGTAGTTCTGTGCCAAAAATATCTCCCCTACCCACCCACCCTCGACCATTCTCATTCAATTTGATGGAAAATAAATTGCTTTTGAGAAGAAATGCAAAGGAGAAGAAGTTTCAGAGAAATTCTTATGGGTTGGGTTCAAAGTTCTTGTGCTTACATTACATAGGAGGTGGCCGAGGAGGAAACACAAGTATCATGTCTTTCATTGTACAATCACCTCTGTCATAGCCTGTAGCCTCCTCTGCTTCCCACACTTCAATTAAAGCCCTTAGGAAGACATAATATAGCAATTCCTCTCATAGGGCTTTTTTCATATTAGGATGCACAGGCAGCTTGGGAGGCAGCAGATCAATGGGGAGATGTGTAATGGAAAGAACACACATCCACACAGCACCCTTCACCACCTGGCAGAAATTAGATAAGCTAAAAAATACCACCGAAATAAATTATAAAATGCTCTGATAATTATGCAGAGAAGTGGAAGCCTTAACGCTTGTGGTGGCAGCAGAAAAAAACTAAAACCCTTAGGAAAAAGAAAGAAACTGTGCTACAACCCCTCCCAATAACAGCGAGTCTTACCTGTGAGAAACTGTTGACGAATGTCTCCTCCCCTTAGAGAAATTCAGTAAAGTTGACCCTCAATTTCTCTGTCCACAGATTCTCTGGGGAAATTTGAGAGTCCGTTTGTGCACAACTCTACTGTATGGGTACTGTAAGAACACATAAAGTAGCAAACAATTTGCTACGCTTTTGTGACATGAGCGGCTGCCTCACTCTGCCTCAATGGTAGGGACAGCCCTCGTTTACATTCCAGTCATCAAGATTTCTTTTCTGCTGCGTTTAGTGCATGGCACTTGGCTCCGCGAGCTTGCCAAGTGTTGCACGGCTCTCCCTCTTCCAGCGAAACTGGCCCAGCCGAGGACTTGGCATGGCGTGCATCCATGGCCTCCAGATGTCCACTTTCCCTGCCTCTCCCCTGCGCCCATCGGTGCCTGAAATGCCCTCTTAATGCTTGCCCATAGACTCCAGTGGGCAAGGGAGGGGGAGAGGCACGGAAAAGTGCACTTTCTTGGCCTCTGGAAAGTACGCATATTCTTCCAGCCATGCTAATGGCATGGCCTGGAGAATCTGAGCACTTTCCAGAGGCTTGAGAAGTATGCTTTCCCACCCACCCCATTCCCATTGGGGCGTGATGGACATGGGGAAGAGGAGGAGAGGGGTTTTCTCCTTCCACTCTAATGGCACCTGTCATTAGTGTAGAAGGGGAAAGAACCTTCTCTTCTTCTTCCCACCAATGGGGGGCTTAAAGTCCCTGTTAATAGGGCCTTTAATACCCCCATCAGTGGGGGGGGGGGGAAGAACTAACACAATTTCCCAAGGCTAGAGTGAAGGGCAAAAATACGCAATTTCTCCATAGCTGCATTACCACAGCAGAGGAAAAAAGACATAGGGTGTGTGCAGGTCAGGGCGAAGCGAGTTCCTCCTGAACCTCTGTCCCCTTTGTTAGTAAAAGGACTATGGGGTGAAAATCCATTGGTGCACTCACATGGGGTGTCCAGCGAGTTCGCGGGCCCCAGGAGATTCCCCCCCCCCATCCCTAACTGCATTTGATCGTCAGCCATTGAATACAGCAATTTCCTTCACGCAAGCAAAGAGATTATTTGGATCATTCTGTAGTCACGCCATTTTGAGCTAGTGAAGCACTTCTGTGGGGATGGATGGAAATTTTGTATAGGTCTTTTTTTAAAAAAATACCATAATTTACCAATTTCTTCATAAATGGGATGGAAAGAACTTGAGCTGTAAATATTTGAATGCGGGAGAAAGCAATACTGACAGGTTCATCCTTCCTTGTAGAGGGCTTTGAGCATTTAGCTTTTCAAAGTATGGGGTTTGAATTCCTCATTATTCAACCATGTTTGTAGTACTCCGTTCGGGTTGCCACTTCGCTTTTTTTGTGGCAGGCAGGTAGAACATGGTCCTCTCCATGCTGGGGATCATAGAATCATAGAGTTGGAAGACAGCATTTAAGCCAACAGGACTAACCCCTGCTCATTACAGGAATCCAATTTAAAACATCTCGGAGTGGTAGCTGTTCCGTCTCTGCTTATATACCTCAAGCGTCGGACAGCCCACTTCCTTCTTAGGCAGTTGGTTCCATTTTCTTACTGCTCTGACCATTAGGATGTGTGTTTTTCCCTGATGTTCACCTGAAGTCTGCTTTCCTGTGACTTCCTGTAATAGCCTGTTATTTTGTGTGTTTCATCTTGGATGATACAGAACAGGTTGCGGCCTTCTTCTGTGTGGCAACCCTTTTGGTAGTTGAAAAAATGTGATCATATCTACCTTCAGTCTGCTCTTCTCAAGCCTAAACATGCCCAGTTCTTTCAATCTTTCCTTGTAGCACTTAGTTTGTAGTCCTCTGATCTTTTTTATTGCCCATCTCTGAACTCATTTCAATATATCTGAATCCTTCTTAAAGTGTGGTGTCCAGATCTGGACATAGTATTTGAGGTGAGGTCTGACCAGCTCAGAGTAAAGTGGAAATATTACTTGCCATGATTTTGAAACTATATGTCTATTGATGCAACCTAAAATTGCATTTGCCATTTTGCAGCCATATCACACTGCTGACTCATATTCAGCTTGTGATTGACTACAACTCAAAGATACTTTTCACATGTACTGTTGCCAAGTCAAGTATCCCCCTCCATCTTATACCTATGCATTTGATATAATTTTCCCCTAAATTAAGATATTTACACTTTACACTTCTCTGTTAAATTTAATTCTGTTGTTTTCAAACCTATCAAGGTCCTTTTGAATTTTGTTTGTTTTCTAAGGTATTAGCTGCCCCATCCAAATGTTTGTTATCTGCAAATTCATAAGCATCTCACTGCTTCCTCCAACTTATTAATAAAAATGGGCCCAGGATCAAGCACTATGCATCCCACAAATACCTCTCTCCAATTTTATGAGGAACCATTGACAGGCTTTCTTTGTATCTTTGCAGATAAGTATCTATCCAATTTGGCCCATGCGGATGGATGAGAATTTGTTCGGCTTGTTTTTTTTGTTTTTTTTTGGTAGGAACTTATTGAAATTCTCAGATTTCTACATCAACTGAACTGATAGAAAGGGAAACTGACAGATTCATCTGTCCATAGTCTTCTGAAATCAACAGGGAAATAGTTGCTTGTTTCCACATTGCAATGGATTTCTTTTTAATCAAATTCTTCCTCATTATATTTTTCAAGAGAAAAAAAATAGTAACTTGCTCACTACTACAACTCAAGCCAAATCAAACAGTACATGAAATCGCCTTTATGCAAATCATCACATTTTCTGCATCATTTTCAATATCTCTGATATTTACATATGACCTTTTCCATTTTTATTAACAGTTTATTGGAATTTTGCATTTCGGCCAACAGAAGATAAACTTAATTTACACAGAAATGTGACTAAAAGTTTTGCACGCAGCAGTTATAAACTTCAGTCTATTAACTTATTCTTTAGGTAACCTTTACTTGATTCAACCAAAATATTTTTTAAAACAGCTGTACAATTCTGTGTATTCCACTTCAAAAAATGTATGCTTTAGGATCATTTGCATAAAGTGGCAGACAGTAGGGATGGGCGGACTTACCTCCAACTAGATTCACCAGGCACATGCTGAGGCACCATTGCTGCTTGCCCCCTCCAATAGTTCAATCATTCCCTTACTGAGCTGCCATTTTGCATAAAAATGGTGGTTCAGGGTTTCTGGGAATCCAGTGTTACATAAATGGCAGCCATAATGGGGCCATTTATGCAACAATACAGCTTGCTAAAGGGGTGGCCGGCGGCTGGGCGCTCACAGACTACTGGAGCACTTGCTGAGCAAGAATGGTAAGTGGCTGTGGCTTGGCATGCAGGGTCTCGGAGGCCAAGCAGTGGGGAATCTGCCAGACTCCACCCCTCTCTTGGGCAGGAGCTACACTACTGCTTTAAAATGGTTTATAACAGTACTGACAACTGTTGGGGCCCAGGACACACTCCAGATACAGTTTTCAAACCATTTTCAAAGTGCCATATTCTGGGTGGTGCAGATCTGGCCTTAGACTCCCATGCCATCCCTACCAGACAGTGAAGGGTTGTCCAGTATTTGTGTGTGTGGGGGGGTGTCTTTCTGTGGTTATTTGGAAACCTACTTCTAACTTTTGAATGCCATATGAGACAGACCAATTTCTCCTGGTCATGTCCTGCCCCCATGGCTGGCTGTGACAAGGACCAGTGGCAGGACTGCTCCATGTATATTACTCAAACATCGAAAATAAATAAATAATGAATGAACGAATAAATAAATAAATAAATAAATAAAATTTAACAATTACATAAAATATTCCAGGGTTATCCTGTTAATATCCATCTCTTGTGCTTTACGTATGGCTGTGCAAAGGTCCTGTTCACCTCTAGTAGACTTTTCTTCCCATTAAAGGTGGGAATGAGAAACCTATGGATATTCAGTAGTAGGGAGACTTTCAGTAGAGGTGCCATAGATACTTACACTTTAAATAACAAAGTGTTCCAAGTCCTTTTTTTAAAAAACCCTTAACAACAAGCACCCCCTCAATGCACCCACCCACAGTTCCTTGCCACCACACCACTGACGTTTGCAGTGGTAGTGCTAGCCAAAGCGTAGCCATCTTTGCTTACATGTACAGAATGCTGGGAACCTTGCTCAAGGCTGAAGGAAAATTTAAAGTGCGTATGCGGCTGAAAAGGCCTTGCCACAAGCCCGGTTTCATCTGGTTGTAGCATTTGTCCTAATGCAAGGCCGTCAGCGCACCTTATCAGAAGCTACAGAATCTAGCCCAGTAACAATTGAAACATGCACAGTAGCTTTCAACAGTGTGTCAAAGGGCATTGACTCTCTCATTGGAATGCAGGGGGTTTTGCTTGCGCTTGTGCTGTATAAAGCAATGACGTAGATCTTATGCTGTATAGTATAAAAGAGGGGGCTTGCGTGCCTCTAGGTGTGACCCTGGTGAGCTGGCAGCTTGCTAGAGTGCACCCGCTCAGCTGAACGTAATAAAAGTGTGTTGGACCAGATCTTTGGAGTCTGTGCTTCTAAGTGGGAATTGGCATATCTCCTAGGGAAACGAACCTGTTACTTTTGGACAACAGTAGCATCAGAAGAATTGGTGATTTGCTGCCAAATTGCAGTGGCAAACTACTATGGAATGTTCAAATGGACAAGTTGAGCCTGATTTCAAGCTAAATTTGGCCATTTGAGGATTCCATAGTCATTTGCCACTGAAAATCCATGGGAAATCACTGGTGGTTTTGTTTTTTGTTTTGTTTTTGCCATTGCCAACAAACTTGGCACTTCGGTGGCTACAGCAGGAGTGCATCACTTTTGTGTGAAATTTCACCAATGCACAAATTTTTTAAAATTTATTTATTTTATTTCTAACCCACCTTTCCATCCAGATCGAGGCGGGGAACAACAATAAATAATGGTAATGTGTTGTGGTGTGTGTGTGAGAGAGAGAATGAGAGAAAGAGTATTTGTGTGTGTAAATGAACTAAAGCTTCAGCAAAGTGTGCATGCTTGAATCCTGGAATTATTTTTTTAATGGACTAATTATATTGGGATTCAGGAAGAGTGGTAGACGGGCAGGAGTGAGCCCATGGAATAATAAAGGAACAGAATGGGGGAATTCTCCTCATTCCTGGATATTATTCTCCATATCAGCATAGAGAGGGAGGATCAATGCTGCATGAAGCTTTCCCACTTATGAGGGGCATAGAGTAGAGGGATACAATTCAGTGGTTTACCATGCAATTCTATGCATATCTTCTTCACAGTAAGTCCCATTGAGTTCAATCAGTTATTGCCATGCGAGTAAGCAATGGACTGCAGCCTTAATTTTTCAAAGCTGCCTTAAAGTGCACTATAGTGCCCCAGCAAACAGTTTGGGAATCATGGCTTTAGAGATTAGGAAAATATTAACACCATCGCTTTTCTGCAGTGTGGTTGTATTTTTAATGCAGATTGGGTTTACGGTTGTCATTAAAGTGAATGAGGAAAGACAGGCATCGTTTATGTGAAGCCACTCAAGGAATGGGTGCGAGTCATTAAAATTTCCAGAAAGGGTGAGTTTTTCAATAAAGCAATAACTCTAAACAAATTACCGCAATCTAAGCAGTCCTCTGCTCCAATGATATTAGCATTCATCGATCCTTCGCATTTAATCTTTATTTGTCTAAATGCAAAATGACATTTATTGCACAAAAGTAACAGTAAATTCTGCAAGCTTGGATCTCTGGGCAATTACAGGAGTGAGAAGAGAGTGGCAGGATTTTCTAGAGAAATGATGTCCAGTGTGGTGCTGCTAGAGGACATTTTGATTAATAACCTTCAGAAAACATGAAGGTCCTTTTACCTTCTCACTACACTCTTATATTTGGCAGGATGTTATGACTTAGGGACAGAATATCATAAGAATATAAAAAGAGCCCTACTGAATCAGACTGAAGGCCTATCTAATCTAGATATTCCCCACGCCTTTAAAAGATGTACAAGTAGGTCATGAGGATAATACCCTTTACTGCTGCTGTTCTCCAGTAACTGGTATTCATAATGCTGCTGAACATTTAGCTAGGGATGTATGAGAAATGTGTTATAGTTCTTTTTTCCCCAGCATTTACCCAGTTCACACCTCCCAGAACTGAAAGCAGACTTGAAATCTGTGGTTGAAATCTGCACATTTCTAAGTTTGAAAAACCAAAGGGAGAAGAGCATCCCCTCAAATCGAAAAAAAGTGGGGAGAAGCAAGTTCTCAGAATGCTGAAATATTTTATTACTTCATGCCTATGTGGTTTTTGAAAAGGCCTTCTTCAGGGGGGCGGGGGTTGTTGGAGAAGTCTGCAGAAAACTCTAAACAAAAGGATAGTCACTTGTTGCATTCACTGGTCTTGCCCAAGTCAGCACATGCCAAATCGGGCAAGCTCAGTAATCCTCACTGGTCCACCAAGCCACCATTTTGCATAAAAATGGCAACTCATCCTTTTTTTGTAAATGTCCATTTCCACAAATGGCATCTCTAAAGGGGCTATCTACCCAAAATTGCAGGTCCATTTACTCCTGTAATTTTGCATAGATGGCCTCTTCATGACTGCCATTTGTGTACATGGGCATTTACAAAAAAGGACAAGCCATGGCAGCTTGGGGAGGGATCGGGCACCTGTGGACCATTCTGCAACTCACCATGCATAGTGAGCAAGTCCAAGCAGCCAGTGGGGGTCCAGTAAGTGGCATGCAACCTAGACCATGGTGAGTTTGCCCATCCTTAATGTATGAGAGGCTTGTGTAGGTCATCTGACCATGGCAGAGTTGCATGATGGTCAGCTGATCATATCATGACTGCTTCATTCAAACACATGTCATGGTAGCCAGCTCTAATGAAATCAGTGGTTGCTAGTTTCACACAGTGCTGCAGTTCAAATGGATGTATGAGCAGATCTGCCTGGGCAGTGAAGCTTTCATACATTTCCCCTCTTGGTCTGCTGTGTCCCCAAACCACCTTACAAACCACCTTTAAAACCTGGATGAATTTCATAACTTGTGTGTGATGGATATTGGAAATGAGGCATCAGTTGTTTTTAATTATAGAAATTCAGCTCTATAGGAATTGTACTTATCCTAGACAAATAATTCAGCACGATGTTCAGGTTTTGCCCAAGGTTTTTCAGCTTAGGTTATAACTTTTTCTCATAATATGATTCCACCTGGGACGTGATCATTTCTAAGACAGCAACATCACGGTATGATTGCATATTGCTTATGATGAATGACTCAATAAGCAGTAAAAATACAGACTAAGTATAGATGGTTAGGAATATGGATGGACAAATCTGTCAGGTCTGCTTTTTCCTACATTATTTTTTAAAAAATAAATTAATAAATGTCAAGTTCTTTCCATCCCAAACATGGAAAGAACCATGTTCTTACCCACCTGCCATATAGCTGCTAGGGATGAGGAGGTTATCATTAAAAAGTGTTGGCCTAATCCAGTACCACACACATGTTTGAATATAGAGGGATTCAAATCGAGGATTCTTGTAGCTAAGCACTCAGTCCTGGGCCTGGAGGGACAAATCTGAGAATTTCAGTTTCTCCCACATCTGCACATTTTGATAAATTCTGATCAAAGATGAACTGAAATAAAAATTTCAACCATCACCAGGGAGGCTAGAAAAAATTGACAAGGATTAAAATGAGTTTGGATTTCGAAGAAACCGACATGTGGAATCCACTGTGGACTGGCCTCCTCATGCGGCACGGGTCTATGGACTTTTGGATCTTTTTTTTTTTTTACTTTCCCCAAATGTATGCAAATCCATTCATAGGGAAATGCACAAGTTTCTGCTGAGACATATGCCATCCCTGAAAATATATGTGGGGGAAAAGTTGGGTGGAATGGGGGACAATACACTAAATGTTACATACCAATATAAATTTCATATATCATTGCGAACCCTTTAACAGATTTTTTAATGTATTTTTCTGCATAATGGGGAAAAATATGAATCCGTTGGGGAGTGAATGACACCACACAATCCATGAAACACACAGTGTGGATTCCACACATTCCATACGTTCCGGACATCCCTACCCAATCCTTGTGATTTGGGGATTGTGACAATGCTTGCTTTGGACATCTCTACACTCTCCTTAAAGAGCACTTTCCAACCTGTGTTTGTTCCTGAGTCCCAACTTAATCTAAGAGTCTCACCTAATGGCACCTAGATTCTCAGCTAGTGGCCTGGGCTGCCTTTCACTCTGTTCATTTTCCAGCTGAGTAGCTGCATTTTGTCTGTTGCAGCAAAAAATAATAAAGTTGAATGATGCCTTAAAGGTCTGTAAGGTGCCATGAGACTCTTTGTTGTTTTACCTTCATCTTGTTAGCCAACTGCATACCTTCCTCAGTGACCCTAAAAAGGGGGTAAACAACATGGTGGGCACCAATGCATTCCCAAGCACTTTTCTTGGCACCTTCCCACCTTTTTCTTTAAAATCAACACTTGTTGGTGCTGAAAACTGTGGGATCAAATGAGGTTTGTTTTTTTTAGTGTGTTGGGGCTTGGACCCCACCTCTGCCTTGTATTCAGTCATTTGGGATGTTTAATTGTCCTTTGCCATGTCTCCCATAGCATCCATTTTGTGATGACGTACCACAAATTTGAGAAACGTACCAGTTTCTGAAATTGGTACATATACCCAAAAAGGTTGCTCACCCCTGCCTTAAATTATCGACTACTAGCCATGCTTTGTGCAGACTTGGCATAAGGAAAACGGAGTGGATCAATCAATATCTCCCACTGAATAATCAATTATAACAGCAATGCAGGTATCATCTGTTTCACCAGCTAGAAACATTTACCATTGCCAGAAGTCATTGCAAAAAAAAAAGAAAAAAGAAAACAACAAAAAGCAAAAAGCAAAAATAATAATAATGATTATTTTGTCATTGTGTGAGCACGGTCAAACATATTGGGGTGGGGTGGATATGCTCAGCAAAACAAATTAGACAATGTGGCTAGAGCCTCACTGCCTTAGGGAGACACAAAATGTTGCACAATGCAAAGAGCAAAACGACTCTGAAATCAAAGTCATGGCAAGTGCAAGCCACGATACACAGAGAAATAACGCTAACCAAAAAAATAGTGTGTGCTGGTCAGGAATAACAAAAGGAAAAACAAAAGGCCACCTTCAAGCTATGAGCATCCTGCCAGAAGTCATCAAAACTAATCAGCAGTAGAGTGGGCTTCTATGTAAAGTAAGGGTTGCCAGCTGGGGGTTTGTGCTGCCTCTGAACCACTTCTAGGTAGCGATGGTTGCATCATTTAATTGGTGTAAATCCCCATGGCAACTGACCTAATCCTCAAATCCCAGACTATTATGCAGATTGAAACTTAGTTATCCACAGGAGCTCACACTAGTCATCTTCTTCTTCTTTGTAGGAACAAAACATCACACACATTACAAAAACCTCACAATTACAGACCAAAACGAACATATAGGCTGAATGCTGAAGTGATTCTAAGCAACTAACCGTCACCAAGCATTCTAAGTCTTCACACTGACACGGTTCTCATTTCAAAAGGGTGGGAAGGTTCCACCCCTAAAGCCATCCTCAAATCATTTTAAAATAAATAAATCCTGCTCTACCAATACAGTAAAGATCAGCTGCTTCATAAGGCAAGACTGGAACATACAGTAAGGATGGTCCAGGCAACCCAGCCTCCCCATCTGGATTTATTCATTCAGTTATTTTATTTCTATACTGCCCAATAGCTGAAGCTCTCTGAGTGGTTCACAAAAAAATACAATCATAAGGTACCGCATAAAAAAATAAAACATGAAAGTTTAAACCACAATATAAAACCACAATATAAAGATACAACCAGAGTAAAACTGAGCAGCAATGCAGAGATCTAAAATACAGGTGTAAAATATAGATTTAAAACTGGGAAGCTAAAAGTCAAGGATAGTAAAAGGGTAAAATACTGGGAAAATAAAAAGGTCTTCACTTGGCACTGGAAGCTGTTTAGGGCTTTGAATGTTAATACCAACAGTTTCAATTGGCAGCCAGTGCAGCTGGAAAAGGACTGGTGTGATGTGGACTCGTTGGTCAGTCCCTGCTGACAATCTGGCTGCCCTATGTTGTACCAGCTGAAGTTTCCAGACCGTTTTCAAAGGCAGCCCCACATATAATGCATTGCAGTAATCCAGACAAGAAGTTATCGGAGCATAGATAACTCTAGCTAGGCGACTCCTGTCCAGATAAGGGTGTTGTTGGTATAACTGCTTAAGCTGATAAAAGGTGCTCCGTGCCACCTGTGTCTCCAGTGACAGTTCTGGATCCAAGAGCACCCCCAAATTATAAACCCAATCCTTTAGGGACAGGTTGAACATCATCTAGCCAGGCAGAAGAACCACCCACGAACAGTTCCTCAGCCTTGTCTGGATTGGGTCTCAGATTTGGGTCTTAAAGTAGGGATGTAAACGGCTGAAAAATATCGTAACGTATTGGAATTTTCAATATTAAATTTTTTCGGAATCGATATTATCAGATGTTTTAGTATTGTATCGTTTCAGATTTCCGATAATTAATCGGAAATCCGATTATTATCGTATGACGCCATTTTTGCCAGATGCTTGCCTTGAAGAACTTAATAAATGGGTGTAATTTTTTTATTTTAAAAAATAGAGACATGAAACTTATTGGACTTTGCAGATGAGATATTACTAGTCCTGGCTCCCCAATTTACATGTCTCTATCTTTTAAAATAAAAAAGTTATAGGGGGTTTCCCAAAAGTCCCCCCCCCGTAACATTGTTATTTTAAAAGTTTAAAACTTGAAATTCTGTCACAGCGCAGACTGGTTGTTGGTAGTCATGTGTGCAAATATCAGAACAATCCATACAACCTGGTATTGTATATGAATTTTTGAAAGATCATGCAACTTTTGACAGTTCTGAATGACAGCTAAAGCCACTTGCATTCAGAGCTGTCAAAAGTTGCATGATTGTTCAAAAATTCATATAAAATACAGGGTTGCACGGATTGTTCTGAAATTTTGCACACATGACTATCAACATCCAGTCTGCACTGTGACCAAATTTCAAATTTCAAGTTTCAAACTTTTAAAATAACAATGTTACAGTGGGGGTGGAGCTTTTGGGGGACCCCTATAACTTTTTGATTTTAAAAGATAGAGACATGAAACTTGGGGAGCCAGGACTAGCAACATCCCATCTGCAAAGTCCAAAAAGTTTCATGTCTCTATCTTTTAAAATAAAAAAGTTACACCCATTTATTAAGTTCTTCAAGTCTTTGACACTATGGTGTCTATAACGTTTTTATATAACTTCTGTATTTTATAAGTGTGAGACTTGAAACTGGCTCACAGTGCTAATAGAATCTGGCTAGTCATGTGTGTTAAATTTCATCCCTCCACCCCTGTATTTTATATGAATCTTTGAAAGATCATGCAACTTTTGACAGCTCTGAATGACAGCCAAAGCCACGTGCATTCAGAACTGTCAAAAGTTGCATGATCTTTCAAAAATTCGTATAAAAGACAGGGGTGGAGGGATTGTTCTTAAATTTAACACACATGACTAGCCAGATTCCATAAGCACTGTGGGCCAGTTTCAAGTCTCAAACTTATAAAATACAGAACTTATAGGCATATTTAAATGGTGGTCCGATATTCTGGTAAAATCCGATATTATCGGACCGAAAATTATTGGCTCCGATAATTTCGGAGGGGTTTTGTATCGTATCATTATTGTTAATCGGATGTCCAATAAAGCCATTATCGTATCGTTATTGGACATCGGAATGATACCATACAAATCCCTACCTTAAAGACCAAGGAAAAGTGGAGTGCATTGTTGGGTATGTTGCGGGCAAGAACAGTTTTTTGACATTGCACAATAGCTTTACTTATTATTATTATTATTATTATTATTATTATTATTATTATTTACACTTATATACCACCCCATAGCCAAAGCTCTCTGGGCGGTTTACAAAAATGGGGCATGTGTCTTAGGAATCAGCCTTAGCTTCCAGTTTCCTGGAGTTTTGGAGCTTTGGACAACATGAACAAGCAAAACCAGCAATTGTTGTTTTTGATTTTGTTTTAATCATGGAATAACTCATTAAGAGGGACTGCACTGTTCCCAATATTGGGTTTCTTTAACATTCCTCACAGTTGAAGTGGTAGCTTTATTATGGTAGTGTAGTGATGGCTTATACCCAGTTGTGTGTATTTCCAAAGGAACATATTCTTTGTATGCACAATTCAAATGTACACCATTTTGGTACACATGATTCCCTCCCCCCCACACACACACACTCCAAACTTACTGCAAGCCAGATAAATGCATGGATTTTGTGATCAAGATGTGTTCCATTCCGCTTTCAGTCTTGGGAGGTGAATCGGGTATTATCACATAAAACTGTGAACCCAACAAATTTCTCACCCATTTCCCCCTACATCCCACATACAATTCACCTGGCATGGTGTTCCATAATAGTTCATTTTTAAAGGTTTCTAAATATGTAGGACTTGCCAACATATTACTACTTGTGAAAATGCAGAAGCAGCAGGTCTGCCCTGGCAGTTCTAATTCACCATTCCACTTAATTTATTTCTAAATCTGCTTAAATTAAACGTGACTGGGGAATTTATCCATTTCTGCATATATGAAGTTGTCAGAGTGATCGTAAACAAATGGGCTCATTTGAGATATGATGAAGTACAAACAATCAGGAAGGCATCCAGCTATATGACAGAAAGAGGTCCAGGAAAACTCCAGCTGTTTATGCAAATGCTGATACTGAGAGACTGGCATCTTATCAAGGACTAGAGGATCAGTGGCATATTTGTATACTGTCGTCAGCATGTAATGGATGTTTACTGCTTCAAAGAGGGGAGAAATTGTGCACTGTTCTGTAATAATTTACAGGGCTGGGCATACAGGAATGTTCAAGGGTGCCTAAACTACACTTATAAAATGGAACTTTGCCTGGAACTACTTGCAGCTTTCAACAGCTGGTATCCCTCTGCACGATTCAAAGTAAGCATTTTACATATTCCTTTCAAAGAGAGTTAAAGAGGCCAGCACAGTCGTACAAATCCATTTTCGGCTTCATTTCCATCTCTCTTTATTTGCCATCTTTGAACTCATCTGATGCTGTGTTTTTCAGTTATTCCCTCCAACACTCCAAAAGCCTTGCCAGCTTAGGAGACTACACCACCGGGTTCTGAGAAATGACATCAAATGAGTAAAGCGATGACTGTCGACATGGGTGGCCTAGGCTCACATTGCAGGTCAGTGCATGGTGAGCTCATGTGTGGTCTTCAACAAGTGACCATCTCTCACATTCTGCTCTGTCAGGTAGAGGGATTGATTCTACAGAGATGTTGTGCAGTCGGCCAAGGTGTTGAGGCAGCACATTCATAACGTGCAAAATCAAGTGTTTCCAATATGTATTTGAATTACGAATGTGTTGGAGGCAACTATCGTTAGAAGACCTCATCACAAGCATCAATGAAAAACCTAAAGGCTACTGTGTTCATATCACTTCCTAAGTGCTTATAACATTTCAAAGTGTCAGGGTGCACAAAGTGAGTGGCATGACTTGACAGATTGTTTCTACTGGTTTGTTCCATCTTGAGCATAGTTTCCTCAAATGTGGCCAACAGAAACATCCAATAAGGCCTCCAAAGCAACACTTTGTTCCATTTATGTGTATGGGATATTATAGTGCTGTGGCACTGTTACAGTATGTGGATGCATCTAGATATCAGTTTGAGAACCATTGCTCTATAACAATTATCCAGTCTTTTTTGCTATGGGAAGATGCAAGTCCAACGGATTTATACTTTCGTCCCCTAATTCTTGTTTTCCTTCCCCCCGGACCACCTCTCTCCCTTGCTCCTTGATCTCCAAACCTCCCAGCGAACTGGTGAGTTTGCTACTCTTCAATGGTTCTTCCTACAAGAAGGTGTGTTCCTTGGTGGTGGAAGCAGTGCTGTTCTTCCCTGCTTGGCTTTTTGAGGACGTTTGCCTGCTTCTGCTTTTGTGGGCAGGCAGGGAGGCTCGCTTATTGACGAGCCCATCATCTGGAGCTCTTCTGTGAGCTCAGTGATCTCTTCCCACATGGATTTACTCTTGGGGAAATCAGCAAACACTGAAGTCAGCAACTGCAATCCAGGAGCCTCATGGGAAGTCTACCTTTAGGAGCCTCAGGTTGAACTGGCATCAGAACAAAGGAGATACCTCATTCTTTGGCCCCACCTCATCAACGTGCTGATTGGCTCAGCAATCCCACCTCCCTGTGAAAGACATGGTGCAGCTGAAGCTATGCAACTGCTCCTCACCAGCCTTTCTTTCTTCGCTGTCAGCTGGTACAGGTTCACAATTCACTTCTCCCCATTTAGAAGGAACTCAGCTTCCTTTTCGTTATGGGAAGATGCAAGTACAATTAATTTATACTTGTATGTATATTGTATGTGTGCTCACATTTTTACTAGTTGAGTAATGTAGGCTGCAACTCCTAAAGCCATTTCCTAGGAAGTAAGTCCCACTGAACAAAGTGGAACTTACTTCTCAGTAGACATGCCTAGGATTGCTTTTATAGATGTGGACTTTAAAATTAAAATGAGTTTATTCTGGAAATCTATAGGCTGAATTAATTCAGAGTAAGCATTAAGTTGGCTTACATCTAATCCTGTAATAAAATGTGAATTAAAATGCAATTGCAATATTTTATAGCAATATCATTTATGATTACAAAATTATTGTTGTAAAAATCTTACTTTGCATGGCGTGTTTTCTTTATTGAGGCTTGCAGACTGTATAACAAGGAGACACATGATTATAAAATTTGCTAAGTGCCAATAAATATATTCTTGGTATTCAGATTTGTGTTTAACAAGTACTTGCTACCCTATTAAATCCAAATTAAACACTGAGAGCATGTAAGGGCAGAATACATAGCAGTTCTCAATCACTGACAAAAAGTTAGATTCCAAAAACTAACTTTTTAAAAATTTCCAACTTCCCTTTCATAATAGAAATGCATTTCTTCTGCTTTACCAAACATGCTTGTTTCTCTTGACCATTCCATTTCTCACCACAACAATCATGCATTGACTGACATTAGGCTGACCATCTGAAAAGGAGGACAGGGCTCATGTAACTTAAACAGTTGTAGAGAAAAGGGAATTTGAGCCAGTGTCATTTGTATGTAATTAGTTCCTGGTGATATTCCCTATTCATCACAACAGTTAAAGTTGCAGGGGGCCTGCCTTCTTTTGTATATGGTCACTCTAGTGTAGTGCCTGCAACTTTAACTGTTGTGATGAAGAGGGAATTTCACCAGGAACTAATTGCATACAAATGACACTGGCTGAAATTCCCTTTTCTCTACAACTATTAAAGTTACATAAGCCCTGTCCTCCTTTTCATATGGTCAGCTTAACTGACATGCCTTAGAGCACAATCCCTCCTAACTCCCCAATGTTTCTGTTTGAAGGGGGTTAAGCTGGTGTGTTGATGCTTCTCTGCTGGCAGAGAAGAGTCCTATTGATGGGAGGGAGGGGTATGTTGCAGCCGAGGGCCCTGCCTCACCCAGACAGGCAGAAAGCTGCTGCTGGCAGTAGCAAGCAGTAAGTCCAAAAATGGGGCATTGCACGAGTGAAGTGGGGAGGAATCGGTTTACATACACTGAATACAGAAATGCTCCATTCCCCCAGATGGGCCCAATCAGGGCTTGTCAGCTACATCATCTGTGGAGCTTTCCTAGTTAATTCCTCATTTTCACTATCAGGGATAGTATTGATCCCCACTGGTCCAACTCAGGATTGCTCTGTTTTTAAAAAAAATAGAAAAGAAACCACTTCTCTAAGAGCTTCTTTAAATGAGTAATTTATAACACACCCATTACCAGCTACTCACAGATGTTTGTGAGTCCTTTGCATGATGCAGCCAGCCTCCTGCACATATCCTATTCCTTTTTTCAGTTTTAGCCTCACAAAATAAACTTCAGAAAACCCATCTCTTCTAACGTTGCACTATAAAGTGTCCACTAGAGGGCACTGTGCTATTGAAAAGTACAGGCCACATGGTCGCTGCTATTTTCTCCATGTATTTGTGTTCATTTCAAATGTAGAAGAGAACCAGGAAGAGAGCAACGGTAAGGAAACATGACCCCCACCCATCTGAAGAGACCCTAAACCTAGTCCAATTTTAAACCCGGGAATGGCCTAGAACAACCAATCAAGTATATGCTTTATGATGTGGTTATGTAACTCAGAAAAGTGCATTTATTTGTCAGAGTTGAAGGTTTGTGTGTGTATGAGTGTGTGTGTGTTAAAGTACAATGGGTTTTTAAGAATGTTTACTCAAAGGAGGGTCTGATTACATTCAGTTTGCATGTAGCACAGTCCTGTGCAGGTTTATTCAATCAAATGTTTATTCACTTTGTTCAATGGGGTTAAATACCAGGTAAGTGTGCATAGGATTGATACTTAAATATGCACAATCCCATGCATGTTTAGACAGAAAAAGTCTGACAATTTCCAGAATATCCCCAGCCAGCATGGGTGGCTGGGGAATGCTGGGAATTATAGGACTTTTTATGTCTAAACGTGTGTAAGATTGTGCCCTAAGTTACAAAAATGGGATTGCTCATTTGTACCATAAGCTTCGTAAGCATTCCACTAGCACTCCAACCACTCCCATCTACCTATTGGCAGGGAATAAGCCTAGAGCTTTGACCTTGCTTCAAAGCTGGAAAGCCAACAAATTCCAAAGTGACATGTTTAATATTCCTGACGTCCATTCCGCAGTGGTTCAGAGCAAGACATTTAGTGTAGTAGCACCCACTATGTGAGATAATTTCCCCTCTGAGACCAGTCAAGCACCAACACTTTTTAATTTTAGGTGCATGTTTAGGCACATCTTTTAATGCAAAAGATGCAATGTATAATTTAGCCAATCATCTTATGCAGATGTCAATAAAATATATTCTGTGTACTGGTTTTATATGATTTTTTAATCATTGAATTCCATAGATGTGGATTTACACAAGATGCCCACTGAAGTTCCTCATCTCTATTTCCTACACTAAAATATAAAAATGTCGAAAAACAGCTTGTGGTAAGATTTAAAAATTCAAATGGCAATTTCTTTTTTTAAAAAAAACAACAGCTAAACTGTCATCTAGTAACTTAAGAAGTTACCTACCATGAATATAAAGTATTAATTTATACTAAACTTTTTCCCAAAATGTTTTTTTAGCAAGTACAAAAGGATTTGAACACATACGTTGTTTTACGAGACAGATTTAGCACAATACTGTACTTATAAATACTTGTAAATATAGACACGGAAATAAATAAATGGTGATTGATTCTCAGTATTCCAAGACAGAGTTAGGATCTGGAAACAAGGTGAAGGGAAAAGCTTGTGAAATAACCAAAAAAAAAAAAACACCAAACAAACCTAGAGTCAGAATGAATCAGTGACATTGAGGGCAGGGTGGAACTGACATTAGGGGCTGGTTCACACACTCATATTCATCACAATGAATGGAACATGACATGATGATTTGTACATGTGAATGAGCTACCACAGTCAACCGGTTCTTGTAATGCACCGCCATCCCTTTTCTCCAGTGCAAGGGTTTCTGAGCTGTGTTTGCCATAGTGGTGATAAAATGTTGTGCATGCTCTGATGCAAAATAGGTTTGATATATGCTTTATCAGACCACAGAATGCTTTAGAGGAGGGGTGGGCAACTCTGGGAGGTCAGGGGACATTTTTGCTCCCCACCCCACTCCCATGCGTGCATCCTTGTGGGTGCCAAAAACAAGAGGGGGTGGGGGAAAAGTAAAACTAAAAACAAAATGGCACCCAATGCTGCTATGGAGCACCCAAGAGGTCATAATTTGCTTGCTTGCAAGCTAATTTTGACCCACTGGGGACTCTGTAGCAGCTACAGAACACGCAAATTAGATTCCAAAATTGACCTTTTTGGTGTTCCATAGGCAAATCTTTGGGCATTTGCACTGGATGGCATAGATGACAACAGGGTTGTTACAGGTGGTGAAATGTTTGAGAAAATACCTTTGCTGATCAGATGGATTTTTGAATTCTGTGACTTTGATGGTGTATTTACAGTAGCATCAGTATCCACAGGGATGGTGTCTCTTAGGCATGGAAGCGCCTGGTAAAAAATTGGGTAAACTTCTACCGTGTTCTTTGTATTTACTCCTGATTAAAAGATCTCTTATATTCCTCGTTCTTTTAAAGGAGGCCATAGTTTTTTCCTGGCTCCCTGGGATATGTAGGACAATGTGCCAGTGTCTCCTTATGCTCCCTTGCAGATGATTTGTTATATGGTCATACGTTAGACTACAATTGATTCGTTCTGGGGCTGTTTTATTCTTTTTTGATAAAAGCTCTGATTGTGGTTTCGCCACAGCCTTTTTGAGGCCTTGTGAAATTACAGCATCAGGATACCCTCTTTCTTTTAACGGCATGAACAGTGTCTGTGATTCCTGTCTGAAATCTGATGTCTTGGAACAGTTGTGTTTAAGTCTTAGAAACTGTCCATATGGGAGATTAGTAGCCTGGATGTATTTTTATTTGGGGAAAGTAATGTAAAGGTTGGGGGGGGGGGGGTCTTGCTGAATTTTTTTGTAGGGGGTAGCTGGGAGGGCTGTGGGAGTCAACCCCTGTTTTAGTGAATTACTCCGACATCAAAAATAATTGATGGTATATGCATGAACGTAAGATTGATTGAAATGGGAAAAAAATGGATTTTTATCTAACCAGAAATGAAAGAAGTTGAAATTGCCAAAATCTAAGCTCCCTAAATGGAAAGAAAATTGATTAGCAAAATCAGCTACGCAATGGAAAACTGATGCAAATACATAAATGAGACAAGAACAAAGAACATAAACAAGTATTTGAAGCAAGAGAATCAATAGGAATATGGAAGGATTAGTGACTGGGTCTAAAAAAGATTTTTAGTTCAAAGTGGGTGATATGTTATCAAACTCTTTCAGTGTCAAAGTACAAAATGTTTTCCATTTTCTCCAAAGTATGATATTAGCATCTAAACAGCTACAGGGTTTATACCTTTTATGCCTCAAAAACAATTGCACGGGTACAGCTATATATAGCCCTCTGAAAACAATTGTGTACAGGCTGCAGCAAACAACAAATCACTGTGTATGTCAGTTTCATTTGTTCTCAGAGTAGAAAATGAGCTGGGGTCAGACAGCTTGTCATTGCTATCTATGCTGTGACAGAGTAGCTTCCCATCATGAAAGGAGAATCCAGGACACTGTTTTCCATTTTTAATGAAGATCTAGAACAGCCTTCGCCAACCTGGTGCCCTCCAGATGTTTTAGACCAATTCCCATCAGCCCATCAACCAGCATGGTCAGAAATGTTGGATATTGTAATGTATAACATTTGGAGGGCACCAAGCTGATCTAGAATACTATTCTAAACCCAAGAACATTCATACAATATGGCTCATAAATGCACATTTATCACCTGATGACCGCAACAGCAAGTCATCCTTATTAGGGATGTGCACTGACCCCCCGGATCGGATCGGATAGCGGATCGGAATCGGACCTGGGGGGTCGGATCGGATCGGATCGGATCGGAGGCTGGTCGGATCGGATCGGACCAGATGTCCGATCCGGATCGGACGCCATTTTGAATGCTTTTTCCCATAGCCAAGTATTGTTTTACAAAAACGCCTATAACTTTTTCATTTTTAAAGATAGAAGGATGAAACTTGGGTACATTGTAGACTGGTTAGGGGTAGTTGTCTGTGAGAAATTTCAGAAAGATTGGTGCATGCATTTTGTGGCAATTAATTTTTTAATAAATACCCAGGAATGCCTATAACTTTGTCATTTTTAAAGTTACACACATGAAACTTTGCCACATTGTAGGGGGTACCTTGGGACCTATGTGTGTGAAATTTCAGAAACGTAGGTGCTTGTCTTGTGTGGCAATTAATTTTTAGAAAAATGGGTAGTAGTGGGGTAAATACAGTTACGCCTCCCATTTTTTTATTTTTGAAGATACAAACAGGAAACTTGGGCACATTACAGGTACCACTTGCCTTGATATGTGTGTGAAATTTCAGAAACATTGGAGCTTTCCTTGTGTGGCAATTAATTTTTGAAACAATGAGGAAAGAAACACCTATAACTTTGTCATTTTTAAAGTTACACACATGAAACTTTGCCACATTGTAGGTGGTACCTTGGGACCCATGTGTGTGAAATTTCGGAAACGTAGGTGCTTGCCTTGTGTGGCAATTAATTTTTTAATAAATACCCAGGAATGCCTATAACTTTGTCATTTTTAAAGTTACACACATGAAACTTTGCCACATTGTAGGCGGTACCTTGGGACCTATGTGTGTGAAATTTCGGAAACGTAGGTGCTTGCCTTGTGTGGCAATTAATTTTAGAAAAATGGGTAGTGGTGGGGTAAATACAGTTACGCCTCCCACTTTTTTATTTTTGAAGATACAAACAGGAAACATGGGCACATTACAGGTACCACTTGGCTTGATATGTGTGTAAAATTTCAGACAGCTGGGTCCAGGCATGTGGTGGCAAGGTATTTTTGAAACAATGAGGAAAGAAACGCCTATAACTTTTTTATTTTAAAAGTTAGAAGTCTGAACATTGCTCACTTTGTAGATGGGTTAGGGGTAGATATGTGTCAGAAATTTCAGAATGATAGGTCCAGGCATTTGATGGCTATGGAATTTTTAAATTACATGTTTCAAAAAAATTTCTACAGAGGCCAGGTCTTCCCCTCCCGCTTCCCGCGAAGAAAAGGAAACACTCTCTCGTCTCGATCCCTTTGATCCTTGGTAGTATCCATTACAGGGCTCGTGTCTGCTTGAGTACAAAGTGAAAGCAGACACGAGCCCTGTAATGGATACTACCAAGGATCAAAGGGATCGAGACCAGAGTGATCCTTCCTTGCACGCATGGCTGCAAAACTCAGCTAGGCTCAGCCGTTCTGCTTGAAAAGTGAAAGGAGGAAAGGAAACACGAGCCCTGTAATGGATACTACTAGCAACTTCAAAGGGATCGAGACGAGAGAGTGTTTCCTTTTCTTCGCGGGAAGCGGGAGGGGAAGACCTGGCCTCTGTAGAAATTTTTTTGAAACATGTAATTTAAAAATTCCATAGCCATCAAATGCCTGGACCTATCATTCTGAAATTTCTGACACATATCTACCCCTAACCCATCTACAAAGTGAGCAATGTTCAGACTTCTAACTTTTAAAATAAAAAAGTTATAGGCGTTTCTTTCCTCATTGTTTCAAAAATACCTTGCCACCACATGCCTGGACCCAGCTGTCTGAAATTTTACACACATATCAAGCCAAGTGGTACCTGTAATGTGCCCATGTTTCCTGTTTGTATCTTCAAAAATAAAAAAGTGGGAGGCGTAACTGTATTTACCCCACCACTACCCATTTTTCTAAAATTAATTGCCACACAAGGCAAGCACCTACGTTTCCGAAATTTCACACACATAGGTCCCAAGGTACCGCCTACAATGTGGCAAAGTTTCATGTGTGTAACTTTAAAAATGACAAAGTTATAGGCATTCCTGGGTATTTATTAAAAAATTAATTGCCACACAAGGCAAGCACCTACGTTTCCGAAATTTCACACACATGGGTCCCAAGGTACCACCTACAATGTGGCAAAGTTTCATGTGTGTAACTTTAAAAATGACAAAGTTATAGGTGTTTCTTTCCTCATTGTTTCAAAAATTAATTGCCACACAAGGAAAGCTCCAATGTTTCTGAAATTTCACACACATATCAAGGCAAGTGGTACCTGTAATGTGCCCAAGTTTCCTGTTTGTATCTTCAAAAATAAAAAAATGGGAGGCGTAACTGTATTTACCCCACTACTACCCATTTTTCTAAAAATTAATTGCCACACAAGACAAGCACCTACGTTTCTGAAATTTTACACACATAGGTCCCAAGGTACCCCCTACAATGTGGCAAAGTTTCATGTGTGTAACTTTAAAAATGACAAAGTTATAGGCATTCCTGGGTATTTATTAAAAAATTAATTGCCACAAAATGCATGCACCAATCTTTCTGAAATTTCTCACAGATAACTACCCCTAACCAGTCTACAATGTGCCCAAGTTTCATCCTTCTATCTTTAAAAATGAAAAAGTTATAGGCGTTTTTGTAAAACAATACTTGGCTATGGGAAAAAGCATTCAAAATGGCGTCCGATCCGGATCGGACCTCATCGGATCGGATCGGATCGGATCGGAGGTTGTCCGGATCGGATCGGATCGGATCGGATTTTCCCGATTTTGGGTCGGATCGGATTCGGATCGTGGATCGGATCCGATCCGATGCACACCCCTAGTTTTAACCTTTTTATCTTTTACTGTTTTATTTCTTCTGTTCAGTGCTCCGGAATCTGCTTCAAATATGGAGTGGTATACGTATTTTGTAAATAAATAAATAAATATTATCAGACACAGGCTTTTTCTGTCCTGTTTCTGCATCAGTCCCTGATTACTTCTTTCCTTTTTAAAGTCTGCACAAAAACCCATCTGCCCCAGCCAGCATGGCCAATGCCCAGGAATGCTGGGAGATGTAGTCCAACATCTGGAGGACACTAAGTTGGAGAAAGCTGCCTTGACAGACCACTTTCACACATACCAGTCTGCCAAGCTTGCACTTTGAGGTCAGCTGACACAAGCTCACCAGTGAACACCATCAGGCTGGTAAGAACAAAGGAGAAGATTTATTTATTTTCAGTGGTAACCTCATGGTTGTGGAAGACACTGCCAACTGGGTTGTATGAGACCCATGATGTGGGGTTTTCCAATGCAAATTAGGTTAATAATTAGGGAATAATCCTATGCAAATTAGATTTTAAAAAATTAAAGCACACTTAATGTGATTTAAATATGATATTATGTAGAAACGTTTATTGGAATATTTGTAAAAACTTAAAGCATGGATTTTTGTTACATTGTTTAAATTTATAGGAAGTAAGAAATAAACAGAGTTATTGAAAACTGTTGAAACGACAAATGTTAGCAACCCAAAATTTGTAGGGGCACCTTCAGTTTCGCTGTCACTATTTATTAGCTCCATATACATGTATTTCAATGACATATAGGTATTCGCTCTTACATATGTGCTAAGGGAAATCACCTGAAAAACATTCATGACAACTTTGAAACTGCCAAGCTTAACTACTACTGTATTTGTAATTGGCACACATTCATTTTTACTAATAAATGACTGAACTGGAAAGTTTCTGCAGAAAAATAAAGCATTGGGAAAAAATTTAACCTGACATCACTGGTGAGGCCTTGTCATTACAGACCTTTTGGTATTTTCATAACAGAGGTGTTTATGGGCCACTGAATTGAATTAATTTTAGCTACTGTTTTCTAATTATGTGTTGCAGTTTTGCATTTCACTGAACAGTTCATTTTAGTTTTGAGGTGGTTTTTATTAATGGTTGACTTGGTATTGTTTTATTATGATGACTTACGATTATATTAGGTTTTGGAAGACATAATAAGAGGTGGGTTTTTTTTCCCTTCTTAAAAGTGACATACAAATATTTTAAATAAATAACAGAACAATCCTGTGGTGCCTGAGAGAGCACCTCAGGGAGCATATTCCCCCTCCTGAGGCTGTAGACTCTCTTAACACCTCAGGAGGAGGATCCAATATTGTATCCTTCTTCCTCACCCTCTTCCCTTGCAGCTGCTACAGAAAGGACCATAGAGACCTTGGATAACTTTGTAGAGGTCAACAAAGATACAGGATTGTGGGCTAGGAAGGGAGAAAGCCAGGATCTGCAGGATCCTATGGCCTCTCTGTCTCCATCACCGACCACCATGAATAAGTTAGCTAGATGGGCTCAGAGGCCCATCTAGCTGAATTTGTTTTTATTTTAGGAGGGACCAGATTTGCTTTATTTGTTTCTTCTGTCCTGTGTTATCAAAAGGTTATCTACCATTAACATACATACTCCTGTGAGGGAGAGTAAGTGGAAACTTTTGGGCATGTTCTATTACATTGTTCTTTTCCTCAAGAAATCCACTGAATTTTATTACACCTATTTTACAAAAAATGCCAGGCGGATGAAATTAATTTTATCTTTCTGTTCTTCTTTCAAATCAGGATCCTCTGATTACAGTTAATATGGCCAGGTTTTGTGCAGCTGCCAGTGCCTGCCACAAATTTTAGTAAAATGGTACTATTTCAACCGTGTCCAGTGTCGTTTAGTCTTTTTGAGTTTCTATGCGATGATCTATGTTGTGTGAAAGTATTGTACATTTTATGTGCTTATCCATGATCATAATAAATCTATCTATCTATCTTCTGCCCTGCCCAACTCTTGCCAAAAGGGAATAGTTTAGACAGAGAGCTCTGATCTAAAATTCTGTAAACATTATTTCAAAACATTATTTTACTGTCTTTTTATTGCTGTTCTATACTTTATAGGAGTGCTATATAAAGGACCTGATCTGCCTCACAAACCACTAGTTAGCAGATGCCTGCTATCACTATTCTAATCCCTTATTGCAAACACAACCATGGCCATCCAAATTTCCTATGCACCTTGACAGAGTTGAGTGATATGGGCACATAGGAAGGCATAAAGTTACATCTTTTCCTTAATTGCAAGAATTTTATCTGAACCAAAGCCCAAAGTCTTTCATAAAACTGGAGAAAATGACACAGGAGTATCATGTTATTAAATCAATCCTTGCATCAATTTCTCTTTAGTGCACAGTGTCGCTTTTTATTCTGACAGCTTGTTGTTTCAGATCCCGTTTGGAACTGAGTGAAAAATGTAGTGATAAAAGGGAAAGTTTGAAATGATGTATAGCTCTTTACTTAAGTTCTGCTTTGTGCTTTAATTAGGAATCTTACTAAGGCCTGCACTTTGAAAGGCCATATTTTATTTCATGTTTTCACATATTCATTCTGAAGAAGCTGTAAGAATTTCAAGTCTGGGTGGAAACATAGTTTCAAGCATTTTTTTTCAATATACTGTAACAGACAACATTTGGAATTTAACCCTAACACTTCTGCCACATGTTGCATAAATGGAAACTGTTTAGTGTTGTTTCATGTTTACTCATAAAGAACTAGACATTTATTTTTTTATTATTATTATTACATGAACTGTGAGAGAAAAATATCTTGGGGTATACTTCTAGGTTGTTGTTTTTTCTAAAAAATATATATCAAGTTATGGGAGAGCCAAGTTCTGTCCAAACATTAAAATCCAAAGCTATGTTTAAATTTCTGGATTTTCTTTTCTTTCCTTCTAGTCCTATAAATGACCACAAAGAGAGAGAGAGAGAGAGAGAGAGAGAGAGAGAGAGAGAGAGAGAGAGAACTTTAAAAATCTGCAGGATTCTCCCCCCCTTTTTGGGGGGGGAGTACTGCTACTACTGTTTCCTTACTGAGCTGGGTGTGACTATAAGGCCATTGTAGTATACAGCTGTCATGAAAGTTCACACTAGTTTTAGAGGAAGATTATCAACAGCGGCTTTAGAAATACGTATTTTAGTTTCCATTGCCCTCTCTTGAAATATCCTTCAGTTGGTGCTGTATGCCCTACGTGATGACATCATGTGCTCAAAAATGATTGGCTTTCTAGAGCAATCTGAAATTAGCTGGGATCACCTATGTAACTAACTCAGGAAGTATTGCTTTCATTCTCAACTGTGCTTGTCCTCAATGACACCATATAGTTAAATCACAGGCTATGTAATATGATGCCACTCCATTCACAATGTGATCCTCAGTTGTCTTGAATCACCGATGTAACAAACCCAGGAAGTAGGAAGAACCAATAACTATTATAATTTTTGCCAAAACAGCACTACACAGTGCAAACAATGGCAGCAAATAGGATTTTGAAAGGGTGAATACTTTCACAGTTAAGAGTTTTTGGAGAAATATTTTTACTCATCCCAAAGCAATATTTTCGATCCACAAATGGAAATAGAAGAGCACCAGGAACAGGCATTGCAACGTGTTTTATCTCCAAGCCTCTTTTTGTTCTTTATGCTAATAAATAACACATTACTTTTTTTTATTACAGCAAAGCACAAAAGTACTCTGTAGTAATAAAAAATAATATCTAGCATTTACGTTCTTTCAGTGAGCACAGGATGTCATACATACATTATTTCAGCAATCCTCATAGCTCTGTGAAGACGTTGTGGAGTAAGGTATATTCTGTTTATCCATAGTATATTTGTTTATTCATAATATTGGTCTTGCTGGTAGAAAATGTAGTTGGCCACTTTCTGAGAAAGTTGGGTCACTGGAAATACATTACATCCAGGGCAGGATCTTCACTACTGCTTTAAAACAGTTTATAACAGTAGTGACAACTGTTGGGGCCCAGGACACACCCCATATACAGTTTTCAAACTGTTTTCAAAGTGTCATATCCTGCTTGGTGTAGAACTGGTCCAGGTTTCAGCAGCTGCAATGGCACGAATACCTTCCGGTTTCAGTTTTAACGTCTCGTGCTGACCTATAAAGCTCTAAATTGGGGTATACAATGTTTTGGCCCTGAGGGGGAAGCATGTGCACACCTGAATGCACAGGGTGAGGTGAGACACACAAACACACATGCTGGGGTGAGGGACACACAAATACATGCACACACAAACTGGAAGGGCAGCCTGGATTCCTGCTTTGGTGCCACCAAAGCAGGATGCCTTTGGGTTGCCTTGGGCCATGCTTTTGGATCATTTCACATTAGTAAGGGATGGTAAATACCATCATGGGGGCAGATGCGGTGTGTGTGTGGGGTAATGTGGGCCACCAGAAATGGCTTAGTGGGCCACATACAGCACACAGGTTTTTTATTTTTATTCATGTAAAAGGGTTGCACTGTTTGCACCCCTGCTGCAAACACTCTGAATTATGTGACTGTCTCTGACTCTTGTTTTCCATCATGACTCATAAGGTCAACCAGGGAAGTCCTTTTAAGTTCAACATCCTTGCATCTAACCAAACATCCTGCAAGGAGGTGGAGCATCCCCACAGCAACCTAAAGCCTGAGGCCTGGTCAACATAAGCAGGAGGATGAATTAATTAATATAAACCTGAAGTGAACTTTATCACTCCACGGTGCAATGAAATATTTCAGTGGGTTACCGCAAGGGTTGCCAGTTTAGCTGGAAATAAATGTAAGAAGAGCCCTACAAAATCACTTTAAGGAGACTAGATATGGGGAGAAATTTGACTGTGAATAATTTCACACTTTCAAATCAGTTATCATTTGAAATTCATGCTTTCACACTCAAAGTCCACTGAGTCATCCACTCAGAAAATGCATGCAAATATCCACATAGTGGAAAGGTGCACACAAAATGCATATATTAGAGAAAAGAACATTAAAAGCACATCACATTTGGAAAATTGCTTGCAAAAATATGTATATTAGGAAACACTCTGTACAAACTACATGAGTTATGAGGAGTGTGCACAGAAACACATACATATTTTCTTGCGATCTTGATCTCAATGTTCTGCCATGAACAGCACTTAAGATTGGAAAATTGCTGAAGTATATTTCTTAGATATGGTAACTGGTATATAAATTGATTAAACAAATACAAATAAATAATGACAAACTGAGAGAACTTACATCCACTCCTAATATAAAATCTAGGAGCTTCTCAGATGCTTTGTAGAAGCCCACTAGTAGGGCATCAAGACAACATTACTCAGTACTCGTTCTGAATCTGAATATTCTATTTAGCTATCAAAATTAGGGATGTGCACTGGATCGGACCCGATCCACGATCCGAGTCCGGTCCAGTGGGAAATCGGATAAATTATCCGATTTCCGATCCCGCAGCTGGATCGGCCGATCCAATCCGAACCGGTCCGAAAAAGCTCCGAACCGGTTCGGTGGATCGGCGGATCGGCGGGCGCCCACTGGCGCCCACCGCCGCTTCCATTGGTGGGCGCCAGCGGGCGCCAGCCGATGAAAGTGGACAGCGGGGGGGGGAGGAGGGGGGCACTTACCTTCTCGGCCCGGTGGCTCCCATCCGGCGCCGGCGCCTACTACTACTAGCAGGCTCCGCGGCCTGCTCTAGGGTGGCGCGCCGGGTGATGTCATCACCCGGCGCGCTACTCTAGAGCAGGCCGCGGAGCCTGCTGGTAGTAGTAGGCGCCGGCGCCGGACGGGAGCCACCGGGCCGGGAAGGTAAGGAGGGGGTGCGTGGAGGGGAGGAGGGGGCGCGCGGAGGGGGGAGGGGGGCCCTTACCTTTCCGGCCCGGCGGCTCCCGTCCGGCGCCGGCGCCTACTACTCCCAGCAGGCTCCGCGGCCTGCTCTAGGATGGCGCGCCGGGTGATGTCATCACCCGGCGCGCTACTCTAGAGCAGGCCGCGGAGCCTGCTGGTAGTAGTAGGCGCCGGCGCCGGACGGGAGCCACCGGGCCGGGAAGGTAAGGAGGGGGTGCGTGGAGGGGAGGAGGGGGCGCGCGGAGGGGGGAGGGGGGCCCTTACCTTTCCGGCCCGGCGGCTCCCGTCCGGCGCCGGCGCCTACTACTCCCAGCAGGCTCCGCGGCCTGCTCTAGGATGGCGCGCCGGGTGATGTCATCACCCGGCGCGCTACTCTAGAGCAGGCCGTGGAGCCTGCTGGAAGTAGTAGGCGCCGGCGCCGGACGGGAGCCGCCGGGCCGGAAAGGTAAGGAGGGGGTGCGTGGAGGGGAGGAGGGGGCGCGCGGAGGGGGGAGGGGGGCCCTTACCTGCCCGGCCCGGCGGCTCCCGTCCGGCGCCTGCGCCTACTACTCCCAGCAGGCTCCGCGGCCTGCTCTAGGATGGCGCGCCGGGTGATGTCATCACCCGGCGCGCTACTCTAGAGCAGGCCGCGGAGCCTGCTGGAAGTAGTAGGCGCCGGACGGGAGCCGCCGGGCCGGAAAGGTAAGGAGGGGGTGCGTGGAGGGGAGGAGGGGGCGCGCGGAGGGGGGAGGGGGGCCCTTACCTTTCCGGCCCGGCGGCTCCCGTCCGGCGCCGGCGCCTACTACTCCCAGCAGGCTCCGCGGCCTGCTCTAGGATGGCGCGCCGGGTGATATCATCACCCGGCGCGCTACTCTAGAGTAGGCCGCGGAGCCTGCTGGAAGTAGTAGGCGCCGGCGCCGGACGGGAGCCGCCGGGCCGGAAAGGTAAGGAGGGGGTGCGTGGAGGGGAGGAGGGGGCGCGCGGAGGGGGGAGGGGGGCCCTTACCTGCCCGGCCCGGCGGCTCCCGTCCGGCGCCGGCGCCTACTACTACCAGCAGGCTCCGCGGCCTGCTCCAGGGTGGCGCGCCGGGTGATGTCATCACCCGGCGCGCTACTCGAGAGTAGGCCGCGGAGCCCGCTGGTAGTAGCCGCCGGCGCCGGACGGGCCGAGAAGGTAAGTGGCGGGGAAGGGGGCTTACCCCCCCCCGGAGCCGTCCGCTTCTATCCGCTGGCGCCCGCGGGCGCCAGCGGATGGAAGCGGGCGGCCCCAGGGGGGTAGGGAGCGCGGGGGAGGGGGTTTACCTGCCGGGGCCGTCCACAGCGGACGGCCCCGGGGGGGGGGAGGGAGTTAGGCCCCCCCTTACCCACCCGCCGCCATTTTTTCCTCATAGACTTGCATTGCAATGCAAGTCTATGGGGAAAAAAATGGCGGCCGATCCAAAAATTTACGATTTTTGGGTCGGGATCGGACTCGATCCGGTCCGGGGGGCCTCCGATTTTGTCCGAACCGGTCCGGGACAAAATTGGAGGTCCCGATCCGGGTCCCGATCCGATCCGGGGGGTCCGTGCACACCCCTAATCAAAATTAATAAACACTGATAAGAGTGTGCTCCATGAGATGATGCTTACACCTCACATTCTATGCAAATAAGGTGACAAATAAATGTTAATGATAAATAAAATACAATAAATAAAAAGCCTATAATTTACAAAACATAAAAAGGTTAAGGCTATACAGTTCTCTACCAAGCAACAAAAAGCAGGGAAATTTTCATCAAAGGCTCACAGCTAATAACACTACACCCTCCATATAGAGGCAGAACGTGTACTGATGAAATTATCATTCTCCCAAAGCAGATAAATCATGTGGATAGGATGGAGAATATAATATGCAGGAGTGACTCTGGGGTTGTGGGAACCTGATGGTGAACAACTTAGGGCCACCTAGTTCCCTTTTTTTAAAGAGGCCTTCCCCAGCCTGATGGGTTACAGACATGTTGGACTGGAACTCCCATCATTGGTAGCCAGCATGACCATTGGCATCCTCTTTTTCAGAATGTGCACACTAGAGGACTTCCCCGTTACTTTCAATGTCTTCCACCCACATTGTTTCAACTTTTTGCAACTGATAAGTAATACAAACCATTATAGTCTAGCAAAAGTATTCCTAATGAAAATAAATGTTAAAAAGAAATCTGAAATTCTATTTAGTGGGACTCACTGGGAGACCCTTGCGTGGCCAGGAGGTTAGAATTTAATGCATTCTCTATGCCTAAATCTTTGCTGTACCCAGGACCAGGAGTTTTACTCAGTATCAGGTGTGTGTTACCAGTAACCTCACTGTGGGGTGGGCTTGTGAAGTATGCCATGGCATCCTGGCTTAAGAATGACATCTGTGCTGATTCTGGGGTTTCTCAGCAACAGAAGGGATGTGTGAGTTTATGTATCTGTTTTCTTACCTCTTATGTTGTGTGTGATTTATTCTCCTCCTTTGAATAAACCAAGTTTAAAGAGGATTAGAGGAACTTTCCAGTATGTGCATTACCTAACCTGAATCCTTATGAACCTCTGCCTCTCTTGCAGTACACCATATATATATATATATATATATATATATATATAAAATCTGGAATGAATTCATTTGGATTAATTTTAATTTATATTGTCGCGGCCCAATCACAGCAGAGACACTTTCCAGGTTTCAAATACACCTTTATTTTGGTATAAAGGATATGTCACGACGGAGAGCCCACCTTAGACAAAGCGCAACTCTTTAGCCAAAGTGCAACTCTGCCCTGCCTGGGTGTGACAGCTGTTCATGTAGACATGAAACGACTGAGAGTGTGCAGAGTATTCAACAGGAAATTCTACCGTAACCACAATTGGTTGTCAGGGGCAATGGAATAAAGAGGATGGCTCAGTTCGGATGACACAATAAACAACTGGTGTGGGGGAAACAATAATCAGTTGCTTTGACTATTGTGTCATCCGAATGCTGCCATAGTCAACTCAGCACTGATCCTCATCCACACCACAGTTGATTATTTATTACCATGTTGTGTGGTGAGTACCCCCTAGGGTTAGGGTTAGGGTTAAGGTTAGTCGACCCACCATTGACTATCGTGTCGTCCGAATTGAGCCGATGTCTAATCTAAACCACAGTCTTCCCGTTTGCATGGTGTGTGGGGGCGTGGGTCGTCTTGTGATACACACAGACAGAAAATTTTTAAAATTGCTTTCTTGACATTTTTGAATGCCCACTGTCTGACCTTCCTCAGGTTGGTAAAAACATGGCTTCCCTTATGTCAAGATGTGGCTGTGGCTGTGACAGTATTTATTAAATCTGAATTCAATATGAATGAGGCTCTGGTGTTTAATCAAAACAAATAAATACAATAGGAATAGGAGTATGAGTGAGGCTTGCACTCAAAGCTCAGTCCACTTTATTCCCATTCCTAAGGATCATCAGTTGGGGGAGGGGTAATTGGGTTTCCCTACTGTCATGTACTCTTGCTCTGCTCCCTGCTTCACTTCCACATTGGGGATGAGCTCAAATTACATGGGGGAGTGTGCAGAGACCATGTGGCCCCTACAGAGAAATGGGAACAGCACTGTTTGTAATTTGAACCTTCCTGCACATGGGAGCAAGTCCTGACTTATTATTTCTTTTTTTAAAAAAGTTGGGTTTTCTGTGGCTTATGCTAAGATGCAAAAACAGGGAACTGGTGCAGGAGATGCATGGCAGGATCACTGTGTTGTTGAAATGACCAGTGAAGATCCGTAAGTAGCAAGTCATGAGTCTGATGATGCTTCAATAGTGAACCTCCCCCCACCCATTCAAATGGAAATAGTATGCATTTTGCTGTACATTTTTTAAAGTGCACACCCAAATGTGAACTTTTCCCCATTGACTAAAGTGTGAAAATGCACATGTTTAAAGTCCACATTTGCTAAAGTATGCATTTGAGAATAAACACTGCAAGCTTGGGAATATGCCCCAAATGGCTGCAAACTGTGTCTCTGTTTGTATCTGGGGGTGAGAATGGGGAAAGTTCTGATCTTAAATGAATGGAAATGACATTCTCATACATCCCTATGAAATAAATAAACATAGCTAATATGTGGTATAATTTAAATTATAGGTGCTTGGGGAACATTGCTCAGCCTCATGGACTCTCCAGTATGGGGTCCCACAGGGGTCAGTTTTGTCCCCCATGCTGTTCAACATCTACATGAAACTGTTGAGTGCAGTCATCCAGATGACACACAACTCTATTTCTCCTTTTCATCTTCATCACGTTAGGCTGTGTATGTGCTGAACCAGTGCTTGGCTGTAACAATGGACTAGATGAGGGCTAACAAACTGAAACTCAATCCAGACAAGACTGAGATGCTGTTAGTGGGTGGTTCTGCTGACCGGATGGAGGGTGTTCAACCTGTTCTGGATGGGGTTGCACTCCCCCTAAAGGAGCGGGTTTGTAGCTTGGGGGTTCTCTTAGAACTATCTCTGTCATTTGAGGCTCAGGTGGCCTCAGTGACACGGAGGACTACCAACTTCGGTTGGTGGCCCATCTTCGCCCCTATCTGGACCGGGATAACCTGACTTCAGTTGTCTATGCTCTGGTAATCTCCAAGTTGCTGCCTTTGAAGACGGTTCAGAAGCTGCAGCTTGTGCAAAATTTAGCAGCCAGATTGATAACAGGAACCAGAAGGTTTGAACATATAAGGCCAACTCTGGCCCGCTTGCATTGCCTGCCTGTACGTTTCTGAGCCCGATTCAAGGTGCTGGTTTTAACCTATAAAGCCTTACATGGCTTGGGACCACAATACCTGATGGAACGCTTCTCCCGACACAAACCTACCCGTATACTATGATCAACATTTAAAGTCCTCCTCCGGGTGTCTACTCTGAGGGAAGCTCGGAGGATGGCAACAAGGGAGAGGGCCTTTTCAGTGGTGGCCCCCCAATTATGGAATGATCTCCCCGACGAGGCTCATCTGGTGCCAACATCGTTATCTTTTCGGCTCCAGATCAAGACTTTTCTCTTCTCCCAGACATTTAACAACGTACGTTGAGGGTTTTGTTGTTGTTTGACCCAGAATAGTTGTTTTAAATGGATATTGCATTTATAATCTATTTTATGTTTTTTTAAAATTTTGTATATATATATTTTAATATTCAATGTTTTTAATTTTTGTAAACCGCCAAGAGAGCTTCGGCTATGGTGCAGTATATAAATGCAAATAATAATAATAATAATAATAATAATAATAATATATTGAAGGAAAATACACATATCAGTATTTATATGTTATTTAAAGGAATATCTATGTATTAACCTAAGAGCATTGAAATTTGAAAAAGAATATAATACCTTTAACTTAATAGTTTATAACAAAATGTTGTTGTTGTTGTTGTTGTTTTTTAAAAAAACCTGACTGCTAGCATGCAAAGAAGAAAAATGGAAGTTTCAAAATCATATCAAAGAAGTCTTCCTTCTTTGAATTGTTCATTCTGCTCTTTATTATTTTCATGGAGGGAAAAAAAGAATATGTTGCTTTGAAAGTTTGCATTGCATAGAGTCTATGCTCTATTTGTGGTTTGATATGTGACTGACAGGGATGGAAGTGATATAAACAAAGTCTGAATAAAGGTTCAGTCTCTTAAAGTTCAACTTCCTTTTGAGCAATGTGAAGATGCAGTGGTCCATGAACTGGAAAAAAAAATCTTCAGGACAGACTACATGGCCAAGTTTTAAAATATAGTCCAAGATTTCAGTCCACCTTTAACCACTTTCTCCAGATCCAAAACTAGCAAAGAAGGGAGAGGTTTGTTCTAGAACTTTTCTCCCTGATGTCTTACAGTGCAATCGTATATATGCCTTTTCATAAGCAGGCCTCATTGTGTTCAATAGGACTTACTCATAGAGTATAGGATTGCAGCCATGTTGGGGCCTTTCAAAGGCTTACAAAAACCAGCATGTTTTGCTAGGCCTTTGTGCACTGTGATAGCTTCTGTTATTGTATGCTTCTATTGGTGACTGCTTTTGTTGACCTTTATGGCACTTTGCATGTATATTTCCTTATTTTATATATATTTTTTATGTGTCAAGCCACCTGAGGGCCACGGTTGCTACTTTCTGAAGTGGCTCCCATAGTTTCATGTTTAACAGCAGTTTCAGCTGAAGAAATTAGCAGGTGATAATATTTCTCTCTATGTCTTGAAAAGATTCACTTATTGGTACCTACTGATAAAACTGCTGTTCAAGGCAGAGAGAAGCAAGCCAGGTCTATTTTCCTGATCAGTTGGCCACGTCAGCAGAAAGGTGCCGTACATATTATATAAATAAATTAAGTTGAAGTAACCCATCACCATGATGCAACACGCATCTGATGGAGATGGAGGTATACTTTTGTGAGGATAGCTAGCATCTCATTTAATCTTGTGGCTAAAAAAATAAGCTAGTTAATAGTATATTATGTGAAATATACAGCTCCTTCTAAGGCTTTTCAAGGATCTCAAATAACAGCCTAGACACAAATGTCAAAAGGCCATTTGGCACTCTCCTAATTAGATTCTGAATGAGGGTGAACTTTTTTTTTATGTGACCAAACCTGTGCATCCCTGAAAGCAAATATGCCTCTGAAACGAGAAGCTTGCATCCTTTAATCTAGCTGAGTTCATGATACATCTAAACCAACCAATGCCCTTGGCATTGTTAACTGTCCTGTCAACTTTCTCTAGATAAACTGCTTGTGTATGTGGTGGTGCGGGTAGTAAAATATATGAAACCAATTATTTCACTTAAGATGATTTGTTCACTCCTTAGGCTTACCAGACAATAATATGCTGATATCTCTGCTGAAAACATAAACACACACACATGCTACCACTGTATTATTGAATTTTCCCATTTTAGAGATAAGATAACATGTATTCAAGCATACTTTTTATATCAGTAAAGAATGACAGGGCAAAATCTCACCAGAATTAGTCAGAGAACATCCTTCTCACTGAGACTGTAGACGTTTAATCATTCCTTCACTGTTCTGGGCAGCTGCACACTGACCCCTGAGACATCACCTGCTTCTGGTCTGTCAGCCACTGAGCTTTGTATTAAAGGGGGGGATACTCTGCATGCAGCTTTACCAAAAAGAAATGCCACTAGCTGTGACAACATCCCTAATTAGATGTTGAAATACTATTGCAAGGATTTGTCACTAGTGATTATTCATCTCCTTAATACTTCCTTCCAACAGAGCTGTGTTCCGGCTATTTAGGAAATGGTCAATGTCATTACCATTCCCTTAGGGGCTTATCCTAACACCTGGAGGGACAGCTGTTCGATTCCAGTTGTTCAAAACCAGAACTGCACAGGTGGGGCAGGGCAACCTTAATGCAAGAGGGAATGAAGAGTGAATATACACTAACATGAAATGCATTATGCCACTTCCAAGTTTGAAGAGATGAGGGAAGTTGTCACATGGATGTCTCTGGTATCGAACTGAAGCAGATTTGAGAGGAAGGGGCTATCATCCATTGGTGAATCATCCAAGGAATTCCGAGGAAGCCTAAAGAGTTTTAATAACTCTTGCCCTGTGGGGAAGAAGAGCAAGGGGGCAGGGACAGGCAGAATAAAAGTCAGGGCCTGCTCCAGTTCGATTCCCCTCCTTCAGGAGCAGGAAAATACCATCAGCCCTGTTGCCAGTCTTCTTAATTTTTTTTCTCTCTCTCTTCCCCCCCTTCCCCCCTTCCCTCCCCAATTCCTTTTCCTTCTATGTCATGTCTTTTTTTAGATTATAAGCCTGAGGGCAGGGACTGACTTCTTTGCTAATTGATTGTAAGCCGCTCCGAAAGCCGTTTTTGTGAGGAACGGGATAAAAATACGATAAATAAATAAATAATATTTGTTGTAGTTTTAGGTTGCAAGGGAGCTTATCAAATGCAAAAATACCACTCTCTAATAAATATTGCCTATTTTGTTATAGATTAAACTTATGTAAAGCTACCTTGAGAACTTCAGCTATTTTAAATAAATAAATAATGAAACTGAGTTTTGGCAAGCTTACACTTTTGGCAAGTGTAACCTTCTCATCCTACATGGTATTGCCAGTATGACATTACTTAGATGACATGATTTCTGGACTGAATGGAAAGATGGCTTGGAGTGATGAACATTACGCTGATGCCTTGGTGCTGGGTGGTACATAATCTCTGTCTGTCGGGCAGTGTATAGGCAAAACCAAAACTGATGCAAAAGCAAAATGGTCCACACCTTTGCTGAGGACACAACAATCTTATTCTAATAGTCCGACTGCCTTAAATTGCTCAAAAATAAACAGATCGTAAAGTGTAAATGAAGTTGACTTAAACTGCAAATGAGATTATGGCTGAGAAAACTGTGGCATGAAGCACTGGAGCATAATATTCAACCTTGCATAATATGATTGCTGACAAGAAATGGTCTGGGGGGAGGGGAATCATCACCCCTTATTACTCCAGCCATCTTCAAATGAGCAAACAATAATACTCATCTGTTGACAGCCAGGTGTGTGCCATAGGCCTTCTTGATTCATTAGATCAAAGCCCTTTGTCTAATCCATAGAAGCCTTACATAAATCCCTGTTCTGTTCAAAGGTTTTTCCTGAATTTGTCCTGATGCAGCAATCAAATCCGATAACATAATGTGATAGATGCAGCTATAGTCATGCTAAGAGCAGAGCCATTGAAATCAAAGGGGCTTCAGTTGATGGGTAAATCCCATCTCCTAGATTTCAATGGGTCTATTCTGACTATAATTATAGTTAGATCTAATCCAACAGGTGTTAATCTTAAATCTAAATTGCACTCTCAGAGTCTGTGGGTGAGGCAGTCAAATTCAGAAATGAGTAAATAAATAAATTAGAGATAGATGCAACATAGATAGATAAATGGACAGAGGAAAGATTTGTATAATCAAAGAATGAATAAGCAAAAATAATACACACACATATGATTCAAAACAAGTAGTAACCCTGTTTTATAAACAACAACAGGTGGAAAGTCGATCTTATCATTCACTGACTGCTGAAAGTCTCCTTGTGATTGTAATCTGAATAAGGGTGGTTAAAGAATGCAATCCTTGCAAAGTTAGGCTGACCATATGAAAAGGAGGACAGGGCTCCTGTATCTTTAACAATTTCATAGAAAATGGAATTTCAGCAGGTGTCATTTGTATATATGCAACACCTGGTGAAATTTCGTCATCATCACAAAGTTAAAGCTGTAGAAGCCCTGCCCTCTTTTGTATATGGTCAAGAGGACAGGGCTCCTGCAGCTTTAACTGTTGTGATGAAGAGGGAATTTCACCAGGTTCTGTATGCATACGAACAACACCCGCTGAAATTCCCTGTCCTTTGCAACTGTTAAAGATACTGGAGCCCTATCCTCCTTTTCGTATGGTCACCTATGCAAAGTTCAGTATGAACTGAACTGACCTGCAGTTCTTGGCCTAAAGAGAAGATTAGAATGTGGCTACTCATTCTCTAAAAGTTGTGATGCTGTTCTCTGCTAAAAAAACGAAAAAAAGAGAGAGAAAAGAAAATGTATCGAAATGCATTTAAAACACACATTTTGAAAGAAGATACATTCCAAAATACATATTTGAATGCATATTTGCATTTGTTTGTTTAAATGCAGATCAATGTGGAGACAGGAGGAGATAGACTATGGAGTGAACACATGTGAAAGTGACACAGCCTGATTCATCCATCCCTATGTGTGAACCAACCCAGATGGAAGTGGGTTTCACTCAAAGGCCTTCACAACGGGCCTGGCGTGCCTGGGCACGTGGAGGCCATTGCGGTTGGGGGTGGGGTGATGAGGTGGCGTGGGTGGCAGCCATTGGCTGCTCCCGTGGTGCCTCGTGGCAGGGAGGGGACTGAGGGAGTTTAAAGGCAGGCTCACCCCTCCCTGCTGCCTCTTTGTTTTTGCTGCTTCTCCTCGGTGCAGGACGAGCGGCTTCCTCGCAGCTCCTGGGGCCTTGGCGGCGGCGGCGGCAGTGACAATGCCCTGGCCTCAGAGGTGAACGGAGGGAACTGCAGAGGCTGGTTCCACGGAAACAGACAGGGCAGGGGGAGCGTGGCAACGGGGTACTTTTCCTCGGCTCCGGAGGCCTCGGAGGCGGCAGCGCTCGGTGCAGCACAGAACACAAGAGAGCTGTTCCTGGCGCGGGACGTGCTCGTCTTTTCTTCCGCACGTGGCCTTCAAGGCAGCGGCAGCAGCAGCAGCAGCATCAGTGGAGCAACGAGGCTGGGAGTAGCGTGACGCTCTCCTCCCCAGCGAAAAGGAAGCGGCCTCTCCTCGCGACTTCTGGAGCGACGGGAACGTCTTGGCCTTCTGGCCTTAGGTTTTGGAGAGCCGATAGGCCTCCATGGGGGCTTAAGCGGGCTTTCCTCCTCCGTTTTGGGGCGGGTAGGCTCTTCCTTGCCTGGTTGGGCCAGGAGTTGGATGGCTGAATTCAAAATTCCTCCCCTCCCAAGCATTTCATCCCCAGGGGCGTGTGGTGACTCTTTGTGAGGTGGGGCTATCTGAATACCAGCTCTGCTGAGTACAGGGATAGGGAGGGCCTACAATACTTTTGACCAAGCAATAGAGTTAATTCCTGGGAGTTTTGTGCCCTGGGAGACGAGTAAACAATCTGGCCAAGGACCCTTTGCAGGATCATTTCCAATAATAATTTATATATCCTATAGTGGTCATAGTGTTATAGCCTGAATCAGCCATGGCCAGTGGTAGCCAGGGGCTCTCTTAAGCCAGGGAGCAGGGGAAGGCCGTTTTGTCCTCCCTGGTGCTGGGTAGGGGGTCCCTGCAATGGCCAGAGGGGAGACGGAGACTAGGCAAGTCCTATATTCCCTCGAGTTTGGCTGGATATCAGCCACTGGCCAAACCATGGACAGTTGGTGACTCGGATTTTAGTTGGGCTGATTGCACGGTTTTAAAAATGTTTGGTGTGGCTAAGCCATTTAATTCCTGCAACAGTGATTTCTAGTTCAATAGGGCGATTATTAAGGATAGGGAGAATGTTTATTCTCCATCATCCACGTGCAGGTATTTCTTCAGTCAGTGCATAATTAAGTATGGAATTCACTACCACAAGACGTGGTGATGGCCACCAATTTGGACAGCTCTAAAAGAGGGTTGGAGAGATTTCTGGGGAGATGGCTATCAATGGCTACTAGTCCTGATGGCTAGGTGCTGCCTCCAGTATCAGAGGCATTAAGCCTATGTACACCTGTTGGTCCATGGCTGTCCTGCTTTGTCGGTCCCTGGTCAACCACTGGTTTGTATATTTATTTATTTATATTTATTTATTTATTGCATTTGTATACCACCCCATAGCCAAAACTCTCTGGGCAGTTTACATAAGACTGAAACACTGAAAAACAGTGGTTGGCCAATGTGAATAGAATGCTGTACCAGTTGAACCCTCAGTCCGATATGGCATGGCATGTCTTATGTCCTTAATTTTTAAACATCATAGGTTCTACCTTTGGCACCTCCATGTAATTTCAGAAACAGTATTGCTAGCGTTTTGGGGGTGTCACTGGCAGTCAGTGTTAGTTGGAGCTGGGCAGGATGGACCAAGATCTCACTCTTCCTATGTTCAGGAGCCTGGGGAAAACAATAGGGTAAGAGGCCCAGGGGCACATTTAGCGCTGCCTGCTGCAGCTACATTTGCTGAGACTGATCGGGGCAAAGAAGGGAGAACGTTTTTAAGTTCCCAGATCTTCACCAATAGGCAGTCTTGCTGACTGGAATCCTCAGATTTGGTGGTGTATCCTGACTTACCCTTAATTCTAGGCAGCCTAGAAGGAGTTGAGAAGGATGGAAGGGTAACCCCCCACCATATCAGAACCTCAAGAAAGTGAATACTTCACCCTGGGGCTATGAAGGGGCTGGAGGCATGATATCATTGTCTGTTTCTGTGCACCTGGATGTCATTTCAGGTTTCTGGAATTCCTTACATTAGGGACAGTCGGTTATATATTAGGAGGCACCATGCTGGGACCAAGGCTCAAGATATCCAAAGACTTTATGTTCATCTTGTTTAATTCAGCTGCCTAACTCAGTGTCCTCCCTTGGTATGCATATTCATCAGGGTGGCAACAATTTGGTTTGTTTAAAGGAAAACCCCTTATCAACACCCTTTGCCAACTTTTAACTGAAGGAGGGTAGTAACCAACAGGCCCTTCAGAGGGCCCACAAAAAGTCAGTACTGTAACTTTTAAGGAGTTACTTGAACATGGCAATTTATGTACCTTGAGCATGGTTTATTGGCTTTAAACCCCCAATCAAAGTATCATGAAAGGCTAATTTCACTTGCAAAGCAGAAGTCCTCAGGGCCTTCATCAGACATGCTGTAGGATCTTTCCCCCTGTGATACTACTCACTGATAGTAAGTGAGCTGACACAATTAAATAGTGCAGCAGTCTGCATAGTGTTAAACTCCCGATTTAAGGTTAAAACATACATTTATTGTGCTCACACAGGGTCACACTCCATGTCTTGCTGGACGTGGGGGATGTTGTTTGTTTTATCATATTATAGTCGGAGCAATCACATCTAGAGCCCTGCTTTGACAGGGTAGCTATTCAAGGGCAGGAGGTTTTAGCGTTAGGTGTGCATCAGGGTTGCCAGATTGCACGGCTGCTATTAGGCACTTAAGGGCATTTGTGTCTTGATTTTCTGCACGGATTGAGAGGGACCTCCTTCATTTGGAGTTTCCCTGTAGTTGCAGCTCTTGATTTGGCGACAACCAGTTCTCTAAATTCCGTGGTGTATGTTGCAACGATAACAGAAATGGTTACACATTTACACACCACTTTCATGCAGTCTAGGGATGTTGGCAATTTCCTTATTGCAGCGTAATACAGTCTGGCTTCATTTAATATGCTGATGCCAGGTTAAGCCAGCTGGTACAATGGCTTGTGAGTCCCCTCCCCAGTCCAAAGTAAGGGGAAAATACAGAGACTGGACAAGAGCATGCAGGAGAGTTGATGACTGTAGCTAAATTGGTCATGACACAATCCTAGCCAACAGCACCAGGCCCCCAGATTTCACACTGGCAGATCCCTTGCTTTCAGCGGAACAGACATTATAGACAGTATGGGCCTATTCCCATAGACTTTCTGCTGTCTTTCAGTGGGGGTCTCACAAGTGCAACTTTTGCTAGTAAGATGCTGCTCTTGCTTACGCGACCAAAGTATTGCGGGGGTGGGGGTGCATGATAATACCGTCTCATAAGGGTGGATTTTCTTGCAATCTACCAAAAGAGGGCAGCCTGGCTCCTTATCCAGGAACAGTGATTGCATGAGAAGGTGCAGCCCCACAGCAGAGGCCTTTTGCCTGAGTGCTCCAGGTAGGGGGGGCAGCCATGGCGTTTCCAACTAGGGAAGTGTATGATAGCAGATGGTTTGGGTCCAGGTTACCTGCGGGATCGCCTTCTCCCATACAATCCGCCCTGCACGCTCAGGTCCTCTGGGAAGAACTTACTGCAGTCGGCCAAGACTAGGCTGACAACCATTACCCAGAGGCCCTTCTCTTCTGCCGCTCCCAGACTGTGGAATGACCTGCCGGAGGAAACTCGTCAACTTAACAGTCTTTTAGAATTTAAGAAAGCCATAAAGACTGTTCTCTTCCGGCAGGCATATCCAGTGGAATTTTAGAATGTTTTAAGGATGTTTTTAGGATGTTTTAGGATTTTTATGCAGTTTTAATAATATGTGTCATGTTTTAATCAGTTTTATGTATTTTATCATGTTGTTGTTCCCCACCTCGATCCAGACAGAGAGGCGGGTAAGAAATAAATTATTATTATTATTATTATTATTATTATTATTATTATTATTATCTCAAGCAAGGCTTTATCCCTAAGTTGTCCCTGGTAGCCCTGGACTTTCGTGCATGATATTTGAAGTGAATTTGAGAATTATGGCCTCCCTCTCATTAAGGCGAGGTGGGCTTAACTAAACACCAAATACCATTTGTGGGCAATTGAAAGTTGGCCTGGCAACAGATGGGCTGCCAAACAGCTGTAATGTCTGGTGTTACACTGAATAGAGGTAAGCTGTTTACAGGATGCACACCACGTCTTCCTGCGCATATGCTCTGGCATCGTCTGTAAAGTTTTAACAACTCATGTCTTCAAAGATGACAGGTACCCACTTGAGCAGTAGCCCAGAATTGGGCAGCGGCCCAGAATTGCGATGTGATTATGTATGACTCACAAAGACGAGAAATCAAGTAGTGGCCCTTTATTCTGTCATCAAGACACTATGACTTTAACAACATTTCAGCTCTGGTCAGTTAATAAGGTTGCCCTGCAGGCCCTAGTTTTGGATGCTTGTCAATTTGGTACGCATTCTGTATGTATCAGCGCAGCATCCATGGAGGCATTTATCGTCTTTTCCTCATAACAGATCCAGACGGCTTGCAGATAGAGGTCTAAAGCATTCCGGTCTTACCTTAGTCAGCTGCAAAATAAAATAGAAATTTATATTACGTACGAACATATCCATGTTTACTTTAGATTCAAATGCAGGCCATACCCAGGTGTGAGTGATCATCAGTGGGCACAGCAGGATCTTCTGGGCCGGACAAAGGGCTTCCAGATCCAGCTTCGGGACACAGTGTGAATGAACCAGCGAGTATACAATGGCTGGGCAGACGTGGCGTGTGCTGGAAGCATCTACTCCCTACCTTATTCCATCTGAGATCAGTTGGTGTGTCCCTGGGCGGTGATGATTTGGGTCTGCTCGAAGGCAGAGCCTTTATCTTGGAAGCGATAGCCGATTTTAAGACAATTCGGCAGCGTTGGCCTGGCATTGTGATCTTTTGGGCTTGTATGTTGCCACGGATCAATTGGAAAGTGGGCAATGATCATCAGGCCCTGGAAAGTGTGCATAAGAAAGAAATAATCAAATGATTCATTTGAGCGGCAATGATTCGAGTCTTCTGAAAGGTAGAGCGCTGATATCACAAGCGGTAGCCGACTTGGAAACAGTTCGGCAGCATTAACCAGGCATAGCGATCATATGGTCTCATTTGTTGCCACAGATCAATCGGAGAGTGGGCAATGATCATCAGGCCCTGGATAGGGTGCATAACAAAGTAAATAATCAAAATTTTAAAGATCGGCTTAAGCACGGAGATCACAGTATTCAACCCCCTGCGATGGTGCTTGAGCAGAGGGAGCTATTGCGGTCGGATGGCGTGCATTTATTGGATATTGGTAACAATATAATTTTACATGATCTGCAGAGGGGTTTAAAAGAAGTTAGGAATAGTTGGGTGGGGGGGAGCAACTAAACAAGTGTTTTGTTGCTCCCTGTGGCAGGTAGGTGCGGGCATCTGGAGCGTCATAGGGTTGGTGAGCATTCACAGGCACTGTTTCGGTGATTGGTAATGCCTGAGGGCCCCCAGCTGTGAGTTTTACGGCCTCAGCCGGCGGGATAAGGGTTACCTTTAAGGCCAACCTTCCTCACCTACTCAGAGCTGTATGGCGCGAGGGGAGGTCGACATCGGAAGGCCTTCCTACCCCATAAGGGGCAGTCTGGGTTGTGGCGAACTGGGAAGTGCCACTTCACAGATGGTGAATGTCTCGCCCTGAAATATTTAGGATGCCCGCATAGGTTAACCCACTCTGCAGATCTTTAATAAAGTGGCCCTGTTTAAAATCCACTTCTGTGTGTTGCCTTGTTATTTCTCCACCCTCCATTACCCGCAATGGCTATTAGTTGTCGGTGATTATTTCTCTACAGAATTTGAGTTGCCCGGGGGAATGATTTCTGTAACTTACAGCTCTACCTCAAATTTCAAGGTGTCCATTCTGAGTTTACCAATATGTTAATGTGCAGTTATGCTTATGTGTTCTGTGTATCATAGAGTGTCTAGACTATTAGCAACAAATGAAATCTTTCTTTTTTTTCTTTTTTTTTTATAAGCACCAAGTATCCCTGGTTTAAATTAGTATGAATCTCAACTGGACATGCATATATGTTCAGCTAAAGTCAAATTGAATTTAGTCACACAGTTTGGCAGTTGGCTATCTATGCAATATGAAGTAAAATCAGTCTAGTTTTAAATTACCATTAATGCAATTCTACAACATTTGTGCATGAACTGTATGTATAATAATTTCCAGGACACATAATCTGTTGCCCTTATTTCAGAAAAAAAAAGTTATATACAGAAAATCTTCCAAATTCTATCAAATTAACCAAACAGAGGATTTTTTCTTTCTTTTTCTTTTCTTTTGTTAAAATCTAATCATCAATTAACACTAAAGGCCTTGTTTAAATGCTGCTTTTGGGTGGCGTTAATTGCATATTATGGACAGTATGCCAGATTAGTGGATGTTGAGTAAAGACATCCCGGGACTTTGATAAAAGAGTTAATAATATCACATTAAAGAAAAGCTTTAGGGGAAATCCCTTTTCTATTCTCTTAAAACATTTTTATAGCACATTTTCAGTAGTAAAAAAATCGCTAAAAATATTTATCATCTGACTGTTTGCCAATACCCAATACCTTTCATAGCTATTGCTTTGGAAATCTTTTTGCGTTTTAGTTATTCCTTGGGTTGCCACCAAATTCTTTTAAATATCAATATATCTTGCCTACAGTGTGGACAGAGTGCTGGACTATTTATTTATTTATTTATATTTTATTTCATTTCTAACCTGCCTCTCCATCAAGATCGAGGCGGGGAACAACAATAAATATAAATACAAAAATCACAAAATAGATAAACCATTAAACAGATAAAAAACAAATACATTATTCAAAACATCTTAAAATTCAACTGGGTAGGCCTGCCAGAAGAGAGCAATCTTTGCAGCTCTCTTAAATTCCAGAAGTCTGCTAATTTGTCGAATCTCCTCCGGCAGGCCATTCCACAGTCTGGGAGCAACAGAAGAGAAGGTCCTCTGTGTAACACTCATCAGCCTAGTTCTTGCTGATATGAGTAAATTCTTCCCAGAGGACCTGAGTGTGCGGGGCAGATTACATGGGAGAAGGTGATCCCGCAGGTAACCTGGACCCAAACCATGTAGAGCTTTAAAGGTAATAACCAACACTTTATACTTTGCCCAGAAACTAATTGGCAGCCAGTGGAGTGATTTTAAGATTGGTGTTATGTGGTCACCCCTAGGTGTACTGGTGACCAACCTGGCTGCCATATTTTGAATTAGTTGACATTTCTGGACTAGGCACAAAGGTAGCCCTATGTACAGCGCATTGCAGAAGTCGAGCCTCGAAGTTACCAGTGAGTGCAGTACTGTCTTTAGTTCTTCCAACTCTAGGAAGGGGTGCAGCTGGCGTATCAGCTGAAGCTGATAGTAGGCACTCCTGGCCGTCACATCTATCTGAGCTGTCATTTGGAGTGACGGATCCAGAAGTACCCCCAAGCTGTGAACACAGTCTTTCAAGGGGGGATAACCTCATCTAGAACTGGTTAACACACCTCTAAACCCAGGTTGTGGCCTTTGACAGCAAGCACCTCCGTCTTGTCTGGATTCAGCTTCAGTTTGTTTTTCCTCAACCAGCCCATTACCACCTCCAAGCATTCTTTCAGAGGAGACACACTATCCTTAGTTGACACTGTTGTCGAAGGCATAGAGAAATATATTTGGGTGTCATCAGCGTATTGATAGCACCCAGCCCCATGCCTCTGGATGATCTCTCCCAGTGGTTTCATATAAATGTTAAACAGCATTGGGGAAAGGATGGCACTTTGTGGTACACCACATAGCATCTCCTTCTTTGAAGAGTAGCTATTTCCAAACATCACCATCTGGAACCTGCCCGAGGGATAGGACTGGAACCATTGAAGCACAGTGCCCTCGATTCCCAATCCCCTCAGGCATTCCAGAAAGATACCATGGTTGATGGTAACAAAAGCCACTGAGAGGTCCAAAAGTACCAGCAGGGACACACTCCTCCTGTCCATACTCAGGCATAGATCATTCACCAAGGCAACCAAAGCGGTCTCAACTCCATATCCTGCTGTGAAGCAGGTTTGAAATGGGTCTAGAAAATCTGTATCATCCGAAACTGCTTGGAGTTGGAAGGCAACCACCCTCTCAATCACTTTACCCAAAAACAGAAGATTTGATACCAACTTATACTTATTAAGGTCCAGGGGGTTCAGGGAGGGCTTTTTTAGAAGCGGACGTACTACCACCTTTTTTAAACATGCTGAATAACTCCCCTCCCTGAGAGATGCATTAATAATATGTTGTAGATGTGATGAAACTGCATCTCCTCCCTGGACGACCAGCCAAGAAGGACAGGGATTGAGAGGACATCCTCCTCACTTGTCCAAGCAGCTTGTCCATGTCCTGAGTACTCACCAACTGAAACTGGTCCAGTGTAATTCTACTCGTGGAGTTACTGGACACTCCAGTGTCAGCTTCTGCTATAATGATGGTGTCTTATCTTATCTGAGAGATTTTATCTGTGAAATGGTCACTAAAGGCATCACAGCGAACTGCTGAAGGCTCTAAAATCGGGTTCAGAGGGAAGGTGCCTGAGTTAGATCCCTCACCACCCTGAACAGTTCTGCTGGATGTGACTTCGTAGATGCAATGCGTGCAGAGAAGAAAGCTTTCTTTGCTGCACATATTGCCACTCCATAGAACGAAGATGTTCTCTATGTCGTGTCTCGTTGGATACAAGTCGAGTTTTCCACCATCGGCACTCCAGTCATCCTTCCCGTTTCGTTTTTGTTTTGCAGGCTGCTTGTCCTGCCCACTTCTGTCTCCGTAACTCAAGCAGCCTGCAAAACAAAAACGAAAGAAGACGAGTCAAGGAATTAACCCTGTAATACACCATTGAACACTTTGAGGATGTAGGAAGCAGTCACTATGAAACGTAAGTACTGCTCAGTGTGTCCTACATGTAATGAAACGACTTAAAAAAACATTTTTAAACAGAATATAAGTCATTTTAAGGGCAATGTGGACAGGCTCAAAGGGATATTGATGAAAGATTGATACAAGGGATGGATGGATCTGTCAATTTCGGTCTCGCCCATACGGTTGCATTTTTGTGTTTAGGTCAAGCTAATTCTGACCTGTTTCTCATGGCCTTGCAAGTTATTGATATTAAAAATCCATACGAGAGGTACAAACTGGAGAACACTATTTGGGATTAGACACAATACTAGAGGTGGATGCCACAAGCTAGTAAATAGTACTTACTAAAACTGAGTAAGCATTAACTTGAGTGAACACATCCTTTGTCACCTTTGTTGTCCCATTCAGTTATTCTACAAAACTAGCAACATAATACATGCAAGTGGGTCGCATTTTCAGTGGAAAGGCACTTATGTGGAGAAATGTTCATGCTCCACGTATGGGGCAGAATCCAAGGAGGCATTTACACCCCTGCCAATTCTCTTAAACCCCACCAATTCTGTTGTGCAAGTGGCCCCATCGCTTGCACAAGAGTGATTTATGGCTTCTGGGGAAACCGGACATGAGCGGAAGTGCTTGTTTCTGGAAAGGAAGCAGATGAGCGGCATTTACATTAGGGAGCTCATTCCAGAAATCCCTCCTTCCAGAAATGAGTGTTTCCACTCATTTTGGGGCTTTCCCTAAGCAATGCTAAATCTCCTTTGTGTAAGTGGCAGGTCCTGTTTGCACAATGGAATTGCCAGGACCCAACACTTACCAATGGGAATCAGCAAGGTGGAAAGGAATTGGCAAAGGCATAAGCAACCCATTGGATTCTGCCCATGGAAATATTTTATACATTTCTTCCCACTGTACATTACCTTTTGAATTTTTTTATCTGAAGAAGTGAACATCTGAAGCATTATAGTGCAATCCTATACATATGTATTTAGAGTTTTGATATTGACTGTGTCACCATCTTTGCCTCATTTCCTTGTGGATGTGAGACTTGAATTAGATTGGATGGATCTGTCTATTTCTGGCCTGTGTGTTTGGCATATATAGGTCTGCTCCATCCAATTTCTGCATTAGCCTGTCATTTTCCTTTAGAAAAAGCATATTCACTTTTTGTACACAATTCCCCCTAATATACACAGTTTTGTATGCAATGTTCCCTAATATATGCATTTTTGTATTTGCCTTTTCAGCCAAGAACTGAATTACATAATTCAGAGAAGCGTATAATTTGAAGGATGACTCTGTTCTGATTCATATATTAGTCTAGGAAATGAGAATTAGGTTGGTTCGCTTAAAAATGTGGACCAAACCAAATACCCCTATGTCCCTAACTTTAATACTTTACCAATGCTTTCTTAATCAGCTGGAATGCTTCTATTTTCACTGCCTAAAGACAATTAGCATTCCAAAGGAAAAGATGTATTTTGAAAAGATGTCAGATGTTAGTGTTGGGAGCATCCTTATGGACAACCAATTCTTTTGGACCATGTAAGCCCTCTCTATACCTGAAATGGTGCTACATAGTCAACTGAGATTACTCCATAGGCCAAGCCATCTTTAGACTTTCAGATATTTTGTAGGCCAACCTCATGGCATACCATAACTGGGAGCACTGAACTTGACAGATCTGTGTGAAGAAATCTGTTGTACAAGGAAAGGAAAAGACATAACATTGCTAAGGCCAAAACTCTGAACTTTGGCCCAAACACTAATGTGCAGAATATGCCATTTCTAATATGAGCAACTGTGCTGATAATCTATGATTGGATTTATATAAAATATGAAAAGGCATAAAAATTAAGTAAATTGATAATGGTTGCACAGCCATCCATCAGACAAAGAGAGCTGACTGTGATTATTTAAACAGCATCAATGTACATGGCATTTTATAAAATATGTTCTGCAAACAAGATATCCTTGTCCCAAGGTGCTTACAATCTAAAGTGGGGTAGCGGGAAGGAGGAAGAAGCAATGATTACAGGGGATGTAAATGTTGCTATGTGTAGGAGATGAGACCAATTCATATATTACAGCAGCAAGCCAGCAACGGATACAAAACATAAGCATGTTTGTTATTTAGCTCAGCTGCAGAAGGAGGTAGGACAATTCTGAATGGACTGAAGGTGGAGACTCATATTTCTGATCGTCCCATCATGTAAAAAATTCCTTGCGTATAACAATCTAGCACATAAGGGAGAAAGGTTGTAGGCCATCTTCTTCCCTGTGATGTTTGTTTTCTAATTGCAGGGAAGTGTTTTTTAAAAAAAAACACATTGGGAATCCAAAATATGACACTTCCTCATACAGTTCATTTACCACCTCATTCTGCTTTAGTTGTAGAGTATGCGTAAATTGGATGTATATAGGCCCAAGGGGGCACTATAGGGAATTTTCTGGTTCAAATAAGCCAGCCTTTCCCAATGCATTGTCTCCCAGTTGTTTTGGACTTCAACTCCCAGCATTCTTGGCCATTCTTATTTATTTCTTATTTATTTATTACATCTTTATACTGCCCATCAGCTGAAGCTCTCTGGGCAGTGCACAATTAAAAACCATAAGAATAACAATATGAATTTAAACATTAAAAAGTTAAAAAGGCAGTGTAAAACAAGCTACATTAAAACCAGGGAAAGCCTGTGTAAAAAGGTATGTCTTCAGGAGGCATTTAAAAGATTTAACTTTTTCTGCCTCCCGAACCATGAGGGAGGGTTTTCCAGAGGGTGGGTGCCGTCTTGGGACTGATGGGATTTGAAGTCCGAAACATCTGGAGGATGCCAGGTTGGGGAAGGATGAAATAAGCCCTCAAAAAGCGTTGGCAAAAACAGGATTAGGACCGGATGCCAGAACTCCATAGATAACTGAGTTGATAGAGGCGTTGCCATCTGCAGTAAACCTGCTGTATTATTCCCCAAATAGCTGAGCTCCCATAATCAAAATTCATTCATCTGTGAAGAAAGGTGCCGAGACTTTCCATCTGTACTAATGTTTGTTATTTGGCCATTTTGCAGGCATGCATAAAAGGCTCCAAATAAATCAGGCTATTTCTTTTCAATAATGCTTGAAAACAAATGAACCAGGGCAACATAGTGCACACACACACACACACACACACACACAGAAATCTATAGATTTTGAAATGTCACATTGCTTAGTAAGGAACCAGAGAATGGCACACCTAATGACAGCCGCCACAAAAGAAAAATCCTCTAATGGACAATTGGCAGCTTCTTCTCAGTGCATGTACTTTGGCAGCGTGCTGTTTATTTCCCAAGCAGCTTAGGAGGTAAGTAGTGTGGCAATTCAAATTCAATATCAAAATACTTTTAAAGTTAGAGGCAGTGCTTAAGGCCTGAGTAGGCCAACTGGAAGCTTTTGTGACATCAGGATAGCTTGCAACCAGGGATTGTCTGGGAGATGAGAAGAACCTTGGACCACAACACTTACCTGGGAGTAAGCTGCACTGAACACACTGAGGCTTACTTTTGAGTATAAACATGCATAGCATTGCTCTCCTAATATTCTTTCTGATACAACGGGCTGGTTCACACAAGAGTTCATCAATCAGCTTCCAGTGACTGGAAGCCTCTGGTTGACAAGTGATTTTGGCAGCTATTTCTGGACAGCTTCCTCCAGCCCTCTCACCAACCTGGTGTCCACTTGCAATAGCAGAGATGCACCAAGAAGCTACAGCGAAAGGGATGCCATTGTAGCCTGTGGTGTCACCACCCTCTGTGATGCTATCAACAACCTCTGTTACGTTGCCCCCACCCTCTTCCTTTTTAAGAGGGGACTTTAACACTTGTGTGTGTGTGTACCACCAACTTTTGTCAAACTTCCTTTGTGGTTTCATTTACCATTTTTATAAACAAAATAAGACTGAGAAAAGTATGATTTTATATAATGAAACAAAATTTAAAAAGACATGGTGTTCAAATAAATGTACCTCCCTCCATCTCCCAGGGAAAATTAACCACCCTCCACATCTATAATCCAGATCCCCTAATCCTACCCCTCTAAAATCCAGTCTTTATCTGCCTCACAAAGAAAGCCCAGTCACACAGTTATACTATTTCTCATTCTCAGTTGAAAATTAAACAGCTCATCATTCTAACTCCTCCACCACTAACTTACCATTCCCTGTAAAAGAAAGGATTTGTTAAAGTAAATCAAGCCTACAACGAAACACTCCAATACATGCACACCAAAATAAAAGACCATTTTGTCCCATGGCCCTATTCTGGCATTCGTAACACCCATGATCTCCAGACCTGGGTGGGGAATAGAGCCACACCATCTAGCCACACTGTGACATCATGAATGTAACATTGCCTCTAGAAGGGGAGGCTTCCATGTGGGCAGTCTATTATAGCAATATAGCAATATTCATCTACAATAAAAATGACATGTCTACCTGCTTAGATAAGAAAACAAAAGAGGCATGATGGTTTTGCGATTTTGGTTGTGGTGTATTTCATATGAACTGTAGGATACTTTAGCAGTGGTATGAACAATGACTGATGCCATGTTTGGGATTGCTATCTGATGTCCAGGGTGATGTTCAGGGTGGAGTGGGTTTAACACATTTGCAACTTGACGTTTTTCCTATGGGTAAGTGGAAAAGAGCAAATCAATTCCATTATTATCCTGAAATTCTGACACCTGGTTAGTTCTGCTCCTGTCAAAACTTCTAGTTCCAATATGTATGATTTTATTTTTGGAAAGAATGTCCAATAATTAATGGTGAAATTGTACAAATCTCTCTTTCTCCCCCTCCCTTTGACATTTTTGGGCTTTTGCTATACATCTTAGGGAGGGGGGCTTTGGTGGCTTTGATTTCTCATTAAATTTTAAATAAAACTAGTGAACACAGTTTGGAGATTGAGAGAAAATAAATCTTACATAAGGTTTAACTAAACTTTGACTGGGTTACTTTTAACTGTAGGTGTCTTTTAATCCCTTCATGATATGTTTATAAGCTGTATGTTACTGGCATATCATTGTACTTCGGCCTGCACTAGTTTATAAAGGCGCACATATATTTTGTGTCTGCTCATGTTTTATTTCGCTCTAATTTGCAATTAATTATGTTTGTCTAATTGTACTTGATTTTTTAATATAAAAATAAAATGGTATGGTATATTATTAAAGAGATACTTCTTTTGGGGGAAAACCCCCAAAATTGATGGACATAATTAAACCCCTGACTTTGAATTATAGTGAAAACTGCTGTTATTCATGAAATCTGCATATCAAGAGCTTTCCAAAGAAGTGTGTTTCATGATCATCGGTCAATGGGAAACCAGCCAAAAAGGGATGATCAACTGAATGCCGACTTTGAATTATATGGTTTTTGAAAAAAAACAGCTTATTCTTTTCGGGAGCATTTTAATTTTTGCAAAACTGTGCAATGGTGATTCATTTCAATTTTGCCAATACAAAACTTGGCAAATAAGCCAAATTGGGGGCGGAGGAGGGATGAGCAAGAGGAAATTGAAGCCAAAATTTTAACAGTTCAGTTTTCTATTGGAAGCATTCTGAAACACTGTTCTGGAATCCAATCAATTCCACACTACCACATTATCATCTGGAAACCATCACAGAAATACAGAACTGGAATGCCTAGGGTGGAATCCACTTGAGACAGATTCCCTAGGATTCTCCCTGCAGGCCTATGTTGTGTTTGTGGGTGCCTCTACAAGAGCGATTTAAAGCTCTTTCAAAGCACATTATCGATTTTACCTCCACATGAACGGAGCGCAAATCGGGGGTTGAGGTGCTTTTTTTGTCCACTTATGTGCATTATCAAATGCGCGTTAAATAGTGAGTTTTAATTTACCGCGAGAGTTAAAGTGCCTTATGACCACGTAAACAAGTGATTCTCCGCATTAAACACCTTTAAAGCGAGTTTCATAAAACTGTTAATGTGCTTCACCGCCTCCCATGTATAGGGTTTAGGCATAAAAGCGATTGCGAGAAGATGCGCATAATCGGACAACTGGGCGTCAAACCGAATTCTTGTAGAGGGGACCTGTGTTTCAGTGAATAATCCCTATTACTGCTGCAGCATATAAGTATGTTCTGAACCTTTAAGAACAAAAACAAATATCTGCACTTGTTCTTACTGACAAGTGTGCATCATGTTCCTCATTCAAAAGACCAGATTGCAGTAGGAATTGTTGTGAATCTGAGGGCCAAACGAGACAAGATTGTCAAATATCTTGTCTCTTTACACGGGAAATAGGAGCTTGGAGTGAGGGGGGTCTGAATCATGAATAAAGTACTGAAGGTGGAGGTGAGAAACGGAATGGTATGAAACAAGCCTGTCCTTGAAAAAAAACCATGAACATTAGAGAAAGTGAAACAGGTATGGGAGCAAGATCTGGGCATCAAAATAAAATGAACAAATATCTGGGGGAGGGGGAACTACCACTGTATCAATTTAAAGAACAGAAAATACCTTAAAAGCAATGGTACATCGGTATTTAACCCTACACATGTGTAGCTGCACATACTACTCACCTGACCAAGTTTCTGGAGAGGTTGAGGTAGTAAGGTAACTTACCTGTATATGTGGTGTGCATGCAAAGCAACACAAGTTTTTTAGTCAAATATTTTCCTCGAATGTATGAAAAAGCCAAGCATATTAACGTGTCTGTCCAGCATTGGAATTGTTGTCAACATTTGAGAGAGAAAATAAAAATCTTATTCATAAAAAAATTATCAACCTTTTCTATGTGACTGCAAAACTAGAAATGGAAAGATTCTGGAAGGAACGCTCACTATCAATAGATCAATGGTGGGCAGAGATTATGGGAAATTGCTCTAATGGAAAAACTGCCGAAAACAAAAATGGGCAGAAAGACAACACAGGGATGATGACGGCGTCTATTTGATATTTGGAGACGTTATTATACAATATGCAAATGAAAATAAGGGCAAATAGAAGCGACCGACAACGCATGATAATTTATGAAAAACATGTTGGACTGAAAGAAAGATAGCAACTTGAGTTTTTTTAATGATAAGGAATTCACTAATTGTAACACAGACTGAACACACAGACTGAATACACTAATTGTCTAATCAGAAGTTGGATGGTTGAATATTTTACTGTCTGAATTTTTTTGTAAATTTAAAATCAATAAGGGACCAGTCCTGTGCCCCCTTAGAGAAGATTCTGGAGGGCCATTGGATAGTTTGGATTCCTGAATATGAGCTTGGAGTCGGTGCCCCAACCATGGATCCAGGAATCCAAGCTCCTTGGCTCTCTCGATCTCTCACAGCCAGCATGGATCGACCCACCCCCTGCTTCTCCGAGGTTGCAAAGGTGACCACGGATAGGAGGGAAAGGGGGCATGCTGGTTGGTGGGGTGGGGTGGGAGGAAAAGGGACTGGGGAAAGCCAATTTACACCGTATCCCCAGGCCTCCCCAGCCTCCTTCCTTCTCACTCTACAGAGCCCCAGTTCAACAAGCGAAAAAGCCCATCTAGATCAAATGCAGAGGACCACGGAGGTGAAGATCCGAGGTCAAAGGCATATGGAATCCCAATAGGATTGTGCCCTAAAATTTATATTTTAAAAAAGAAAGATTGTGAAACGGATTTGTCCAACCCAAATCCTGCCACTCTCAAGGATGGGACAGGGGAAAAAGCCACTGCAATAGATCTTCAGGAGCTGGCAAGTTGGTATTGGAGGAGAAAGCCACCAGCACCAACACCACCACAGGGATTCTGCCCATATAGACTGAATTTTAATATGTCTTGTGGAGTTTTGTCCCCTTTCTGTGAAGCTCCAAACAAATCCCCAAACGTGTAACATACAGCAGGTAGAGACATGTGCGAAGGCTTTAGATGTTTAAGAACACAGTAGCAAGAAGTGAAAAGGTCAACTACAGAGAAGGGAACAATAACAATGCAGCAATTGATTGGAAGTTATTGAAAGAAGTGTCAGCTTTGAGTGGCACTTCCCCCTTGCTAAGCCACCAGAGGAGATTTTATTATGCTTACAAAGCAAGCGCTATTGTCAGAGAACCCTTTCCCTAAACCCTTTAAGAAGCCATAAGATTGGATTTTAAGCATTAAATGAGATTATTGTCTGGTTTTTAGGGACATACAAGAATTTTGTTCCTGTTCATTTTTCCTAATCAAAAAAGAAGAAAATGCTGGCATTTGGTAATACAAATGAGATGAAATGAGTTTTGAGGAAGAATTCGAACTTCAACAAGCTCAAACACTGCATGCTTGCCTGCCCATCCCTAGTAATTTTCCACATTTAGAATTCACTGGCTGGATTCGGACAACACGATAGTCAATGGTGATGGTAATAATCAACTTTACAGTTGTTCAACTAGGGGGCACTCCCCACACAACATGATAATAAATAATCAACTGTGGTGTGGATTAGGATCAGCGCTGAATTGCCTATGGCAGCATTCGGACGACACAATAGTCAATACAACTGACGATTGTTCCTCCCCAGTTGCTTATTGTGTCGTCTGAATTCAGCCACTGTGTGTGTGCATACTGTTGTAATGGAATGGTGGAGTATGAGCTGCGAAGCCCTGAGTTCAAATCTCGCCTTGCACGGAATCTGAGAATAATAATTCTGACCTACCATACAGTACTCAGCTAATGGATTGGAAGTGCTGTGAATGCATGAAATGTGCTACAGAATTCCTACGTATGCTTTTTAATAGGGGTGTGCACGGACCCCCCGGATCGGATCGGGACCCGGATCGGGACCTCCAATTTTGTCCCGGACCGGTTCGGACAAAATCGGAGGCCCCCCGGACCGGATCGAGTCCGATCCCGACCCAAAAATCGTACATTTTTGGATCGGCCGCCATTTTTTTCCCCATAGACTTGCATTGCAATGCAAGTCTATGAGGAAAAAATGGTGGCGGGTGGGTAAGGGGGGGCCTAACTCCCTCCCCCCCCCGGGGCCGTCCGCTGTGGACGGCCCCGGCAGGTAAACCCCCTCCCCCGCGCTCCCTACCTCCCCTGGGGCCGCCTGCTTCCATCCGCTGGCGCCCGCGGGCGCCAGCGGATAGAAGCGGACGGCTCCGGGGGGGGGTAAGCCCCCTTCCCCGCCACTTACCTTCTCGGCCCGTCCGGCGCCGGCGGCTACTACCAGCGGGCTCTGCGGCCTACTCTCGAGTAGCGCGCCGGGTGATGACATCACCCGGCGCGCCACCCTGGAGCAGGCCGCGGAGCCTGCTGGTAGTAGTAGGCGCCGGCGCCGGACGGGAGCCGCCGGGCCGGGCAGGTAAGGGCCCCCCTCCCCCCTCCCCCCTCCGCGCGCCCCCTCCTCCCCTCCACGCACCCCCTCCTTACCTTTCCGGCCCGGCGGCTCCCGTCCGGCGCCGGCGCCTACTACTTCCAGCAGGCTCCGCGGCCTGCTCTAGAGTAGCGCGCCGGGTGATGACATCACCCGGCGCGCCATCCTAGAGCAGGCCGCGGAGCCTGCTGGGAGTAGTAGGCGCCGGCGCCGGACGGGAGCCGCCGGGCCGGGCAGGTAAGGGCCCCCCTCCCCCCTCCCCCCTCCGCGCGCCCCCTCCTCCCCTCCACGCACCCCCTCCTTACCTTTCCGGCCCGGCGGCTCCCGTCCGGCGCCGGCGCCTACTACTTCCAGCAGGCTCCGCGGCCTGCTCTAGAGTAGCGCGCCGGGTGATGACATCACCCGGCGCGCCATCCTAGAGCAGGCCGCGGAGCCTGCTGGGAGTAGTAGGCGCCGGCGCCGGACGGGAGCCGCCGGGCCGGAAAGGTAAGGGCCCCCCTCCCCCCTCCGGGCCCCCCCTCCTCCCCTCCACGCACCCCCTCCTTACCTTTCCGGCCCGGCGGCTCCCGTCCGGTGCCGGCGCCTACTACTTCCAGCAGGCTCCGCGGCCTGCTCTAGAGTAGCGCGCCGGGTGATGACATCACCCGGCGCGCCACCCTAGAGCAGGCCGCGGAGCCTGCTAGTAGTAGTAGGCGCCGGCGCCGGACGGGAGCCACCGGGCCGAGAAGGTAAGTGCCCCCCTCCTCCCCCCCCGCTGTCCACTTTCATCGGCGGGCGCCCGCTGGCGCCCGCCAATGGAAGTGGCGGTGGGCGCCAGTGGGCGCCCGCCGATCCGCCGATCCGCCGAACCGGTTCGGAGCTTTTTCGGACCGGTTCGGATTGGATCGGCCGATCCAGCTGCGGGATCGGAAATCGGATAATTTATCCGATTTCCCACTGGACCGGACTCGGATCGTGGATCGGGTCCGATCCAGTGCACATCCCTACTTTTTAATATCATATAATTATTAGTAAATTTCAAACACTCTGACTTGCCATTACATACAATGCTTTATAGCCCTCCTGCAAAATTAGGTCTTAGAAATACATTATTAGATTTCTTTTATGAAACCCTGCATTGGGCCTACTCATGATTTTCAGCATATTTTATATATGGTTCCATATATACAAAAGTAGAATTAAGATGTATATGTTGAAACATAATGGAATTTTTACACAAATTTTGTATATCTCCATTGCTTTTCAGGTCTGCTGAGTAGGTATGTTAAGCTCTTTCCTTTGCAGTTAATGTAGATTTCCCCCTGGCAGCGTTTTTCCGCCTGCAAAGGATAGATTTGGCCAGATTGACAACACAGGACAATGAGCCTTAAGCAATACTAATATTAGCTAGACATTTCAACATGGGAATGGACATTATTTTAAAAATTTTGTCTTGACAACCCTTAGAGGTGGGGCAGATTTTTTTTTAACATTCCCTTAAGCGTAGAGATGTTTTTGAAATCTGCCAGAGAATTTTCTTCCCTTCATTACAGGCATTTCTCACTTTCATCCAATGACATATTTGCCCCTGGCTAAATCTGAGTTGATATTTTCCCCCTAGCTAGAAGTAAGTCATGGTTGTGAAACCTGGTTTCATGATTGTAGCTTTTACTTTATGTATTTTTCCCCTGAATGCTCCAAATGATTTAACGATATCCATTTAGCTTTATGACAATTGGGTAAGGTGGGACTGGAACGGTTCTCCTTTTACTGCAGACGAAAGGCTGATGCTGAGAGTGGTTTGCCTAAGGTCACCTGAGAAAAAGAAAGATGCTGGCGAAGTTGAGGGAGGAAGAGGAATTTGCCTGCTGGCCATGCCCAGCATTGTACGAATCAGACAAAAAAAAATGCTGTCGAATGCATTCCATTTGGTCTGCAAATCACATTGCAAACTCAGAAATATATGGACTTGGACCACGGATTGCGTCTGACTCTGTGTTTGGTCTGGATGGTTCGAAATGGGTAAATTATACTGAAAAATGATCTGGAACTATTTTTTCCCCATCTATCCCTAGCCACTACTCTGCCACATCTCCCTAGGAGGCCCTAATGAGGAGGAAGCCTGGCCAATCAGGGTTCCTGCTTCCATGGCGTACCCCGCCATGCTTATATCTATTGGTGGATAACCCTAACCCTCACCTCTGATGCCACACACAGCTTCCTGGGCTGTGGCCAATGATCACACTAGAGTAAGCCAAGAGCAGGGCTGCAGAATGGAGTATGTGCAGCTTTACCCTTGCTTCAATGGGTCTTTAAGGCCACCCTTGGCACAGGGGGGAGTGCGCAGTTTACAGCGGCTTCTGAAATTGCACAATTCCCCCATTGCATCAATAAAAGAAGGGGTAGTGCATGATATCGGCATGCAGGTGGGCAGCTGCTGAACGCTCACTGGGGCCCCGCGAACGCTTGGACAAGGGTCTGCACTCATGCTGGGAGCACCCAACTCTGTCCAGGGAGCTGGATGCAGGGGGGTAGTTCCAGACTCCTGTACCCAGTCGGGTGCTCGTGGCATCCATAGTAAGAGCTTTAAGCTAAAATATGTTGGTGTTTTGGGCATCTTGGCCCCACTTCCTTTCCCCTCACCCCACCCACCACTGTAATGGATCTCCCAAGAGCTTTTCCATGATGGGATTTAGCCCTCAGGCTGAAAGGGTTCTAAACCCCTGGCCTAACAGGCTCCATTATGTTCAAGGTGGGTCTAGGAGGCCCACTGCCCTTCCCTGTAGAGGAGGCTTCAGTGGACCTGTGATGTTCTACTGTTTGTGGTTGTAAATATATTTCAAAGTTTATTGTTTGTGATATGCATTTGTTTATATCTTTAAAAAGAGTTAAGAACAATAACAGGTAAAGTAAATAACTAGGCCAAAATGTACTTACTGTTTGTGGTCTTGGTAAGTATAGAGTGATTGGCTGGTTGTGGGGGGAATGCCAGGATTATCTGGCTATGTAAGAGTGGGAGGAGCTAGAGAGTGAGTGGAGTGTATATATGTGTCTGACAGAGAGAACTAACAAGGTTGATTGGGGGAGATTTGAGGGGGATTTTTGAGAGAGACATTGAAAGAAATGTGAGAGATTTGAGAGATTGAGATAAGATTTGAGCATAGATCAAATGAAGAACAGTTTACGAACATATAAGAGTTCTGACTGAAACCTTGTAATGATACGCAATTGAACTGAAGTACCCATTAAGCTTCTTGACATGCAATTTCTTATTGATAAATTCTTGTTAATTCCATCTCCTGGTGTGGTCTGTGGGTGTACCTGAGAAAGTACTGGTGGCAGCGGAACAAAGATGATATCTGGAGGCCAGGTTGCTGGTCTGTGGTGCTGTGGGGCCTAAATAGTAAAGACGAGACAGGGGCAGCAGCAGCAGTGGTCAAGGATAACTTCACAGAACCTCCCCCTATTCATTCTAAGGTTTGGTGGGACTGGTATTCACTATTTTCATTCAGATCCTTGTGCATTCAAATCACTTCCACCAACATGTGTCTGACTTTGTCCCCAGCGGTTCTTAGCTATGGTGATATTTATTTGAACCAGGAACTTTCCACCTGGGAGGCTTTATCTACTACACTACACTGGCCGGCACTTGCTTGTTGATTAATGTCTGCTCCTATAAAGAGAAGCCCAAAGTGGACCATATTGGAATTATTCTTAGTGCAAAAGCAAACCTCAGGTATATCAAGTCAAATGAAGCCCTTTCTAAACACACTTACTGGGGAGTTATCTCCATTGATCACAATGGGCCTGCACTTTTTAATTCCATTTATTTCATATTAATTCTCCCATCAAACTGAATGGGATTGAAAGATGCTTGCCTATGGCTGGATTTATGCACCGAGTTTTGTTTTGGCCGTCTAATGCATGGTTTGCAAGAAGACAGAAATAAGGATAATCCAGGCAAATCTATGCAATTTTATGTTCCATTTATTTCAGTGGGAGATTTAATCACTTATTTTAACCTCTCCTGGTGAAATCAACAGGCCAGTTTTGGCTAAATTATGACCCAAAATTACAAGAATATAACTGCGAACAGAATAAAAAAAATTATATAATAACTTCTTATATTGGCATTTTTGGCCAGATTATGCCCCCAAATTACAAGAATACAACTATGAACAGAATACTATAATATAATATCCTGTTATTTTGCATTCAAGCTGTTTATAAGAAACTATTACGTATGTTTAAAATATCCCCATGGACCAGGGACAGCCTTGATTTTCTAGTACCTGACCTTGATCAGTCATTATCCTCATTTTGTACCTATTTTGCCCTTGAGGAAGATTTTGAGATTGCCTTTTAAAAACACAGTTAGTTTGAGAGTTTCCATTCTTCAGATCTATGAAAGGTTAATCTGTGTGGAAGTGAATGCATCTTCCCTTTTGTGCTTCTGAATGAAAGTGCAGGTGTGTAGACATTAGGACACCTTGTAGAATATAGCCTTCCATTCCAAATTGCACCAGGTGAGGCTCCTTTTGAAATGTTATGACAATCATGCTTTATCTAGTGCATCTTGAACCAAAGAACTAGTTCTCTCTTTGCTTTTAAATCAGGACAGAACAAGCACTGCAGAATAAGGACATATAGCATGCAGCAGTCAGAAAATAATCTTTAACAATAGGGATGTGTATCGTATCGTTAAAATGTCCGATAACGATACGATATGGTCCTTATCAGACATCCAATTAACGATAACAATACGATACAAGATCCTACAATAATTCTCTGCGACAATAGAAATCATCTGATGATTATCAGAATTTTATCATATTATCGGAAGGCACTTTTCCATTTGGGGTCATGGAGGGAGCTAAAAGTTGGGGTGTGTTTGCTGAGACTGACAGATTCAGTGACCAGTCATACAGCAAGGATTCCAGCAGGCTCCAACCACAATGTTGAAGGAGGGCTAAGGATATCCCTGCATAAACCCCCCACACTTGGTGTTACAGCTCTGTTGGGAGTTACGCGTTGAGGGAGAAGGGTGGATTTTGTTGGAGCTCTGTCCTGGGTCTTATAGTTCCTTAGTTACTGCTGGATTGATTTTGGTGATGAATTGTTGGAGATTCATTGTAGTCTTTCATCTTTCTGTTCCCTTCTGTGTCTTGGGTTCATTTGGCTGGTTGGTTATACTTTTGGTTATACATTTGGTTATACATTTTCTGGTTGGTTTGATTGAAGGGTTAGGTCAGCGTGAGTGGGGGTACTGTGACTGAGTGAGTGTGTTGTTGTCCCCTTCCCTGTTTAACTTGTTAAAAAAACAATTATAATATATATATATATATATATATATATATATTTCTGTGTGTGTGTGCGTATGTGTTTGCTTGATTGACTGTGAGTGTGCTGGTGTGTCCTGTAGCCAGCTACACAAGATAACACTACACAATGGCTCAATTCGGATGACACAATAAACAACCGGTGTGGGGGAAACAATCGTCAGTTGTTTTGACTATTGTGTCATCCGAATGCTGCCATAGTCAACTCAGCGCTGATCCTCATCCACACCACAGTTGATTATTTATTACCATGTTGTGTGGGGAGTGCCCCCTAGGGTTAGCGTGAGGGTTAGGGTTAGTCCATCCACCATTGACTATCGTGTCGTCCGAATTGAGCCACTGTGTTCAAAAAGAACAGAAGAAATTTGTGGTCAAAACAGCACACAAACTGTTTGCAAAGGATTGTTATTAATAAATAATTTCAATCACTTTGTAGCAGTATGAAACACAGCTCTAAGGCACGCCTTGGGTGAGGTGGCTCTGGGTCTAGGAGAGATGCTGTTGCTGGGGGCAGTTCTGGGGTGGCTGTGTCTCCCCCAGTGAAATCAAGCACACATTTTTCTTGGTGCTAGCCTGGCCTGCAGTGTCAAGCCACTTCCTTCAAGATGTATTCTGTCTTAGGCTGCCACTGTGGAATCGAACCCGTATTCCCTGTTAACTTAACAGGGATGTTGTGGAACCAGGCAACTCATTGGCTCAATTCGGACGACACAATAAACAACTAGTGTGGGGGAAACAATCGTCAGTTGTTTTGACTATTGTGTCATCCGAATGCTGCCATAGTCAACTCAGCGCTGATCCTCATCCACACCACAGTTGATTATTTATTACCATGTTGTTTGGGGAGTGCCCCCTAGAGTTAGGGTTAGTCAACCCACCATTGACTATCGTGTTGTCCGAACTGAGCCATTGACTTCTCCTAATTCCGGTGTAGCAGCATCCCTCACACATTTTATTTCTTTTTTAAAGACGTTGCTCCATCCAATGTTTCCAGTCTGGACTGCTTTAGTGAGGGACTGCAGTCAGTGTATGCATGGCATTCCAGTGACAGCACCTTGACAGATTCCTGTATTATTATTTTTCGTCACTACATCCCTGGGTCTGCTCTTCAAACGCCTCGTAGACTCTGTTAGTGAGGGACTGCAGAAGCATCCCTCATGCATTTCCTTTTTTTTTTTTTTGAGACACTGCTCCAGCCATTGTGCCCACCTCTACCCAGAATGTGACTTTTTGATTTCCCTCTGTTCCAGCCAATGTGTGCATCTCTGGCATGAAGAACTGCCAACCTGCCTGCATGGGGATAGTGGGCAGACTGGGTCATTTTTGAAGCACGACGAGGTCAAGGCGGTGCGTGAGGGTTGCTTTCATGGGATTCACAGTTGTCAAAGCAGCACATGTATATGCTTCTGCTAGGATCCTCCAGGTTGGCACACTGCAGGGGTATCTCCTGCCCCAATGAGGCCCTGCCAGGCTATGGCTGGCTAAAATAAGTAACGCTCATGCTATTCCCCTACCCCCCCAATGCCCCTTTCCTTTGTACTTAGACATGCATGGCCTAATCTTCAGACAAGGCAGCAGTTCTGCTACTGCTAAGAGCAGCATAGTTCCTCCCAGTCCATTCAGTTCAGTGGAGTGGGTCCACTGGGCCAGGCAGAAGAATTTCCGCAGAGCATAATTCCTCACTGTCTATTCAATTCTGCTTTTGGGATCCTCCAGGTTGGCACGCTGTAAGGATATCTCCTGGCCCATGGAGGCCCTGGCTGGGTAAGGCTGGCTCTAAAATAACTGTAATACCCGTGCTATTCCCCTACCCCCCAATCCTTTTATTTGGACTTAGACATGCATGGCCTAATCTTGAGACAAGGCAAGGCAGTTCTGCTACTGCGATGGAGTGCGTCCACTCACTGTGCCATGCATAGGTGCGGATAATAAGCAGATATGCTTATAGTGGGATCCTCCAGGTTGGCGCACTGGAGGCCCTGCCTGGCTAAGGCTGGCCCTTTCAGAAAGGTCTTCTTCTACCCCTGCTCCTGTGGTGACACCCAAGAGTCCATGCACTGGCGGGCAGACTGGGTCACCGCAGAAGCGACAGGGCAGCATGGTGTGGGACCACTTTGAGGTGGCAGTGGATCCCCGCTTTGCTGTCTGTCGGCATTGCAAGGCCAGGTATGCTTCTGCTATGATCATCCAGATTGCCCCGCTGCAGAGTATCTCCTGCCCCTCCAAGGCCCTGCCTGGCTAAGGCTGGCTCTTCAAGAAAGGCCGTGAAATTCCCACTTTTGAGAAACATCCTTCCAGATCCACCTCTCTCCCCCTCCAATCCTCTCCCCTCATTACTCCTTTTATGATTTATGGATGGGTCCTCCTCAGCCAGTCACCTCATTGACTTCACCTACTTCAGGTGGAGCAGCACATCTTCCCTGGGGCTTCAGAAGCCTGGGATGTCCAGGCGCTTCTTGCCAGATGTGCAGTCGACCCAGCACAAGGCTTAGGGATGGACTAGCTTCACTTTCAATTATTGGGGACAGATCCAACTGGCCCTCTGCCTCTGTGCCCACCTCTGCCAACAATAACTGCCTGCCTACATCAGCCTGCCTGCCGTCTGTACACGGGGATCTTCTTCCTCCTCCTAGCCTCCATTACTGAGGGGATGCAGAAGCATCTCACACACTGCCTTTTTTGAGCCACTGTGCTTGCCCGGCCCGCCTTGGTGGGTCGATGTGCATGTGTGTTTTTGGCTTTGATACCAACATCGAGAGAAGCCATGTCAAACTGACGTATGCACTCTCATCACAGAGTGCTGCCATGAGTCCACTCTCTACAGCCCTTCAGTAAGGTCGCCAACTTTAAGGACTAGATCTTTTTAAATTATTATTATTATAATTATTAATTTTATTTCTAACCCTCCTCTCCATCCAGATCAAGGCGGGGAACAACAATAAATGTAAATACAAGAATCATAAAAAAGATAAAACATTAAAACAAATAAAAACAAATACTTTATTAAAAACATCTTAAAATTCAACTGGATAGGTCTGCCGGAAGAGATCACAGCTCTCTTAAATTCAAAAAGATTTCTAATTTGTTGGATCTCCTCCGGCAGGCCATTCCACAGTCTGGGAGCGGCAGAGGAGAAGGTTAGGGAGTTATTATAGCACTTAGCAGCTGAAGCATGGAGTGCATTATCGGACACTTACGATATTATCAGAGACGATAACTTTTTGATCCGAAATTCCAATAACGATACGATATGATATTTTTGGGCGTGCACATCCCTATTTAACAATACATAACAACTGCATCAAACCATTGCATTGTGAGATGCTAAAGTTCAGGATTCCAGGCTCTTCATTCCATTCAACTCTACTCCCTTTTCCCATTTCCCCCCTCTCCAACAGCCAGTGAGCATCCTCTGAATATGCTCTGTCTGTCCTCATTTGGTTGCTTTGGAAGATTTTTCCGGTTGAGGGTTCCCCTCACTCCTAATTATTATTATTTTTTACTTCTTCAAACTTTGGCCTGCTGGTACCTCCATCTTCTGTGTAGTTAGTGCTGCCTTGGTTACATAAGTACCAGCACTAAGATAACTGAGACTGCTGTTAGTATATATAAGTGAGACCTGTAACAAAATGTTGCAGCATAGCGTATCTCTATTCACTGTTCCTGTCAGGCAGCTATTAGGATATGTCCCCCCAAAATATATTTTGTACTTTGGCATACTTTGGGAGTTACCCAAAGATGACTCCCTCTTGTGTGAGGTATTCTTGGGAGGGGGGACCAACAGCAAAACTGGGATGGTACCACAAATGGGGGGGGGAGAACTCCAAATGCCAAAAGAAGATTGATTTGTAGGTCCAACAGATTTCAGAAATCCTTTTTAGGGTCCCAGAGGAAGGATTTCCAAAATCCATTGGGCCTACAAATAAACCTTCTTTTGGTTTCTGGAGTTCCTCCACATTTTTACGGTATTCGTTTGACTACATAAAAGCGGCACTGACAGCCTGAACATGGGAAGTAGAGGAAATTAGTTTACATCTGCTAATTTTTGAAGATTGCGTTATTGAACAACTACAGAATGCTATTTCTGACATACTACCAACATGAGAAAACACACTCCTAGCAATGTTCAGGAGATGCTATTTCCACAGCCATCAGAAAAAACTGGTATACTGAAAATAAATATTAGCAAAACACCAAATGAAATAACGTGAAAGGTGATCATTCACACATTCCTGCCTCCTCCACCCACAACACACACAATGTACTAATAAATAGTTAAATTGTGAAAATCCAGATGCAAATGGTATATTTTTTGGTGTCAGGGCATATCAGTGAAGAAAGGCCTTAATGCTAAATCTAAAAAGTGCATAGGTTTGCCTCCGTGTCATGATCAATCTAATTCTATGCAAGATCAGTCAACCCGTTGTACTATTGAACACCCACAAGCTCTGTTTCTAACAGATACAGATAAAATTTTAAAAGGCAGACACCTGACTAAAATCAATAGTCCTGCATTGCCATACCTAACTTCACGGTAAGTAGTCATTTTACCTCTAGTCTTCCGCCAGACCTAGGATAGAGCACTCAGTGCCATAAGAGGTAGGACCATAGCCAAACTATTTTGGGGGAGAACAGGGGCTAAGGGGTACACCATGGAAGGGTGTGTGTGATGTGTGTGTATTCTGGCAGAATAGCCAGAATACAAAGAACCTAATACATTTGAAGTTCTTTTATTGTATTAAATATTAATGAAATACAATGTATATAGAAAAATGAAAGTGCCTAGTGTTTCTTAGGTATTTCAGTGCCTTTACACTAGTGTGTGAATCAAATTCAGGCAAAACCCAAAGCCTGAGCAGAATCAGACCACTTTGTTCATTTTCTGTCACTTCCCAAGGCAAAGTGGCCATGAGATATGGAGACTTTATGTCTCCAGTAAGTTTCAGCTTCATTTTTCCTAAACACAGAAATTATGAGCAGGCAGAAGGAGGAAAGGTGGTTCAGGGCATGTTTTGCCAGAGTCTCACTGTGCTTTGTGGGAGGGCAAGGATGGGACCATGAGATGGTCATTCGTCCAACACCACTAAGCTTCACGATGAAAAAAGTCTTAAACTAGTTTTCAATCATTATCATAACTCCCTAGTCCCAGTACCTAACCTTCAGAAATTGTGAAGGTTTATTGCCTCAAGGCAGCTCTATGACATATGCCATTTTCATACAAATTGTCCAAAAAGCCACACAGAGAGAGGGAAGGGGAAGTAAATCACCCAATCCCAAATTGAGGACTCCCCTTAGACATGAACTGCTGCACCTATCCTTCCAAAACTTTAAAGGTTTCTTATTGAGGGACTACTGTACACTGTTTGTCATATTATAGGGATGGGGAAAATATTAGTTAAGTTTGCATTTTAATGCAAACCTAACTAATTTTGCACTTTTGAACCATTATGCCAACTGAAACTCTATTAACATTTGAAATTCGTATTTCTCCAAATTTCGCAATGAAGATTTCCAATCACTGAAATTGGACAAAAATACCTATATTACATAAATTAACAGCATGCATTAATTAAGTTGCATATGAAATGTGTTTATGAAGGACACAAATATGCATGTATTAGGAGAAATATGCTCAAAAATGGTTACCTATTTTCATGCAAATTTTAAAAAAAAATTGGGATGAACCAAATTTAAGACAGGACAAACTACGCTTAAGTTTGGAAAAATGAGAAACAGAGAGAAACTGAAATGGACAGATTCATCCATTCTTATTTTCAGAACACATTTTCTTAGCTGCATATTGATTCTGTTCTTATTTGGCCCGTTGTATGTAAGGGACTTGTGCAGTAAATCTAACTACAGTGTTCTCTCTCTTATTTGGGAACTGAATTTTACAATTTCTTTGCTAGTATAAACTGAATTGTGAAGTTGGACTGGCGTTTGGGAGGCCTGGGTTAAAAATCCCCACATCTTACTAGAATTCATTTTGTGGCCTTGGGGCAGTCATTTCAGCTTGTCAGTGCTACATCCCATGAGCCACATAAATCTATAAGAAATGATTTGTGCCTGAAGCTTTGCAGAATAAGATTTATTTATTTATTTAATTGTTTGTTTGTATGTAGGAAATAAGCTCTCTAACTTTGAAGGCTGGTGATCATTGTGGTTATACCTCACTATGAAGTCAGTAGAATAAAGTGCACTTAAAAAGAATAATAATAATAATAATAATAACTGGATAATTTTTGCGGGAAGTGGAAAGTGGAAATAACGAGACGACACAAGTATTGGATTTCAAACAAGGCCACATTTATTGATAGATATGCAGAAGGGAGAAAGTGGGCATCTTCGGGCTATACGGCTAACACCGTGATAGTCTAGGGCAAGTCATTCTAGACCAAAGGGATGGCGCCAAGTCCACGCCAACCCTCAGCCTCCCCTCATGGGTAGGGAGACCTCCCGGTGTCACTCCCCCTCCGTCCGCCTGGATCGGAGTGAGTGAGAAAGGTTGGCCTCAATGGTAACCCTTATCTCAACACCTGGGCCGCATGGCTCGCAGGTATTGAGCCTCAGGTATTACCAATCACCGCCTGGTGCCTTAGAATGCTTACCGACCCTATCATTTGAAGATGCCCATGCCTACCCGCCTTAAATGTGACTGTTAAATGGAGCCAATCAACCTGCCTACTACTCCCAGCCTGTTTGACAGTATGAAGAAGGTGAAAAAACTCATAACCAGTAACAGGATATGAGCAAAAAATTCCTACTTGGCCTCGTAAGGACGACCACCGTAGCCACACTGCCAACAGGGTGGGAGGGAGGGAGCCGCGCCGAGAAGAGGGAGAGGGGAGGGGGCCTCCAGCCGATAAATAGGCTCTCCAGCCCCCTCCCCCTCCTGTGGTGGCCTGATCGGATGCCAACCAATGGGAGGCATCCACGCCTCGTCTCCCCACCCCCACCCGCAACGGCCACCACCACCCAAGCTGTGCCGGGCGTGTGTGTGGGCCCTTTGCAGGAAGTGGAAGGTGGAAATAACGAGACGACACAAGTATTGGATTTCAAACAAGGCCACATTTATTGATAGATATGCAGAAGGGAGAAAGTGGGCATCTTCAGGCTATACGGCTAACACCGTGATAGTCTAGGGCAAGTCATTCTAGACCAAAGGGGTGGCGCCAAGTCCGCGCCAACCCTCAGCCTCCCCTCATGGGTAGGGAGACCTCCCGGTGTCACTCCCCCTCTGTCCGCCTGGATCGGAGTGAGTGAGGTTGGCCTCAATGGTAACCCTTATCTCAACACCTGGGCCGCATGGCTTGCAGGTATTGAGCCTCAGGTATTACCAATCACCGCCTGGTGCCTTAGAATGCCTACCGACCCTATCATTTGAAGATGCCCGTGCCTACCCGCCACAGGGAGACTTATTGTCCTCCCCCCCATCTGTAAGAGATGGCCTCACACAAACCCCTCTGCAAATCTAAAAAGAATATATCGTTTCTGAGGTCCAAGAGATGTACCCCATCCAACCGATATAGCTCCCTCCGCGTTGTGTCTATGTTTGGATGCAAAATGCTCCAATCGCCTAGTTTTAACAGTTCCTGGTAAATTTTCCCGTTCACCTTCTTACGGGATCGGTCCAGAGCCTTAACATTGTGGACGCCTCTCCACTGCATCCTGGGTATCAAACAGGACCATACGATCAGAATTCCAGGCCAACGCGGCCTGATTTGGTAAAAATCAGCTAAGGCTCGAACTATCAATGCCTTGCCTGGTAAACGCCCTAAGTCGTTGCCACCAAGGTGAACCAACAACACCTGAAGCGAACTATCAGGTGTGTACTGCCGGAATAAGGTAGGGAGAAACTGCTCCCACCTCATGCCATGCTTGCCCAACCATTCGATGTTGGCCACTCCAGTCATTCCCAGTTGAGGTCCAACGCTCGCTCGGGATGCCCGCTCTGCAGCCCAAAAGGCATAGCTATGTCCGCAGATGAGGACCTTCAATGGTGCGTGTCTGATCCGTATATCTAAAAGTAAACGCAACTGAATTAACTCCAAAAGGTATAATGCAAGAGCCCATTACATTTTGCGCACATACATCCGGAATGCGCGTGACCACCACCTGCCTACCACCTGAATGCGGTCCTGAGGAAATCCAATAGCCGCCGCTGTGGACGCTGCCCCTATTCGAAAGGAATGAGTACCAAATTGGTACTCATCAAGCCCAAGAGCCCTCAAAGCGAGTTTGGTAATGGCCCAGAACTGGTACTTGGTCAAAGGGGAAAAATCCTGATGGCAAAACAAAGCTCCAGGGCTTTGCCCTCTTCTGGCTATAAACACACCCATGGCTTGAACAGGGCATAAGTCGCTTCGAGGAGATGGGGATTACACCACTCTTTGACCTTTTCCTTGTTGGTCAGTCTTAGATTTCCTCAACGTTAACCAAATTTGCTGCCCTGCCCACTGCAAATCTTGCAGTTGCAGAGCCCTACCTGAACAGTCCGCCTTGGATGCCACAACCAACTCAGAGATTCGAAAGGCTCCGAAAAAGGCAGTTAACGCTGCCGCATGAAATAAAACGGCTTCAAATTCTGAAGAACACAAAGAAGGCCATAAGGCCCTGAGCCCGACTAAAATCTCTGGGGATAAAGGGTGTCTAAAATCTGGTGCCGGGGGCGAGGACCTAGCCCAGCCCTGTATAGCCCAACGTACCCTAAAATCGCTCGTGGTGTCGGAGACTCCACGGAGTTTAGCACAAAATGCCAAAGCAGCCACCTTACCTCTGATAGTCCTGGCTGCCAACCCCCTTTTATGCTCTGCAACGCAAAACTGTAATATGTGGTTAACTGGTATAGGCCAGTCCTGTGTCATCTGCATGAGCTCCCTAAAGCCATAAAACTCCCTACTTGTCTTTCGATAAGATGTTCTGGTGCTAGGAGCTATGGAGTGCCAAACTGCGTTTTCTATATCAGTCTGCCAATCTCCCACAAGGTCTCCGGCATGACCTCCGGGCGCTGCCTTGCCCATGGAGCGAGCTCCCAAAACTGCCTGACCTGCTAACGCGATAACGTGTCAGCAATGCTGTTATCAAGCTCCGGAACATACTGGGCTCTGAACAGAATGTTGTGGTGAAGACAATGTAGCGTGAAGGCCCTTAACAGCCCCACCACCCTAAGATTACGGGATGATAGTGTGTTAATGACATGGACCGTGGCCTGGTTATCACACCAGAAATGCACCACTGCGTTAGCCAATTCTTCCATCCACAGGTGCACCGCCACGTATATCGGGAAGAATTCCAGGAAGGTAAGATCCCTGCATATGCCGGATGCTCACCATTCCTGAGGCCAAGGCAGGGCGCACCAGCGATCCTGCCATATTATTCCAAAACCAAGAGCCCCAGATGCATCCGAGTGGATCTGCAACTCGGTATGCAAGAGGAGTTCCTTACGCCAGAATGCGAGTCCGTTAAATTCCTGTAGGAAAACCAGCCACATCCTAAAATCCTCCAGCATAGACTGGGTAATTCTAACCCGGTGATGTGGTCGGGAAACTCCCCGCATGGAGTTGCAAAGGTGGCGCAGGAAGGCCCGTCCAGGAGCCACAACCTTACATGCGAAATTCAGGTGCCCTAGCAGCTCTTGAAGCTGCCGCAAGGTAATCTTTTTTCGGCCCAGAACTGTTAACAACCGATCTCTCAAAGCAGTAAGCTTGTCCATTGGTAGCCTACAGCATTGCCTAACTGAATCTAATTCGATACCTAAATATTTGATAAGCGTAACAGGGCCCTCTGTCTTCTCCTGCTCTAGTGGGACCCCCAGGTCCCTCACAAGAACAGCAAACTCAGCCATTAGGTGAGCGCAATGCGCAGAGTCAGCTGGCTCTGCGAATAAAAAATCAACAAGATAGTGGGCGGAGTCAACAGCGCCTGTGCGATATTGGACCGCCCACTCGAGAAATGAACTGAATTTCTCGAACATAGCGCATGAAATCGAGCACCCCATCGGGAGAGCTCTGTCCACATAAAACTGGCCCTGAAACTTGAACCCTAAAAGATCAAAATCCAACGGGTTAATGGGCAATAAGCGAAATGCAGATTTTATATCGCATTTGCCCATAAGCGCCCCTACGCCATTTCTACGCACCATTTGAACTGCCGCGTCAAATGATGCATACCGGACAGAACATAAGTGTTCTGGTATTGCATCATTGACAGACTCACCTTCAGGAGAAGATAAGTTGTGTATAAGTCTAAACTCCCCTGGTGTCTTCTTTGGGACTATGCCTAAAGGAGAAACCCGCAAATTGGGTATCGGCGGGACATCAAATGGTCCAACCACCCTACCAGCTTCCACCTCTTTGTCTATTTTGTCTCGAACCAGTTGCTCCATAAGAGCAACTGATTTCTGGTTCCTAGCTGAGGAAGACACCCACGGGCCTGTGAACGGAATACGAAAACCCTCCAGAAACCCCTTCCTCAAGTAGTCAGCATCCTTCCTGCGGGGATACTGCCGCAAAAGCTGCAGCAGCGAATCAATTTTGATTGGGCTGGGGCCCTTTGGTAGGGGGTTGTTGCCCGCCTGATTTTCTACCCCCTTGGTTATCCCTGCTATAACCTCTTCCACCCTTTGCTTTAAAGCAGTTTGTGGCTGGGTGCGGACCATTACATATGGGGCATTCGTGCCTATATTTGCACTGTGGGCGGGCACATGTCCCTCTTGAACTAAATTCCCAGCAGGGCAAGCGGGATTGAACCCCCAGCCCCGCACTCCCTTTTACTGAGGAGGCGGGCTGTCCTTTGGCCAATATATGGCTGCTATCAGACCTCTCACCAAATCCTGGCCTAGCTGGCGTCATAAATTGAAGCCATAGGTCGTGGTCCTTCGTATCACATCTTAATGAATGGTCAAATGCTGATCGCATATGAAATGCCTCATCATACGCCAACCAGGCACCCCCTACGTACTCTGTATATGCTCTATAGATCATATCCAGGTACTTAGTCAAAATATAACCCCTTTCTGGGAAACGCTGCTGCACAATGCCCATATAAATTAGGAAACCTGGGAGCCAGTTGGCCCAGGTTCTAGCAACTTTCTTCTTCCTATTACGTTCAGAGTCTTTGTCACTGGCCTTTTCCTTTTCCTTGCTCTCTGACTCCCGGAAAAGCAAAGAAAACACATCCACGAATTCCCCTCTTAATATTTTTTCCCTTGTGGCCGGGAGCAAGTGGAAACCCAAGGGGGTCGCGATACTGCCTGTTGGTATAGCATTCTGCTCTACACCCGCATACGGATCTCTACTACTCGCTGCTGCTGCTGTGACATCCGTGTTACTAATGCCAGCAGGCCCTTGCCATACTGCCGCACACGCAGCGGCCGCAGTTGACACTTGTGTGGCTAGCTCAACAGCTGGCGGAATGGAGGGGGTACTAGCCACGACTCCAGTGTTAGTTGTGCCCTGTACCAAGCCTGCTGCCTGAGGCTGGGTAGGTGGAGAAGCATTAACTTGCCCGTCCGCCTGACCACCACTACTGGGAGTGCTGGAGGTGACCTGTGCCGCTACATTCCCTAAAGGTGAGCATTGCAGCTCCCCCTTGTGCGAGTCCTCCTGCGCCCGGCATTGTGTGCCAGTCAGGACCTGACCACCACGGGAAACAGCTCCAAGGTTTTGGCCCTCCCCAGGTATTTAACTGATTGAGATGCGTGTTGTGCATTGTCTCACCTTGCGGCTGTATCGACGGTTGTCCCGAGAAGACGGGCCCCGCGGCCAGAACTGACGCCGCTGCGACCTGAGGTGACGGAGCTGGATCAGCGGCGCTAACATCCTGGCTTGACTGTTAGATGTTGCTTGCTGGTGTTGAAGCCTCTATTACCTCAAGCCTAGCTGAAACTGAAGACCATAAATGATCATGCCTTTGTTTTCTAGTAAAAGGACGTTGTTTTGTCTTAGCTGGCTCTACAACATATGTATTGGGTGGCACAATTCCTTTTTCTTTCTCCACAGCCTCTAATCAGGCTAAGATGGCCGCAATCTCGGGGCTGTCCTCTTCATCCGAGGAGGACTCCGCTCTGGCCCTTGGGCATTTAGTGGTGGTTGGTGGTGCCCTGCCCTTTCCTTTTCTGCCCCCAACACCTTTTCTGGGTGGCATTATGAATATTTATAGGACCAGGAAGAAAAAACTAGTGGGGATCCAACCCGAGTGCCCAAGAATTGGGTGGAACGAGGCTGCTCCCAAAGATCAATCCACCACTGTGGCTGGGGAGAGGGGGGGTTCTCTATGATTCTCGTCTTCCTTCCCACAGCCCGAGCTGATGTGACCCCACTCCCACTGCCTATGCGGGGGGGGGGGGGTGTCTCACTTCCCCTCGGGAACGGGAGCCTAAGGTAGACCCACCCACCGGGGCCCAATCTTCTCTCGGCCAAATGGCCCCAAGCAGCTCCGCGCCTGGGCGCCGCCGCGCGGAAGAAAGCTGCCGCCGCCGCCATTCTACGCTACCGGGAGGAAGGGAGGGTTGACGCTAAGCGTCCCCTACAGCCCCAAAGGGTCCGAGCGCTTCTGCCCAGGCGGTTCCGGGGCCGCTGCCGCATTCCTCCCCATCGCGCCTCTCCGCTCACAGCCCAGCACAAACAGGCCCTGCGCTCTGTGGAGCAGCCGCCGCCGCTAGTAGAGCCGCCGCCGCCGCTGGTAAGGCCGCCGCCTCTCTGCTCCTCTTCAAGCCCTGCTCCGGGCATGTGTGTGGGCCCTTTTGCGGAAGTGAAAAGTTAGAGACAAACTTTGTCTTAAACTTACTTTCTTTTAATTAAAGTGCTGTTGTTTCTAGTAGGGGCTGGTAGGAGGGGGCTTCTTGAGTGGGCAGAACTTGGAAATAGTTTTAAGCACCACCAATTTTGGGTAGTCCTGAGCCAACAATCAGGTGGGGCATACATTTATTTAAGTATGTGTTTATTTACTTCAAATGTTTCAGTAATATCTTGGGTTCATCGCTCGATGACTCTTACATCAAATGATGTCTTGCATGCTTGAATTTGTGAATCCCAGATAAAACTCCATGAGAAAGAACTCTCATATCACCTTACCACAAACATATTGCTTTCAAAACAAAATCAGTTGACACATTCCGCTTCCATTTATGAAATAATGGCCATAAATGTGTGAATCACACGCTCACCCAAATTGATCCCCACAATTTGGGGTCTATTATTTTGAGACTAGAAGTTCATTCTCAGGTCTCCCCAATGTAATAACATTTAACATTTCATACAACATTTCAAATATATGAACAGCATTAGTGGATTAAAAGACAGGTTACCTGTATCATTATAGTCTTCATATACAGAAACTGCATGCCATTATTTTAGGATCAGTTTATATATTCACCTAGGCTGACCAGATAAAATCCAGGTCAGGGCTCATGTAACTTTAACAGTAGTAGAGAAAAGGGAATTTCAGCCAGTGTCATTTGTATGCAGTTAGTTCCTGGTGAAATTCCCTCTTCATCACAACAGTTAAAGGTGCAGGCACTATACTAGAGTGACCATATACAACAGAAGGCAGGGCCCCTGCACCTTTAACTGTTGTGATGAAGAGGGAATTTCACCAGGAACTAATTGCATACAAATGACACTGGCTGAAATTCCTTTTTCTCTACTACTGTTAAAGTTACATGAGCCCTGACCTGGATTTTATCTGGTCACCCTACATTCACCCTACAGTCAAATCCAAAAGGGGTTTGTTTGTTTTTTGGCCTATGCAACTTCAAGATGTTTTGATGCATCAACCACAAAAGTTACCCTGTTTGTAGAATTATAGGATGTCAGGAAGAAGAGTTCAAATTATCCTAATCCCCGATGGGCTGTTTTGTGTCTAGAGGGTGGTTTATTGCTTCCCATTGCTGCTGCCCATAAATACACAATCTCTCCATCAAAACAATGACTGGCTTCTATAGGATATATCCTGTGGATAGTTTAAAAACAAAACAAAACACCCATCTTTAACTTACAGTCCTGAGCTGTAAGGCTCTCTGAATTATATGAAGTAAGCAGCACTGCAAGGCAGTTGGAAGATTACAGAATACAAAGGTTATATGAAGAACACCGGTATGTGGTGAATATAAAAATTGTATGAAGAATACCAAGTGAGTAATCCTTTCATCTTTTCCATTGGCTGAACAAAATTAGGCCTTTGGTAGAGCTAGCCTTTTCAGCATTCTGTAAATTGATGGCTCCATTGAACACTGGGAAGTAAGAATCTAAGTCAGGGCACATGTTGAGAGAGCAACTTTTCATTTTGAGTTTGAATACTTGCTTGATCCATTCACACATTTTCAAATAGAGATGAAAATGCAAAACATAGCATACTTCATAATGCAACGTTTTCCTAAATGTTAGCAATATTGAAATGAAAGTTGGTTGGCATGTTGTTCAGTACACATAAGGATGCTGCAAGTGCCTGACTGGGTCCAAGAGTCCAGCAGAAGCCCCCGCATCTGGCCCCCTGATGCAGTTGGGCATTCCTTTCACAAGTTCAGATTCCTACCTGGATGCTCGCAAGGCCCCGGTGAGCATTTGGCAGCTGCCCGCCCATGTGCTGAAATCGCACACTTCCCTTCTGGGGGAATTGTGCAATGTTGGGCCTCTGTAAATTGCGCACTCCCCCCTTGCACTAATGGCGGCCTTAAAGGTCTCGTTGATGCAAGGGTAAATTCTTAGTGAATTCTTATGAAAAACAAACTGAAACAAAATTCTCACCTACCTGCCCTGGCCAAATTCAGTAGGTACAGCAATTCCCAGCATGCAGAAGACAATGCTATCTTTGGCTGCTGTACTACAACATGAGGATTCAATCTGTCACCCACTTCCTGCACAATGCACAATGTTGTAGATAGGGGCTCCAAGTAAGTGAAGATCTAGAGTTTATGATGTAAATGTCACTGGAATTCAAACACCTATATGTGTTTTCAAGTCGGAACGAATGATACAAAACAGATTGGAATGAGACATCTACAATGAGGCCTCTTGAATACCTCTGCTTTATTGGTAGGTTGAATAGTGTTATTACTCACAAGTATGAGAGAGAGAGACTTACAGAGTAAGCCCCATTGAATACAGTGGGACATACTTCTGAGTGATCATGCATAGGATTGCATTGCACATCAGTCAGCTACTGTTCATTCTAAGGAAATCTAAACAAATTTCCAGATAGAGAGCTAGTACAAAGGAGCAAAGAACAAAAGACATCCATTAATTTATTTTTGGCATTGCTACAATCAAACTGCTGGTGTCTGAAATATTAAAAACACTGGAATTAGGTACGTCACCATTGCCATTATTTCCTGTGAAAGAATGAATGTGTTTTAATCCCCTCTTCTCAAATCGGTCTTTCTACCTCAGCTGGAATATGTGCACTTGACATATGGTCATTTTGGATGCAAAAATTAAGAAGCTGAAAAGCTTCAATCACGTGGTAATTTTGGAGGTAGCCCAGGAGCTAAAGTGCCTTCCTAATAAGGCAAAATCGCTTTGGTTGCCCAAGCATAAATTTGCCTTGTCTATCCAAGTTTCAATAAACATTTGGCACAATATCCCGACATGGAAAGGAAGGCTAGTTAATGGAGCTCTTCCCCAGAGGGAATCAGCTGAAATGGCCAACTACTGACAGCGAATAGATTGGTAGGAAAGAAATACTAAAGGCATGTAGCTCTTATTATATTTGAAAGCCAGAATTATTAATTGAGGACATGCATAAAGCGTCTGCAGCTGCATGTAGCTCAGAAAGCTTTTCTGAACAGTAGGACATTTTTTAGTTTTAGGCGGATTTACAAGATAGGTATGAAAAAAGCTGAATGAAAATAAAGCAAAGCCCAAAATGTCATCTGTGAATTGGACTATAGTCAAGGAAAGACAGGTCAGTAGGGGATGTGGGCGGGGGGAGATGTAAGCCAGGAAAAGAAGCTGAGAAGAAAAATGAACAAAGTATAATTATACTGGTAAAACATTTTAAGATTTTTTTTAAAAAAAATAACAACATTCTAATACCAAAGTTGTAAGAAAAAATTCTCAAAGCAAAATACTAAAGTTTAAAGGAAAAAGTCAAGGAAGTCTTCATTTCTTGCACAAACATATTCTGTGAAATATATTTTGAAGAGAGAGAGAGAAAGAGAGAGAGAGAGAGTTCTAGGACAATAGGTTGGCAAAAAGTTGAAGTCAGTGGACTGTCTCAGAAAGCTATCATGAACTGTGGCTAATCTGCATATCTAACAAGCAATTCCCCATTGGTGGTGATAGGGTGGGTGTAGTTGTGAAGTAGTCACCAGTTCAATAAACCATCTTATGAAAGCTGGCAGACAGGGATGGATGAACTCAACTGCATGTGGCTTCAATGGGCACTCGCCAAGCTGCTAACACAATCCACCCATGCTCATGGTGCCATGTAAGATTCTCAGTGACTCATTGAATGGCCACTGGAGCCATGAGGCCATCTGTCCTCTTACCAAGCTGCTACTTTGTGCAACAATGTTGGCTCAGACATTTCCAGAAATGTAATTGCATCAGTTCTAGATGTAAAAGGGCCATTTATGCAACATCACAGGCATGGATGCTCCATTGAGGCAACATTACATTTCTGGAAATGCCTGAACCACTGTTGTTGTGCAAAATGGCAGCTCACGGGAGTCACCAATGTAGCTCACCAATCCCTCATTCTCTCCTTGCAAAGGGGAGGGGGTTGACAGGAAAACAGCTTGCTTGCACAGTTTATTGCACACTGAGTTAGGCAGGCATGAGTATCTGCGGACTGGTGTCCAGGGGGAGGAGCTGGCAATTTACTGCCAGGCCTCAAGTCCCAAATGGGTGCCCATGCCAGTCCTACTTGTACAGTGGAATTGATCCTGTTAAATTCTTTATGTTTTGGATGTTCTAAAGCAGGTGTGGTCAGATGGTCAGCGGACTGCTCTTCCTGGAGCCCTCCAGGGTGACACCCCACTACCACTGCTTAAAGAGGTGGTACCACTTTAAAGTGGCTGTGGCACCAGATTTTGCTAGGAAACAAGATGTATAAGGAGCCAAACAGCAGCGTGTAGCAGGCCATTTATGCACAGAAACAAGGTGCATGATGCCCGCATGCCCTGTTTCTCTGCAAAAACAAGAATAGATTTTTGTGAATCACTGAGAGCGCTTCAGCTATTGGGCAGTATAGAAATGCAATAAATAAAATAAAATAAAAATGCTGCTGTGAGACAAGGAGCTTGTTTTCTACCAGAATTGTGTTTTTGACAACCCAATTAACAACCATTGGGTGGGCTGTTGGAAGCCCAATTCTGCTTGGAAACAAGTCACATGCTTGTTTCTCCGGAAGAATCTTTGTGGCATGGCAACGGTGATCTTTGGTGGCAAGCCACATGTTTCAGGCCACATGTTGCCCATGCATGGGAATTGGCCATAAGAAGAACGTTTACACACTGTTTTCCCAGTCCATATTAAATAATCTTGTCAACTATTTAGAATTGGATATCAATATGTGCAAAGGAAACCGACTTTGCCTGAGACAGTGTTAACAGTTGATAACATAAAAGGGGGTGGGGTGAATCAGTCCCATGTTGTCAATAGAAACGAAAGCCCATTCCTTTACTGAGACAGCAACACTAAAAAATGGTATACTAAGATCAACTACTTGCTTCGCAGAGGCGTAGACTTCTCAATTTCTCGGCGGGAGCTAAACCTGGGAAAGAGGCTAGGCTTATTTGTTTACATTTATGTATATATTTCTATTTATATTTCTGGAAACCATCCTTCATCAATGGACCCTACATGGTTTAAAGCCACACATTAAAATAACCAGTACTCAACAAAAAATATTACGTTTTAATTATAATATCATGATAGTTTACACACTGCCCCACCATCCGTAGTCCCATACAATATACCATCCAGGTTGAAGCCCAAAATAAAAAAAAATATCAACAAACTCTTTTTATGAATTCAAACAAAATTATTATAGCTAATAAAGGGAGCAAAGCACCAAGGAGAAGAAATTCATTCAGAATATGCACCGCTGCCAGCCAGGCTGTGAGCTTACTGATGTTACCTAGTTGGGCATTGCCCCCCCTCCATAGTTTATGTCCCTGTTTGCTTGTATCTAAAGGATTTAAAACATCCATTTTAAGGTTTCTTTATGACTTTGCTGTCTTTGGGTTTCTATTCTAATTCTTCGGCTCTTATGTTCCTGACATTTCTTCAACTCTGACCTTGGTGGTTCCTGTCAGATTTGTTTTGTTGTCTAACGCACATCTTCCTGTTTTGTCTTGACTTGCGATGGCATGATGTGACATGTGCTAGTGTTGCAGGTTTGCTGTGAGCTGAAGGGGTCTGAGCTGTTGTGAAGGGTGCAGGTTGTCAGCCTCTTGCCATGGCTGTCAACACGGTTCACTTCAGCACTTCTATGCCCTCTTCTTATCTCAACAGCTCCATCTTGGTTTTCTTTTCACCCTGGTTCCCTGTCTTGCATGGGAAAATATGATCGGTTCGTTGGACTGGACTTTGAACATGCTTTCTTTCGTATCTGGGTGCATACGTCTGACATCTTAAGTCCGTATCATCGTTGAGAGATACAGAATGTACCATTTACCACAGCTTCTCTTGTGCCTGGATTGAAAAGAGATATGCCTGAGGACATACAGGCTTTGAAAGAGAGCAATTTAGAAGGGCCTAGGAGGGGTTAAATAAGCTTCCTTTTTGGCTGCTCATGACTTGTGAGCAGTACTGAGCTTGGTGGATCATGGGTTGAACAGTCTTTTCCTAAATAAAGGATCAGTTTTATGAAATTGGCAACTAGGATGTCTTTTTTAGATTCCACTAAAATGTGTTTGGGGGGGGGGGGATTGCCAGCATCTTAAAAGGCTTGCTCTTGGAATGTTAAATTGCAAAAGGAAAGGGGAAAAAACAGTGTTTTGTTTGTTTTTTAAGAGCATTAGCTGTGTTTTCTTTGTATGTTTCATAATAAGTGCTGGAAGCCTTATCAATGCAGGGAAAAGTCCTGTATCTTTTTAAAGGGGGTTATGACTTTGGTAGGCATACCTAGTACATAGCCCTAGTGATTTTAATAGAACAGGCATTAAGTATGCAGTACCAGTAAAGTGGTGAGAGAGACAGGGGTTCCTGAGGAGTAATCACATACTGTCTGTAAAACAGAGTGAAGGGATGCCCTGTACCCACCCCCCAAATGGTGCCTCTGGTGTTCTTGCCTGCTAGAGATGTTTGTTGCTGGGAAATCCGGCCCTTTTGGAGCTCACTGTCCTTCAGTGGCACACCTAACCCATGCTGCATTTGCAAGCTGATCCACTCATTTCCCCTTTTTTTATTTGCAGAAATAAACATTGTGCAAAGTTTGGCGGCAGGTTGTGCAAATCATGCAATTCATGGGCAAAAATTGCGCAAATTGTGCAAAATGTCTCCTTTCGCTAATAAAAATAATAATACAGAAAATTTGCCAGCTGTCCCGACTCACTGCAGACTGAGTTGGGCCAGCTGGAGGAAGATGGAATGGGGTCCATGAGGCTGAGCTGGCAAATGCTTCTTGAGTTCCACCCCCCCCCCAAACTGGGTTCCTCCAACATCCCAATCTCCAGCATAGACTGCAGACAATAACTGATACATTATATCATTAATGTAGGCTTCCCCTATCTGGAGCCATCCAGATGTGTTGGACTACAACTTTCTTAATCCATAGCCAACATGATCATAGGTATAATGGTGCTTCAGAGCAAGATGTTTCAGATCAAGAGTGACCCTTTGACAGGCTTAAATTATAATGCTTGAAACAGGGAAATCAATAAGGCCATGACAAATGTTTATCCCCCCCTCAGAAAACAACCCCAAGTATAATGATACAGCGAGTTTTTCAGTCAGTGTGTGCTTTTTATTCTGCTTGCAAATATCTCAAGACCCACTGGAAGCAGACAATCAGTAACAGGTCCTTCTATCATTATTACCCCTCAAACAACCTAAAGCCTTTTAGAAAATTGGATTTGTCAACATTATTGAGTTGCGAGAGCAAGCATGCCACAAATTAAGATGAAAGATGATAAATTTAAGTCCTACAGGACAAGGGGGGACTTGGTGACATCCAGATTCATGAACAAGATTTTTGTATCTCAACTTTGCACTCAACAGGTGTGTGGAGCTATTATTCATTGCAAGTGTATGGATATTATGGATCACTTCTAATTTCTGTTAAAGGGGTACTGCCATTCTTCTAGTTTGTGTGTTACAGTAACCATGAAAGAGAAATATAGTACACATTAGGGATGTGTATCGTATCATTAAAATGTCCAATAATGATACGATAAGGTCGTTATCGGACATCCAATTAACGATAACGATACGATAGAAAAACCTCCAATAAATATCCAATCCGAAAATTTTCAGCCCGATTATATTGGATTGTTTTCGGATTACCGGACTGCCATATAAATAAACCTATAACTTCTGTATTATCAAAGTTAGAGGCTTGAAACTTGGTCACAGTGCTTATGGGGTACGCCTAAGTATGTGTATGAAATTTGAGATTGATCCCTCCAACCCTCAATTTTATATGAATTCATTAAAGATTGTTTAAGTTCTGACAGGTCATGCCGGAATATATTTTTTTAAAGTGATTTCCGATAATGATACGATACGATAATTTTGGGTGTGCACACCCCTAGTGCACATTCCTGTGAAAGCTTGATTTGGTGGTCATTTTATTTTTTTATTTAGCCCCATCTTTGTGCATAGGGGGGCCATTTGGCCTACTTTACAAAGAATTGATCTCTGTTTGAAGGACTTCCGGAGGCAAGTCATCCATTTTGAAGGCATCCTTCATTTTGAAAGGCTGTCCAGTCCAAGTCCAGTTTAAAGATGAAGAACCTTAATAAGGGAGAGCAGGAGCTATGAAATTGCCCATTCAATGGTTAGTAGCACCTGGACAGCAGGCTGAGCAGTCTCACAGGGAACCTGGTCACAACCTTTCCCCAACATGATGAAATATATTGCATTTCTAATTAAATTGTTGTCATTATTTCTCAGTTTGCACCTAGGCATGTATAAATTAGCATATGCATATTTTACACAAATCGGTGCCCTCTTTTGACCTCATTTTTGGTCATGCACTTCCCCTTTTTCTTTTTTTGGTGGTCTGTAAGTGGCCACCCTATATGTCCATGGCAGCTAAACAATGGACATAAGTCAAAGGAAATATTCTTGAACAAGGAGCTGACATGATCAAAGATGCCCTAGGGGAGACAAGAGAGTGAGGGGAGAATGCAGGGCCTTTTGGGGGGGGGGGGCACAGGGCACTGCACACACATGGCAAATCACACCTTCTATTTCTCTGTTCTTTCTTATGAGCCACTCTTTTCACTTCTATCCTATGGGGGAGGGGGTAGCACCAAAGCAGTGAAACAGGGCATTCTTGCCCTATGCAATTGGGTGGTGACTCTAACCTTTTCCCATCTCTGTTGGGGATGATAGGCATTGTTACCAACATCTCTGGAGTGTGCCAAGCTGGCAAGGGCTTGGTTAGAATATGAGCTAGGCCTAGGGAAGCCAAGACTCAAATCCCTGGATGCCCACAAAACTAACTGGGTGACCTAGAGCCAATCATTCGTTTGTGGTACAGTCAGGCTGGGGCATGCTGGGAGTTGTAGGGCTTTTTCTGTCTAAACATGCAAAGGATCATGCCCTTACTCTCTCTGCCTAACCCCTCCAAGGATTGTTCTGAGGATAAAATAGTGGGGGTAGGTTCTTTTTAAGGGTAATGTATATGATTTTTAACGTATATGTAGAATTGTAATGCATATGAAGTTAGCAAGTCAGACCATTGGTCCATTTAGCTCAGTACTATCTACATAATGACTGGCAGAAGCTCTTTGGGGTTTCAGACAGGGATTTTTCCCTACCTGGAGATCCTGGGGATTGAACCTGGGGCCTCCTGCGCACAAAGTAGGTGCTCTAGCACTGAGCTATGCCTCCCTCCCTAATATTTGTTGAACACTTAAAATCTTAACGCTTTAAAAATAACTATAAACCAAACCAGGGAAAAATAAGCCAGGGGGAAGAGAATATCAGAGGGAAAGCTGTGGATGGAGAAGGGCTAAATACATAAGTATGGCCAGCTGCTTCTTTACTGACAATTGTCCCCGACCCTGCCACTCTGCAGCTGTTTGGCAGAAATACAATGTTTGAAACAGATTAGCAGGCTCAGATCTGTTGGTAGGGATGCTGAAGAAATCTCCAATGGACTCAAATGAGTCCAGATTACTTGCAGCAATGTCCGTGAATTCCACACCAGACCGGCATCTGCGGGTCAAATGGATTCCAAAGACACACAACTTTTTCCCAAGACTGTCTGCATGTTTCAAGGAAAGAACCTTTTCCCTCCATCTTTGAAAGATGCTCAGTCAATCTTCCAGACAGCAAACTTAGGGAATGATCATGAAAGGACCTCAAATTCTTCTATGCACCAACATGAAGACTTCATTCTAAACACACACACACTGCTCACTAGGCTACTGACAGTAAGCAGAATGCTACACACCCTCACAACAAAATGTATAAAAAACCTTGCTTTTTCTGTAACTTGCTTCGGATATGTTTCCATATTTTTCTGGGTGGGGAAAATAATGATCCAAGTTCATGGGTTTGCGAATGACAGACCAGATTGGTGAATGTGTAGTTCTGACCTGGTTCGTGTTAATGGCTCCTGGAGTTCTCAAGGAGCCTACAATAACATGTGAATGAGCACTGGGTTTGGGTGAAGTTTGATCTGCTCTAAAGAAGAATCAGTTACATGATATTTAGGCAAACCTTTACACCCTTGTCTTGTCCTCAATGCAAGCTATTATCCTGATCATTTTCAGAGCACTGGAAATATTATACAACACTAGTATTGGATTGCAAATGACCAGAATTTTAAACAAAGTTTTATTTGCTTTTGTCAGACCGAAATATAACAGTGTGATGCCTCCAAATGCCACAAAATTTCACCCTGTTTGTTCTTCATCTCTTCCAGCCTTAATAACATTCTGCCGATCAAAACGTAAGAGTACAATTATTTTGGAAAGCTCTTTGTGTTGTCGGTTTCACTTTTTCTTATCCAAATAATAAATGCCAATCTATATTGTATAGCACTTGTTTTAGTGAACCTTCTAAAACTGATTAGATGAGAGCTAAATAGTAGCCATGTCAACAAAATCTGTAATTACCTGGATTGGAATATGAATTTGTTCAGCTCATAATGCCCACATCCATTATGAAGTGAGCTCCATTTCCTCCCAAATGCTTGTTTAGCTTAGATTACAGATTTAGATTTACTTTAGCTTAAAGCTCCTGGACAATGTCCGGGGAAAGGGGGATAGGATTATTCGGTTACTGGCTCTGAGGTCAGAGACAGGGTTCTGACCTTGTAGCGAGTAAACCGTACTCCCTTCCCCCTTATGGCCAGCATGGAGAGAACTGTGCGAGCTACCTCTCTGCACTCAGAAAGCTGAGTGAAGAAATAGAGAAAAGGGGGGAAGAAGGCTGAGGCAATGGGAGGAGACCAGGGAAGCGGCCTTATGCAGCTTCTGTATTTGTCCCAGCCACATTCCCTCCTCCTCCTAAGTGCTATTGCTAGATGGATAAAATCACCCATCTAGCAAAAATGGATGATGGCTGGAGCATGGAGGGAAGGATTGGCTCTATGTTACATTGGATACTCAGCAGCCTCCAAGTTTAGAAGCTGCCAACTATCTTCATAGTATTTCACCCTTAATGTACCAGGGTTCTAACTTCTATGTACCTGGGATGTATGCTCAGCTACAAGAAGCCCTAGGACATACAGTTTCCAAAGCAGTTAACCCCCATAGTATGGACTTAGATACTCTGGATAACTTCATTTCCAAGTCTCTTGGTGCATGGAGTACTGCCATGCCAATGTTCTAGACACCAGAGAGAGAGAGAGGCCTTATTTTGAAGCCTTTAGTGAGAATTCACCATCACCAATAGTATGTTTGGGGTAGGGTTTAGGGGCTAGCAGAGAGATTGAGAAGCGGGGTTCAGACTCTGCTCTATTGCTGATAATGATTGGAAGCATGACAATATCTGAATGAATAGTTGTTGTTTTTAAGAAACATACCTACTTTCCAGTTTTCTTGGGAAATAGTTTGATTTGCCAAGCCCAATTCTGAATTGGCCTGAGGGGATTTTGCCCTTCACTACTAAATGGTTTGTAATGCAGCTTCTGCGAGGGAAAGTTGTCAACTTGGCTGTGATTAAAACCTCACATATAGGCACACTGAGGACTGGGAAGAGATCCGAGATACAGAGACACTAAAGGACAGATGGTCCAGATGCAAGGGGGCTAAGGCAAGCTGGAGAATTGATAGAGAATGAGGGTAGAAGAAAAGGAGGCAAAGAACTGAGGCAAGAAGGAATTTATTCAAATGTGTTCTCAAGCAACATCACAACAGTTATAGTCAGGAAGCTACAGTGGAAAGGAGGCAGAGCTGTGCTAGGAAGATTAGTAAGTGTCAGGATTGCTAAAGTGGGACAAAATATGCAATGGCCTGAAAAGCAGGAAGCTCAGAAAACAGTGGGTGGGGGAGACCATGTTGAAGAAAGGAAGTGTCAAGGAAAAAGTAGAAGTGACTAGAGCACCTATACGAGGCAGACTCTTCCACAGAAGTGCTGTTGGTGGCAATACAGGGCCCCAAAACTAATTTAGTGCTAGGAACATGCTATTGTCCCCCAGACCAAATTGCTCAGGGTGACCTTGAGATGGAAAACGAAATCAGGGAGGCCTCCAAATGAGGAAGTGTTGTAATAATGGTTGACTTCAATTATCCTCACACTGACTGGATAAATGCATATTCCAGTCATGACAAAAGGTTAAATTTCTTGACATCCTAACTGACTGTGCCCTAGAACAGTTGGTTATAGAACCAACCAGAGGGGAGGAGACCCTGGACTTTATCCGAAGTGGTGCTATCCAGGACCAAATACAAGTTGTAAATATTGCTGAACAAATCAGTAACGATGACCACAGTGCTATCGGATTCAATATATATTGAAGTGGAAAACTACCCAGGAAGTCCAACACAGTCACATTTTACTTCAAAAGAGGAAACTGCTCTAAAATGAGGGAACTGGTGAAAAAAGAGTTGAAAGGCAGAATAAAAAGGGTTAAATCCTTGCAAAATGCATGGAGCTTACTCAAACGCATAATAATAGAAGCCCAACTGAAATGTATTCCACAGGTTAGGAAAGGTGGCACCAAGTCCAAGAGGTCACCAGCATCATTAACAAGCAGTGTCAAGGCAGCTATTGTAGAAAGGAGGGCTTTCTTCAGAAAATGGAAGTCTTGTCCAAATGAGGAAAACAAAAGGGAGCACAAACATGCACAAAGGCGGTGCAAACAAACAATAAGAGATGCAAAAAAAAAGCATTTTGAAGAGCACATCACTAACACTATCGAGGCCAACAATAAAGATTATTTTAACTATATCAGAAGCAGGAAACCAGCCAGGGAAGCAGGTAGACCATTGGATGACAACGGAGTTAAGGGAGTATTAAAGGAGGAGAGGAAGATTGCAGAGAAGCTGAATGAAATGCCTCATCCCCTCGCCCGGTGAAGCCTGGGTGGGTGGGGGGCTAATTGCGGATGGCGGCGAGGGAGATGGGTCGTGGCTGCAGCCCACTGGCTGCAGGGTTGGTGCCACTGTGAGAGGGAGGAGGCAGACGCTACATAAATAGGCAGCATGGCTGCCCTCCTCCCTCTTCCGATCTTCTTGCTTCTGGCTCATTGCATGCGGAGGAGCAGGACCGGGCGGAGGAGGCAGCAGGGCCTTGTCAGCCCAAGGTTTGGGGGTGGAAGGCAACCCACCTGGGCAAAGCTCATACCGGTTGGGGAAGTGAGCTGGGCGAGCGAGTCAGGTTCAAAAGTGGGGGTGGTGGACAAGATGGAGCTGAGGCAGATTTGCTGTGTGCCCGCACGGTCACGGCTGCAGCCGAGGCTGTGGGCAGGTCTCCCGCAAGTTGGCTCGGAGCCAGGAGCGGCAACAACGCGGCGTGGGGAGCACCAGGCAGCGGGCCAACCGAGGGCTTGGCTTACAGATTCACCCCTCCCCTCCCCTCTCTAATTTGTTTAATAGAAGGTCTGCAGCTAGCGGGGCAAGCTGGATGACCTCAATTCGGGGGTTCGCTTCATAAATACAGGAATAAAAATATAAATAAATAAAAATAAATAAAATAGAAATATAATTAATAAATAACAGTTCATTTATATAGGTATAAATTAATACAAGATAGTTGAAACTTATCACATACATTTAGAGATGATGATAGATAGATAGATAGATAAGATAGATAGATAGATAGATAGATGATAGATAGATAGATAGATAGATAGATAGATAGATAGAGGGAGGGAGAGTAAAAGCAAACCCCCACGTATTTTCTCCTTCGGGTTGTTAGGATTTGTTACAGTAGTTTTAAAGGGCTGGGAAGTGGCTGAGATCTAAGGCTCACACCCATGTTGAATAGCTAAGTTGGAACCAGCTGGGTCAGTTTTTGGAAGTGTGACTGCTTTGGAGTGGAGTTCGTGGGAATTGCTTCCATCCCAGTATCTTGGCTTTGAGCCAATTGCTAGTGTAAAGGTTAGTGTGTGCTCTGGTTAACTGCAGTTGAGTACAGACTCAACATGCCCCCTAAGAAGGGTGTTGGTGGAAAAAAGGGCAAAGGGAAAGCCCCCCACCCAGCAGTTAAACACACTAGGGATAAATCTGATTCTTCCTCAGAGGAGGAGCTGAATTCTCAGATCGCGGATCTTTTGGCTAGGGTGCAAGCAATGGAAAAAGAGAAAGGCATGGCAGGAACACCAGCCCCAAAGGGCGGGCGTCCACAAACCAGGACACAAAGGCAAGGGGATTTACTGGCTTCTTTGTCAAGCAGGCTGGATGCTATGGAGGCTGCATCCAATCGCTCTTCAGAACAAAGGGAACTCCAGTTGCTGGACCAGGAAGTTCATGAAGCAACATCTACTCCAACCCCATCTCAGCTCGGTTGTGGATCCGATATGACAGCGGCAAGGGAAACAGCTCTGTCAAGGATGGAGGTTCAGCCCATGGCACAGGGTGAGCAGAATGCACCAACACCGCCAGCCTCACTGCAGACCGCGGGGTTGGTACGCCATGGGGTTGGTACGCCTGGTTTGCAGGGGTGAGCTGGCCATATCCGGGTACTGGCTGAATACACACACACCCTCAGGCAGGGATGGGGGTTGATCGCAGCAAGACCGCCAGTGGTGCCACAGTGGATAACGGGTTGGGGCAGGAGACTGCAAGGGCAGACCCTAGACTACAGACTGCTTCACCCAATACACAGAGAAGTGCAGTTACAGTCGGATCGGCTGACCTTAGCGCTGTTTGTGGCAGCATTGAGGATTTGCAGGATAGCAGTTCAGCCCGAGCTGCTCACACAATTCCGTCAACTGAGGCAGCTTGTGCGGCAGTTTGGCAGGGTCCAGCAGGTGCTGCTGCTGCCGGGATAATCAGTCAGGGTCAAAGTGTTAAGGGTAACCTGGAAGGGGTGCAGCGCGATGCAATCCCTTCTGGGAACACAGCCGCGCCCCTAGGATATCACCGGCTCTCAGCAACAAGGGAGAAGATTTGGAAGGGAGAATACATAGAAGTTTTTTCATTGCTCTTCAAGAAGCCGGAGAGCAGTGATAAGGAGAAAATAGTGATAGAGAAGCTGAGAAGTTAAAGAGAAGGTGGGTGGCGCGTACCTGGACCAATTGGTTACCCGGGTTCCTTATCTATACTTCCAGATGACTGGAAGATGGCCAATGTAACATTATTTTTTAAAAAGGGATCCGGGGTGGATCTGGGAAATTACAGGCTGGTTTGCTTGACATCTGTTCCAGGTAAATTGGTTGAAAGCATTATAAAAGACAAAATTAGTAAGCATATGGAAAGGCATATCCTGCTGAAGAAGACTCAACATGGCTTCCACAAAGGCAAGTCCTGTCTCACTAATCTTCTAGAATTCTTTGACAGTGTCAATAAATATGTAGACAGGGGTGATACAGTGGACATTGTTTATTTGGACTTCCAAAAGGCTTTTGATAAAGTCCCTTACCAAAGACTCCTGAACAAACTTAGCAGTCATGGAAAAAGAAGAGAGGTCCTCTTATGGATCAGTAAATGGTTAAAGAACAGAAAGCAGATTGTAGGAATAAATGGTAAATACTCCCAATGGAGGGAAGTAAATAGTGCGGTCCCACAGAGATTGGTATCAGGACCAATTCTTTTCAACTTGTTCACAAATAATTTGGAATTAGGAGTGAGCAGTGAAGTGGCCAAATTATTTAAGGTTGTTAAAACACAAAGGGATTGTGAAGAGCAACAAAGGGGATCTCTCCAAGCTGGGAAAGTGGCCATCCAAATGGCAGATGCGGTTCAATGTAAGCAAGTGTAATGTGATGCATGTTGGGGAGGGAGGGAACCCAACTTCAAGTATAACCTGATGGGATCTGAGCTAGTGGTGACAGAACAAGAAAGAGATCTTGGGGTTATGGTGGACAGCTCAATGTAAATGTCAACCCAGTGTGTGGCAGCTGTAAAGAAGGCAAACTCCATGTTCAGTATCATACTGCCTTTATACAGATCTATGGTGCGACCACACTTAGAATACTGTGTAAAGTTCTGGTCACCTCACCTAAAAAAAGGTACTCTAGAGCTGGAAAAAGTGCAACTAAAATGATTAAGGGGCTGGAGCATCTCCCCTATGAGGGAAGGTTACCACAGCTGAGATTGTTTAGCTTTGAAAAAAAGGAGGCTAAGGGGAGACCAGTTAGAAGTGTACAAAATTATGCATGGTGTAGAGATGTAGATGGGGAGACATTTTTCTTCCCTCTCTCAAAATATCAGAACTTGGTGTCATCCCATGAAGCTGAATGGTGGGAGATTCAGGACAAATAGAAGGAAGGGCTTCTTCACACAGTGCATAGTTAAATTATGCATTCACTACAAGATGTAGTGATGGCTACCAATTTTGATGGCTTTGAAAGGGGGTTAGATAAATTCCTGGAGGAGAAGGTTGTCAATGGATACTAGCCCTGATGGTTATGTGCTACCTCCAGTATCCAAGGCAGTAAGCCTGTGTGCACCAGTTGCTGGGGGACATGGGTGAGAGGGTGCTGTTGCACCATATCCTGCTTTGTTGGTCTCTGGTCAATGGCTAGTTGGCCCCTGTGTGAACAGAGTGCTGAACTAGATGGATTCTCAGTCTGATCCAGCATGACACTTCTTATGTTATTATGAGAATGTATTCTATTGATAGGAAGGAAGTAGCTAGACAAGAAAGGGGGGCTGGGAACAGTGTACCTGGGAGCCAAAGGGTCATAGTGCTGCTAGGTCTAAAGCCTGGCCTCTTATAGTGGAAATTCTCCAGTTCTACTAGGCAAGACTCCCTTTGTACTAAGCAAGACTCCAACACTAACCTGAATAATTGGCTACCTTGCAAATATTTATCCAAAATAAAAGCATTGCTGGTCTTCCACAATTTTCTCATTAAAAAAAAAATCTGTCGTGAGGTACAATTTTCATAACATATGATATATTAAAATGTATTATCACATTAAGTTTGAATCAGTTTGATTCTAGCAGAAGAATTCTAATAGAGGCATTTGTGCTGACATGCTGTGACTTTTCACTGACCCAAGAGGCTGCTATGGGAAAGGTGAAATTTTCCCAGCTGAACTCAGGAAAGGATTAATGGTAGCTTCAGGAAAAAGGATAATTGCTTACTGAACTATAGTCCTTGTGCTTGGCTTATGACACCAAGGAATCAACATAACATAAAATATTTTAAGAAGTAAACCTGAGAAGCAGGTGGCATCCTGTTTGGGGAACTTAAGAAAATGTGCTCAAAATAGCTGACAAGATATGAAGTAAATATATCACCCCAAATCATAGCTGGGAACTATGGAAGAAAAAATAACTAATTGTTAAAGAAATTATGTTCTTCAGAGTGGAATCACACAAGCAGTGCTAATAAGAAATATTTAAATCTAGGAGAGGCAAAATACAGGAACTTCAGAATCAAACATCGGTTCTCACCACAACATACCATCTATCCTCATGAGAGACCAAACACCTGTCTTGTTTACTTCTCCGTGCCATTTCCTTCAAGTTCAGAAACGTTATTGGGTGAGATATTTTACAACTTTCCTATATGATTCTTAAAACACTTTTGAAAATGTGTTGTTTGTAACACCTTTGTATTTTTTGTCTATGTTCAGTGCTCTTGTATCAGATGCAAATCATGTAGAAACTGCTTAAGATTTTAAAGTAAAAGATGAAAAGGCATGCCTGATCTTATAGTCCTCTAACTAAAAACTCTGGGTGTTCCTACCAGGAATTTTGGACTTATAATTTCCTTGGTGACTCTTTGTTCCTCGAATAAGGCATGGGATATGTTATCTGTGAATCCATGATTCAGCTAAATATAGAAATTCCGTATCATAAAATCCATAGACTGTCACTATCAAATCTGTCACAATGCATCATATATGAGTGTATGTGTAAGAATTCTGTATGCTAATAATCTGATGTATGAAGTAGGGGTGTGCACCGGATTGGATCCGATCCACGATCCGAACCCAATCTGGCCAAAATCGGATAAAATTATCCAATTCCGATCCTCCGCAGCTGGATCGTCCTCTCTCATCCGATCCGATCCGAAAGGACCTGATCCGAATCGGAAAAGATTGGAGGATCAGACCTCGGACCTCCTTCCCCCTCCCCCCACTCATGCTCCTTACCTGCTGCCTCATCGCTGCCATCCACTGCTGCCCACTGCTTCCGTACTACTGAGAAACAGACTTTGCAGCCTGTTCCACAATAGAGCGCCAGAGCGCTGGGTGATGTCATCACTTGGCACACCCTTGCTCTACTGTGGAACAGGCCTCAAGGCCTGTTTCTCAGTAGTATGGAAGCAACGGATGGCAGTGGACGGCAGTGAGGAGGCAGCAGGTAAGGAGCACGAGTGGGGGGGAGGGAAGGAGGTGGAGGTCCCCTGTTACCTGCTGGTGTCCCACGCTGCCATCCATTGTTTCCGTACTGCTGGTAAACAGGCCACAAGGCCTTCTTATCAGTAGTACAGAAGCAGCGGACAGCAGTGCGGGACACCGGCAGGTAAGGAGCACGAGTGGGGGGAGGGGAGGGGGAGGGGGAGGGAGGTCCCCACTTACCTGCCAGGGCCGTCCGCTTCCATCCATTGGTCTCTTCAACTGAAAAACAGGCTTCGCGGCCTGCCTCTCAGTAGCGTGCCAGGTGATGATGTCATCACCTGGCGCGCTACTGAGAGGCAGGGCGCAAAGCCTGTTTCTCAGTAGAAGGGACCAGCGGACAGAAGTGGGTGCCCCAGCAAGTAAGGAGTGCAAGTGGGGGGGAGGGGGAGGGCCCCATTTACCTGCCAGGGTGCCCGCTTCCATCTGCTGGTCCCTTCTACTGAGAAACAGGCTTCACGGCCTGCCTCTCAGTAGCGTGCCAGGTGATGGTGTCATCACCAGGTGTGCTACTGAGAACTAGGCCATGAAGCCTGTTTCTCAGTAGATTGGAACAGCAGATGGAAATGGATGCCCCAGCAGGTAAGGAGGGTGTGTGGGGGGGAGGGACAGGGAGGGAGGGAGGGGGGGTTAGGTCCCCACTCACCCACCTCGATGTTTTCTCCATAGGCTTGCATTGGGGGAAAGCTTTCTTTCCCCCAATGTAAACCTATGGCAAAAACACCTAAAATGGCATCCGATCCGTAAATCGGACTTCCGATTTTCGGATTGGAATCGGTTCTGAACCGAACCGGGAAGCCTCCGATCCAATTCGAGGCACCGGTTCTGGTTCCAATTCTGATTTTGATCCAATTTTTGGGGGTCCATGCACATCCCTAGTATGAAGTATTTTATTTTCAGTGATGAATCTGCTGCCACTCAGTTCTCAGTGAATGTATCCTGTTATTGTGAATTTCTGTCAATTTTCTGTCTTACTAATCTTGTCAAAACTATTTTACCAGAGAAAGAATTTCCATATATACATAGTTTCCCAGTTTACATTTACACTTTCCATATTACATTGACTGCCAAGGAACTTCTAATCCCCTGCCATAGAATCCTGCAGATGGTAGAGAAATCTAGGGCTTGGTTGAGAACTCATTCTGTTTTCGCATAGGGCACTGCCCTTGCCTTTAGACATCATCATTGTCCTGTGTGAACTGGTCTTACAACACACTAACAATCTGTGCTGCTCCACATGGACAGAGTGATAGTGGTGTAGGCTGTCTTCCAGGAAAGCATGTCCATCATTACTGACAATGGGGGAACCAGTGATAAACTTCTGAGGAACTCCAGAGTTCCTTGGACCACAAATTGAAAACCTTTGCTCTTTGCTTTCGGTGCAGTTCACTCTAAGCTAGATTGACCATATGAAAAGGAGGACAGGGCTCCTGTAACTTTAACAGTTGTGTAGGAAAGGGAATTTCAGCAGGTGTCATTTGTATGCATGCAGCACCTGGTGAAATTCCCTCTTCATCACAACAGTTAAAGCTGCAGGAGCCTTGCTCTCTTTTGTATCGGGTCACTCTAGTATAGCATCTGCAGCTTTAGCTGTTGTGATGAAGCAGGAATTTCACCAGCTGCTGCATGTATACAAATGACACCTGCTGAAATTCCCTTTTCTACACCACTGTTAAAGATACAGGAGCCCTGTCCTCCTTTTCATATGGTCACCATAAGCTCTTACCAGATTGGACCTGTTAAGTTAAGAAATGGACTTAAAGCTGATTCAATCCAATTTTGGTCCATGGGGCTGAAAAGATTTAATTCTATGTACATTGAACTTAATAGGATGATGATTGGTCTTCCAACGAAATGTGTTTTGCTTTTTTCCTGCTGGCTTCAAGTTGTGTAACTCTTGGCACGACCATTAATGTTTGATTATGGAATAAAGATCAGGTAGGCAGCAGAAGCATTGATGAGAGGCTGAGCAACTCTAGGACTTTACTGCTGTGCTACAGGTAATTCATCTGTTTTAATTTGTTCTCTCTTTTTTTGTTCAGAATTTAATTCTTTTGCTGAATGTGGTGATACTGAAAGGTCAGTGGATTTATCTATAATGGAACCTTAAGGGGATTTGGCATCCTTTTTATCTTAGCAATTCTCCCTTCTAAAAGAAATGACAGGTGGTAATTTTCGAGGATACATATGACATTTCAGTGACCTGTGGCAAACAAGGTCAATAGGCAGGTCTGAAATCATAGAAAAATGTTGCTAAGTCGGCAACAATACAGAATTCTTTCAAAGGGATTTTAGAGGAAATCATATAATAACTGGACATAAAGCCTTAAAAATACAGCTCTTCTAGACACTTCCTTAATATTCAATAGGAAGTGATCTCTTGCCAGATCTTTTCTATCAACAATAAAGGTATAATCCAGCCAAAAATTTGCACCCTACTCATTCAATGGGGCAATACACACACTTAACTATCTCTCTTCCCCTTCTCACTGATAGCAATAATGTTATTGAGCTCAAAATCATATAGTAATAACTTTGGTAATGTTTGGGATAAGGACAACGATTTCTTTATAGCTTAGCATAATGCAAGATACATGAAGCTTTAGCATTTGTACAGGCAAGAATTGTGTTACGAAGTTCATAAAGTGTTGCTATAATAAGGCATCCAGTGATGTCACATCATGGCAAGACTTGATTGCTTAGTTTGAACTGTGTAGTAACTTTGGAAGTTCCCACACTAGTTGCAGTGGGTGTGGGTGGGTGGGAATAGGAGATCTGTAGGGTAAACATACGATGGGTAGAACACACACCTTTTTCAGCAACACCCTCATAGAACTCTTTCTCCAGAGAACACGTGGGCCAAACTGGTTTTGCTTTTATTTTTTCAGGAAATCAGTACACCCTTTTCTCGCTTTTTTCTTTTCTTTTTTATTCAAGAAGGCATTAGGAAAGGGGTCAAAGTTGAATATTAGGGCAGGAAAATTTATGGTTTAAGAGTTTGCAATTGGAACAGTGGACAGTAAAATGGAAAAAGAAAAATAAGGAGTGCAGAAAGGAAACAAGTTTTGAAAAGCTAATTGAGGCTAGAGAAAAGGAGGGAGGAAATAAAAGTAAAAGTAAAAAAGGTTTAATGAGTGATATATATAAGATATTAATAGAGGAGGACATGGCTCAAGAAAGTTTGAAAACAATCTGGGAAGAAGGCTCAAAAATTCAAATTAATGGGGAAAGTTGGGGAAAGATATGGAAATCAAGAACATTAAAGTTACTTTCAATAAGGATAAAAGAAAATCAGTATAAAATAATTTGGAGATGGTATCTCACCCCTGTAAGATTACATCAGATAGACAAGAAAATATCAAAGTTTTGCTGGAGGGGATGTCAGGATGTGGGGACATATTACCATATGTGGTGGACTTGTGAATATGTTAAATTTTTTTGGGATAGAGTGTTTAAGGAGATAAGTGAGATATTAGGTAAGAAGGTAGAAACAAGTCCAAATATAGCTTTATTGGGGGTATTTGATAAAGATTATGGTAATAATAATATAAAAGAATTGATAAACAATCTCCTGACATCGGCGAGACTAATGATAGCTAAAAGTTGGAAATTACAAGGGAATTATAGTATAGAAGAATGGTATAAAGGAGTGTGGGATATTGCAATTAATGATAGATTAACATGTATAATGAAAGTTAAGATGGGATTAACTAAAAAGAATGCTTTTGGAAGTATTTGGGGAGTATTTTTAGAATATGTTTTAGAAAAGAGGAGAGGATGTACACTTTCAAAAGAATCAATGCAATTTTGGAAAATTGTATAAAATAATAGAGTAAGAAGGTCTCAGGGAAGGGGGAACACGGGGGGTTGTCGAGGGTTTATAAGTATTGTGCTTATTTTATGTGATATATGTTGAAAATTAATAAAATTGTTATATAAAAACAAAGTTGAATATTGAATTTGGCATTTTTTTCTTCAGTGTTTTGAGTATTTGGGATTTTAATTTTCACATTTTTGATACTGTTTAAGTGTTCTGAACCAAGCAGAAGGTTCTGCAGCATGATATATGTGTTGTGTATAAATCCCCAAACAAATACACATCAAATACAAACCCAACAGAAGTTATTTTGCCATTAGAATAAAGTGAATTTCCTCCCAAGAATTCTCTTCTGAATTGATTGGCAAATAGTCTCTGGAGGTGTGCACGTCTGGTGAAATTTGCTATTTGATATCAGTAATATTTCTCATTTATGTAATCCTACTTCTTCTATCATTGGTCCACCAATGTGCCAGGTCCCTCAGGCAAGTTCACATTCTGGCAAACTGACATGGAAAATTACAGTTTTAACTGTTGCTAAGGCCTATAAGAAAAACAATGTGAAAAACTAACAAAACAATGTTAGTAGGCCCAAATCATCCCAAAAGCAATTTGAAAGGTTTCTGAGTTGTACTTAAAATTCCACCAGTCCAAACTAGTTAAATGAAGTGTTTGAAGCTTTCAGCTTTATAGCAGTATGGACCAAACTCTTAGAAAATAAGGAAGGAACACTGTGTGGGAAGGGGATTAAAAGGAATGTGTAGCTACTTATCCCAAGGAGAGATCTGAAGACTAGGCTTTCTTTCATGGATCCAGACAAAAGTTGAAAAGGAATTTAGGGTGTAGAACACAGCAAAGTATAGATGGGGAAAATTAATCCAGGTAGCGGGTAAAGAAAATATTTTAAAATGAAAAGTTCTGTGAAGTTCCAACCTTCACCAGTGAGCAAAATCAAACGGGGTAAACTACACCAAGCTGCTCAGGAGCCAGGTGCCTTGCTTCTAGAAAATGAGGTTGGGGAAAGATAGTCCCAAACAGTCTCAAAGCCAAGGGCGAAAATGTTCAAAAAGAGAAAAGAGGACTTTTCTTTTCCCAAATGGTAGGCAAGAACCAAACTGAGTCTGATTCTCAGATTTCAGGCAGCAAAACTCTCTGGCCTCAAGGAAAGACATTCCTGCTTATTAGGGTGACCAGATAAAATCCAGGTCAGGGCTCATGTAACTTTAACAGTTGTAGAGAAAAGGGAATTTCAGCCAGTGTCATTTGTATGCAATTAGTTCCTGGTGAAATTCCCTCTTCATCACAACTGTTAAAGTTGCAGGGGCCCTGCCTTCTTTTGTATAGGGTCACTCTAGTATAGCGCCTGCACCTTTAACTGTTGTGATGAAGAGGGAATATCACCAGGAACTAATTGCATACAAATGATACTGGCTGAAATTCCCTTTTCTCTACAACTGTTAAAGTTATATGAGCCCTGACCTGGATTTTATCTGGTCAGCCTATGCTTATGAACCTAAGTTTGACTCCCTTTCGATTCCATACCTTCCTTGCGGTAGGGTCTGGTCACGCTCAGGGGATTACTTGTCTGCATACACACACAGCTCCCAGAAATTCACTGCTACTGCTACTCGCTGCTTCTGCTTTTACCCCAGATGACACTTATCGTCTCCTCCTCCACCCACCCTCAACATTCCGAGTGTTGCATTATGAACTTCCATAGGCTTTTCTTAGGAAATAAAAATAATTTTAAAAAATAAGTAAATTGAATTAAAATAAGAAATTCCATTCCACCAACTACAGTAGAAAGTGGATAGCAATGGTTAAAAGATGGCGGCCATATTGGTATCATCAGAGATGGGCACAAACGGTTGCCAACACATTTTTCAGAAAAACTTTTTCTGTTAACTGTCCTTTTGCCCTCAATCGTCAACCAACCTTTCTGACTTTTTCTGTAATGTGCAATTTTCAGGAAGATTGGTGAAACCTTTTTGATTTTAGTAAGGTTATAAAACCCACCCCCTCCATGATTTCCATTTAACCTTATTTTGCTGATCACTCTTATTTATTGGAGGTACGACCGTACCTCCTATATATATATATATATATATATATATAATCTCCATAGTAACTACATCATTTTTTTTATGTAAATATTCTTGAACAAATGCTAGTTAATGGTTGTAATGACATTTTAAAAAATCATGCCAATTTAAGATGAGCATTATTTTGGGGTGTTGTAATTTTCCACGTAGTAGATTGAAAATTCCATGCCTAATATGCATGCTATCAAATTTGTGTCTCATTGCAGAGACGGGATATGCAACACAGCAGAAAGAAGAGGGAGAAATGCAGTGAAAATCTGTACCATGTATGCACACACTGTGCCGAGAAAAAGAACTTGTGCCATCCAAAGGTTTCTTTCCCTCCTATGCAGCAGGAGCTTCCCTCTAGCTAGGAAAACATTTGTGCAGTTGTCTTTGAAATTGAATCACTCCAGGGAAATAAAATGGTATAAATTAAATTATTGGGAAGAGGAGATGGATAGACTCAGTTCAATTCAGCGATACTTTAGTAGCATGCCAAGCTAAACAAGCACAAAATATAAGAAAAGGGCAATCCTTCTCAGGTTCGATCAGGAGTAGGTATAACTCACCCGGCTGGGATCGAACTCTATGATTTGAGATAGATGCCCTTGGGATTACTCAAATTGGTACTTGGCAGATCCAAAACACAGTTCAAGGGACTTGGAGAACTCTAATTCAGTCTCATAAAGTTCACCCATCCCCACTCAGTAATATACAGAACCTTGTCTACTGGTTCAAAATTGTTTTTTTTTTCCACTTTGGAAATAATTGATCTCTGCTCAGGAAATTTTAATATAATTCCCTCCATATATATATATATATATATATATATGGTGGGGAGGGGAATGGTTTTCTATCCCATTGAAAAATATTGTGGTCCTTGATCTAGCAGGAAAGATTAGAGATGGGGAGCCCTACAAAGTTGGCCCCCGATTAATCTGGAATTAACTTGAATCTGGCCTCTGATTAATCCAGAAGATCTTGGGTAATTTCCCCCAACCACTCTGAGGGGCTCAGAATAATTACCTGTAGGACACCTCTTTGCAGAATATTCACCCCTCCCAAGATAGCTAAAGGAACTGAAGTCATTCTGCTAACTTTCATGGAAAGGAGGGGGGAAACCCTGCATGGATCAGTCCAATGGAGGAGACTTGATCCCCCACTCATTCTCAGCAAGGAATAGGCTCCCTTCTCTAACCTCAGATTGAGCCCCTATAAAAGCTAACAAAACTCCATTAACTGTAACATGAGGTGGGGACCCTGCGAGTACACTAAACTTCTGAAGTCCTTGTCTTTTGTTTTCTTAAAATTATATTTGCCCTCGGATTGCTTGAGAATAGTCTTGCTGCTATTGACTTTGCCTGAGATGCTCTTGAAACTCCCTAGTTGGGTGCTTGTCCTTAGATCTCCTCATCCCCACATTCCTGCAGAATGGAAGCCCTTCTGAAGCCTGGGAACACCTGATCTTCCATCCTTGGGATATAACCAAGCAATTTTGAGAGAAGCCCCATGGGTAGGCTGACCATATGAAAAGGAGGACAGGGCTCCTGTATCTTTAAAAGTTTCATAGAAAAGGGAATTTCAGCAGATGTCATTTGTATATAAGCAGAACCTGGTGAAATACCCTCTTCATCACAAAGTTAAAGCTGCAGAAGCCCTGCCCTCTTTTGTACATGGTCAAGAGACAGGGCTCCTGCAGCTTTAACTGTTGTGATGAAGAGGGAATTTCACCAGGTTATATATGCATACAAACAACACCTGCTGAAATTCCCTGTCCTTTGCAACTGTTAAAGATACAGGAGCCCTGTCCTCCTTTTCATATGGTCACCCTACCCATGGGGCCATCCAATTCACCCAACTCAGTTTTGAGCATAGTGCTGGGTCTAGTACTTCTCCAAATATCCAGATTTTGAGGGAAGAGAAAGACGATTCTCATCTCATCTAGTTTGGGACAGGAGTGGTTAACAGCAATGATCACAGATTTTATTTGTAACCAGCCCAGTCAGAATGGAAAGATATGTTCTAGATTCCAAAGGGCAAGCAGTTTTTGAAAGATGTGCTTGCAGTATGTATTGAACTTCCTGGCTTGCCATGCCAGGAAGTGCCTGAATCAGCTCCCAAGTCCTGTGCTTTCCATTTTTGATTAAGCCTTGCCTGCAGCAGCCTGCTGCATGGGCTCTTCTCAGTAAGCGTTCGTCATTATTACAGTTTTGTTGGTTGTGCTCTGTGCAGCCTTCTCTTCATGAGTCATTACACTGTGTGGCGATGAGGATGGAATACATCTAAGCCACAGCAAGTGGAGTGGAGCGAAAGGGAAAACAAAATGCAGCTGAAGTGTGGATTATACTTTCACCCGAAGCTTTGTGGGAGTCATCAGAAAGTACAGCGCCTGAGAACTGACTTGCTAGTCTGGCAAGCCAAGAGGGCCAATACACTACAATACTGTAAGCACAAACTATACCTGGGGAGAAGGGGAATGGAAAAGCGAAGCGCTTGCACAGGGATCTTCCGAATGACTTGAAAATCAGAGGGGAAAGATACAAGAAGTGGAAGGTCTCACGTTCATGCTTGTGAATATAGGTGCAGCATAAGTTATGTTGAGACAAAACTGGTAATATACAGGGACAGAGTGAGTTCCAACTAGCAAATTGTGTCAGAAGTAGTAACAGGCACTTTACAAAATTGGTTCAAATTTGAGATGTGAGAATCTTTCTCTTTTTTTTTTCTGCTGCAATGTGGGTATGGGAGAGCAAATTTTATTTTCACCACAGGTACTGAAGTTATTTCCTATGGGCCATGGATCTTGCAGCCTTTCTACCAGATGGCAAACCTGCCAGGTCTCAACATCTTTTCCCTTCCCACGGAGAAAAGTAGATTGGGAAGACTCATTTTGAGTAAACATCTGGCCCTGTGTGTGGAGTGGGTGGGTAGAGTTGAGCCCCTTTGATGGTGTGCCAGTCATATTTGCAGACCCTACAATTGCATTTCAGGTTGTCTTTGTTTGTTTTTTAAGAGAGAGAATTCAGAGCTATCCTAGTTCATCCCTAATGTGCAGGCAAAAGGAAGACAAAAGATTTACTCTTACAGTCAGAAAGATGGATATTAACAGTGAATAAAACAAAAAAAGATGAAATGCTTTAGATGAATCTTTGCTTCTTTCTTCTTCCTCTTTTACACTCAACATCGAAGGTCTTGCCCTGGGTACCTACTCCAAGGAAGGTTTGGAGGCAGCAACAAGATATGGCCCTTCTCAGTGGTGGCTCCCTAACTGTGCAATGAGGCCCACCTGGTGCCAATATTGTTATCTTTTTTCTCAGGCATTTGGTAACATATGATGAGTTTTGAATCAGTCTTGGATTTGTCTTATGGTTATAGGGTATCCTCCTTGACAAACCTGAATAGACTATAGTACATTAATAGTTTTCGCCAAAGTATGAAAATATATATGATATGCTGAGCTGCAGCTTGGAATAAAATGTACAAATGTGTCAATTTTCATCACTTTTTAATTTGCACACCTGTAGACCTCATTGATTAGATCATGGATGCCAAGTTTCACATTATTAGCCAAATGTGTCATTTTTGTAAGCAATAGAATCTTGAGCCTTATAATGACGAAACCATTGTTTGCGACTTTTCCTAGCTGCAGATGAGTCTTTAACTTAATAAACCAAAAAGTTAAAAAGGATCCTGATTATAGATATGTTAACTGTGCCTTTCAGTGGTGATGCTTTCTTCCATTTAGCATAACACTTGCCCTCAGCAGGGACAGAAGCAGTACAAGTCTAATGAGATGAATAGCCTCATAAATATCTATTGATGCAGATCTGCTGGTGTAAATTTGGCATTGTGCATGACATTCAGTCAGCAAAATTACAAGGAAGGGTGGAAGTTTCTGAGCCTCTGAGTTTAACACTGTGTCTTCAGTCCGTTATGTTCTGAGCAAAAGATAAGGACCTGCAAGCTGAAGTCTTTGCTCAGGGTCAATTCCTTATCAGTGTTCAGCAGCTGCGGTTTCCACTAAATTCTGCAAGCATTGTTATTTACTCAGAAAGTATGTTGACAGAATTTCTGCCCTTAAACATACTGTTTGAGTCCAGGATTTGTCTGGTCCATGAGTAAGGATCCTGTGACCCAATCTACCACATTTCTACAGAACTCTTGTTAATCCAGGCCTCAATAACAATCTAAGGGTGAGAGGTTGTTATTTGTATGCCCTCAGTAGGTTTAATTAGTAGATTAACCAACTAAAGCTTTGGTTTGATTAATCGAGACAATTATTCAGTGATGGCAATTTTTAGTTAGTGAGATTGCAAGTTAAATCACAGACAATTATTATTTGAGGCTATTATGGTTCTGGGGTGCTAATGCAATAAGGAAGAAAAACTAAAACAGTAATTATGCCATTAAATGTGCCATTTCATTTACTGAATTGCAGCCTATCTTACATTTCCTTCCTCATTGCGGGGGGGGGGGGAGCAACATTCTCGAGGTGTGGATAATATGTGCATTTATTCAGCTGATTAATTGGTTTGACGGATCATTACTAATCAACCTTACTCACCATTATTTGGTTCGGCAACCCCAGTTGTTTGTGATGCTTCCATACAGTTGTATACTATACAGCAGGGTTGCAGAACCTCCAGCCCAGATGCCTAATCTGGCCTCTGCAGGCCCCACTCCCTCAGCACCCAAATCTTGCCTCTGAATGGCTCGAGAGGCAGGAAGAGGCATCCCCATTGCTGTCTCCGAGTCTCTGACCTGTGTATAATCAGGAACATTGCTGCAGGGTTCCCCACTGCATAAGGAGAAGCTAGGCAGGTAGGGTTTATAAGAAGACAGATATTTCACATTCTGAATGGTCTTCTAGGTGGGGTAGGTTCCCGTTGCCCTGTGAAAATTCACTGCAGATGCACATGGCTAAGTGTGTCCTATCCTAGTCTTATCCAGCACTGAGGACTTTTCTTTACATTTGTAGCCCTATGCAGCTGCTTAAAAGTCTAACCATGGAGGGGGTGCAGCACAGAGCATGCTCATCCCACCCCCTCCGCTCCTCAACCTTCCTGCTTTGAGTGACAAGATCTGAAAGGAGATTGTAACCGCGTTCAGTTGAAAATGGTTGTCAATCTCTCTGCGACCAGGCACCCAGATCCCACAGTGTCCCGATCAGGGGATACCTGTAACTGCATCCACCCAAACATGGCTAATATCTCTGTTTAGACCTTCCATTCAACACAAGAATGTTGCCATGGGGGGTGGGGGGTGGGGGTGGGAACAAGGCTGGCACCTGCATCCCCTCCATGCTTAGGATCTCTGGATGCCTGCATAGGACTCACAATTTAAGTTATTTTTTGCTTTCTCGTGCTCCGAGAACCCTAGGAAGTAGATGATCTTCCACATTTCATTTAGCTATTTTTTTAATGCCTGCTTATGTTACATATGTTAAGTGGTTTTACAGTAAGTCTCAGACACTTCTTTTCAGCCTGTAAAACCACGGCTTTTCCCAATTCTCTAATATATTGAGCTAAAGTGAATAGCGTGATAGCTGTATTACCTTGTGGCTTTTATATACTCGAACATGAACATTTTATTTGCAGCACACAAGCCATTTCCAGATTCCCATCTGTGAATTATTCCTTATTCTAGTGTGATCATCAAGGCTGATGGGCAACTAATAATGAATTGATTAATTTATTATGGGCCAAAGTTGTGTTCTTTTAAGCCTGCAGATATTGGAAATAGTTGATTTGGCTTTATGAGTTCCCATTATGTCTTAGAAGATGCTTTGCATTGTTGAACATGATCCAGCCCCCTTCTATCAATGGAATAATTAATCTAGTAGATTTAAAAATTAAGTTGGTGATGGATTATTTTCCTCTGTCATCAAATCTTCAGAACATGTAGTTACAAACTATGATCATTCAATGAAATTTTGCTCCTACTACCAGTACTACTACTATACTATAAGAAGGAATACATACAGGACAATCTAAACATCTTTATTCAGAAGCAAGCCCCTTTGAACAGGATAGGATGCACTCCCAAATAAGTATATACAAGATTATAGCCTTAAGCATATCTAAGATAGGGGGAAGAATGCAAAATTGACAGTAGAATAATACCTTTATTATGATCAACCATTATGTCACAAAAGAGTGAGCAAGCTTTCAGGTTCTTCAATTGTCTATTAAGCAAAATGGGGTTGGGAAAGAGACATTGGCATGATGTTAAAGCCATGCATTCATACATTGACACATTAATTTAGCATCCCAGGGATGATCCTGCATGAGTATTTCCCGCCCCCCTCATATCTCCTTGTGTGATTGGAAAGACATTAAAAGCATGTGCTTCCTGGTTTAAACTAGCTGCATTTTGACATCATTTCCAAACCAATCACAGTTTATTTTAAACTATGGTTTATTGAAAAAAAAAGTCAAGATCAAATTGTAGTATCTGAATTTGACTTGTTTCTGTAGTTTGAACTATTGACATTTTCCAATTCTGATAAAATGACAAGCTCCCAATCTCCTTCTTTCCATGCCAGAGGAGGAGGAGGAGTGGAGTGGATGCTCATGACCAAGGATTGAAAAGGCTCATTTCCTAAGCCATGATGCAGTGTTACATTTGAACTGGGCCAGTTTGTAGTTGTAAAATTCTAAGATGAAGCCTGGACTAGACTTGCAGACATTGGCCATATCTATACCAAGCAGGATATGGCACTTTGAAAACAGTTTGAAAACTGTAAATATGGAGTGTGTCCTGGGCCCCAACAGTTGTCACTACTGTTATAAACCATTTTAAATCTGTAGCATAGATCCTGCCTTTGCCTCGGTTTTGGGTAGCACAAGTAGGGTGAACATATGTCAGGAAAAACCAGGATATGTCAGGATTTTTGGCAACAAATCTGGGAAGGGGGGAAATTATTAAATTTGAAGAAATATCTGGATCTCTCCCATCTTTCCCCCACCCAAAGGGCAGCTCTACTTTATAGTCAATGGGAATTAACCAAAAATGCTCCATCATTTTTAAAGATAAAGAAATGAAACTTGGCAGCATAGTAGCCCTTAGGGAGGGCTTTAGCCATGCCAAGTTTCAAGTATATCTGTTCATCCGTTGCTTTTTAGAATTTTTTTTTTAAAAATTGAGGTTTCAAAATTATTATTTTTAAACACATCATTTTTAAAGATCAAGAGATGAAACTTGGCACCATGAGAGATCTTAAGTAGGGCTTTATCCATGCCAAGTTTCAAGCATATCTGTTCACCTGTTGACTTTTAGCATTTTTTAAAAAAGTTTGAGGTTTTAAAATTATTTTTAAAAAAACAAACACTGAAGCCATACCCTTCTAACTCAGGTTGTCAAACCCCCTCTTTTGGGTCTTGCACCTTGAGCAGTTTCAGCCCTTGGCATCAAGAGGGTCTTGAATTTTTAGCTAAGACGTGCTGGGCAAGCAAGGCAACTTTCCTGCTGAAGATTTGGTGGGCAGTCGGGCACTTGGAGCCCAGCAGAGGTGAGGCATACACAGATCAAAATGTGGAAAAGGAGAGGCCAGTTAAAACAGACACATGTTTGTGCAGGAAGTAGACAGGAGTTCAAAGTCTGGGTGTGAAAAGTGGTGCCAACGCACAAGCCTTGAGAAGCTAATGTATATAAGTGAGAAGTGTGAATGGACGAAGTAGTGTCTGCCACCCACAACACCCACCCTAATGTTAGAGAAGAGAAACTTGTGACAATCATACACAAGTTTTTTTTTAAAAAAATTGAACTTTAAAAATAAAAAAGCCAGCCAGCCAGCTGGCAGCAAGCCCTGTTAAACAGCAGCTTGAGGTGGAGTGAGGATACAATCAGAAAAGATATTTGAGGGAAGGGGAGAATATATCCCACAGAGTATGGCAACAAAGTATAGCAAAGGCTGCCTCTACAAGAGAGGTTTAAAGCTCTTTCAAGGCACTTTAAAAAATTTACCTCTACAAGAACGGAGCGCAAATCAGGCGTAGAGGCGCGTTATCTCCCCGATTATGTGCATTATCGAATGCGCATTAAATCACGAGTTTTATTTTGCTCCGTCCGTTAAAGCGCATTTTGACTGTGTGAATAAGTGCTTATGCGCATTAACTACTTGTAAAGCGCATTTTGGACATCTGTTAATGCGCTTCGCCGCCTCTCGTGCAGAGGGATTAGGCGTAAATGCGCTTCTGCGATTATGCGCATAATCGCCTAACCAGGCGCAAAAGCGAATCCTTGTAGAGGGGACCAAATGCTATAAAAGTAGGTGTGAGTAAAGTTAATTTCAGATACATTGTTATTTCAGTGATGTTAACATCAAGATGTTATGTTGAACAGATTTGTCTTAATTGTGTGCTATAAAATCAGACATGTGACCATGGCTATGTTCAGGTGGGCACCCCCCCTTGGTGCTGGACAAGTTGGTGGGGATACTCCCTTGGGGGCTGACCATGTTGTCCTCCTTTTTGGTTTCCAAAATATGGTCACCCTACACAAGAGTTCATGCAAACTACTTCCTGAGTACATGGTAGAGGATAGATCTCAAGGCAAGATTTCAACCAGTAAATCCCTGTTTCATAGTTCAATCTCTTTGCTACTGTGCTGGAATTTGTGAGCCTGATGGGGCAGGGACCTGCACTCGTTTAGTAAAATGCTATGCATAGGCTGACCATATGAAAAGGAGGACAGGGCTCATGTAACTTTAACTGTTGTAGAGAAAAGGGAATTTCAGCCAGAGTCATTTGTATTCAATTAGTTCCTGGTGAAATTCCCTCTTCATCACAACAGTTAAAGTTGCAGGCACTATACTAGAGTGACCATATACAAAAGAAGGCAGGGCCCCTGCAAATTTAACTGTTGTGATGAAGAGGGAATTTCACCAGGAACTAATTGCATGCAAATGACACTGGCTGAAATTCCCTTTTCTCTACTACTGTTAAAGTTACATGAGCCCTTTCCTCCTTTTCATATGGTCAGCCTAGCTATGCACAGTGATGGCGTTGTTGTTATTTATTCTGCATTATTCTGCCTCAGATGAGGTACCTCACCCTGCCTAATGTACTGTTGGCCCAGAACTATTTGCTGTAGCGTATTCCCATTGGTTGTAAACTCTTTTCAGATAAAATTCTGGTATTCAGGGTATTTACATAATCAGCCCAGTGATACGCATTTAAATTTGCATATAAGTCCCAGATTAAAAAATATGGCAAGTAATAAAATATGATGTTCCAGTCTCTCTATTAAATTGCATCAGCTTGAACTATAATAGTAATAAAAAATAAGTAAATAAAAGAACCACCATAGTAATTTACCTATTGCTTTCCTGAGAGTTAATGAGTATTCTGGGTATGAAATTCACCAACAACATTTTAGAACAGCTTGAAAGAGCATATTTTATGTGATAAGCCAAATGTAAGTCAGAAAACTCAGTGATTTTAATTTAAAATTCTCTGCTTCGTTTCCATAAATGTAAATTTTTCACTCGTAAATCTCCTTTAACTGTTCACGAAGCTAGTCATGAACACTGTCCATAAATAATTGTATATTCTGCATGTGAGAATAATTTTCTTTGATTGAGAGACAAGTCACCTTTATTTCAATGAGAGAACTGCAAATGCTCTAGTGAAACAGAGGGCCAAAAACAGACATTACTGTAAAATCTGTGTCTAGCACAGCCTTCCTCAAAAGCACCCCTGATATGTTGGACTGCAACTCCCAGCATGCCCAAGCTATCCATGCTAAGAAGTATAGTCCAGTACATCTGGAGTAGGGAGACCAGATAAAATCCAGGTCAGGGCTCATGTAACTTTAACAGTTGTAGAGAAAAGGGAATTTCAGCCAGTGTCATTTGTATGCAATTAGTTCCTGGTGAAATTCCCTCTTCATCAGAGCAGTTAAAGTTGCAGGGGCCCTGCCTTCTTTTGTATATGGTCACTCTAGTATAGTGCCTGCAACTTTAACTGTTGTGATGAAGAGGGAATATCACCAGGAACAAATGCATACAAATGACCCTGGCTGAAATTCCCTTTTCTCTACAACTGTTAAAGTTACATGAGCCCTGACCTGGATTTTATCTGGTCAGCCTAATCTGGAGGTCACCATATTGGAGAAGGCTAATCTAGTAGCTTTGTCTCTCTCTTTTTTCATTTTTACTCTACAGTAGCTGCAAAGGTACTGATATCGTTCTTAAAAGCATCCCAACCAAGGGTAGGGTGACCAGATAAAATCCAGGTCAGGGCTCATGTAACTTTAACAGTTGTAGAGAAAAGAGAATTTCAGCCAGTGTCATTTGTATGCAAATGACCTATCATTCTGAAATTTTACACACATATCAAGCGAAGTGTTCCCTGTAATGTGCCCATGTTTCCTGTTTGTATCTTTAAAAATAAAAAAATGGGAGGCGTAAATGTATTTACCCCACTACTACCCATTTTTCTAAAATTAATTGCCATACAAGGCAAGCACCTACGTTTTTGAAATTTTACACACATAGATCCCAAAGTACCACCTACAATGTGGCAAAGTTTCATGTATGTAACTTTAAAAATGACAAAGTTATAGGCATTCCTGGGTATTTATTAAAAAATTAATTGCCACAAAACGCATGCACCAATCTTTCTGAAATTTCTCACAGATAACTATCCCTAACCAGTCTATAATGTGCCCAAGTTTCCTGTTTGTATCTTCAAAAATAAAAAAGTGGGAGGCATAACTGTATTTCTCAATGGGAAAGTGCTTTCCAATGATTTTCTATGGGCAAGTGCTTTCCAATGATTTCCTATAGGCAAGTACTGTCCAATGAATCCCTATGGGCAAGTACTGTCCAATGAATCCCTATGGGCAAGTGCTATCCAATGAATCCCTCATTGTTTCAAAAATTAATTGCCACACAATACAAGCACCTATGTTTCTGAAATTTCACACACATAGGTCCCAAGGTACCGCCTACAATGTGGCAAAGTTTCATGTGTGTAACTTTACAAATGACAAAGTTATAGGCATTCCTGGGTATTTATTAAAAAATTAATTGCCACACAAGGCAAGCACCTACGTTTCCGAAATTTCACACACATAGGTCCCAAGGTACCGCCTACAATGTGGCAAAGTTTCATGTGTGTAACTTTAAAAATGACAAAGTTATAGGCATTCCTGGGTATTTATTAAAAAATTAATTGCCACACAAGGCAAGCACCTATGTTTCTGAAATTTCACACACATAGGTCCCAAGGTACCACCTACAATGTGGCAAAGTTTCATGTGTGTAACTTTAAAAATGACAAAGTTATAGGTGTTTCTTTCCTCATTGTTTCAAAAATTAATTGCCACACAAGGCAAGCTCCAATGTTTCTGAAATTTCACACACATATCAAGGCAAGTGGTACCTGTAATGTGCCCAAGTTTCCTGTTTGTATCTTCAAAAATAAAAAAATGGGAGGCGCAAATGTGTTTACCCCACTACTACCCATTTTTCTAAAATTAATTGCCACACAAGGCAAGCACCTAAGTTTCTGAAATTTCACACACATAGGTGCCAAGGTACCACCTACTATGTGGCAAAGTTTCATTTGTGTAACTTTAAAAATGACAAAGTTATAGGCATTTCTGGGTATTTATTTAACAATTAATTGCCACAAAACGCATGCACCAATCTTTCTGAAATTTCTCACAGATAACTGTCCCTAACCAGTGTATAATGTGCCCAAGTTTCATCCTTTTGTCTTTAAAAATGAAAAAGTTATAGGCGTTTTTGTAAAACAATACTTGGCTATGGGAAAAAGCATTCAAAATGGCGTCCGATCCGGATCGGACCTCGTCGGATCGGATCGGATCGGAGGTTGATCGGATCGGATCGGATCGGATCAGATTTTCCCGATTTTGGGGCGGATCGGATTCGGATCGTGGATCGGATCCGATCCGATGCACACCCCTAGTAATATCTGTCTTGGCCCACAGTCCACACAAGCAGCAGAGGAGATGGTAATGCAATCAAAAGTAGTAATCCCAGGCCCATTAACAGGCCTTTTCATATGGCGTGAAATACTTGTATCTTGACCAGATACAAACGAGGGCACGGCTCCTGCATTTTTAAATGTTGCAATGAACAGGGAATTTCACCAGGTGCTGTATGCATACAAATGATACCTGCTGAAATTCCCTTTTCTATACAACTGTTAAAGATAGAGGAGCCCTGTCCTCCTTTCCATATGGTCACCCTAAATATAGCATTAGTTAGGCTGACCATATGAAAAGGAGGACAGGGCTCATGTAACTTTAACAGTTGCAGAGAAAAGGGAATTTCAGCCAGTGTCATTTGTATGCAATTAGTTCCTGGTGAAATTCCCTCTTCATCACAACAATTAAAGGTGCATGCACTATACTGGAGTGCCCAGATACAAAAGAGGGCAGGGCCCCTGCAGCTTTAACTGTTGTAATGAAGATGACCCCTGTCCTCCTTTTCATATGGTCAGCCTAGCATTAGTGGAGTTTCTGGCACTCTATAGAGAAACATGAGCAAAGAATAGCCCTCTGTCTTGAAGAACTTACAATATAGGTCTAGCTAGGGGTTTGGGGACAGGCAGAAAAAAACAAGGGTGAGGAAGGGAAGAGAGGCAAGGCAAATGCAAGCTAATGCCCTTACATGTGCCTATCTGTCCTTTTGAGTTGAGGATGAAGAGTAAGGGGCTAAAGTAGAGGCTTCTTGAAGGAGGTGGCATCTGGACCTGGGGTTTGAAGGAAAACAAAGAGATTTGGTCCCACATAGTGCTCGGGATTGCATTTCCAGCAGTTATAAAGATCAGCAAGAGAAAATCGATGGTGTTCTGTAAGAAAACAGAAGATGTTCAAAAGAGCAAAGGTATTAGAGGAAGAGGGAGAGTGCAAAGATACAACAGATGTATGTGTTGCAAATGGGTGCAGCCACATTAAGGAAAGCTAGTGCAATCCAGTTCTCCACAGAGGAATGGGAATGATTTTGGTTATCACAGATGCATTTTCCCAGGTCTGATCAATGAAATGGCTGAAAGCTCTCGGCATGCGGAGGTTGGTCATACTTGCCACTATGCAAAGCATCCATGTGATCAGGTGGGTCATATCTGACCATGAAAGTAACCCTAAATGCATGTGTAAGGGGCAAATACAGAAAAAATTAGAAATAAAGATACAAAGGAGATGTAAAACAACCTTCACTATTTATTTATTTATATTTATTTATTAATTCATTCTTTCCTACATTTATATCCCATCTTTTTATCCCCTCTTACAAGGAAACTAATGCAGCTTACATGGTCCTCCTCCTCTCCATTTTATCCTCATAATGACTCTGTAAGGTTGAGAGTCAATGCGTAGCCCAAAGTCACCCAGTGAGCTTCGTGGACAAGTGGGGGCTAAAACCTGGATCTCCTGATACACATCACTGTCCACAGCACTCTAACCACTACACCATAATGACCCTCACTGGGCAGTAGCTGTTAATATCTATAATTAGAAGTCATTTCTACATATGTGACAGGTGGAACTACAACATTCTTTTTTTGGTATTAGTCCTGCTGTTTTAAGTAATGCTTGCTTTATTTGTGCAATTTCCTTCTGGGTTCTTTGTTGGATAATAGCATGGTGAAGCAAGAATGGGGGAAAATGACAATAGATGGAATCGATACCATTTGATTTAATAAATGTCATCCTGAAACATGCGGAGCTGAATCAAAACTAGGAATAATCAGGACCTTGCAAAGAACATTCCCAGGCTTGTAGTACATTATTTCATAGTGCCATAAAACATACTATTTTGTAGAGTGTATGACAAAGCATGTATGATAAGATCTGTGCCTTCATCAATTTGAAACATAGTTCAGATAAAGATATAGCAAAAGTGTAATGCAGGAAAATTTACCCTACATTGTTTGAGAAGATCTAGAAACTGCAGATTTTTCTTCAGTGGATATTTTCATTAGCCTTTGTTATCCAGAAGAGTTCGTGCACACAATATGTCAAAAATACCTAGGGGTCTTTGAATAGAAATCTGGACTTTCAATGGAATGTGATCTCATCCTGAACTCAGACTTGTAAGATGAGAAACTGCCATACTCTAAAAGTGCGCTTTAATTCTTCAGCAAACCAGTAAGAATTGCATGATAAAAAAATCAGGGTGAAATTTCATCTGAGAACCACTTTAAACATTCAGCACAGTAAAGTGTGAACACTTTTCCTTGTCAGGTTTGGGAGGCAGGGTTACGTATTAGAATTAGTGCTGTGCTGAAAATTTCAACTATTCCATTTTTGGCATTTCGTGGGAGGGGGGTGGAGGGAAACGAGGCTGGGAGAGGTGAATTCAGAGAATTTTCTCCTTGGGAAAGGGAACAGGTTTAACACATGACTTTTTAAATGTAGCCAGTTGTTGAGGGGTGTACTTTCTTTTTTCTTTTTTATAAACACCACTGCATTTTCAGGAGCCCAGGATTGCTTATTGGATGCCTATTGGAGAGGGCGAGGTCACATGATCTCCAAAAGGCATTCACTGAGCTCATCCAAATGCTGGAGGATGGGGGGGGGGGGGTTTGAGAAACTAAAAAATAGTAAGAAGGGCCCTCAGCAAGCGGCCACACTTAAAAAAGCTTTGTGACAATCCTGTCCCCCTCCCCAAGGAGAAAATTCTGTGAATTGCCCCCCTTCCCTGCAAAAGAGGCAGAAAAAATACTTCTTTTGCAGGGAGAGAGAAAATTCCCAAAATAGAGGGCAGGTTTCAGCCCAGCACTAATCAGAATACTCCTCCATAGAAGAATAAAGATCATATAACAATGGAAAATAGTGTGCCAAGAAGAAGGCTATCCTGAACAATTGTGAACCTACCAAGAAATAAGGAGGCAAGATGAATATGTTGGGAAAACTAGCCCCACAAATGTATTAATTCACAAAAAGGAGATCTACAAATGAATTGGCTGTGTGGGATTTATCAATCCACTATGGGTGAGTCTGCCACAAACCAGACAGACTGTCCCCATCTCCCCAACTACACCTTTAGGTGTTAAGGGGACCCCTGCTCAGCCACAGCCCCTCTAAGTGTGTAACCTATTCAGGCCTTGAAGGGGATCCTCTCCCTGCCCCCATGTCCCTGGCAGGCAAGTCAGGGAAATCCCTTTTCTCCGTATCCGCACCTCCAGGAGCTCAACCATGAGCCCTTCCTGCATTGCCCCGCCCACACTCTGATCATGCAAAACTGTTGAGGAAACACCACACCCCAGTGGCCAATTAACTGTAGGGGATGTGTCCAACCTGTTGGACACTCGCCCCATTGCCATCTGCCCGCACCGCACTCTTCCTCCCACTGCGTTAATGGTGGGCATAAAGAGGGGAACTGCACAATTTGGGCAGTGAGGGCAGATGGCTGCCAAGCGCCCATCTGGGTATCATGAGCGCTCCAGCGTGGGTCAGCACTTGCTCAGCATGACCCTGACAGGATCCGGGGAGGTGGACGTGGCTGAGTCTTCTGGACTCCTGGACTCAATCGGACGCTTGCAACATCCCCAATCAAACTGCCCGCCCCCCCAACAACTCAGTACAAAGTAGGCCAAAAAACCACACATCTTTGACCAATCTAAACATAAAACCAAAAAAAAAAAATCCTCAGGCCTACTGTGACCAGATACAGCCTGTACTGAGTTCTCCCTGGCAGGAGGGAGGTACCAACTAATGGCAAGTGTGGGAAGAGCAGGCGGGGCCAGGCTTAAATACTTTTCACGGCCCCACCCTTTCTGCACAATGTTTGCTGGAGTCACTCAAATCCTGTGTCATATGTATCAGTGTTATCTCAGTTATCTATGTGCAGGGCAGTTTTAGACATCAAAGTTTTACCTTTCAATTATGTGACTTCTCCATTATGAAATGGCAGTCTGAAAAGACTTTACCACTTTATTCTACCAAAAAATGTCCATTAGCGGTGAGAGTGTTTCGGATTGCCTCATCTCATGCCCATGGGCGAAGAGACCTATATATCTCCTGTTTCTCCAAGTTCCTTTTTTCATTCATAATAATCTTTTCATTATGCTGCATCCTTCATTTGAATTTGAAAACTGTCTACTCCAGACAATTTTTAATATTTATCCCAGCAGCAACCCCAAAATGATATATTTAAGATTTTAATTATCAGTGACTGCAATTTTAAGATGTACTTCTTGCACTGCAAGCATTATTATTATTATTACTACTATTATTACTATTGCCAATAATGAGGAGGAATGGGAAGGGGAACGGGAAGGGGAACGGGAAGGAGAGGAAATGGGGGAGGGGGAGCGGCTCGCTTATATAATTTTGTATTGCATTTTTGGGGATGTATCTCTTATATTTTCCTCATATATGGATTAATGGGATACACTTTCAAAGCAGGAAGCGGGGAATAGAGTCTTTAAGGGGGAAAGTTGATTAGGACATTCCCCCCCCCACCACATTTCTAGTACTTAATTGGATCGTCTAATGAATGTGGCTTTGTTTCTTCTGACCCAGGGGACTTACTGAAAGCAGAGCTGACATAGCAAATATTTGTTCAAGGATAAACAAGCTAATCCTTTGAACAGTGTGCCTATCTAGATTTGTTTGCCCCTGTCTGAATCACTCATGGGTACACAAGAACCAAGTTGCCCAAAAATAATTCCTCCACTTATAGCAAACTGTGTACCTGCTAGGAAATGGATAGTTCAGTAGCTAGTAGCCAACTGCTCAGTTGTATCATAAATGAACCCCCTGAGATCAGTTTTCGGCATAGACTCTGGGGGATTATTTGCAGGAAACCATTATTGTGTTGCCTTGGAACATCCATTCATTAGTAATGTTGTGTTGCTTGCCATGTTGGTTCCATGTAATGAAGAAAAAATAAATCTTTGTGAATGATCATGTACACTTAGTACAGTAATATTTTCAGCATATTACCCTTGAGGATATTTTAACAAGAGAGTATTTTTCAGAGGTCAGTGTTAAATTACAGTGATGATACATATCTAATTAAATAGAAAGATAGGGGGGAATAATCCACATTTATTTTAAGGGTGAGACAGCTTGTGAATTAGTGTAGTGGTTAAGGCCACAGAATATATAAATATTCATTAAACAAAACTATGGTTCACAAAACAATGTTAAGGCTCTACAATTTTGAACAGTTTTCAACCAAGCACCCAAAAGCAGGGAAATTGGCTCACAAGCCTTAACGCCACATCATCCCTAAGGAGGCAGAAAGTGCAAGTGAAATTCTCATTCTCCCAAAGCAGATAAACCATGAGAACAAGATGGAGAATATGATATGCAGAGATGACTGTGGGGTTGTGGAAAACTGATGACGAACAACTTAAGGCCACCTACTTCTCTTTTTTTGTTGTTTAAAGCAGCCCTTCCCCAACCTGTTGCCCTCCAAAGGTGTTGGACTACAGCTCCCATCATTGCAAGTCAGTATGTCCCATGGTCAGGAATGCTGGGACTTGTAATCTCAAACAACTGGAGGACTGTGGGTTATGATATGCAATATGATATGCAGAAGGTGACTGTGATGTTGTGGAAAACTGATGATGAACAACTTAGGACCACCTATTTTGGGGGGGGGCATCTCCTCATGTTGAGAGTTGCACCCCAACACATGTGACGGGCACCAGGTTGGGGGGACGCTTTTCTAGAACAAGGGAAGGCAGAATGTAGCTCTCCAGACATTTTGGAATTCTACTCGTAAAAGCCCTTATCAGCATGGGCAGTGATCAGGAATGCTTGGAGTTGATGTCCAAAACATCCGGGTGGATCTATTTTCTGCCCACATTTTTATACCACCCAATAGCCAAAATTCCCTGGATGGTTTGCAAAAAATTAAAACCATAACAATTATTCAAAATATAAAACAACAACAGTATAAAAACATAGTATATAAGAACGCAAGCAGGATAAAACCAAGCAGCAATATAGTATTTATTTATCTGTAGGAAACAGAGCATCCTTTGTTTTCCTTCCTTTCATTTCTAATCTGCATGGCCCTAGGATGTAGTAACTTAAAGTAATGGGTCCCCCCACCCCATCTCTATTCAAATCTATTCATCACTCTCATGGCCTTTAGAAAGGTTATGAAGATGCACCCTTTCAATTTTGCCTTTTTAAAATTTGTAATTTTAATGTTTTAATGGTGTCCTTGTCTAACAAGTTTGTGTGTTCATTATTTTAACTGGTTTTATTGTTCTACCTTATTGTACCCCACCTCATAGGCTTTTAGCAGATAAGGCAGTATATAAATGTTAATAAATAAATGAATATATAAATAAAATAAACAGGATGCAAACATAAAAATGTATATTCAGTTGAAGGTGATCATGAATGATGTTAAGCTCTTCAATAAAGCCCTGTCTTTATCATACACTAAATATGCACTCTTACTTCAGGAGTATGTCCTATTACTGCCTTTATACAAATCTATGGTGCGACCACACTTAGAGCACGGTGTACAGTTCTGCTCTCTCTCTCTCTCTCTCTCTCTCTCTCTTCTGGAAAAGTGCAGATAAGGGCAACTAAAATGACCAAGGGACAGGATCATCTCCCCTATGAGGGAAAGTTGCAACAGCTGGGATTGTTCAGCTTGGAAAAAAGGAAGCTAAGGGGAGACATGATAGAGGTGTACAAAATGATGCATGATGTGGATAATGTGGATAGGGGGACATTTTTCTCCCTCTTCCATGATACTAGAACCCGGGGGTCATCCCATGAAGCTGATTGGTGGGAGAATCAGGACAGGTAAAAGGAAGTACTTCTTCACACAGAACATAGTTGAACTATAGAATTCACTACCACAAGATGTGGTGATGGACACCAATTTGGATGGCTTTAAAGGCAGTTGGATAAATTCCATCGATGGCTACCTCCAGTATTAGAGGCAGTATGTCTATATACACTGGTGGCTGGGGAACATGGGTTGGAGGTGGTGTTGCACCCTTGCTCTGCTTGTGGGTCCCTGGTCAACAGCTGGTTGCCCACTGTGTGAACAGCGTGCTGAACTAGATGGACCCTAGGTGTGATCCAGCATGGCTGTTCTTATGTTCTTAACTATACTTGTGGTTTACTCTCACCTCTTTTTTTGTATGTTTCTACGAAACGATGAACCCCAACCTAAGCAAATGAAAGCCAGCAATTCTGACAGAAAATGTACTACTGTACAGATTTTGGATAAGGGTAAATTTGTGTAGATTGGCATGAGGCAAAAAGCTTTGGATGACATAGAAAATGAAGAAGAGAAAATTCCTTCCAAAGTTCTGAAAAGAATTAAGTCAACCAAATTCACAGCAAGCTTTGCGAGGGTTGCTTAACAAATAAATGCATCAGCAGTAACTACTGATTGTGTTTTAGCTTTCAGAGTTATTAAAGCACAATTTCTTTGCACAAAAGAAATTAAAGGGTAAGGGTTTTTTTATATATAAAAGTTGTCTGCGATCGCTGTCAAGTGTTCTCATCTATCATTGATGGAAAGAATGCAAACTTAATTAAAGGCTGCAGTTTGAGGGATCTTTATCACCCGTCCCAGTGTGACAAAAAAATATACTGGACACTGTTTTCATTAATGCTAAACAATTGTGTTCTGTACCTGTTCTTTAAGAACTTACTTTTACTTACCTATTTATTGCTGCTACATTTTCCCCATGGAATGACTCATTCCAAACATACAGGTTCACACACACACACACTGGCTAGTTTAGATTGTATGCTTACAGGCATACTTTGATATAATTTTATCTTTTATTTGTTATTGTTTGCTTACAAGGACCATGCTTTTAGCTAAGTAGAGCTGAAGGGTTTTCCCCCTCCTCTTTTATTTAATCAATTTTTTTTTAGGCTTAGAGTATTAATCACTTTAAAAGGCAGGCAGAGCAAGTAGGAATAATGGAGTGAAAGTGTGCGAGCTGAATATGAAATTAGTAAAAGTCTCTAAGATAGATATCAATAGATTTTTGCATGGTGCAGCAACCTACAAAGACAGATGGAGATTGGAAGATAACTTAAAATCAACTTTCTTTATATTTCCTGGTTGATTCCCCCCCTCCCTTTCCCTTCTTGAAAATTTGCTAATGTTTTTCTGGGGGTTGTGTAACCTAATCCCCTTATCATGACCTAATTCTTTTTCATCGTCGCTCAGACATGAAGATAAGCCTATATGCTGGTTTCGGTATTGCTCATCATTCCCCTGCAAATAACATACAAGCCATTTCTCATTGTTTGAGCCATTGTTCATCATTCTACATTCAAACATCCCACTAGCGATTGTTCATCCCCCCCCCCCTGAAATCACAGCCCAATTGGCCATTGCACGTTGTATCATTCCCCCACCCCCAACTTTTTTGTGCAAAAAATACATTGACTTTCTTGTTACTTCTTCAGGATACATATCTGCATTGGTAAATATACAACATCTGTGTGCCTGGAAAAACATGAATATTCCTTGGATTCACCGTATTATATCATTTCTCCAAAAGTCCTTTCTATTGGAAGTTAGTAAGAAGTCTGTGTGGCTACTCAGTGAAATGAGTTGTTGAGACGTAGGGACCTAGCCTGGAGCAGCAGAGAATAGAGCCAGCTAGACTGCAGTTAGTTCCTCAATTCACCTCATCTGGCTTAGTTGAAAAGCAACAGTACTATGGCTGCCCTTTCTATGGGTGGTGATACATCACAGAAGAGATTAGGTTGATAACGCCTTCTGCCTAAAAGATCCTCTGGTGGTGCTGCAAGAACCAAGGTTTCTGAGCCCAGTTGCCTGAGTCCCTCACCCATCCCCCCCCCCATACTATTCACTCCCACACTTGATTCTTCAAGGGAGTTCCACAAGTACAAGAGGCTGCATCATCATCATCATTATTATTATTATTATTATTATTATTATTACATTTATATACTGCCCCATAGCCAAAGCTCTCTGGGCGGTTTACAAACATTTAAACTTTGGACATTGAAAATTGATATACCAAATTTTAAAACATAAAAACAGACAACATATAAAAACAGTATACATTTAAAACAGCTGCGAACTCTCAGCCAGGCCTAAATATCTGCCCCTGGTGTCCTATGGATTCTCTGGCCCTGACAACCATATACTGAGTGTTGATGTCTTCCAAAGGCAAACCTACTTACCTGGATCTCTACATGCATAGACTTCCATGGCATCAGGAACCCTGCACGATCAGAGCTCCATAGCTGATGGAACTGTATGCACATAGAATTCTATATAGAAACTTGTATGTGCATAGAACTGTACTCACATAGAAGTCTCCTTTTGCAGACAGCTATGTTCCACTTGTGGATATCAGGAGTTGGGTTGGTAAAGCCACATGACTTTGGGTGTGGGGGCGGTGATGTGGCCCCACCTTTTGTTCATGTGGAGACTGCTCTGGATAAATAATGTGTAAAGGGGTAATATCTACTGATCATCATTAGTAAACTAAGCTCATCTTGAATGAGCTCTCTCTCTCAGCCAACTTGGCTAGCCTCTGAGACTTCTATCAGATGGAAAAGAGAAGTTGAGGTAATATAATGAACCGATTTGTTTCTTCACATTTCCCATCCTGAAATGTGTGTTACCTGCTGAGCATTTTTACACTATTCTATCTTGGGCAAAAAATGCTAAGTCTCTTTCATGGTTTCCCCCCCTCCCCTTTGATGTCTTTGCTCCCTTTGTAAAGCATAGGTTTTGGTATGCAGTCTCTTTCAGCCTTCTGAATTGTAGGAAGTTGATGATTTGGGTACCTTGAACAGAAATACATTGTTATGTTGACCTAAAGCAACTATTGAGAATAAATGGGATTTTCCTTTCTGCAACGCTGCCTGCTGTTATTTCACTAACCCTTATGTAATTGTTACTGTGACTGCAGAATGTGATTCTGCATTGAATACAGTGAAAACAAATTCTCCCGCAGTCAATTTTAAATGTAGCCCAGCAACCCCTTAACATCACTCCTGTATCTCAATGGTCTGTTCCCTTTAAAGTTTTCTTTAGCTCTTGTGATGCTCATCTGATGCGGAGGGCTGAAAAGTCGATTCATCCTGCTTGCCTGTACTGCTAAGCATATTCTGCATCCAGACAGAAACAGAAGATTGGAATTTTGTATATTATTGTGCAGTGCCTTGGCCGACAGCAGGGGAAGAAACGAATACATGGATATTGATGTTTGAGAGCAGCCCCTTCCACAATAATCAGCACTCTTTGCAGAAATGTTCTTTGAATTTGCAAACCTTGTCAAGGACTCCTAAGCTGAAAGGATGGGAAAACATTTTAAAATTTGGAAAATTTTAAGCTTTGTAAAATTTGTAGTATTTTGCACCATTCTTTATCTAATGTTTGTAATGCACATATAGGGAAAGTGGAGTGGAACTATGCAGCTGCCCCTGTTCACTTGACATTAGGGATGACTGAACTCCCCCATGCCCATATCACACACCACTGGCTGGGATTCTGTTTAGTGCATGAGGCGAGCCACTGGATGGTCTGCTGGTGAGTGGCATCACACTTTCCCCACACTTTTTGTGCAAAATCTATTTATGGAAATTGCCATTTTGTGCAAAATGGAAGCAGTAAAAAACACTATTTGTACAAAATTGCAGGGGTAAACATTCTAATTAGAGTTGGGCAAGCTCTAGGATCCAGGAACCGGAGTCTGGGTGTCCAAGCTGGCAAAAACTCACTGAGCTCAAGCCCAAACCAGATTTGTCAGACACACCTACTTGATATATGCATATTCGGCAAAATCTCTGCAAAATGATTCCTACTTGCACATAGCCAGATGCACTTAGACACTCCATACAGTTGGGGAGCCCTTGATCATGCAGGGTCCCAGTTGTGGAGCACTGATGCACATATAGCTAGGTACCAGTAAGTCAAAAGACAGAACAAGTTGCATGGTCCCATTCTCCATGCATGTATTACATATGGAGATCAAGGCAAGAGAATTTCCCACATCTCTTAATGTTTGGTCCTATGCTCTCTGATGGTGCTGTATGCATGTACTTTATAGTGGACAGTATCCAACCGTGTAATTTCACAAGCTCAAATAGCTCTAGCAGAACTCCACCAAATCTTTCCATTTCACATTGTACATGTGCAACCATTTGCACCCTCAGTTACATAACTACACTTGTGTGATTGTAGTTTTAGTTGGATTCTCCTCTTGCACATATTTTAGAACCTAGCTTCCTCTAGGGCAATGTCATTTGCACTAGCAAAATGACATAACTGGATATTTCACCCTGTGAATGGTAGTTTTTAGCACTAGCTATAACCAAGAACAGTCTGAAAATTCAGCTCCTGAAACAAGGACATTTGGGAACAAGAGTGGGGTTTAGATCTTGACAAGAGGCACTTAAAACATCTGAAAGAAACATTTGAGAAAAGGTAATTGCCAATCCAAAGGTTACTTTGTCACATAGTTCATAGCTATCAACCAGAGTTTCATTAAGAGTAAAGGGTTAATTAAATTAAGGAACTTTGTCTTCATTTACATACAAAGCAGATAGCAGTGTTGGGCAGATCTATCAAACTCAGTCCTGTTCTCAGTTCTCATTTTTCCACCACCAAATTCATTCCATCCCACTTCCATACATGTGTGTGTGCGTGTTTTCCCCACAGTCAGGAATTCATAGATTTTTGTACACATTTTTCAAATGCATGCACCTATTCATTAAAGCATATTGTGTATATTAGAAATGTACATAGATTTGAAATATGTGCATGTTGATGGACATTCTTTTTTCTTTTTTTGGTTTTGCAGCACCCATCACACTCCTGAAAATGTACAGATTCCTGACTGCAAATTGCATTTGGGTCCACATTTGGGAAATCCATTACAAAGTCTTCACTGAGTGAATTTCACATAATTGTTCACATAGTTAAAAAGTGATCAATGAGAGTTTCAATGAGAGTTTCATCAAGAATAAGAACAGTAAGTGATTTTTGATCATCTACTTCCAATGCAGCCAGGTCACCATGAATGCTGACCACTCATCCTGAATTTCACTTCACATTCTGAACCAGATAAAAGCCAAATAACATTATCTTTATTTTGGGTGGGGGGGGGGGATGACATTTTATTTTTACTATATTTAATATATATATATATATATATATATATATATATACTCTGTCTTTCATTTAAAAAAAATCAGGATAGCTCTCAAGATAAAAAACATAAAATAATCCATTGGCAAAACCATACTAGAATTAAGGAACAATCCTTTGCATGCCTAGACAGAAATAGTCCGACAACCTTTTTTTTTTTTGTAGGGATTTTTTGGTTTAAGCATGTCTAGGATTGCACCCAAACAGTTTAAAAGCTGCCTTGATGGGCATTCAAATGAAAGGTGGAATATAAATCTTCTAATTAAATAAATAAATAAATAATCAACAGTGTCTTGCTAGAGTAGCTGAGCATGTAAGTAGCACATTCACACAGAATCAGCCTTTTTAATATATAGGCTCTCTCATTGTCAGAAAAAAAAAAACTTTCCCATTTGTACAATAGCTGAAATTTAGTTGCCATTAGGTGTGGGGCAACTCACCTGTGTCTAGTTGGCGGACACTTGCCCCATTGCCCCTGCTTTCTGCCCCTGCATGAGCCTCTTCTGAGGCATGGCTTGGTAGAGCAAGCATTCTGCATCCACCCGCCCTTGTGCCAAAATACCACACTCCCTGTTGTGTCAATGGCGGCCGTAAAGGCTTTGTTCATGGCCATTAATGCTCCATTCATGCCTTTACCCATGAGTAAATGGGGCTTTTATGGCCACCATGGATGCAGTGGGGGGAGAAGTGTACAGTTTCTGTAGGATCCAGAAATTGCACAACTCCCCAATTGTGTCACTGGCAGCCACCATTGACACGGCGGGGGATGTGCAGCCTCGGGAGTGCTCACGTGGGGTCCACGCTCATGCCAAGAGTGCCCCACTGGATCCAAGGGGTGGATGCCGGGGTTTCCACCAGAGTCCTGGACCTAGTCAGCCACTCATGACATTCCTAGTTGCCATAAGAAATGTTTAAAAGACCTAAAAGTTTAGCTAGGCATTGGCTTTTACATTAATGACAATGCAAATAGTCTTGAATATTGTCAAGGGCCACAACCTGGGGTTGGAGGTATGTCAACCAGTTCTGGATGGGGTTACACTCCCCCTGAAAGACTGTGTTTGCAGCTTGGGGGTGCTCCTGGATCCGTCGCTCCAAATGACAGCTCAGATAGATGCGACTGCAAGGAGTGCCTACTATCAGCTTCGGCTGATACACCAGCTGCGCCCCTTCCTAGAGTTGGAAGACCTAAAATCAGTAGTGCACGCACTGGTAACTTCGAGGCTCGGCTTCTGCAATGCGCTGTACATAGGGCTACCTCTGTGCCTAGTCCGGAAACTTCAACTAGTTCAAAATATGGCAGCCAGGTTAGTCACCGGTACATCTAGGGGTGACCACATTACAACAGTTTTAAAATCTCTTCACTGGCTGCCAATCAGTTTCCGGGCGAAGTACAAAGTGTTGGTTATTACCTTTAAAGCCCTACATGGTTTGGGTCCAGGTTACCTACGGGATCGCCTTCTCCCATACAATCCGCCCCGCACGCTCAGGTCCTCTGGGAAGAATTTATTACAGTCAACAAGAACTAGACTGACAACCGTTACCCAGAGGACCTTCTCTTCTGCCGCTCCCAGATTATGGAATGACCTGCCGGGAGAGATTCGCCAACTCACTAGTCTTCCGGAATTTAAAAGATCTATAAAGACTTATCTCTTCCAGCAGGCCTACCCAGATGAATTTTAAAGTGTTTTATTGGTGTTTTATTGGTGTTTTAATGATGTACTGGTTTTATCTGCTTTTAATCAGTTTTTGTATTTTGTGTTTGGTGTTGTTCCCCGCCTCGATCCGTTGGGAGAGGCGGGTGATAAATAAATATATTATTATTATTATTATTATTATTATTATTATTATATTGTTAAGATCTATAGGACAGAATTATGACAGAAGAAGGGAAAGAGGAACTCCTGGAAAGGGTTAATGAGGCAGTAGCTGGCAGGTACTGAGGCCTTCATCACACTGACGGTTTGATCCACACCTGCCGCGACTTTGATCCAATTCCTTCACATGACATCGTCCCCCTCACACTGCTCTTGCGCCCCGAGTGCTCCATTTCCTGTTTCACTTTCGAAGTATCCCTGAACGTGGATTGTCCGTTTGCTCCTCTCCTCCGCAGGCTTTGCTGAGGTATTGGAGCAAAACCGACCACGTGTGATCAAAAGGCTGCACTCGCATAGGAAACGGAGGGGCAACCCTCATAAGCAAAACAGGTAGGTGTGATAAATAGCAGGATTCTATGCATGACTACTAAGGATTAAGTCCTACTGAATTCAATGGGACTTACTCCCAGATAATGTGTATATAAATTTACAGTTTACGGGTGCAATCCTATGCATGTTTAGATAGAAAACATCCTACAGTTTTTGTCTAAACATAATAGGATTTCACCCTATGAGTGCTAAAATATTACTGAATAAAAGTAAATTGGGTGAATACAATTTCCATATTAGCAAATGCATGACTAACTTTCATAATGCAGTACTGGGAGAAATGCCTCTTGCGTACACATTCATACTGAGTGGTTCTAAGTAAAATACCTTTCCCCCTTTCTTGGTTATCATCTTCCCTCATCACTATCATTTTAGAATTTCACAACCATATGGCCTGGGAAATAACAGAATGCCCTGTGAGCAGGTTTTCTCAAGCCCATGAAGAAAAATAGTGAAGAGCATGGAAATACATGTTGTATTTTTAAAAAAATCTGAAAAGGAACTGCATTTAAAACAGCATGATGCACATCAGAACACAGGATAATTGTTGCATTAGCTCAGATACATCAGGTTTTCCAAGACTTGCAATCCCATCTTTAGCATCCTATGTTCATGTAGAAGAAAGACACAAAGGCCGCCTCTTCACTGCACCTCTTCCAGCGCGGCACGGCAGTGGCAGTCGGTGTGCCATGCATTGATGTTCTTGCTGCCATGGTGCTTCATGGCAGAAGCACCATGGCAGCTTTTCCTGTTGCTGCCACCGCCACGCCCGCACCTGCCCAGCGTCAGCTGGAGGGGTGGCTAGGAGCATCGGCTCCCCTACTCTCCGGTAAGGTTTTTTTAAAAAAAAAAAATGGGGAGGAGGACTTCAGAGGTGGTGCAGTGAACTTATGGCTCACTGCTCCACCACCTTCCCTGGCCAGCCAGCTCTGACTTTTTAAAATCAGAGCAAAGGGCCTTTGCCCTTAGATGGCTTCGCACTGGCGGCAGCGTCATGAAACACAGTGTCCGTCTAGAAGTACTCAAAGACAAACTTAGGAACAAGTCCCATTCAATTCAGCGAGATTACTTACTTCCAGGTAAGGCTGCTTCAGATCAGGTTTCATGAATAATTTCCTACTGAGCTTAAGGGGGTGTCTATACAACGCCACAATGTAAGTTGATTAGCCCAAAAGCCACAGGATCACAGCTGTGATGCAAAATCAAAGATGCTGGATGGGCAGGAGGGAGCATGCTATCCAGCCAGGAAAAACAACAATGCCAGTCACCATTCCTTTCATCAAGTCCACCCCCACCCCAGTGTTTTCATGCTTATGCCTACTGGATAACCCAAACCTCTGCCTGGGGGTGTCTATATAGTATACTCTAAAACTCTTGTCATTATTTAGATGATTTTCTGTTTTCTGGATTGCCAAATACGGATCACTGTAAGAGCCATTTGGAAGAATTTGGGGCAATGGCAGCTGATTTGGGTGTCTCCCTGGCTCTCGAGAAAACTGAAGGGCCTGCCACAGTTCTGACCTTCTTAGGAATATGTATTGATTCTGTGCACAAGACTTGCAGCCTTCCTGAGGACAAATTAAATAAGCTCGGAAATTTAATATTTTCTGTTTATGGAGCAAGGAAGGTGACACTCCATCAGTTGCAGTAATTGGTAGGACATCTAAATTTCTCTTGTAGGGTGGTAGCACCAGGGCGTGCCTTCATCAGGTGTCTAATTGATGCCATGAAGGGTGTAAAGTAGGAGTGTGCACTGCATCGGGTCCAATCCACAATCCGGATCCGATCCGGCCGGGATCGAAAAAAATTATCCGATCCCGATCCCCTACCCCTGGATCAGCTGATCCAATCTGATCCAATCTGAAAAGGACCCAATCTGGATTGGATTGGAGGATCGGACCCCCTCCCCCCACTCATGCTCCTACCTGCCGGGGCCATCCACTACCGTCCTGGGTGCCAGCAGACAGCAGCGGATGGCCCTGGGAGGTAACCATGGGGGGGGGGGGGACAGGGAGGGGAGAGTTAGGTCCCCACTCACCCCTGCCACCATTTTCCTCCATAGACTTGCATGCAAGTCTATGGGGAAAAATGGCAGCCAATCTGAAAATCAGACATCTGATTTTCAGATCAGTATCGGGTCCGATCTGATCCAGGGGACCTCTGATTTTGTTCCGATCTGATCCGGAACAAAATTGGAGGTCCGAACCGGGTCCTGATCTGATCCGGGGGGTCCGTGCACATCCCTAGTGTAAAGCACCCCCTCCATCGCATTAGAGTGTCCTCAGATATGAGAGCAGATTTGGAGGTTTGAGTTTCCTTCATACAACATTATAATGGGGTCTCGTTTTGGAGACAGGAAATCTTGTTAGAGGCACAGTTACAGATATGCTCTGACGCATCTGGGGCTTATGACTTTGGGGTAACCTTTAAGGACTGATGGTGTGCACATCAGTGGCCTCAGCATTGGAGAGGAACTGCAATTTGCAGGGATTTGACCTTTCTAGAACTTTTTCCTATTGTAGTTGCTGTGTGGCTCTGGGCTGATCATCTTTCCAATGCTGCAGTCCATTTTTGGTGTGACAATATGGCCATGGTTCAAACAGTGAACTTTCTGTCATCTAAAAACACTCAGGTAATGAGATTGATAAGGGCTATGACTTCCCATTGTCTTCATTTTAATGTAATCTTCTATGCCCGCCACATACTGGGGCTGGATAATGGAATCACTGATGTTTTGTCGTGTAACCAGATGTCCAGGTTCCGGGAGTTGGCACCTATGGCCAGGCAGCATCTGGATCCCATGCCCAGCTGGCTGTGGGATCTTGGAGAGCCAAAGCAATGAAGGCCATGATGGGATCAGTGGTACCTGGCATGCGGGCACTTTATGAGAGATCAGGTAGGGAATTCTGCACATTTAGAGTGGAGCGTTCCTTGCCTGAGCTTTGGCCCATTCCAATCTATCACTTGCTGGAGTTCTGTGTGGCTTTACATCACAGAGGCATGGCTATTGGAACGTTGAAGGGCAGGCTAACAGGTCTGTCCTTTTGGGCCAAGATCCTTGGCCTGACAGATACGACTGCGGGCTTTAGGGTTTGGAAAATGCTCAAGGGATGGTCAAGATCAGCCCTTCCCATTCCAGATAAGCGTCGTCCCATCACACCAGAGATCGTATGTGACTTACACAAGCAATGGGTGGCTCTGTGTGTTTCAGATTATGAACAGGCTCTTTTCCACGCGACTGCTCTCACCACATTTTGGGGGGCTTTTAGGATTGGCGAGGTGCTGGCCAATTCTAAATTAGATCACTCTGGTCGTCCATTTCAATTTGGCGATGTTCAGCTTTTCCCCAATAGAGTGGTACTGCACCTTCGACAGTCTAAGATGGACCATCTCTGTCACTTGAGGCTCAGGTGGCCTCGGTGGCACGGAGTGCCTTCTACCAACTTCGGCTGGTAGCCCAGCTATGCCCCTATCTGGACAGGGATAACCTGGCTTCAGTTGTCTATGCTCTGGTAACCTCCAAGTTACATTACTGCAATGTGTTCTACGTGGGGATGCCTTTGAAGACGGTTCGGAAGCTGCAGCCTGTGCAGAATGCAGCGGCCAGATTGGTAACAGGAACCAGAAGGTTCGAACATATAAGACCGTTTCTGGCCCGCTTGCATTGGCTGCCTGTATGCTTCCGAGCCCGATTCAAGGTGCTGGTTTTAACCTATAAAGCCTTACACGGTTTGGGACCACAATACCTGATGGAACATCTTTCCCGACATGAACCTACCTGTACACTATGCTCAACATCAAAGGTCCTCCTCCAGGTGCCTATTCCAAGGGAAGCTCGGAGGACAGCAACAAGGGAGAGGGCCTTCTCTGTGGTGGCCCCTCAATTATGGAACGATCTCCCCGATAAGGCCTGCCTGGCGCCAACACTGTTATCTTTTCGGCGCCAGGTCAAAACTTTTCTTTTCTCCCAGGCATTTTAACAACTCAAGTTGAGGTTTGGATTGACATTGTGGCCAGGCTTAATAGTTAAAATGTTTTAAAGTGTTTTAATGACAGCTGTTTTATGTTTATGGTTTTAAATTTTGTATATTGCCTTTTTAATGCTCAATCTTTTTAATTTTTGTAAACCGCCCAGAGAGCTTCAGCTATGGGGCAGTATATAAGTGTAAATAATAATAATAATAATAATAATAATAATAATAATAATAGGGGCATGGTTATTCAGTTACTCTAGCCCCGGCTCATGGCACTTCAATGTTTTCTTAACTTGCGAGGATGAAAACCAGGTTTTCTTTTTTGCCATGATAACGGGTTGTGTTTAACACATTATCAGTTTTGGGCAGTAGCTAAGAAGGCTTTGCAGATGATGGGTTTGGGATTATCCTGCCTCATCTACTCAGAGTTTTATGGCTTTGCGTGGGGATTACGTGGGGTGGCCTCCCCAAACTATGACGTGTTGGATAAGAGAGGGGCCGGGTTTACCCAACTCCTGACTTACGAGAGTGGCTTGCCCATAATGACATATGCCTGAGGACGCCATATTGATTCCTGTACTTTTCACATGCGGATCCATGAAGGGGTGAATATTCCTTATTGTTAAATAAAGAGGCCCAAATTTTATCCATAACTCTGTTGTCTGTGTCTTTATTCCATGCTTCCTTCTCCACTCACAAATGTTTCTGACCATAGTGCTAAGAGAGAGCTGCCTCTCCCTCTGTAACTTCCCTCCTTTCTATCTTTCTCTCCCCTTCACTTCTCCATCTTCAAATTACAACAGACTTAGCGATAAAATCATGAGAAATCTGCTTTATGCTTTCAGCAGAACAATTTCATTGTTCAGTAGAACTGCCTCTCATTCACCATAAAGAAATGAATATGCACTTATAGGTCAATGAAAGAATTACATGATTTGTTTACATTCCAGTTAGATTCCTTCCACTTTTTTTTTTTTTTAAGAAGGCTCATGTAAGCTCAAATACTGAATCATGGACATTTTGTGTGAGGTGAAATAATGTGTGACTATCTACATATTTGTCCCACAACACAATTTATTTCAATGGTAATAGTGTTAAGGAATGGAAATGTATGGTGCTGTCTGTCATCATAAGGAAATTAGCAAAAAAAAAAAAAAAACCCCTGGAAAGAAAAGTATTATATACCAATGCCAACAAAATAGTTGGAGTAGTAAAAGGACCCTTGTGTAAGCTTTGAAGAAATAAAACCGTATCTGTGTGAGACTAAATCAGGCTGTTACATCCAAGCCTGTTTTCACAGTAACTGCAATCTTTCTAATAAAAGTTTATTATCATCACCATGGCATCAGTTATAGATAACTGTGTGACTCAAGTTCATTGCCTCACAACTGCCTACAAATAGATGGCAGTACAGTGCCTCCCTCGCATGTAGGAAGATAACCCCAGATATTATGGCGATTGCCATCAATGTCTTGCAGTTTTTATGGACTGACTGCTAGCTGGAGTCTTTACAGATGTCACATGCTGTAAGAGCTACTTCAGTGATAGCTGAACCACTTTGGATGACTTTTGGAATACTGTGCTTTGCTGTGTATTGGAGACCAGAGAAATTTATTTGGTTTGGTTTCTGTTAGCTGATTTCCTGATTTCATGCCAACTCTATATTTTGCAAACTGCCATCTTGTGGTAGTTAGCATGCTAGCATTAAAGTGTTAAGCCTGCAGTGCAAGCCAGTGACACCGAAACGTATTTGAGTCCTGGCCATTCAGTTTCAGTTCAGAGAAGCAAGCCAGCACTTGGGGACAGACACCATGTCTTTCATGATTAGGGGCCAGGAACATTTTCTTCTTCTGTAAGGAGTCACTCTGAGTCTGTTTTGTGCATTGATGATTTAGATTCAAGGTGTGGCAAATTTGTCCTCTTATTCCTGCAGCATTTCCACATTTCCAAATGCTGGCATCATATGTTCAAGATCCCAGCAAAAGTGAATTTGCAGGGTTTTCGTAGTGCTGGTCCAACTCCTAGATGCATGCTGCTTTGCACAATTGGTTTAATGATGAGGCAAGACATTGGCTGAATTTGGACGACACAATAAGCAACTGGGGCAGGGGAAACAATCGTCAGTTGTATTGACTATCGTGTCGTCCGAATGCTGCCATAGTCAACTCAGCGCTGATCCTAATCCACACCACAGTTGATTATTTATTACCATGTTGTGTGGGGAGTGCCCCCTAGATGAACAACTGTAAAGTTGATTATTAACCCACCATTAACTATCGTGTTGTCCAAATTCAGCCACTGAAGGTTGGGTAATACTAGGGCCACAACTTTATTAAATGAACAAGAGATCAACAAATAGTGTTAGCTGTCTGGGTCTTACTAGGTTAGCTACCTAAGGTGAGCCAGATCTGGTCCTAAGACAGTGAGAGGCCTAATGTCTCCCATTACTTACAGTTAGGGATGTCAGAGAAATCTGCAACAGACACAAATGAGTTTGGATTTTTCATGAATCTGACTCATGGATTCTGCAGTGCACCGGCTTTCCCCCAGTCACATGGATTCTGCAGACTTGTGGATCTTTTCCCCAATTTTCCTGAATTTCGTGCAAATTTAGTAATAGAAAAACATGCACATTAAAAAAAAAAAGTCCAAAATGTCAATTTCCCCCATAGGCTATAGCGAGAAATGCACATGGGGGGGGGGGGGGGGGGTTTGTACATTTTTGTAATGGGAATTTGTGGAAATGCAAATTTGCACAAATTTGGAACATAAAAAAACGAATGCTGTCAATGACCAGGTGACAGAACGAAAGACACTTGACAATTAGCAAAATGCAGACAGAACAGATTTTACACAATTCGTACATCCTGAGTTGAGGGGTATTATTATTATTATATTTGTTTATTTATTTATTTACATCTTGCCTTTTCCCCAATACTGGGACTCAAGGTGGCTTGAGTTCCAACCATTCAAGTCTCATTCCAGCTGCAAAGGGGGGTTCTTCCCCATCCCCAATTCCCATGACCCTACATGTCAGGTCCTGGGAAAACCCTTTCACCTTAATGGCACCTCTGGGTGCTCCCTAGTCACTGACTCCCTAGGAGCCCTACCTGTATTGCTGGTCACTTGTGACTAGTATTGCCCCTCCTCAGCTGCTAATTGTCTCCCAGGCTGATCAGCTATGCTTGCTGCTGTGATGTTCAGCTATGTAATGTGAGTTATGGTACAGGTGGAAATGTTTGCGTCCTTCGTGTAGACTTAATATGGTACATTAGTTAAGGTGGGAAGCGGGAGAGAGAGCGACTGGAACGTTGGTGTGCTAGCGTAGGATTGGTGGAGAGCATGGAGTAAGTGAGGTTTACATAGGAGTGAGTCAGTTATTTAGGGAGCCAGTTGGGGTTCAGAGCTAGAGAGTGCAGGGACAATCTGTAGGTCGTTTTGGGATAGATATAGAGGGAAGAATTAGGTTAGGCTAGGAATAAAAGAAACGTCAATTTCAGAGCATTTATTGAATACACAAATAAATCTTCTTTACCATCATATGTGTAATTAATAACTTATGGCTTCTTTTGTTCACAGCATACAGTGTGGCATCTTTCATTATAGTGAGGCCAAAGCTATTAAATAAAGATTTTATGGTGGCAGTGGTATTAAGGGAGTAGTCAAGCCTAGTGGGGAAAGCGGTGTTCCTCGAACTAGGAGTGGGTGTGTATAAAGGAAAGGCTTGAAGAGTAAGGAGAGTCCCCTCTTTTACACAGAACAAACATACGCATAGCCTCAGGGAAGGGATCCCAAGGAGATGGGCGTGGCAGCTGTCATGCCTGCCCCACTCTGGGAAGCCAGTGGCCAAGTCCGCCTCCCCCGCCAAGCGCAGTGGTTACCTTCAGGCAGTAATCAGGCTTCACACTTGCTTAAAAGTAAATCCCGCTGAATTCAGTGAGATGTATTTCTCAGTAAACACGCTTAGGGTTGGAAGCAATTTAGGCCAGAAGAAATCTGATCCTGCTCCGCCCTTTTATGCTTCATGGGAAGAAATATAAAATGCATTCATTCGAGTTGGCTGAATAGGTACATATTTTTTCTTAATTGTTTTGCTTAGTGTGATGGGGTGTTTTTGTATTGGTTTGTCCCTTACCCCCAGGAATGAAAACAAGAGACTTGAAGCGAGTTCAGTGGGCCTACATCTATTAACAGGATCTGCAATGAGAACAACTTAGCCCCAGGGTAATAGCCTATCAGTGTGGGCTTCAGGTGAAAGCTAAGAGAGATTGTCCCTGCCACAATCAACCTGTAAAGGTCAACTCCACTGTCTCCAAGCACCATATCACTTCACTGCCTGGAACAGGTCCTCACCTGCACATGGAGAAGGTAAGCTGGGGAGGCCCTGGCAGATCCATGTCACCATGAGTAGATAGCCTGTAGATGGGATGTGACTGCCAGACCCCAATGGTGCCTACTATTCCATATATGCTCTCCCTAGCTGGCTGAGGGAGAGGTCCATTGCACAGAACTTCTTTGCATCCTGGATGTTGTATATTTGTATTTTGATCTCTCTCCTGCCTCTTCCCAAGAGCACTCCATCATGCAGATGCCTGGTGGTATTCACTAAGAAGCCTAGGACTAAGCCCTTCCCAGCCTGCACTGTGTCTGACTGCTGTGCCTAAAGAGGAGAAGGGGATTATAGTGAGATAAGTACCTATAGCTCTCAACCCTGGGATGGGATAAAGTAGGCAAAAAATGCCCTTCTTTTGCCAGTCTTGAGGACACTAAAATAATAATCCTATTCAGCCCTACAAACCAGTGATTGGATCTCCCATGCTGCTGTCCATGCGGAGTGGGGGCAGCCCTCTGGTAGGGAGCAGCCATGGCCAGAACTTTTATAGCCCCCCCCCCTTACTGGCAAACTCCCATTGACAGCCTCTCCCCACCTTGGGAAGCAGCCTCACCCAGTCTTTTTTCCCTTTGATAGGGGAGGGAGAAGCCCTCTCCCACTGACTAGCACACAGGAGGAACAGCATTGGTTTATTAGTTACTATTAAGTTGAAGCTTTGGATCATGGCCTTTTGTGTGCCTCATTATCTGGTGCCAATAGAGCAGCAGCAGCAGCAGCAGCAGCAGCAGCAGCAGCAGCAGCAGCAGCAGCTCTGCAAATTATATTATATCAGCAGCCAAAATTGTTCAAGGTAATAAATGTCTGTTTATATAACAGCATTTTGTGTCTTTCTTAACAGAGTCCCAGATATCTTGCTGGTGGTATAAGGCAATTTGAACTTTGTTAACAAAATATGTCTCTCTTGGGCACCTAATAGCCATGTGGTGTTGTTTGATCTCGCTCCAAATTGTGTCTCCCCTGGGTTGTTGTTCCAAATGTACATCTTCTCAGCATCTATTGGCAGCCTGTGCTCAGCACTTGATCTCTCTCCATTAGCGCATCCCTCCTGGGGGAGCTGAATCTTCTGAAGTACAGTTTGTAAAGATGCTCTGAGAATGTTGATGATGGCTGGGATGCGGAGACAATGGTTCAACGATGAGCATATGGACACCCGTTAAGGGGAGGGGAGGGATGACAGTGAAAATAACCACTTTCAATATAAGTTGAGAAAAACGGAATGGCGACAATCCAAAGAGTTACTTTCCACAGATTGAAAGGCTGGGATGTGCCCAATGGGATTTAGGTCACACATACCCACCCTGGACAGAAGAACACCCCTCAATTTGCTTTGCAGCAGGTAGCTGCTATTTAAACAAATACAGCTTTATTGCACAGAATGAATTGTCAGATTCTTTGGATCCTGGATTATTTATAGATGCATTTAGGAATGGGGGGGAGGTTCATTTGGCTTACATTTTAATGCAGTTTTATGGGTTTTCATACTTTTGAACCAATACGTGAAGTGAATCTTGGCTATGCTTCAAAATTCACACTTCTACGAATTTTCCAATAAAAATTGTGTACCAAAATATGCATATATTAAGGGAAAAGACACACGGAAATTTGTACAGTCATGAAATAATGCTAAAATATATCATATTAGGAAAAATGCTTATGAAATATGTATATTAGGCAAATGCATGCATTAAGAAAACTGAACACAAAAATGCATACAAATTTTTCATGCAAACCTTCTTTTTTAACTCAGTGTTTGGGAAGAACTGAACCTAAGGCTGGAAAATTTGGGTGGGTGGGGGGAAACCTGAGAGAAAACAAAACTGACAGATTCATCCATCTATTTTTAATATTTATCCTGTCTATTTCCAAGACAGCTAAAAAGTATGGAAGGGATAGTCATATAGGACATGTTCCAGCTAAAAGGAAGCAAATGGAAATCCCACTGATTTCAACGGGAGAGTTTTAAGATTAATTTGCATGTTAACTGGTGGGACTTATTTGGTAGTTAAGTCCCATTGAATCTTTAACCAGGGTTTGATCATGTCCCTAATAAAACAATATACCTAATGAAATGCATATATATATATATATATATATATATATATATATATTGCACAAACTAAAATTGCCCCACATCCTTTTAACCTTCCTTATTTTAATCCAGTCCAAACAATAAAGTCTTATACCATTTAGAGAAGCCATGCAGTAGAATTGCTTCCATGATACTTCAGACACACCTTCAGGTTGCTTCACCTTCATGGCACCTCCACCCCACCATGGCACCCCCAAGGCTGGATGCTCAGGTGTCGGCAAAAGTGCTGGAAGAATTAAAATGGTAGCCCTACGTCACATTCTCCAATTCTACTCTCATACTGTGTAGTGCAACTTAGCCCATGTGCTCTTGGCATTACACCACATACATCATACTCTTCATCACCGTCCATCACTGGTAGGAAATTTAGGACCTGATGGCAAATTGTATTACACATTATGGAAGGGGAAAGTGAGATTTTGATATGGCATTGCCAGTTTGAGCTGTGATCCCATGTAAAATGGAGAGCCACCCTCACTGTCTAAAATTAAGGGAGGGGGTTAGAAACAAAAATTGCTTCATAAATCCTGAAGACTTAAAGTATATGCCTAAGGATTTTCATTTCATTTTTATCACTATAGTTGGTATTATCTTTAAATGCTGTGTCTTCTCGGGGGCATTTCTAGAACCAATGTGATGATTTAGTATGTCAAGGTAATTCATGAAGACTCCTGAAATGATCCTATCTAGACTCTAATTGTTTCTAGCAATGCAATGATGTACCTACTATCATATGCAAATTTCTTCCTAGCATTTAGTTTCTCTTCTCTATATAAATAAAAGGAAGTGTTTGTTTGTATGTCCTCAATGGAATCGAAAACTGTACATGTATTTTTTTAAAGAAATATTTAGGATTTGTTCTACCTTTATCTGGGATGCATTTAGGCATAATTTTGTTTTATTTATTTATTGCATTTATTTCCTGCCTTTTTTCTCCAAGAAACCCAAGGTGGTGTACACAATCCTCCTCCTCTCCATTTTATCCTCACAACAACAATCCTGTAAGGTAGGTTGAGCTGAGAGTCTGTGACTGCCCCAAAGTAACTCAGTGGGTTTCCATGGCCGAGTGGGGACTACAACCCAGATCTCCCAACTCCCAGTCTCCCAACACCATACTGACTATCTAGACCGCCATCTTGAACCAAAAAGGCAGCAAATCATTTTTTTAAAAGATCTACTGCTTAAATACCATTTGATTGATTTCAGCCAAACTTTGCACTGCAGCGAGCAGATTTTAACATACAAGATTCATGTCTCTCATTTTTTTTTAGACATTTTCAAAAAGGCCCAGATATTGAAAAAAGGTATGTTAAAGTATGGAAAAAAAGAACAAGCACAGTTTGAAGACAGGGAAGATTAGAAGGGTAAATTATAGGTCTTCCCCATCCCATCAGCTGAAGAGCAGCTCCATCTAAAGGTGATGAGGGAACAGACCCTTCCCTCAGGGGGTTACACCATGGCAGGGGTCATGCCTGGGGGTACCAGCAGGTGTGCGTTCACTCAGGCAGGGTGGGCATAATGTGTCAAACTGTGACAGCTGGGTTAGGTTGCTTGAAGACTTCTCTGTATCAACCTAAAGGCAGTTTCAACCCATGCAAAGGCAGGTGCATTCGCTAGTCTATCTATGTCCATGGGGGGGGGGGGGGGGGAAGGTCATATAATTGAACAAAGGTCTTCTGATGGGTGTGAAGCAGATGTTGGTGTATGTTTTGTCTCTAAATCTTAGTACCTCACCAACATATGTGATAGATTCTCATAGCTGCTTACAAAATACAATAAAATAGAAATAATTAAAATAATGCAGAGAGCTTCGGCTACTGGGTGGTATAGAAATTCAATGAATAAATAAATGAACAAATAAATAAATCCAATATACACATTAAAACATCAGTGAGGTTTTAAAAAATCCATATATGGATCTACCAGCAGATGAACAAAAGCAACTACAGCTAAACAGCCAAAGGCCTTCCTAAATTATATTATTATTATTATTATTATTATTATTATTATTCATTGTGAAGGATATGGTCTGGACAGCCTCTTGCCACGTATTAGATGGTGGAGTTATCTGCATCTGGGCCTCTCTGGATTATCTCCCCCAGGAAAAATGTTTATTCAGACGTTCTCAGTCCCTGCTATTTAGACTTTAAGGGTTAAAAGCAGCACTTTGAATTGAGCTGGAAACAAATGATAAAATCCAGCATAAGTCCTGCTTAGAGCCATTGAAATGAATGGGACTTATGCTGGATTTTACCCCAAATGCAATGCTTCATGTTTTGATATTGTATATTCACTACAATGGTCTCCTGTTACAAGCCTATCAACTTGTACTCTTGACCAGCTGCAGTTTCTGAATGTCCTTCAAAGTAGTCCCACATGGAGTATATGAAAGTAATCACATCTCAAGGTTGATTTGGAATATATATATATATATATATATATATATGTTTGATAGGGTTATGTCATCTTGACCAGGCAAAACAATCATACTCCACAAGCTGAGCCCTGTATGAGAGAAAAAGCTGCTATACAGGATATAGTTCTATGGCTAATTACAGTAGAAAAATTGTTGCATTCATTTTTCTTCTGAAAATGCACAGAACTCCTGAAATACCTTCCCTCTATAAGGTATTTTATTTTGAATGAACCTTATGGGCAAAGGGAACAGGTGGTAATATTTGTAGACCTGCTGCATGCTCAGGACACTCATTCACAAAAGTATGTCTCCTTTTGTTGTTTTGCCTTGGAAGTGAAAAATTGTAGACATTCAGGTGCTGAATCACTTCTAACTATGGCAGGGGTGGGCAACTTTGGGAAATCTGTGGTCCATTTTAGCATCCATATCCCCCCATGGCCTGCACACCATGGGGTATTCCACAGTCCATGGGGTACATCCTAAACATCAAATAATTCATTATCATCATCAGGTTTTCCACCAAAACTCAGCAGCAAACTGTTCTAAAGCACTACAAAGTACTACAATGTTAAATGTAGTTTGTTTCCAAGATAAACCTAACCCTTTTGACATTCCATAGCTGCTACAGTTGCCATTTTTGGTTTAAAAAATTAACAATTTGGAGGGCCACAGAGGGTGGGGGGGCCCACACAATGGGGTGGGCCACATGTTGCCCACCAATCCAATGCTGGCAATTTGCCAGCACCAAACATGTTACACTAGTGGAAACAGGTGCTAGCACAATGAGACTTCATCCAAACTGGGGTTTCTGGAATGGGACAAGTCAGCAGCGTTCCCTTCCATGAGCTCGGCTGACATGTCCCATTGTGGAAGCACACAATTGAGATAGTTTCCAGTTGTGCTAGGGAGGGCTAGCTCCCTATTGTGCTAGTGAGTGTTTCTGCTAGCACCCAGCGGTGTTAACTGCCCTCCATTTGTAATTCCAAATCCCTTAAAAATCCACTCATGATAAGCCATCACATCTAGAACACTTATAAACTTTTATTTCCAAAGGAAAATCTTCTTTAAAAAGGAAGAGGAGATCCCACTGAATGGAGCCAGCATGGCTTATGCACTTTGCCGATGGTCATGTTTTAAGACTAGGCACACTAGTCATCTCTGAACAGAAAAATGATTGGAAAGGGGGATGGAGCGAAAGCGGCTACATTTACTCAGCCAGAGAGGAGACATTGAGAAGAGCTGCTTGGTGAGTTTCAAGGCAGGAATCAAGCTGGAGGGTGGCAAGGCACAATGAGCAGTAAATGATGCCCAATGTCTCAGGATGATTGTAAATGGGAGATGCTTCTGGCTGAATAACACCACCAGGAACTAACTGTGTTATGAGTTAGCTGAGGCAAAAATAAACCCACACAGTTATAACTCTAGGGGAAGTTGCTGTTTTTGTTTTTAACTGCAGGCTCTACTTTGTTTTCTTATACTTTCTGGTATTTCCACACTGTGTCAAGAGTAGACAATAGGAAGTCTTGTTACTTTATTTCCCCCCTCCCTCCTTCTTGGGCTTTCTGTGACAAATAAATAAATATATGAGCCAGCCGCAGATCCGGTGTTCTGCAATGCCTTGCAGCTCTTTTCCCCACCGGAAAACCGAGTAGCAGCAAAGTCATTCATCTCCTGTTGTTCTTTTTGTTCCAGTAAATTAATCAACAAAATCACTTGTCAATTAACTGGCTCTCTGTAGGAACTCAAAAACAGTCCAATTAGGTGCCTTGCCCAGGCTTTCTCGCAGGCTTATTGTACCAGAACACTGCACTGTAATGGGAGATTATGACTTAATGGGCCAATGTCAGTTGACTTCTCAGTGAAGAAAGAAGGTCATGAACGTTTCTCTTCTGGAAAAAAAAAAGTAATCTACATGGGAGTTTGCCTTCACTTGATTGAATGGTTTTGGGTAAAGACAGGTGCAATTGATCCTTCTGAAGTTCTGATAATGCTTGGTTGTTGTTGTTTTTAAACAAGATGACACATGCTACAAATTAAGTACAAATTGTTATCTCTCTCAAATATCAAGCCCACCCACACAGTGTGAAATTCTGGGCCAAGGATCCCTGTTAAGATATTTCATGATAGTCCCATTTATTTAATTCACATACAGAACTTCAGTTTACAATCAACACACACAGAGAGAGAGAGAGAGAGAGAGAGAGAGAGCGCAAATACATCTAGCTCACTGAGATGTCAGTGGAGTAACAAATGCACAATTGACAAGCCATAGAATGCATGCAAAATGTGTCCCTTATCACTTTTCTTGTCAATAAGCTCACATTGCTTGCTATTAGATCTGCTTCCAACATAAGAATACTCTTCGCTTGGCATGGCACAAATCACCTTCTGTATTGTTGCCAATTAGCCACAATGCAAAAGAACTTCCACTGTTATAGTGATAACAAGGTTGTGATCTGCTTGTAGGAGGACACACTGACACATAGTGAATGCTCAGGGGTGCTCATATCCACACCCTATGTAAGAGGCTAGTCCACAGGACTATTCAAACAAACTGCCAAGTTGCGAAGAATATGCAGGGGGAAGAAGGACTGCGCCTACTACTCCTGCACCCAACACAGTTGTGTCCTTCTTGTGGCTGCACATACAGCATTAGCCTGACGAAGCCCTATGCAAGTGGGCATATGAAGTGCAGCCACTGTTTGCATATTCACTGGAAAGGCATAGGTGGCACTTTCATCAAATGCCTGGACCTATCATTCTGAAATTTCTGACACATATCTACCCCTAACCCATCTACAAAGTGAGCAACTTTCAGACTTCTAACTTTTAAAATAAAAAAGTGATAGGCGTTTCTTTCCTCATTGTTTCAAAATTACCTTGCCACCACATGCCCGGACCCAGCTTTCTGAAATTTTACACACATATCATGTGTGTAACTTTAAAAATGACAAAGTTATAGGCATTCCTGGGTATTTATTAAAAAATTAATTGCCACAAAATGCATGCACCAATCTTTCTGAAATTTCTCACAGATAACTATCCCTAACCAGTCTACAGTGTGCCCAAGTTTCATCCTTCTATCTTTAAAAATGAAAAAGTTATAGGCGTTTTTGTAAAACAATACTTGGCTATGGGAAAAAGCATTCAAAATGGTGTCCGATCCGGATCGGACATCCGGTCCGTTCCGGTCCAAACATCCTCCGATCCGATCCGATCCGACCCCCCAGGTCCGATTCCAATCCGCTATCTGATCCGATCCGGGGGGTCAGTGCACATCCCTAGTAAATTCTTCCCAGAGGACATGAGCGTGCAGGATGGATTGTATGGGAGAAGGCGATCCTGCAGGTAACCTGGACCCAAACCATGCAGGGCTTTAAAGGTAATGACTAACACATTGTACTTCGCCTGGAAACTAATTGGCAGCCAGTGGAGAGATATTAAAGTTGGTGTGATATGGTCACCCCTAGGTGTACCAGTGACCAACCTGGCTGCCATATTTTGAACTAGTTGAAGTTTCCGGACTAGGCAGAGAGGTAGCCCTATGTACAGCACATTGCAGAAGTCAAGCCTTGAAGTTACCAGCGCGTGCACTACTGTCTTTAGGTCTTTCAACTCTAGGAAGGGGCACAGCTGGTGTATCAGCTGAAGCTGATAGAAGGCACTCCTGGCCGTCGCATCTATCTGAGCTGTCATTTGGAGTGACGGATCCAGGAGCACCCCAAAGCTGTGAACACAGCCTTTCAGGGGGAGTGTAACCCCATCCAGAACTGGTTGACACACCTCCAAACCCAGGTTGTGGCCTTTGACAGTAAGCACCTCTGTCTTATCTGGATTCAGCTTCAGTTTGTTTTTCCTCATCCAGCCCATTACTGCCTGAGAGGTAGGACTGGAACCACTGAAGCACAGTGCCCCTGTATCCCAATCCCCTCAGGCGTTCCAGAAGGATACCATGGTCGATGGTACTGAAAGCTGCTGAGAGGTCCAGAAGTACCAGCAGGGAGACACTCCCCCTGTCAATACTCAAGCATAGCTCATATCCTGCCCTGAAGCCAGTTTGAAATGGGTCTAGAAAAGCTGTATCATCCAAAACTGCTTGGAGTTGGAAGGCAACTGCCATCTCGATCACCTTGCCCAGAAACGGAAGATTCGATACTGGTCTGTAATTATTAAGGCCGCTTCTTTAGAAGCGGCCGTACCACCAATTCTTTTAAACATGATGGAAAACACCCCTCCCTGAGAGATGTATTAATAATATGTTGTAATTGTAATCTAATTGCATCTGCTCCCTGGCTGACCAGCCAAGAAGGACAGGGATCAAGAGGGCAAGTCGTCCTCACTTGTCCAAGCAGCTTGTCCACGTCCTCGGTACTCACCAACTGAAACTGATCCAGTGTAATTCTACTCGCAGAGTTGCTGGACACTCCATTGTCAGCCTCTACTATAATGACGGCATCTAAGTGGGCTGTTATCTGAGAGATTTTATCTATGAAATGATCGTTAAAGGCATCATAGCGAACTACTGAAGGCTGTAATATCGGATTCAGGGGGGACGGTGGCCGGGTTAGACCCCTCACCACCCTGAACAGTTCTGCTAGACATGAATTCACAGACGCAATGCTTGTAGAGAAGAAAGCTTTCTTCTCTGCATGTATTTCTACCCTGTAAGAAAGGAGATGTTCTCTATGTCGTGTCTTATCAGATATAAGTCAAGTTTTCCACCATTGGCGCTCCAGTCGTCCTTCCCACTTCAACTCCCTGAGATTCCAGAGAGTTCCCATGGGTTGGGTTCTGGTTTTTTATGCTCACCTTACTTAGGGATTGTTAAGGAGTATGACAAGTGTCAGGTTTTTCATTGTACAACCATTTCTCTGATAGCCTGTAGCCTCCTTGGCTTCCCACACTTCAATTAAAGCCAGGGAAGATTTCATGAAGGAATCCCTCCCATAGGACGTTTTCAGCTCAAGAAGCACAGGCAGCCTGGGAGACTGCAGAGCAGCAAAAAGATATGTCATAGAAAGAAAACACACATATACAACACCCTTGGCTGCCTCCCAATGATTAGGAAAGCTCAAAAATAAATGATAAAACATGCTGAAAATAAGGCAGGACAATGGAGAAAGGAGAAAGAAAACTTTCAGGAAATTGGAGGACAGATTTACACCTTATACCTGCATTGTGGAGGAAGCAAAAAGGGGCCAGCCTGCCAACACAGCTAATGGTGTTGCTACTTGCAGTGGTCACACACAATCACCAAACCCCTTAGTAAAAAAGAAAGAAGTTGTGCTACAATCCCTTCTGCAAATGGTGAGAAAATGTTGAGAATTTCTCTTCCCACTGGAGAAATTTGGTGAAATTGTACCCCACCTCTCTCTTTCTCTGCCCACAAATGGAGTGGAGAATTTCAAGTGGTCATTTGCGACTAACTCTAGCATTTTAGGGGAAACTATTCATAGCTGGTTGCAGAAAATCAGGATGAAAGTAGTCTTATGATAGTATATGCTAGGGTCGTGCACCACCTCTGGCCAAAGTCTCAAATCTGATAAGGCAGGCCAATTTCGCCTGCTGTCGTGACTCCCTAACTTCTAGCGCACATTGAAGTCAATAAGGAGGCCTCTTAGGAAAACGATCAATCTTTTATTTAGCAAATGATCCCTTCTCTCCCTTTGAAAGGAGTTAAAACTTAGAAAGCGTTTTGCCCCAAGGCGTAATTTAGCTAAGCAAACAAATCAGTTGATCCATCCAAAAGGAAGCGAGAGTCACTTCTGAGAAAAATTCATATCCAGCTTTTTCTGAGCAAGTAATCTTTCCGAGCGCCGCCTCCTAACCTCTTTGATCTGTGCTCGCTTTTCTCTCCTACGGAAAATGGTGTTTCTGAGCTCACTCCCCCCTTCGTCCTCTGAAGTCGAAGGCTGCTTATCAGCTGCAAGGTTATTTACATCAGCAGAAACATTCTCTAAAGACGAAGCTATGGGAACCTCTTCTGCTTCTGGTACGGACTGGAATGTCTGTTCAGGTTCAGAATCTGATTCTGAATTAACATCTAACATTCCTTCGCCCTGAGCAAGGGGGAAGGAATTAGACACAACACCTGCCTTGGCCTGAATATGAGGCAGTACTGGGTTGGCCTGAGAGACCCCGAGGGGAAGCAGTCAGTTCTGAAGCACCTTGGAGGGCCTCAGGCCAATTCGAGGCAGTGGTGGGCCACTTCACCCACTCACCCATGCAGGAAAGCTGATGAGAAGCCAACCATAAGTCCATTGGACTCACCTCCTTCCCCCTCCTCTCCCTCCCCACTAACACCCTAGAACCCAGAGCTGCCGCCAGGACTTACCTTTGCTATCTGTCCTCCTCCATTACAGCCATGATTTAAAGGTTAGATGGGGGCTCTCTCATTTTCATAGATCTAGGGCTGCAAACTATGGTGGCCATAAAGGGCCATTTACATAGTTTGTATCCTTAGATCTATGAAAACGAGAGAGCCCTCATCTTACCTGTAAATCTCTTTTCTAATGAATGAAGATGAATGGCAAAGGGAAGTCCCGTGAGAGACAGTGGCAGCAGCAGTTCTGGGTTTGGGAGGTGAGTGGGGAGGGGAAGTGAGTGAGTGATCAACTGAGCAAGTGAGCAAATGGGGAGTCCTCTGGAGTCCCAGTTGGCCTTGCACCCAGCTTTACTGACTACACAATGGACACTGAGGAATCGGCAAAGGCTGACCCACTTCTGGGGGATGAACCTCACTTCAGCTTCAGTTGTGAAGTGAGGTAGCCCAGCCCCAAAGCACCCAAGTTGAATCTGGGCCAATTTGGTGGCTCCGAGGCAAGTCGGTAGGGGCTGTGCACAGCACTAGTACAGACATGAAATTGACACAGATTGGAAATAGCCTTCATCCATTAGCTCTTTCCTACGAAAGCCCTAGGTCTTATATATAATAATTACTTTGCAAACATGGGGTCAGGAACTCCATTGCTATCTTATAATGTGGAGTTCTAGCTTCATACATCCTCAGTCAGTGCTTTTCTCATAAAACAGGCCCTTCCTTTTTCTACTCCAAATAAAATTTAACCTCAATAATTAGTGGAGGGGAGGAAGCAAAAACCCATTTCCCATGCATAGGAAATTGTGCAATGATGCTCTGGGATTTATTTTTCTTTAATCTACCTCTTACTAATATTAAGAATATGTCACAACAGAGTTATAATCACCACTTCAAATTAAGCCCCCTGTATTGTATCACCCCTTCAGAAGGATCCTTTTTATTAGCTGAAGTAAACCTAATTGGTGTAGATTGTGTCCAAAGTGAAGTTGACAGGTGGTATGCTGCTTTTTAAAACATTTCAGTAAAGCTATTTAAATGTAAATCATGTGTTGAACCTCATTTTTATGTCCCCTCCTCCAGAGAAATAGTATGTCTTTTGATTGTATTTTTGAGTTTGTTGTGCTGATGGCCACCAATATACTCACACAAATGGTATTTTTGTATACCAGATATTTCTATATAGTATCTAGATTTGAGGGTGTCATATTACATTGGGCTTGTTCCGACAACCAACTAAGTCCTGGTTAGGCCGCTAATCCTTTTGTAGCAATGGTTAGTTAGTGTGTTTAAACTGTGGTTATGTAGCTACCATGGTTAGGAATACTTCACACGACACACTAAGTCATGGTTCACAGAACACGGTAGGCCATTTGGCTCAAAATGCTTAATCACCGCGGCTTAGAGTGTTGTCTGAACAGGGTCATAGTGAAAATCAGTGGTTATGACTACATTCAGAGTATATCATCTCTCCCTCAGTCCAAAATGTGATGCTTACTAAGTTATGCTTACTGTTTTCAATGCAGCTCAGGAGTTTGCTTGGACATTCTTTTTGCAAGCAGAAATGAGATGTTCCTGCTAACATTCTGTTTGTCCTTGACATTCAGAATTCCTGTAGTCTGTTCTAGCATCAGCCCTTCGGGATTAAGAGACAAGGCCATTAGTTCACTCAACCATGAAAAAGTATGAAAATGTAAATTAAGGCTCCTGCCTTTATTTCAACTCCACAAAAGCAGTGGATGTGTTCTACCATCTCACATGTTGCACTCACTTGTAACTTAGTTTCCACGTACACTTTCCCTGGGTCTGTAACCCACAATTCTCTTCCTGTGTAAATTGGGGTGGGGTTGAAGATGAAACATGGGGCAGTGCTATATCCCTGTTTAATACAATATACGTTTAAAATTCTAGCCACTTAAATATGAAAACCAAGTTTTGTGTGTGGAATAAGGGGGAATAAAGAGAAAGGTATAAAACTTGGACCACATTTATTCAATTAGATCTGCAAAGGGATAACTGGGTGGGCAATTAAACTCAGCCAGCAACTAGTAGCTAGGCTATGGCTGCCTCTATAAGAGGCATTTAAAGCTCTTTCAAGGCGCATTAAAAAATTTACCTCTACAAGAACGGAGCGCAAATCGGGCGTAGAGGCGCGCTATCCCTCCGATTATGTGCATTATCGAATGCGCGTTAAACAGCGAGTTTTATTTTGCTCCGGCAGTTAAAGCGCATTTTGACTATGTGAACAAGCGCTTATGCGCATTAACTACTTGTAAAGCGCATTTTGGTCATCCGTTAATGCGCTTCGCCGCCTCTCACCGCCTCTCGTGCAGAGGTATTAGGTGTAAATGCGCTTCAGCGATTATGCGCATAATCGCCTAACCAGGCGCAAAAGCGAATCCTTGTAGAGGGGACCTATATCAGGCAAAAACATTCCATTCCTATCAGGTGTCATCTGCCAGATTTCCACCCCCAGGACTGCCCCTTTTGTGGAGGGGAGGTCTTCCTGTGTCACCTTCTCCCTGGCTGCAAAACTCTGGGTGGGTGGGGTGAGTTGGCCTCACAGGTAACCCTTATTCCCCACTGGGGCCACATGATCCTCAGCAGGAGGCCCTCAGGAATTACCTTACTGAAACAGTGCCTCAGAATACATACCAACCCTGAAGCCCCTCATTGTGCCTACCCACCACAGGAGGATGATAAGCCTATTGCTTAGTCATCACACACACCCAGCGCTGAATGATTTTCCGTAGGCTCCTTTGCAGATCAGCATGGGGAAAAAGTTGCCTAAATCAAACAAATGTACTCCATCTTGCCTGCAAAGCTCCCTCATCATCTGAGAGATCAAAGGGTACCTCCACAAGAGAGGTTTAATGCTCTTTGAAGGCTCATTATAAATTTTACCTCCACACCAGCGGAGTGCAAAACGGGCGTAGAGGCGTGTTATCTCCCGGATTATGCGCATTATCGAATGCGCGTTAAATAGCGAGTTTTATTTTGCTCCGGCCGTTAAAGCGCATTTTCCCCGTGTGAACAAGCGATTATGCGCATTAACTTCTTGTAAAGCACTTTTGGGACATCAATTAATGCGCTTCGCCGCCTCTCGCCTCCTCCCGTGCAGAGGGATTAGGAGTAAATGCGCGTCTGCGATAATGCGCATAATTGCCGAACCGGGCGCAAAAGCGCATCCTTGTGGAGGGGGCCAAAGAGTGTAAATTGATCCCTTCTCCATATCCTGACAAGCCCTTGGTGATTTCCCTGTTCACCTTCTTGTGAACCCAGTCCTGGGTCCCCAGGTTCCAGGGCCCCCAGTTTTCATCCATCCCTCCAGACAATTCTGGGAATCAGGAAGGACCACAAGATCACAATTCCCAGCCAATATCACCATATGATGTGCAAGTTGGCCAAAGCCTGCAAGATGAATGCTTTGCCTTTCAACAAACCAAGGTCGTTCTCACCAAGGTGCAAAACCAAAACCTGAGGTGAGCAATGCACCAAACCTTTTTGAAATAAAGTGGGCAGGAGGTGGTCCCCCCACATGCCTTGCCAGCCCAGCCACTGGATGTTGGCATACTAGCGGGGTCCCAGCTGAGATCCACAACTTGACCTGGCAGCCCTCTGTCTGGCCCAGAACACCATGCTGTGCCTATAGTTGAGCACCTGCACAGGCCCGTGTATAAATCCACTATTTAAGGAGAACAAAATAATGTGAGAACCAGAAACATGAAGTTGAATCTGCTCTTTACTGCCTCGGAAATAGGCGGATATAAGAATGGAAAGCCTTAGATCTCCATCTGCCCACTGCACACACCCCATCAGGGGTAAAGCCCAGGGACGCAGCCGTAGATGTGGCCCCAATGCAAAAGGATTGTGTCCCAAAGCGGAAGACTCCAAGGCCTAAAGATTGCAAGACCTAACTAATCCAGATCACACATATTTCATTACCACAGCTGACAATCAAAGCTTTGGGATTTGGCAAATGGCTTTAAGATTTCATGGCAAGTGATGGGAAAAGCCTAACATGTTTTGAGCATTGGGCATTAATGACACTTGTAACACCAACTGAAGAAATAACATGGGCAGCACCTTTTTATTTGTTTACTTGCTTGCTTCTTTGTTTTGGTAACTAGGATTTTAAAGAAGTATCACATCAAGGAATGGGATTCAGATTTCTCTACTGATCAGTTATGGTTACACAACTATATTGACATGTTTGGGAGCATGGTGAAATCTACACCAGGCAAGAGCCAATGTTCTCTAGCACATGTGTGTGCTGAAAATAGTTCTCCAGAAGTTTTAGACTTAAATTTTCAGCTTTCCTGACCATTGGTCATCCTGGCATGGATTTCTGGGAGTTGAAGTCCAAAACATCTGGAGATCTACCTTCTGCCCATCCCCACCCAAACAGATGAGAGGGAGAGGAGTAAATCAGCTTAGGGAAACATAGGCAGGGTTTGGACAACATGATAAGCAATGGTTGATTAATTAGGCAATCATCCATTGCATTGCTTATCGTGTTGTCTGGCAGGAAGCGGACAACTGATGGTGCACTATTTTCTTGAGTTAAGCGACATAGAAGAACAACGGGCTGCTTCATTGCTCATCCAGAGACCCATTGTGTATTGTGTTGTGTGGTGGGTTACATTGTTTAATTTCACAAGTGGAGTGCACGATTTCAGAAGCCCATAGAGTCCTCCGGCAGGAGTGGCCGAAAGCACCTTGGCTGCTCCTCTACAGCCAGCAGAACTCGCAATGTCTGATGGGATAGCACTGGAAGGAGGGAGGGCAGAACAACAGCTGGCTGGAAGGATGATGGGTGTTTCAGCCATTTGATGGGGGGCAGGGCAATATGTCATCTGAGGCGTACCGGCAGCATAACTTACTATGAGTTGCTTATTCCCCCCTCCGTTGCCTAAAGTGTCGTCCGAAAGCGACCATATAGATATTATGAAAAGGGTTGACCAGCAGCTTTCTTTCTTTGTGGGTATGGCTTCAAAAGCACCCAGCTTCCTCTGCCTGGCAGCAAGGAAGCAGGGAGCCTCCAACATTTAAACAGGTAGAACTGGACAGTTTTCACACAGTAATGGTAACTTACAGCTTGGTTCTATTACATTTTTCATGGCCATCAACTTGGATCCTCCATTAGCAAGAGTGGATAAATAATCAAGTCCACAAAGTGACGGCTCAGAAAAGCAAACTGATGCAACACCTGGACTTTTTTCTGTACAAAAAGCCCTGATTCCAGTAGCACATAACTTCTTTTGCACTATCTTGCTAGTAGGCAGTGTTCTCTGCATGTATCCAGGGAAGCTGATTAATTCTACACCCTGGTGACTCCTGCAATTACATCGCTAACACTCTATGAACTGATTAACCCTTTGGTGAATTTTTTCCTTGGTATGATCTCCTGCCATCACTATTCCAGCATCCTCGACCTTCCAACTTCTTCTCAAAGGAAGACTATTTTCTATTCTTTGAGCGACCATTATTTCTTCTCTAGCAACATTTCTTAGAAACTACCTTGGGTGTTTTTAAACTTCAGCATCTTTTATGGTGTTAGGGTTTTAAAACTTTTTTCCCCATTTTTGTGGTGCATATCTTTTTAATGGTTTCTTAAAATGTTTCTCTTTCCTCATTTACATCTTGGCTGCAAAAAAAAAGGAGGTACGTTTGATAGAGTCAGAAGACAGAGACCAAAATCCAAGAACATCTGTTCTCTTGGGAGCTTCAGAAGAATGAAAATAAAGTCCTTTATATTTATTCTGAAGAATCTACTTACATGATATTAGTTTGTCTTCTACTATTAATACATGCATAGCCTTTCAATCTAGTGAAGTCCTTGAAAGTTTTATTACAGTAAGATGAAACGTTTTTCTTTAATAAAAGTTTTAGACTCCCCCCCTTTCCCCCCCTTTTTGCCCTTTTAGTGCAAGACCAAGGCTGCTGATTGCAGAGTTCTATTGGGCAAACATTATAGCTTTCTTTAAACATATTGATGCCCCAAGTTGAGCCAGGCAAACAGATGGGGAAGAGACAGAGAAAGCTGTGTAAGCTCCACTGAGGAAAAAGAAAGAGCCTCCATTCATTTTTGTTTGCTTTGTCCAAAGATGGCACCCTGGGGAAGTTCCTGTCTCTGAGTTTTATAGGCCAGGTGGTTTTTAACGGAAGAGAAGTAGCAGATAGATATTTAAAATGCCTTTTCTTCTGCATTATGTGAATCCTTTCACTGGGGAAATCAACAGGGGTCCCAAATATCAACTTTACAAGTGCCTTAATTGGTTTCAACATAGCTAGTTCTTAAAGAATTCCAAGACAGTTTTTCTCTCTCAAAGTTTTCCACTCTAGTTTGATGATTCTTGTGGGGGAAGGGTGAAATAACAATGAGGATATTTTTTTAAAATGTGTAATGGTTCTTTCTGGGTTTAGCATCATTTAATGGATTTATTTATTTATCATATTTGTATTCACTCCAACTGGGAGCTGAACCCAGGTTGATTACGCTGTCACAGATGTTGTAGCAAAATACTTCAATAAGTATAAGATGTGGTAATAATGATCTTCTTTCTGAGGAAATGCCCACATCCAAGGGTGTTAAAGAGGGCTGTTTATTGGTGCCAGTCTTGTTTAACCTTTTTATATATGATTTACTGTGATTTTTAGATCAGGTGAAACATGCCCACCAGCCTTCAGGAATAGCTAGGTAAATGTGCTGCAATATGCCAAGGACATGGCCCTGCTGTCACTGACTCGGTGTGGCTTTAAAAAATAATTAACTGGATTAGGCTGACCAGATAAAATCCAGGTCAGGGCTCATGTAACTTTAACAGTTGTAGAGAAAAGGGAATTTCAGCCAGTGTCATTTGTCCTGGTGATATTCCCTCTTCATCACAACAGCTAAAGGTGCATGCACTATACTAGAGTGACCCTATACAAAAGAAGGCAGGGCCCCTGCAACTTTAACAGTTGTGATGAAGAGGGAATTTCACCAGGAACTAATTGCATACAAATGACACTGGCTGAAATTCCCTTTTCTCTACAACTGTTAAAGTTACATGAGCCCTGACCTGGATTTTATCTGGTCAGCCTAAACTGGATAATCTTTCTCTTTACTGCAAAAAGGAGCATGTGCAGATTAATTATGGCAAAACTATGATCATGGCCATTCAGAGGAAATCTCGACCTTTTTCACTGGTCTACACAAAGTAGCCCTTCACAGCAAGTTAAGTCCTTGCAGTCCCTGGAGGGATCCCAGCAATTCTGTTTCTGCCAGTATCCATTGTTGCTTGCTGAGATTTCATAAAAGGATCCTAGCCCTCACAGGCCAGTGGCTAGTAAAGGTGGCATGTTCAAGTATATAGCCAAAGGTAATATGAGTACAATTGGTTAACTCCCTGAAAGCCCTTTGTAATGGGGGTGGGGGTGATATAAACCGGTTGAACAAGAGAAATATCAGCCAAGGGATATTTGCTTGGGATGTTCTCCATGATGTTGGACAGCTCAGACCTTAAATATAATCAAATACCTCTCTCAGTTTAGTAGGGCTCATAGTAAAGCTAAATAATTTGGATAATCTGATTCTCTGAGTGCAAAAGCACACATTTACTGGGTCACATTTCTATGTCATGCCTCCAGGTGTGGTAGCAGGATGATATAGCAAGGTGCTCTGAGAATGGTAAGTGTGTCCAAAATGCCTGCATCAGATTGAGAACTTGTTTCATTAATTTCTGAAATGTCCCCAGTTTAGTGACAGCAGAGCTAAATTTATAGATGGTATCTTAGCAGCTCATGAATTTGCTTCACATGTATAAACAATCTGTTATTTGTTGTCAGATCTGGATACGGCAACTGCCTAGAGATAATCAGCAAAGAAAATAACAGCAAATTTTGTTGGTATGTTGAAGGAACCTCTAACTTAGTACCAATGGTATACTGCATACATATTCTCTTTTTACTTTTTATTACCTGGCTAGATATACTTCTTGAAATGATAAATATTTTTGACATGGCCTTTGGCTTGTACAATAAATATGTGATATTTGTATTCCACACTTCTTCTAAGGGCTGTGCTCATGGAAATTATCCCATTTGATCTTCATAATATGTCTGTGAGATAAGTTTGGTTGGAAGTAAGGGTCTTCCAGCACCGTCATGGTTCTCAAGTGGCAAATAATAATGATGATCCAGGGAAATAGCTCCAAAGCAAGCTTGTTGAATGTTGTTTTTGGATACTGTTTATTGGCAGGTTCTGGGATATGGCATTTATTATTAGCCAAGCAAAGTGAGACTTTTGGTTTAATATCCCTACTAGGGGTGTGCATCGGATCGGATCCGATCCACGATCCGAATCCGATCCGCCCCAAAAATCGGAAAATCCGATCCGATCCGATCCGATCCGATACACCATCCGATCCGATCCGATCCGGCGAGGTCCGATCCGGATCGGATCGGATCGGCGGATCGGACGCCATTTTAAATGCGTTTTTCCCATAGCAAAGTATTGTTGTTTTACAAAAACGCCTATAACTTTTTCATTTTTAACGACAGAAGGATGAAACTTGGGCACATTGTACACTGGTTAGGGATAGGTATCTGTGAGAAATTTCAGAAAGATTGGTGCATGCAGTTTGTGGCAATTAATTTTTTAATAAATAACATGGAATGCCTATAACTCGGTCATTTTTAAAGTTACACACATGAAACTTTGCCACATTGTAGGTGGAACCTTGGGACCCACGTGTGTGAAATCCCAGAACCGTGGGTGCTTGCCTGGTGTGGCAATGAATTTTTGAAAAATGGGTAGTAGTGGGGTAAATGCAGTTATGCCTCCCATGTTTTTATTTTTAAAGATACAAACAGGACACTTCGGCACATTACAGGGAACACTTCCCTTGATATGTGTGTAAAATTTCAGACAGCTAGCTCCAGGCATGTGTTGGCAATGAATTGTTGAAAATTGGGTAGCAGTGGGGTAAAATACAGTTTTGCCTCCCATTTTTTTATTTTCAAAGATACAAACGGGAAACTTTGGCACATGGCACAGGACCTATGCCCGCTCAAACGCTGGAAATTTAACAAACTTTGGTGCAATGCTTTAGTGGGAAAACAAAGGTTTATGCATGGCATTTCACATGGGATTTATGGGTTGGTTTTAAGAGCTACAAACCTCTAACTCGCTCACATGGCACAGGACCTATGCCCGCTCAAACGCTGGAAATTTAACAAACTTTGGTGCAATGCTTTAGTGGGAAAACAAAGGTTTATGCATGGCATTTCACATGGGATTTATGGGTTGGTTTTAAGAGCTACAAACCTCTAACTCGCTCACATGGCACAGGACCTATGCCCGCTCAAACGCTGGAAATTTAACAAACTTTGGTGCAATGCTTTAGTGGGAAAACAAAGGTTTATGCATGGCATTTCACATGGGATTTATGGGTTGGTTTTAAGAGCTACAAACCTCTAACTCGCTCACATGGCACAGGACCTATGCCCGCTCAAACGCTGGAAATTTAACAAACTTTGGTGCAATGCTTTAGTGGGAAAACAAAGGTTAAACTTTATTATTTTAAACCTTCAGGAAAGGGAGGGGGAGGCTGTGTTTGTGTGTGTGTGTTTGACAGCTTGATCCACCAATTGTGCTTTAGAATACATGACTGAATCACCCAATCCTGTGAAGACTTTCTTCAGCCTCCAATCGCAATGCTGGAGGAGGGCACCAGTATATATTCTCTCAGCCCTGCCCTTCTGGCTCTTTGTGGGTTGAACGTGGAGGAGATTAGGGAGTGTTTTGGAGCTGTGTTGGAGAGACTGTATTGATTTGATTGTATTTGGAGGTGGTTTTGAGGAGTTTCTGATCTTTTACTTCAGCTTTTCTTGTTCTCTCTCTTGGCTTTCCTTTCTCTCTTGCCTTTCCTTTCTTAGATAGCACGTTTGTTTGTCTGTGAGTTCAGTTTGTCTTTGCAGTGAGTGTGTTTGTTTGTTCTACTTTCGCTTTCTGAAAAAAACCCAAAAAAATAATAAAAAAATATTTCTATCCTCTCTCTCTCTCTCTCTCTTTCTCTGTGTGTGTGTGTGTGTGTGCGCGCTTGTGAGTGAGTGTGTGTTGCTGGGCTGTGTAGCCTGCTGCTACAAACACAAAAAAAGTCAGCAAAGCACACACTTACACAAAAATAAATAATAATAAAAATAAAATGAAGCGTGGCACTCAAAGGGGGGGTGCTCCCAAGGCAGCATTTGGGAGAGGCCGCTCTGGGCATGGCGCTGCTGCTGCTGCTGCTGGGACCAGCAGCAGGCAGCCTACTTCCACACCCCCAGTTAAACTGAGGCGTTCTCCACTGGGGCAGCAGAAGCAGGCAGAGGCAACTCAAAGTAGTGCCTGCAGGGCACTCTTTCAGCAACATGAGGCAGGTGCTGGGAGCAGCAGTGGGCATGAAGAAGGAGCACTATATTATCCAGCTCCTTCTTTGGTGGGTGAGCCTGTGAACCCGCTGACTGATCTTTTCCCAGATCTTGTGGAAGTCAGCGAGGTTCAGAGTGAGAAGGAGGACTCTGATGTGGGGCAAGAGGAAGAGCAGGCAGCACCAGAGACTTACTCTCCACAATCCGTCCTCTCTTCCACTCATTCCCTTGCTCCTGAGGTGACACCACAGAGCGAAGGCGCCGGCAGGCCGTCTGTGTCACCCCAGAAGCGACAGGCAAGCAAGGTGTGGGACCACTTTGAGGTGGCAGTGGATTCCCGCTTTGCTGTCTGTCGCCACTGCAAGATGTCAGTGAGCAGGGGAAAAATGCCAGGCCACTTCACCACCACGAACCTCACCCGCCACATGCAGAGGCACCACCAGTCTGTTTTGCTTGGGACCGAGGCGGGCACCTCGCAGCAGACTGGTGCTAGCGGCAAGGGCAAGCAGAAGGCTCCTGCAACTTCTGCCAGCTCTCGACCTCCCATCCCCAAGAGGCTTCGCCAGGCCACCATGGAAGAGATGGGGTGGGGGAAGTATGGAGCCACAAGGTGGCGTTTTCCAGCGCCCAACCAGATCACCAATTGCATCGGTGAGATGGTGGCGTTGGATGACCAGCCATTCAGCCTCGTCGAGAACGCAGGCTTCAAGAGGCTGATGGCTCTTGTGGTTCCATACTACAAGCCGCCGTGTCGCACCACCCTGAGCAGGCGTGTGGTGCCCTCCCTGTACCAGGCATGCAGGGAGTTAGTTCTGGGTCATCTGTGCCAGGCAGAGGCACAGAAGGTGCACTTCACTTCGGACATCTGGTCCAGCGAAGGAGGAGTGCACGCTTACCTGTCCCTGACGGCTCACTGGTGGGGAGCCTCAGGGCAGGAAGCACCCAGGACTTCTGGGACTGGGAAGGAGGGCTGCCGCTGGGCCCTCCTTCATACCGCAGTCATGGACCAGTCCCACACGGCGGAGGAGATTACGGAGGCCATGAACCGCATGGTGGCAGGGTGGCTGGGCGGGCACCAGCACACCCGCGGTTACATGGTCACGGACGGGGGAGCCAATATGCTGAAGGCGGTGCGCGATGGCGGATTTGAGGGCATCCGCTGCATCGCGCACGTCTTCAACCTGGTCGTCAGGGATGGCCTTGGAGGCAGCAAGGCCCCTCTCCCTCCCCAAATCCGTAATCTCCTAGAGAGCTGCAGGAAGGTGGCTGGGCATTTCCACCACAGCGTGAAGGGCAGTCGGTTGCTGCGGGAGAAGCAGCAGGAGCTGGGACTTCCGCAGCACCGGCTAGTGCAGGACGTGGCAACACGTTGGAACTCCACCTACCACATGCTCGAGCGTATGGTGGAGCAACAGCGTGTTGTCCACGAGATGTTCAGGGTCGGGGACATTGGCATCCAGGCCCCACTGTCCAGGCAGCAGTGGGAGGCCATGTCCCAGCTTCTGGTGGTCCTCAAGCCGTTCCTTGAGGCCACCGAGACCCTGAGCAGCAGCACTGCCCTTCTCAGCCAGGTGCTCCCCGTGGCCAGGCATCTCCAGAATCAGATGGGCGAGTTTCTGGAGGCCGGGGATGCCGTCACCGGCAGGCGCTTCCTGCCAGAGGTGCGGGAAGTGGTGACGAGGCTGAGGGAAAGCCTATCCCGCCGGGTCCAGCCTCTCTACAACGAGAGGCAGTACATGTTGGCCACCATGTGCGACCCGCGCATCAAGGATGGGTTATGTGGGCAGACTTCCCGGGCAGGTTGGGTGGAAATGCTGGTGACGGACGTTCGGGCGGCCCGGGATGCCAGGATTGGGCAGGCAGAGGAGGAGCCCACCGAAGCCCAGGCGCTAAGTCCGCTGAGCACCACCAGCAGCGGCGGCACCAGCACCACCACACCCAGCAGGGGGACAGGCCAGGGGTTTTGGGACAAGGCTTTGCAGGCTGCGGTTGGGCATAGAGGCACTCAACCCAGCCGCCGCCAGGATGACGCTGCAGCAGCAGTGCAGCGTTACCTGGCGGAGCAGATGGAGGACGGCTCCATCGAACCCCTGGCCTACTGGTCATCTCGGCGCCAGATGTGGCCTGATCTGGCGCGGGTGGCCATGGACAGAATCAGCTGCCCACCGTCCAGCGTTCCAAGCGAGCGGGTGTTTTCCATGGCGGGCGACGTGGTCACACCCCACCGCTCTCGCTTGGACGCTGAGATTGTGGAGCAGCTGGTCTTCCTCAAGGTCAATCTGCCCCTGCTGGGATACCCCACCCTCATGCCCGCGGGGGAGTAATTGGCAGGCACCCCCCATCCATCCCACACCTTTGGGCAGGCACCGGCAGGCCCTTGATTTTTTAATTCTTATTTTCGGTTAATTAATTTTCTTTACTTTAATTTACTGGCTGTGTTGTTTACAGCTCAGTAACTCAACTCTGAACGATGGATCCCGAAGGGATCTAGTTTCTTCTCCTAGCCTCTTACATTGAGGGGATGCACAAGCATCTCACACATTCTATGTTGTTTGACTTGAACCAATGTGCTTGCACGTGTGCCTCTGAAATTGGACTCCGATGGCTCCCTCCAGGCCTTCTGTAAGGTCCCACACTTCCATGGGCGTTTCTTCTTGTAAGACCACGTCAGAGGCTCATGAGAACTTTGGATAAGAAGAAGGCTTAATTTTATCGCCAAGGAACGCATGCACCTCTCTGACTATGAACGAAGGACGCGATAGGATTCCTCTTCCAGGCTCCTACATTGAGTGGATGACAAGCAGCATCCCACACTGTTTCTGACTGTGTCTTTTGGACTTATGTGGCAGCCTTGCAGGGCTGTCACTGTGTGTTGTGTTTATTTTGGCTATATGATTTAAAAAACTGCCTGCCCGCCTGCCCGCCTGCTAGGTTGCCGCCATTGTGAAGTAGCCGGAATGCGTGGGCTGGTCTCACGGTTTCATTGCTTACTTGTGCAATGCGCAAGCGCCTGGCATCATGCCCGCCTCTGCCTCTGCCTCTGCCTCTGCCTCTGCCTGCCTGCCTGCCCGCCTGCTAGGTTGCCGCCATTGTGAAGTAGCCGGAATGCGTGGGCTGGTCTCACGGTTCTATTGCTTACTTGTGCAATGTGCAAGCGCCTGGCATCATGCCCGCCTCTGCCTCTGCCTCTGCCTGTCTGCCTGCCTGCCCGCCTGCCCGCCTGCTAGGTTGCCGCCATTGTGAAGTAGCCGGAATGCGTGGGCTGGTCTCACGGTTCTATTGCTTACTTGTGCAATGTGCAAGCGCCTGGCATCATGCCCGCCTCTGCCTCTGCCTCTGCCTGCCTGCCTGCCTGCCCGCCTGCCCGCCTGCTAGGTTGCCGCCATTGTGAAGTAGCCGGAATGCGTGGGCTGGTCTCACGGTTCTATTGCTTACTTGTGCAATGTGCAAGCGCCTGGCATCATGCCCGCCTCTGCCTCTGCCTCTGCCTGCCTGCCTGCCTGCCCGCCTGCCCGCCTGCTAGGTTGCCGCCATTGTGAAGTAGCCGGAATGCGTGGGCTGGTCTCACGGTTCTATTGCTTACTTGTGCAATGTGCAAGCGCCTGGCATCATGCCCGCCTCTGCCTCTGCCTCTGCCTGCCTGCCTGCCTGCCCGCCTGCCCGCCTGCTAGGTTGCCGCCATTGTGAAGTAGCCGGAATGCGTGGGCTGGTCTCACGGTTCTATTGCTTACTTGTGCAATGTGCAAGCGCCTGGCATCATGCCCGCCTCTGCCTCTGCCTCTGCCTGCCTGCCTGCCTGCCTGCCTGCCTGCTAGGTTGCCGCCATTGTGAAGTAGCCGGAATGCGTGGGCTGGTCTCACGGTTCTATTGCTTACTTGTGCAATGTGCAAGCGCCTGGCATCATGCCCGCCTCTGCCTGCCCGCCCGCCTGCCTGCCTGGAGGTGCCCATGCAGCTGTGACTTTGCCTCTGCCAGTGGGACTTTGCCTCTGCCACTGGGACTTTGCCTCTGCCACTGGGACTTTGCCTGGAGGGAGCTGTGCCAAACTGTGACTTTGCCTGGAGGGAGCTGTGCCAAACTGGGACTTTGCCTGGAGGGAGCTGTGCCAAACTGTGACTTTGCCTGGAGGACCCTGTGCCAATGTGACTTTGCCTGGAGGAGCCTGTGCCACTGGGACTTTGCCTGGAGGGAGCTGTGCCAAACTGTGACTTTGCCTGGAGGGAGCTGTGCCAAACTGGGACTTTGCCTGGAGGGAGCTGTGCCAAACTGTGACTTTGCCTGGAGGACCCTGTGCCAATGTGACTTTGCCTGGAGGGAGCTGTGCCAAACTGTGACTTTGCCTGGAGGACCCTGTGCCAATGTGACTTTGCCTGGAGGGAGCTGTGCCAAACTGTGACTTTGCCTGGAGGGAGCTGTGCCAAACTGGGACTTTGCCTGGAGGGAGCTGTGCCAAACTGTGACTTTGCCTGGAGGACCCTGTGCCAATGTGACTTTGCCTGGAGGAGCCTGTGCCACTGGGACTTTGCCTGGAGGGAGCTGTGCCAAACTGTGACTTTGCCTGGAGGACCCTGTGCCAATGTGACTTTGCCTGGAGGGAGCTGTGCCAAACTGTGACTTTGCCTGGAGGACCCTGTGCCAATGTGACTTTGCCTGGAGGAGCCTATGTGCCACTGGAGTCCTCCGATCCACATCGGCCGCACGAATAAGGTAAGTGTGTGCAGTCAACGCAGGGACACCTGAGAGTGTCCAGAAGTGGGGCAGTGTGAGATCTTACTTCCGAGTAAGCAAGCAGACTGCCCATCTGCCCCAGCCACGGCCGCATGGAGGTGGCCCCTCGATTCACGTCGCCCCTACGACTCAGGTAAGAGTGCAGGCAGAGTGGCCATATAGAAAAGAAGGCAGGGCCCCTGCACCTTTAACTGTTGTGATGAAGAGGGAATCTCAGCAGGAACTAATTCCATACAAATGACACTGGCAGAAATTCCCTTTTCTCTACAACTGCTGAAGTTAGGAACCCTGACCTGGATTTGATCTGGTCAGCCTAACGTAGGGTGCTATTAGGAGTGAATGAATAACCCAAGGACAAAAGAAATGGTGATTCTCTAATGATCCGGTAAGCTGTGTCCTGCCAGACACAAAAGGATAGCCAATCCCTCTAACAATGGGCTCAGAAGAGTGATTTAGAAAGGGAGGGGTGCAGGAGAAAGAGGATTGCATCACAAACCAGAGAAGTGTGCCGGTGGGAGACTAGTTACTAGGACTTGCATGTATTAATTAATACAAATCTTTATTTATTTTCCTTTCTTCTTTTGCAGTATAAAAGTATTTATGTAATATTCATTATCCCCCTCCTCTTCTTTTGCAGCCTATGGCACTCTCACTGCCACAGTGCCCGGGAAAGGAGAGACTTTGCCCATTACATGCCAGCCTGCCCGCCCGCTGCTGATGCCGCCTGCCGCCTTCCAGATCGTTCCTGCGAGGCGGGCCAGCCGCCTTTCTTGCACAAGCCATGGGACTAGGGGTCCTCCAGGAGAATCTCACCGAGTCCTCAACGCCCTCAGGACTATGGTAAGTGTTCTGTGAATGGGGGGGGGCACCTTCCACCTAACTGAAGGTTGGCTGTCTGCCTGCTAACTTCCGAGTGAGCAGGCAGCCCCGTGTGCCTACTGGGGCGTGGGCACTCAGGACCGGGCAGATGCCAGTCCTGGGTGAGAGGGAGCCAATGGTGGAAAAGTATGATTTATCTCATGTTAATTCTTTTCCCCCCCCCCCTCCTTCTTTTGCAGCCTATGGAACTCTTCGCCACTGCGCAAAGCGTACCCGTGAATCCAGACTGCCCATCTGCCCCAGCCACGGCCGCATGGAGGTGGCCCATCGATTCACGTCGCCCGCACGACTCTGGTAAGAGCCTGTCAGAGAGCTTACCCACGAGTAAGCAAGCAGGCAGCCCCGTGTGCCTGCTGGGGCGTGGGCACTCAGGACGGGCACATGCCAGTCTTGGGTGGGAGGGAGCCAGTGGTGGAAAAGTATCATTTTCCTCATATTCTTCCCCCCCCCTTCTTCTTTTGCAGCCTATGGAACTCTTTGCCACAGTGCCCAGGAGAGACGGTAATGCAGACTGCCCACCTGCCCGTCACTGCCCGCCTGGAAGTGGCATCTTATCAACAACGCCCTCAGGAGGACTACGGTAAGTGTTCTGTGAATGGGGGGGGGCACCTTCCACCTAACTGAAGGTTGGCTGTCTGCCTGCTAACTTCCGAGTGAGCAGGCAGCCCCGTGTGCCTGCTTTGGCGTGGGCACTCAGGAAGGGCAATCCTGGGTGGAAGGGAGCTGGTTGTGTTGAAGTGGTCAACTAATATTCATTCTTTTTCCCCCCCCTTCTTCTTTTGCAGCCTATGGCACTCTCACTGCCACAGTGCCCGGGAAAGGAGAGACTTTGCCCATTAAATGCCAGCCTGCCCGCCCGCTGCTGATGCCGCCTGCCGCCTTCCAGATCCTTCCTGCAAAGAGAGCAAGCCGCCCTCCTCGCACAAGCCATGGGACTTGGCATTCGCCCTCAAGGAGAATGTCACCCAGTCCCCAAAGCCGCTGTTGGACTTTGCCCATTAAATGCCAGCCTGCCCGCCCGCTGCTGATGCCGCCTGCCGCCTCCCAGATCCTTCCTGCAAAGAGAGCAAGCCGCCCTCCTCGCACAAGCCATGGGACTTGGCATTCGCCCTCAAGGAGAATGTCACCCAGTCCCCAAAGCCGCTGTTGGACTTTGCCCATTAAATGCCAGCCTGCCCGCCCGCTGCTGATGCCGCCTGCCGCCTTCCAGATCCTTCCTGCAAAGAGAGCAAGCCGCCCTCCTCGCACAAGCCATGGGACTTGGCATTCGCCCTCAAGGAGAATGTCACCCAGTCCCCAAAGCCGCTGTTGGACTTTGCCCATTAAATGCCAGCCTGCCCGCCCGCTGCTGATGCCGCCTGCCGCCTTCCAGATCCTTCCTGCAAAGAGAGCAAGCCGCCCTCCTCGCACAAGCCATGGGACTTGGCATTCGCCCTCAAGGAGAATGTCACCCAGTCCCCAAAGCCGCTGTTGGACTTTGCCCATTAAATGCCAGCCTGCCCGCCCGCTGCTGATGCCGCCTGCCGCCTCCCAGATCCTTCCTGCAAAGAGAGCAAGCCGCCCTCCTCGCACAAGCCATGGGACTTGGCATTCGCCCTCAAGGAGAATGTCACCCAGTCCCCAATGCTGCTGTTGGACTTTGCCCATTAAATGCCAGCCTGCCTGCCCGCCTTCCAGATTCTGCTGTGGAAGGAGAAATAAATAATACTAGGTGCTGCAAGAGACCATGTGGATTGGCTCTACATCAAAGCAGCCTTCTGGTTTAGAATTACATAGTACACAAGAAAAGAACAATCACTTATCCTGCAAGATCCCTTCCCAGGCTAGGATCTGAATAATAGCTATTAGCTAGGATCTGAATAGCTATTACCTGGGATTAGCTACTAGTGCATTTGGTAGCATTCCTGCAACCAACACCTGTCTTGTCATGTAAATGTATGGGTCCCTAAAGCAATTTACAATCACTTTACATTTTACAAATGAATAAGTGAAACTTTCTTCCCTCATTACCAATCCACACCAGGCAGGCAATGTCCCCTTCCTGAAGGTTTAAAATAATAAAGTTTAACCTTTGTTTTCCCACTAAAGCATTGCACCAAAGTTTGTTAAATTTCCAGCGTTTGAGCGGGCATAGGTCCTGTGCCATGTGAGCGAGTTAGAGGTTTGTAGCTCTTAAAACAAACCCATAAATCCCATGTGAAATGCCATGCATAAACCTTTGTTTTCCCACTAAAGCATTGCACCAAAGTTTGTTAAATTTCCAGCGTTTGAGCGGGCATAGGTCCTGTGCCATGTGAGCGAGTTAGAGTTTTGTAGCTCTTAAAACCAACCCATAAATCCCATGTGAAATGCCATGCATAAACCTTTGTTTTCCCACTAAAGCATTGCACCAAAGTTTGTTAAATTTCCAGCGTTTGAGCGGGCATAGGTCCTGTGCCATGTGAGCGAGTTAGAGGTTTGTAGCTCTTAAAACCAACCCATAAATCCCATGTGAAATGCCATGCATAAACCTTTGTTTTCCCACTAAAGCATTGCACCAAAGTTTGTTAAATTTCCAGCGTTTGAGCGGGCATAGGTCCTGTGCCATGTGAGCGAGTTAGAGGTTTGTAGCTCTTAAAACCAACCCATAAATCCCATGTGAAATGCCATGAATAAACGTTCGTTTCCCACTAAAATGTTGCACCTAGCTTCCGGAAATTTCACACACATTTGAAGTGAAGTGTTCCCTGCAATGTGCCAAAGTTTCCCGTTTGTATCTTTGAAAATAAAAAAATGGGAGGCAAAACTGTATTTTACCCCACTGCTACCCAATTTTCAACAATTCATTGCCAACACATGCCTGGAGCTAGCTGTCTGAAATTTTACACACATATCAAGGGAAGTGTTCCCTGTAATGTGCCGAAGTGTCCTGTTTGTATCTTTAAAAATAAAAACATGGGAGGCATAACTGCATTTACCCCACTACTACCCATTTTTCAAAAATTCATTGCCACACCAGGCAAGCACCCACGGTTCTGGGATTTCACACACGTGGGTCCCAAGGTTCCACCTACAATGTGGCAAAGTTTCATGTGTGTAACTTTAAAAATGACCGAGTTATAGGCATTCCATGTTATTTATTAAAAAATTAATTGCCACAAACTGCATGCACCAATCTTTCTGAAATTTCTCACAGATACCTATCCCTAACCAGTGTACAATGTGCCCAAGTTTCATCCTTCTGTCGTTAAAAATGAAAAAGTTATAGGCGTTTTTGTAAAACAATAATTTGCTATAGGAAAAAGCATTCAAAATGGCGTCCGATCCGGATCGGAAAATCCGATCCGCGGATCGGAATCGGATCCGATCCGATCCGACACACGATCCGATCCGATCCGATCCGACCCCCCAGGTCCGATTCCGATCCGCTATCCGATCCGATCCGGGGGGTCAGTGCACATCCCTAATCCCTACGTGGCATTCTGTTCATTTGCTTGTAGCATATCAGCATAATGGGCTCCCTTATGATTGCAATAAAACCTTGTGAACATGTTTGGGATACAATTCTAGCACTGATCAGGTCTTCAAAAATGTATGGAATTGGGTAATCAGGGTTATGCCCACTGACCCTTCCATTCTCCATGCATTCAAGAGTCCTGAGTGCATGGAGCCAATGGAGTATGCATGATCTCAGAGCCCCTGAAAAACAGAGGGTTGCATATATGGAAGCTTATGCATCTTTAGGTATTTGCATGTAGACACTGGGTTGGAGCTAGAGGTAGTCATAATTGGAGCAGACTCATTGAAGTCAATGGGACTTAGTCATGCTTAACTGAAGTCCCATTGGGTCTACTGTATGTTCAAGTCTATGTGATGTGATAACCTTGATTCCTGCAAAGCCCAACGTTGGGAGAAAATAACAAAAGTTGTTGTAAATGTAACATAAAATCTCCATTGAAGATGGAAAATCTTATGTTTGACATTATAATACCAGATCAAGCCCCATATCCATTTTGATGATCCCAGAAGAAAGATGCAAAATACATCATAGCGTGATACCTGAAGCAAGGACTTTCAGACATGATTCAGTATGTTAAACAAAAAGTCTCAGAGTGGTTTAGTTTAGGACTGGCCCAAAATTTATAGCCAATATATTGTCAGGCCCTTTTAGGGGGAGGTCAAACATTCCCCTCTAGATTGGGGAGGGGTGGAAGAAATGTCTGAGAATTTTGGATATGGTTTGGCTTACCTTACTTTACAGATAAGAATGGCTGAGAGTTCTTATTTTTTTCTAAACTTTTATAACATAAAAAATAAAACATTGAAAACAGCAACAATTTATTTAAATAAACAATGTTTACCCCTAATAGACCTGTTCTAAAACAACAGACATAGATGCCTCATTATATACCATTAAATGCCCTGGAGTAGAAAAGATAACATTGTCAACTCCAGGTGGTCTTCAATGTTAGTTAGTTCCATAGTTAGCTCATTTCAATTTAGTCTTTTAGAACGTGTAGTTTTTAATGTTCAAATAACTTTGCTTGGGATTGACATTTATTGCACCCTCTTAATATGTGGAGCAGCTAAAGAAGGGACATTTTTTCTGAATATCCCCTGAGTTGGGGCTAAAATATCCCCAGAATTTTAGCCCCAGAAAAGAAAACATATAATCTCTCAGAACATCATTTTCTGACAAATTTCAGAGTAGCTCCAAGAAAGGTTGGCTTGCCTAAATGCATCTATTAACTTCATGACTAAGGTAAGATTTGAACGAGAGGCTCCCATATTAAAGTTTTACCTAGTATACTGGCTCTCAACATGGCAGTTCCATCCACAGCATACCCATCCTTACTAATGATATGTGATGTGTATAGCAATGTTCGCTTGGGTTGGGAAGTCATCAAACAGATAAACTTTGTATTGGAAAGTTCTTTTATATTTTTTGATATATATGTTCTTGGAATGCAACAGTGGTTAGCATAAATAGATTTTTCATGCCCTCTTAATTACTAGAACACTGATACTACAAAATTGGAAAGATAAAAGCTCACTGCCTATAATGCAATGGATTGAAGGCCTACCAATATTAGCAACATTTGAAAGACTGGTAAATAAATGCTAGAGAGCTTTGCGCTCCACCCCAAAAATTTGAGGCTTCAACGAAGCTTTGACGAAGCTTTGAGTTTTCAGAGAGGAGAGGGGGTGGTTTAAAAACCCTTGAATAGCCTTAGAGCGGAGAGCAGCCCCATTGGAGGTTTGATCCATTTTCGGATAACTACTCCATTGTAGTCTATGGAAATTAACAAAAATGCTTACATCTATGTAATTTTTAAAGATAAAGAGATGAAAGTGGGTACCATGATAGCTCTTAAGTAGATCTTTCACCTTGCCAAGTTTGAAGCAGATCCATTCATACTTTGATTTTTAGGAATTTGTTAATGTTTGAGGTTTTTAATTATTTTTTTAAGAAAAAAACCGCTGAAGCCATACCCTTCAAACTCAGGTTGTCAAACCTCCTCTTTAGGGACTAACGCCTTGATTGTCTTGATTCAAAGACAGAAATGCACAAACCAGCCATGTGAGGCGGGCACAGTGGAGGAAAGGTAGCAGGCAGTTATGGCCATTGAACACTGGGAGCAAGTATGCCATACACCTGCTGTCTTTCCTCCTCTGTGCCCGCTTTGTAGGGCCAGTTTGTGCATTTCTGGGATGGAGCTTCGACAAAGCTGGGTTACGGGGCTGCTTCAATATCCAGAGCAGAGCAACCCTTCATCAGAGCTCTGCTTTGAATTTCGAAGCGGAGCAGAGCCGCTCCGCACAGCCCTAATAGGCGCCATCCACAAATAGAGTTATATTTGGATATTTGGTCTATCTTTACTGAGGTTTATGTGTAATTTACTCCTTTTTGCTTTTTTTTATTATGTTTAGTACTTGAAATTGAGGCCTTTAAAGTATGTAGTTACACTTGCATTTTTATTTTTATTTTATATTTTTTTGTTTTATTGTTTTGTTTTGTTGAATCTTACATTAAAAAAATGATTTAAAAAATCAGAAGCACAAGGATCTTTACACTTAGGCTTTCAGTTAGGAGGCAGTTCCTAGAGTGTCCATAAAGCTGTTAGGGAAAGAAGTGCTCCCCATTTGCTTTAAGCAGAGCAAGCGTGTTTCCAGCCAAGTCTAGGCAGTAAAGAAATACTCACACTCCAGCAGTATAGTGTATAATACAAGTCCTTTACTGTGGTTCCAATATAGATATATACAGCAAACTGGTTTCTCCAAATAATTCAGGTTTTCCAGGAATATTTACAAAGCATATTTTCCATCCATCATATTTCTCATTCCACCAGCCTTCCTCCTCCACATATTCATTCAGCCTAACAACCAGCCATTCTAATGTCCCTAACTTTTGGCTGTACCCTGACTCAGCACTCAGTCAACTAAGCAACCTTCTAGAAAGTGTCCACTATCTCACTGACCTTTTTAACAGTGAATAGAAAAAAACCATTCTCTCAGATAATTGACTACAGCTGCTGAGTTCAGTCCTCCTGGACACTGTAAATTGTCCAGTCCTCTATTCATCTTAACAGAAATTTTCCCTGACAAAAGCTAGCTAGATACCTCTGGAAACTCAAAATGAGCACAGGAAAAAGTCAATCATCTTTTTTTTCTTTTTTGCCCCTAATATCTATATCAGTCTTCCCTGGTACCCTCCTGATGGTTTTATCTAAAATATCCATTAGGCCCAGCTAGCATGGTCAATGGTCAGGAGTGTTAGGGATTGGTTCATAATATCCAGAGGGCACACAAGTTTTGGACCGGTTGAGTCATGTAATCAGAGGTTAGAGTTGCTGACAACAAAATCCAAACTCAATGCAAATTTCTTGGTACCTCTTCTAGCAAAACCTGTGATGAATTCCCAGAAAAAAACAAAACAGTTTTGGTAAAATGAAGCATGGAGCCAAAACTATGTAAATAATAGCACAATCCTATGCATGGTTACAAAACAAATCCTATTGAATCCAGTGGGACGTATTCCCAATTAAGTGAGTATAAGACTGCAGCCTTAGCCTGCAATCCTATGCATATCTAGCTGGGAATATACTAGGGCTGTGACCGGATCTGGATCTGGATCCTAAATCTGGAGTGGATCGGGATGATTCGGACCTCTGGATCATGGCTCCGAATCGGATCAGATCAGGCCCGGATTGGGCCGGATCGGATCCGCAATCCGGATCTGATCTGGATCTGGTCACAGCACTCCCTCCCGCTCTCCCTGCATTCTCTCTCCCTTCCCCCACTCTCCCTGGAGTGCTGTGAATGGACCCGGATCGGATCTGAATCGTGGATCCAAGTCGGATCAGGCCTGAACCGGACCTGACAGATCGGGATCCGGATTGGATCGGGAGGCCTGGTCACAGCCCTAGAATATACACTATATAACAGCTCAATAGAGGCTGGTGGTTCCACTTTCAGTGGAGCTATGAATCCACTCTGGATTAGTCAGAACCAGACAGAACTCTAAAGGAGCTATTCAAGGTTCTGAACCTATTTTTGGGGTGGGGTTCAGCACCCTAGATACCTCCTTTAGAATTCTATCTGGTTCTGACTAAAACCAGAGTGGATTTGCAGCCCCAGCAAAATCAGAGCCAGCACCTCCACTTTACTTACTTCCAAACAAACATACAGAGGATTTGTGTTGCACGGCAAGTAAAATTTCTCAGGATAACTACAATCCTTATCAGGGGCTTGGAGATTTCATTTTGGCCACTGACAGAAATAAGTCTCACTCAGTATAGCTAAGTCTAATTTAAAACAAAACACAAAGACACCGATATGATGGGGTGGACGAGAGATGGAAAATCCCCAGTTGCTTTCCCATAAAGACACATGAACTTGAACTTGAGCGAAGAGATTTGACCTCTCAAAGAAAAAACATCAGATGAAACACACAAACAAAATGACTTGGGTGGTTTTATCGGGGGAATGTATATTTGAAAAGATTAAAGGAGGTTGTACACTTACTGCTGCTCTAGTCATACACACTATTGGCAGATCACTTTCTAAAATGTGCAAACTCTACTATCCCATTAATTTGACATCAAGTAGCAGAACTTCACGGTGATTCTTCACAGTTTATCAAAGGAATTTCAAGGCCAGTTTTTAAAATAATTTCAAAAAAGGCCCAAACACACAAGTATTCTTGGGTTAGAGAAGATCACAAGTTGTTCCGATAAGCAATGACATTCAACATCTCTTTAGCCCCCAGATCATGCTGATGCAGCTGTTCTCTGAACAAATGATTGCAGCAAACCATGCTGTGTCCTTGTGAGACCTGCTTATTAAACAGCATTCAAATGCACAATATCACTGAGACTGTACTGTGCTGCAATCTATCGTCATGGAGCAAATTTACATTTTGATAAAATGTACCAAGCTCAGATTTGGGAAGGTAAAAGAAGCTGCATAAATGTATAACTTGCAATGGTGTTTTCTTTGATATACAAAATCTTAGAACAGCCTATTTAGATTTTACGGAGTATAGATGGGGATGAGAATGAGGGAAAAGGGGCACCAAGCTTATAAAAGTGTATCAGGTCAAATTCCCTTTGCTTCCTATGCTGAAAAGCCATAGCCATGCAACTACGATTTTCTAAATAGGGTTGTGGACTGGGAAGGGTCCTTATAAAGTAGCTTCTGGGATACAGAAAGAAATCTGTTTCCCTTCTGAGCTTTAACTACCTACTGTTATTACATCTGCTTCTCCTATGTCCAACTTTATGAATCACAGGTGAAGATCTGATGTTGCCAAAAAAGACATGTTGCCAAAACAGCCATGCAGGGGCAGGTGTTCCTTATCCCAGCTGGAATGTTTAGAACTATTAACATGGATTAGTAATGGCTTCAGCTTTTTCAGAGTCCTTGGGCAATTTGACTTAGGAGGGCCCCATATCTCTCTACAAAGCTGGGAAAGTGGAAGCATTGACAGTGTAGAGCCACCTTCTCCAACCTAGTCACATACAACCTTTGGACTGCAACTCCAATCATCCCTCGCCATTGGCCATTGGGGACCGATGGGAGTTGTAGTCCAAAATAAATGGAAAGCACCAGGCTGGGGATGGCTAGTAGAGGATTTATTTACTTGCAAACTAAGTAACTCCACTCAATGTAGAGTCTGGCCAACCCAAAGGACCCTGAGACCTAACAAGTGAGAACAGAGGTGATTCTGCTGCTTTCTTGAAAATGGGGTAACTATTGGAACAGGAGCTTGGCAACTGTCTAGCTCCAGTGATGTCTGGTGCTGGCCCTGATGTAAATTGACAACATCACATTGTGAAGCTTCACACGCTTTGGGCTAATGGCAGATGAGATTCTTTGGCATTAGATGGGAATTGCCTTGAAATGTGTGAGCTTCTCTTGATGAGGATTGTTTAAAAGCTCATAATTTTCCATGTATTCTCTCCCAGTCATAATGTTGGTGAATGTGTACATGTGTATCATTGAACTGCCACTGATGAATTGCGGTTTGGTTTGCACCTATTCCGTAGCACCACCCATTGTGCAAAGTTGCTTGAAAATTCAAGCCCACACATGTGTACAGTGCGAGAAAAGACTGTCTAGATGTACTGATGTACTCACAGAAAGCTCCTCCCTCCGACATGGAGGAGTTCTATGCACGTACATCAGTTTGGGTGAACAGTCCTTTCCCATGCCATTCAAATGCATAGATAACAGAGAAGCATTTCTGCTGCATCTGATGACTTTGGGGGGGGAGGGGTAGCCCACCTGGCACTGTGACCCCCTGTCCTTGGCATTATTTCAATTCATGAAGGTTTATATGAACCATCCTGTGTGGCTCTTCTTATGTTCTTACATTATGTACCAGTTTCCCAGCAGTTTCTCCCCATCTGCACTCCAATTAGCTGTTTGGTGGGATGGAAGGCCCAAATGTTCTGGGAAACTGGATGGGCTGGGCAAAGAATGCCCTTTGACTTTCTCATCCACAATCTTAGCAATGTAAAACTGAGAGTTCCATCAGACAGGGGGAAATTGTCATGCTTTATTGGGAGACAATAAAGAAGTCTGCCATGTAACCCACAAGGGACTCTAATTGTCTAGCAGCTTTTCTATAGGTGAGATAATGCAAAGTAAGTGAGACAATTGTCTTTCCAAGAAAAAAGGGAAAGCCTTTTTTCCAGTATGCTTTAACTTCAGGGAGACTGGTTTTCACTGAGCTTTTGTCGAGAAGCTAGATGGGCCGACCTTCTCCCCCCTTTCCTTTGTCTCAGCCCACTTTAGTCTCCAATAGGTCCTCGGATCAACCAGGCTTCCCGTTTCCTCCCCCTCAGAAGAAACTTGATTCCCAGCTTGTGGGTTGTTTACCCCCTTGGAGATAAGGGCTGGCGAAAGTTCATTCCCAGCTAGTGAAGAGCCCGTAAGAGCCACCTCTCCCACTCCCCGTACAGGCTGATATGTTTCTGGCACCGTTTCTTCTGCATCAGAATCTGACTCTGATTGATCACCTGAAAACCCTTCTCCCAGCCCAGAAATCACACGTCCCTACCGTCGCTTCTCCACCCTCATTTTTTGTTGCTCAATACTTCCTCTTTTTCAAAGAGAGGAAAGAGGAAGTAAACAGTGTGCATATGACCCATTCAGTGGGCCAGTTTCATCGTGACACTTCTCCTGCACACAGCAGGAGATAGCGGCAAGTTCCAGCTCTAAAAATAATTCAGACTTATCGGGGTCTTTTTTTATCACGGGAAGAAGGCTAGAAGGGGTGGGAAGAGCATGGGAGGTGAGCGATTTCATGAATAAGACCTGCAAAAATCCATGAGTGCCCAGTAACAAGCGTGCAATAAAAAACTCATCTGATTATGCGCTTGGACCCTGTATTTGTTGCTCTTGGAGTCTGGTGATTTTTTTATTTATTTTTAGGTAGATTTGAGAAACCTACAAGATCTTGAATCTTAGTCATACTTGCTGCCACCATCTCCCCCCCCCCCAAACTGTACCTTGGCACATTCAGAGGCTCAGTATGAGGGGGAAAACATGGCTGCCTCTTCCAATATATATATATAGATATATATAGATATATAGATATAGATATTTCCGGCCAAACCATCTTGGTCCTAGTCCCCTACTACATCTGGTCAAAAGGTAGACTGAATGTTTTTAAACTGTTTGATCTGCGTCTTGATTTTCCTTCTCCTCGGGGCTGCAAAATTGTTAAGACTTCGGGCACAGTTTGAAGGTGGGATAGTTACTTTTCCTTTTTACCAAGCCATGCAATGGCTTGTCTTTACTTCTTCATTCTCCCCACCCCCACCCCACTCCTTTTGTCAAACAGGAATTGGGGAGGGGAGGGGACTGGTGGGAAGAGAAGAACTGAATGTAGCCCTGTTATTTAAATTTAGCATTATTTCTCAATTTGCATATATATATATATATATATATACACACACACACATACACACACACAAATATATATACACACACACATTTGCAAGTTTCATGTAACTTTGTATTCTCGTTTGTTCTATTTTTTTTTTTTTTTTTTGGTAATGCAGACTCTCTTTTTTAGCAATTCACAAGTGGCCACTCTAGGAAGAGGTAATCTGTTAACTCCTTCCCTAAGGCTGGGGAGGGCGGAGTCTGCAGAGTGATGGAAACATGTCTAATAGAGCGGAAAAACACGGACAGTACCCTCACCCACCTCACAACAATGAATTATGCTCAAAAACACCACCAAAAGAAATTCGAAAGGAATGATAGAGCATTTTTTTGAGAATGAGGCAAAAAAGAACAAGAAATAAGCAAGCCTCTTTCAAGGAGGAAGAAAATGTTCAGGCAGTTAGAGCACAGGTTTCGGCACAGCTCCACTTCCAGCAGTTCCTCAGAATGTGGGGTGAAAGAGGGGTTCTGCCCAGTTCCCCTTCAAATTCTAGGCAACAGTTTCAATGCACTTGTTTAGGTCATCTCATGGAGGACTATAAAGCTCTCAGTCCAGGATGTAGAATTTCTTCATTTAGGCCTTGATGACTCTAACAACAACAACAGGTAATTTTTGCAGTTGTCAAAAACTGCCCAAAGTCATTTTCACTCTTTAGAAAACACAAATTGTGTTTTCCTGCTTTTGCTCATTCTATTATTATTATTACTATTATTATTAAAAATGCATACTGTTGTAAAAGTAGTAGGTACTGTACATGGTTAAATAATACTGCCCACTCCCAATAAAACCCAAATCAAAAAGGGGACAGAATGAGGAGTGGAAAGGGATTATTTACACGGACAAATATATAATGCCTTTTGTGAATTGATCCTAAAAGTTTTGACTTCCAAGAAAAGCCTTTTGAGAGAGGGTACCTGTAAGAGTTGCTTTCTGTTATTAATCCCTGCTGGTCAAGAGCCCATATTTCACTGAAAAAATGCAGTGGTTATCTGCTAATCTTTGTGCTGCTTGTAGCAGCGATACATCTAATAGTTTTGTCATACAAAATAGGCCATGAGTAACAATTTTAGGGCTGGAGTGAAGGGAAATATGTCTCCATAGTTTAACAGCAAATGTAATTTATAAGCCAACCCTGAGGTTTCTCTTTGCCTGTTTTTATTCCCCTGTGCCCATTCTTTAAAATTTATTTACATAGCGAGTCTGCCTCTGGCTGCCAGCCAACCTCCGCTATCATGAGGTAAACAAGTGTTTGTTCTAGGTGAGCAGATGCACTTGTCTCTTTGAAGTGTCAAAGAGTAAGAAAAGTCAGAGACAGCATTTTCAGCTCATTTGCACAGAGATGTTGCCTTCACACAGGTTTATTCCCCCCCCCCCGACACACCTGCAAGTGGGTGGAGAACACCATACTTCTTTTCTTTGATTAACCAGAGCTTTCCAAGTGTAGGTTGCTCAGACCTACTTCTCTGACACGAAAAGACCTTACGTTCCAATTATATAAATTTGTCACAGGCTGAGGAACATTCATACTTCCTGGTACTGAAATGTCAGTTGAGACATTTTATTATCTCTGGTTTCTGGCTTTTCACCTGGCAAGTTATGGACACACCTTGTCAGTGGACAAAATGGATAGGTGTATAGAATAGGGAAGTATGAGAATTTCATTTTTGCTCACAAAATATGTGATTATGCCCTATTCAAAGCTCTGAACATGAGTGCAAACATGTGTTCACCAAAAATATTTGCAAATTGTCAAACATGTGCCTGTGTTTTGTTTTGTTCCCGATTCCTACTTCTATTTGCACAAATTTCCTCAGTAAATTGAAACAATGTATGCTGGAAATTGGCACAAATTCGGGGAGATTTGCACAAATTTGGGGAGGTTTTTGCAAATCTCCTATTTCATCGCTGCTCAATTTGCACAAATTTCCTATTCGTGAAGCATAGAGATGTACCCCCAAGAAATGTTACTCTTATTATTACTCTCTTAGTTTCCTCAGATGTTCAGCCTTAGGAGAGACTAGCAAAATCGTTTTGAATTTCTGCCAAGAGACCAGCTGCCTTTAGCCCTCCGTGAACTGTCAGCTAGCTGACAGCCATTCCATTAGGCTGCAGAGCAGAGGAAGAGAAGAGAAGCAGGGCTTTTTCATCACTTCAGATGAGAAACCAGTCCCAACTGTTACCTAAGGCAGCCATTTCATAAAGTTCCATGAACTTTTTCCTTCCAGCTGGTCAATATAAGACCTCTCACTTTAAGAACTGGCATCTGATCTTGCTTTTTTCTCCTCCCTCCTGATCCCTTTTCCTTCTGAATCATGTAAGAACATAAGAAGAGCCATGATGGATCAGATCATCTAGTCCAACATTCTGTTCACACAGTGGCGGCCCACAAGCAGGACTTGAGTGCAACAGCACCCACTTTTAGACTGTAAGCTAAAACAGCAGGGATTGTCATATCGATCTTTGCATATTTCTCTGAGAACCTTTTTTTCCAGAAGAGCAGGATAAAAATACTTTTAAAAATAAATAAATAAATTTCCTTTCGACAAAATAGAAGCACATGTCCTTACATATTTCACTAGTCTAATTCAAACTAGGAATTAGGGATGTGCATGGACCCCTCGGATTGGATCGGAACTGGGGTCGGAACTGGGGTTGCCATGTCGGATCGAATCGGAGGTTTTTCGGATCTGATCGGACTCAATCTCGATCCAAAAATTGGAAGCCTGATTTTTGGATTGGACACCATTTTAGGTGTTTTCACCATAGGCTTGCATTGGGGGAAAGAAAGCTATCCCCCAATACAAGCCTATGAGGAAAACATGAGGGCGGGTGAGTGGGGGCCTAACTCCCCCCTCCCTGTCCCTCCCCCCCACTCATGCTCCTTACCTGCTGGGGTGCCCACTTCCATCCGCTGCCATTCACTGGTCCCATCTACTGAGAAACAGGCTTCGCAGCCTGCCTCTCAGTAGTGTGCTGGGTGATGTCATCACCTGGCACGCTACTGAGAGGAAGGCTGTGAAACCTGTTTCTCAGTAGACGGGACCAGCAGATGGAAGCAGATGGCAGCAGATGGAAGAGGGTGCCTAGGCAGGTAAGTGGGGCCCTCCCCCTTCTACTGAGAAACAGGCTTTGCGACCTGCCTCTCAGTAGCACTCTGGGTGATGTTATCACCCAGCGCGCTACTGAGAGGCAGGCCGCGAAGCCTGTTTCTCAGTAGGAGGTACCAGTGGACGGCAGCAGATGGCCCTGGCAGGTAAGGAGTGTGAGTGGGGGGAGGAGGTCCAATCCTCCGATCTCTTCCAATCCGGATCAGGCCCTTTCGGATTGGATCGGATGAGATTGCACAATCCAGATGCGGGGATTGGAATCGGATAATTTTATCCAATTTCGGCCGGATCAGGTCCGGATCGTGGATCGGACCCGATCCAGTGCACACCCCTACTAGGAATGCTGGAGAAATCTGATGTTGAATGAGGTTGAATTCCTGGGAATCCAACCTGTGGAGTTCACAGCAAACTGACTGTTGTGTCTACGTCCAACTCCCTGCTTCAAAGGGATGAAATCTCAGATAGTGACTTGGATCCTGGGGTTGGAATGCAAGAGCTGGGGGTGTTGCTGCAACAAGAGGAAGAAGAGCCCTTTCCCACGGCAGGAGAGGAAGTTAATCCCCAAGGGGATGACCTTAACGAGAGAGAGAGTACTTTCTCTTCTGGGACAAAGGGGTTGAGGAATGCAGTGGCGAGACGTAGGGCAAAGAGAAGAGACTTCAAACTCAGGACCGCCCGCCGCTCAGAGAGGCTAGCAAACAAAGCACTACAGGCTAATTTGTCTTAATTATATGACTCTGGTCTCTTTTCTCTCTATGTTAGCTCAACTGAATGCCTAGGGGCTAAAGAACCTTTTTGATAACCTTGTTTTCCTTTGTCTTGCTGGAGGAGGGAGAATGATAGTTTTTTGTGTATAATAAAGGATTTGTATTTTCCCTTCAAGAGGTCTGTTTGTTGTCCTCACCCTTTTCGTTAGAACTTACAGAGTCATGACACTGACTTTCCCTACCTGTGTGTTCTACCAATGCATAAATTATGCTAATTACAGCTGCAATCTGCCTAAGAGGCACCAAATTGCAGCCACAATTAATGTAGCTTGTCCTGTTAAAGGGAAAAAAAAGAATCCATGAAAAATCCAGAGGATGTGTGGGGCTCCAGGGAAATCTGCTGAGCCCCAAGAGGGCCGTATTTCCCTGTGATGGACCCACCCCCAGACTAGATGTTATGGGGTTCATATATCTCTAACCCAAACACTTTAAAGTTGCAATCCTGTACTTGCTACATGAGAGTAGGTCCCACTAAAGGCAAATGGACTTATTTCTAATTCCTGCATTGAGTAGGGGGTTGGACTCGATGGTCTTATAGGTCCCTTCCGAACTCTACTATTCCATGATTCTATGATTCTAATTACTCATGTGTGAGATTCACTTCAAATTTCTGTGGTAGCTTCAAGTAGAAAAGAGTGTGACAGAAGCACTGGTGGTGGTCATGGCGAAGAAGAAGAAGAAGAAGAAGAAGAAGAAGAAGAAGAAGAAGAAGGTCAAGCCTCAAAATGGTACTGAAAAATGTAATGAGCTTTAACAAAGTAGTAAATGTTGTGCTTGTCATTGTTGTTGTTTAATATCGTGTATCTGGTGATACTTAGTGGCTACATGTATTATATGCAACTTGTATTACAAATAATTTTATATTGTTGTTTGAATTACAGTTTATCGTAATACAATACGTTGGATAATTTACTATTTTATTAAAGCTCCTTGCATTTTTCAGTACCATTTTGAAACTTGCCTCTTTTGGGGTCATTTGTATTTGATGCTTCTCCCCCCCTCTTTTTCTCTTTTGTTGTTCCAAATAGGACATCAAGGATCTTATGACAACTACAATGCTGTCATGAGCGTCTTCTATCATTGTTTTATTTCAATTATTAAAGACAAAGCTATAAAATGGGTCACAAATGCCTAATTGCACTGTTATCCTAGAGCAATTTCAGAGTGCAGATGACAAACAATAACACTATGTATTAATTTCTACAATGCCATTTACCCTCATTAGCTCTTTTGCAGACAGCAAAGTATTAATTTAGGAAGTCAGGCAGAGGACGTACACAGAACTACAAGCATCTGGGATCTTATTGTAGATTATTTACAGGCTGTAATCCTATCTACATTTACTTGGGTAACTCCCACTTAATTCAATGGGACTAACCTCTGAGTAGAAAGGTATAGGATTGCACTGTCAGTCTTGGTAAAATGGGCATTTAGACTGCGGATCAGCTAAGAGCTAAAGTATGCAGAAAGAGAGGACCAGAATGAGTCTCTGCAGATGAGGACACAGTATTGTTGCAGGAAAATATTGTGTTGTTATTGGGAGAAGCCCAATATATCTTTGATTATGCAAAGGACATCCATAGGCTGTAATAATGGGGAGGAGGACAGTAGGTGAAGACAGTACTCAGGAACAGGGTCAGTGGGAGAAAAGGCTGAACTAAGCAAAAACAAGCTCAGTGAGCGTTCTACCCAGACATCACCAACTAGTAGGGGTGTGCAGAGCAGGTCTTCTCCACCCTGAAATTTGGAGCAGTGCTCTGATGAGACAATTCCCTGCCCCAATTTTTGGAGGGGGTCCATCTCTCCACACTGCAGATTACTCGTGGGAAAACTACTCCATTTTTGGAGAACCGCGCTAGTATCGTCAATGGGAATTTACAAAAATGCATACATCTCCATCGTTTTTAAAGATAAAGAGATAACATGATGATAGCTCTTCTCTTCTAAGGGCTAAACATGCACAGATCTCTAAGTGATTCACAGTAGATCAGCAAGGCAACAAGGGAGAGGGCCTTTCTGTGGTGGCCCCCAAATTGTGGAACGATCTCCCCAACAAGGCCACCTGGCACCAACGTTGTTAACTTTTCAGTGCCAGGTCAAGACTTTCCTCTTCTCTCAGGGATTTAGCAATATCTGATGAGCCTGGGTCTGTTTTTGTTTTTAGGCGTATAGCTTTAAAGTTATTATAGTGATTTTAAATGTATGAGCATATTGTATGTTTTACAGTTTTAATTTTTGAATATTGTTTTTAAATGTTTTAACCTTATGTAAACCAACCAGAGAGCTTTGGCTATGGGGTGGTATACAAAAGCAATAAATAATAAGAATAAGAATAAGAATAAGAATAATAACCATAGCAGCAATAAAGCAGCAAAAATGTTGATCCCAGCCCTATGTCCATTCTAACTTAAAGTTTGCCCAACCCTATGTCCATTCTAACTTAAGTTAATATAAAGTTTCAAACGTACATTAATACACAGAGGTGGGGTGGGAATAGGAAATAATCTTAGATCTCTGCTCATTGCCTGCAATTAGTGTTCAACTGAAGTCTCCAGTAACTGTTAATCTCCTTTGTTTCTCTTTCTTATCCATTGTGTGATGTGCCATTTTATCAGAGAGAGGAAAACACACACACGAATGCACCCTAATATATAAATCATAATTGTGGAATAATAAAAATGCTTAATGGCTCAGATGGAATGACTTCATCCAACATTTGACATCATGTGCACTAATAAGAATGGGAGGAAATAAGAAAGAAAGAAAAACACACAGCAACTATAAATTCTGTAAGTTATGCAAATGAATGTAAATCAGCAAAAAAATGAGTTTTTAAAAAAAGAAGTTCTCTAACTAGAGCGCCCATGTTATTATAACACAATTAGGTTTCTATATAATCCTCTATAAAAATGGGCCGCTAGATAATTAGAAATGCAAATGTTAAGAAAGTTTAGCCTTCACTCATAATTTTAAACACTATCAGCTGCAATTAAAAATGAGGAATCCATTTTCATTTTCTTAACAAAGAGTTCAGTATTATAATGTCCTTTGAAGATGCTGTCTCCCCCACTGTAAATGATGCTGTGTTATAAGCTTATGTTCTGATGACTTTATTATAAATACTTTAAAAGACTGTGCTCATAATTGTTCTGCTACTTTAGTAATAGGAACTAAGTCAACCCAAATCAGTAACTTTTCCAGGACTGCTCTGTTGCAATACCATTAAAACAGTGATCCCTAAACTGTGTGCTAGCACATTAATGTTCCATGAGAAGGACAGGAGGTGTTCTGTGAAAAATTAATGCACCATATTGGAAGCATTCTCCCCTCTACACCCATCAGAGCCCAGAGACTCAGACAACCTTGACTGCCCCACCAAAACATCATTTCAAAGGACAGACTAAGGACGACAGCTACACCATAGCTGACAAGCACAGCGGAATCCTCGATGCATCAACTTTGCCCAGGAAACACAGGATCAACTGAAGAGGGCAAGACGGCAATATTATCCCCCAAATATAAGGAGGATGCCTACCCTTTGTTCTGGAAGCTGGCTGAGGAAATCTGAGGGTAAATGTGGAAGTGGGAATGGGAATCTCGTGTACTGGGTATCATAGATTTGGGACATACCGTGTTAAGCTGTATGGATTGGTTGAAAACTCTTTGAGGATTGGCAGCAGGCATCAATTAGTTACATTGACAAAGGTTAACTTTCATTGGTAAGTACATATTTTAATTGGTGGCACAGAAAATGTTGGGAATATTGCAACCATAACTGCATGTTATAGGAAGGGGGGCAGTGTTGCAGTTAGCTATTTAATGCATGGGGTTTTCAGGCTTAGCTAGCCTTAGGATCTCTATAGCCTACAGTGTGGCTTCCTGGTCCTCCCTGTCCTTCCTCCCTCCATTTCTGGAAGAACACACATTTGCGCTGTTTTGCCAATGTTATATAACACAAAGGAATGGATTGAATGAACTTTGTCTGAAATTATGTGCTGCAACTCCTGCATTTTTATTCAAGAAACAGCAAGTGAACCATTTTCCTTTTCTTCACTAAAGAAGAGTGTGTACTGTTTTATTTAGCTTTGTGTGCATGTGGAACTAGGAAATGCTCATTCTGTTTTGCTTTTTGGGTTTTCTCTGCTAACTGCCTTTTTAATGGGAGGCAGCAATACCAAATAATTCCCATCAGAAAAGAAGCACAACAAAGGGCGGTTCTAGCCTAGGTATCTCCCTGATGTGTTAGCTTTCTGTATGCAGGATGATAGATATAGATCTATACATATGCACACAGACTTCCCTTTTTGCAAGCCAAGCATGCCAAAATGCACTTTTTCTTTTTTTTTTTGCACTTTTGCACTGTGGGCCAAACCTTACTAGTAAGTAACGGACTTGATTATTGGTATGGTTGTCAATTTGTCATTCTAAAAAAATATAGTAAGTGGCTGATTCAGTGGTTGGATAAAAGGGTGGTTATTGACTAGTCAAGGGACCAAACTTGCCCATATGTGGGCCAAGGGCTGGAGTCCAGCCAAGGGGTGCATAGGGTGAATCAGAGGTGGGTTTAACAGAGAGAGAAAGAGAGAGAAAAAATAACCTACCATCCCTCACCCAGCAAATAAAATAAAACACACACACACCTAGTTCATTGAACAAAATAGTTGGTATCGAACCTACAGCAAATACTGAATGGGCAGGTAAGTTACCTGACAGTTGTTAAGCCTAATTGCTCCAGTGGAAGTATTAACTTGTACTTCACTGAAATATGTTGACAGTGTTCCCAGCAAGCGTGCAGAGCTAACCATGAGCAGTTCCATGCTAAAATTGATCCATTCTCTAATAATTGTAGACATCAGATCAAAAATTAGCAATCTATAGGCTGCAATCCTTTATATACTTGCCTAGGAGTAAATCCTGTTGAACTCAATAGGGTTAATGCCAATGGGGTTTACCTCTTACACTTTTAGTGACTGGAACATTTGTTAAATCCCACTATATCACATTGCAAACTTCAGACCCATCTTCTGCAAACATAAAAGAAATACAGCAAAGTATTGTGCTTTTTTCTATACTTGCTAGAGAGCACACATAACTGAATGGCCCACATGTACATTGTTTGCTTCCTCTTTCAAAAGCAGAAGCATGGGTGGAGAAGCGGCGGTAAGCAAACGTGATTTCCCCCTGTGGGATGATGCTCAAGATCTCTCTTCTTTGCCATTTCGCTCTTCCTATTTTCCTTCCCTCTTTCCTAGGCCTCAGCCCTCCCATGGGTCTATAGACTTCCCAGACCCTTGCCTCTTTCTTTGCTAGTCTCCTGCCTATTCAACCTCTCCTTTCCTATGCCTTTATTGCCTGCTCTTCTTTAAGTTCTGAACACTTGAGACAAGGACAACCACTGATCTATGACATAATGGCTGAATTCGGACGACACAATAAGCAGCTGGTGGGGGGGGGGACAATCGTCAGTTGTATTGACTATTGTGTCGTCCGAATACTGCCATAGTCAACTCAGCACTGATCCTAATCCACACCACGGTTGATTATTTATTACCATGTTGTGTGGGGAGTACCCCCTAGATGAACAACTGTAAAGTTAATTATTACCCCACCATTGACTATCGTGTTGTCCGAATTCAGCCATTGTCAAAGTGATGGGGCCGCCACACTAAAGGCTCTTCTCCTGGTAGACTCTAATAACTGAGATGTGGGACATATCCCCTATAACCTATCATAGGGATATTATGGTAACGAGGCACTAACTTCAATATTGAGACTGCAGTCCTATACACACTTACCTAAGAGAAGGTCCATTGAACTCAATCAGGGTGCCAACTTAATAGACATGTGTATAGGAAAGTACGGCAAGAAATCTAGAGGTGGGGTACTAATTAGGGCAGGAGAGCAGATGAAGAGCGATCTGCACAAATTACTCACAGTATTATCAATTTCTCTTTTTAATTTTTCTTTAGGATATTCCCATAAAGTTCTCAGGAATTATAACGGTCGTTATATTTCCTTTAATTTACAACCTCTGGGATCCGAACAGAGGTTGGTAATTAACAGAGACTCTGATTGTATGAATCACAAATGCAGCTGCAGAGAGTTGAGTGGGAGGCTGCCTTGGGTAAAGGTTTGTTAACGCGCTAATTTATTTTTGATATATGAAATGAAGTGAAAGGTTCCCCTTAATGTACATATGTCTTTATACTTCAATTATTAATTGTACCGGGCTCCTTTTCCATTTGGAACTGAAATAACTGTGCAAAATTCATGTCATTTAATTTAGGATGGTTAATAGCCATGGTTACATTTAAGCTCGTCTGTGAATGCACTCTGAGGAAAATGGAACTATTATAGTTTCATTTCCAGGCATGGTTCTACAGAGCATAAATTAAAGGCATCTCCCCAATCTCGTAACAATGATTGTTACAAGAGTAGTTTTATATGCTTTTCAAACTAATTACTATTTTCTGAACATATTTCTGGGAGGGCACCAGCTCTATCACTGAACAAAAGGAGTTTCAGTAAAAAGAATAGCATTGATATCTGGGAAAGAACCCTAACTACAAATGATTAATTTTGACATGTTTTCTGTACATTAAATATAAATATGCAGATCTGAAGATAGGTTTCCCAATTGTATAATTCTGACCTTACTCTGCCCTTTTTTTTGTTGAAAAAATGCAAGAGAAAATGATATACAGCCAAAACATAAACTGCTTATTTATGTATTATTTTTAAATCAATAAATATCAAGCAGAAAATTCAGGATCATTTGACAGACCAACATATTATGTTAGTTAGGGTGAACATATGGAAAGGAGGACAGGGCTCCTGTATTTTTCACGCTTGTATAGAAAAGGGAATTTCAGCAGGTGTCATTTCCATGCATGCAGTAACTGGTGAAATTCCCTCTTCATCACAAAATGTAAAGCTGCAGGAGACATGCCCTCTTGACCAGATGCAAAAGCGGGCAGGGCTCCTATAGCTTGAACTTTTGTGATGAAAAAGGAATTTCACCAGGTGCTGCATGTATACAAATGGCACCTGCTAAATTCCCTTTTCTATACAACTGTTAAAGGTACAGGAGCCCTGTCCTCCTTTCCATATGGTTACCCTAGTATTAGCACATTAGACATTACCATGGTGGCTGTCGAATTGCCTTTCTATTGCTTCATGTCATGCAACTGCTTTCCACTCAATTGTCACCAACCAGTAAAGGTGACAGTCAGATACGAGTGTCCCTTGTAATTAGCTCTAGCTTTTTCTAGTACTTGACACACTTCTTATCTCTGATTCCAGACCCGGGGTTGCCACACCTTTTGCCTCTACCTTGACCTTTCTGAAGTGAGCTTCAATGCTCCATCTAACTTCAGTTCATTTCTTGCTTAAACTTGTATTTTGGATCCTGTGAACTCAGCTGAGTGCCAGCTAGGTTTTTCCATGGTGGGGAAACCTCGTCCTTTTTGCAACCAATGGATCCCTGCAATGCCCCTGTCTTGGTTTCTATTTATGAGCTGAGCAGCTGGTCAGTTCCTGAAATTCAGGACCTTTATTGGTTGTTGTTATTATTATTTTATTTATTTATTTATTTATTTGCAAGTCATGATTTGTGCTGAATCACAGCTGTAAGTAGTGTGATTGCCCATTAGTCCCCTTTGGATAGCATTGGGACCTCACTGGCTGCAACTGGATAACCAGTTGCAGCCAGGTACTTAATTAGCCCTGCCATGTTATTTGTACAAATGCAGTCCCTTTGCTGCCACCTTTCTCCTTCCATTGCACAAGGAGCAAAACCAATCAGAAAGCCATAGTTAAGGATAGTATCCCATTACATCCAAACTAGGAACAAGCCAAGATGCAAAAACCAACTTTAAACTATGGTTTAAAGTTTGGAAACCAAAGTACACATGAAGCTCATGTATACGCCTGCTTATTAGGACAGAATTTGATCATCTGAATCGGGCCATTGTGTATGAAATGGAGGAGAAATTTGTTTGGTCTGGATTTTTATACAGACTTAACCAATTTGCTTCTCTCAAACCAAGAGCCTATCTACACCAAGCAGGATAAAACACTTTGAAAACATTTTGAAAACTGTATATGGAGCGTGTCCTGGGCCCCAACAGTTCTCAAAACTGTTATAAACCGTTTTAAAACAGTAGTGCAGAAAGGCTCATAGACTTGCTTCAGAATGCAAATGTGTATCAAAGTACATACTACTCAGAAATTTTACAATGCAGTTTGCAACTCAAAGAAATGCACACATAAAAGTGTATATTAAGGAAAAGTGCACACACAATGCATGCATATTGGGGGAATGAGAAGCAGAGCGAAACTGAAATTGAGAGATTCTCCCATCCTTAATTTTGTGATGCCTTGTTCTCCTAACACTGATTCAGCTTCTAGAACAACAACAACAACAACAACAACAACAACAACAACAACAAAGTTATCTTCCCATCCTATTATCATTCTGTGGAAATTACATTTTCAAGCATAATCCATAGTCTTTTGCCATACTGCCCTGTTAGCTTAATTTCTAACTACCCAAAGTCTTGCTAAAGCCCAGCCAATTAACATTCTGACATTAGTAATATATTCCTTTTCTTCGTCTGAGATTATTGTCCTAGTTTCCATTTTTAAATCTCAGTTGGATTTGTACTTTCAAATAATCCAAATTTACCATCATCGTGTCAGTTTTCTTTGCAGCCACAGGAGTACACAAAAACTTACTTCAAAGCCCTCTTTGTTCTTTATATGCATATCAAAGGAAAACACCTATGTTATTTTACTGCATCAAAGTCCATTAAGTGCTATTTTAATGTTTGGAGAAAAACACAAATTGACATCTGCTGAACTTTACATACATCAGTGTATTTTCATTAATTCTTTCACGAGGTTTTACTTTTTGAAGTCTCATTGCAAGTCCAAAAATTGCATTATTAGTTTTTTCCTATTTTTTACATGTATTTTTTGCCTAATGAACTGAAAGGACTAAAAGCATATAATTATGATTGTCTTTCTCTAAGAATTCTTTAGCAGGTGATAATTTGCTTAATTATAGGTTTATGGTTCCTTTAACTTACACAATCACCCCCTCAGCTTTACAAGAGCAGCTTAGACTTTTTCTTGAATCATTTCAGGGAGAAATCTTAAACGTCTGTGGAAAAGCTCCATTGGAATAGATTAGAGATAGATAGATAGATAGATAGATAGATAGATAGATAGATAGATAGATGATAGAATGTTTCAGAGCTCTTGTTAAGTTTAATCAAAGTCACTTAAAAGCATTCCCTTAAAAGCTTCTTCCCCATCAGCCAATGAATCTTTCTGCACCCAAAAAAATATATTGTAGAATAATGATATGGGTTCTGATTTTGGAATAATGCATGACCCCGGTGCTCATTAGCAGAGACATAATTTGTACTTGTGAAGCCACCTGGGGTGTTCTGGGCAAGAACTGTTGTTGCAATGATAAATTTTATTACCAGCCCTCTCTCTTCAGGCAGCATCACCATCTGGCATCAAGGATTAAACGTGAACATGAAGAATGTCTACAGATCATGACCAAAGCAGAAACTTTCATGCATTTCTTGGACTCAGACTTCATGGGCGGAAGCTGGAACCCATTCAAGTGAGGTGCCCACCCAGCACTATGTGCATTCAATTCACACCTTTACTCTTGTGTAAATGGGGCCTTTAGGGACACCATTTACACAGTGGAGGGAATTACTGATTCCTGGAGCCTCCATTGTCGCACATAATGGAAGCTCTGGATGGGGGCGGATGGCTGCAAGGTGCTCGGTGGATGTTCACTGATAATGTGGTGCATGAGTGGAGGTGAGCAGCAGCGGGGTGAGCATCCCATGAGTTGGACCCAGGTGAGTTGTCCCAGCATTCATGATTTGCCACCCTTTTCTGGCACAGAAGATGATTCTGGATGGGCCAGCTCGCAGATGAGTGAGACAGAATCAAGGGGGCCAAGCTAGCAAAAACCTGATGAGTTCTACCTGCTCAAATGGTTCCCTCCAACATCTGCATCTGGAATTCACTTCAGTATCTGTTGAAGATCTAACTGTTCTGGCCGGCAGTTTAAAAACGTGGCTGGTTAATTTTTATTGGTTATTTCACCTGCCATTTTGTTTATGTTTTGCTTATAGATGTCGTGTTTCTTCTGTTTCTGATATATATCTTCAGATGGAAAGGAAGGACATAAATGGATTGAAATGAATAACAAAGCAAATAAATTACAAAGAGCCTGGCTTCCTTTAAAAAACACTACCTTTGGCCTCCTGCACTTCAGGCTCTACCTTCCCAAGGTTTGCAAGCTTTTCCTCTTTGGAAAAGTTGACAGAATTTTGTTTGTGTTCACAAATCATGTGAACTTGTCCTGCTCACGTTCCCAAGTGGGAATGTGGCGAGAGTGCAATTCTTGGGAAATATTTGCAATTTCCTGAGCTTGGGTTTACATTACATATGTGCACTTGCACACTTACACAAGTGCACATCCCCTCCAAATCTGAATTTTCATGCTGTAGCCAATAGGGGGAAAGTGCACATTTTCGGTGCACACTTTTAAAATATATGCATTTCTCCCCAACAAGCTCAAATATCACACGTTCATCCATTCCTATAGAGAAGCAGCAATTATATTTTGATCCACCTGTTTCCAAAGAGCATTCCACCTTCTTATAGACCGGGGGGGGCAATCTTAAGGGGCCCAGGGTCCTTCCCACAGGCCATATTCCTGCTGAATTTGGAGGAGGTGCTGAATTTGGAGGTGGAGGGCAAAAACTCAGCAGTTTACTACTGAATGTTGATAGCAAACTACTACAGAGTGGTATAAATGTCAAACATAGGCTCAATTCGGACGACATGATAGTCAATGGTGGGTTGACTAACCCTAACCCTCACGCTAACCCTAGGGGGCACTCCCCACACAACATGGTAATAAATAATCAACTGTGGTGTGGATGAGGATCAGTGCAGAGTTGACTATGGCAGCATTCGGATGACACAATAGTCAAAACAACTGACGATTGTTTCCCCCACACCAGTTGTTTATTGTGTCGTCCGAATTGAGCCATAGTTTGTTCTCAAGCTACCTTTTAACGTTTTAATATTCCATAGCAGTTTGACATCAGAATTCAATGGCAAAGCACTTCGGGTTTCTTGCCACCATCATCATTTCAGCAGGGAATGGGCAAGGGCAGCGGGCAGAGGGCACCACAGGCTGCACGTTACCCACCCCTGCTATAGAGACCTCTGGTTGAAGAGCTTTGTTTCATTCATTGATGTACCTTGGTTGTGGTCATGTGACAGCATTGAGTTTTGGGCCCCACCATGATGTTTCCCCTTTGTCCCGTCCTTTTCATTGCCTATGAATATGGGAGTTAGGTGGGGTGGGGTGGGGTTCAACACTAGTAACCCCAAGTCCCGTTTACACTGTCCCAAAATGAGACATTGTTGCTTGTTTGGCATCAGTTAATTTCTTTATGTGGGGTTGATCTGAAGAAATTGCTCAGCAGCATATTCTAAAACAAAATAAAAGAAAAGTTCCTAGATTTTGAGCAGTGGGAATCCGTTGGACCCAAAAAGCACTGGATTTGCAAACGATTGAGATCCCAAATTCAGACACAATTCACTGTCTTCTTAGGTATACTCCTTCCCTCCCCCTCTCTCCCTGTGCTTGGACTTGGACGAAACTTGCAACAGTGTTTCGAGCCATGTACAGAGCTGTACAGAGCTGTTAAAGAAACTCTTCACAGCCTGAATGAATAGCCAAGCTTAAATAGACTGCAAATAGGATTAAAACATTCAAAGCTTCAGTTGCATGTTTGGGATATTCATGCCCCTGGAATCTGCACCATCCAAATTATATTCATGGCTTCCAACAGAAATGAAAACTGAAAAGCCTCATCCCTAACGTCTGATGGGCCATGCCTTAGTGGTTTAGCAGGCATGCTTTTAATGCAAAGGGGTTAAAATCCCTGGCCTCTCCAGTTTAGGGGTGGGTAAACTTACCTGCACTCACCTCAGTGGCGCTTGCCCTGCTGCCACAACCATCTACCCTCGCTCACCTGACCATGCCTTTATCTATGGGGGTAATGTGCAATTTACGGAGGCAGGGGAAGTGCTTGATTTTGATGCAGCTGGCATGTCGCTACAGAGCACTCACCAGTGTCCTGCGGGCACTCGGGTGTGGGGTCTGCGCTCAGGTTGGGAGCACCTGACTGGGTCTGTGAGTCTGCATGTTGGGGAGGGGGTCTGCCAGACTCCTGGACCCGGTCCACTCGTGGCATCCCTACTCCATTGAGAAGAATCAGGTAGCATGCCTGGGAAAGGTCTCTGTCAGTACAGTCGGCAATGCTTAGCTAGATGGACAAAATATTCTGACCTGGTCTAGGGTAGTTTCCTGTGGGCCAAAACAGACATTACTTTAAATCTGTGTCTAGCTACTATATTTTTTTTTCATGCTTAATCTACAGTAGAAACAGAGGTCCTGATTTGGATCAGGATCCTATCATGGGTAGTAATGAGGGTTAAGATCAAGGTTGGGGCTCCTACATCTACAATAGAGTAAACATGAAAATGCCATAGCTGCTAGACACAGATTGAAAGTGATGTCTGTTTTGGCCCTGTGTTTCCTAATGAGGATGTATATAGCAGGTCTGCTATGGAACTGGGCAACGGCATCTCCAGAACAGATGCGCATTCAGCAGCACCGAGACCGACTGAGCAAGTCACTTCAGCTGGCACAGATCATAAGCACTTCCAGGTCCAGTACTTCTCTAGGCTTGCCATAAATGGTTGGCATACCACATTTGGTTTGGTAGGTCAAAACAAAGTGCACAGCCTAGCCTCGGTATTTCTTTATTCTTCCCAGAACATTTGAGATGGAGGGCAACCTGTATAAGTTGATGTATGGTTCTTCATTGTTCATTTGGCCACTGGTGAATCTTGGAGCAAGATTCAGTTAAGGCAATGAAGACTCATTAACACAAATGCTTAGGAGATGGGTGAATTCACCAGGTCTGATTCGTTGGATCCTCGCTGCACTGCAACTACTGTTCATCCCTGCTCATGGTGCCACACAAGTGTCTTTTGCAGCTTAGCGAGCATCTATTAAGGCTCCAGACCAGGGCAGATTGCTGCTGGGAGCTTCTCAGGCCACGTGGGCACTCAATCTGTGGGCCCACAAACATGTTGAGGGCACCCAACTGGGTCTGGGGGGGCAGACACAGGGGAGCCTATGCGCTCCTGGGCCCAGTCAGGTGCCTGCGACATCCCTCCAAATGGGGAATCGTAATTGTATTTTCCTCAGGACTCAAAATTGGAGAGCCCAATGCTGTGGCTGTTGGTTCCCCTATGTTTGCTCAGTGGGAATCTATTATTATCAATTTCGGCTTCTTTGAAATAGATAGATTGTGCTGTTGAACCTCACAATGTCTGAATGGAATCCAAAATTAATGAGGCTGCTTTATCTGCTGACAGATTTGCTGGGTTGTTTTTTTTCCCCTTGAACAAACATTCTGCATATTGTCATTTTCAAAGAGTAAGTCATCAAATAGTAGCATCTTGAAAAAGGAAATTTGGGAAAGTGCACAGGATCATTTGTTTAGTATTAGATGTTAGTGGGAAAAGTCCCTCAACATAAAGGGCTGAATTTATTGAGGGGAGGGGTTTTCAAATAAAAGTGAGTTGCTTCCATTGACTACTATATGAGAAAGTAAGTGTGTTACATTTTGCAACACTGTCAAGGTGGTAACAAATGCTGATCCCAGTATTTGGGTTGACAGTGGGTTGGATCCAGACTTATACTTTAAGTAGACCCATTGGAATTAGTGGGAGATAAGTTAGTTGTGACTAACTTAAGCTCTATCTATCTATCTATCTATCTATCTATCTATCTTAATCAGGCTGTTCTAAGTTTGACCAAATCTGCATTCAATCCATTATCTTTTACCCCCTACTAATGATGTCATCAATCATTACTTTCACCCATAGATGAGACTTATACAAGAGACAATAACTCCATTACCTTCAAACACTGCCTGCAGGAAGTCCTTCCAGATTTAGAGAGTATTTGATTGCCCCATAGGAGAGAGCAGCATTGCACTGGAAGCCCAGTTGACCAGGTGTGTGTGTGTCTGTCTGTGTGTGTATGATTCTGTTTAAAGTGGTTATTAAATATTGGTCAAAACCACTGTAAATGAAGCAGTGTAGTGGCATTCTTTTCATATATCATCCTTACAAAGTTAAAGGAGTTTATAGTCAATAAATCAAACTAGAAAATTTATGGGCAGAGAATTAAACAAAGCTTGTTTACAATGATTCATTGGCTTTTCTTCTAAGGAAAAATACTCATGGTGGAACTAATTGTAATGCTAATTTTGATGTGCTAAAATGACAAATAAAAGCCTTACCACATGTTTATGCAAACAGTAAAACTGAACAAGAACAGGTTCCTTTGGAAACAAAGAAGTTAGACTCAATGTATACATTATGCAGAAGCAACGTATTTGTACTAGGGACAGAAACTAGCTGCAGCTTAAACGGGGTGGGGAGGTTAAGGTTGGAATCATGGGCTTAGAATGCAATGGTGACAACTCAACTGAACCAAGTTCTTGGCTAGGGATGTGCAACACACACACACCCAGCAAGTGTTGGTAGCCTTATCGAAACACTTCTGACATCTCAAAATCCTTCAAACATCTCACTTGAGGAGGAACTTCAAATGTGGCATAGGATTTCTCCTTAGAAAAAATAAATCTGGTGATAACCAATAGGAGTGTGGGAACTCCCTGAGAAGATACTGTAATATCTTATAGATACTACTCTTTTGACTTCCCTCTCTGAATACTTTAGGCTCTGTTTTGTTTTGTTTTGCCCAGCAATAAACTGACCAGGTGCATGAAAGAGATTCCCATTCACTTCTGTTGTGCACGCCTTGATGCTACAGATGCCTTAAGCCTAAGCAGGTATGCATAAAAGATCGGGAAAGAATGCTCTGCAAAGCCATCCCTGTATCTATTGGCTTCAGAATTGTAGGTGCCACCCTAGAACAGAGAAAGAGAGAACCTCCCCCCTTCATTAGTGAATCACATCTAGGAGGTCCCATGTATTAATAGGGGCAGTGAGGTCACACTTCTAGCCTTGCCCCAGGGTCAGGTAGGGTCCTGGCTCCAACCCAATGTCCATGCATAAAGTATGCACATCTGACCTCATGAAGCCAGTACTTGTAGACCTATGTGAGCACAGACTTCTATAGCTCACATTGTCAGCCTATCTACACTACTGCTTAGGCTGACCATATGAAAAGGAGGACAGGGCTCATGTAACTTTAACAGTTGTAGAGAAAAGGGAATTTCAGCCAGTGTCATTTGTATGCATTTAGTTCCTGGTGAAATTCCCTCTTCATCACCACAGTTAAAATTGCAGGCACTATACTAGAGTGACCATATACAAAAGAAGGCAGGGCCCCTGCAACTTTAACTGTTGTGATGAAGAGGGAATTTCACCAGGAACTAATTGCATACTAATGACAGTGGCTGAAATTCCCTTTTCTCTACAACTGTTAAAGTTACATGAGCCCTGACCTCCTTTTCATATGATCAGCCTACTACTGCTTTAAAACAGTTTAAAACAGTTTAAAATAGTTTGTAACAGTTTTGAGTACTGTTGGGGCCCAGGACACACTCCATATACAGTTTTCAAAACGTTTTCAAAGTGTTTTATTCTGCGTGTGTAGATAGGCTCATCCACACAATGTGTGGATGTCATTCATGCAATTTTCAACTGTGCTAAAATTATGGGAGGAAAGTAGGGGGTGGGCTGTAATTCAGACTCCTCCCCCAATTTAGCCCAATCACACCTCTCCATAGTGTCCTAAAACATTTGCTCAGGTGGCCATCACAAATGGAATAGAGGCTGGGACCCCTCTTCTGGAACTGGAGATGGAGGCAAAGAAGGGGAGATACCTCACCAATTAATTGATTTGATTGATAATCTAAGCCATGGTTGGAGAACATGTGGCCCTCCAGCTGTTATTGGATCTTTCACCATTGGCCATGCTGGAAGGCCACAATTCCTCACCCCCCTGTAATCCGAACATTGTAGCTTAGTATAGGCAATGTTATGTTTTTGTGGCTATTCCTTTGGTACAGTTATTACAAATTCTGGCAAACATCTTCCATTGATACAGCTTGAAATTGCAGCTCTCTTCAGTCATTGGCATTCGTTAGGAGCGATTTAATTTGGAACACTTGCAGAAAATGTACGATGTGAATTGATTTCCTCTCTAAAGGTTATTAGACTAATGGCTAAAACCTCTGACGCTCTCCAATCAGGTGTTTTCCATGAATATCAATATAGTAGCTTACAAAGTCCCTTTCCTCATACATCATTCTTAAAGGCCAGCCTGACATAGCCTGACTTGTAACAGGAAGGATCTAGGAGAACAGAGGTTAGGATGTTGGCCATTGATGTTGTTGCACATTTTACTCAGTTGACAGAGGAAGATGATTGTATAGTTGTCACTGAATTTAATTTCAAGCAAAATTTTAAAGAAAATGGGTGAAATGTATGCAGCATTTCAAGAGAAGCAAAGAGAGTTGACATTAGTCAAACAAGTTTTATTTCACAGTGTATGAGTGTTTTCACACATACACTGTGTGAAAACTGAATTTAAAGGCAACTAAATTTAAAGGCAAATTTGGACATTTCTGCCTTGGCAAGGGAAAGGGCTATGGATATGCAAAATCAGCATAGAGACAACTCTAGGGCTAAGCTAGGTGGTTGCCTTGGGTACTAAATTCTGGGGTCCCAAATTAGCCCTGGAAGATGGCAACAGCAGTGACCCTGTTCCTAGCCTATCCTCAGCAACTGCAACCACACATCCCACCACTGTTGTTGGGAGGGTCATGCATCCAGCTACTCAATCTCTCCAGAGTTGATGCATAGCTCTGAGGGTCCTCAGACAGAGCTGTGGTCTGCAAGAGGGAATGAGAGGGATTGCAAAAAGGGAAAAGTGAGCGGCATCAAGCATTTTCAAAATTGCAGCCGCTCCTCCTGTCCATTAGAACAGAGCATGGCTTATTTATTTTTCTTGCGGGGAAGGAAATGTGAGGGGGGAAATATTTTCTGCTACAAACATTCATGCACAAGGGGCTAAATCCATTTTGGGGATAGGGTTTACCACTTTGCATATCTCCTTTCGAGGTTTGACTGGTTCTAACTGAAACATGGAGTGCATTCACTGTCCCACTGACATTAAAGTCACCAGCCTCCACTCTGTTCATGTCCTAAAAGACTAGCATTGGTGTCTTGGTTCTCATCATGACAGTCTCGAAGGAGAGTCCAAAACTGAGGCAGCTGCCTTGATCCATCTCAGCAAACCACTCCTAGCAGTTTTATCTCCACCAGGATCGGTTGTTTATAAGGAAAATGGGTATTAATTGTCCTTTCAAGACCAAAACCATCACCCAAGAGTTTGCATTATAGCATGGAACAATAGATATTAGTTATGACAATTCATTTTCTCTCAGCTACTGTGATAATTGCATCTATGATTAGAGGGAAAGGAGGATTCTGTGGGGTGGCAAAATGTCAGTGTGCCTGCTAATAATGATTAAAAAATGATGGTACTGTGTCCCTACAAACCCCAGCTCCACTACACCACTGGAGAGATTTCCAGATTGCATTTTGGATGAAGAGCAAGAGTAGGAATATGTATGCTCTCTTTATGAGTTGAATATTCATGAAAATAAAAATGTAAGGTATTTTAGTGTTCCAAACTCTGATTTCTATCATATTCGGTCTGCCAGTAAAATGCATATCAATTACGATATGCATGATACAGCTTCACACTTTTGTAATGTAGATCCATTAACAACAATGTAATTTAGTGCTATCTTAAAATTAAGATACCTGGAAATTACTTAAACTCTGACAGTTAATGGACACTCAGCAATGGCACCCTATTAAAATAATGGCCCTGGGATCGCCTTGAGGTATTCAGACATAACATGATGAGTGGAGCTTAAATTGTTGCAAACATTTTACATTAAAATCAAATCTGTCTTTGCTAGTAATTCACTGGGTCATTAACTTGGACTGCAAGCAACCATTTTCAGTGCAGTATGCATTCAATATAATTGATGCACAATTTCCCCATTTAAAGGAATTCTTCTCTCATTACACCTGGCATAATGGAAACTATTGGTAGGTGAATCTGTTTAAAGCACACTTCCCCCAGCTTTATCTACTGATGCAGCGGCAAATAGATCAAGTGAAGAAGGCACTGTATACTCTAGCCATGGAGGAACATGTCATGTCCAGGTCTGTGAACTTCCACCAGTTTTCAGTGCAGAATCCATTCCATACTGGTTTCTATGTGGCTTTGAGGGGCAGGGTTAGGTTAATCGCTATTGACAATTTTGCAAACTTATTTTTTTTAAAAAAAAAGTGAACATTTTTTTTCAGTGGGAATTTTTCAAACTGTATGTATTTTTGCATGCATCCACCCATTAACTATAGGTTGCTTTGGCAGAGTTGGTTGTTTGGTGACTGGTCTGGAAAATATCCTACATTTCAGGAAAGGTGAGCGACAAAAAGCAAGGACTACCTCACTTCAACCAACAAAGAAAGAAGGCCATTATGTGTTTATCATAACCAGTACACCAATGTTAAAAACTGCCTATCCAGGAAGTGTTGTTTTCTGCAATATTATCAGTTAATGTAAAATGTTATTAAACTTGTGAGATCTATAGGAATACCTGGGAAGACCTTATCTGATCAAAACTAGAGCTGTGCACAAGTGGTCTCTTGAATTCTCCACCCTATTTGTTGCCAGGGTAATTGGGGGGGGGCAATTTCACCAAATTTCTCCAGGGGGAGGAGAAATTATCCAAGAATTTCTCACATGAAGGCACCACCATTGGCAAGGGTTGAAGAACAGCATTTATTTTCCTGCACTGCCACTGCAAGAGGCAACAGCATCACCTGTGTTGGCAGCCTGCCCCCCCCCCCATTTTGCATCCTCCACAATTCCCCACATACCTAGCATCATTCCAGGACATGGCATGGGGTGGGGAAGGGATCGCAGCCCACACAAAAAAAAATGAAGAAAATTTGGAGAAAAGTCTGCAAAGTGTCCTTTTATTTCTAGGGGATCAGAAAAGAAAAATCTCAGGATGATGATCAATAATAATTGATTCATTACATTTCTATACTGCCGCAGAGTTGAAGCTTTATGTGTGGTTTACAGGGTTCAGCACCTTTTCTAGGATCTTCCAAATGTTCTGAGGAGTGATACATCTTGTCTCTAATGCAGATGCTGATAACTCCGCTCCTTCCCTGAAAACTCTGTAGCAGGTGTGAGGAAGGGGGCAGTGCTGCTACCAGGAGCTAACTGCGATGTTTTACTGTGTATTACCAGTTATATAAAATGTAAGTGTTTGTAATGTTTAATGATTATTGTCATTTAAAATGTAAGTGCTGCGTGGACTTCAAATACAAGGTTGGTAAGTGGATAGTGCTGTTGGAAGGGGGAACGAGTGAATAGAATGTGAGGTGAATGCTGATTGGCTGGTGGTTCAAAGGTCAGTTAGAGTGAGAGGGAAGAGTTAAGGGAAGCAATAGAGATTGTATGTGGAAAGAGTTAGAATTAGAATCTGGGGTTTGTCTGTGGAAGGGTCTAGAGAGAAAGTAGGAATAATGTCTTATTATTTTGGGAACAGAGTGACTGGGAGGAGAGAGGGTAGTCTAGGGGGTAGTGTAAGCAGAATTACAGATATAACTGTATTGAACAAACAAGTATTGAAACTGATGAAATGATAAGCTTTGTAAACTGCATAACCTTACTTATTGTTAATTAAAAGTGATTTCTGTTTCATAATCTGGAGTGGATTCTTAAATTATTTGAGGTAGGGTACAGTGTTCAATGGTGGCAGCAGTGAAGGAAAAGGGGGAATAGAGAATGCTGGACTGATTGCTGTGAGGCCAAAAAGGTTCAGTGAGTCACAGAGTCAGTGAGCAGCATTCTGATGCCTGTTCCATAGTTGGGATGCTTTGATTTATAGGAAGGAATAAAGGAGGACCTAAAGGGGCAGCGTTACACGTGGTGGCTTTAGCAGTGGGATCCAAGTAAATCCAGTGCAGTTCAACAAGGATATGAAGTATATACAGTGAAGTTCAAAAGAGATCCAAAGAACTCCAGTTGTGAACAAATAACAAGTCTCATAGGAGACAGTAGAGTGAAACAGTTAACAAAAGGAAGGAATAAAGCAAACTTCTGTGAGGAAAAATGGCAGAGATTTGGGCTTTAAAGAAGGACGCACTAATTGAAAGATGTAAAGGGCTGAAACTAAAGTATGAAGGAAAAATCACAGAAGAATTAAACGTTCCGTTGATTAAGCATCAAGTACCAGATCCTAGTGAGGCAGACTGTGAAAGAAACCCTGTGGTGAATGTTTGTGATCCTGCATATATAGAAACTCTGAACAGAATCAACATTTTAGAATTAGAAGACAGAGAAAAGCAAAGGAAATTAGATTTTGAAGAGAAGGAGAAACAGCATTTACTTGAACTAGAAAAAATCAAATTAGGTTCTGAAGAAAAGGAGAAGCAATGTCTAATTGAGGTTGAGAAAATGGGGATGCAAGTGAGGGAAACAGGAAAAAAATACATGAATTAGAATTAGACAGAATGTGGTTGGAGACCGAAAAGTTCAAGGCAGAGGTAATTTGGCAGGAAAAGCAAGAAGGGATAGAGAAAGTTAAGGCAGAAAGCTTAAAAAAAAACACCCAAAATTACACCTAGGGATTTTGTAGCCTATCATTCTGGTGAAGATCCTGAGATTTCCTAGCCACGTTTGAGAAAGCTGCCAAAAATTGGAATATTCTCAGAAGTGAGTTCATGAGGTATATTCATAGCCTAGTCAAAGCTGAAATGGCAGTAATTTATAATAGTTTTACCTCAGAAAAAAACACTCACATATGATATCTGTAAAGCAGCAGTGTACCAAAGGTTTAGACTGGGGGGGGGGGGGGAGAACACTTCAGGAAGCAATTTAGAACTTGTCATTTACAATCAGGAAAATCCTATTTAGATCTAAGCATCAATCTAACAGATCTTTTTTACAAGTGGGTCACCAGTACTAAGGCTGACACCAAAGAGGGCATTAGAGATCTGATGATTCTAGATCAGTTTCTTTACCAACTTCCCTCAGAAATTAGATTGATGGAGTTAGAACCCATAAAACAGTCAAAGAAGCTGCTGAAATTGCAGATCAGGAAGAGATTATACAGACCATCGCTCCGAATATAGTGATTACAGAGATAGTGTCAGTGCTAAAAAAGAACCTGAGGACAATAAAGAGTACAAACAGCAACTTAAGCCAGAGAGGAAGGCAGTTAAGATTTCCTTGGCCAGAGTGAAAATGACATGGAACGGTCAAGCAGGAGAATACAAAGTGGGAATAAACAAATGATGATCAGTGCTCATCCCCAATCAGCTGCTGGTCAGAGATAAGACCTTTTACCTGTGAGGAACAAGTTGATGGGCCAGATGGGGAACCACCATATCCAGCCCATGAACTAGAGGTCCCCCATCCATGTCCTTCTGTCTCATCCTTCTGCATATGCAGAACACAAACTATTTTTAAAACTAAAATCCATGCACAGACATGTCACTCTACACATTGGAACCAATGTGAGCTTTTTTTTCTAAGCATTCTAGCCACACCCGGGGTGGGGGAACGTTTTAGTTATGACTGTGCTGGGGAAGAAAGAAATAAACACCTCTCCTTGTGTGTTGCATTCCCAGTAAGGATTCCCCATCCACCGCAACTTTAATTCCTTAAAGTAAAAAACAAAAAAGATGTAGCTATGCAGTATTCATGAGGCCACAAATTCAGATGAGATTCTAATATTATTATTATTATTACTATTATTATTAATAATAATAATAATAATATACTTATAACCCACCTCTCCCTCTAGATCGAGGCGGGGAACAGCAACAAATATAAAACACAAGAACTACAAAATAGATGAAATATTAAAACAAATAAAAACTAATACATCATTAAAAACATCTTAAAATTCAACTAGGTAGGCCTGCCGGAAGAGATCAGTCTTCACAGCACTTTTACATTCATGAAGACTGCTAAGTTGTTGAATCTCCTCCGGCAGGCCATTCCACAGTCAGGGAGGGGCAGAAGAGAAGGTCCTCTGGGTAACACTCGTCAGCCAAGTTCTGGCTGATACAAGTAAGTTCTTCCCAGAGGACCTGAGTGTGCAGGGCAGATTATATGGGAGAAGGTGATTCTGCAGGTAACCTGGACCCAAACCATGCAGGGCTTTAAAGGTAATAACCAACACTTTATACTTCGCCCAGAAACTGATTGGCAGCCAATGAAGTGATTTTAAAATTGGTGTAATGTGGTTACCCCTAGGTGTACCAGTGACCAACCTGGCTGCCATATTTTGAACTAGTTGAAGTTTCTGGACTAGGCACAAAGGTAGCCCTATGTACAGCACATTGCAGAATTCGAGCCTCAAAGTTACCAGTGCGTGCACTACCATCTTTAGGTCTTCCAACTCTAGGAAGGGGCGCAGCTGGCGTATCAGCCAAAGCTGATAGTAGGCACTCCTGGCCGTCGTGTCTATCTGAGCTGTCATTTGGAGCGACGGATCCAGGAGTATCCCCAAGCTGTGAACATAGTCTTTCAGGGGGAGTGTAACCCCATCCAGAACTGGTTGACACACCTCCAAACCCAGGTTGTGGCCTTTGACAACAAGCACCTCCATCTTATCTGGATTCAGCTTCAGTTTGTTTTTCCTCATCCAGCCCATTACCGCCTCCAAGCATTCATTCAGAGGAGACACACTATCTTTAGCTGACGATGTTGTCGAAGGCATAGAGAAATATATTTGGGAGTCATCAGCGTATTGATAGCACCCCGCCCCATGCCTCCGGATGATCTCTCCCAGCGGTTTCATATAAATGTTAAACAGCATTGGGGAAAGGATGGCACCTTGTGGAACACCACATAGCAGCTCCTTCTTTGAAGAGCAGCTATCCCCAATCATCACCATCTGGAACCTGCCCGAGAGGTAGGACTGGAACTACTGAAGCACAGTGGCCTGAGTCCCAATTCCCCCAAGCGGTCCAGAAGGATACCATAGTCGATGGTATTGAAAGCCGCTGAGAGGTCCAGGAGTACCAACAGAGACACATTCCCCCTGTGACACAGGTGTAGATCATCCACTAAGGCAACCAAAGTGGTCTCAACTCCGTATCCTGCCCTGAAACTGTTTTGAAATGGGTCTAGAAAATCAGTGTCATCCAAAACTGCTTGGAGTTGGAAGGCAACCGCCCTCTCGATCACCTTGCCCCAAAACGGAAGATTTGATACTGGCCTATAGTTATTAAGGTCCAGGGGATCCAGGGAGGGCTTTTTTAGAAGTGGCTGTACCACCACTTCTATTAAACATGATGGAAAATTCCCCTCCCTGAGAGATGCATTAATAATATATTGTAATTGTAATCTAACTAATCTCCTCCTTGGGTGACCAGCCAAGAAGGACAGGGATCGAGAGGGCAAGTCACCTTCCTCACTCATCCAAGCAGCTTGTCCACATCCTCGGGAATCACCAACTGAAACTGATCCAGTGTAATCCTACTCGCGTAGTCGCTGGACATGACATACCCTCCTTTGGATGATTGGTATTACTGAGTTCTTAGCCCTGTTCACCTGAACATGTGGGGGCTAAAAGTGAGTGGGGGTATACACAGCCTCCAAGCCCAACATCCCTGCACATTCAGGCCAGATCTACACCAAGCAGGATATGGCATTTTGAAAACGGTTTGAAAACTGTATATGGAGTGTGTCCTGGGGCCAAACAGTGGTCACTACTGTGATAAACCATTTTAAAGTAGTAGCGTTGATCCTGCCTCAGTCTCCTCTTTAGACCTTGGCGCATTCAGGACTTCTGTTCCTGTTTCAAAGATGCTAAAAAGAATGGACAGAGCTCCCGAACCTCGCAAGAGTGTCAGGTATTGAATTCCTGATGCATATTGCTAACGTACAGTACATTTTTCTGGCAGGTCTCTCACACATAAATACTTCCCATGGCTAAAGCCTCTTAACTTGTAAGAACTGAGGAGTTAACAAGTGGAATGGTGTGCTACAGGCTTGTTATCTTTTCTTTCAGTCCCTGGCTATTGTTGGGCCTAAAGGCCATTATTAGCAGCAAAAGGTGGGACTAGGCTTTCCTTTTACTCCTTTGACTACTGTGGCCAGATATTTTAACCTTGTACCCTTATCACACAATGGCAAATGATGGGCATAAGACTGCTTTGTCTACCTGGTCTCTGGTGTGGTTGCAGAGAAATAGGTTTGTGCTGTTCTGTCAGCTGTTCAAAAGACAGGTTGATATGTGAACTTGGGTGATAACGCTCACATGAAATTAGACAAAGATGTAAGCAAACTATTATCTGTAAGCAGGGACATGAAGCTTGTGTGGAGAAAACTATTTTTTTAACAAATGGGAAAATATAGTTTTGAATGCTTCCCTACAAAATCTAGCACAACAAAGAGAAGGAAACTAGCACTGCGAACGCTGAGCTATGCTGAACGTTTGCTATATACATTGTGTATTTATGATGACCCACACTAGCTGCCACTTGAATTCTAACACTTCCATCTACTATTTCATTATAACTAATTATACCTACATCTTTATTTTTATTTGTTTATTTTACTGAATTTATATGGGCACCCATCAGCATATGTTCTGAGCAGCTCACAAAAGCAGAGAAAAATATAGTACCAAAAACAAACAAATTCAAAATGCATGATTAATATTGAAGAATATGAATGGGAAGGAGCCCTCTTATAAAATTATTCCTACTATTCTTATACTCAGGCATGAGTTGGGATAGTGAAGAAATACCATTCACAATTTAATATGAACAGACCCAATTCACATTTCCTGAACTCATTCATGAACTGGAATGCTATTGTCCTGTTTTCACATTTCTCCAAATTTTGTGATGCAGTTCCCCAATAACAATGCATACAAAAATACATACATTAGGGGAAATTGCAGAAAAATATATGTATTTTGTATGCCTCTCTCCCGCAATGCATGTGTTTTTGTATGTATGTACAGAATGTATACAAATGTGTACAGACTCAGTGACCCTGTTCAGACACCATGCTAAGCCACAGTGGTTAAGCATTTTGAGCCAAACATTCTGGCTTAGCATGTCATGTGAACCATTCCTAACCATAGTGGCTATGTAACAATGGTTTAAAAATGCTAACTAACCGTTTGCCTCAAAAGGGTTAGCAGCCTAACCATGGCTTAGTGTGTCATCTGAACAGGCCCATTTCGTACAGACTTCTGCTCAACGGGGCTGAGATTCATATACTTCTCCTAAACTTAGTTAACAATGCAACATCACCACACACACACACACACACACACATTTGCTAAATGACAAAAAAAGAATATTCTTAGGCACCTCAGATGGCAGCTTGCAATTTCATCTCTACCAGCTGGACATAATTCAAATTTTGGTCTGAATAAAACACTAACCTTTAACTTAATGAATATTGTATTAAGGAAGTGATATCATTTAAATTTGCTAAATAAGCACAAACACATGAAAAGCCCTACATTACTGGGGACACCAAGGCCCTTTCTACACTGCAGGACCTTCTGGGACACAGCGGGGGAGGATCCCGGGATTTCCTGCTTCCAGGATCATCCCCCAGCATACACATGCCAGCATGATGTCCGGTAAGGGTGTCATTTTTTTTAATCGTCAGAGATTCACCGATGAAAGAGAGTTACAAAACTAAGAAACACCCTGAACCCGCTCCGCTGCCCCCCAATGGGCATGTTTCCAGAGCCCAGCTACTTGTGGGGAGGCGGCACAAGCCGGGAGTGGTGCCCACACCACCTACAGTCCTTGTGATGGTCCTAGGACTGCAGGAAAAATCGGGATAACTGGGCAAACAGTTATCCCGGGAAAATGGAGGGGTAATTCCTATCTGCCCCCGGGATCCCATGTGTCATTTGAATCCACAGGGATGACCCAGGGATGACCCCAGGAAAAATCCATGGTGTAGACACAGCCCAAGAGTGTAATAAGGTCCCAACACTTATTTTTAGGGATATCAGAGGAATCCATCAGGGGATGGACTTTGCCGAGCTTTCATCAATTCACTTCCCCCCCCCCCCAACTTTGGTTTGCTTTCCCTCAAGCTAACCCAACTCAATCTACATCAAGCTGGGTCAATTTATGGATTGGGAGGAGGGATTTGTGTAAATAGCTATTTGTGAAAAATTGCAGCTGCAATAATTAGCACAAATTGTGGTCACAGTTTACTCAAACTACATAAATTGCAGCCACAAATGAAAAAAGCTTGGCTCACAAATGTAAACTGAGTTGGGGACACTCAGCAAGTCCAAAAATGGGTGATCTCTTGGCAACGGGCATCCAGAGTTACATTTAACACTATGGCTTCCATAGAGCAATGCTAGACTTCAACCACAACTTTGCCTCTATTTGATCAGTAATGATGATATGCTGAACATTTGATCAGTAATGTTGATATGCTGAACATTTGATCAGTAATGTTGATATGCTGAACATTCTGAATATTATTAAATATACTTGCCAAATCCTATATTTGATGGTGCAATCTTCCAAATGAGTTATTACATGTAATGCAACAAAAGCATTGGCAGCCACATCATTAATGGTCCCCTCAAATCGGAACTGCCAGAGTCATTAACGCAGAGGTAATGGAGTCATAAAAGGGCATTTCAAAGCACTCAGCATTGGCTATTCCAATTGAAGTTAATAGGGAAAACTGGAAGACTGCAGAGCAGGGTTGTTGTTTTGCTAATATAAAAGAACAATTACTAATGTACCTTGGGAGCTTCAAATCTAACATGCTTTATAGGAATACAGAAGAAAAACTGTTGTTTCTGAATATGTGGGCTGTGCTTACAAATGTTCTCCATCTACTAGAGTTCTGTACAAGAACAACATACATAGCACTTGCTTTCTATTGCTAGCTGCTTCCTAGTAGGGGAAAAATATTTACCTAGCTTCCTTTGTTAATGACTGATAGTCCATCTTCAAGTACACTTTGGCTGCAATCCTCTGTATCAAGGGTGCAGAACCTCTTTTAGACTGAGGGCTGAATACCACTTCATAGTTCTTTTGGGGGGGCACATTCCAATGGTGGATGGGGCTAAAGGCAAAAGAGGCAGGGCCAAAGATACCAGCATCTTGTAGCTTAAAGTTCCTGCCAGTAAAAAAAGCCTTAGGAGAGAGATTTCAACCTTTTAAAATGGGGGGAGGGCACAAAACCTAGAAAACTACCAAACTATTGGTGGTTGGGGAAAAGGCTTGTGGATTTCTGGAGAACTCTGTAAGGCTGGATTGGGACCACCAAAAGATTGGATTTGGCCCCCAGGCCTGAAGTTCCACGCCCTTGCTATACACATCTACCTGGGAATAAGTCCCATTAAAGTCAATTGGGTTTACTTCTGAGTTGACTTGTACACGATTCTGCGCTATGAGTGAACTCAGTACATTCGAAGGAGGCAACAAACGTATCCACAATGCATTTCAAAATAAACAAAGGTATGTATTGTTCCTCAGACTGTGAATTCCATCTATTATAAGTAATGAATAAATTGGTGAGAGCAAAGAAATATATATACAAAAAAAAAACCCTATTTTTATTTGTTTCCTGCTTGCACCCTGATTGTGTTTGCACCTTTTAAGGGAGGTCAAATCTTTTTAAAATGGCCAAACTTAATGTATATTTCAGTTTGAATTGTATTCCAAGAATGTGTCACCTTTTTGCTCCTGCTCAGTTTCCCACTTCTAGTACCTTTCTGACTTGATTCTGTTTTTCTTTGCTTTCTTTCCATTTTTTTTCAGGTACCAAGAACCCAAAGCTATTCTGTTCAAAGTAATCTGCTGTTCCAACTCTCTATATGAAATTGTTTTAAACTCAAATTTTCAGAAATGCAAGCATAGCTTATCAACTTAACAGTCAAGGGGTATATTACATCTGTTGTGTGAATGAAGCAAAGAAGCACTCATTACCATATAATAGTTTCCCCTGCTCACACCAAAGAGTGAACGGATAGTGAATGCATAAACAATTACTCAAGTATGCAAGATTATTATGAGCAAGGAAAAATCTGGTTTTTATTTATTTTTTCTCTGCGCAATGAAAACTGCAAGAGTCAAGTTTTATTTGAAAACATCCTCTCTAGGGAAACAATTCCCAAAGGGATTCACTCTCATTTTGAACAATTTTATTCATATCTACTTACCTTAAGAATTAAAAAATGTTGCTCCTAGAGAATGGTCCCCCATGAAAGTTTATGTCTGAGCCCACCCATGGTAGCTTACAAATGAATTGAAAGGGAAAATATTGTACAAAAAAACACACCAGAATGTAATGATAAAGTATATATAACAAATAAAAGTGTCACAGTAGCCACACATAAAATAGTGCCAGATCTTTCTTTCTTTTTTTTTTAAATCCATATCAGCCATCATTGGAAAGTTCATAAACTTCCCTAAATAAGAAGGTTCTTTCCAGTTTCTTCAAAGACTCTAATAAACTAGCCAAATGGGCAGTTCCCATCCTTTGGAAGAACGTCCCACCAGAAAAGTCCTCCAGTGGACAAAGCTCTGCTCCTCAGAGCCATCTGACCTGCTTCTAGGGATAGTTTTGCTTTCCCCCGCCTCTGATTATTATTATTTTTAATATCTCAAGTTCTTTCTCTCCTGAGTATGAACTTGGTGAATATTGGCAAATTATTATGTGTGAACTGGCCCTAAGACAACTTGCATTAAATATGTAGAAGGCAAAGCCCTCTGCGAACAAAACTATCAAGACCATTACTAAATAGGCGCCTACCTTATACAAAGTCAGATCCTTGTTCCATCTGGTCAAATAGTATAAACATTGGCTGAATTCGGATGACACGATAATCAATGGTGGGGTAATAATCAACTTTACAGTTGTTCATTTAGGGGGTACTCCCCACACAACATGGTAATAAATAATCAACTGTGGTGTGGATTAGGATCAGCGCTGAGTTGACAATGGCAGCATTCGGACGACATGATAGTCAATACAACGGACGATTGTTTCCCCACCCCAGTTGCTTATTGTGTCGTCCGAATTCAGCCACTGACTGGCAGCAGTTCTCCATGTTTCAGGCAGGAATTTTTCCAGCCTACCTGGAGATGCATGCAAAGCAGAGGCTCTGCCACTGAGTGACACCAACCACCCTATTCAATTCACGATTGTCTTTCCATTTCTGTATGAAGCACTTGGAAATCATCAGCTCTGTGATCCTGCCTGGTCAATCTGGAAGCTTTATGCATATGGCGAAACTTGTTTACTAGAAGCTTGCAGCCCATAGGCCAGATTACACTTTGTGTTAAATCATTAAAAATGTGGACTAAAAAGCAGGATATAACACTATTGCCCATTCTACACCTAAGGGTATAGAGGGAGGGCCTGGGGGTGATCCTGGACCTACTTGCTTCCAGGATCATCCCCCAATTTCTCAACAGGAAGTGTGACGTCCCACGTCATCTTACCCATTGCAGCTGCCATTTTTTTACACTCTTAAAGGAGCAAAGAGCAGTGGGAGCGCGGCGGAAAAGGTAGAGAACCCCCCCCTGAAAGCCCCCCCACCCCCCCACCCCACCATCATGGGGATGGTGATGGCAGAATTGCTTCCCCACCATGGGCATAGAGCCACCCCGTATGGCTCCGTGCCCATTTCACATCCTCGGATGGCTGAAAAATCAGGATATCCCTGGTTTCTGCTATCCTGTGGTTTTCCCGGGGTTGTCCCTGGGTCACCCCCGGTTGCCCCCGGGATCCCCTGTGCATCATTTAGATGCAAAGGGACAACCCCGGGATGACCCCAGGAAAAATTGCTGGTGTAGAAATGGCCTATGAAAGCAGCATATGGAATGTGGATTGTGCCCCAATAGTTATCTGTGCACTTCAATACCGCTATAATACATATTTATATTTATTGTTGTTCCCCGCCTCGATCCAGAGGGAGAGGTGGGCGAGAAATAAATAAATATATTATTATTATTATTATTATTATTATTATTATTATTAAGCAGTAGTGTAGATCTAATCATAACTGGCTCATTAGATCAAATTGGAATCTGAAATTCATCACCATATCCCATTCCTTCTTTGCCCATATGACTCCTTTCAGACTGCCAGGTTAAGAGCTGCTGTAGTGATAGCTAAAGGATTTGCTGGCATCTGATGCAAACTCCTATAGCCACAGCAGCCCTCTTGGTATCTTGGTGTATGCCCTCCTTGGTTTCCTGGCCATCCAACGCCAAGCCATTTTCTCTGATCTCCACCCCACAAGAGCTTCGTCTAGGTTCATGTGTATCTTTCTGCTGTTTGCTCTGCCGCTTTCATTCCATCTCCTAACTTCTGGGATTGCTATCCACTTCCATGGCTCACCGCAAATGCTCTTCCTTCCCTAGGGCTATAGAGGATTGAATTCCAGCAAGATAGACAAATTTCCTCTTTCATGCAATGTGGACTTTGAACCTTGGGTTGCTGAGAGCTCAGCCAATCGGTGTCATCACCAGAAGTGTAATATAGATCAATGGCACAATCCTATGCATGCTGGCTGGGGAATGATGGTAGCTGTAGGATTCCCCCCCCCCCCCCGTCTAAATAGACATAGGATTGCACATCAAGTGTATTGAAGGACAAGGAGAGGCATGGTAAAGAAACCTGCTCTGACATATTAATGCTTGTAGGTGGCATCTCCTATAGTGTCTTGCTTAACAGTTCTTTAAAATAATTGGAATTTAAGTGCTCGGTGAATTGATTCTCAGGAGTTTACTTAGTAGGATTTGTGTGCATAGCCACCTACTGTAACTTTCATTAAAAATGCTAATGACAGAAGTCATATGTTAGTGGAGTTTTTTTTACTCTTCTTACAGAGTTGTGACAAATCCCATTACTCAAGCAACATCTGCCCTTGGTCCCTTAATCACAATCTCCTGTTTTCATTATCTTGCTGTTAAACCTTCAAAGCTTCACAGCTTGCAGCGGTTGTGAGGGGAAACAACATTTCCCTAAAGTGAGGAAAAAGGAGAAACCAGATTACTTCAGAATCAGTTAATTGACAAATGAAGCCCATAGATATAGGAATTCAGAAGACAATTTCCTCAACTGCTTAGGGGTCTGTAGGACAGCCAGTCTGCATACACATGGACAGACACGTACGTGGCCAAGCAACCACTGCCACAGTTGATTCCAAGATGAATTTGAAAGTGCCTGCTTGGGGAAAAAAACAACTGAGAAATATAAAGGAGATGAAAATTATTTCAAAAATAAGATTAGCAAAATTTATTGAGAATAGGGTTGTCATAAATCCCAAACTTGACACCAAAAGTCATCAAAAGTGAAAGTGAGTCTGAATTTCCAACTAAAACATCCACAGAATCTTGAGGGAAGCTAAAAACAACAACAACAACAACAACAACAACAACAACAACAACAAAAGACTTAATGAGATGTTTAAGAGGTGGAGATGATGATGATGATGATGATGATTTCATTACAAACAATACTACATGACTATGCCATAACCCACATCAATGCCATTTAGGGCACAATCCTATGGACTGTATCCACACTTCTTGGTAGACCGCAAACTAAGAGGCTTCTGGGATTCCTATGCCATGCAGGCCTGATTCCAGCAAATGGGGAGGGGGGAGCAATGGAGGTGATCTTTGAGCCTATCTACACTACTGCTGTTATAAACCGTTTTAAAGCAGTAGTGGAGATAGGCTCTTTGTCTCCTTTCGTTCTGATCTCCTTTCTTTCACTAGATAGGCTTTTCAGCCCTTCTAGCAAGAGCACTTTGAAGTAGGGTGAAGAGGGTGGAGGAGGCTCAGAAGAAATTATATACTGGACTTTCTAGTCTCCTACCCACCCCTGGATTGGATTTTCAACTCCCACTTCTAAAGTTGGAGTGCTGTCTCCGACCTCAGGCGAGATTTTCTGCGCCATCCTATGGTCCCTGGGATGCTCAGGATTACTCTCTTAATAGGGCTGGTAATCACATTCATACCAGCAGAATGTGGCTTATGTAGAAGTGAAATAGACGCCATAAAGAACCAAGAATTGGGATTTTGTCAGTGTTGTATTCTTTAACTGTATTTTATTGCTTGTCCCATTTCCTTGTACAGAAATTTCTCTTTCATTACACAGGAGGTTGTATGAATGGGATGGGTTTGTGGCATGTGTGAGGGAAGGAGGCCCATATTGCAAGTCTGTATTGCCGCCGCTGCCGCCCCGCCTCCAGCAAATGATGTTTGGACCCTGTCTGTGAAATCACCTGACAACCTTCTACTGGGGATTTGATTTTGCAATCTGCTTATGAATCATTTATATGTGTCTATTAGCTTTTACTTTTGTATCAGTAAATCAAATGCCTTAGTTATGAAGTGGTCAGTTGGTTAAGGAATTTTTCAGTTGCCTCTTAAACAGTTAATCAGTTAATTAATCAATGTCATTGAAATTAATTTTGAATATTACCATACTCAGGTTAGATGCCTTGTTGAGATATGAAAGAAGTTTTAAATAATTTACAATAACCTCATACACATTGTTAGAATTCAAGGCCCTATTTAATGACTTTCTCATTTCCTTTTTCAATGACATACCAGAGTTCCCCCGTCCAAAGTTACAAAATAAATGTGTGCTCCTCTAGTACAAATTGGCTGAAGCTTTCACTGTTTAATCTTCTGATTAAACTGATTAAAAACCTTACAACTCTTCTTACTCCTACCAACACAACTATGTAGTGTCAGCTTCAATGTCTTGGGCTTTTAAAACTTTAATATGATAGATAGCCAGAAAGAACAATTCTGTCTTTAATATGTGAAAGAGGCAATGTGAGAATGAATCCGTGGTGACCATTTAGAATGAAATTCAAGGGAAAAAAACAGTGCTTTATTTGCTTCATAAAAACCTGTGAAGCATTCAGATTGAATAACGTAAGCAGAATGCAGCAGTATAAATCTTCTTAATTTACATCCAGGGTTTCATTATGCATATTGCATGGCACTCTGCAGAACTTAAATTTACCGATTTTTTGGGGAATTTCACCAATCCCAATAGAAGTGCTAAACATGCTCATCGGAACATTTAACCAAAGTAAGTCTCTGGAGATTTACTTAATGAGTCTAGAATTATCAGTTATTTGCATTCCTGGTACATTTAAGCAGTAAGGCCTATTAACAAGATAATGGGCACATGTGCTTCAGCGCTAGTCTTCAGCAAACTATTTATGGAAATGAATAACTCAAAGTACAAATTTCAAAGTGTGTCACTAAATGGAGGTAGCATTTGTTCATCTCATTTAGAAAGGTAATTTGACTCAGAATGGCCACTTATTTAGCCATGAGCTGCTGAATAGTCTTGAGCAAATAACCCCAGTGAACTGAAACATTAAATCTTTCATCTGTGATGACCTTCACTGTGATATCCCTATGTTTTGGATGGCTATCAAAAGGTTTTAATACAGAAAAGACCAGCAATACAATCCTAAACCTGTCTATTTAAGAGGAAATCCAAATGAGTTCAGTGAGGCTAATAGCACATTCCTACGCATGTTTACTCAGAAGTAAGCCTTATTAAATGCAAGGGAACTTACCCCAAGGTAAGTGTGCATAAGACTGCAGCCTCAATAAATTGGGAATAGTCCGAGGATTTCTTTTACCCAAACGAATGTCCAGCTATCATATTGTAAATGACCTCCCCAATTGTAAACAGCCTTCTCTACTTGCGGGCAGTGAAACAGGATGGATGTTTTGCCAAACTTTTTCTCAAGGGAGGTGGAATTCTCCAACAGTTTGTGGAGAATGACTAAGAAAATTCTCAGAAAATGTCTTCTGAGAAATTTAGGCTCAGTTAGAGCTGAATGGAACTTCACTGTTAGTTCACAGTGGTGGACGAAGGAAGCAATTATCTAAGAAAGGAAGGATAACTAGAAGAAGCAGGGGGCCAAACCTATGTGAAGTCATGGGCCCAGGCTGGTCCTGCCCCTTGACATCTGTGCACAGAGCATGGGTGTCGGGGGCAGAGCTGGCCCGGGCATGTGAGATCTTATTTTTAAAATCCTTTTTAAACTGCTTTTCATGTTCTTAAATTGTTTTAGCCCTTAATTGCAAGTCACCCTCGAGGACTACTTAGACTGAAAGGTGAGACCTACGTTTATAAATAAATAATGTACAAATAGATCATTATTTGTGGGCCGCTAAATTGGGGAGCAAATATTCCCAATGGGAAAACAGTTCAGGAGGAACTGGGGGGGGGGGGGAGAGAGAGAGCATTTTCTGAAGATTTATCTGATAATTCTTTTCTGAGAAATTTCAGCACAACTGCAGCCTCCACTCATATCTCAGGAACTAGTGAGGCAGTTGCCTGGGGCATAGCTAGAGGTCTTCTTTTGTCCTGGATTGTACTCTTATTTAAAGTTCTGCCCAGGTTCTAAATCTGTCCTCTAAAATTCCATGATTTGGGAGGGGCACATTGTGTGTGACTGTGGTGGTGGTAGGTGTCACGACCTCCCTTTGGATCTCCTTTTTATCTTTCTCTCTATACAAGGATCCCAACCATGAACCAAGTCGGCATACCGCTGCTCACTGGGCCTCACAGTAACCAGCCCAGCTCCCCTCGATTCACACTTTTATTTCACCGCTACCACCATATAACACTGTACCTTACCTCAGGTACTTTAAGGATCTAACAAAATAACTTTTATTTAACAATAAGTAAGTTCATGCAGTTTATCAAACTTGTGGCTTCATTAGTTGCAATGATTGTTTTGTTGCAATGCAGTATCCTATGTTTCCTTGCCTACTCTGCCCACTACTCTAATCTATCTCCTCCTTTTCCCAAAACAATAAAACATGTTGATCCTACTATGATCTAAACCCCTCAGCAGACAAACCCAGATTCTCCTCTCACTCTGTCAACTCTCCATACACAACTCTCAACTGCTTCTCACTTCTAACTGTAAACTGCTCTTCAAACACTTGAATCCACCAGCCAATCAGTATTCACCCCAACATTCTATTCACTCACTCCCCCTCCCAACAGCATTATCCACTTACCATCCTTACCATTTGAAGTCCAAACAGCACTTGCATCATAGATAAATAGCAATAAATGGTCAAACATCACAATAGGTTTTGGGTATTCTTTATTATTTTCTCGTCTCTACATGTTTTTCCTGTCTGGGCCCTTGGTGGAGATGATTGTAGGTTGGTCCTCACAGGAAGAGACGTGGAGGTTGGGTGACCACCTAGCCTCCAAGAGCATTGTTATCTCAAGAAGCAGTCCAGTAAGGTTCCTTTAAGGAGTGGTGGGTTACAAAGGAGGACTTTTCAAGAGGAAAGGATTTATCAGAAACAAGGTTCTTCTCATTAGAAGGATGTTGCCAGGAAATTGGTAATGAACTGCAGCTGAACCCTCAGAAGAGTTTTGAAAGCTCTGACTATGTAAGCCTTCAATCATACTTACTAGTTGCTGGAAATAAAAACTTACTTACAGCTCCAGTGCCTTGTGTCCCTGACCTTGCTTTGCCTTGCCTTGCGACTTAAACTCCATGTTACTGACTTCTGGACTCCTACCTGACTCTGCTTTTGGACTGCATTCCTGTGTTGACTATTCTCCTGTGTTTGGACCTCAGTAAGGCTTCAGGCCTATGTTCTGGAAATTGCATACCTGAATGGTAATACTGTGCTTTGACCACTGCCTATACCCTGACTACTCCTGTCTTAAACTGATCCCAAACTGGACTGATATCTCTATGCTTAACTATTTTTCTGTTTAATTGATTTGCCTGTTGGTTTTGACCCACTATCTGCCTAACACAGAGTCTGACCCAGACAGAGCAAGACAGGGCAGTAGTTACATCTGAAGGAGACTCCAGCCTTTTATCCAGAGATGAGGAACTTCTGGCCTTCAGGCCTAATCTGGCCTGCAGAAGTTCCCCATCCAGGCCATGGAGTCTCCTTGGATTCCATGATTAGAGTGTGCTGCTGCTATCTCATAGAATCATAGAATAGTAGAGTTGGAAGGGGCCTATAAGGCCATCGAGTCCAACCCCATGCTCAATGCAGGAATCTACCTTAAAGCATCCCTGACATGGTTGTCCAGCTGCCTTTTGAATGCCTTTAATGTGGGAGAGCCCACCACCTCCATAGGTAATTGGTTCCATTGTCATATTGCTCTAACAGTCAGGAAGTTTTTCCTGATGTCCAGCCAGAAGCTGGCTTCCTGTAACTTGAGCCCATTATTCCGTGTCCTGCTTTCTGGGTTGATCAAAAAGAGATCCTGGCCCTCATCTGTGTGACAACCTTTCAAATATTTGAAGAGTGCTATCATGTCTCCCCTCAATCTTCTCTTCTCCAGGCTAAACATGCCTTTCAATCTCTCCTCATGAGGCTTTGTTTCCAGACCCCTAATCATCCTCGTTGCCCTCCTCTGAACATGCTCCAGCTTTTCTGCATCCTTCTTGAAGTGTGGTGCCCAGAACTGGACACAATACTCAAGATGGGCTCTAACCTTTGCGGAATAGAGGAGAACCAGTACCTCGTGCAATTTGGAAGCTATACTTCTATTAATGCAGCCCAAAATAGCATTTGCTTTTTTTGCAGCCACATCACACTGTTGGCTCACAAGGATTTTTTAAAAATGCAATTTTCCAGGCAATCCATAAGTGCTAGTAACTTTCTTATTTTTCAAGATACAATCTAGACATGTAACATGCCTTGTGAGTAAATGCCTGCACCTCTGGGTCTGTAATTTGGCACACATGAGTACCTACATGTCATCTGCAACGTGCCCAACTTTCATGTGTGTATCTTGAAAAATGAGAAAGTAATAGCACTTATGGATTGCCTGGAAAATTGCATTTTTAAAAATTCCTTGCGAGTAAATGCCTACACCTATGTTTCTGAAATTTGGCACACATAAGTACCTACATGCCATCTGCAATGTGCCCAACTTTCATGTGTGTATCTTGAAAAATAAAGAAGTTATAGGCGTTTCTTGATCATTTCTCAAAAATTCATAGCCACTGCACGCTTGCGCCTATGTTACTGAAATTTTGCACACATGAGTACCTACAGCCCATCTGCAATGGTCCCAAGTTTCATTTTTATGTCTTTACAAATAAAGAAGTTATAGCCTTTTCTTTCCCCAATGCAAATCTATGGGGAAAAACACTTAAAATGGCGTCCAAATCTCCGGATCGATCCAGATTGATTCAGACCAAACTGATCTGATCTGGATTGAATTGGACTTCCCCTGATCCAATTCGGATCTGGTTTTTGGAGGTCTGAATCACCCCGATCTGCTTTGGATTCTGGATCCGGATCTGTGCACAGCCCTAGAAGGAACTGAAACTGAAAGACCTGTCTATCCCTACTGAGAATAATCCAAGGTTTAGTTTGCTTTTTGTGTGTGTGTCCCACCTTTCTTCCAAGCATCTCAAGGTGACATAGTTCTCTCCCCCTCCTGTTTTAACTTCACAACCACACTGTAAGGTAGGTTATGCTGAGAGATAGAGTGACTGACCCAAGGTCATCCAATGAAATTCACGATTGAGTGGGCATTAGAACCTAAATTTCCCTACTCCTAGCCCAGCATCTTAACTAGTATGCATCATTGGTATTATAGGGGATAACATATAAATGTCTTTATTATATGCACTGGCCTAAATGCATGGAACAGGCAAATGGCAGTGTTAGCTGCTCATAGGGCTAGTGATACTGGCAGGCCAATGTTCCATGTCTTTAGACCAGGTCTGGAAAACCTGTGACCAAATGTGCGAAGTGCATTCTACCAGCCATATATTGGGGGGCCACTAATTGTGCTTGGCTACCCTGCTATTTTTGCAGTTTCTGGAAGACAGCCCAAAGAGGAAGCTTCTCAACCCCCCAAGTGGGCTAATGTTCAGCTTAGTGATTTACAGTTCTGCATGCAGGAGGTATATCTAAAATGTTACTCCCCACTGGATAGATGGTTGCATAGGAAGACGTTTCACAGCAGGGAGCAATGTTTAAATCTGGCTTTTAGTCTTTAAATTGAAGAACTGAACTTGTTTAGTTTTTCAGTTCTATAGATAGTTGCAACAGTCCTGTGGGGTAGCAGGGAAAATTTATTATCAGAGCATGAGGCTATCATGTGTTGACAGAGCACCGTTTTGTTCTGTAATGTTGCTATACTTATACAAACAAATCTACCTACCCATGCGTATATTACAGCAACTACTTTATCTTAGACCACACATAATTGTGTAATTGATTTTCATTATGAGGCCTTTTACATATTGGCCATGCTAAGAGAGCAGCCACTGAGTAAACTGCTGAAATTAAAATGAATTAGGCATTATTATGTGCTGTATAGAATTATCCAGGGATGCAGACCTTGTTAGGGAAAACATACCACTTTGAATCCAAATACATTTTATTTTGTCCGTTGCACTTATAAATCTTTACTATAGAACTTTAGAGTCAATACAGGGTCCTTTACATTAAAGATCAAATACACTGTTTCAAATATAATTGGAAACGGAATGGAACAACTCTTTAGCTAGCTTGGAATTATCCTCAGGTGGCAATCTTAATATATTTATGCCAGGTTAATTGGTAAGAAAAGAGCACCTCTGAACATATGCAGGCTGATTTTCCCTCCATTGCTGAGTGGCTACAGCAAACCTTGTAGTTCTAGGTAGGGGTGTGCATCGGATCGGATCCGATCCACGATCCGAATCCGATCCGACCCAAAATCGGGAAAATCCGATCCGATCCGATCCAATCCGGACAACCTCCGATCCGATCCGATCCGATCCGATGAGGTCCGATCCGGATCGGACGCCATTTTGAATGCTTTTTCCCATAGCCAAGTATTGTTTTACAAAAACGCCTATAACTTTTTCATTTTTAAAGATAGAAGGATGAAACTTGGGCACATTGTAGACTGGTTAGGGGTAGTTATCTGTGAGAAATTTCAGAAAGATTGGTGCATGCATTTTGTGGCAATTAATTTTTTAATAAATACCCAGGAATGCCTATAACTTTGTCATTTTTAAAGTTACACACATGAAACTTTGCCACATTGTAGGGGGTACCTTGGGACCTATGTGTGTGAAATTTCAGAAACGTAGGTGCTTGTCTTGTGTGGCAATTAATTTTTAGAAAAATGGGTAGTAGTGGGGTAAATACAGTTACGCCTCCCATTTTTTTATTTTTGAAGATACAAACAGGAAACTTGGGCACATTACAGGTACCACTTGCCTTGATATGTGTGTGAAATTTCAGAAACATTGGAGCTTTCCTTGTGTGGCAAGTAATTTTTGAAACAATGAGGAAAGAAACACCTATAACTTTGTCATTTTTAAAGTTACACACATGAAACTTTGCCACATTGTAGGTGGTACCTTGGGACCCATGTGTGTGAAATTTCGGAAACGTAGGTGCTTGCCTTGTGTGGCAATTAATTTTTTAATAAATACCCAGGAATGCCTATAACTTTGTCATTTTTAAAGTTACACACATGAAACTTTGCCACATTGTAGGTGGTACCTTGGGACCTATGTGTGTGAAATTTCGGAAACGTAGGTGCTTGCCTTGTGTGGCAATTAATTTTAGAAAAATGGGTAGTGGTGGGGTAAATACAGTTACGCCTCCCACTTTTTTATTTTTGAAGATACAAACAGGAAACATGGGCACATTACAGGTACCACTTGGCTTGATATGTGTGTAAAATTTCAGACAGCTGGGTCCAGGCATGTGGTGGCAAGGTATTTTTGAAACAATGAAGAAAGAAACGCCTATAACTTTTTTATTTTAGTATCCATTACAGGGCTCGTGTCTGCTTGAGTACAAAGTGAAAGCAGACACGAGCCCTGTAATGGATACTACCAAGGATCAAAGGGATCGAGACCAGAGTGATCCTTCCTTGCACGCATGGCTGCAAAACTCAGCTAGGCTCAGCCGTTCTGCTTGAAAAGTGAAAGTAGGAAAGGAAACACGAGCCCTGTAATGGATACTACTAGCAAGGATCAAAGGGATCGAGACGAGAGAGTGTTTCCTTTTCTTCGCGGGAAGCGGGAGGGGAAGACCTGGCCTCTGTAGAAATTTTTTTGAAACATGTAATTTAAAAATTCCATAGCCATCAAATGCCTGGACCTATAATTCTGAAATTTCTGACACATATCTACCCCTAACCCATCTACAAAGTGAGCAATGTTCAGACTTCTAACTTTTAAAATAAAAAAGTTATAGGCGTTTCTTTCCTCATTGTTTCAAAAATACCTTGCCACCACATGCCTGGACCCAGCTGTCTGAAATTTTACACACATATCAAGCCAAGTGGTACCTGTAATGTGCCCATGTTTCCTGTTTGTATCTTCAAAAATAAAAAAGTGGGAGGCGTAAATGTATTTACCCCACTACTACCCATTTTTCTAAAATTAATTGCCACACAAGGCAAGCACCTACGTTTCCGAAATTTCACACACATAGGTCCCAAGGTACCGCCTACAATGTGGCAAAGTTTCATGTGTGTAACTTTAAAAATGACAAAGTTATAGGCATTCCTGGGTATTTATTAAAAAATTAATTGCCACACAAGGCAAGCACCTACGTTTCCGAAATTTCACACACATGGGTCCCAAGGTACCACCTACAATGTGGCAAAGTTTCATGTGTGTAACTTTAAAAATGACAAAGTTATAGGTGTTTCTTTCCTCATTGTTTCAAAAATTAATTGCCACACAAGGAAAGCTCCAATGTTTCTGAAATTTCACACACATATCAAGGCAAGTGGTACCTGTAATGTGCCCAAGTTTCCTGTTTGTATCTTCAAAAATAAAAAAATGGGAGGCGTAACTGTATTTACCCCACTACTACCCATTTTTCTAAAAATTAATTGCCACACAAGACAAGCACCTACGTTTCTGAAATTTCACACACGTAGGTCCCAAGGTACCCCCTACAATGTGGCAAAGTTTCATGTGTGTAACTTTAAAAATGACAAAGTTATAGGCATTCCTGGGTATTTATTAAAAAATTAATTGCCACAAAATGCATGCACCAATCTTTCTGAAATTTCTCACAGATAACTACCCCTAACCAGTCTACAATGTGCCCAAGTTTCATCCTTCTATCTTTAAAAATGAAAAAGTTATAGGCGTTTTTGTAAAACAATACTTGGCTATGGGAAAAAGCATTCAAAATGGCGTCCGATCCGGATCGGACATCTGGTCCGATCCGATCCAACCAGCCTCCGATCCGATCCGATCCGATCCGACCCCCCAGGTCCGATTCCGATCCGCTATCCGATCCGATCCGGGGGGTCAGTGCACATCCCTAGTTCTAGGACCAATAAATAGAGCTTTCAGGTTTGTAGATGGTGTAATATATACAAATAGTCAATGATGCATTCTCTTAGGCTACAAGAGGGGGCAATACAGAGCACCACACAGTGTGGTAAAGAAAGTACTGGAAGGCTGAATAAACAGGTTGTTCTTACAAAGACAAGATGGCGTTGGCCTGTTTATGAGAGACCAGAGATAGATCAGAGTGTATTTTTAAGACAAAGCATTGTTATCATATACTTCCTGTTTAGGTCAAAGTCACACTAGGGATGTTATGAGCGATATGTTCCAGTTTGGATTTTTTAATCAGGATTTTATCAAGATCCCAGCTTACATCTTCTGGACCAAACACAAATTCGAACACAATCTGTTTTCAAAGTCCATACATTTCCGAGTTCGCAATGTGATTCGCGGACCAAAACAATGTGTTTGTCAGCATACATACATTTTAAAAATGTGAATGAAAAATATGAGTATCCTTCAAAAATGTGCATGGACATGTTTTATTTGAAGGAAGAATGAATGCATACATTTCAAAGATTCACACAACTGATGCATACATTTTGGAAAAATAGGCAAAAAGCTTTCATACGAAAAAAAAGACCACAATCTGATATTAAGATGTGACGGAACAAATTTTGGGGTGGAATCTGGAGAACTTTGACAGACACTAATTTTGTTTGTATGCAATCCCTAATTCACACAATAAACTTCTTATCTTTTTGCCAACATGACCAAATTCCCCAATTAACTGCTTGCATAGGCAATCATAAAATGAAAGCAATCCCAAATATAGTTTGCAGCAATCGTCTTAATCACAGCATCGTTCCCCTTACCCCTCAAGCCGCAAATTGATCTTTCTATTTAGGGTGATTCATGCATCACATTTTCTCAATGTCAGCTGATCCAACATTCCCTAAAAGAATGCAAAAAGAGAAATTTGTTCTCAAAAGGATCAACAATGAAAATACATTGCATCCTAACATACCTTGGAACAATAGGCTCCTTCTTCAAGGGAAATCTACAGTGCATTACAAATACAAATCAACTGAGTAAACAAATATCTATAAAAAGGATTTTAAAAAAACCTCTAAAATGCTCCTGACGAGACCATCAATGTTCTGAGAGATTGTCGGGGCAGCCTCAGTGTTCCAACTCTAGTGTGCAGATCATCCCAACAAGTACTGTGACAAATGTTGAAATATCAATAATATTGAAATAGCAATCATGGAGTGAACTACCCACAGCGGAAGCTTCACTTGACAATTAATATTATCACCATGTTTGAAGCACAGCCCTGTGGATTTATCATTAGCAGCATTCTGGATACTGAGGAGGAAAGCAAGGAGATTCAGATCAAGACATAATCTGACTTAGGTAATGGAGGTTAGGAAATGGAAGTTAGGAGTAGGGGAACAGCCTGGTGCTCATCCCAAAATCAATCCGGCCATTTGAATGTTCCTGCCAACACTCAAAATCCCTCAAGGGCCCATAATTGACCTCTCAGTGGATGTAAATCCAGGGTGAGCAACCTGTCGCTCTGGGGCCACATGCAGCCCTCAGCCTAATTTTTCTAGCTTTCCAAATGTGATCAGTTCAGAGCTGTCTCTCCCCTAACAACCTGCTGCATGGTAAGGAGGGGGGAAGGAGTGTGAGCAAAGGAAAAAGGGGAACCCACCCAGTTTTGGCTCTGGCTTTGGTCCCACACAGCACCAACATGTGGCCCTCCCTGCAGTAAATGATGCCTCATCATTTACCACCTAAGATCATGGGGTTTGCAGTTCAACTGTATGATCCCTGGTGGCCAAAGACACTGGCTAAGGTGCAGAGGCTCACTGGGCATCTCCCAGTGCCAGCTCAGGACCTTTTGGTGCCTGATGTAGCGGCAAAATGCTCCTGCTGCAAACATTTTAAAAAATAATTGCTGCATCATTCAGGCCAATTCATGGTTTCATCTACTCTCCACCCCCATCCCCGCTGCTATCTATGGTGCTGCCTGAAACAGATCATGGCTGAATTCGAACAACACATTAAGCAATGGGGGGGGGGGGGGAACAATAATCAGTTGTGTTGCTTATTGTGTTGTGTGGAGGGTAACACACCACTCACAAACTACTGACGGTATGCTATTCCGCCCAAAGAAGCAACTGAGAGAAACAACTGGATTGCAAGTTGTTTAGCTCGAAGCCAGTTATTTAAAGTGTTGTGTGGAGGGGTGAGTGGGTTAAAACACAAGCCCATAGAGGCAGGCGGCAAGAGCGACCAAAGCTGCAGCTGCCACTCTGCTACAACTTGCAGAGGCTGCTGGGATAGAACTGGGAAGACTGAGGGAGGAGGGAGGGTGGGGAGAGGGGCAGGGGCTGTGTCAGTCAAATGCTGGGTTGACTATTAGACCACTCAACACCAGCCCCAACCACCCACAGTTGTGTAGGAATATGTTGTGTGGGGAGTACCCACAAAATAAGCAACTGTGAGTTGGCTACTCAACCCATCATTGACTAATGTGTTGTCCAAATTCAGCCCACTTCTCTCTGCTGCATGACAGGGCTGGTCCTGGCCTCTCCCCTCTTTGTTGAAGTATATTGCTCCTGTGTACCCTTCATATAAGATTAAGTGTTTTGGGGGTTGGCCTTGGATGAGGGTAGCAGGCAGTGAAGTGTTGGAGGCCTAGACAGAGTCAAGGTCAATGGCCTGCTTGAGATGGGCTCTTCCTGTCTTGATTCTCTCCACAACAATTCAACCAATGGGTGATAACATAGTCAAGCACCCCTACTTCAAATTCTTGCCTCATTTCTAGTGGCAATGCCAGTTGGGGAAAATGAAGGAACTAAACAACTGCCAAAGCTAGCATCCCCATATCTTGTTGTTCCTCTCATTTCTGTAAGTTTTAGGGATATAAAACATCTGATATCATCGTACTTCAAGTTTCTCATCCCAATCTCTGTTTGCTACTGCTTGCAGCGAAGGAGAGACTTCGAACTTGATGGCATCATTTCACACATTTATACAGCACTCTGTATTATTGAGGAGACAGGGGAATGAGACATCTAGCCCCTATTTTGGGTAGAAGCAGTGGTGTAGTAAAGCCAGGGTTCACAGGGATGCAGTTCCGGCACTTCTTTATCAGCAGGAATGCTAATATCATGTGCTACCTCCTTTCTCAGATCCCCCTGTTCCTTCTGAGCTCAGCTACAATTCTCAAAGGAGCTAGGGAAAAATGAATTTCCCCAGCAACAATGTATTGTTCCTGGTTGTAATGCAAAGCATTTTGGAGTTGCTTGGTCACGGACAGGCAATTCTGACTCAGAGACCTGTTAAGATGATACACTATGCCACAGTGGTTAAGCACTTCCAGCTAAACATTATGGTTTAGCGTTTCTTATGAACCATAACTTAGCATGTTGTGTGAACCATTCCCAATCATGGTGGCTACATAACCACATTTTAAACTTGCTTACTAATGTTTTGCAAAAGGGTTAGAGTCCCAACCATGGCTTACTGTGTTGTCTGAACAGGACCATTGAGTTTACAAGAGACCTATTCATGGTACAGATAAAAACTGCTAGAACTAGTATTTGGTCAACATAACTGCCTGAATTTTTAGACTCTCCTTTAGGGCGTGATGATGGGGACTGTCATCAACATACTTCAAAATTTACCACTGCACCACTGGGCAACGGCTGTGATGGTCTGCCATTACATCCCGTTCTGGTTCAGGGAGGCCTCATAGGCAAGGGGTGGGCAAAAGGTATTGGGAGAAAATGACTTTAAAATGACAGCAGGACATACAGAGTTATAACCGCACTGTTATTCCCAAACACTTATTTCCTCTCCATAAACTATGCTAGCATTGTTGGAGCAGTGAAATTTTCGCTGCTTTGTCAGCTCAGAAGGCAGCTTGTTGAATGCACTGTTTCATTCCACAGGACATCCTTCAGCTCCTTACTGAATCTACAATGCTTGGCTCAGCACTTTAAATTACCCTGCAAAGCAATTACTGAGGGTTCCCCCCCCCCGCCCCCTTGCTGAGCATAGTTTTGGAAGGTAAGACATTTCACTATAATCAGGGGTTTGGGTGACAAGTGCCTTTGTAAAATGTTTTCCATTCTTTTGCAACTTGTACATTTTGGGCTTATCTTATGCTGCCATGGCAGGTAATCGGCAATACATTTTATTCACCATGAAAAACAATAACAATGGTTACTTTTCACCTGGCATATTAATTCCAACTGGAAACAAACATGTTCTCCTAGCATATGATTCTCAAGAACAGCTGCCCCATTAAATAAATCCATGTTATTGATAAGTGTTGTATTTATTGTTGCTTTAAACTGATTCAAGCATATACACTACAGAATGAACAGGCTGGTTGTCACTGCCACACTTGCCTTCTAGACAAAACAAGTTTGTATTTAAATACACAATAAATCTCCCTCTCCCCATATGCCAAGTACCGTTAAGGTTCTTGCCTCGATTATGAAGTCTTCAGTAACAATTGCAGAGCTTGTCTCCTTCTGCCATGGGCTCCGTGAGTGGTCTTAAGTATGATACTCTTTCAATATAATGGGGATGATAATAACACTGACTTATTTTCTCTTCAGGAATAGACCAAGATAATGTACATCAAGTGCTCTGAACACTCCAACATGCTAAATGTTAAGTAGCAGTTGTGATCTAAATGCGACAATTTAGTATATTTCCCGCTTCCATCCAGAATATTATATATTGTATGGGTTAGAGCCATCACACGGTGAACATGTTAATCCATGCAACTGAAGAACATTGTTAGTAATATCAGATGGAAACCTCACTATATGATGAGTTGTTCTTGTGGTAATAACTTGGCCTCAGTTGTCTACGCTCTGGTAGCCTCCAAATTGGATTACTGCAATGCACACTATGTGGGGCTGCCTTTGAAGACAGTTCAGAAGCTGCAGCTTGTGCAAAATGCAGCGGCCAGATTGATAACAGGAACCAGAAGGTTCGAGCATATAAGACCTACTCTGGCCCACTTGCATTGGCTGCCTGTATGTTTCCGAGCCCGATTCAAGGTGCTGGTTTTAACCTATAAAGCCTTACACGGCTTGGGACCACAATACCTGATGGAACGCCTCTCCCGATATGAACCTACCCATACATTATGATCCACATCTAAGGTCCTCCTCCAGTTGCCTACTCCGAGGGAAGCATGGAGGGTGGCAACAAGGGAGAGGGCCTTTTCAGTGGTAGCCTCCCAATTATGGAATGATCTCCCCAACAAGGCTCGCCTGACACCAACATTGTTATCTTTTCGGCGCCAGGTTAAGACCTTCCTCTTCTGTCAGGCATTTAACAGCGTATGTTGAGGGTTTTGTTGTTGTTGCTGCGGTTTGACACAGAATAGTTGTTTTAAATGATATTGTATTTATAACTTGTTTTTAGGATTTTTATGGTTTTAAATTTTGTATATTGGTTTTTTAATGCTCAATGTTTTTAATTTTTGTAAAGCACCCAGAGAGCTTCAGCTATGGGGCGGTATATAAATGGAATAAATAATAACAATAATAATAATAATAATAATAATAATGACATTTGCTATGGCAAATATAATATCTTAGATCAGCTTGTGTAGCTTTTCTCAGGATTCCTGTTTAGAACATCAGTATAACGAAATGGATTTCTCATTCAAAAGTGGACAGACTTCAAGGTGTGAGGTCTACTTTGGGTTTTGTTCTGGGGTTTTTTGTGCATTTTTGTTGTTATTGTTGCTTTACTAAAACCCTGAGATCCACCCAACAAGAACCTGATGCAAAAGACATACTTAGAAATAAAATATTCCGAGCTCAGGATTTTGTTTTCAGTACTAGAAAACAGTCCTTCCACACAAAAATCCACTCCTGCTTTCCCCAAATTTCTCCATTTCAGCAGTATAATGGAGAGAAGGTCTTTCTCTTGTTGCTATTGTTTAACAATTGGGAGCCAGAGATCCTCGTGGATGTACTGCAAGTCACTGGTAGATCCAATGTACTTTCTGCCCACCCCTGAACTACCTCATTTCAAAGGCACATGTCAGGTGGCAAAATAAACAAGCCAAGCAACAAAATAAAGGGCTCCATCACACTAGGGTGACCAGATAAAATCCAGGTCAAGGCTCATGTAACTTTAACAGTTGTAGAGAAAAGGGAATTTCAGCCCGTGTCATTTGTATGCAATTAGTTCCTGGTGATATTCCCTCTTCAGGCACTATACTAGAGTGACCATATACAAAAGAAGGCAGGCCCCCTGCAACTTTAACAGTTGTGATGAAGAGGGAATTTCACCAGGAACTAATTGCATACAAATGACACTGGCTGAAATTCCCTTTTCTCTACAACTGTTAAAGTTACATGAGCCCTGACCTGGATTTTATCTGGTCACCCTACATCACACCAGTGCATTACCGCACACTCGCCCTGCCTTGTATGTGTATTTGCAGCGAGGTACTTGCATGACGTCGTCTCTGTCCTGCTCTCATCACGACCCTTCCCCCCCTTGTTGCGATTTATTTTGGCTCGGACAAAGTCAGGAATATTTCCCCCCTCTCGCTTTTTCCTTTGTTGGAGATGTGTTTGTTGCTGAGGAAAGGGGAGGGCAGGGCGTTTCTCCTCCTCCAGCACATGGGATTCCCTCTCCCGGTGTGCTCCTTCCACCCATCGTCTTTCCTTCCTACTTACCGAGTCAACCCCTCCCCATTCTGCCCCCTCGAGAGTAACCCCTTGCAATGATTAGACCCTGGTCTGCAAGCGGTTTCTGAGGCTTTCAAAGGGAAATTATGAACTTTACTTTGTGCACTGAAAAAAGTGTGTGCATGTGTGTGTAGCCCAGCTTCTCGTGAATAGGGCAGGGATACTAAAGGGTATTGAGGTATGTCCAGTCTATACATTCTAACACGAATATTCATGCTGATAATATAAAATATGTGTGCGTATTTGGTGGTGGGAGGGACAGCATTTGGTCTTGGAAGAAGCATCCTCCCATGCAACGGAGGGGGAGGTTTTCTCCCATGGCAATCCGGCACGCTTTTCAATGCCTCCCTGTTGTTAAGGGATGGCCCAATGAGGATTCCATGCTCCTTTCTCTCTCTCTTCCTGTAAAACTAGGATATAACAGTGCACTGCCAGGCATTGACTCCCTCGCCTCTTGGTTGGGCTCAGGTAAAGGGGAAGGTCTATGTCAGAGAGGAAGGAGGGAGAGGCCCTGAAGTCCTTCAGACACACACCCCAGTTTTATGAGACCAGTAGTGGGGAAGCAAGGACTAGAACGAACTGGACGGGTGGCAGCTCCATGCCCAGGCTTGTTCGTTCAAACCGGATTGCAAAATATGCATCTCAGCCTTTCCTGCGCCAGCAAGGAGGAGACTGGCTGATCTCCTCCTCCTCTCCCTCCGCCACCACCAACACTACCATATCCGCAGCTTTGTTGGGGGTGTTACAGATTGCTGGAATGACCATCATTCATCCAACAGGAACCAATGAAGTGGAGGGGGAAGGAGAAGGGGTGGGGTGAGGTGAGGTAAGTGCAATAATGGGAGAGCCAAAAAGTGAAAAGAGAGGCCCCATTATAGCTCTGATTGCAAAAAGGAAATGGAGATCAAAATTGCGGGTGCATACCAATAAAAAGAAAGTAGGTGTGATGGAGCTCAAAGCCAGACAAACCACTCCCCTGCCCCCCAGCAAAATGGAATAAAATCCCATGGCATTAAAAAAAAGCTTCCCAACTTCTGCTGATTGAATCCTAAGTCATGAAAGCCAGAACAACGGGTGGCATTTATATCACTGCCCAAAAGTATTCCAAGTTGGCTTTCAATGGATCTCCATTGGGAGGAGTTGCATAATTGGATTGCAGCCCTTGATTAATCAATGTAAACTGAAAGCATTTGTTTAATTTTGGTATTTATGTAGCTTGCATAATGGAATATCCTAAGCTGCAGGACATGCAAAATGTTGCACAATACCCCAAGTGCTCAACAGGAATGCTCTAGTTCAGGACTTGAGCCAACTAGGAACAAGGAGCCTTGTGGTGCTGTTTGGGATTCATGGAGGACACATTTGTTCTTTCCCACTGTACACAGTGTTAAAGGGTTCCAATTCGGAATGGGATGCCAGTCCTGAATCTGATTGCTTTATTGCTATATAGAGGAAGGATAGTAGCATGGAGAGGGGAGGGTTTTCTTTTTCACCACGTCATATGCATTCCCCATACCCCAGGGGTGCAAAAGGTGTAGGCTGCAGGTAACCCCCAAGGTCTGTCAGGTGAACTGTCAGATCTGAAGAAGGGGGAAATGCTTTATGAATGGGCTCCATAATATCTGCTATAGAAGACTCATTGCTAGAGTGTCACCAGAGTATCCTAGGAAGAATTGCTTGAAGGCTCCATATATTTTTTAAAAAAATAGTATGTGAAATTCTAGCAGGGAAATGCATTCAACGCTTTTTCTACTAATTCCGAACCAACACATGAAATTGGAAGTGATTTTTTTTGTGAACCATTGCCTTAGTCCCGATGATTTGAGCCATATCTATTTGCACAAAAGATTACTTACATGAGTGCCCTACTTCCTTGGGGATGGCCATCGTGGGGAAATCTGGCCCTTTTGGGAACTTTCTCAAGTTCTCTCCCTCCTGTAAAATCACTATTTATGCAAATTACAGTTGCAATTTGCATAGTTTATGCAAGCTTGGGCCATAATATCCTTAATTTCCATGATTTTGCATCCACTATTTGTGCAAATTAAACATATAATGGTCACAATTTGTGGAAATTAAGCAAATTGTGGCTGAAATGCATGTAAATTATGCAAATTGCAGTGCAATTTGCATAAATTGTGATTTTACCAGAAACCCCCCTTCCCCCCCTAAAAAATCAGCAAACTGGGTCAACTCGATACAGAGTCCAGGGGGCCAAACTGCCGAAAGCTCGGCAAACTTCATCCCCATGGCTGGATTCCTCCAACAACCCTACTTGATCATCACAATCATATTCTTTTTTTACAGTTTTATTTGATAAGGAATTACAAATCATGGTGCTTCCTCAGTTAGAAATCCTTGGAAACAATAACATCATTTTTTGCAAGTACAGAATAGTGTCATCAGATTCCCCCATTCTAAGAATAGCTCCACAAGTTGTGTATGTCTTGAATTGATCATTGACTATGCCTGTTACTTTATCAACATCAGAAATATTTATTTGGATGGAAGCGTGGTCTTTAGCAGCAATGATCGGTTGCTGGCAGAGCATTTTTGAAGCAAGTAGAGGTCCACACATTCACCAGCATCATTCTGCAAGTTGTTTGTCTAGATCACTTGCGAGAAATGATGTGCAACAAAGAAATCCTCCTCACACACGCGAGTCCAGGCTGGAAAGGAAAGGTTATGTCAGTCAAAAGTGATGACATAGAGCAAAGCAGAAGGGAGGGGAGAAGTCAAAAGAACCACGCAGAAGAATTGCACAGCGTGAGCAAGTTGAAGGCAAATGTTGTGGCATCATCCCAAATGGATTATGGAAGGTGGGGCCAGGAAGTAGGCACTGCCTCGGTTCCAAGGGCGGAGAGAAGGAGGGAAGGAAGAGGAGGACCATTAGCGGTGCCCATTTTACGTCCCCTCAGCCGCAATCTATTTAATCACATGCTAATGTAAGCAAACCAGAACTTCTATTTCAGTACATTTCATTAACTGGTTCCTAAATCTCATTTGTTTGATAACCACCCTTGCTGTTATGAACATTGCTTACAATGCTCAGGTCTGGTCCATACATTGATGGACCTAGTTCTCTCCTATATACATGTGGTGCAGAAGAAGGCTCTGTGCCCCTGCCTGTTCAATCTGCTGCCCAGGTACTAAGTACTGTTGGGCAACATCAGTGCCCCTGCTATATTTGGTACCCTTTAAACCAGAATTGGACTGGACTGCCATCCAACCAGAGGACCCCTAGAGGTTGGTCCTTTGGCAGCACTTCAAACACATGTCTGTAAAAGAGGACACATGGCCACCCTCATTTTGGTAGACTGTCACCATTAGGGATGTCAGAGAAACCCACAACTGATTCAAATGAGTTCAGATTTCTATGAATCCAACCTGTGGATTCTGCAGTGAACCAGCTTTTACTGAAACACATGGGTTCCATGGACTTGTGGACCAGTTTTCACTGAGGAGAGGAGGGATTTGTGCAAGTGTGTATTAGCACAAACAGAACAAAATTCAGATTAAAAAAAAAAAAAACCTAATTCTATCAATTGGAACAAAATATGCCTGTAAATCTGCAACCCCCCTCCCCCCCCCAGGGAACAGGTTTAACAAAATCCATCCATCCCTGGTCACCTTCTCCCTGTTCCCAAGATAGGAGAAACTTCTTGGTGAGGCGTATATGCTACTGTTGTTCTCAAAGGCCAAAGACTCAGATTCTGCCTTTCTTTCTTTGTGACTCCCTCTTAGTCCTTATAGCACCCAACTGAATGGCCAATCATATGAGGAAAGGTTCTAGCAGCAACTCCATCAGAAATTTTCAGAATAATATGTGCAACATAGGTAGGGAAAGGGAGGCAAGACAGATTGAATAGATCAATTAAAAAAAAATGATAATAATACAATCTTGCCATAATTTTAGTAAGCTGGGGGGCTAGAGGAACTAGATCCTCACAGAACGTACATGAGGGAAAGCCATCTTGAATTCCAGAAGAGCTGCCAGCTTTCCAAGGAAAGTGTTTCCATTCTGAATCTTGCATCCTTAGCACAAAGAAGGGGAAGGGGAGGAGATTTGGCAAACCAATTAGCTCTTAAGAGGTAGGGATAAAATGGAAGCAGATTTTCCTGTTGTCTGAGTGATTACCTCTCTTGAGTGGCATTTATGTAAACAGGACCAAGTAAGCAAGCTATGGATGTCAGAATGGATCCCCTAACATCTTGACAGTAGCCCTTGATATGCAGGAAGAAAGGAAGTGTGATTTTTTTCCCTATCTCTCTGGAACTTAGGGCAGAGTGAATCCAAAGAAAGACAGGTTGCTTACCTGTAACCATAGTTTCTCGAGTGGTCATCTGTGCATTTTCACAAATGGGCTAGCAGACAAAGTCGCCTCTTGGTGATTTCTCATGAATGGGAGATGCATGCCTCGGTGCTGAAGGATCTATTGGAACATTGGGGCAGCCCCTCCATAGACCTCTTTGCAACATCACACAACAAGGTCTGTGCAGAGTACTGCAGTTGGGCAGGAAAGGGTCAGAATTCCCTGGGAGATGCCATTCTCCTCACATGGTCAGGAACTCTATTCTACATCTTTCCTCCTTTCCCATTGTTAACCAGGACAATAGCCAAAATATCAATGGACAGTTCAGATTGCATTTTACTGACCCCATGGTGGCCAAGGCAAACCTGGTTTGTCCCCCTCTTGCGAATGTCTCAAGGGACATATATAAAGCTCCCTTTAATTCTGAATCTGTTAACTCAGCAAGAGGGCAGGGTTCAACATTCCGACCTGAGAATGTTGAGAGTAACACCATAGAGAATTGTGCTATGGATATAACTTAGTTACCGTCACCATTGCAAACGGTACTGGAAGCATTCCTTAAGCCCTCCACTGGGATATCGTATCAAAGAGAATTTCTTTCTTTTGCTCATGCATAGTGTGCTTCACTACAAGAGTTGTATTAGTGCATGCGTACAACACCCAGGCACAGCATTTTTGTATGTGTGCAGACATCCAGATAAACACTGTATGCCAAACAAAAGCCCTTCACTGGCATTTCCCCCTGCAATGCAGTTCTCGAAAGCATTAATCAGCTACTCCTTTAACAAATGACACCTGATACAGTCACTTCTTGCCTCATTATCACACTAGATTGGACCCTGCTTGGACCCACTGAGTTAGCTTATCACATTTTTTTTCTCCAGACAGAGATGCAAGACTCCAGCAAAAAAAAAAAAAAACCCACCACACCCTGTTTTTCAAAATAGTTTTGTTTCTGGAAAAGGCCAAGTCTAAAACCAAAACAAAAAAATTAAGTAAGCAGGAAAGATGGAGATGCAGCCTAATCTTGTGTTTTTAAATACCTTTTTATTAGTTTTCTCTAGAGGTCATATAAGACACTAAATTATATTGATAGATTTACCTTGGAATTTTACAGATATCTCCAAGACTGGCATCATCTAGGGCCTAGTTCTTATGTCATAATCCTGTGTCAGACTTCAGATGGAGGTTCGCATAATTGAATGCTCCTCTACAGAGAAACAATCCTACTTATAGAAGACTGGATGTCAGGAAGAAAGTCTCTAATATTAACATGCTAGTCCTTTCTACGTGCAGGGATTTAAATGTTTTATTTAATTTTAATATGGGGCAGAGTTCAGGCATGGGAACCCCCACCTATGGTTTAAAATGGTACAACCCAGATGTGGATTGACCATTTTAGTGAGAACTAGGGCAATGTGTCGCACATGTGGAACTGATAAAGGAAATACATTTTTGCTCTGCCTTGAACTATGGTGGATATTTGTGCCAGTTTAAATTTTCTGGTTACTTCTTCTCCTTCGCTTTTAATAAATTCCCTTATCAAAGCTGAAAGTATTTGCACATCTTGTAGAATTCTTCAGCACCAAATCTATCCCTGAGGTATTTCTGAATTAATTTTAATAGATTTTTGTGCTAGAGAAATCATTCTACATTTCAGCGGAGAGCATCAAATGACAACGCCGCATACAGATATATTTTTTTAATATTCTCTCCAGGTACATCCCTGTCATTACTGTGACTCCTTGCTCTACATGAGTTCCTGCTGGGGAAAAGGTGTTGCTATAGCTTCAGGCTAATAGTAACTGCCAAGCTTGATTTTATGCCTTTCCATTTGCATCCATCCCAGAGTAACCTCTTTCCCTCTCTCTCCTCAGTTATATCTTTGGGGGCCACTAATCACTACCACTCATCAACAGCAAAATATATTTCTTAGCAAGACAAAGTTAAAACGTAGCAAGTTGGGAAATCCAGAGGCAAATATTATGCTGGTATTTCAACTGATAGCTAAGGATGGACAAAAGGCACAGTGAGAGATTGAGTACGTTCCAAAATGCTTCCCTCTCCCTTCCCTTTCAAGACTTCCTAAATATATTTCAGGTTTGGGGCAAATTTTAAAGGATTTTTAGTGTGATAATATTTATAAATGACTATATTTGTTCAAATCAATATGTAATATTCAATCCCAGAATAGTCCCTTTCCCACGTCCCTGCCTTATGATCTCATAGTCTTCAAACTCCCTTGTTTATTTAACAAAACACATGTCACCTTGGCCCTAGACCCTGAATGGTTTTTCCCCACACCTTCTTTTAGTCCTTGGTGCCTTCTTTCCTCATCTCCATCCTTCTAACCCAATTTCCTTAAACCTTCCTAATCCATCCTGTTTTGAATGTTCACTGCCAGGAAGTGTGGTTTAAAACCACACTTCCTGGCAGTGGTTTTAAACTTTTCTTGTGACCCTATAGAAGATTTCTGGCAAGAGCATTTCTTCTCCCCCCCACCCCGAGAATTAAAGATGATGCGATAAACCATCATTGCTCGAGGTGTGCACACTAAGACCCAGTCTGAGGCCAGATCTACACCAAACAGGATATAACATTTTGAAAGCAATTTGAAAATGGTATCTGGAATGTTTCCTTGGCCCAAACAGTTGTCAATCCTGTTGTAAACTGATATAAAGCAGTAGTGTAGATCCTGCCTTAATCACCATTTGACCCAAATAGAACACCCAAGGTGATGTAACATTAAAACTTAAGAACATTTTTTTAAAAAATGAACATCTCAACATCAGAATTAAGAGCAAGAAAAAAACTTAAGTGCAGAATGTGAAGCTCATACATTTTAAATACTAAGAAACCATGTGAATGAAAAGGGTTTAACAGCCTGCCTAAAACTGAAGAAGGGGGCTGTTTTAGGGCCAAAATAGACACTAGTTTATGTAACTGTAGCTATGTCTCTCTCTCTCCCCCCCCCCCGATTTTTATTCTGAATTAGGCACAGGAGGACTGATCCAGATTGAGAACCCAGTGTTGGAAGTGTAGGAGGGCTTTAACCCTCCCCCCATTATGGTCTGATCCCGATCAGATACACACACAAACACACAATGGCTGAATTCGGACGACACAAAAAGCAATGGGGGGGGAACAATCGTCAGTTGTATTGACTATTGTGTCATCCGAATGCTGCCATAGTCAACTCAGTGCTGATCCTAATCCACACCACAGTTGATTATTTATTACCATGTTGTGTGGGGAGTACCCCCTAGATGAACAACTGTAAAGTTGATTATTACCCTACTATTGACTATTGTGTCGTCCGAATTCAGCCAATGTCTATTTGATTTACTTAAAACTTATTTGCAACAATAAATAATTATATAGCATGTTGGATATAAAAAAATATGCTTTGTCCAACCATTGCTTAAAAGTTACTGTATCATTAAAGAAATATCTAAGTTAACTTATTTAATAGACACTAGCAGCGAATTTCCCTTATACTAAGTCTTCCAAAGTAAGCACTCACTTAGCCTGCATTCTAGTAAGGCCTATCTGGTAAAGATTCAGCACAGAAGAGGTCTTTTTATTCAAGCACCCTGAAGACACAACTTTCTGAGATTAGTAGTTTACAACTGACAAATCTTGGTGTCTAGGGCTGCTACCGAAATCTTCCTCCACCTGCAAATCTTCTAAGCTTCTGCCTTCTATGATTTCAGTTTTCCTTTCCTTCTTCTGTCTTCTCTTTCCCTGGACAGCTGCTGCTTGCTTCAGCCACACTGTTGCCTCCTCTGACCGCTCTGGTAAAGTTTCAGCAAAGAATACATCTTTAAATTGAAGCTCCCTGAAGAAGCTTCAGCTCCTCCCTCTCCCACAGGCTCTTCTCAGTACCCACCGTTTTATATCTTCCAGCTAGAACTGGTCATCACACGTTACATTTTAAAGGACTGGTATTCAATTTCCCTGTAAATAAGGGCCAATAAATAAGTGAGGCAGAATGCTCCTGCATAATAATAATAATAATAATAATAATAATAATAATATACAGCATTGACATAAAACACCAAAAACAAGCAAAGCACAGAATCAATCACCTCCTGTACATGGATGACATCAAAATCTATGCTTCAACACAGATAAAAGGCCTCCAGCAAATCATTGAAGAACTGACGACAGACATGAAAATGGAATTTGGGATAGGAAAATGCAAGATGCTACACATAGAAAGAGGAAAATGGAAAGAAGAAGCAACATCAGAAACACTAAATAACAAAATATTAGATAACATGGAAGAAAATGAAACATACAAATACCTAGGATTCCAACAAAACACAAAAATCAACCACTCCACAGTAAAAGCTCAACTGAGAATGCAATTTAAAACTCGCCTATCACAAATCCTAAAATCTAAACTCAACTCGAAAAACATTTTCAAAGCCATGAACACCTAACGCAATACCCATCCTCACATGCTCATTTGGAATCATACACTGGTCACACACTGAACTGGAAGAAATAAACAGACTCAATCACACCAAACTCACAAAACACCGCATGCTCCATCCCAACTCATGCATTGAAAGAACAATAATCAGCAGGAAAGAAGGAGAAAGAGGTCTGCTAGACATTAACACAATGCATGCTAAACAGATAAAACCACTCAGAGAATTCTTCCACACCAAAAACACCCCCATTCATAAAGCCATAGCAAAAGCAGATTAAAAACTACACCCCAGTCAACCTAGCACTATAAAATGAAGATCAAACACAACCACTCACACTCGCAGAGAAAAAAAAAAATGGGCACAAAAAGCACTCCATGGGAAGCACTACAACGTAATACAGAACCCACAAATAAACAAAGAACAATCGTACGAATGGCTCAGGAAGGATGAGCTATTTCCAGAAACAGAAGGATTCCTAATAGCTATACAGGATCAAGTTATAGCAACCAAGAACTACCAAAAATACATCATAAAAGATAACAGTGTAACAACAGACCTATGCAGGAAATGCCATCAACTCCAAGAAACAATAGACCATATAACAGGAGGATGTAAATTCTGGCAGGAATGGACTATTCGGACAGACACAATACAGCTGCAAAAATAATTCACCAACAACTGGCCATCAAATTCAACCTTATCAAACAACCTACACCATACTATACATATTCACCCGAAACAATCTTGGAAAATGCAGAATATAAAATATACTGGGACAGAACAATTCATACGGACAAGACAATACCTTACAACTGGCCAGACAATGTTCATACGTAAAAAACAAAAACATATATACCTCATCAACTTAGCAATACCAAATGACAAAAATGTTGTTGAAAAGGAAGAAGAAAAGAGAGATAAATATGGCCATGGAAGTCAAAGAAATATGGCAACAGGAAAGGGTCACACTTATTCCATTAGTCACCTCAGTTACTGGCATCACATCAGTAAAACATACAGAAAACCTCCAGAAACTGGGCCTACCAGAATACACCAACACCAACATCCAGAAAGAAGTCATAATTAAAACATGCTCAATCGTCAGGAAATTCCTGAATTAATAAAAGACAGCATGACTTGGCAAAGCCTGTTATGTCCATCTAGAAAAGCCGCCATGAGCGAGACAGAGATAATAATAATAATAATAATAATAATAATAATAATAATAATAATTTTATTTCTTACCCGCCTCTCCCTTTGGATCGAGGTGGGGAACAACATTTGTACAATAACAACATTAATTAATTAATTAAAAGAGCATATAAAACAATCAACACATTTTAAAATTCTTGATTTAAAGTTCATCTGGGTAGGCCTGCAGGAAGAGGCTAGTTTTTATAGCTGCCTTAAACTCAGAGAGAGTGTTAAATTGATGAATCTCCTCCGGCAGGCCATTCCAGAGTCTGGGGGCGGCAGAAGAGAATGTCCTCTGGGTAACAGTTGTCAGCCTAGTTTTGACTGACTGAAGTAAGTTCTCCCCAGAGGACCTGAGTGTGCTGGGAGGATTGTATGGGAGAAGGACCTATCAATGCCAAGCGTTGCCCCAGCCTTTAAATACAATGCACAGAATAAAAGCAGTGTACTCCTAATATCATAATGGCATAACTGTAAACTTCTTAAGGCCATAGGCACCTCCTTTTACGTAGCAACTATATCCACTCTGCTGTTTCTTGGCAAGCTGTCAACTGTAGGCTGCACATACTTTGTATCTTTAACCTTTAATCTTATACAGTTGCCTATTTGTATATGAACTTATTCTAAGTCCCAGAAACATTCATGGTTTCACCTTTTATATAACATCCTGGCATGTTTTAACTCAGTATCTACTGATTTTCAACATATCTGTTCTTCACTTTTTGCCTTGCTGTCCCCAACATCTCTAAGAAACACACAGAACACCAATATATACAAATTGACCCAGTCAATGCACTGTGACCCTAATATCTCATAAAGACTTGCTATAGATTTGTCTGCTGTACAATTTAGCAGGGGAAATAGTTTGCAGTGCTCTGTAAAGGGATGGTGAATGCCTATTTAACACAACTGCTATGTCTTTAATAAAACCCATTCAAAGAACTTAAATAGCACAACATCTTTTAAAAAAGTGCACAGTTTTTAGCAGCACCAAAATGAATCAGGTCAAGAAGTTTATGGTTGACATATAATGTTAGAAGTCACAAGGGAAGATCATTTTTTTTTCTCCAGGCTGATTAATGATGCCAAACGAAATGAGCTAAGTGTGAAATAAATTTCACATAATAGAAAACAAATTAACACATTGACAAAATTTAAAGTGGCAGATGTGTTTGATATTGTAAAATATAAAACCATCTGAATGTCATCTATGTCATACAAATGATGAAATGTTTACTTAGGTTAAAAGCATAAGAATATATTTGACACAACATACATTAAAAAAAGTTTACTACTTGTGAGTACTACTCACTTTATCTGAGTACTACTCACTACCCATTACTACTTGCAAGATTACTACTTGTGAGTAATTTTAAAAATTCTCAAGAGAAGTATATAACAACTGAAATCAAATGAAATATATTGGTAGTTATCAGATTGCTTGAGCTTGATACTTAAAAGCTGCTTATGATAAATCTACAAATATGGAACATTCTAAAATTTCATAATATTTATGAGGCTGATGATGTTTATATTTCTTCTGATTAATAAACTCTTGAAAATCAATCAGTAATTTTTGAAGTTTTTGTATGTGTCAGGCTGCAAAAAAATACATTTATTATGTGATTAAATCAATTATTATCTTACCTTTGGGTTATTTAATCTTATTTGATGTTTGTTTGCTTTGTTTGTTATTGAAATGTATGCTTGATGATAAATGGGATGTTTATTTTTAAAGTAACCAAAAGTGCTTTTTTCTCTTGTTAAAATAACCAAGATACTTTGGGCACAATCCTCTCCTGAAGAACCACCAGCTGAGGAGCTATGGTATTCATCATGAGCCCCAACATGCTGACAGAGCACCAGATATGCTGCTGCCATGAAAGATATACCAGCACAATTCCACACTGGCCCTTTATGAGGCAGCCATAGAGCCTATCCACATTGCCCTTAAAATGACTTATATCCTGTTTAAAAACATGTTTTTTTAAGTCGTTCCATTACGTGGTAGGACACACTGAGCAGTACTTACGTTTCATAGTGACTGCTTCCTCCATCCTCAAAGTGTTCACTGGTGTATTACAGGGTTAATTCCTTGACTCTTCTTCTTTAGTTTTTGTTTTTCAGGCTGCTTGAGTTACGGAGACAGAAGTGGGTGGGTCAAGCAGCCTGCAAAACAAAAACTAAAGAAGAAGAGTCAAGGAATTAACCCTGTAATACACCAGTGAACACTTTGAGGATGGAGGAAGCAGTCACTATAAAACGTAAGTACAGCTCAGTGTATCCTACCACGTAATGAAACGACTTAAAAAAACACATTTTTAAACAGAATATAAGTCATTTAAAGGGCAATGTGGATAGGCTCATATTCTGCTTCCACCTCCACCCCAGAAATGCCCTTTTCATGACCTAGTGGTGTTCTCAGAGCATCCAAGCCATAACTTGAAGCAACTGTACAGTGTTGTTGCTGCTACAGTTGTTTTATACGAAGTTGTCAATTGTTTCTCTCCCTTTTCGTCTTGTCATTGTTGTTGTTGTTTATTGCATTTGTAGTCCGCCCCATAGCCAAAGCTCTCTGAGTAGTTTACAAAGACTTAAAACCATTAACAATACAGTATACAAAGTTTTTTTAAAAAATATATATCTAAAAACACAGACAGTACACCCTGAGACAACATATATCTAAAAACAACTTTAAGTGATCAGCTATAACCATCAGACAAATCCAGTACCTGATTAAAATTCATCCTATACTGCCAAATGCCTGAGAAAAGAGAACGGTCTTAACTTGGTGCTGAAAAGATAACGATGATGGCACCAGACAGGCCATGTCAGTGAGATGATTCCATAATTGGGGGGCCACCACTGTAAAGGCTGCCTTCCAAGCTTCCCTTTGAGGAGGCACCCAGGGGAAGACCTTAGATACTGATTGTGTAGTGTATCGGCTGAGTGTAGTTTACTGCCAAACAAAACAAAAGGAAAAGAGAGAGAAGCTGTTAGCAACATCACATTGAAGAGCAAGACAAAAATTCTAAAAGGAGGGGGAAGTGAGGCTGAGAGACTGTGGTTTGCTAATGATTTCATGGCTAATGTGGGATTGGAACCAGGGACTTCTGAGTTTGCACTCATTGGGCCTGTTCAGACAACACACTAAGCTATGGTTAGGCCGCTAACCCTTTTTGCAGCAAGTGGTTAGTGAGTGTGTTTAAACCGTTGTTATATAGCCACCATGGTTAGGAATGGTTCACATGACATACTAGGCCATAATGTTTAGCTCAAAATGCTTAACCACAGTGGCTTAGTGTGTTATCTGAACAGGGTCTTAGTCTACTCCAATGCTTATATGTTGGTTCCCATGATGACAAAGACATTTTGCATCCCTTTCCCTTAACATCTGCCAACAGCAGATTTTAATCACGCTCCTATTTGGCTCTGGACTTTAGGAGCCACCTATTTCTTCAGATGAATAGGGCAGGTGGTATCCTCAGGTTTGCAAATAAATATTTGCCATCTTCTCCACCCCAACCTCTTCCTCGTGTGTTTAACAAATGAGAGACAGAGAGACACTTTCCCAGCATGCCTCACTGTTTTGGGGAAAACTGTACATTTGTTTGATTTGTTCGATGGATCGACTCTCTCCTACCTAAATTGGATCCCTACCATGCAGAGTTTGTATGATGATACTTTGTTGGAACCTCTGTAACAATAAGCCAGAGGGGTGTAGTGCTAACCATGCATCCAAAGTCAGATCAAGTCCCCACTGACTTTAATATTTCACCAGTGCTTACGCCCTGCAGGGCCACTGAAGTCCATCTGAGGAGCATATGTAATCTCATATACACATATCCTTAGCTGGAGAATACCAATTAACTGCTTGGTGAATGGAGAAATAAGAAGGCTGAATCTTGTCCCACAGCAAACAGCTGATCAGGACTACTTCAGGTTATTATAGAGGGCTATGCATATGCTGCTCCAGCTTCTGTGCACTGGCTCTATGCCAGTTGGTTGTAGGAACAGAGATTGGCTAGATTTCATTTTCTATTAAATGACAACTATGATCTCTCTGATTGATGGATTGCTGAAATGTCAGTGAAATCTAGTATGGTGGCATCTGACACATTTTCAGTTGTTGGCACTTTTTTGCTCTGAAGCATTGAAAGTGGAAACAGGAACAGCCTAATAATATGCCGTGAAAGGAATTAATCCTGACTAGCCACGAATGCCTGCGGAAAATGTGGAACTGGCCAATTTTTTTTTTTTAAAAAAAACAAAACCTGTCAAAATATTACATTGTCTTATTTATGCTGCTAAAACATCATAAATGAAGAACATGTAAATTACAGAAAGGCATGCTAATTTAAAACAGTGTAATGAACACTTCAGAAAAATAACAGTTTTTCAGAGGGGTAGCCGTGTTAGTCTGTTGCAGCAAAAAAAAAAAAAACACATTGTGGCACATTAAAGACTAGCACATTTATTATGGCAAAAATATTTCTGGATTACAGTCCATTTCACCAGATGCATGACATGTTATGCTGAGTTACAGGTATATAGGGCCTGTTCAGACAATATGCTAAACCAAGGTTAGCCACTAACCCTTTTGCAGCAAGTGGTTAGTGAGCGTGTTTAAACTTTGGTTATGTAGCCACTAAGGTTAGGAATGGTCCACATGACACACTAAGCCATAATGTTTAGCTCAAAATGTTTAACCAGTGTGGCTTAGTGTGTTGTCTGAACAGGATCTTACACACAGACATGATTAGGCGGGGTGAGAAGAGAGAGAAGTTATAAAATGTAATCTAGAAAGTGTTGGTGAACTCCCTTGTGTCCTCTTCACGCTCTCCTCAAAGGACTCTTGCAAGTTGTTCAGCCCAGGTGTGCATGTGGGGTGAGCCACCAGGCGGTCCATGGGTCCCCTTGAGAGCTCGCGTCTTTTTGTTTTTGTCCATGAACTATCATTTGAGCTAAATTGTGGCTGGGAATATTTACAGAGATTGGGATTTGCACAAAATTGTGACCATAAATAATTCAATGTGCGTAAAAATGCAGGCGTAAAGGACCACTTGCGGCTGCAACTTTGCTCCAGTTTCAGTATTTACAGCCACAGTTTTGCACAAATAGCATTTTCTGTAAATGTTTCCAGGCACAAATTTCATTGAATTCCAATCTGCGCAAATTGGGATTTGCACCCAGAAAAGGAAAAAAAAAGGAGAAAATTACAAACACACTGAGTTGAGCCAGCTCAGAGTTCCATGACCTGGAGTCCAGGGAACCAAGCTGGCATAAACTCACCAAGTTCCACCCCCAAAACAGGTTCCTCCGACATCCCTAGCAGCAGCCATTCACATACTAGTTGAGGGTGATGATACAGATTTCTTTGCATTGGAGTGTGATTTAAACAACAACAAAAGAAATGCTGTCCCTGTTCAAGCCATCAGAAATAAAAGCTCAACTTTTTGATGAATTGCAGTTTGGCTATTTTGCATTGCAAACGGTCTTTGAAGTTCCTTTGTGCATGAATGGTCAGTGACGGAGCATCCTGGGAAGTTGAATGTCCATCCACTGGTTTTGAAAATTAACATTTCTGATGTCAAATTTGTGCCCATTTATTTTAATTTTTATTCTTTTTGCACAGAGACTGGCCTGTTTGTCCTACGTACAGTGTAGAATGGCATTGCTGGAGAATGATGGCACATATCAGATATAGAATAACAATACAAAACACAGAGGCTCTGTTGAATCCTGCTTTGAGCACAACTGCACTAGCTCATTCCATAGCCAGGGTGCCACAGCAGAGGAAACCCTCCTCCTGGTAGCCACCCACCTCACTTCCTTTGACGGGCTCATGGAGAAAGTCCCCTGGGCAGGTACATATGGGAGGAGGCATTTTTTCAGATAACCTGGCCCCAAGCCATTTAGGGCTTTGAGTGTTAATACCAGCACTTTGGCCCTCAGTCGTCAGACGAGGTTCAGAAGATGGTGTACTCCCTAATTTAAAACAACAACAACAACAACAACCATCCCTGCATGCAGACTGTTATCAGGGAGAAGGCTATACTAGAATACTGCTCCCTGACAATTAGTTTTTTCATGTGAAGGTATTTATTTTTTTTAGAAAAAAAAATGTAAATTCAGTCATGTGAATCACACATGTAGTCTGAAGTGACAAAGTTCAGAAACAAGTTTGCCATGCGAGAAGTAGGACTTAAGAGACTCCATCACACCAGCGTTTTATCACACTCTTGACATGCCTGGTTTGCCATTTTGAAACATGATACTCAAATGACATTGTGCCTGTCCTGCAGTCACCTTGCCTCTTCCCCTCCATTTTCTATCTTTTTCTAGGGCGGGGAAGGTGTGATTTATTTTCTCCACCTGAAATAAATAAAAAAACCTTCTGTCTCATGTATTGCCATCCTCGTGTTATGTTGCTTTTGTTGGGGGCGGTCCTGCTGACAAAAGAGGGTGAGGCAGTTCTACTCTAGTTTTCTTAGTCTGTTGGTCAGACGGACTTTGGCTGCTCCAACCCCACCCTTATTGCCTGCAGAAACGGCATCCAGATGATTAAACACTGAATCGGTAAAACCCTAGACAACAAAACCAGAGCGAGGGGGGGAAGGCAATCACGTCTATGACCCGACAAGAACCAATGAACTGTAGGGGGAAAGAGAAGGGGTAGGGTGGGGCGGGGCTGGCACAATAGCAGGAGAACAAACAACAGCAGCAATCATGAAAGGAACCAGCGCTTACCGTGCTAATGAAACAGAAGTCAAAATCATGGTTGCATACCAGGGGAAAAAAAGTAAGTGTGATGGAGCCCTCAGTCAGTAGACCAAAGTGCATATTTAAAACTAGATTTTCCCACATCCAAGCCTAATACTTTGATCACTATACTATGCTGGCTGAAGAAATATGTGCTTAAAGTCATACACAGCCCTGGCAACTTTTCATGTCTAAACAAAGAAAACCTCTTAGAATCCAATTTGACCCTCAGGTTACTAACTGCTTGTGTTTGCGGGTGGGGAACGAACATTGTCAACAAGATTGGAAGGATGTTGCAGAAAATGACTAGAAATATATATCACAATTTTTTCCCTGTCATCATTTAAGCAAAAGCCATACAGTTTCGCACGTGGCACTTATGTCAAGCAGGCATCATTATGTCACAAAAAGCAATGCCTAAATGAGACTTCAGGTTAATACAAGATGCCTCCGGGAAGTATCCAAATAGGATAGCCAATTTGACTGAAGTAAAAATACTATGATGGCTGCTCATGTAAAACAGCAGGACTTTATACTAATGCCCAACTGTGCAACAAGGAATATCAGTTGTTGTCCAGCTTGAGGGACTACCAACTGCTGGGCTGCCATGAGGCTGTGAACTGTAACCAGACTGAATTTTTCAATTAAATGATTGCTGGAAAGACAACTGAGAAGAGAACATAAGAACTCATTGGGGAGCGAACGAGGCCATCCACTCCTTCCAAGTTCATCCATTCTTAGTAGTCAGCTTCCCTATGGAAGGCATCTCATTTTTCTCTCATGACCCCTGTGTTTTTGCCTCAACAACTTTGCCTGACAGCCTGTTTCACACATTTATCACTCTTGGCATGAAAAAAGTGGTCCCTGACACCTGTTTTGAATGTGTGAGAGTGTGAGAGCATATTTTGATATGGGGTGACTGCATTTATCCATCTCTTACCTTCCAGGCAGAGCTGAAAGCACTCTCTGGTTAGATTCTCTTTGTGCTACGTACTTTCAAAGCATGCAGACATTTTTTTTAAAAAAAACTTTATGTATTTACTTTAACATTTACTGAGCCATACAGGTTACATATATTAATATTTGACATATAGGTTGTCAAATGCTGTACTGACGGGGCTTTTAGAGTGAGCCACAAATTGGGATATCCTTGGTTCGGATTTCATCAAATAACTCAACAGATTGCCATAGGCAATCTTAGCTGCTCCCACCCCCCATTCTGAAATTCAGACATAACAGTGGGCAACCTTGCAGAGTTGTAAGGAATGACTGTTGCATTTGGAATATCCTAAAAGCACTGAATTAATGAGGCTTTATTATTTCCAGGCTGACTATCAATTATTTATTATGTTACTGTGCTGATTTCTGTCCAGTTATTCATTCATTTATTTATTTTGTCTGTCTTTATTGAGGACTGATGTGTGTGTATTCTACAATGTGGCAGTCCATTGCACATGTCATAGTAAACAGAGTGGCACCATGAAGTGCATGTAATGATACAATGTTTGTCCCGCCATTTCAGATTGATGTGAGCCTAAGTGCCAGTCCATATGTTTAGTGACTGGAAATGCACCAGGCCTGAAAATATATGCACTTGTTTCTGTTGGGAATATTGCAACGGCATCTGCAAGTCACTGGAAGGGGGCCGTGTGCAATTAGTTAGTTCATGGGAATTTTGACCACAGCTAGCCTTAGGATCTCTATATACCCTACAATGCAGTTTCTTCCTTTGCTCCTCCCCTTCCTTCTGCCTCTTTCCTTTTTTCTGATCTCCACCATTGCTGGGACCACACTTTGCTCCTGCCAGTATAATAGAACACAAATGAATTGAACAAAAATCTTTTAAAACTCTGCACTGTACCTGCATTATATATGCAAGAATAGGCTGACCATATGAAAAGGAGGACAGGGCTCATGTAACTTTAACAGTTGCAGAGAAAAGGGAATTTCAGCCAGCATCATTTGTATGCAATTAATACCTGGTGAAATCTCCTCTTCATTATAACAATTAAAGTTGCAGGCACTATACTAGAGTGACCATATACAAAAGAAGGCAGGGCCCCTGCAGCTTTAACTGTTGTAATGAAGAGGGAATTTTACCAGGAACTAATTGCATACAAATGACGCCGGCTGAAATTCCCTTTTCTCTACAACTGTTAAAGTTACATGAGCCCTGTCCTCCTTTTCATATGGTCAGCCTATGCAAGAAGATTTCTGAGTAAAACTGTTTTCTTTCCTTCACTGAAGAAAGGTGAAGTCTCCTTTATTGTGCTAAGATAGCCTGTGTGCATGTGGGACTGGAAAACGTTCATCCTGTTTTGCCTTTTGATTTTTCTCTGCTAACTGACTTTCTAACAGGAGGTATCATTACTAAATAATCCCATCAGTTTCACATACAACATACTGCTGGACATCGAGTGTGTAGTTGTATGTCTAGGGATGTATGGACTCACACACAGTGCTGCATGAGTTTCTTTGGGACTCGGTGAACATCCAATGCCATTGCGAGCCAGTCCATCCTTATCTGGAGCCTTCATTGTGCATTCCCCATTGTGTAAATGGCAGCTTTAAAGCCCCCATTTATGTAAGATTAAAGGTGTGAATGGAATGGGGGAAATACATAATTTCTGGAGCCTCCATTGTTGCGCACAATGGAGGCTCTGGATGAGGGCAGATAGTTGCCAGGCACTCATCAGACCACATGGGCATTCGAAGCCTGGGCCTGTGAATGCAGTGTGTCCAGCTAGCTGTGTTCAGGGGGCAGACAGACTTCCAAATCGCATGTGGTATTAGTTCCGCTCTATTCAGCACTGGTTAGGCCTCATCTTGAGTATTGTGTCCAGTTTTGGGCACCACACTTCAAGAAGGATGCAGACAAGCTGGAGCATATTCAGAGGAGAGCAACGAGGATGATCAGGGGTCTGGAAACAAAGCCCTATGAGGAGAGACTGAAAGAACTGGGCATGTTTAGCTTGGAGAAGGGGGTGACATGATAGCACTCTTCAAATACTTGAAAGGTTATCCCACAGAGGAGGGCCAGGATCTCTTCTCAATCAACTCAGAGTGCAGGACATGGAATAATGGGCTCAAGTTACGGGAAGCCAGATTCCGGCTGGACATTAGGAAAAAATCCTGACTGTTAGAGCAGTATGACAATGGAACCAATTACCTAGGGAGGTGGTGGGCTCTCCCACGTTAGAAGCATTCAAGAGGCAGCTGGTCAGCCATCTGTCAGGTATGCTTTAAGGTGGATTCCTGCATTGAGCAGGGGGTTGGACTCGATGGCCCTACAGGCCCCTTCCAACTCTATCATTCTATGATTCTATGACAGATTCCTATACCCAATTGGGTGCCTACAACATCCCTATGTATATCCACCATGCATGTGGAACTCTGTAATTCAGGGGTGGGCAGCTTGTGGCTCCCATCTGCCCTAGCCACCATAACCAATAGTTATGGAATATGGCTAAAACTGGGAGTATGGGATATAGGCCAAAACCTATGGAGCTCCACAAGTTGCTCAGTGCAGTCCTAATCCTTCATTGTACTCAGAAATCTGACACTGTGTCCTGCCAACTGGAATATGTCCATTGCTGATCAACTACCAAATTATTTTACTTTATTACTCTTGATTATTAATACCCCACTCTTCAGTACAAATTCTCAGAGAGGTTCCCCATATAAAATTAAAGAAAACAAACCTAATGAATGATTACAAAACATCAACATGACCAGATGAAAGCAGATAAAACAATAACAACAACACAAGCCTTGATCTGGAATCCTATACACACTTGTTTGAGAGTATGTCCCATTGAATTTGGAGGAGCTTATTTTAGAATAGATATATATAGGATTTCACTGTTAAAGGCCTGAGAGAATAACAATGTTTTTATTTGGTAACAAAAGAGCAATCAGTGCCAGGTTGACCTCTCTGATGACAGAGTTCCACATCCAGGATGCACCACAGAGGAGTCCCAATCTTTGCTCAGCATCAACTTCCCCTCTAAGGGCAGTGGGACCCAGAAAAGGGCCTCTAATGCACAGGGATTGGCAGATTCATTTGGGAGGAAAGGGTCTGAGCAGAGATGCCCAGGCCCTAAGCTGTTTATCAGGTAGGTTTCCACCACCATCCAAGGTTGCACCTTCTTCAAATTAGAGCAACATCTTAAGTACTCTGCCTCTCTCTTGGTAATTCACAGTCATTAATCATGAATCTGTTGTTACACTTTCTACCCAGCACATTCTCATTCTGTTTTTCCTCTCTTTTGCTTGTTTTCAACTGGGCCATAGCTAATTTTCACCATCTCAGCATTCCTTAATGGGGTCTACCCTGGGTATCTAACTAGGCTGACCATCTGAAAAGGAGGGCTCATATAACTTTAACAGTTGTAGAGAAAAGGGAATTTCAGCCGGTGTCATTTGTATGCAATTAGTTCCTGGTGAAATTCCCTCTTCATCACAACAGTTAAAGTTGCAGGCACTATACTAGAGTGACCACATACAAAAGAAGGCAAGGCCCCTGCAACTTTAACTGTTGTGATGAAGAGGGAATATCACCAGGAACTAATTGCATACAAATGACACTGGCTGAAATTCCCTTTTCTCTACAACTGTTAAAGTTGTATGAGCCCTGTCCTCCTTTTCAGATGGTCAGCCTATATCTAACAAGAAGCTTTTCTCTTCATTGGGATTTATTTTAGAAATGTACTTCTATAGCAACTTGTTGACTTTTTAATGCTAAAACCCTTTGCAAAGCAGGGAGAGACAGAGAGAGGCCATGTCTACACTATGCTTTTTTCCCTGGGTCGTCCTTGTGCATCCAAATGATGCACAGGGGGTCCTGGGAGCAGGCAGGGATGACCCCTCTATTTCCCTGGGATAACTGGTTGCTCAGTTATCCTGATTTTCCCCGTGGTCCTGAGATGATCCCAAGGACCGTGGGTGATGTGGGTGCCCGTCCCAGCTACTTCCCTCCTCCCCGTGAGTAGCGGAGGTCAGAAAGAGGGAAGGAACCAGTCCAGGGGGAGTCCAGGGATATTGGGGGGCATTCTTTCCTTTCTTTTCTTAAACTTACTTCCATTGGAGAGCAATTGCACTCCTGGCTCCTGCTTTTTAAAAAAACAAATGGCGGGCGTGATGTCCCAGTTTGTTTCTGGGACTTTGCTCTTCCATTTAGACCCTGGGTGAGGATCTCGGAAGCAGGTAAGTCTGCAATCCTCCCCCCTCCCTCTACACCCTTAGGTGTTGAAAGGGCCAGAGAGAGGTGCTTTGCAATACACACACACACACACTTGGGAGCCATATTATCTATAATCCTATATTTTTGAGGAGTACTGCTAATCCTGCCTGAATTATTTTGGATTCCATTAGAATTGCTATAGACCAGGCTTCCTAACCCTCTAGATGTTTTGGTCCACAACTCCCAGCATTCCTGGCCATTAGTCATGCTGGCTGGGATTGATGGGAGTTGAAGTTCAAAACATTTGGAGGGCACCCATCAGGTTGGGGAAGGTTTCTGTAGATGTTCTGCAAAACAGGCCCCTCCAAATTCCACTTTGCTGGATTTTTGACCAGTTGTAGCAATACAAGCAATATACCTCAAGGCACACTGCTGTGTTTACTAGGCTGACCATCTGAAAAAGAGGACAGGGCTAATATAACTTTAACAGTTGTAGAGAAAAGGCAATTTCAATCAGTGTCATTCGTATGCAATTAGTTCCTGGTGATATTCCCTCTTCATCACAACAGTTAAAGTTGCAGAGCCCTGCCTTCTTTGGTATAATTGCATACAAATGACACTGGCTGAAATTCCCTTTTCTCTACAACTGTTACAGTTAAATGAGCCCTGTCCTCCTTTTTAGATGGTCAGTCTAGTGTTTACCTTTGTGTCACTTTTACATAAGGTGCAAATGAAGTGCTATGGTATTGTTTCTACAATAGGGATATACTGATACAACAGGGTTCTGCAGTGTTATACTTCAGGATCTTGAGAAAAAGATGTTGAATAACTTCTACATTTTAACATTCTCCTCAAGTTTCTGCCAGAGCGCTTTTAAGTGTTAACTTGGGGAAAACATTAGAAACCTTTTTGAAGAAAAGTCAGATTCTTTCTCTCTCTCTCTCTCTCTCTCTCTCTCTTCCTGAATACTGAATCTTGTTAAAGAGAACTTCAAATTTACCCCAATGGACCTTTTAGAGGGATAGAGTAAAACTTTTTTTTTTAATCCACTGCTGTTTATTCTTTCTTTTTTTAAAAAAAAATCCTTCACTTCAATAATTCTCATGGATGCTCATCTGTGTTCCCTCTAATAGTTCAGAATGGTTTTCAAGGGCAACTATTCATGGTTAAGGGATTCTCTGCTGCAACCACTGTTCTGACAGGTTGGTAGGTTAGGCGGAGAGGCCGCTCATTTACTTTTTCCTCTCTTGAGCATTAGTACTTCAGAAATTCTTCTCCGGGGCTAGCTGCACATTATCCAAAAGAATGTTGGGAAATTCCAACAGTGGTTTGAACTCCATGTACTTGTAAAGTTTTCATGTCTTTCCACAAGCCAAACAGAATTAATTAATTAAATGCAGGGCAACAGAATGTCATTAAAAACCCTGCTACAAAAAGGTCAGTCACATCAGAACTGTCTCTACTGTAATGAAATCCTAGTTCGAATCCCCCTAATATACCTCCTCACATTACTCTAGCATTGAAATTGGTATAATGTACAATAATTGCCTTTTGGAGAAACACTGCGGATGCAGATGTATGACAACTGGGGTAGTTTGTTGTTATTTCTTTTCTTTTCTTTTCTTTTCTTGTAAGTTAAAGCCAAAGTTAGGAGTATAAGAAAAGCCATGCTGGATCAGAACACGGCGCTCAGCATTCTGTTCACACAACAGCCAACCAGCTGCATGTGGGAAACTAACAAGTAGGACATGAGTGCAGGAGCACCATCCCACTTATGTTCCCCAGAAAATTGAATAAATAGACAATGGCTGAATTCGGACAACACGATAGTCAACGGTGGGGTAATCATCAACTTTACAGTTGTTCATCTAGAGGGTACTCCCCACACAACATGGTAATAAATAATCAACTGTGGTGTGGATTAGGATCAGCGCTGAGTTGACTACGGCGGCATTCGGACGACACGATAGTCAATACAACTGACGATTGTTTCCCCCTCCCCAGTTGCTTATTGTGTCATCCAAATTCAGCCATACTGTTTATAGCCATCATGAGCAGTAGCCATGAATTTGTCTAATCCCCATTTCAAGTCATCCAAATTTGTGGCTATTGCTACATCTTGTGGAATTGAATTCCATAGTTTAACTACGCATCGTGTGAAGAAGTACTTCCTTTTATCTGTCCTGACTTTCCCACTGATCAGCTTCATGGGATGACTACAGGTTCTAGTATTATGGGAGAGGGAGAAAAAACTCTCCCTATCCACTCCCTCCATGACATGCATTTTGTACACCTCTATCATGCACACCCATATATATATATAAGCTAAACAGTCCCAAATGTTGTAACTTCTCCTTCTAGGGGAGTTGTTTCAGCCCCTTGATAATTCTAGTTGCCCTTTTCCGCAACTTTTCCAACTCTGTGATATCCTGGTTGAGGTTCAGTGACCAGAATGTTACAGTTTGCGATTACCAAGTGTGGTCGCACCATAAATTTGTATAAGGGTAATATGGTATTGGCAGTTTTATTTTCGATTCCTTTCCTAATTATGTCCAACATGGAATTTGACTTTTTCACAGCAGTCACTCACATAAGGTGGACACTTTCATTGAGTTGTCCACCACAATCTGATGATCTCTTTTTTGGCCAGCCACCACCACTAGCTCAGCTCTTATCCGTGTACATGAAGTTTGGTTTTTGTTTTTGTTTTGCCTCAACATGCATGACTTTATCCTTGTTTCCATCAAACTGCATGTGCCATTGTAATGCCCATTCTCCCAGTATAGACAGATCCCTTTGAAGTTCTTCACAACCCCTTTTTGTTTCAAGCACCCTAAATAATTTGGTGGCAACAGCAAGCGTGGCCACCTGACTGTTCACTCCTAATTCCAGATCATGGATGAACTAGTTAATAAGTACTGGTCCCAATACAATTACAATTCCTTGTGGAATCCCATTGCTTTTTTCTCTGCATTCAAAAAATAGATCAGTTATCCCTATTCTCTGATCCATAAGAGGGCTTCTCCTCTTATTTCACTACTGCTAAGTTGGCCAGAAGTCTTGGGCGAGGAAATTTTAACAACAACAACAACATTTTGGAAGTTCAAAAGCTGTGAAAACATACTTCATTTTTGTTTGAAATGTTTGAAAACTATTTGAGAACAAGCAAATCTGTCACCGATTTTAAAACACAAACACATCAAAAACATGTTAATCCAGACTTCTATGTGGAAGGGCCAAGATTCACCAGCCTACCCTGTGCAGGATGTGCATGTGTGTGTGTGCTGCGTGTGTGTGTGTGTGTGTGTGTGTGTGTGTGTTGCTTCCACCCTTAAAGGGATGGAAGATGAGGCATGATAAGGCTGCACAAGCATCTTGCTTTTGCAATTCAGCCTCTCAAAAGCAGCTGCAGCTCTGCCTGCTTAAGGTAGTCATAGCTCCCTTGGTGTGCAGGTCCCAAACATGGCAACATCCTACACACTCCCCAGGCTTCTAGAAGTGCAAAATTACCTCGTCATCAGTGGGGCTAAGTAGGTATTTTTGATTTCCATTCCTAAACTGGCCACAGGAAGGGTTCTCTTAATTGGTTTTTTGTTTGTTTGTTTGTTTGTTTGTTTTTGCTTAATCCACACTATTGCATAGATTGAGTTCAGGATTTGGCCAATGGCTTTTCCTATAATAAAAGAAAAGGCAGGTCCAGTGCAGGCTGAGCAAAGGAGTGATTTCATGGACGTTGGTGAGTAACCTGAAGAATCAGTATTGGGGTGGGTGAATTACCAAGAATAATGTCCCCCAGTTGACCTTCTCCAGAGGACTCAGAGTAAGGATTTCCCCTTGTGTGCATTTTCACACAGATAGGTGAACATCTTTATTATCAGTGACAGTGTTTAGCTTTTTTTCTGGGACAGCAGACCTCCTGGAAGGCAGTCCAGTAGACATGTATCTGACTGTGAGGGAGTTTACACAGTCAAACAATCACTGCATCACTGAGTGAGAACTTTTGAGTGAGGAACAGGTATTGCAGAACAGGCAGCAGACAGAACTTCCCTATTGCTCATAGCACTGCAAATGCAACACTTTTAAATGGAACACTTTTAAATGTTCATTCAGCACAATTCCACATATTATATGGCAGTAAACCCCATTTGTCACCAATCAAACCTTGCAGTCATAGCCTGAGTATACAGGTCTGCTACATGGATTGTGTAATGCAATGCATGAAGCAGTACTTATTCAGTTGTGGGTCAGTGAATGCTAAAGAATCAATGGCTGAGACACTGGCTCAATTTGGATGACACAATAAACAACTGGTGCGGGGAAAACAATAGTCAGTTGTTTTGACTATTATGTCATCCGAATGCTGCCATAGTCAACTCAGCGTTGATCCTCATCCACACCACAGTTGATTATTTATTACCATGTTGTGTGGGGAGTATCCCCTAGGGTTAGGGTTAGGGTTAGTCAACCCACCATTGACTATCGTGTCAACCGAATTGAGCCACTGAATGATGTATATAAAATATATATATTATTTATTTACAATATTTATATACCACTCCCTATCCAAAGCTTTCAGAGCAGTGAGCAAAAAAAAAGAACAAAAGAATAAAAACAGAATAAAAGCATTGTATTAAAAATGACATTTTTAAAAGAACAAAGTTCTGATGGAACCACAGCCGATCATTTTCAGGAGGCTCTGGAAGCAACACAATATTGGTGCCTATCTGACCTCCAAAGGCAGGGAATTACATATGAAGGAGGCCACCACACTGGTGGAGTCCAATTAGACCATAGGTCCATATGGAGCCATCATGAACATGCCCTCAGATAACCTCAGTGATGGGGCAGGATGGTAAGGCAGAAGACACTCTCTCAGGTATCTTGGTCCCAAGTTGTTTAAAGCTTTGTACACTAGTACTAGAACTAATATTTCTATGTTGGTTTGATGTACATAGTCAAGACACAGGGATCTCTCTGGGCTTTTAAATAACTAACTACATGTGCTTATTTTAGCAGGCATTATTGCTTAAAGAAACTGGAAGTCCTCCTAATAGATTAATTAAGGGTTAAAATCAGTGTGACAAGGAATACTGAAATAAACAAGAACTGCTCTACTGGATCAGACCTCAGCCTGATCTGCACCTTGTGTCATACGATCCCATCATGGTGGTGCTATATCCCTCTTGTGCATTTATGCCTTGTAGAGCACACAATGGCCTAATCTATACCTGCAGCCTTTTCACAAGGGAGGAGGGATGATTGCAACTTTTCCCGCTTCCACGATCAGCACTCATAGGGTACACGCAAGCAAAGTTTCCCACAATGACAGGAGGGCCATTGCGGGAGGATGTGTGCCCTGTGATGGCACTTCCACATGTGGATTGGGAGATGTGGCTATGGGGCTATTCTTTATGACTCATCAGAGATGCCCATGAATGCAAATGCACAGATATGCATTGGGTGGATAGGCAGTCCATTGAATATACGATGCTGCGCAAAGATAGGTTTGTGTTAAAAAAAATAGACACTCTTGGCGCCAAAACACACCGATACACATCCAAAACATGAGGCAAAAATGGCAGCCACATGCACTCCCACACACCTCCAAAACAGCTGGACACATCCCTGGCAGTGGGTTGGCTGTTCACTGAGCCAGGAACTCACACCAATCTTGCGAAGGGGGGACACACCAGTCATGGACTTCAGGATTGTAGTGAGAGAGCAGGAAAAAATGTGACAAAGGCAGTCACAATATTCCTGAATAGCTGAGGAGTGGACTTGAGATCACTGTGGGAGCAGGTTAATGTAATGTGGCCTGTAAATGATGACTTCGATACTATCCTGCAATAAATGGCTGGTATGGACACCCCCAATGACATATATTATGGTATTTTGGATAATACAGTGGGACATAATGCTAGAAAAGTTGTATACAGAATGTGTGATGTGTTCCAGCAGTTTTCAGTGTACTTCAATATCTATAAAAAGCACTAGTGTAGATCTAGCCTTCTTCTAGTATACACTTTCCAACAGCAGCCAACCCAATACCTCTCATTTCCCAATAGGAGGGTACCTGTTGGGTAAGAAGCAGAACTTTACACTCTCCATATGGTGGTAGGAGGGGTCCAGATGTAGAATGTAAGCTGCCAATTGGCCATCCATGGCTATGGTCAAGCAGATAACTAAGCTAATTAGCTAAAGGCTAATCAGATTTGATGGATGGAAATGGAATGGAGAGGTCCAATTCTAACCTCAATCCTATTCCCCACTCCCATTTGCTAGTCTCATTCCCCACTCCTAACCATTAATGGACTAGATGGACAAAAGATCTGTGGTATAAGGTGATTACCTGAGTAAGTAATGCTCAGCCCCAAAGTGTAGGCCTTCCCAATCTTACTAAGCATCAAGCATCAAAAAACCCTCACCACATAAACAACAACAAACTTTTGTGAGTTGTCCTTGTTAGGAACTGACATTGTGAAAAGCTATGGTTGTATCAATTCTTTCGTGTGTGCACTGATGTGAAAGAAATTGAAGTTTACACTGCTTTCCTTAGAGGAAGTAGCCAGAGAGATGCAACTTGCCTTCAACATATCATACAAAGATATACAGAGCTCCAGCAATTATTGCTGAATAAAATGTGCTTTCCTTCAGTTTTGTGTGCTGTGAAGATCTCAGAATGGAAACTGTATCCCCACAAAGTTTTTGCTAACAAGGATTCTTTCCTTGTCATCATGATCTGAAGTTTTTGCCAAAGAATTAAAGCTACAGCACAAGAATGTAAACAATATTAGGAGCTCATTAGAATGGAATTGCCTTTCCTTGCAATGGCAGCTTTCGATGCGGCTTTAATTGGCTGAATGACGGAAGGACTGAGCTCAAAGGCAGTCTCACTTTGTATGGAGAAAGTGCAGCTATCATTTCTCAGTTGATGTGACAGGCAGCCAAACACTTTGGAGCTGAGAATGTGATTTTAACCCATTTTGCTTGTAAATAATATCTGTTCCCATTCACACCTCATCACTGTTAATCGGATAGTTTCTAGATAGATAGATAGATAGATAGATAGATAGATAGATAGATTTAAAGTTAAAATTGGACAATACCCTCACAATATATTAAAGTAGGATCAATTTAACTATATGCTGTGTGAAGAACCTTCTTGGCTTGGGACCAGGATGCCCGAAGGACCATTTCTTTGCATATGTGCCTGCCCATACACTAAGATCTTCAACAAAGGCTCTGACTTTGGGTGCCCACACCATAGGAGGTGATACAGGGGAAAGAGCCTACTTGGTGGTGGCACTCAACTGTAGAATGCTCTCCCCAGAGAGGCTCACCTAGTATCTACCTTGATGTCATTTTATCATCAAGTTGCTGTATTTTGAAAGCCACTCTATTTGTTATTATTTATTTATTTATTTATTTATTTGTACACGTGTATCCTGCCCTATATCACTGGGATCTCAGGATGGGATACAGATAAAAACAGAACAATGTCAACATAATATACACAGCTTAAAAAGTATTAAATTGTTAACAAATTAAAACCAGTAGAATTTTTTAAAAGCAATAACAACAATGAAAACCATATGTGGCTGTCAGGGTTCCTCCTTTACCTGGAGCCCTTGATCAGCTCCTTAAAAATATTTTGCCTCTTTAAGAGCCCTTCTTTCCATCAGAAGTCAAGTTTCTACCTTTTACCTTCCCCTCTCAGTAATGCGGGGTTTAGGCCTGAGGCGTGGTGTAAATGACACTCCAGACAACAAGGTGTTAACAACCACTATTTACTAGATTACATGAAATAAGACAAAAATAATATAAACTTCAGGCATTTCCTCAAATAGAGCTGCAAACTTTCAAAAGGCATTTACAATAAAAATAAAAGATGTAAAACCGCAGTTTCCTCTAGCCTAACTATACTTTCACCTGTCAGTTGGGCTTCTCCTGGCTGTTCTCCTTCAGGGCCTTTCCTTGTTCCAGAGCTTCTCACCATGATTCTCTGTAGCTCTCTGCAGATACCTCTGTAGTTCCCACTCTGTTACTGTTATCCAGTTAACTCCACCCCTTTTTATACCCAAGCCCAGAAACTGAAACAACCAATTTGGTGACCTAAAACTGTGGAAATGAAACTTAACTCCATTAAGGGCAAAATGAAAATCAGGACTGACCCCTTTGCATCAGAAGATTTCCAGGCCTTCAGGCTTAAACCAAAACCAAGCCTGTGTAGGCCTCAACCCTTCACATCTCCCCCCCCCCTTCTTCTAAAGCAGAAAAATTTTCTTTTACAGAAGAGAATTGTGAAATGTCCAACATAAATAAAAAGGCAACAGTTTTTACTTCCTGGGAAGAGTGTCAAGCATTGATATTCTCTTTCCCTGGCACATGTTCAATGTTCATCTGGAATTCTTGCAACTTCCATTTCTGGAGCTTTGAGTTGGTATTTAATGGCTTCAACTTTGTCCATAAAGGTGTTATATGACCATTTCTAACCTTGTGCCCTAAGTACACTACCTCAGGCATTCCAAATTGACATTTGCTCAGTTTTACTGTCAGACCAGCATCACATATAGTCTTTAACACTGTTCTTAGGTGTACCAAGTGATCCTCCACGCTTTCGCTAAAAATCACTATATCATTGATAAATGCCACTGCAAATGTACTCAATCCATTCAACAATCGATTAATTATCTTTTGGAAGGAAGCAGAAGAATTCCTTAATCCAAAAGACAAAACATTGAACTCAAATAACCCATCTGGTGTGACAAACAGTGTTTTGGCTTGGCAGCTTCATCCAAATTCATCTGCCAAAATCCCTTGCATAAATCAACATTATAAATGTTTTTAGCAGCTCCCAGCTGATCTAAAAGTGTATCCGTTCTGGGCATTGGATATGCATCTGGTTTAGTTATTCTGTTTAATTTCCTGAAATCAACACAGAATCTGATGGTGTTATCTGGTTTCTTCACCAGGACCACTGGAGCTGACCAGGGCCTTAAAGACGGTCTGATAATCCCCATCCTTAACATTTCTTCCACCTCCCTGTGTATGTCTCCCAACACCTTTCCATTGACTCGATAAGGGGGTGACTTTATTGGAGGATTATCTCCTGTGTCAGTGCTTTGTACGGCCAAATCAGTTTTGCCAGGTTTGTTTTGAAAAACATCAGAAAATTGCAATACTACTGAAAGTATTTTTCCTGTCACAAAGGGTGAGTTGTTCTGACCATCTTAGCTGGTCTGGATTGCATTTTTCCAACCAGTGGCTTAAGATGTCTAATATATTTTCTTCCCCTTGCTTCATATTCTCTTCAGGGACTTTATGCACTTTTAAAACCACTCCACCTCTTGTGTGGTATGGCTTTATCATATTTACATGCATCACCTTAGGTTTTTTCACAGACTTTTCTATAACCACCACATATGTCAAATCATCCATTTTGTCTCTAATTATGTAGGGGCCTTCCCAAGCAGCTTTGAGTTTGCCTTTACACAGGGGAAGAAATATCATTACTTGATCCCCTACCGCAAATACTCTAGAGCATGCAGTTTGGTCATACCAGAAATTTAAGTCTTTATCTTTAAAAATGATCATTTAATAAAATAAAATAAAATCTCAAACTTAAAAAAAATCCTAAAACTTAAGGGATGAACTGATCTGATTCAAATTCAGAATGCCTAAAGCCCTACTTAAGTGCTATCACAGTACCAATTTCATCTCTTTATCTTTAAAAATGACAGAGATGTATGCAGTTTAGTTAATTCCCATAGGTGGGGTTGGGTTGGAGCAGTGAAAGTCTGCCTGTAGGAAATAAGCCCCACTGCAAACCAGCAAACCAGGCATGTCAAGAGTGTGACAAAATGCTAGTGTGATGGAGCCCTTTCTTTCCTCCTTCCTCCTAAGTCTGAATGCTCCATGAGAAAGGAATAAGTTCCAGACAATTAGGAAACAAAGAAAAGTCTGTCTGTCTGTCTGTCTGTCTGTCTGTCTGTCTGTCTCTCTCTCTCTCACACACACACACACACACACTTCCTAATGCTCCATGAACTAGCAACGGAATGAGTTCCAGGGCAAGGACAAATAGAGTATATCATTTGCAATCCCTCCCCCTAAGCACTATGATTGGAGGAGAACAGAACTTGGTCACCGTCAGCACTGTGGCAATTCTTGATTGGTTAGCTACATATGTCAATATCAATTATCAAAATTACCCCACCCTATCACCCCATGTTCTTTTTTGGGAGGTTTTCAATTAGACACACCACACACACACACACACAAATGATTGAATAATTATGGAGATGTTAGAAGCACCGATTGGCGCATGTCTGTTCTGAGATTATTCAATGGGTTCAGAAGCATCCAATCTCCACTCTGGAAGATCGAATGCTCCGCAGATGTTCACGGTTGAAAGTTCTTTCTGGAGTGGAGAGCACACCCCTAATACCAAGCATTTGCAGCTATGGTGAACCTATGCACCTGTTAGCTCAAGTAACTTACCACATAGTGTCACACATGCATAGAAATCATTGACATGCTAGCATGTCTTCCAAGGGCAGGATGAAAGTAAAGGCTATCCATAGCCATGAAGAACAGGTGTAGTTACTCTGACTATCCTTGATTTGGAAGCATTTATAAGTTTTAGAGAATATCATCTCTTTGGCCTATTGGAGTAAAGAGGCTTCCTTGATTGGTCTCTCTGCATTCCTTCTTTTGGCCATAGTTAGAGAGTTGTGGTTTACTCCCTGCCTTCTTGACTTCCCCCAAGTTATCCATTCATGATATGCATCAAGTTCAAGTCCTATTTAGCATTATAATTCTTTTTCTCTTCATGAGTTTTTGCTGTGGCTATGAATTAATTTCTCAGCTGCACATTTAAGCACTTAAAAATCAATATACATTTAATCCAATTTTCAAATTTAGATAAAGAAAACACCAGGCTGTTAGAAATCAAAGGATATCCTTGAGACAGAGCCTAGCAAAATTACCTAGTCTCTAATTAAGCCCCACTGAATAGCTTCAGCTGTACTTTAGAAAAATGAAAGCCACTAAATGTGAACTTGCATCTTTAAGGAACATATAAAAGTTTCTATGAGTAAAAAGAGAACATAATAATTATTCCAGTCAATTAAAGGGCAGGAATCAAATGCATTCCTGCATTCTGCACTAATGGAATTCTGTGCATTGTATTCATCACCAGATTCCTCTTTAATCCTGAATCAAATGTGCAGTCTTATGTCTGCGCCTCTTTTCACAGAAGCTAAGCGTGCCATGACTGTAAGGTCACAATGTTAATTGACTGTTGAGTATTTAAAGTAGGTACTTCTGTCTTACACATTATCTGATGTACAAATGTAAAGTCCTTTGGTCAAGGTTATGGAATAAACCTCTAACTCCCAAGCCAGGAAATTATTTACTGAGCTGGTGTTAAGTCACACCATTGAGGGGAAAGGTAGAGCTGTTGTGATTGATTTAATTATACAGAAGAATGCTGATTCACACATCCAGAGGATTTAGTACATATACAGATTTTTCAGTGATGGTGGCAGAGGAGGAGGAAGAGGGAGATTTGTTTATTTTAACAGAGACTCTGATTACTTGCTCTGTAATTTCCCTGGCACGTGGAGCTTTAGGCTTAGTTTGGACGACACTTTAGGCAACAGAGGTGTTAATAACACACTCACCGTGCATTATGTTTCTGGTACTGGCCACACAACATGTTGCCCCTCCCCCATCGCGTGGCTGAAAGTCCCGGCATCCTTTCAGGATGCTCCTCCCTCCCCCTCCCTCAGTCCTCCAGCCATATCCCTTGATGCATTGCAAGTTCTACCGGCAGTATAGGAGTGGCTGGGTTTTTCCCCACTGCCCCTGCTGGCGAACTCTATGACTGAATGGAATAGTACATGGAGAGAGGGGGGTTCCCAACACACAACACTTTAAACAATGGATTTTGGGATAAACAACTGAGCAGCCCATTCTTTTCCCGCATTGTTTAAGTGCCCAAAATAGTGTACCGTCACTTGTGTGTGCGTTGTGTGTTGCCTGCCACATGACACAATAAGCAACACAACTGACTGTTCGTTCCCCCCCCCCCCGTTCATTATTGTGTCGTCCGAACTGACCCTTAGTGTTTTGCACTACTAATGTAAGATCAGATTCCCCCAGATCCAGAGGCCCTGCCAGGCTTGAAGGGGTTCCACACTTTATCCCTTCTGAAGGGACACTATCTAGGATGCTGAGTTTTTTAACGTTCCGTTGGGCTATAGGGCTATTCTTTGCCCTGCCTTCATCCCTGACACCATCCCATTTTTTTACCTTTAGGAGATGGCTTGGCTCAGCTCTCATGGGGTTTGGGGAGTGGTTCTGCTTTTCTCCCTGGCTGGCTGGCAGGCAAGAAAAATGAATTAAGAGGGAACCAGTGGAGGCTGATGCCTCAGATTTCAGTGGGGCTGTGAATCCAATCAGGGTTTCAGTCAAAACCAGCCAGAATTCTAAGGGAGATATCCAAGGTGCTGACCCCCATCCCCAAATAGGTTCAGCATCTTGGATAGCTTCTTCAGAGTTCTGGCTGGTTCTGACTGAAACCCAGAATGGATTCAAACCCCACTGGAGGCAGCTTCTCCACATTGGAAAGCAAACTGCAATAGCCACCAATTCTTGAGTCTACAGCTGCATGCTGCTTTAATTTAAATCATTCCAGAATGAGAGTTGCAGCTAGCGTGGCGACTCAGACTCCCCCTTTGGGGGCCTGAGGCCAATGATGGCCCCAGAGCTTCAAGAAAGCAGGTGAGGGGCTCTGTGGAATCGGATTGGCTGAGCTAGCTGCCATTCTCAATCTGGAAAGAAATTGTTAGATTTAAAATGGTGCTCAGCTTCAGTCTTGACTCCTGGTGCAACATTTTGCTTTCACACCATGATTCGCTGCCACTATTGCCCACATTCTACCATTTTTCTACTGCTGTGCTACCCCAGGATGCAGGGGCCCAAACTTCTACCCGGTAGTCTGTGGCTAGTGGCACGTTTGCCACTAGCCTGTGAGAGGGCCCCAAAACTGGGTCTCCCTCCATGCTAGTGCTGCCCCAGTCTGAGAAAAGAATAATGTTGGTATGTAAAGGAGACATGGAGTCCACTTCTCCCATGTGTCTCAGGGCTTCTGACATTATCTTTGTCCATGGGAAGGAACTAGGGATGTGTGAATCAGCAAAACTAGAGCTTGCCTAAGTTCTCCAAATTCCATCTCATCGCTTGTTTGTTCCAACTTGAGTACAAATCAGATTGTAAGTTCGGGGGGGGGGGGGGGATACACTAAAATCCATCAATATTTCCATGCCTATTTTTCCAAAGGTCTGCATCATTTGTGCACATCTTTGAACTTGCCGCATTTCTTCTCACGTAGATTAAAGTGCATTTGTGTCCATTTTTCAAAAGGATGCATTTTTTTTTCATGTGCACTTTTCAAATGTGTGTGTGCTGTTGAATGTGTTTTCGGGGCTCCGCAAATCACATTACAAACTCAGGAATATATGGACTTCAAACTCAGGAATATATGGACTTTGACTGCAGATTGTGTCCGAGTCCATTTTCAGTCCAAAAGATGCAAACTGGGTAAACCCTGTTCAAAAACAAACTGAAATGAATTTCTCATACATCCCTAGAAGGAACTCTGTTGGAGGAGCTCCTATACTGTGATGGCAATGTGTAAGCAAGGGTCCCCATATCATGTAATGCTACAGAAACTTAAGTCATTCCTTAAATCAAGGAATTGTGGGCTCCATTGGCACTGATTGCCTTCCTGTTGAAATAAGCACTGGTGCACTTAGGTAATTTTAGACTCTGGATGTGGTGCTCCTATAGCTTGCCTGCTCTTTAAATTGAAATGTTTTGTTGTAAATCAACCTTCCTTCATTTGACAGCTCTTCTGCTCATTCTGCTGTGTGGAACCCTGAACCTCTGCCCCAAAGCCCTAGCCTGATGGTGCCACAGGGAGTGAGCACTCTGCACCATAGGTTCATACAATTTGTTATAAAGGAATTCTGGATTTGGATTCTCATCCACTAGTTTCTTACCCTTGTTCCAATGGAAAGCAGACATTTTGTATTTTGACACGGCATTAGTTAAGGTCATTTAGTTCAATCATTTAGTGTGGCACTGCCTATTGCTCTTATGGCAGTGTATACATAATGTAGTATGTCAACTGTGAGCTCCATCACATCAGTGATTTAGTGCACTCTCACCATGCCTGGTATGTGGATTTGCAGCATGGTACTCACATGATGCCATGCCTGTCCTGCTGACGGCATGCCTCTTCCCCAGCCTTTCCTAGAATGCTAAAAGTCTGGATTATTTTCCCTAAATGCATTTAACGCGCCATGTAGTTTTAAAGGAACTGGGGGCTAGAATGGATTGAAACAGGTCCTGGCAGGGAAAAGCAATCTCTCCCAGCAGCCAGCTCCAAGCCTGAATATAAAACCCAAGCCTTGAATCCCAGGCTTGAAAGTGTATTTTTTTTAAAAAAAATAATCATACAATGCCTGAATCTCTGCAGAGACAGGATTGTACTCCCTCGATGCCCCCAAAGAGCCAGACTAAAGGGCTGTTCCATTTTTGCCCTGGAGAAAGGTGGTCTGGTTGAAGTACTTATCTGCCAGGACCTAAATGGAGGGAGAAAGAGAAGGGAAGGGGTGGAGTGGAGTGGAGCTGAAGTGCTAACGAGCCAAGGAGTGAAGGCATGAAAGAGCAGCTTTTCAGATGAAAGGGATCATAAGCTTGATGTGCTTTTGCCTCAGAGGTAAAAAAAAAAGTGGAGGCAAACCAGGGGGGATTAGGTGTGATGGAGGTCTGTATATGAAATTGGCTTGAAGCTTGCAAAATGATTCGGCTTCCAAAGAACCCAACAGCTAAAATAGTTGTTTAAAGTTGAATCCATCTTCAGAGTGTTTTTTATTTAAAGAATGCAAGAGATATATGAGGGCTGCTGTCGGGGATCAGACCCTGACTGTCAGAGTTCCACCTTCCTGGCTGGAACCTCTGACCGTGCTCCTTAAAGATATCTTGCCTCTTCAAGAGCCACTCTGTCCCTTTTAGAACCCAAGTTTCCACCTTTCCTCTTTCCCCTCACAGTAGTGTAGGGGTTTTAGCTGTAGGCAGGTGTGAAATGGAATCTCCAACAACTCAGGTTTTAAACCAAAAATCTTTACTATTCCAGACATAGCAAGGCACACTTGCTTAAGGTATTTACACACATAGAGCTGTTACTTTCAAAGGCAATACAAACAAACAAACAAACAGAAATAAAACCGCAGTTTCCTCTAGCTTGGCTACCTGCAACTTGGTAGTTAAGTCCAGCTTTCCTCAATCAGGCTCTGAGTCCCTCCCAGTGCCCAATTGTCCTTGAATGCCTTGAATGCCTCCCCTCTCTCCTTTCTCCTTTTTAAAACTCCCTCCATCTGTCCAGCCAGCCTTTCCCATTGGCTTTCTGGCTAGCTCTTTCTATTGGCTCTCTGGCTAGCTCTTCTCATTGGCTCTTTTTTCCCGCTTCTCAGTTTGAACTGCCAACTGCTGTTTTAACTCGACCTCTCTCAGTAATTTTCCCGCTCTCAACTTTCTACCTTTCACCTAGAAACCTGATCTTAGAGAGTCCCTAATGTAATCAGGAGACCTTTTGTATGTATGTTAATCTTACACTGAAATGTCTCCCTCCCATTTGCACTTCCATACCTTCAAGCTAAACTAGCCAGGACACCTCCTGAGTGTATGCTGATTCTTAACAGTTTACCCATTGTACATACATTTTAACTCCTTACATCTGATTTAACCCTTTTTTATACAGTTGAACCCTCACAGCTGCCTTTAAATTACTGTCTATTCTGGTGGGCAGTGGGTCCCTTATAGCTGGATCTTATAGCTAGATTTGTCAGGCATTGAACCTGGAACCTTAACCAGGTGAAGTGCATGCTCTGCTGCTAAGTTATGGACTCTTCTCTAAAATCTCTCACCTGATTTTTTTCAAGCCACATATGGCTCTTCCACAGAGAAAAACCCATATCTCTGGCCAGCTCACTGGTTCTACACACGAACATTGTAAGCAATTAAATGGACTTATATACTTGCTATAGGAGAACTTAGTATAGTTTCCAGACAGTTTACATCTTTCGTCATTCCACAAAAGTGTTCTAAAGCATGAATCCCTTTGCTTTCAGGAGACAGAATGCTAAAGGAAGAAAATAAGTGCAACAAATTGGGACTGTTTCAAGAATTTGAATTGACCATTCATGTGAGCTATAGTCACTTAATCTATCTGTTAAATTCGAATACATTTGCACTTATGGGGAAAAACAATATTTCAGAACCTAGAAGCATGTTTTCTTTGTTTTAGATGAGTGATAGCAGGCATCCCCTTAGATGAGGCATTCTTCTTGTGCATGAGAGACAAAGGTGCTTTATTATCTTCTTCTTCATCATCATCATTATCAAAAGCTTTTTTACCCCACTCTTCAGCCAAAAAAGACTCCCAGCGTAGTTTACAAAAATCAATAAGACAGCCCTTGCCTCAGGCTTAGAAACGAAAAACAGCTTGCCATCTACACTTTTTTTAATAAATATTGTATTTTATCACATCTTTTCTACAGGAGGATGGATTCACTAGGAGGTCTGAGAAAAACCGTATAGGAGCAATGGCACTGACCTACCTCGCAGGGCTATTGTAGATATTCCTTAGGGAATAGATATGAAACATTTTGCTTCTGGTTGATTTGTTTTCAGGCTGCCAAACATACTGCTCTACCAGGATTTCCTTCATTAAGGGAAATATACTGTTACAAACTGAGACTTCTGATGGTAATGATAACCAGTGACTTTATTGAGATGACTCATTTCAAGGAACAGATATTAGTCACTCTTCCATTTTATAGTCCTGCTGTGGGAGCCAGTTTTCTATGGGTTCATCCCACAGAGCAGCTGTAATGCTTAACAGCCCACAACCATGTGCGTCCTTCTCACAGAACTGGCATACTGTTGGGAGGGCAGATGCCAATTCTGGGAAGAAAGACAATGTAACAGATTTGCCCACATGGCTATGGGCCATTAAACATTAGAGCCATTCCATGGTATGATCCTATGGAAAAGGGCACCTTTATAGATCTCAATATGTCAATCAATTTTGTTAACTCTCTATTCACCTACAGCAAATTCCTAGATACTAGATAATAATGAAGCTGGTTTTGACCGATCCAAGGTCATGGCAGCAACATATTCTGCATTGCAGCAATATATAAAATCTGACAAGTAAATACTGATCAGTGTATGGGTCTAGATATTTATTTATTTATTTATTTATTACATCATTATACTGCCCATCAGCCGAAGCTCTCTGGGCAGTGCACAGTTAAAAACCGTAAGAGCAACAATATAAATTTAAACACCAAAAAGTTAAAAAGGCAATATAAAACAAGCTATATTAAAGACCAGGGAAAGCCTGTGTAAAAAAAGCATGTCTTCAGGAGGCGTTTAAAAATTGTAACATTTTCTGCCTCCCAAACTGCACGAGGGAGGGTGTGACGATACCCCACATTTCTATCCCTTTAGGTATGTTTGGTTTAGTATGTCTGGAGAGTGCAGAATGTTGGACCGAGTGGGTGTGGCTGATGATGCTGGGAAAGGGAGGGGTGAAGAGTGTATATATAGTGTGAGGGAATGTTTCAGTTATTCCTTATTGTCTTGGTTGGGTGGAGGGTAGTTGTGTGGAAGACAGCTGTGTGTGATCTAGTCAGGAGTGTGTGTGAGGAGTTTATTAAGATTAGGATTATTAGTAAATTATTAGAAGTGTTAGAATAGGCAGGTATTAAATTGATTTGAAAGAACTGTTAACAACAATAAACGTTTTCTTTTATATTTTTTGCTACCACAAACCACGTGTCAGCTTGGCTTTGTAACCTGCTCTATAAATATAATAAAGAAACACAAATCATTACCCTTTCAGCCAACACACTCACAGGAGAACCTTATTCAAAACCCTTAACACCCTTTTCCCCTCTGCTATAAGAGAAAAGTGGTGCGTCTTTTACCCTTCCCTCAAGCTTATTCAAGTAGAGGCGCTTATCCTGAGAGCGGTGTGCTCATCTAGGCCTGGTGTGTGAGGCTGTGCCAGCACAGAGGGTTTTTCAGAGGGTGGGCGCCACTACAGAGAAGGCCCGTCGCCAATGTTCTTCATGGCTGCATTCCGTTCGTCTTGGAATGGCCAGTAGGGCCTCCTCTGAGGATCGTAGTTGTCGTACAGGTATATATAAGGGAAGGCGGTCTGCTAGGTATGCTGGTCCCAAGTTGTATAATCACCATAACTAAATTATCAAACACCAATAAAATCACTCGCCTTTGCCAGTATGGCAGGTATGAGAAAGCCTTTGATCTTGGTGAGTACAGGCCTTATTATCCAGAGGAATGTTGCTTTACCATGGCCTTCCTTTTGGTGCTCTACAGCTGTTTTGGACTTCAATTCCCATCAACCCCAGGCAGTTTGGCTAATGGTCAGGAGGTCTAGTCCAAAACATCTGAAGGGTATTGTTACCTGGAATTACTTAAAAATCACACTCAGATAGCAAGGAGGAGGGTCCAACTCAATTTTATTAATTGAGAAAAATCAGCGCTGAGTCGGCTCCCTGAAGCCTCATGGCTAAAATTCAGAGGAACCGCCTCTAACCAACATGAACAAAGGTTTTTACTCTCTTGGCATGAAAAGAAACACCCCTCTTGTGACGTACGTGTCTAGAAACTTCTTTCAACTAAGAAATAGGGGAGGGGGAGAAAAAATAATGCTTCTATTGCAAGCAGTTACAGAAGTGCAAAAAAGCAAGGTCAATCGTAACATTCCAGAGAAAAGATAGCCGGGAGGCCCCTTGACTGGCAACAAAAACAAAGCATCTTTTGAATTGCCAGCTCCTCTCTTTAGCTAACTACTTGTCACCTCGATATTGATCTATTGTCTTTAAATCACAGGTACTTGCCGATACTTAGGACCATCTGCCCTGTAAGAAATCCCTAGGATGTTTCAGGGCAGGGAGGCAAACATTAATTAACTTTTTTTCTTAATTTCATGTCACATTCCCCTCTTTAAAGAACTAATCTTAACTTTGCATTTGTTCTTTACTATACTTAAAAAGCATAAGGTTACAGAAAAAAAATTACTGTTAGTTACATTCATCCTGTCTATAGTCATTCATTGTTCTTTGTGCCTCAAAAGCTGCTAGCAGGGTTTAGAGCATGTGTAGAGTGCAAAACAGGAATTAGATACATTCTTAACTATGTCTACTTTTCTACTTCTTCATGCGTTGTGTCTTCTTGCATAGCTAATGATACATAATGAGAATATATTTTGCGCTCTACAATGGAATTCACTATTCGTGTTACCAAAGCCATGAAACACGGGATACAGCAAGGCAAAATGCAAATCAGAATCACAACCAAGCAAAATACCAAAAATACAGTTTTAAGCCATCCAAGATTTGGAAGCCACGATGTGATCCAATCAAAACTCTATCTATTCCAATCTTGGACTGGCACATGAGCTACCTCTTTTATGTTTTTTGCTAAGCCTTTTATAACTTCTCCATTGTCATCTATTTGGAAACAACAATCAGAAAAATTCAGGGCAACACAAAGACCGCCCTGCGCTGTCAATACATAATCTAATCCCAATTTTAATTGTAAAGTGGCCGTCCTGAGCTGAGTTAGTTGAGTTGCGATCAAATCTAAAGCATCAGCTGTGTGATTTGCCATGATTTCCACTACTGCTTGTAAACGTATGAGTCTATTTGTCAAATAGTGGCTGGTCCTGCCACCCACATTAGATTCCCAGGTAGCAGGACCTATCTACTCAACTATTCGTTCAGCCGGCCATTCTTCACTTCCCCATTTCTGATTTCCTCCTCCAGCTATGCTTTTTAGATCCAAAGATCTCTTTTCTCTCTTATAGATGTCAGGGGAAGTGTCAGGGGAAATCATCCACAATCCTGGAACTACAATTCCCAAATAACAACTTCCTTTCCAATTTTGAGGTAATTGTTTGAAAGCCCATTCTCCGCAAATCCACCACAAGTGGTGTCTATGTCTTTTGTTTCTGGACAGAAGGAGAGCGAGGGTCAGGGAAAACATTGAGGCAGGCCTTTCCATACGGACCCCACTTCCGTAGTGGGTGCAGTTCCTCCTCCAAGTATGCATCCATTCTTCACCCAAAGAGCAGCCACAATATTTAGAAAAGCACTCTTTTCAGGTTGCTACAGTTCCAGGTTCCTTCTCTGGGGGCTACTTGGTCAGAATACCAAGTCTCCTGACATTCTGACTGGCCTACGAATATCCCAGAACCATTCTGTGAGATGCAGATTTGTCCTGGCAAGGGAACTACTTTGAGGGCTCCGCTGGAATTATAGTGTGCATATTTGAAGGGCACCTCTTGAAACCCCCAATCTGCCACAATCCCTGTTCTGTTAATGGGGATGGGCAAAAACGGAAGTCTATCTTGGTGAGATTTGGGAGTCAGTGCACAGATTACACAAGATTTATTATTATTATTGAGTACTGCTGCAGTTTGCTTCACGATTTGAATCCATAGATTAGGCTCTTCCTTTTCCACAGATTTACTCAAACATATGGCTATCAGGGTTAATAACCAAAAGAGGGAGTACATTTTGGCGAGACCTGCCAAGAAACTGTTCTGGTTTGACACAACACACTATTGTTATTCCAATTACAGTTAATGCTACGATCAAAACTATAATCAGTGGCCCATCAATCATGACATAAAGTTCATTTAGATAGTCCAATAGGGTAGAAATCCTTTGTTGGATTCTTCGTCAGAGGAGGCTGTCAGCTTCCGGTGTGACAGCTCCTTTGAGCTGATGCTTTCTTCCCTCTCTCTCTCTCCCTCCACAGAGTGTCAGCTCTCGGTAAGGGGGGTCGCTTGGGTCAGGCAGACGCTTTAAGATTTCTTCAGTTTAACCCTTAGAGTTCCCTTCACTGGGCTGGCCTTCCACTGTCCCGGTGCCTCAGCACGTTTTGCTCTGCTGTAATGTGTCCAGGATTTAAAACCAAAACATTTAATAGCAGTTGGAGTAACCAGCATTACTTGGTGTGGGCCTGACCATCTTGGTTTCAAAGAATCTGTTTTCCACTTTTTACATAAATCCAGTCTCCTGGCTCGATATTATGTACTGAATCTGTAAGAGGTAAGGCACCTTCCAGTTTAAATTTTTCCTTACCTCTGCAATGCACTTTGCCTATGGGACTACCGGGAGGGCTACCATTCATGGCCTCAAAAAGGAGGTCAATTTACTCTTTACTTTGGGAGTGTTTGGCATCCTGATCAATATCTATGGCAACAGCAAACTCAAGTTAGTAGGTCTTCAGTAGTTCAGTTCATTTTTCTCAACTTTCTCAGAGCTTTTTCTGTAGATGTAACGCAGCGTACAATCTCTACTCCATGCTTAGAGACCTCGTTGTCTCTTAGACAAAAGCGTGCTTCTTTTGTCTGAGTACAGCTGTAGTGGGAAACCCGTGGGTGTACTTTCATGGAGCATCTCTTCTAGGCTCTCTACTCTGGTGTGAGGATTTGCTTCGATTTCTCTCTTCTCTGATGCCTTAATTCTTCAAAACCTCTTTGCTGCTTTGTGCTCCAGATAAACATGGTCTGTGTCTTTCCCTTTTATTGCTTCGTAGAGTGGCTGCCCATGTGTAGCATAATCTATGATCCAGAGCCGACAGTAACCCACCATTCCTAAGAAGGCTCTCAGTCTTTGCCTTGTGATGGGTGGTGCAATATTACAAATTTCTTGCACTTGCTCTGGCAACAGTGCTCGTTTCCCATCTTCTCTCTAGAATCTACACACTCTCTGGAACATCTGTCAATTCAATCATGGGGGGCATAATGGCTATCGGCTGGCCACTTTTTTCCCATAACAGCTTATACTGCCATCCATGTTTGGCATGGATACTGTACAGACATCTCTTTCGTGTGGGACCTCGAACTTGAAACCTCTGTCTCTCTCAAAGGTTAGTCTTGCTTGGAGGCGGCATAACAAATCTCTCCCCATCAAGTTCACTGGGCAGATTCTGGCTGAGGTTCTTGAGTTTGCAGGACTGGTGTGTACAGAATTAGCTCTTTCTCTTGGACATTACATTACTGCTACTTTTCGCATTTTGGGTCACAGCTTCTGACAGGGCTTGTCCTTTTGGACTTTCTCAGCTCATAAGCCCTGACATTATAGCTTCCAAAACTAATCTTTGCATGCAGTATGTTGTTGCTAATTCTGTCAGTCCTCCTTAAATTTCTCTGCATCATTTCTTCTTATTGCTTTCAATGAGGGGTAAGGTTAAACGCTCTTCTCTGGCAGACTCTGCTCTAGCTCAAGGCTTTAACTCTTTCTGCTCCCCTCTTGCATTCCTGCTTTCTGTTGCTTCATTTTGCCTAGGAGCAAACAGATCTGGAAAACCTTTGAGTAATCCCATTACTCCTGGTCCACCTTAAGGAATTCAAGCAAACAGTTTGCATTTCTTTCAAGTTGCTTTTTCTACACAAGTGGGGTTTGCAACTTGACTCTATAGCTTTAATCTTGATTCTTTTAGCAAAACTGGCTTTTCTAATGCTTTAGCATTCTTGGCTTGGGGTTGTTATTTCTCGACAGGTTCAGGATCACAACCAGGGATCTTCCTCACGTCATGATTTTTGTTGCCAGCATAGTTTGCTTCCTTGCTCTTTTCTGGGCTTCAGTTGCTCAACTTGTTGATTAGACCTTTCACTGTCTAATTTCCCCCTCTTTTTGGCACTTAGAGCCTCTTCAGACCTTCGAGTCTGATGGGGAACAATTTTTGTAGCATCTGGCCCCTGTGCTTCTGAAGTCTTGGGCTGTGTCTTTTTCTTTCTTTTCACTTTCATCTCTTGCCACACTGAAGTTTGCTAAACTTCTCGCCTTTTCTCCTATAGCCAAAATCCAATTTCTCCTGGTCTGCATTCATCTCTTGTCTCTCAAGGAGTCGCCGTGGTCTTAGGGAGTTGCCACTGTCTTCACAACCAATTTCTGGCACCTGTCGCTCCGGTCTCTCCGTTTGCCGGTTGCGCAGTCTTGCCTCTCTCTACTCTGTGCACGACTTAATTTTCACAGTCTTTTACATCGACTTTTCCTTCGTCTATATTTTCCTTTGCTTGCTACTTTCTCTGCCTTTTCATTTTCTGACTTTTAAACTGCACGTCTGGGCTTCTATCTAAAACTCTCTCACATTTCTGGAGTTTCTTCCTGTATGTCTCTGTAGCTTGACTCACAAGGGACATGTTCACTGTACGTCTGTTGGCAGCCTCATCTGGGTCTACTGGGGAGTACTGTCGATAGGCTTCTTTTAGTCCTTCCATAAAAGCCCCTGGGGATTCTTTTGGACCCTGCATCACTTCAGCTACATTCATAGCTTTCCTGGCTGCTCTCCGAATCTCTCTTGTGGTCAATTGGCACAACTCTTGACGCCTCTACTCATGGTTCACATTATGAGGGTCTCATTGGGGATCCTACGTGTCTCATCTGCAACTGCTAGATCTCTCAGTTCTTGCCCCATGGCCTGATGTAGGCGCCCTCTCTCTTCTGTATTATACAGAGGGCTTTCTGAGATTATGGGGTCTTCAGTCTGTGATTTCAGTGACATTCCATCTGGGGATAATTGCATTGAGGTCTATGTTGCTAGGTGCGTGTGGAGGAAAACGCTGGGGTGCTAGTTTGAGTAGCTTCTGGTGACTCAGCAACCAGTGGGGCGTTGGGACAGAATGGAGCATTGTTCGAGGGGATGGCAAAATTGGATCTCAGCATCTCCTTGCCACTCTCCAAACTACATAGTTATACACGTCATGCAGGGCTTCAAAAGGACGCAGTCATCAGGAAAACTCTGTCTTCCAGCCCCTGCTCTCGCGTCAGTATAACTTCACTTCTCCTTCGCTGTCTTCGCTCCAGTTGGAGGGAGGGCAGCCGCTGCTGCTTGCATCAATGCTCTCGTCAGGGGGGATTCTTGGCTGCTAACTTTGAACAATCTCATTTGAGGGGTTTTTTATTACTTCGCCATAAAAAAAAAACACCTCTCACTTTGCAGCTTAGCTTCTGGGCATTGGTCGCGCTGCCTACTTCGCCAGATTCAGCTCAATGGGGCGTTGACTCTTCACCTCTCTCCCGCTCCTTGGCTCCCGATCTGCTTTCTCTTGCCAAAGCACTCAATCGATCTGCCATCTGCGCTGCTTCCACTGCTGTACTGGGGTTCTGACATCATCTCTCTCTGGGTCCCTGTCCCTGCTTCTTTGCACGCCATCTCGAACCAGGGGAGAAGTCATTGCCCGCTGCAATGCCTCTTCTCTCTCTCTTCTTTCATTTTTTTTGTATACATAATCTGCATACATTTACTAGACCTGCTCTTCCTGCAGGTCTGTCTCCTTTACTCGGGAGACGTTTTCCTGGCTCCCTGAGACTGGCGTGTCTGTACTGGTGAAGCTTGTATACGCACAGGCTTCGGGATACAGGATTGGGACCATCTCTCATGCTGCTCTCTTTGCACACAAATCTGTTAGGACATTGTGCCATTGCATGTCAGGTGGCAGTCTGTTGAGGAGGGTCCTCAACCAGTGGAGTCAATGGTTCTACTCTTGAGTTCACAGCGCGTAGATCATGTACATGTACTGGTTTGTACTGGCCTGAGTCTTTCTTTTCAACTGGATACAAGCTGATGGACTTGGTTGGGGCGCTTGCAAAGCTGGCTATATGGTGGCTGTGGCAATTTCTTCTTCCTCATCCTGGGGCAAGGCTCTGGGTCCTCACTTTTCTCTCTTTTCTGCCTTTAGGGACTTCTTCATCTGGGTGCCCTCTGCCTTTAAGGCTTTTTTCCTCTTTTAGGCATTCACTGTACTGGCATCACCAAATTGGCTGTGGTGCATGCCTGTTTACAAGGATTTCTTAGCCACGCTGGCATTTCTTGATAATTAGTGGGCTATTGCTACAGGAACCGATCAGGATGTGGAACACTCACAATGATTGGTAGGCTTCCTTAAAATTTTTCTTCTATCTAAGTTACACCTCTCCTCTGCCTTCTAAAAATCACCCTGACTTGGCAGATCTATTTGACAAACAACGTCTCAATGCATGTGGGTCTAACTCTTCTTCTATATTCTCTTGAATCCACTTTCAAGATTAACTACCCCTCTCTTGAATCTATTTCTAGATTTTCTACCATATACTACAATATGGTTTTTGGGGTTTTCTTTGAGTTTCTCCCACCCATTATGAGTTTTCACAGAGACGTCACGCTTTCCATACAAACAGCAGGCACAGAGGGAAAGGAACGGGCTGAGTGGTAAGGGGTCCACTTCAGCTGACACAAAAAGGTATGGACAGACAAAACCTCTCTTTCACGGCCCTGTCTGTCTCCAGAACAGGGAACCTCGTTACCGGAGAGTCCCACTCATTTTTTGGGTCTCTGCTAATCAGATAGCCGTCTCAGTCATCAATCCACTCATTCACCATACACACTTCCAACCCTTTTCTCTAGGGCCACGTCGGGGTAATAAGGTTCAAGCCAAAACCTTCCCCCGGCCCAACAGGATGGCTAAATTCCTGTTTCTCTATGGAGGCCTCCCCCTTTTCATACGTTACCTGCCGGCCGGCGTCTTGTTCTGGTTAAGAAAGAAAGAAAGAAAGAAAGAAACCCCGTCCTTTTTCACCCGTTCCTGGCTGCTGTACAGCTGGCCTCCAGCAGCCGGCGCTCAGTCCTCTCTCCGCAAAAATGCAGGTGGCGCCATGAGGTGTGATCATCGGCAACAGGAAGCCTTGCTTGTTACAGCTGAAGCCAATTGGGCAGGTAATTCACCGGAATGACCATCCGAGTCACGGCACCAGGATATGTTACCTGGAATTACTTAAAAATCACACTCAGATAGCAAGGAGGAGGGTCCAACTCAATTTTATTAATTGAGAAAAATCAGCGCTGAGTCGGCTCCCTGAAGCCTCATGGCTAAAATTCAGAGGAACCGCCTCTAACCAACATGAACAAAGGTTTTTACTCTCTTGGCATGAAAAGAAACACCCCTCTTGTGACGTACGTGTCTAGAAACTTCTTTCAACTAAGAAATAGGGGAGGGGGAGAAAAAATAATGCTTCTATTGCAAGCAGTTACAGAAGTGCAAAAAAGCAAGGTCAATCGTAACATTCCAGAGAAAAGATAGCCGGGAGGCCCCTTGACTGGCAACAAAAACAAAGCATCTTTTGAATTGCCAGCTCCTCTCTTTAGCTAACTACTTGTCACCTCGATATTGATCTATTGTCTTTAAATCACAGGTACTTGCCGATACTTAGGACCATCTGCCCTGTAAGAAATCCCTAGGATGTTTCAGGGCAGGGAGGCAAACATTAATTAACTTTTTTTCTTAATTTCATGTCACAGTATCAGGTTGGGAAAGACAGCATTACAGCATCTAAACTAGGCTGCCCGAAAAACTTGAAATGGGTTTTTTGGGAGAGGAGTTTTGCCTATTAAGCCAGGAGACTAGGCTGCCAGAGCAGCTTCTGCTGATGAGCCCCTAAACCTGCCCCACACACCTTTTAGTGGGAGTCAGCCACACTATTTTTTTTAAATTCCTTCCATGCATATGTGCCCTTTTTTGTTGCTTTCCACTAGGGAGTATGAGAATTTCATTTCTGTTCACAAATCACCCCAAACACGAACAGGTACAGGAGTTATTTATTTATTTATTTATGAAAAATGATTATGCATTTTGAATTTTTCTGAAGTTTGGAAAATGCAGATCAATAAGCTCTCCCTTATCCATGATTGGTTGAGATGGCCAGTCTGTCATGCAGAACTGAGACCTGGGTGGGTGAGCAGGGAGGAGTTGGTCTCTCTCAGCAGTGCCCACTGGGGTACTTGGTTCAGCATCAGGGTAGGCTTGAGGGCTGGGAAGGGGAAGTTGGTGGGATCTATAGGACTTCCATCTCCATTTAACTGGTGGTCTGGAAGATTTGCACCTTGTCATGGACAGATCAATGCCTGCTGAGATTTTATCCTCCATGTTGTTCAACATCTACATGAAACTGTTGGGTGTGGTTATCTGGAGTTTTGGAGTGTGTTGTCATCAGTATGCTGGATGCCATGCAGCTCTATTTCTCATTTTCATCTTCTTCAGGTGAGGCTGTGGATGTGCTAAATCAGTGCCTGGCTGCGACAATGGACAGGATGAGGGCTAATAAACTGAAACTCAATCCAGACAAGACCGAGATGCTGTTAGCAGATGGTTCTCCTGACTTGATGGAGGGTACTCAACCTGTTCTGGATAGGGTTGCACTCTCCCTGAAAGGAGCAGGTTCATAGCTTAGGGATCCTCCTGAAGTCATCTTTGTCAATTGAGGCTAAAGTAGCCTCAGAGGCACAGAGTGCCTTCTACCAACTTCAATTGACAGCCCAGCTATTTGGACAGCTATCTGGACAGGGAGAACCTGGCTTCAGTTGTCTATGCTCTGGTAACCTCCAAGTTAGGTTACTGCAATGCATTATATGTGGGGCTGCCTTTGAAGATGTTTCAGAAGCTGTAGCTTGTGCAAAATGCACCAGCCACACGGATAACAGAGGGCCGCCTCTTCACGGTGCATCTTCCAGCACGCAGCAGTGGCGGCAGGCGAAGCACCGGCGCATTGATGCTCCTGCTGCCAGTCTTCACAGCAGGAGCACCATGACGGTTTTTCCTGTCACTGCCGCCGCGCCTGCGCCTGCCCAGCATCAGTTGGAGGGGTGGCTGGAGGGGCGGTCCACCTACTCGCAGGTAAGTGGTATTGGGGGGAAGGACAGTGAAGGCGGTGCAGTGAGCTTATGGCTCACTGCTCCACCCCCTTCCCTGGCCAACCCGCTCCAATCTAAAAAAAGTCGGGGTAAACGGCCAACTTTTTTAAAGCGGAGCAAAGGGCCTTTGCCCCTAGATGGCTTCGCACCAGCGGCAGCATCATGTAACGCAACTGCCACTGGTGCGAAGCCATATCGACGGAAAGTGTCCATCTAGAGGTACTCAGAGACAAGTCGGTCTGACCATTCAACAACAATTCTGGCTCGCTTGCACTGGCTGCCTATATGTTTCCGAGGCTACTTAAAGGGGCTGGTATTGATAGGCTGACCATCTGAAAAGGAGGACAGGGCTCATGTAACTTTAACAGTTGTAGAGAAAAGGGAATTTCAGCCAGTGTCATTTGTATGCAATTAATTCCTGGTGAAATTCCCTCTTCATCACAGCAGTTAAAGTTGCAGGCACTATACTAGAGTGCCATATACAAAAGAAGGCAGGGCCCCTGCAACTTTAACTGTTGTGATGAAGAGGGAATTTCACCAGGAACTAATTGCATATAAATGACACTGGCTGAAATTCCCTTTTCTCTACAACTGTTAAAGTTATATGAGCTCTGTCCTCCTTTTCAGATGGTCAGCTTAGGTATTGACCTATAAAGTAGGGCTGTGCGGAGTGGGTCTGCTCTACTCTGAAATTCGAAGTGGAGCTCCGATTATCAGCTTCTCTGCTTCGATTTTCGGAGCAGCCCTTTCTCCACTTTGCCACATCATCCATCAAAGAACCGCTCCATCTTTGGATGTTAGCCTTTCTATTATAGTCAATGGAAATTCACAAAAATGCTTACAGATCCGTCATTTTTAAAGATAAAGGGATGAAACATGGCACTCTAATAGCTCTTTAGTAGGGTTGTAGTTCTGCCAAGACTGAAGCAGGTCTGTTTATCTGTTGATTTTTAGGATTTTTTTTTAATTTGCCCAAAGCCAGCCTGAGAGCAGCCACTGGCTTCAAGAGAGTGCAGCCTCTCCAGACGTGTAAGCATTGCAGATGTGCACAGATGCTTCACATCTTTCCCCCTGCTGATCTTGGCTTGTCAGATGTTGCATCTAGCAGGCCTGGGATCCTCCACCACCAAAGAAAAAATATCCCAGGCGCTAGAGCTAGACCTGCATTTTGCAGGAGAGGACACAGGTGGAGCCTCAGGAGTACCCACACCCTCCTCAGCATGACTTCATCTGGGGGCAGTGCCAGCTGGGGTTGTGCTCCTGCCTCCAGAGGAGCTTGGAGGTGATGAAATCACAAACTCTCCCTCAGCCTCCTCCATCATCTCCGGCCCCCTCCACAAGGATGCGCTTTTGCGCCCGGTTCGGCGATTATGCGCATTATCGCGGAGGCGCATTTACTCCTAATCCCTCTGCACGGGAGGCGGCGAGAGGCGGCGAAGCGCATTAATTGATGTCCAAAAAGCGCTTTACAAGAAGTTAATGCGCATAATCGCTTGTTCACATGGCGAAAATGCGCTTTAACGGCCGGAGCAAAATAAAAGTCGCTATTTAACGCGCATTCGATAATGCGCATAATCCGGGAGATAACGCGCCTCTACGCCCGTTTTGCGCTCCGCTGGTGTGGAGGTAAAATTTATAATGAGTCTTCAAAGAGCATTAAACCTCTCTTGTGGAGGTTGCCTCCTTCTCGATCCCCACAGTCTCCTTCAAACCCAGATCCAGCTGCTGCTGCTGCTCCTCTTCTACCACAATGGGCACTGCTGGCACCAAAAATGTAGTGTGAGGGGCATTTTGGAGGTGCCAGGAACCTCCATATCAGCCTTCTTCTTCTTCTTCTTCCCCTCAAGAGGACCAGCAGAAGCAGCAGCAGGGAAAAGGCGAAGCCTGATTTTGGTGGGGTGGAACTGACAAGTCCTCTCTCTCTCTTCCTCTCCTACCACAGCCAGAACCAGCAGCAGCAGTACCCATTCCACGCCTCATGATGGAATTTTATTAATAAAATGTGTGCTTTATTTATAAATGTGTATTGCTTGTACACAACTACTATAACTCTAAACACACACACAGCACACACAGCACACACACACACAAAGTAGAAGACAAGACATTGAGAGACTAAACTAAACAACACAGAACTCACAGAGGATAAAAAGAAATGTATTTTTAAAATATTTTTTAGTGGGGGGGTGGTAGACTTTAAACACACACACACTAACAGCAGGCACTGGGGTGTGTTGGGTGAAATAGAAGGATTGGAAGAAGGATTGGAAAGTAAAGGACTTTTTGTATTTTTTAAAGAAAATAGTGGAGGAAATATACAACAGTAAAACATACATAACACACGCACACTCAATAATATAATAACAAAGGGGGAGTATGGGTGGATAAGGTGCTTGGAAGGAACTTGGAATACTTTTAGACACAAAGAAGATTACACTGAGACAGACTGGCTGCAAGCAGCCCAGAGCTCGCTCTCTCTCTCTCTCTCTCTCTCTCTCTCTCTCTCTCTCTCTGACTTTTTCATAACTCTACAAGAGTTAGCAGAGAAATGACCCCAAGGCAAGCAAGGACAAGATAAATATGATTTGCAATCTCTCCCCCACAAGCACTGTGATTGGAGAGGGACGGGGAGACAACTATGGCTAATTGGTTAGCCACAGATGTCAATATCAAAGCTATCCCTCACCCCTTCAGAGTCTACCCTATAGGGAGATGTGTTCAATTAAGAAAGACACAGTCAGCAACATTGTTAAAATCAACCCTGGGAACTTGAAAAACTGTTGGATACTTCTGGAGCGGTTCGACGCTTCGATTGGATGCCACTCCGCTCTGAAAATATTTGACGGCTTTAGAACCGTCGCCGCTCCACTCTGGAATACCAGACCTTTGTCAGAGCTCTGATTTTTTGGAGTGGAGTGCACAGTTCTACTATAAAGCCATACATGGTTTGGGGCCACAGTATCTGGTGGAGTGCCTCTCTTGGCATGAACTGACCCATATACCACACTCTGCATCCAAGGCCCTTTTCCAGGTGCCTCCTCCAAGGGAGACTAGGACGACGGCAACAAGGGAGAGGGCCTTCTTGGTCATGGCCCCCCATTTATGGAATAACTCCCTGATGGTGCCCGCTTGGCGCAAACATTTTCATCTTTTCAGCTCAAAATTAAAACTCCCCTCTTCTCTCAGGCATTTGGCACTATATAATGATTCTTTTTCATCAGGTCCTGGATTATCTCTGGCTGATTTTAAAAAATTCTGTCAGATATACATTGTTGTTGTGTGTGCTATCTGTTTTATGTCCTTACATTAATGGTTTTTATACTTTATATCATGCATTTTAATAGTTTATAGTGGGGGGGGGGGGGTTGAACCAGAAGTGCTTCAGCTGTGGGGTGGTATAGAAATATAATATGCACACGTTAAAATATGCATTTTTCAAAAGGTATACATCTTCAGTGGGGGAACAGTGTACACTTTTAAAAGGATGTGCACATAAATGCATACTTTTTTCATTGAATGAAAAGAAAAACAGATCACAAATGAAAATGGGAGACAGGTGAAATGAGCTTTAAAGTGCAGAGAATTTCTGTGAGCTCAAGCATCCCTGGTCCTTCTTTCCCAACAATCCACTTTGGCAGACTCTGTCACTCTTCCCCAAGTCTCACCTGCCTTCTGCTGCATGGACGGTGCATCCATGGCTGAAAACAAGCTGCCTCACACTCTGCTCCCCCACTTATTTCCAAGAGAAAATGGACACTTTCCAGAAACTTGCTCCAGCTGCATTTTCTAACCTTACAGATTTAAAATAGGGCTGAGCCGTATGTGCCCCTTTCTGAACATTTTGGCAGCCTCCATTGTCACCCCAGTCATGCCCAAAAATATGCTGCTGAATTTTGGTGATGCAGTGGAAATATCAGTTGTGAAAGGTATCCCATAATACTAGAACCCGGGGTCATCCCATGAAGCTCATTGGTAGGAGATTCAGGACAAATAAAAGGAAGTACTTCTTCACCCAGTGCATAATTAAACTATGGAATTCACTACTACAAGATGTAGTGATGGCCACCAATTTGGATGTCTTTAAAAGGGGGTTGGAAAAATGCTGCATGAGAAGGCTATCAATGGCTACTAGTACGGATGGCTATGTGCTACCTCCAGTATCAGAGGTAGTAAACCTATGTACATCACTTGCTGGGGAGCATGGGTGGGAGGGTGCTGTTGTACCCACGTCCTGCTTGTGGGTTGGCCATTGTGTGAACAGAATACTGGACTCGATGGACCCTTGGTCTGATCCAGCATAGCTCTTCTTATGTTATGTTCTTATGGACATGGACCCCAGTGAGTTTAGAGGGAATTGTCCCCTGGTCCCCGGATGTTGCTCTCCCCTATTTAAAGTAAACACATGGGGAATGTTGTAACAAGAAAAGGAGGGAACAGAAGTAGACCTCTGTTGTTCTGGTATTTGAAACCAATTCCTTTTGGGCTATGCTCAGACATTCCAACGCAAACTAAGTCCTGTGCGGGGTGGGGGGCAAAAATAGAGCCTGCCTAAGACAAGTAAGTTGGAGAATTATGGTGAAAAATATGTTTGTAACAAGATGCTGGACAAGACTCAGGGGGGTAAACATGTTTGTGTGGGGTGGTGAGGATGTCTGTTTTCTTTAACTGTGTACAGGATACTTACAGGAGAGTGTTTCTTAAGCCCTTCCCTTTCACTGGGGAAGAGTCAGGCTGCACTTGATAAGTGAAAAAAGGAAAAAAAAAACTGTTTGTGCTCTGAAACACTTTTTGTATCTTCCAGTTGTTTAGTAAAACAAACAAACAAGCCTACTGTTTGCTACCAAGCTGAGTCACCATTTGCAAATTTATAAATATTATAAAAATATAATATTTTTAATTATATACCCCAGGGTGAAATTGAGTTGGTTTTCTCAAGGTCAAACCATAAATGATAGCAGCCAACCTTCCACTGCTTTTCCTCATCAGTTCTTTCTACAGCTAAGAAAAAAAGCCACCCATCTGCATGTCACTTGCAATGTTTTATTGGGTAGGGATTATATAACAATGTATCTGGTATGCCTCTTATTTCCAAAGATGACTGAAGATGGAGGTGCTTTTGAATTTTACATGACTGACTTTATTGCTTGGTATCTACATTCTTAAATAATATTCAGCAATGCATACTCTCTATTAAGTAAACATTGCTATTTCGTTTCCATTTTGCTGATCACACAGATTGTGGCTTTATTAAAAAAAAAAATCTGTAACTTGGTGTTAAACTGATCCTACTCCAGAGATTTAAAAAATGGAGATTATTTCATCAGTGACTTCAGCATTCATATATTTCTGTTATGTTTTCTACATGCCAGACAATTGCATTAATCATGACACATTTACAGCTCAAGCAAATGGCATATTTTTTACAAAGATAAAAGTAATCACAGGGCAGACATTTTGTGCGAGAATCTGTAACTATAACTGAATGTTGGCGTAGTGTAATCACTAAGGGGCTGAAGCTGCACCCCTATGTATATTTATATGTTAAAAAAGGCCCACAACTCCTCACATCCCCCATCCAGCCATGCATGCTAGGAGTTGTATCACTTTTTTTTTCTAAACACCTATAGGATTGCACCCTTAAGCTATGAATCAGGAAGTCATAGAATCATAGAATAGTAGAGTGGGAAGGAGTCTATAAGGCCATCGAGTCCAACCCCCTGCTCAATGCAGGAATCTACCTTAAAGCATCCCTGACAGATGGTTGTCCAGCTGCCTCTTTAATGCCTCTAATATGGGAGAGCCCACCACCTCCCTAGGTGATTGGTTCCATTGTCGTACTGCTCTAACAGTCAGGAAGTTTTTCCTGACGTCCAGCCGGAATCTGGCTTCTTGTAACTTGAGCCCATTATTCTGTGTCCTGCACTCTCGAGAAGAGATCCTGGCCCTCCTCTGTGTGACAACCTTTCAAGTATTTGAAGAGTGCAATCATGTCTCCCCTCAATCTTCTCTTCTCCAGGCTAAACATGCCTAGTTCTTTCAATCTTTCCTCATAGGGCTTTGTTTAAATCTGGTTTGCACCACAAAGGACCACTATTTTGTGGTCCTTTGTGGATGGGTGTCATTAGGCTGAAGGTATATTCAAAAGAAAGGAATGTCTCCATGAATAATCTTAGCAGTGAGACAGACATGGAGTGCAATGGTTTGCCAGCTCCCATTTGTTCCATATTCTCATTCTGAACTAACCATATGGGAGCATCCAGTTTTGAAAATAGAGATATGACATTTAGTGTGAAAGAGTTAGGCTGACAATGGGATTTAGACTTTAGATCAGGTAATAGGTTTGGACAATGAATTCCTACCATTTTCAAGATTGCGGATTAGTTATCATTTATCATCTAGTACTAGTTGGCAGTATATTCAGCTTAAGCAGTTGTTGGAGTCTATATGTGGCCCATCAGTGATGAAAGCTTCAAAACATCCTGCACTGTTGGAGGAATTGAGTGTTTCCTTACATGAAGCTAAGCCCACAATAGTTGTCTTTAATAGTAGTCTGGAATGTAGAAAAGTAGATGTTCCGGAGGTCAGAGAATGGAATATGGAATGGAATGCTCTATACACTTTAATCTCTGGAAAGTTGCTTTAGCTTTGACTTGTACTATTTCTGCAGATTTAAAATTGAGATTGATTCAACAAAAATAAATATGTTTTGTATATATTGGACAACACAGAGGCTTGCTAAGGAGAAGCTAGCTATCTCTGCCAGATGCTGGCGATATAATGAGGAAAATGCCTCATTGAGACATACGAAGTGAGGGCATGTCCTGTAGAGGCTTCGTTTTGGCTGGAAGTCATTGCTCATATAAATTTTGTTCTTTAAAACTCTGTGATAATGGCAGATGTACACACACTTTTAAACTGCATCCCTGTGATGTGAAGATTAACAGATGGATACAAAAGTGAATATGGAGAGCCTTTACAGTTGCAAAAATACTTCAAGTTTGGAAGGGGAAAACACCCACCTCCTATCACTAAACTGAAGATCTTATTGCTCTTGCTGTGTTTGAGCATATCTGCTACACCATCAAAGTTACATGGATGCTTATTTAGATATATGGACTGCTTATATTAATTTATATATTTGAAATGGAAATGTTAATCCTTTCCCCCTTCTTGTGTTTCCCCTCCCCCCATAGGTAATGATTACTTTATATTGATATATTTCATGAAATGATTCTTTCCTCCACCCACCCACCCAGTTTCTGCAATATGAGGATAATACTGGCATATCTTCTGGAATTTTTTATTTACTTTATTCATTACTAGCTGATATACCCAGCATTGCTTGGGTACCCTAAGATATATGTCTGCAAGATAATCATCTTAAAGTAATATGCCAGTGCTAGGACTGTGAGTTAATTTTTAATTGAATTGTATTTGTATATTTTTTCCCTCTCTCACCCTCACAACAACCCTGCAAGTAGGTCGATGCTAGGCCAGTGAGGTAACTTTAAAATAAATTAAATTTGTTTCTCCCCTCCACACACACACATGGCCAGGGCCACGTTGAAATTGCCACTATAATTTCCATACAGGAAAAAAAAAACCTACAACTCCTGGCATGCCTTTTGCCATGGTGCCAGACTTGCCCAATGGGAATCTTGCTGCTGAGACTCACTGGAAGTGAAATCTGGCCAAGCCAGTCCACACTGCACTGTGCAATCGGTGCCCATAGGTAGGCTGTGAGAGAGCCAGCCGGCTGACTGACTGACAGTTAGTTCGGTCGTTGCCATTGTCAACAGGTCTGGAGCTGCGCCCTCCTTCCCTCCCGCTCCCAATGGTGCCTAGCGACTGAGGCAGCCAAACCCAGGTGCTCTCCCTTCAGGCCCAAGATAGTGAGCCACTGCCAGATGATGGCCACCTAAGCCCAATAAGTCATCCCTCCTGTCCAAGGCATTCAGGGAGTTGTAGGCATAAGCCTTGGTCCCTGAATAATGTGTCAATCTTTGAACACCATCTGAGGTGTGGTGGGAGACAACTGGAGAGCGGGCCTTCTTAGCTGTGGCACCCTGCTCATGAGTTTCTTTTTCCCAGGCAGACTTGCCTAATGACTGCATGAATGGCTTTCCAGTGCCAAGTGAATATTTAATTTTTGCCTAAGACCTTTTAACTCAATGAGATTTTTTATGCTACATTTTTTTCGTGTCATAACTAAACCACAGCATTCCAAGACAGACACAGGAATTACTGAATAAAGTTTATGATTTTTATGGAAAAGCCTGACTTTACAATTGAATCAGAAGAGTGAATGGAGCAATGACTGATAGCTGAGGCTAGAATGGAATGGGGGCAGGGTGAGTGACAGTTGGGGAAAGTCAGTTAGAAGGAGAACTAAGACAGTTAGTGAGTTAGCATTGAGACATAGTGATCTGGCTTACTAACCCATGCTTTATTTAAAATCAGCCATTCTACATGCCAATATTACACCTCCCAGCATGCCTTGGGTGTCCCACAAGTGTCCTCACCTTCTGAGAGGCACTTCCCTCCTCTTCTTGCTGATGCTGCTCCTCAACAGAATGTCAAGAAGTAGCAACACCAAGGAGGAGAGGTAAGTGGCTGCCAGTGGATACGCTCAGCTCTGGCCAAGTCCTGCTGGGACTGCCTTGGACCACACCCACTCACCAAGTGCTCCATCAGGAACCTGTCCTGAAGTGCTGGGGCCGGGACAGGCACTTGCCTCCTTCATTGGGCCTGTTTCTGGGCATGCACAGAGTGCCTCCCTCCCTTTCCTCTTAAGAGCGATGGCCATGCATGCAGTTCCCCCAGATTCTGAGAAAATAGCGATATCAGGATAGAGCATGTTCAGAGTTCGGCCCCTCAAAGTTACACTGTTGTGTCTAGTTATGATTTTAAAAGCATGCACGCTGGGTTGGAGGAGGCACAGCAGATGGATGCAGCCCATTTAACTTTTATGTGGAATTGGGTTGACTACTTGAGACTGACCTCAGGAGTCTGGGTTGTGAAAGGTAGGGATGTGCACTGGATCGGACCCGATCCACGATCCGAGTCCGGTCCAGTGGGAAATCGGATAAATTATTCGATTTCCGATCCCGCAGCTGGATCGGCCGATCCAATCCGAACCGGTCCGAAAAGGCTCCGAACCGGTTCGGCGGATCGGCGGATCGGCGGATCGGCGGGCGCCCACTGGCGCCCACCGCCGCTTCCATTGGCGGGCGCCAGCGGGCGCCCGCCGATGAAAGTGGACAGCGGGGGGGGAGGAGGGGGGCGCTTACCTTCTCGGCCCGTCCGCTCCCGTCCGGCACTAGCAGCTACTACCAGCGGGCTCCGCGGCCTGCTCCAGGGTGGCGCGCCGGGTGATGTCATCACCCGGCGCGCTACTCTAGAGCAGGCCGTGGAGCCTGCTGGTAGTAGCCGCCGGCGCCGGACGGGAGCGGACGGGCCGAGAAGGTAAGCAGGGGGTGCGTGGAGGGGAGGAGGGGGCGCGCGGAGGGGGGAGGGGGGCCCTTACCTTCCTGGCCCGGCCGCTCCCGTCTGGCGCCGGCGACTACTACTACCAGCAGGCTCCGCGGCCTGCTCTAGGGTGGCGCGCCGGGTGATGTCATCACCCGGCGCGCTACTCTAGAGCAGGCCGCGGAGCCTGCTGGTGTTAGCCGCCGGCGCCGGACGGGAGCGGACGGGCCGAGAAGGTAAGCAGGGGGTGCGTGGAGGGGAGGAGGGGGCGCGCGGAGGGGGGGAGGGGGGCCCTTACCTTCCCGGCCCGGCCGCTCCCGTCCGGCGCCGGCGACTACTACTACCAGCAGGCTCCGCGGCCTGCTCTAGGGTGGCGCGCCGGGTGATGTCATCACCCGGCGCGCTACTCTAGAGCAGGCCGCGGAGCCCGCTGGTGGTAGCCGCCGGCGCCGGACGGGAGCGGACGGGCCGAGAAGGTAAGCAGGGGGTGCGTGGAGGGGGGCCCTTACCTTGCCGGCCCGTCCGCTCCCGTCCGGCGCCGGCGACTACTACTACCAGCAGGCTCTGCGGCCTGCTCTAGGGTGACGCGCTGGGTGATGTCATCACCCGGCGCGCTACTCCAGAGCAGGCCGCGGAGCCCGCTGGTAGTAGCCGCCGGCCCCGGACGGGAGCGGACAGGCTGAGAAGGTAAGCAGGGGGTGCGTGGAGGGGAGGAGGGGGCGCGCGGAAGTGGGGAGGGGGCCCTTACCTTGCCGGCCCGGCCGCTCCCGTCCGGCGCCGGCGACTACTACTACCAGCAGGCTCCGCGGCCTGCTCTAGGGTGGCGCGCCGGGTGATGTCATCACCCGGCGCGCTACTCTAGAGCAGGCCGCGGAGCCCGCTGGTAGTAGCCGCCGGCCCCGGACGGGAGCGGACGGGCCGAGAAGGTAAGCAGGGGGTGCGTGGAGGGGAGGAGGGGGCGCGCGGAGAGGGGGAGGGGGCCCTTACCTTGCCGGCCCGGCCGCTCCCGTCCGGCGCCGGCGACTACTACTACCAGCAGGCTCCGCGGCCTGCTCTAGGGTGATGCGCCGGGTGATGTCATCACCCGGCGCGCTACTCTAGAGCAGGCCGCGGAGCCCGCTGGTAGTAGCCGCCGGCCCCGGACGGGAGCGGACGGGCCGAGAAGGTAAGCAGGGGGTGCGTGGAGGGGAGGAGGGGGCGCGTGGAGGGGGGGAGGGGGCCCTTACCTTGCCGGCCCGGCCGCTCCCGTCCGGCGCCGGCGACTACTACCAGCAGGCTCCGCGGCCTACTCCAGGGTGGCGCACCGGGTGATGTCATCACCCGGTGCGCTACTCGAGAGTAGGCCGCGGAGCCCGCTGGTAGTAGCCGCCGGTGCCGGACGGGAGCGGACGGGCCGAGAAGGTAAGCAGTGGCGGGGAAGGGGGCTTACCCCCCCCGGAGCCATCCGCTTCTATCCGCTGGCGCCCGCGGGTGCCAACGGATGGAAGCGGACGGCCCCAGGGGGGTAGGGAGCGCGGGGGAGGGGGCTTACCTGCCGGGGCCGTCCACAGCGGACGGCCCCGGGGGGGGAGGGAGTTAGGCCCCCCCTCACCCACTCGCCGCCATTTTTTCCTCATAGACTTGCATTGCAATGCAAGTCTATGGGGAAAAAAATGGCGGCTGATCCAAAAATTTACGATTTTTGGGTCGGGATCGGACTCGATCCGGTCCGGGGGGCTTCCAATTTTGTCCGAACCGGTCCGTGACAAAATTGGAGGTCCCGATCCGGGTCCCGATCCGATCGGGTGGGTCCGTGCACACCCCTAGTGCCCACCTGAACATAGCCTTGGTCACATGTCTGATTTACAACACACAGTTAAGACAAATCTGTTCTACGTAACATCTTAATGTTGAAATCACTGAAATAACAAGTGAGACATCCAATGTATCTGAAATTAACTTCACACACTCCTACTTTTATAGCTTTTGCTGTACTTCGTTGCTACACTCTGTGTGATACATTCTCCCCTTCCCTCAAATATATTTCCTATCGTATCCTCACTCCACTGCAAGCTGCTGCTTAACAGGGTTTGCTGCTGACTAGCTGGCCAGCTGGCTGGCTGGCTGACTCAAACTTTAAAAAAATCCTAGAAATCAACGGATGAATGAACGTGGTTCATATTCAGCATAGCTGAAGCAGTACCTAAACGCTATCATGTTGCCAAGTTTCATCTCTTTATCTTTAAAAATGACAGAGCTGTTAGCATTTTTGTTAATTCCCATTGCCTATGAAGTACAGCTGTCCTTTAAGTGGAGGGAGGATGGGGAAAATACAGATTTTTCTTCAAATTTCATAATTCCCCCCCCCCTTCCCAGGTTTGTTACCAAAAATCCTCACATGTCCTGTTTTTTCCTGACATATGTTCCACATGTTGGAATGAGTCAGCATTTCATCATAAAGACTAAAGGTGCAATCCCAAGATATGTCCAGTTCGTGCAATCAACAGAATCAAATGAAAATCAAAACAAAACCTATTACAGACTACAGGAATGTGAATGTGTGTACATCTGTGCCAAAAACTAAAATCCTTCACTGTACTCAGAAAATTACTGGGTTAGGCAACAGGCCAAAGTGTTCTCCCTGATATTCAACACCCCACCTGCAGCATGAATAGTACAGTCCAGGAATAGTTTTCTTTCTTCTTATTGTATAAATTGGTCCCAAAACAGGAATTCATCAGGCTCAATGGGATTTACAGCCTGATCTTTAATTCATGTTTTCTCGGAAGTATGTTGTACTGAGTTCAAAGAAGCTTACTCCCAAATAATTGTGCACAGGAATACAGACTTTAAAACATTGAACATGCAATTCAAGCATTCCTAAGTTCTTTGGATCACATTCCAAAGATGTAATTACTCTGTCTTGGGACTTTTTTGTATGTGTACTCACTTGCTGAGTAATTCTCCTTTATTTTAATTGATTGTGACTTTGCCTTCATTGGAAGTAGAATACAAAACAATATTTGCTCATCTTTAAATATTACCATTATTAATACAATGCATGGGCCAATGGGGCAAATAGATAAAGTGCTTTTATGCAATTATGACCCATTCATGGCTGCTTTATTCTTGTCTGGTAGCATTAACACTGCTACTAGGAAGAAGCCCATCTAATCTACCTACTCAACAGTTCCAGGAGATCAACTTTCTGCTTTATTGCCACATCACCCCTTAATAAAGCCTTAAGCTTCATGCTTTTGTACACACTGCTGAGGCAAGGAGGGTGTGTGTGTGTGTGTGTGTGTGTGATTCCAGAGCACCACTACAGAAATGTTTCACCCAATGATGTGCACAAAAAACAAGAAGTTACCCATCTTCCCAGATAAAGCCATGAAGCTTGAAACCAGGATTATAAAAAAAACCCTCTAAACCTGTGAGCCAGTAAGCTAAAAGCTGATGCCCAGCATTGCATTGTGGCCTACAAGGTACTTGATAATTTTTGGGTTTTGCATTCCCAGGAATGCTCCAAAACAAGGAAATATATCAGGTCCATATATGGTTTTGGCCTTCCGGCAGCATGAATTAATTGTGCAGTGTCCTTTTCAGTACAACCCAGCCTCCCTTCACTTGGGCCCTTTCTACACCTATGGACATTTTCCTATGGGGGGGGGCGTGATTGCAAGTTTTCCTGCTTCCACAATCAGCACTGACAGGGCGCACCTGAGCAAAGTTTCCTGCAATTACAGGAATGCCATTGCAATGATGGCACTTCCACATGTGGATTGGCAGAAGGGGGTGTGGCTATGCAGATGATGTGGCTATGGGACTGTTGACTCGTGAGGGAGGAGCACATACGCAAATGCACAGCAACACAAGGGGTTGATAGGAAGTCTGTCGAATATGCAATGCTGTGTACAGATATATTTGTAATAATAATAAAAAACGCACTGTTGGCGCCAAAACACGCCGATGCTCATCAAAAACATATGATGAAAATGGCAGCCCCGTGCACTCCCACACACCTCCATAACTGCTGGACATGCCCCTGGCAGCTGGTTGGGTATTCACTGAGCCAGGAACTCCTGGTGAACAGCAACAGCTTCACGAAGGGGGGGGGGGGGAGCACACCAGCCATGAACTTTGGGATTGTAGTGAAAAAACCGAAATAAATCTGACAAAAGTGATATTCCTGAATAACTGAGAGGTGGACCTGAGATCACCGTGGGAGCAGGTGAACATGATGTGGCCCGTAAGTGATTACTGCGATACAATCTTGGAATAAACAGCTGGTGTAGATAACCCCCCCCCCCCCATGTTTCATTTTCTTGCCTTTGCAGTTTGTAATATTTGTGAACTACCCAGAGAGCTTCTACTGGGTGATATAAAAATGGCATGAAATAATAAATAAATAATATAATAACAGCAGACCGTCTCGAAATGGAGTGCAATAGGATCAATAACTTCTACTGCAGCCTTTTAAAGTGCTGTTAAACAACTCTGAGACTCAAACCACACAGGGTTGTTTCAGGGTTTTGTTGTTGTTGTTTTGGGACATGCAGATGGGAGGAGCTGCAAAACTGATTGCATAAGTGGAACTGCTGATTAACACTCCCTTCAGCCTGTTTTTGGGATCAAAATCCCAGGAGTCCCCCTCTTTGATCACCACTTCCCTCCCGCTAGTATTGCTGAGTGCATTGAGGGTTAATTGGTTGATTTGGGGCAGGATCTGGATGGATAATGAATTTGGGAGGAATTGATTTGGGAGTGGTAGGATGTTAATTTTGGGAGAGGTAAATAAAATAGAGAGGAATTTAATATTGTAGCCAGAAATGGTTCCTTGTTGAGTTAAATTTGAAATTTGAAACTGTGCACATGGCCAGAGTCTTCAGAACACATCGCTTGTGTCTAATAGTGGAAGAAGGGGATAGCATTGTGTGTTTTGCATTTTCAATAAGGGAAATAATACACAGTACCATTGAAAGAGGACACCCTGTATGACCATTAAATCCATAGTCTAGAATTACCTAACTGCACCCCTGAGTTAAGCATCCATGGTTGCATGCTCATGACTCCATGTATAGAAGTAATTGAATAGAGAATATTCAAGGCAAGGTATAGAAAGAAACCCTCTCCCCATGCCAAACTGTCTTCCTAATTCCCAGAGCAATCAACCAAATAATGAAAGAGTAGAAGAGGAGCTGGATCAGTGCAAAATGGATCTGATTTGCTGAATGTACTATGTCATCAAACTCAAGGCATGGTCACATATATTATCTCTGTCATCCTTGCAACAACTCTGTAAGTTAGGCTAGTGTTATTATCTCTGTATCACTGGTCAACTTTGCATTTTATTTCATTGCATTCCACAAGCGAAAAAAAGGACCCGGGTGTCATAACTCATAATGCCCACTCCTCATCTAAATCTGCCAGTCTCCATTCACCTTCCAGAGCTGGGAATTCAATCCAAGTCAGGACTGTTGGAAAGATTGCTGAGAGAATGTATGAGACCAGTGGAGGCTGGTGGGGTGATGAATCCATTCTGGGTTTCAGTCATAACCAATCAGAACTTTAAAGAAGCTGTCCAAGATGCTGAATCTAATTTGGGATAACGTTCAGCACCTTGAATAGCTCCTTGAGGATTCTGACTGGTTTTGGCGGAAAGCCAGAACGGATTCACCAACCCATGACATTGGAGCCACCAGCCTTAACAAGACTATGCATTGGACTTAGGAGCAATCAGGAAGTCCTGTACCAACAAGATGCGTTGGCAATGCAAAATCTACATTTGCATCAGCTGCCCACATAGGTCTCACTTGCTGGTCTGGGGCAATGGAGTACATTGCTAAACAATATCCTTTTTGAATTTTCAAAATTATGCAATTGCTAACCCTTGCATCCTACATAAATTAGAAATGTGTGAGGGGGAGACAGCAGGATGATCCTGTGTCAGCAGAACATTTCTTAAAATTAAAAATGAACATGCACAGCCACCTGACACCCCATGTGCTGGGTCCTATCTGTTTGGAGTTTTAAAAAATCCCACTTGGAGTCCGGCACTGTTCGTTTTGCCAGAAAACTGGCTGGCCATCTGCCTGCATCTCTCTGTATGCAAATGCACAGTTCCCAAAGGTAGGAACTTCAGCATCATTTCACTTCATTTTGTAGTTGGCTACGTTGACTGAAAAGATCCTCATCTGGCCGGTTTCGACGCATTGCATCTGTGTGTGAAAGAGCGTACGCCTCTGTATATTCGTGTGCATGTGTGAAAGCTTTAAAAATGGCTGGTATTTATTATACACTCATAAAGTGAACAGGCCTGACTTTAGGTTTGTGGAGGTGCTTACACGGCATCTTACAAACTAAAGCCCTTCTTCTGAATTCAGATCTTCCCAATTTCATTATAAATAAGACACAGTGGTCAGAAGTTTGTGTGCTGCTGTTGTGTTAAAGATGTTGATGGGAGATTGTTTTGATGCTGCTCTGAAACTGGGGGTCCTGCTCCATTTTCTTCTGAACATTTCTGTGTTTCAGGGACTAGCCTAAGCTGAGCTTTGTACAGGATTTCTTATTCTACAGATATTTTGATGCCCCTAAAATGTTGAGTACACAGATCAAGCATGGGGAACCTCCGGTCCGTGGGCCAAATACGGCCTGTAGAGCTTCCACAGCTGGGCAGCCTGCCTCTCCCTAGGTCTCCTTTTCCTGCTGCTTTTCCATGCTGTTTGGTAAGAAAGGTACTCCCTTGTCACCACCCATCAGGGAAAGGGAATAAACTGCCCATGAAGTTTGGTGTGGCATATTTATTTTGTTTATTACATTTCTATACTGCCCAATAACCAAAGCTTGCAAAACAAAATGTAAAAAAAAAAAAAAACATACGATACAAAACACAACACTTTATAAAGCCTTATATAAAAATCTGGAAGCCTTTCCTCATCAGGTCTTTCACATTCCTTCACACCTTCCTACAGGTCTTCTATTTTGTTGGTGTTTCGACTTAGAATGCCTGACAAGGGTACTGTGTACAGAGCAATTCCTGTGTGTGTGTGAACGGTGGCATGCACTTTGGGGCAACTGCCTCGAACCAAAGAAGATGCATCCGTTACTAGAACTATTCTGCTTAAAGGTTGTTGTTTTTAACTGACTCTCTAGCCATATGGTGTGCGTGGGGAGTAGAGATGTCTGGAATTTGTGAAATCTGTCCCATGTGTTTCATGGATTGTGCAGTGGCCGTTCATTCCAATGTCCGTTCATAGACAAATTTGAATTTGGCTTTTTTTTCTGAAATGCAGAAAATAATTCCATAAGAGGATTCACAACAATGTATGTAATTTCCATTTGTATGTAACCTTTAGGATATTGTTCCCCATTGCATTCAACTTTTCCCCAAGTATATTTTCCAGCATGTCATATGTCTCGGCAGAAATGTCCATATTTTCCTATGAATAGATTTGCATGAATTTCAGAAAAGTGGAAAAAAAAGAAAAAAAATGTAAGTCCACAGAGTCCACGCATCCTGAGGAGGCCAGCGTGCAGTGGATTCCGCAAGTCAGATTTATAAAAATCTGAACTCTTTTTAGTCTGTCTTGACTTTCTCCAGCATTCCTAATTCAGGATGTTGCAGAAGTCCAGGAAGCCTGGTGGGGTATCCTCTACTCGGCCTTCTGGACTCTATTCACCAAGCCACTGTGTGGTACAGAAGCATTGGCAGCCATCCAACCCCTCATCAAGCCACCATTTTGATAACAAATTATTCTTGATCATTCAGTGTGGAACAAGAAAACAATATAGTGGGTTTATGGCGGAGGTCAGATTAAAAGGGAAAGCGAGGGGCTCATTGCAAAATTAAAAGTTGTCTTTAGGGTTGCCACTGCATTTTGCTTAAAGTGTTTTTGTTTTGTTTTTGTTTTTTGACTTTTCCAGAATATCAACAGAATTGTGGAGGAAATGGAAACATCAATTCCTGGCATCTCTAGGGAGGACTGCAAAAAAATCCTATTTGATACCCTAGAGATCTGGTGCAAGTCAGTGTAGTCTAGTGCTATGCTGACCCCCTGACCACTACATTCATGAAATTCTTTCCTCCCTATGAAAGAGGCATTATTTTTCTGCTTCGTATGCAGGGAGGGGGAGAATTTCAAAGACATTTCTCATTGGAGGTTGGGGCAGAGGTTTCATTTACTTTATTATGTGTACAAGATGGTTGAAGGGCCTTTTACTTTTTTTAATGTTTAAAGTACCCCTTCTGACTTGCAGTGTTGCAGGGCTCTTCACAGGTAAACAGAAAAGAATCTTCAAAATGCTCTCCTTGCCCCTCAAGTCCCCCTCCCCACAGTTTCTTTCACAGGACTCTGTCATGGCCATAGCACTGGAGTCTTGGAATCATCCTGAAGAGAATCCTGAGCCCAATGACATACTGGTGATCCCACTCCATGGAAGAACCTCAGGGACCCCTGACACATCCTCTGTGCCCAAGCACTTAGCGCTCCCATCTACCTCAGTCCCCAAGGATGGCTTTTCCAAAGCTTTGCAGGTCCTTCAGTTGCATAGGAGCTTTATGGTACAGAAATGAGCACAGGTCCTTTAAAGTTGCAGTCAGTACCCAGGGGAGGCAGAGCTTCTGAGGGACCTGACCTGACCTGCCTACTTAAGCCCTCAGTTGCTGCTATGTCAGTCCCTGCTGAGGCTAAGGCTGAACTTACTTTCTTCTTCTTCTTCTTCTTCTTCTTCTTCTTCTTCTCCTCCTTCTTCTCCTTCTTCTTCTTCTCATTTTATAATTGGGTACAGCTGGTCAGGCATGGATATAATTACAGATGCTCGTTATATTAACTTCAACAAAGTTTCCCCCTTTCTACAACAAAAATGATTCCTCAGTAAAAAAAAATATTTAGCATCCTGGTAGCAGAAGCAAAGTCCACTTTCTTCCAGTAGTCATGCTGGTGCTATGGGTTAAGTGAGTTTAAAGTGCAAAACTGCACATGAACAGATGGCTATCTGAAGACCCACACACCTCCGCCATAAGACCATTACATTCAAGTCTAAAATTACTTAGCTGCACCGTTGGATGCTGGGATATTATAGGGCTTAATGAACAAAGACTGGCCAGTAGGGATGTATGAGAAATTAAAGTTCAGTTCATTTTAATCCGGATTTACCCAGTTCATACCTCCTGAACTAAACACAGACTCAAATCTGACCTGTGGTCAAAGTCGATATATTTCTGAGCTTGCAATGTGATTTTCAGACTGCAAAAAAATCAATCCAACAGCATCCATACATTTGAAAAATATGCACAAACATGCTTTATTCAATGGGAGAAGAGTGCATACATTTTCAAGATGCACACAATTGATATGTGCATTTGGGAGAACTTTCATTAGAGATGGACAGATTCACCCATGCCCAATTTTATCAGTCACTCACCAAGCTGCTGCCTCCACCCACCCTCATTTGCCACATCACGTGAATGGCTGGACTGCCTGGCAAACACTGGACAAGCCCTGCTTGGCCGTCCGTGCCCATAGTGGGCCTGTTCAGACAACACATTAAGCCAAGGTTAGGCCGCTAACCCTTTTACAGCAAATGGTTAGGGAGCGTGTTTAAACTATGGTTATGTAGCCATCATGGTTAGGAATGGTTCATACAACACTCTGATCCTGTTCAGATGACATGCTAAGCCATGGTGGTTAAGCCATTTTGTGCTAAACATTTTGGCTTAGCATGTTATGTGAACCATTCCTAATCATGGTGGCTACAGAACCACAATTTAAACATGCTCACTAATCATTTGCTGCAAAAGGGTTAGCAGGCTAACCATGATTTAGCGCATTGTCTGAACAGGCCCGCTAAGTCATGGTTCACAAAACATGCTAAGCTGTAATGTTTAGCTCAAAATGCTTAACCACCATGGCTTAGCGTGCTTTAGGAACAGGGTCACAGAGCTGCCATTTTGCAAGCACTTATTTCCTAACATAATGTGATTTCATTGGTTGTATTAGTAAAATATAGATGTTTGTCAGTGTTCTTTAAACAGATCTTCTTGCGTAGTGGCCATGTGTGGGGATGAGTTTCTAGTTTTACTGTGGGTGCAATTATGTTAGGTGAAGAATCAAACAGAGTTCACTGAAAATAAAGCTCTAAATTACATTCAGCAATGTTCTCTTAAAGTTCACATGGCGTGAAGCACTTCTCACCATGCACAAACTGTGAAGCGTGTTCCAAAATAAGGATTTTAATTATTATGTTTGACATTTTGGGGGTGACAGCCATCTGCTAGGAGAAATGATGGCAGTCTCTGTGTCTTCTGTAGGTTTTTGCAAGCAGTCCCCTCTTTGATTTCTAGTACTATCCTTTTAATAGGAATAGAGATGCTTCCAAAATTCCCTTCTTCCAAATTTCCTCCTGGAGATTTGAATTACTTGGTCTTATTTCAGAAGTAGAAATGATGCACTGGGAATCTATCATTGTTCTATCCCCTGCCCCCAGCCCCCCCCCCAAAAGTTTTCTTTGGCTCTTACTTCCTTCAGTTGATTTGCATTTTCTCCACCTACAGAAGTGACACACATATGTTACATTAAAGGAAATGGATCACTATAGGACAACATCAATTGCAGGGACAGGGGACCCAGTCTTGAACAGGATCTCAGTGGTGAGCAAAGTTTAAAACTCCACTACCCATGTGCTTACTCTAGCTACACCTTTAAAATGTGTGCTTTGTGTCTAAGATTTCAATAAGTGGAGTTATCGGTGTGGTACTCTGGAGTAAAGACCTGACAATAAATCTCTGAAAGACCTGACAGTAGACCATGGATAGTAGATATCATTCTGGTGGTGTGTTTCACTGGGTGCTAGGATGAATCAAGAAGGCATATGGGTTGAATGAATATGACTCATCGTTAGGAATGGGTGAACCTTCCCTCGCCCACCTTGGGTGCCACGCACCAGATGGTCCACAGGTGTGTGGCATGCAATGTCCATTCCCTCCCTGTGAGTGCACTTTTGAAGAAAATGGTAGCTAAGCTTTTTACGTAAATCCCCACTTCGCACAAAGTGGTGGCTGTAAATAGGGCCATTTACACAAAATTGTAGGTGGTCACCATTTACACAAAATGGGGATTTATGTAAAAGATTACCCACTGATCAGCCACCCTCCATCTTTATAAAAAATGCACTATGGTAATGGTGGCTGCCATTAGCCTATCATAGAAAAATACAGCCACAATTGGTGTATTTTACAGTATTTGAGGATGTAAAGCACCTATTTCTATATAAATTGTGGCCATTTACTCATGAGGTACATACCCTGTTCATCAGGAAATTGATTACATTGATATATGTAGTCCATCCATTTTATTGTAACAATCCTGTGGGATATGTCAGATTGAGCTATTGTGACTAGCCCAAGGTCACCCGGTGGGCTTCAGTTGAGTGTGGAGTTCAACTTGGTGTCTCCAGTCTCAGTCCAATGTTACTTTTCACATGCACATGCATTTACACACACACACACACACACACACACACACACACACACACCCTATCTGAAATGTAGGTCTTATGGCACTAGATCTGCATTTAACTCCCTTCCTTTAAGAACACAGATTAAAAAAAGAAGGAAAGGAGAGAAAACAAAACTTTTTTTTCCTAATAGTCTCAATATCCAGTAGGCTAAAGGTAAAATCCATCAGTTTTCATTTAGAAACATGTAACCTTCCAGTGTTTTTCTTGAGAGTGACATAGTAGGTATTGTTAGGAGGCAAAGAACTTAAAATGGACACCGATTGATTCACAAGGTTTCTTAGTCCTTAAGCAGGGCAGACTAGCTCCGGAAAGATTAACTCCACATAAGAAGCCTTGTCTTTCTACCCAAAATACCACTTCCTCTTGATGAAGACAGATGACGACAATGACAACGACGACAACAACAGAGTTTTAGAGGTGGGAAAATCGCTATTGAAATTATCGCTGATCTGAAGTGGAGAGGTGTGTTTCACAAACATTTCCACCCCCATGAAACATGTCCTCCAGTTTAGGTGATTTTATTTATGCCCGTAAAACTGTTCACAAAGGGGCAAGTGTCGGCAAGAGGGTTGCTGAGGCAATCAGGCAAAGTTTCCTTTTGTTATGTCCAGTCCCACTATGTTGACTAGTTGGAAATGGACAATGATCACAATTCCCATTCATAGATGACATTTATATTTCAACACCCACACATTTTTGCATCCAAATGCAGATACAGGGCCTGCTCAGACAACATGCTAAACCATGGTTAGACCGCTAACCCTTCTGCAGCAAATGGATAGTGAGCATGTTTAAAATGTGGTTATGTAGCCTCCATGGTTAGGAAACATCATGGCTTATGTCATCTGAACAGGGTCACAATCTCACCGTATACCAGTATTTCCCAACCTGGTGCCTTCCAGAGATTTGGACTACAACTAAAGATTTGTTGCTGATAGGAGTTGGAGTCCAAACTATCCAGATGGCACCAGGTTTGGGAAGGCTGTTATATAACAATATTTCCAGTGGGAACTGCATCCAAATGAATATTCTGCCCCAAATGTCTATATATAAAACATAGGGATTAGTGAACTAATGAGGCTCTAGCTCATCAAAGCCGCAAGACTCGTTTCACTTCATTCCTGTTCCCAAATGCAATTATTATGGTTATTATTTAGTTCATTTCTATTTCAGCCATTCACAACAATTCACAAAAATCACACACCATAAATACAACATAACAATGAAGCGTAGTATAACTTTTTTGACGTACAAAATTTGAAACCATTTAAACAGCTAAAAATAATTTCAATAAACAAGCATTTTTTTTTCCGAACAGGAAAAACTTGAGTTTTCAAATGGGAAAAATGCACATTTTTAAAAGCACACAAACGTGCACTTTTCCCCATTGAACAAAGCATGGAAATGCACACGTACGTGTGTGCGTCTGTGTGTATTTAAAATATGCATTTTAAAGTGCACATTAAAAGGAATGCACATTTCTAAACATGAGCTCAAGCTTGGGAATGTGAAGCATTTTTAAACAAATGCGTTCCCCTTCGTGTTCATGGCCGGGAGTGCAAGCGGAGAATATTCTGCTGGATTTGGACTGAAACGGTATTCTCATACTGTAACAAATGTAAGTAATGCTAAATCAGGAGGAAAATTTTGCCATGAAGTGCTGATGGACACTAGAACCCCCCCACTAGTGCAGCATGGCAAAATCAGAAGACTTTTATAGTGAGAACCCCCGGAAGTTTTCCTTTGCCCTCAAAAACATTGTGACGTTATCTGATCTGATTGACTATTGGTTTGACATTAACTTGTCCACTACATGGTTCCTGAACAGTTGGGCTAAAGCTGTAAAGAAGCTCTTTTTCATTATTATTTTTTAAAGGCAGCTGGGCAGCACAAACTGAAGAGCAATGGTTGCGAACAGACATGAAATTACCCAAAAGAATGGAAGGTAAGTTTTTCATGAGCATTTTCAAAAATTTACCTGAAACAGCCCATGTTTATAGTGAAAAATGAATCTTATAAAGATTACAAATTCTAAGTATTATTACAGTTCTGGAGGGATAATTAGTTAAGTGCTGGCATCCCAAACAGACATTACTTTTAGGGTGCCCATCCACCCGGATTTGTCCGGACATGTCAGGGAAATTGCAGGGAAATCCTGATCCGGGCGGAAATACCATTTTCGGGGGGTAATGGTATTTAGCCCCCCCAAAAGTCCGTTTGGGGCACTTCCTGAAACAGGCCTTCCGAGGCCTGCTCTCTGCAGATCTGGGGTCCTTGTGCCTTGTTGCCATGCCGACAAAGCACTAGGGTGAAGGATCTGCTGAGGGCTGGCCTCAGAAGGCCTGTTTCAGTCACTTTCGGAAGGGGCTGAAACGGGCATTCTGAGGGCCACCCATGGCAAATCCAGGGTCCTAGTGCACTGTCGCTATGGCGCTGAGGCATTAGGAATCCAGATTTGCCATGGACAGGCCTCAGAAGGCCTATTTCAGCCACTTCCGGAAGGGGCTGAAACAGGCATTCCGAGAGCCACCCATGGCAAATCTGGGGTCCTAGTGCATCATCGCTATGGCGACGAGGCATTAGGAATCCGGATTTGCCATGGACAGGCCTCGGAAGGCCTGCTTCAGTGATCGGCCTGGCCTGGGCTTGGAGCCGCGGCCCGGCCTAGCGCAGCAGCCCACTAGGCGCGGCAGATGGGTAGCTGGACAGCAGCATAAAGGGCAAGAAGCTGGGGCTGGCTGGCTGGTGGCGGCATGGTGAAAGCGTGCAAGGTAAGAAACCCAGGCGAGCAGCTAGAGGACGCAAGCAGCGTGGGGAGAGGTGGTGCTAATTTTAATGTGCATGATTAGTTTGTAGTGTAAATCCTACAGACAAACATAAGAGAATCTAAAAATTAAAGCTGCAATCCTGTACCCCCTTCTGTGTAGACATGTGTAGGATTGTGCTTTAAATATATGTGAACACACTGAGTAAAAGGAAGGATTTTGTGGGGAAGAGAAGAAAAGATTAATTGTCAGTGTTGTTGATTAAGTTGCTTTACTTTGCCTGGATTATGCTCTACTTCAGAATGCAAACCATCATAAATTTTACCTGAGTCAGCATTTGTCTACAAAATATATATACTGACAGGCTTGCTCTAAAGTCCCTGAAAGCAGCATGAAAGTGCTAAGAATTATCAACAGGTTGATCCTCACTTACAACTATGTAGAAATAAAAAATGTTGGGTTCAACCCCACCACAAGTGACACTGAGAGTGGTATATGAATTTCTCACAACTGTAAATTAAAGTATCATATTGATAATTTATCAGTGGGTGCATATGAAGTTTTTTTCCTTATTTTAAGATACTATTTTTAAAGCCCAGAAATGAAAAGGTTTAAGAGGAGTATATTATCACTCCATAGAGTTTGCTCTATCTGCAGAAGAGTGTGCTTATTGCTCCATTTCGTATGGCTCCCCGAAGTGCAAATAATATTATTTACCCAATCAATTCCTTTCCAATTTACATATCTATTTTAAACCTTTCCATTTTCTGTGGTAAGCCACTCATCTTGGCAGAAGCCATGTAAGTTCTACATAAAAACAAAAAGACAAGAGTAGCCCCCGCCAAATTGTGCTACAGGTAAACTGCAAGTATATGACTTCAGAATTAAATTGTGAGACTCCCACACTCTCACTCCATTTTCCACTGAAGTAGCTTATAATAAGCAGATGGAGACATTGCAATACCATGCATTGCAAGAGTGATGAACTTAAAAACAGTCTTATACTTAATATCAATCTGGTTCATGTCCCAACTGAATATCAGGCAGTAACATTGCACCAGGTACAAAGAGCCTCAAGTCTAGGGACTCTTTCCCATTTACTCTCTTTTCCTGGCCTCTCTTAACTTTTTGATGTCCATTTATTTAGTTAGTTAGTTATTTTATTACATTTAGCTCCTGCCTGTTTTCCTCCAAGGAGGCATACATCTCCTCCATTTTATCCTCACAATAACAACCCTGCGAGGAAGGTTTGACTGAAAGTCTGTGATGGCCCAAAGTCACCCAGTGAGCTTCTATGTATGTCACCTTGGGCTCCTTGGAGGAAAGACAGGATAGAAAAGTAATAAATAAATTATGTATATGAGCAAACATTACTTAAGTCAATGTTTTAAAAGGAGAAAAACCTTGCTTGGTAGCATTTTTTTAAAAAAAAAACTAGAGAAAGATTATTTTTCTATGTAGAGTCCAACCACAAAGTAATTGCTGGTTAGCAGGCTATAAGGGTTGGCTCTACTGACATAGATCTCACAATACAGTTTTGGGGCTATTGTCTTATATTACACAACCATATATATATATTGCAAAAACTTCTAAAAGTCCAGGCGGCTATAGTTGGCACCAAGTGCATCAAAACCTTATACAACTTGCCTCTCAAACCCCTTAGGACTGAAGGGTGACCATATGGAAAGGAGGACAGGGCTCCTGTGTCTTTAACAGTTGTATAGAAAAGTGAATTTCAGCTGGTGTCATTTGTATGCATGCAGCAAATGATGAAATTCCATCATCATCACAACAGTTAAAACTGCAGGAGCCCTCCCTTCTTTTGTATCTGGTCTCTTTTCTTGGTGGTTTTTCTCGATGAACATGACTGGCTTTGCCAAGTCATGCTGTCTTTTACTGTTCAGAAATTTCCTGACTTGAGCATATTTTAAGAAGGACTGCTTTCTGGATGTTGGTGTGGATGTGTTTTGGAAGGCCTAGTTTCTGAAGGTTTTCTGTAAAAAATATATATGATGTGATGCTAGTGACTGCTGTGACTAATGGAATAATTGTAACTTTTCCCTCCTGCCACAGTTATTTAATTTTCATAGCCTGTGGTGTATCTTTTTCTCTCTTTTCCTCTTCTTTTTCTGCAACATTTTTGTGATTAGGTATTGTTATGTCAATGAGTTAGTTGTGTTTTTCTTTTTTTTTGTTTATAAATGTTATGTCTAGTCGATTGCAAAGTATTGTCTTGTCTCAGATTTGTTCTGTCCCAGCATAGCATAGCTTGGCTTGACTTGTTTGAATGTGTCTGGATTTCCTAGGCTCTGAAAGCATCTTTCTGGAGAGCTCCTGTTGGTTGCATGATCCACGATGTCAGGTTCTGGTGAGTGCATAATTCTCCTTGACAGGAAGGGTTTGCGTTTGCTAGAGTAGATGTGAAGAGGCTGCAATCCTATATTCATTTATCTGGGAGTAAGCTTTATTGAAATCAATGAGACTTATTTCTGAGGTTTCTTTGGGCAGTTTCCCTTAGTCCCTGATTGGGATTTGTGTTCTCTGCAGTGTAAATTCAGGAGATATTTGGATAAAAGGAGGGAAAGATCCTTGTCTAGCATTGTGTTAACTGGCATCTGTTTTGGCCTTTCTTTGAATTGCTACTGACCATGGGCTTGTTTACATGGCTAATGAACCAGAAATATAATGACTCATTTTTAGATTAGTTTCTCACTGATAAACGAGAAGTTGAAACAAGCTAAGAGGTGCTAGTGAGAAGTGATTTCAACAAGCCTTTGGTCCAGTTTGTTCCAGGTGATGAGGAAAGAGTGTTAAATGTTAAGAAAGGTGAGACTATGGTCATCCAGTTAAGGAGTTGCAGTCAGAAAAGATATTTGAGAGAAAGGGAGACTGTATCGCACAGAGTATAGCAAAAGCCTTAAAGTACAGCAAAAGCTACAAAAATAGGAGTGAGTGAAGGTAATTTCAGATACATTGTTCTTTATTTCAGTGATTTTACCATTAAGATGTTATGTAGAACAGGTTTGTCTTAATTGTGTGCTGTGCAATCAGACATATAACCAACGCCATGTTTGGGTGGGCACACCCCCTTGGGGGCCAGCCATGTTGGTGGGCACGCCCCCTTGGGGACTGGCCATGTTGGTGGGCACGCCCCCTTGGGGTGGCCATGTTGTCCTCCTTTTTAGTTTCCAAAATATGGTCACCCTAATTACTTTTAATCTATATCCAGCAGCTATCTCTTTTGTGAAAATTGTCTCTAGACTAAGTGCAGGCGTCCCTATCAGGATCTTAAACCCCTCTACCTCCTCATTCTAGGGTCTTGATTCAGATTAGTTCCCCCCATGCCTACTCTAGAGTAAAATATGAAAAGAAAGACATAGCTGCTAGACATGGATTTAAAGTCCAGACTATTTTGGCCCAGAGAGATATTTATTCATTACTTTTGGTCTATTTATGCTTACCACACACACAGTTAACTACCCCTTGAGCATAACTGGATAAATAAGAAACTGGACTAGTTCTTTTATGTCCTGGATTGTAGCTAAAACTAATGTGTGAGCAGCTGCATTGTCTGATAGCCAACTCTGATGCATACACAGAAGGGAAATGTTCATCTGTGCACCATGGCTGGAACAGACTAAATGAAAGAGGGCTTTTTATCAATAGCTAAGCTTTTTATTCATTTTATGAGTTAATAGGGTTCAATTAATGTTGCTGAGTTGCATGCTTCTCGCATATGTCTCTGGGGCTTTGGTGAATTTGAGAAGAAAGCTTAATGAATGGTTGAATGGTTATATTGGTACCCTAGTAATTAGAGAACGGGTAATTAATGTGCATCTGTGGTAAGCTCCTGGGTACTGTCAACGACCCTGTAATGTGCAAGAACAAAAAAAGGAAATTATGAGCTTGGTTAGGGAATACAGCTTTTTCTATTTCTGAAATTTTAGATCTGCATCTTGGTTGAATTACAAGGAAGAAAATGAATTCCCATTAAAACATCAAGCTACCATTGGCTAAGCCAATGTGGACTGCAGAAGTGATCTAGAAATCTCAACAGACCTGGTGAAATTAATAATAATAATAATAATAATAATAATAGGTGAAGGAGTCGTCAGGAAATCCAGAAAAGAATTACGAATATATTGGACAAAATCTGGTCAAAGTGATGCCCTAAGGAGTCCCATTCATTTCATTGGAATAAATTGAAACGTGTGTTTAATTCTCATTTAAATGAGGAAGGCTTGAAAGTGTATAACTTTGGCTGGATTGTGTCCAGTTATTTCTATGGCAGTATGCAAAGTGTTTTAAGGTGCTTATCTAGAAGAAGAACTTCATTTACAGTCAAACAGACCAGCAAAGTAATACACTATATGCAACACATACAAAATTATTTACATCAGGACATTAAAATTAGGGCTCTGCTTTGGATCGCAGAGGATAGGAATTTCGCAACTTGCACTGTAATACACTTATCTACCCCCTTCAAAAGCAACTTGACTAATGACTCCCTGGAACGTCCCACCTGATGCCGTATGAGAGGATACAGTAATAATAATAATAATAACGATTTATTTCTTACCCGCCTCTCCGTCTAGATCGAGGCGGGGAACAACAACATGATAAAATACATAAAACTAATTAAAACATGACAAATATTATTAAAACTGCATTAAAACATCCTAAAACATCCTAAAAACATTCTAAACATTACACTGGATATGCCTGCCGGAAGAGAACAGTCTTTATAGCTTTCTTAAATTCTAAAAGACTGTTAAGTTGACGAGTCTCCTCCGGCAGGTCATTCCACAGTCTGGGAGCGGCAGAAGAGAAGGTCCTCTGGGTAACAGTTGTCAGCCTAGTCTTGGCCGACTGCAGTAAGTTCTTCCCAGAGGACCTGAGCGTGTGGGGCGGATTGTACGGGAGAAGGCGATCCCGCAGGTAACCTGGACCCAAACCATGTAGGGCTTTAAAGGTAATGACCAACACTTTATACTTCGCCCGGAAACTAATTGGCAGCCAGTGGAGCGATTTTAAAGCTGGCGTAATATGGTCACTCCTAGATGTACCGGTGACCAACCTGGCTGCCATATTTTGAACTAGTTGAAGTTTCCGGAATAGGCACAAAGGTAGCCCTATGTACAGCGCATTGCAGAAGTCGAGCCTCGAAGTTACCAGCGCGTGCACCACCATCTTTAGGTCTTCCAACTCTAGGAAGGGGCGCAGCTGGCGTATCAGCGAGGTAGGACCGGAACCACTGAAGCACAGTGCCCCCAATTCCCAATCCCCTCAGGCGTTCCAGAAGGATACCATGGTCGATGGTATCGAATGCCGCTGAGAGGTCCAAAAGTACCAACAGGGACACACTCCCCCTGTCAATACTCAGGCGTAGATCATTCCTAGCATTTTGATAAAAGCAGCAGTCAAATAACACATGTTCTAAGGACTCTACCTCAGAGTTGTTGCATGGGCAAAGCCTGCTCTCAACAGGGATTTTATTGTTTCTTCCTTCCAACAACTTAGAAGGAAGGACATTAAAACGGGCCAAAGAGAAAGCTCGTCTATATTTGGGGATATCGAGCCACTCTAAATACGCCATTTTCCCACTAGGCATGGCATCTGAAAGACCCAAATTCATCTAATTCATGCTCAAAGCAACTCTGTGGGGTTGGTTGTTCACATTTCAATTTTACCGATGAGACACTGAAGCCCGTGATTTAACTATTGAATAGGGAGTGGTACTCCAACATCCCAGTTCCAAGTGCTGCAGACTCTTTGGATATCTAAGATATAAAAATAATCAGGTGAATTTTCTGGGAGTTACAGCAAACAATTAACATTTGCAGATGTTATGGCTATGAGGGATATATATATATATATATATATATATATATATATCTGTACTGCTACCTTTGCTTTTGAATGAGGATTTTGAAACTGGATATTATCATGCATTGTTGTACAAGAATTCTTTCGAACTGCTTTTTTGTGACTTGCATATCTGCTATTATGTCAGTGTCCCAGATATGTGCTGTGAGGCACAAATATTCCTGAAAATAAAATACTAGGTTAGGCACATCTTGAGCAATACTCCTAATTGTATAATTGTTATCACATTTCCCCCCATAAATATTTATATGATTCATTATCCATCCCATTAAAGCTGCAGCAGTGCATTGCTTATCAGTAGGGCTTACTACAGTGCTCATAAGAGATTGCATCGTTTCAATCTTCATGTGTGTGCATTATGCACACGTGCACACACATGGATTTATGATTGCCTAGTAGAGTTTACTGAAAGATAATGCTCACAGATGTTACAGGTGACTAGCTGAGCTGAGGTACTAGTTTCTAGAGGGATTCAAATTAAATTGCTTTAATCTCCCTGAGCAAAATAATATGCCATATGCAAATAAGTTATCTGTACTTTTTTCCAAACAAAACAAACTCCCAGCATGGGTGTGGGAGGGGAGCGAAAACACGATTGTATTTTCAGAGACAGCATACCTCCTGTGCAAGTAAGTTAAAATAGTAGCTACTATTTTTCTCCTAAGACTTATCCACTCGAGACATTTGTTTATATAATCAATACATGGAAAGCAGGAAATACCTGAAAAAGCTGCAAATGAAAATCAGGCCAGAGCAAGATGTTCGGATATATGCATGACTGCCACCAAAATCTGCAGCCATATAGCCCCCCATCCCAGCCATACATATTGTGTGTGGTCTAGTTCAACTTACCTGTTTTAGGAACAAAGTAGACTGCCTTATACTGAGTCAGACCATTGGTTCATCTAGCCCAGTATTATCAACCCAGACCTTCAGTGGTATCTCAGGGCTTTCCTTCCCTACCTGGAGATGCCAAGGATTGAATCGGAGACCTTCTGCATTCAATGCATGTGCTCTACCACTGAGCTTAGCCCCTCCCTCTTGTTGTGCATTCCCTCAACCACACAAACAAAACATACCAGAACACATGTTTTTACCAATCTCTTATTGCTCCACAGATCTTCCATATGGAGCAGACAGTCCCTAATGTAGTGAGGGATCAGTAAAAATACCACTCCCTTGTCTGATCAGTGCACTGTTGATCATGTGCAGAGGGGCTGCACCATATGTTCTAGGCCTATTTGTGTGTGGCTGGGTTGAATTGCAGGAGCCATTCCAGCATCTGTGATCCATACCCATGTTTTGGTAGAGCAGAATAAAGTCATTCCACTACCCAACAAAATCTCAGAGTGGAACATTTTGATCATATTCATTGCCCCTTTCTGCATCTTTTCCAGCTCTACAGTATCTTCCAGAACTGGTGACCAAAACTAAACACAATATTCCAAATGTGGCTGCACCATAAATTAATATAACGGCATTCCAATACTGGCCATTTATTTTCAATCCCTTTCCTAATAATCCTTGGCATGTAACATGCCTTTCTCCACTATCACACATTGAGGGCTCCATCACACCTGCGTTCACAGATTCCCCCTCCATTTCCTTAGTGAGTCCAGCACTGAGCACTTACACATCTGTGCATTGTTGCGCTATCTGAGCTCATGTATCTTTTCACCTGTTACTCTACTATGCCAGCTGAATTTCCTGCCCCGCCCCCTACGTTCGCCTTCCCCCTGCAGTTAATTTTTTTATATTTTTATATTTCTGTGTAAATACAATAGTACGGCAGTCTGAAACAGCGCAATTATGGTAAAACAACACATTATGGTTTCCCCTAAGATCATATTAAACAATGTAAGTGAAGAGAAAGTATTACAATTAGGTTTTGGAGAAGTTTGTGGTCAATGTTGGCATGGCAAGCCGACACTGTTCTGGTAAGGAAAACTAGACATGCCTACTCATGAATAAGAACCATAGAATTGAATGGGACCAAGTCCCAGGCATGGGCGGCAGCACTTTGCTCACCTTCTCTGCAGGTGTTTGGGCACCCTATCTCCCTTCTCCTACACGGCTGAGCAGTTGAACAGAGAACCGCCTCACCCTCCTCTTTTGTCAATGGGACCACCCTTTGACACACATGCCCCCAACAAAAACAGGATGGTCTGATAACCTGCAAGGACAGCAATACACGGGAGGGAGGAGTGGCTTTATTGCGCATGGAGGGGAAGGAAACAGACTTTTCTTGCCCCAAAGCAAGATGGAAAACGGAGGGGAAGAGGCGAGATGAGTGCAGGACAGGGACGACATCATGTGAGTACTGTGCTGCAAAAACTCATACCAAGCATGGCGAAGGTGCAATGAATCATTGGTGTGATGGAGCCCTGAGTTGAGTTTTTTCATTGAACTGTCCACTATGACCTTAAGATTTATTATCTGAGTCATTAGCGCCAGGCAGAGCCCATCAATGTATGTGTGAGATAAGGTTTTTGCCCCAATATGAATTACATTTCATTTATCTAAATATCACTTGCCTTTTTGTTGACAGGTCCTTTGGATTTCTCCATCTGGAATACATTTTGACATTCAAGTATATAATGTGTGTATGAGATTGCCCCCATTTACAACTTCTTTAATACTCTCAAATCAGTCTCAAGATTGATGAAGCAGGACCTCTTTGCAGAAATCATGCTGATTATTATTTAGCAAGGCTTTAAATATAGATGGAGGGAGGGAGAGATAGATTTAACCATGATTTCCACCAATTTACCTGGGGCAGGTGTAAGGGAAATTAAGTAAGGCAAATTACATTTCCAAATTCCTTTTTTTTAAATACCCTTCCTGATTTATTTATTTATTTATTACATTTGTATACTGCCCCATAGCCGAAGCTGGGCAGTTTACATAAGATTAAAACACTTAAAAACAATATACAAAAATCAAAACTGCAAAAACATACAATATACACATGCTTTTAAAACTACTATAATAACTTAAAACACTGTAAGCTAAAAACAAAACAATTTTAGTCACAAGTTGCTTATTTTTATTAGAAAGTCAGCCATTTTTATTTGGACTAATACTTCTCAGGTATTTTCCAGATCAAGGCACTACTTAATTTTTAAGTTGTCAATTTGCTCTAGAACTTCCTCTTGGATCTTAATCCATCCTCTTCCAAAGAAGTTCTCCCCACTGATCTAAATAGCACCTCAGGGGAGTGGGGTGATTATTATCAGGGAAGGATCAAAACCTCTCTCCCTCCAGCTGTTCTGCTGCTGCTACCTGATGGCTGCTATTTCAGTTTCTTGTTTTTAAATTGACTCATTAGCATCATACATGCAATTAATGTGGCATCTAGCTTGGCCTTTGGCCTTTACTTTTCCTAATTTGTTATAAACACATTTGGTTCGCACAACACACTAACCAACACTCAGTGATTGAGTGTGGGTTGTTATTGAACCATGGGTTAGCAATGTGGCTTTTCAACCACCCTGAACAACCCAACAACAAACCATGAGTTCTCAAGATGGCATGTTCAGGAGGGGGGAAAAGCCACATAGTATGGCTAACAAGCCACCCTACTGAAAATGTCCTGGGTTCAAACAACTTATGTGAATTTCTGATATCGTGGCCTTAAATAACCTCCAAGTGTTCCAAAGAGATTTAACACTTCTGATACTCTGTTTTAATTTCTCTTTCATCAATCCCCTCCTTTTAAAGAAATCTTGTCTTTTTAAAGTAAGTGTGATTATGTTGGATTTCCTAATGAAGTTGCTCTGCAGGATCTTTTCTTGTTACATATCAACAGTCTGGCTCCCTAGCAGTTTAAATGGATGAATCTCTCCCCCCCCCCAAAAAAAAGAGGACAGATGCATCGCCCAAAACAGAGGACTACAGAGAAGGCTGATTTACATTAAATTTGCATATGCTAATTTATATGTATATATACAAATTTAGAAATAATAATTATAATTTACATTGAAAAAATATTGTGTGGAAGACTGTGACCAGATGACCTGTTTGCCTTGCTTTTCACATGAAAATGTGTGTATATTTTTGTGCATATTTTTTACAAATGTACTTATCAGTGGAGCACATCTTCAAAATGTACACATTCTTCTTCCACTGATTAAAGTGTTTGTACACATTTTTCAAATGTATCTATGCTGTCAAACACATTTTGTGGTCCACAAATCATATTGCAAACTGAGAAATATACAGACTTAAATTGACCACAAATTGTGTTTGAGTCCATGTTCCATTTGGGATGTGCAAACTGGGTGAATCCTAATACAAACGATCTGTAGCTTATTTATTTATTTATTTATTTATAAATATGTATCTCTCCTTATATCACTGGGATCTCAGGGCAGCATACAGAAAAAATAATGCAAACAGCTAAAAACAAATTAAACCATTAATCAAGCTAATTACAGTATAGAATTTAAAAGCAGTAAAAATAATTTAAACTATGGTAAATTTAGACCTCAAAGGTTTTGTTAAAAAGCCATGTCTTAACTTGGTGCTGAAATAAGGCCAGCACCATTACCAGTCGGGCCTCCAAGGAGAGGGCATTCCACAGCTGGGGTACCACAACAGAGAAAGCCCTCTTCCATGTCCCACCATAGTGTATAGCTCACGTTGGTGGGATGCGGAGGAGGGCTTGTAATGTACACCCTTAGCATTGCTCAATCTGCTGTCCAGGTTCTGTTTATGGGCAACTTCAAAGCATAGCTCTTCCTTCTTTATCTTTAGACTGCAGTTGGACTCTTCAAATACAGGATGCAATCAAAGAGCATTATAAAACAGAGGACTGTAAAATAGGGAACATGGCCACCCTAGTCAAGAATCTGGCCTGCGCTCCAGCCTGCTCCTTCCAAAATACTTTGCTAACTATCCCTTGGCTTGGTCGACTCGTAGAAAAGCATAATGGGGCTAAGATGCTGCATGTATTATAGTGTATGGTAGAATGCCACTATCTAGTACTATGTACTTGATGTGCACACTTGCCAAAACATTTGGCTACCAATATGCTACAAATACTTCTTACCCTATAGGGACCTCTGGCATCTGTGTACCGTGCTCTTTGCTTGTGACATGTTATAATTGGCTGTTTCATAGTTGACCTTTTGGGTACATTGTAGCCCTACAGTTCTGTGATTATACACTATGAAATGACTTTATTGTTATTATTATTTCAAGCAATTTTCAAAAGCTCAAATGGGAGCTAAGCACCCTACTCATACCAGCCACATGAGTCTTTGAATTTTTCTTTTCTTTTTCTAATGCTGTTAATTGATGGTAGATCCTATAGTGTTGCTTCTTGCATAACATTTTGATGTTTAATTAAACTGTGGTTTGGGATTAAAGCCTAGAGAGTACACTATTTCTTTGAGTTTATCACAATTTCATTTCACAATTATTAAGTCTTTCCTCTGGGGAAATTAACTACAATTGATTTTTAAATACTCATTTTTTTATTCTAAGCATATATATATATATATATATATAAAATCATAAACACTTAAAATAATTCCATCTGCTATGATAGATGAGGAAACATTTTATAAGAAATTATGTTCTATTGGCAGAGAGGGGAAAGCACGCCATTTCAGTAGGTTTTCCCAGTGCAAATGAAAATGTTATGAAAAATGTTTTGTTTTGTTTTTAGTTTTTCTACAAGGACTGGAGTATACACTATTATATTTTGTTATGGTATTTCCCAGCCTAACCATCAACCATGGCTAATGGCCATGGTGGCTAGGAATTATGGGAATTGCAGTCCAATATATCTGGAGAGTGGCAGGTTGGGAAAAGCTAATCTATGAGATTGAATCCAGTCTTGGGTTGTGTTCCTGTATCATTTTTGATTGACATGGACATGTTTGTCGCTTTTTGACTTGATCAGCCAAATATGGGAACTGTATCCGTTGAAAAGGATTGTATTTGAATTGACATTGGCTGGTAATGAGTTTTGCCTGTGAAGATTACTTACTGTGTAATAGGTAATTCACATAAGCAAATCACCAATTGATGATATAGTCAATAAGCAGTGTGTATTCATATGTGTCCTAGCCCTCAGTTCACAGAATATTTTTAAATTCCCTAATAGTAAAGAAGTCCCAAATAAGGGTATTTTTAGGTAGAAGTTTAGCTTTTTTCATATATTCCCATAGTAACTATCGAAGAAAAAAAAGATATCATCTCTGTATGTAAATTGTGGATATGGTCTACAGTTTAGGCTGCAATTGGAGACCACAAGCCAATTTCATTTAATTTCTGGTGATTTAATTTACATCGGTGAATGAAAGCATGTGTGTTGAACAGCTGTAATTTCATACAGCTATAGTTAGATATTTGCTAGTCCTGACAAGCATGAAATAAACTGGGAATTACTCCACACAGGCCTATAATAAGCCAGTTTAATTATTACAACACGATCCTATGCATGTTTACTTAGAAGTAAGTTCCACGGAGTTCAATGGGAGTTACTTTCTAGTAAATGTTGCTTTATTTGCATGTTTCACATACATAGAGGACTGAACTGGTGAAGTAGGAGTGAGACTTTACCACTTCATTCTTACTTCATTCAGCTGCATATATATCCTAGCTTAAGCTGGGCCTATGCCACATTGGGCTCACATATTTATTTTGTATTTATTTAAAACATTTCTTGGCCCTTGCAAGGTGGCTTATAACAATAAAACACATAAAAACAGTTAAAATATTAAAGAAATAAAACATAAAAACAATAAAATAGCAATTAAAAACAATAAAACTCAACAATAAAACCAGCAACAGCAATGGCAATAGCAGAAACAAGAGTACTCATATCATGAGAAGGTCATGGTAAACTAAAATGTTTTCAAGACCTTCTTAAAAGTCTGTAAGGATGGTGAATGCCGAACCTCTGATGGGAGTTTGTTTCAAAGGTGTGGGGCCACTGCAGAGAAGACACTGTCCCGTGTCAACACCCACCTAATTGCTCTCATGGGTCTTCTCTTTCTGATCTTAAGGTGTGGGCAGATTTATATGGGTGAAGGCGGTCCTTCAAGTAACTTGGTCCCAAACTGTTTAAGGCCTTAAAGGTCAAAACCAGTGCTTTGAACTGGGCTTGGAAACACACCGATAACCAGTGCAGCTGGTGCAGTATAGGCATGTGATCAAATTGCCGCACCTCCACCAACACTTAGGTGGCTGCATTCTGCACCAGTTGAAGTTTCTGAACCGTCTTCAAAGGCAGCCCCACATACACGCCACACAAAACCTTTCAAGAGCATCTCAGAATCAAGTATTGGTGCAGGTGTTGGCTGGTTGGAGTAAGCTGACCAGATAAAATCCAGGTCAGGGCTCATGTAACTAACAGTTGTAGAGACAAGGGAATTTCAGCCAGTGTCATTTGTATACAATTAGTTCCTGGTGATATTCCCTCTTCATCAAAACAGTTAAAGGTGCAGGCACTATACTAGAGTGACCATATACAACAGAAGGCAGGGCTCCTGCACCTTTAACTGTTGTGATGAAGAGGGAATATTACCAGGAACTAATTGCATACAAATGACACTGGCTGAAATTCCCTTTTCTCTACAACTGTTATAGTTACATGAGCCCTGACCTGGATTTTATCTGGTCACCCTAGTTGGAGGCTTTGGCTGGCATCAGTTTCAGACAGAGTGCCTCTACAAGAGGCATTTAAAGCTCTTTCAAGGCACATTAAAAAAATTACCTCTACAAGAACGGAGCGCAAATCGGGCGTAGAGGCGCGTTATCTCCCCGATTATGCGCATTATCGAATGCTCATTAAATCCCGAGTTTTATTTTGCTCCGTCCGTTAAAGCGCATTTTGACTGTGTGAATAAGCGCTTATGCGCATTAACTACTTGTAAAGCACATTTTGGACATCTGTTAATGCGCTTCGCTGCCTCTCGCCGCCTCTCATGCAGAGGGATTAGGCGTAAATGCGCTTCTGCGATTATGCACATAATCGCCTAACCAGGCACAAAAGTGAATCCTTGTAGAGGGGACCAGAGTTACAACTCAGTGACGGCTGTAGCTTAGCCCTGAGAGGCTGGCATGCCATGCAGAGCCTTTTAAGAGCATCTCAGAGTCCAGTGTTGGTGGCTTTTTTAAAAACAGAGGTGGCTTTTTTTAAAACAAGAGTCACCAGATGTGACCAAGCTATAAGCTGGCACCCTACCCCCAGCCACAGGGTGCAAGTGCACAGCCTGGCTGGACTGTTTGGAGACTTTGGCAGAGAGAGAGGGGGGATTGTTTGAGGCTGGAAGCTGGAGATGTCGGCTGGCTGGCATAAGGTAGAGAGAGGCTGAAGGCAACAAAGATTTACCTGTAGCTTGGCCCTGAGAGGCTGACTTGCCACCCAGAGTGTTTTAAGAGTGCATCAGAGTTGAGCAGGTGTGCAGGAGGAGAGGAGGTGGAGGTGGCTGGCGGCAGAGTTTTTTAAAGTAACAGTCACCAGACATGACCAAACAATAAGCAATACCCCTGACCTCAAGTGTGCAGCTCGGCTGGACCATCAGGAGACTTTGGCAGAGAGAGAGAGAGAGAGAGAGAGGGAGGGAGGGAGGGAGGGAGGGAGGGAGATGGTTTGAGGTTTGAGGCTGGAGGCTTTGGTTTGGCTGCAGTGACTTAGTGAGAGAGACAACAGAGGCTGTACAGTCAACCCAGAGACACCTGTTGTAACTTAGCCCTACGGTACTGGCAGGCAATGCAGGGCATTAGAAAGAGGGTCTCAGAGTTGCGTGTTTGTGCAGGAAGTAGACAGGAGTTCAAAATCTGTATGTGAGCAGTGGTGTCAATGCACAAGCCTTAAGAAGCTAATGTATATAAGTGGAAGTGTGAATGGGCGTAGTGTCCGCTGCCCATAAAACCCACCCTAATGTTAGAGTAGAGAAACTTGTGACAATCATACGCAAGGTTTTTAAAATATTGAAATTTAAAAATAAAAAAGCCAGCCAGCCAACAGCAAGCCCTGTTAAAAGCAGCAGTAGTTCGCAGCAGAGTGAGCATACAGTCAGAAAAGATATTTGAGGGAAGGGGAGAATGTATCACAACAGAGTACAGCAGAAGCTTCAAAGTACAGCAAAATCTACAAAAGTAGTGAAGTTAATTTCAGATACGTTGTTCTTTATTTCAGTGATTTTAACATTAAGATGTAATGTAGAATAGATTTGTCTTAATTCTGTGCTGTAAAATCAGATATGTGACCAAGGCTATGTTCAGGTGGGCACCCCCCCTTGGTGCTGGACACCCCCCCTGGGGCCAGACATGTTGGTGGGTATGCCCCCTTGGGAGCCAGCCATGTTGTCCTCCTTTTTGGCTTCCAAAATATGTTCACCGTAACATACAGCGCATTACAGTAGTCTAGCCTGGACATGACTAGTATGTGGATAAGGTCCATCTTCATCAGATAGGGCCACAGCTGGGGTACCAGCCTAAGCTGGTAGAATGCACCCCTGAACACTGCAGCCACTTGGGCTTCCTCAGTTAGTGCAGAGTCCTAAGAGGACTCCCAGACTCCCAAACATGTGAGCTCACCCATGATTTAACATGCACAGTAAGTAAATACCATGCGGCTGTCTTGAATTGAAGTGATTGTGGCTTTGACGCAAAAACCTCAGACAACTGGCTTAGAAGTAAAAAAAAAAAAAATTGACTGGGCTGTCTGTATTTTCGCCCTGTCTTTCCACCAAACACTGACTATTCAATTGTTCTATCAAGTGTCAGGTTATGTAAAACCTCACAACAACCAAGACAACAAAACTCACAACAAATATCTTTTCTGTCTCTCTGCATATTTTGTGGCAGTTTTTTCAGAGTTCTGTTTCCTTTTTAAAAAAAGAAAGAAAAAAAAAGAATTGTCAATTGATTTACCAACAAATTCACTCTATATTGCCCTTTTTCCCAGGGTCTACTGTTGTCTATGAAAAGAAAGAGAAACCAAACAGTGTTGAGGATATTTCAAAGAAACATTGCGTTACCACAGAAAATTTGCTCTTATTACTTGCAAACGTATTTCATCCGCACAGTGGTGTCTCATATTTGAAGTAATAAGTGTCGTCTTTGGAGACCTCTGAGTGTAGTGAAGAGTAAAATAATCAGAATTATCTGATTCTCTGGAGTGCATCTTCAATATCAAGGAAAAGAGAAAGATTGAAAGTGTGAAAATAATTTTCATCCCACAATGCAAAACATCTCCCTGATGGTATTAGAGTTGGATTTCAAAGCACGTCTGCACCCAGTTGGTTAAAAGAAAATAAAGGGGCTCATCTCTTTAAACTCTCCCTTTATGTTTTAGACAGAAGTGACTCCAATTTTTACAGGGAAAACGAGAAGCAAATCATATAGTTAGGTTTTTTTCTATGTGTATTACATATGCATAGATATATGAATATTTGTATAAAACAGGACGCAGCAGATCCACAGATAAATATACTAGGTTTGAGCAAAGCCTATAGCATTTTAAAAATCAATTTCACTTGCCTGGAGCAATAGATTTGCACGGGAAATCTATTGGCTCGTTTAAATTCCAGTCCGTTCTGTTTGCGTGGCCATTTCGTCCGTGTTATCAATTGTTTGCTTCAAGTCAGTATTGTCTGGTAAAGAAAATGCAACCATATCATTTGACTGGATTTAAAGACATTGAATCAAATTATATTCGTACGAGGAAGGGAAGGAATCATTGACCATATTCCTTATTCCTTTGGTTGAGGAATACACCTCTGCTTTGGATGAGAGGTTGTTTTGAACACTAGAAGTGTTTCCGCTTTACAGATGGGGCTTGCATCGGGTGGCTTTGGCCTGTCACCAAAATCACTAAGTGTTGATTGATTTCTCTCATATTCCTCTTTTTCTGTCTTTTTGTGGGGATAGTTTTTGTTTGTATCTCATTTTTATCTGAACTTTGTGTTATTTGTGAAACAGCATTTTTTAGGGAGTTGTTTTTTTAAAAAAAAGATTCTTCTGTATTTTTTCTTTTAACTCTCCTGTGAGTTAACAAAGGGGTGGGCATCTTTGAGAGCCAGTTTCAATCCCCTGGACTGGGGACTGCATCTGTGTACCCACCCAGACTCATACACACACGCATATGCACAAAGACATAGGCTGAATTCGTGCAACACAATAAGCAACTGGGGGGGGGGGGGGACAATCGTCAGTTGTATTGACTATCGTGTTGTCCGAATGCTGCCATAGTCAGCTCAGCGCTGATCCTAATCCACACCACAGTTGATTATTTATTACCATATTGTGTGGGGAGTACCCCCTAGATGAACAACTGTAAAGTTGATTATTACCCCACTATTGACTATCTTGTCGTCCGAATTCAGCCATACACTCACTTCCTCTCCCATTCCCCATTCCAGTGACTTGGATCACAATCACTGGGAGAAAGGTGAAGTTAGGGTGACCATATTTTGGAAACCAAAATGGAGGACAACATGGTCGTCTCCCAAGGGGGCATATCCAGCATGAAGGGGGGGTGCCCACCTGAACATAGCCTTGGTCACATGTCTGGTTTTACAGCACACTGTTAAGACAAATCTATCCTACGTAACATCGTGATATTAAAATCACTGAAATAACAAGTGAGACATCCAATGTATCTGAAATTAACTTCACTCACTCCTACTTTTATAGCTTTTGCTGTACTTTGTTGCTCTACTCTGTGTGATACATTCTCCCCTTCCCTCAAATATATTTTCTGATTGTATCCTCACTCCACTGCAAGCTGCTGCTTAACAGGACTTGCTGCCAGCTGGCTGGCTGGCTTTTTTATTTTTAAAGTTCAATTTCTTTTTCAACTTGTGTATGATTGTCACAAGTTTCTCTGCTCTAACATTAGGGTGGGTGTTGTGGGTGGCAGACTCTACTTTGCCCATTCACACTTCTCACTTATATACATTAGCTTTTCAAGGCTTGTGCGCTGGCACCACTTTTCATACCTAGACTTTGAACTCCTGTCTTCTTCCTGCACAAACACATGACTGCTTTGACTGACTTCTCCTTTCCCACACTTTGATCTGTGGATGCCTCACCTCTGCTGAGTTCCAGGTGCTTGACTGCTCAACAAATCTGCAGCAGAAGAGGTGCTGTGTTCGCCCAGCACTTCTTAGTTAAAAACTCAAGGTCCCCTTGATTCCAAGGGCTGAAACTGCTCAAGGTGCAAGACCCTAAAGAGGAAGTTTGACAACCTGTGTTTGAAGGGTATGGCTCTAGAGTTTTATTTTGTTGTTTGTTTGTTTTTTAAAAAAATTAAAACCTTGAACTTTAAAAAGAATGCTAAAAATCAACAGATGAACAGATCTGCTTGAAACTGGGCACAGCTAAAGCCTTACTTAAGAGATATCATGATGCCAAGTTTCATCTCCTTATCTTTCAAAATGAAGTTTTTTAAAAAACAATAATAATTTTAAAACTTCACATTTTAAAAAAATCTAAAAATCAACAAATGAACAGATCTGCTTCAAATTTGGCATGGCTAAAGCCCTACCTAAGAGCTATCATGGTGCGAAATTTCATCTCTTTATCTTTAAAAATGACAGAGCTGTAAGCATTTTTGTTAATTCCCATTGACTATAAAGTAGAGCTGCCCTTTGGATGGGGGGAGGCTGGGAAAAATCTGGATTTTTCTTCAAATTTCATAATTCCCCCCATCCTGGATTTGTTGCAAAAAAAAATCCTGACATGTCCTGGTTTTTCCTGACATACACCCAAATCTGCTTGGAGATGGGTTTGTGGGGATGACTCTTCTCAGGCACCCATTTCCCAGAAGAATCTGCTTCCACCAAAGGTAACAGTGGGATCCCCCTTCCTCCTCTATCACTGTAGCTGATGACAATTTCAGCTAGTGATCTGGTACATCAGTGGCCCCCAGAGTGAGGCATTCCAAAGCTTAGTCCAGGCAAAGGTGGAGACCTTTTCACATCCCCATAAACTGAACCCAATATAGAAGGAAGTCCTGCTCCTTAATTGGAGTAGGGAAGTAAGCGAAAGACAGACAACCTGTACAGACATACTCAGAGGTAATGTTCTTTATTGGTGGTGGTGGGGTAATTCTAGCGGGGAACAAGCACACAAGGACAGTAATCCCCATGCACCCATTTCTGAGCAGAATTAGTTGTGCTGGGAAACAGGCATTTGAGGAATGGCTTTCTTACACACACCTTTCCCAGTAGAATTGGATTTCTGCCACCCTGCCAAACTGCTGATTGTCAAGCTGGCAGGAGCCCAATGTTGCTGCTACACAGGGCACATGGGAAAGATTATCCTAGCAGGGGCATTAAAATGCTTACTTAAGATGGAAGTGGGGTGGCAGGGCATGTAGTAGGCTGCATTGGTGGCCTCCAGGGGTGACATGCAGCCCATGGCTAATAGGATGCCCATCTCTGAGTTAAGGTGCTACTCTCCAACCGAATTATCTGAAAAGTCCATCACTGCTATATCACAACTGGTGAAAAGCACTAGAGGCAAGCAAAATCATTATCATTCATTATTATAAAACGCATTCCATTTTCATAATATACAAAGAGTCTGTGCACACCGCAAGATTGTTAAAAGAAATGGAACAGTTACGATATCACAGAATATGAAAAGCTTGGTTCACATGATGCACTGCCCAATAGCTGATAGTTCTGATAGAAAGTCCCCCCCAAAAAATAATAATGATAATGAAGACTAATGTTAATTGTGATTGACAATGTCACCAGCCCATTTCCTCAAATTCTTCATCTAGAGGAAATTAAGGTGAAGTCTACAGGAACCTTACATAGACTGGCATGATAAAGCATATACCATATATAAAACAAATACACGAACAATTGCAAGAACAAGCTTGTTTATCTCCCCTGCCCCACCAGCACCACTGAACATATCAAGCTCTTCAAGTACCCAGTATTGAAGACCTGTCCACTTAAGAATGCTTACAGGCAAAGAGGGATACTCAAAGATTTAATTCAGTCTGCATTTTTAAGTGACCTGACATTAATCACACTTCCCAGACTAATACACAGATTGGAATACTGTTATCCTGTGAGTTTGCACTTCTCCAAATTTTGCAACACAGATCCTAGCTCTCTCTCTCTCTCTCTCTCTCTCTCTCTCTTTATATTTAAAAAGTTGTATTAAAATGTGAATTTTAAGATAGCCTGCAAACCAAAATGTATATTGGGTAGGATACCTTAAAAATCTGCCAACAACAGACCATCTCCCAGCCATGCACCCACAAACATTGTACAATGAATTGACTCAACTAGAATAAAAAGTCCACTTCTCAAAATCATTGTGGGAGCTCATATGTCAGATCTTCATGACAGGTGGCAATTCATTTATTTAATGTTAATACTCAGTGCCTGAGACGTAGTTGTTTGGCTTAGTTTTGTGCTGTTGTTTTCGTGAAGCTTGGGTCATAGAAAGCACATCTTTTTGTGGTTGGTTTCCACATCACTTCAGTTACCTAAGGAAACTCTTATCAGGTGGGGTTGGCCTGACAGAGATTCCTTAATTCAGTTCCTGATGCCCCTTTGGAAGAATGCTACATCACGACATTGCCTCATTCCACAGGCAGCTCCCATCTCCCCCACAGTGCCTGTGGAACAACACTGCCTCATGATCTCTAGCATAGTTCCAAGAGAGCACTGCAGGGGGAAAATGGTGTGTACAAGAGACAGCCACCAAGAGGAACTCTGCTGTTCCTGCTTGTGGCAAATCACAAGAAAAAACAGATGATGATGATGATGATGATGATGATGATGATGATGATAATCCATTGTCATCACTACCCAGTATAACCCTAAAACTTGTGAATAATTTTGCCTCCCCTAATTTTGAGTTGAAAGTTCTTACCTGAAAACTTTCAGTTTAGCCTTTAAAGAAGCAATATAAACATGATCAGAGTTTCCATACATGAATGAGTTTGTTTGGGAATAGACTAAAGGAAACCATAATTCCTTTTTAAACTTTAAATTTATAAAACATTTTATGAGAGTTGCTTCCAATAAAGAAAAGGCTACCAGGCTGTCTCAGTACAATGTATCAATTAAGCCTTAGAGGAGATGAATGGAAGGACATCCAACAAGAAATAAATATCAAAGTTCTGACTTTGCTGGAAGCAATTTGAGCTATTCCATGAATTGACTCAAAACTAGGTATGTGCAAAACTACCCTTTTTGTGGTGGATTTGTTTATATCCTCAAAAATGTCCTTGTATGTTTGGGGCATTTATTTGTAAAAGCAGATATATAATTTTCCAGAGGAATGTTTTTTCCAACTAGCATGTTAGTTCACATCTTAGCATTAGTCTTTTACTGTTTTACAATTTAGATCCATGTGAACTGACAGACTTTTCTGCACCAGCCTCCCCCCCAGGCCCCACTCGCCAAACTGTGGGGCACTCGTGGACCTGCTTGCAGAGCCACCATGTGCCTGATAAGTTGTTCCAGCAGCCACCTATCCCCATAGTGAGCCGCCATTTGCATAGAAATGGAGATTTCCATAAAGTAATGTTGTGCAAAGGGCAGCCATAAAGAAGCCATTTATGCAACATTACAGGTGAACAGCAGTGGAGGTTCCGTGAGCACCTGCAGGGACCGGATGGACATGTCCATCCATCCCTATTTTATATTATCTATGGTTAATGTCCACTCATTCAAAACATGTCCTCTGACTGCCAAAGCAATCCTAGTCCCCAGATCTGCTAGCTGGAGGGATTAGAATGGGGTAGAGATGTCCCATCACCAGCGAAGAGGAATTCCGAGGGGGGGGAAGGGTCACATCCATTTCAAATGGATGTGTTATGCACATGGAAAGCTCCTTGAATGTACTGCCAGTGGTGTTTCTGGGTAGTAGGACCTAAAATTGGGGAGGGGGGTGATCGAAAGCCCCTGCATTCCCCTGAGAGGCTCCAGGATTGAGCACCTCAGCTACACCTGCCTGAAGCTGATCTGGTTGATTTCCCTCTTTGGTTTTAATGGAAGTAGAGATGGGCAAACAAGCTATTTTCATGATCGCCCAGATTTTTCAAACACCACCTTAAGGCTCAGCTACCCTTGTTCATGCTCTTTTTTTGTTTCATTCAAACAGGGATAGTGTGCATTTCAAATAGGGAAAATGGGCATTCTTTTAAAAGCACACTAGAAACGTACATACACACACACACACACACACCAGAGGGAAGCAAAAGCATAAAAACATGGACTATTAAAAGTGCACATTTTTTTTCCAAGTGTGAATACAAGTTTGGGAATTTTCAGAGAACTTGCCCTACTGCTCACATATCGGTTTGTGAACAGGAAATGTTCACATGATTTGTGAATATACGCAATGTTCTCAATCATCCCTAAACAGAATAGGGGAATTCTGTAAATTAAAGAACTGCAGTTTAAGAATAACTGTTTGAAAATGTGCTGTTATTTCCAGGACACATTTCAACACTGTGTTTAGTTGGATTTTTGCTTCCAGCTACAGATCTTATACACGTTCCTTGCCAAACATGGCTGTCAGCCAAGGTGTTGCTCAAGCAGCAGATATCCTAATACTGTTGATGACTGATTGCAATACAGACATTCTAGATGGACACCAAAATGTTGCCTAAATGGAAATTCCAGGCACATTTGAGTTCCTGTTCAGAGAAACTTTACCAGAAGCTCAAACATGTTGAGCAAGGTTCTCAGTCGGGCATCTCTAGGTTACCAGTGGATATTGTATAAAGCAATATTAAGAGGACAGTTCCTAGTTGCTCAAAACATTTGCAGAATTCTGAAGGGAAAATGTATTTGTCTTTAAATTCTCTTTGTTGTTATTTTTATGGGGAAGCGTTTCCTATGGTCCTTGTGAGGGCAACCTAGGGGTCTCAAGGTTATTTGGAACATTCCTTCTGAGGGTAGAGTGAGAGATCCAGTCTCGGAGAGGGTGTGATGTCCTTGCAAACCACCTCCATGAGGCTGCAGAAAGGTTTGCAGTGTTTCTCTGATGTTTAAACTCTGACATCAGGCAGCACAATAAGGGGTGCCCTGGGGGCATTGGATCTACAGACCTCCCATTCCTCCTTGACATGCCCCATAATGACAGGAGAAATACTCCAGCCTGAAATGCCAGGAATCACATACTCAATTTTCATCCCACTGCATCAGTGGGAGGAAAAGTTTAAAGAAAGGGGTGGGGGGTGGGGAAACAGAACAATAAGAAAGATATGGCACACCTCTCTCCCTTTTGTACTGCTGTATCCAAAAGTATCCAATGTACTTTGGTTCCAAGTACCCAAAAATACTTTGGATTTTTTGGAGCTCTCTACTTCCCATGGTAGGATTGCTCTGCCCACATTATGATTCACACCCCCAGGAATGGGAGAAGGGCTCATGAATCTCTAATACATTCCATATTTATGTAGATTGGTGAAAGGGCAATTTGGTTGATACCTTCAGAACAATCATCAAAGCATGTCTGTTTATCATGGAAATATGATGGAGGCAGTTACAGAAGATATGGGCTTAGAATGGAATAGCTGTGCTAGCAATGTAGTGTATTTGGAATACATGATGAAGTCATGAAAAATCAATTTCAAATAAATTAATCCCTTCATTCTCCTGACAGAGAAACAAACTGGGATTTACTTTAATCATGTATAAATATATTCCATTTATGTTGGTTGAGGTGCCCTGTCAAATCTATTTTGTTCTCCTTTGCTACCAAACTGAAAGAAGCCAGATGTCTTAGCAAGCAGACTGATGAGGGGGAATGGACTCCTTCAAAGATCCAATCAACTAGGGCAATGGTTCCTTACAATTATGCTCATATTTGAAATACGTTAAATGAAAATATGCCTGACATACTATTGAATGCTGTCTACAGGCAGCCAATATACAAAAGTGACATTATCAGCTTTCTTTTTCATAAATTACCCAGAATGTCCATACAAGAGAAATGTTCCAAATGTCAAAAGACACCATTTCATTTGTTAGTACAGGGAGGTAGGAATTTCACTCAGTTCCAGTGTGGGTCATTAAGGCTCTTAGAATATATTCAACTTTTAGGGCTCGGCAGAAATAACTCCCTCCAAATATGCAGCCCATTCACTACATTGGTAATGGTACCTGCCATATTTTTCTAGAATGCTCCTGGAAAAACCAAAAGGTCAGCCACCAGTTGATCAAAGCTGCACTGGTTTCAAAAATTATGTACCCTGCCCCAAAATGCAAAGGAGGGGAAGTGATTTCACCCCCACTCCCCCCACCACTTCACACCAAACATTTGAACTAACAAAACTTTGGCCCATCACTAGTAAAAACTGGTGTATTTCAAGAATATTTGTTTACTATGAATCTGTTTTATGCTTCCTTATAACTATAACATCTCACTAATAGGTCAGTCACACATGCATCTTGTTGATGTTAAACAAACAAAATGTGTCCCTTTGGCATTCATGCCTAGTACACAGATCCATTTACTGTACACTTGAAGAATGGAAGCTGAATGTATGGATTGATTCCATTGAAAAACATTGTATTTGAGGGAATATCAAAGTTCTTCCTGTGGTGTTAGATCCATGATGACTGATTCACAAGGGGAAGTCTTCACTTGGTATTACTGCCATCAAGTGATGAGCATGCAAACATGACACAAGTGTGCAGGAATCAAGTCCAGAAAAATCAGTTTATGTGTGAACCCCCTCCATGTCACTTTTAGCCATTTTCCTTGTTTTTCCTAAGATCTGAAGACACCAACATATTATTTCAGGTAACATTTGTTCAGTGTCTATAACCTTTAAGATTTTGTTTAAAAGGTTTTGTCCCTGTCTTTTGTGTTATTCTGAGATCTGTTGTTCTCAGTTACTGTCTGAGGGAAATGAATGTCAGACGTTTGGCCCACACAAATGTCCATAGCTTGTCAGCATCTTTCCAGGTTTGCTTGGCAGAAAAGAAGAAAAAGAATACTTATCCTCTTTGACCAAATATGTGCTGCTAATTCAAAGGAAATGGCAGCATGGTCGGTTTGCTTCAATTCCTGTAAGATTTGGAGACCACAAAGGAAAACAATTGTTGTCTGCCATTTAGTTAAGTCTCCAAGGTATGCTTGCTGCTGAGCTATCCTTCAAACTGCACAATACATATAAATATGTAAATAGCTTTTAAATGTATTTTATGGCATGTATTGTTACATACATCTTCAAGCTATGCCTGTTAGAGCACTTCTTTTTTAATAAAAAAAAATGAAGAAGATGGGGGATGGAAGTCAGAATGGACTATTTTGAAAAGCTGTTTTTTGCGGACGGAGGAAGTAAATAAAGAGACGAGACACAGAAAATGGGATTAAACAAGGGCCACATTTATTGAAAAGGCTCTGCAAAGGGGGTGAGTCCTAAGGGGCATCCCTTATAGGCCTATCCACAGGCCTCTGTTTTCCCCATTTTGGACGAGCCATTCTAGCCCGTGTGTAACCGGAACAACTCCGCCTCACCACGTGCTGCCCCTTTCGGGGAGGGGGACCTTCCTGTGTCACCTCCCCCCAGGCCGCATGGCTCTGAGTAGGTGAGAACGGTTGGTCCCACAAGTAACCCTTATCTCCCAAGCCAGGCCGCGGGGCTCAAAGCTGGGAGCCTCAGGAATTACCAGTCACCAAAACAGTGCCTGTGAATGCTCACCGGTTTCCCATGCCTCTCTGGATGCCCCTTCCTATCCACCACTGGGAGCGTCAAGCCACTTGCTTAGTCGCTCACTCTCCATCTAGCTACCAATACGTCACGTAGGCCCCTCTGCAGATCCTGCAAGAACAAATCGTTGCCTTGGTCAGACAGATGTACCCCATCTGGCCTATACAGCTCCCTCCTGGCAAGCGTAATATCTGGATGCTGGATACTGAAATTGTTGTGTTTACACAGATTACAAAATATCTCAGTGTTTACTTTTTTGCGGGCTTTTTCCAAAGCCGTATGGTCATTACCCATTCGCCAGTCGAACCTGGGTAGAACGCATGACCAAACAATCGAAATGCCAGGCCACTGTTGCCTTATGTGGTGAAAATTGGCCACCGCTTGGAGTATCAGGGCCTTGCCCTTCAACAGCCCCAGAACATTGCCACCCAGATGTATTAACAGCACCTGAGGTGAGAAGCCTGTCACCTGATGTTGACCCAATGTGGGCAGGAGGCGTTCCCACCGCTTACCACGTCTGCCATACCACTTTATGTTAGCAAGACAGCTCAAACCCAGCTGGGATCCAAAACCGGAATTGGCGGCTCGCCTGCCCGCCCAGAAGACATAGCTGTGGCCGCAGATGATCACGTGGACTGGGGCATGGCCTCTCCAGCGATCTATAGAAAACACATACAATTTTAAAATCCAGCCAGGTAAAAACCTCACATAGCAAGTTTGCGGACATAAGATTTGTATGCCGCCGACCGCCATCTGCCGACCGCACTATTTTAGAAGGGGAGAACCCCACCGCTGCTGCGGTCGGTGCTGCACCAATGCAGAAAGAATGAAAACCAAAGGCTGATTCCGCAAGACCTAAGGCATGCAAGGCTTTCTTTGCCACTGCCCAAAACTGAAACTTAGTGAGTGGGGCCCCATCCTGATGGCAGAAAAATATCCCTGGATTGTCCCCACGCAAAGAAATGAATTGCCTCAGCGCATGTATGGGGCATAATGCCTCCATCGGGGCCCGGTTCAATTGAATAGCCGCCCCCTTTCCAGCCTGATCCGTTTTTGACCTCCCAAGGGTTAAAACTAAGCCCTGCTCATTAAACTCCACATCCCGAAACTGAAGCGCACGCTCCGAATGGTCGTGCCTGGAAAATGCTAAGAGTTCTGAAACCCGAAATACCCCGAAGAAGGCAATGGAGTCTGTTGCCTGAAATAAAATTGCCTCGTAAGGGGAAAAACACAACCGCTTCCACTACTCCGTTAACTTTAACAAAATATCAGGGGAAACAGGACACCGGGCGTCTGGGGGGCGTGGGAATGCCCTATTCCAGCCCCGTAGAATGCACCTAACTCTGGAATCCATGGTGTTGTCACTCACCCCTCTTACCTTCGCTAAAAATGCCAATGCTGCCAACTTACCAGTTATCGTTCGAGCTGAGAGGCCCTTTCGATGGTAAGCTACACAAAACTGAAGGATATGCTCAACTGGGATGGGCCATGCCAAAGGCAACTGCAACTCCTCCCTGAAATCTGCAAATTCTCTACCTGCTCTCAAGTAAGCCGCTTCTGTACTTGGTGCTACCGATTGCCACATGGCGCATTCGACTTCCCATCGCCAATCGCCCACAGGGTGTCCGGGAAGCTGTCCGGGAGCAGACGAGCCTGTGGAGCAAGATCCCGAAATGCCCCGCTGCCTGTTACGTTTGCGAGACCTGCGGCCACCTGCAACGGTCGTTCTCCCACCATGTGTCTATCCATTGTCCCTAGCTGCTGAAACTGCAAATTGGGGAAATACGGGTACCAACCCCATGGATGTGCCGGGACCATGTGTGGTGTATGTGTTGAAATTCCAGCCTGGGCCCCATCACCCATTACCTGATTATTACCTTGTGGTGTAACAGGAACGGGCGCCCTTGCCACTAGATCGGTTCCAGCTACCGGCTCCCTGGCCTCCGACACTGGGGTGTTAATGTTGCTTCCTTCCTGGACACCTGCCCGATTCGCACTAGATTCCTGCACAGCTGCGGCCTCCATAGCATCTATGCGACTCGAAAGAGATTGCAGTAAATGATTGTGCAGCTGTCTCCGCGTCTGGCGACTGCCTGGACTTTCTTTGTCCGACGGGCCGGGCGCTATTAAAGGTGTTAGTCCTCTGTCCTTTTCTAAGGACTGTACCCATGCCAACAAAGCTTCAACGGCAGGGTCTAACTCATCCTTGATGACCTCCGGCCTATTGCCACCACATACTTTTTTCACGGGAGGGGCTTTCCCCTTTCCTTTGGCGCCCCCAACCCCTTTCTTCGAAGGTATAATTCGTGCCAGCTAGGTATCCTGCCACCCACTGTGGGGACTAGTCTGTTCAGTTTGGGCTAACGTGGGCTGTGGAGCGTGGCACCCACACTAAAATCCCCCCTTCAAAATTGACACCCCCTGTGGGAAGAAGCCTGCGCAGTTGGGAAGAAGCCTGCACAATTGGGCTAACACGGGCTGTGGAACGTGGCAGCTTGCTTAATTCCCCCACAGCCACTCAAAATGGCGGTCGTCCTCCGGACCCGATAAAATGGCTGTCTTTTTGTTGCCCGTCCACTTGCCTAAAATGGCCGCCGCCCAACAAGCAAGCAACCCGCTTGCCTAAAATGAGCCCTTGTAAGGCCCGCCGAGCAGCTGGCTCCCTGCGGGCTGCTTATGTGCCCCCTCAATGGCCGCCGTAACCCATCCCAGGGGCTTGCCGCACCGCCGCCTCCTGCAGGGCCTTCAGGCCCGCCCCAGATGGCCGCTGCCGCCACGTCCCGCAGGGCCTTCTAGCCCACCCGAGGTGGCTGGCACCGCCGCCTCCTCCTGCAGGGCTTTCAGCCCGTCAAAAAATGGCCGCCGCTGCCCACCCGGGGGCCCGGCGCACGGCCGCCCACCCGCTGGCTCGAGTTGGAGCCGCGCCGCCTCTCTAAGTTGGAGCCACGCCGCCCTTCAAAGACCCGCATGGCTCGTGTCTGGGAAGGCCCGAGGAGCGACCCCCTCCCAGCCGGAAACTGCAATCAGCCTCCAAACCTGTGGCCCGAAGGCCAGATAGCCCTGCTCTTCCTCCCCTGTAGCCCGAGAGACACTGTCTACCCGGTCGCGTGGCTTCTTCAGGTAGGAGCCGCGTGGAGAAAGAGAAGGTCGGGAAGGGTGGCTCCTGCTTTTATAGCCCTCCAGCCCTTCCCGACCAGTGGCGCCCTCCTGCCCGCTCTCCAATCTGGAGCGGGCATGTCTCCTCTCTTGCCCCCTCCCGCCCGCAAAAGCCTCCCCGCCCTCAGGCCTTTGTCCGGGGGTGGCAGAATGGCACTAGTTTTCAAAAGCTTGAACACAATCTCTTTCCTTCCTTCCTTCCTTCTTTCCTTCCTCTCTTGCTCTCTTTCAAATTAAATACTGGCACATGCCAACATGTATTATTTACCTCACTCCAGATATTTTACTTCATAATGAATCATGAATAACGGAACCTAGCTGGATGAGATACAAGATGGTGAAACCCACATTTGCAGTTAGATTTTCAGTTCTATTAATAATGCATAACTACTAAGTTGTTGTCTATTTACATAAAAGTAACTACAGTGTGACCAGGAACTGGAGCCAAGGGTGAGGCTGTGTAGATAGGGATTGGCTTGGTTATTACTGGCTCTCATTCAGTTCTGTGGAACAAAACAAACACATGGCACACAGAGTTGAGAAAGGTCAAAAACCTACTGTTTTCCCCAGTCGCTAGGGTAACCAGAGGTAGAAGCACAGAATACACAGAGATTAATTGCAGCTTCTAAGGAATGCCTACAATATATGTACACACCTTCTACACACAGTGTGCGTATCATAAATTTGGAATGTTCTCAGTAGATATAAAAATCCAGTGTGTCTGACGACAGTTCTGCATGACCAAATTATGGCTGTGGCTAAGTAGATAGAGAAGGCAAGCATGCTTTCCAGACATTTTGTTTAAGAATCCATCAAACCTCCCCCAAAGCACAGACAGTTCTTTCTGTTGCCATGACTGAGGAAAAGAGCTGAGGAGAAACTGGGCTTTGCTTGACAGCCTATCTACACACGCAGGATAAAACACTTTGAAAACATTTTGAAAACTGTATATGGAGTGTGTCCTGGGCCCCAACAGTTCTCAAAACTGTTTTAAACAGTTTTAAACCATTTTAAAGCAGTAGTGTGGATAGGCTCTGAGTCTCCTCCACATAGCAGCAACACCATGTACTCCTCACTGTCCATTCTGCCTGTCTGAATCTCATTACTGACTGTCTGCTACTATTACTGAGGCAAAGAGAGGTACCAGTACTGAGGAAAAGTAAGAGTACCCCCCAAAGTAGTCACTAAAGAAGGATATGCCATCATTCAGGCCCAGACTATAACTTTCTGTTATGGAAACTAAATGAGACAGTTGCAGTAGTAGGGAAGCACCACATATTCCGCATGTCCATCCTGCCTGTCTGAATCTCATTACTGACTGGCTGCTCACAGAGGTCCCAAGCATACTGTCTGCAGCCTCCAAGTGTCAGGCTCCTAGGAGGCTGCTGGGCAGCTGACCTCCTCACCTCATTACAACACAGCTGCTACTGGTAATGGTGGCAGCTACTCAAGACTAGGCAGGGAGGGAGGGTCAGCAGAGTGAAGATTCCAAGTCTGTAGAGACAACAAGGCCCCTCTATTTGCAGTATTGGCTGGGCGAAGGGGCAAGAGGAAAGAACCAAGACAGCAATGAGGCATCCATAGACCTGAGACCATAGAAAAAGAGTGACAGACACATGCCCAGGTCAGCGTCACCAGGGCTCCCTTTTTGATAAATCTCTTTTCCATTACACAGCTTTTCCCCAGCTTCTGCATTGGTTCTGATATTCCACTACTGCAGGTCTAGAGCAGAGCTCAGAAGACATCTGGACTCTTCTTTTCCTCTTCCGTACGATTATGTTCCCTGAGGCATGAACTGCTAGGATTTTGCCTCAGTAGTTTGAGTTTAACTGATTGCCCCTCACTTACCTATAAGTAGAGATCTGACTCTGTGTGGACAAGCATTGACCCTCATCACCCAAGATGGTGAAACGTTGTCAGACTATGTTTTGTACCAAAGAGTATTTCTTTGCATTCTCCCTTCTCTGTATGATAAATGGATAGAACTCCTGGTATAGTTCCTACAATAGTGATGGGGCGAAAATCCACCTATGTGTCTAGCAATCCCAGAAGTACCTAATACACACCATCGGCACACAGGGACCAACCAGGGGCCATCCCAGGCAAACAGTCTGGAGTAGAAATGGCCTGTATCCCCTACTCTGCAACACATCAATTCTAGGAAAAGGAAGCCACTGTTTCCAGTGTGATTGGGAACATTCTCCCACTCTCCTTGGAGTCAGCTGTATAATTGTTGTAGTGGGGCATTACCCCCTCCCGAAAATATCCTTAAGACAAGTGATTCACTCCTGTGGCCAAAACTGAAGACTCTCATTGGGAAGAGCATCATCCTTGGCTTGTGGCAAAACCTCAGAGGGGCAAACTAAATGTTCTTCTAATATTTTCAATTCACATTCTAATTCATTTCCATTGCTTTCCCTACTCTCTCCTACAAATGTGTGTGGCCCTGATCTGAATCGGGACCATGGAATTTGGGAGATGAAGGTTTAAGCTTCCCCCTCATTTGTTTTCCCCCTAAATTTCCAGTATCCAAAGAAAAAAATCTACCCACCAAAGCAAAAAAGAACCCCCCCAAAAAAGAAGTCTCCATTAGAATCAGTGGAGAAACCCCCCCTTATTTTCATTCCTCTACTTAGGGTGGAGGGTGGAATTTCAGGCCTAAAATGGCTGGAGAGGCAAAATTAAACCCTCCTCTCCCAAAGTACCACAGTCCCAATCCAAACTGGGTCCATGTGTGCGTGATTAGGAGAACAGTTAGTAATACTGTGGTATGACATCTAATACTGTGGTATCGCATCTAATATTGTGGTATAATGTCTTCTGATGTGCACAGAGTTTCATTGCACTTTCCCAGCAGCCTCTACAATATACTTGACTCCATTGACTTATATAGACTTATATAGACTGCTGCTATAAATACCAGTTGGTGTATTTCAGGAATACCCATTTTCCACCACAGCTTCTAATTTGGGCCACTGCCAAAAGGAGAGAGAAATATTAATTTGATGGTGTTTCCATGTTCTGGAAATAGTTTCATAGCTGCAAATTCATTAGACAACTGTGTAAACTACACATTATAGGGGAAATGTATAGGAAAATACTTCTTCTTGTTGCCTTTTATTTTGCACCTCAGTTATAAAGGAGATTATAAATGGATCTGGATCAATGAAAGATGTGGATCTAAGCAACAGAAGTAGAAATCCAGAAAAAGTAAGAGCTTTCATGTCCTTGATTTGTAGGGATGACTTATGCATGGGCTCAAAGCTGATTTATGCTCTAATCGGTGCAATGTAAAAATAATAATTTTACCTGGAATTTCTTAGCACGTATGAAATACATATTGATATATTTATGGTTATTTTAATTAGATTGGCACTGAATTGTCAGCCATTTTGATTTTAGAGTCAAAACTAGTGATTTGTTGAGGTAGGCCAGGTAGGTACACCCAACAGGATATAACACTTTGAAAATGGTTTGAAAATGGTATATGTAATGTGTCCTGGGCCCAAACAGTTGTCAAAACCATTATACATCATTATAAAGCCATAGTGTAGATCCTGCTGTAGACAATTTCCCTACAAGTCCTGATGTCTATATACTACTTTTAGTATCAGAGGCAGTATGTTGAACTGGATGGACCCTTGATCTGATCCAGCATGGCTCTTCTCATTAGGGTGACCAGATAAAATCCTGGTCAGGGCTCCTGTATCTTTAACAATTGTAGAGAAAAGGGAATTTCAGCCAGTGTCATTTGTATGCAATTAGTTCCTGGTGAAATTCCCTCTTCATCACAACAGTTAAAGTTTCAGGCACTATACTAGAGTGACCATATACAAAAGAAGGCAACTTTAACTGTTGTAATGAAGAGGGAATTTCACCAAGAACTAATAGCATACAAATGACACTGGCTGAAATTCCCTTTTCTCTACAACTGTTAAAGTTACATGATGTCGTATTTATGACTCTTAGTATAGGAAGCCTGCCAACTCCCTTATCTAAGAATGTCTGGGAAAAATGCCAGGCCTTTAACGGTTTAAAGGGTTTATTTGCAATTCCAAAATCCAATTACCAATAGCCAAGGTCACGCCAAAAGTTCAGTCCGTCCGAATGTCAAGCCGAGGGTCAAACCAAGTATTAGAGCAGTCCAAAGTCCAGAGCCAAAATAGTCAAGCCGGTTGTTCAGTCCACAGGTTCCGATTCAGGAGTATGCCGGGTGTCAAGAGCCGAAGACGATGGTTGTTCTCAACGGATCTTCGCTTCTGACTTCTTTCTCCTTTATAGTTGCTTGAGCCTGTTCACAGCTGCATGCAATTCCTTCATTATCTTACTTAAGGCTTGCATCAGCTGTGCTCTGTTTTCTCAGTCTCATGCTTCGCCTTGTGGGCTTAGCTTTCTCCGCCCGTTTGAGCTGCCGCCTTTTGCTGGGGAGTTACTGGACAAACTCCTTCAGGCCCCGAGTCTTCCTCATTAGAAACGGTGTGGGAGAGGGTGGCTTTCCTGGGGCTCTTCAGAGGAATCTCCCTGCTGTTCCTCCTCCTCCAGTAAGTCCTGGGGAATGGGTAAAGCTGCAGTCTCTGCCACTTCTTCCTCCTCAGAGGAAGATTCTTCAGACTGCCTCATGACACATGAGCCCTGTCCTCCTTTTCGTATGGTCAGCCTAAACAACAATAAAACAAAAGTGATACAAATTGTACTGGGTGAATGTACAGTGATAACAAGTGTTAGTGCAGGGAGCCCCTGAGGAAAGAAATATTTGGCATGCTGGCACAAAATAAACTGGCACCCGTGTGATCTTGTATCACTTCTGTTGTTTTTTGCTTCTTCTTTTTTACTGGCTGCTATGGCTACTTCCTCCTTTCTAAATTAACCATATGGGTAATTCCACCCAATCAGGAATCAAGTAGTGAATGGGATGGTATCACAATTTCATGCCTGACAAGACAATGTCACCAGATATTAGTGAACAAAATTGCAACGTGAGTAATTTTACATTGGGAGCAAATAAGAATAATTGAGGCTGAGGGCAAGGGAAGGCAGTTGGAAACCATATGTGTAGGCTGACCAGATAAAATCCAGGTCAGGGCTCATGTAACTTTAACAGTTGTAGGGAAAAGGGAATTTCACCCAGTGTCATTTGTATGCAATTAGTTCCTGGTGATATTCCCTCTTCATCACAACAGTTAAAGGTACAGGCACTATACTAGAGTGACCAGATACAAAAGAAGGCAGGGCCCCTGCAACTTTAACAGTTGTGATGAAGAGGGAATTTCACCAGGAACTAATTGCATACAAATGACACTGGCTGAAATTCCCTTTTCTCTACAACTGTTAAAGTTACATGAGCCCTGACCTGGATTTTATCTGGTCACCCTACATATGTGGACATTTTCACAAGGATGAACCAAACAATTTCTAAAAGGAGAATTGTTTTAGACACTGCTGAAAATGTTTACACAAACAAGAAACAAATTGTTTCAAGTCTAATTTTGACATAAATACAAGAACCTTGATCCTTAAACCTATTTATATGGAAATACCTTCAATGATTCCAGCCGAGTTCAGCTATGCTGGCTCTTTGGACTTGTTTATTGTGCACTGACATTGGCATTAGCCTGATGCCTTGACTCAAGGATCCATTTTCGTTCCAGAAGCAGCAGCATGGAATTACACCAAGAACATTGATGGCTGCAGAGGGGGAGGAGCCAGTGTTTATGTGCTTCTTCTATCGATTAGACTAAAGGATTGCTCATGATAACCATGGAAATGTGCAAACCCCTGCCTGGTTGTCATGCCACCACCCAGCTGACAAAACTCACAAGGGTACCTTTTGAATTGACCAATCCAGAACCTTGGCAAGAAATTTGACCCAGTCCTGAAGCATTCTCACCTCTTGGACAGATCAACAGCTTCAAATACCAGCTGGATACCTCTATTATATCTTTTGCTCTGGATACTATACTGTACTATCATGTATAACCATCTAGATGTGAATTAATGGTAGTTTATGCCCATGGCATCTTTCTAACTATTTGCAATCAACCAGGAAGTGAAGTCTTTTGGGTTCCCTTATTCTGAAGCCAAATAACTATAACTGCTCATGTGCTATTTTACTTCCTTTCCTCCTAAATCTACACATTTCTGCCCCTGTGGTCTACCATTGTCACCAGCATCTGAGCTACCCTGGTTTCATAACCTCCCAATCCACTGGCAATCCATTTCCCTAGCGCGCCATCCACTTATTTGTCAAACATTAATTCTCCAACCTCCATTATTCTCTACCTTTACCAGTAGACAAGTCCATGTTCTGTGAGGTTGGCATTACTAACCAAGCCATTCTTTTTCATAACTCATCTGGATGGTGCCTGTAAGATCAAAAGGCTAAAAAGAGAGACCACTCTTTTCATTAGTAAAGAAAGAAAGCAGCTTTACTCACAAGTAGTCTTGAATATAACATACAAATGCAGTCACAACACAGGGTTTCCAAAGTGTTTGTTCAGTCCATTTCGTTGAGTTCCATTACACAGGCAGGAGCAAGCCAGCAAGCCATGTGCTCCCAGCAATGGGGGAAAGATGGAGAGAGAGGTGGGGGGGGGGGGGGAGGAAAGGAACAGGAAACCACACTGTAGGCTACAGAGATCCGTAGACTAGCTATGCCCAAAGTCCCATGAACTAACTGCAACATTGCCCCCTTCTTGTAACTTGCAGATGAGGTTGTATTATTCCCAGCATAATTAACAATTGAGGGTTCTTGCTGAATGTGTGAACTGTCTCCATTGGAAAGTATATTGCATTTGAATTGACAATGGGTAATTGAAAGTTCTATTGTGACAATTCACCTATAATGGGTCATGTGAGTCATCACTTGATGTCACAGTCAGTGAATTCCCAACCCTGTCAATGGGGGAGTGGAGGGTGGCAAGAGTTGCATGAGGCCCACATGGCCACATGTTCCCCACCTGTGGTCTTGAACTATTACCTTTCCCTAAAATAAATAAACAAACAGGGGAATTAGTTTATCAGTGATACATAAGAGATCCTGTCAATATTATTTTGTTTTCTTGTTCTAAAAGTTATATTTTTCCTTTCCTCTTTTCGATTCTCTGATCTCAGACCTTACTTTGTGTTTATAATCCCTTTAAATTTATGGCTTTCCCCCTTCATGTTGTGTTTTTGAATTGGAGTTCAAAAGATAGACACATTAGTGCCCATTAGACTGTAGTTCAGATGATAATGATATGATTAGAAAAACACATTTAGAAGTAAATTATTGTACTTTCTGATTCAGTAGCTATTATAACCTTCATTAATAATGTTAGCCCTTTATTTTCTCTTTCTTTCACTTCAAATAATTTCCGACTTCCATTGCAAAAATGTGTTTTTGTTTCGTTAAGGATATAATTTTGTTCTGCTTCTAGTGTTTTCAAAAATTGCATGCTAGGTGGCTCAAAGGTAAGGATGGGAGGGCCCATCATGCTCAGTCCTGTTGAGTTTCTTGTTTTTCCAAGTTCATTCTGTCGTAGCTCCATACAGCATTTCCCCCCTTCTTCCATAAAGAAAGTTGTACATATTTTTATGTGCACATTGTAGTTTTGTATGCAGATTTTCAAATCTGGCTTCACTTGTCTATGTGCTGCTAACCTCCAAGTTAGATTACTGCAATGCACTCTACGTGGGGCTGCCTTTGAAGACGGTTCAGAAGCTGCAGCTTGTGCAAAATGTGGCAACCACATTAATAAGAGGTTCGGACATGTAAAACCAACTCTGGCCTCCCTGACGAGGTCGCCTGGTGCTAACATTGTTATCTTTTAGGCGCCAGGTCAAGACTTTCCTCTTCTCCCAGGCATTTAACAGCATGCACTGAGTTTTTAATTGATCCCAGGACTATATTTAGGCCCGGCTGAGAGTTCACAGTTGCTTTAAAATGTATACTCTTTTTATATGTTGTCTGTTTTTATGCTTTTATGATTTAAAATTTTGTATATCAATTTTTAATGTCCAAAGTTTTAATTTTTGTAAACCTCACAGAAAGCTTCGGCAATGGGGCAGTATATAAATGTAATTAATCATCATCATCATTTTTGTATGGATGCACCCATTGACTAAAACATATTTTAGAAATGTAGGCACTTCCTTTTGTGCTTGTTTCAAATATGCGCATGTTAATGGGTACATTTTGGTGGTATTTTGCAGGCTGCATGACAAGCTCGGAAATATTTGGATTCCTGACCACAAATTGCATTTGGGTTTGCATTCAGTTCCAGAAGTTTCAAATTAGAGACAAATTAGGTAAAACTGTATAAAACAAAATAAAATAAACAAATAAACAAACAAACAAACAAAAACCTCAACAGAGTAAATTTCTCAACCATCATAGGGAGTACCAGGAATGTGGAGAGACTAGTTTCTGGCTTCCAATACTGTGTGACCTGAAATATTCAATAGGATGGGTCCTTTGGAGATTGTAATGGGCATTTGTGATAGTTTCCAAGTCATTACTGACACACTGTCACTGTGAAACCCAAGGCATCTTCATAGGTGTTATACCATTGCTTATTATATATGCCGTGAGTCCTGCACAAAGGAGGAAATAGAACAATTCTATGTCCAACTGTTTCCACATATGTGTAGTTCTAGGTGGACTTATATGACCTGTGATTCATCAAACCAAATACAGCCCATCAGCCATGTTGAAGCACTCACCAGAGGCTCAAACTTTTGTTTTTACTGCTTGTGGAGTCACCATATACCTGGGAGGTCACAGATATATCTTGTGGGGTAAATTTGTGTTGATATATCTCAAGTTGTAGAGGCCTGTTCTAAAGGATAATGGAGACAATATGTTTTTAGATGTTTCAGTTAGCTGCTGGCTTTAAAAATAAATACATTCAATGAGGATAGTTATGCCAATAGCTCTTAAGTACATGCCATGAGTGTGAAATGGAATACCTCGAACCAGAAGCAGTATTACTCTGAACACCAGATGTTGGGGACAAATGTCTGGTGACCATATGAAAAGGAGGACAGGGCTCCTGTATCTTTAACAATTGCATAGAAAAGGGAAATTCAGCAAGTGTCATTTGTATGCATGCAGTACCTGGTGAAATAATAATAATATATTTATTTCTTCCCACCTCTCTCTCTGGATCGAGGTGGGGAACAACAATAAATATAAATACAAATACCATAAAATAGCTAAAATGTTAAAAACAAATAAAACTAATACATTATTAAAAACATCTTAAAGTTCAACTAGGTAGGCCTGCCGGAAGAAATCAGTCTTCACTGCTCTCTTAAATTCAAGAAGACTGCTAAGTTGTCGAATCTCTCCCAGCAGGCCACTCCACAGTCTGGGAGCGGCAGAAGAGAAGATCCTCTGGGTAACACTCGTCAGCCTGGCTCTGGCTGATTGAAGTAAATTCTTCTGACCTGAGTGTGCGGGGCGGATTATACGGGAGAAGGCGATCCCGCAGGTAACCTGGACCCAAACCATGTAGGGCTTTAAAGGTAATAACCAACACTTTATACTTCACCTGGATACTAATTGGCAGCCAGTGGAGTGATTTTAAGACCGGTGTTATGTGGTCACCCCTAGGTGTACCGGTGACCAACCTGGCTGCCATATTTTGAACTAGTTGAAGTTTCCAAACTAGGCACAAAGGTAGCCCTATGTACAGCCCATTGCAGAAGTCGAGCCTTGAAGTTACCAGCACATGCACTACCGTCTTTAGGTCTTCCAACTCTAGGAAGGGGTGCAGCTGGCTTATCAGCCAAAGCTGATAGTAGGCACTCTTAGCCATTGCATCTATCTGAGCTGTCATTTGGAGCAACAGATCCAGAAGTACCCCCTGTCAAGGAAACATAAACCTTGTTCCCCTGTCGTGGCGGACAACCCCCGTCCCGCCACCCGGTTCCCCAGCCAAAGCTGGCTTGAGCCAACGCTTGAAATAACCACACCGCAATTAAGGACCAAAGCAGTTTATTTACACACTATCCTAAGTTAAGGCCTTGGTCAAAGCAGGAAAGGGTTGGTAGGAGAGGGGAGCAAAGGGGGGGGTGATGGGAATTGAGGTAGGTGAGGTTAGCAGCACAAAACAGGTACAAGCACTAAAACAATTGGCATCCCCCACCAATTAGGCACACTCTTAACAGTGTCAAGCCACCTTAAACCAAGTAGGCATATAAAACAATAAAAACTCTATCTAACACCCGGCTCTATCTAACCAGCCGAAGATCACCTCTTCACCGCATCCAGGTCCGAAGAGAGAGAGACCCACCCGTCTCCGGCTTCCGTTTATCAGCCACTCTCTCTTTAGTCCCCCGCCCTCGCACCGCCTGGGAACGAAACCCTCCCTAACGGTTGTTCAGCTGAAAGCCATTAAGTCTCTGCTCGTTAAAAGAGCACCTGCTTTTCTCGGCTGGTACTAAAGAGATAAGTAGCTCAGAAATATGTCAACAAAGGAGCGCATCCTCCTCCCTCCTCTGGAAGCGCCAAGGGCCTCAGAATCCCATGTCCTTCACATCTCCCCCTTTAAGGAGATGAGACTTGGGGGTTTTCCTCCAAGTCCTTCATCTCTTCAGTAGGGGGATCTCTAGAGTCCTCTCCCCACCCTCTTTAGTTCGGGTAGGCCCGGGACAACCCATCTGCTAATACATTGTCGCGTCCTTTAATATGAGTCACTGTAAAATCAAAGTCCTGAAGGGCCAAACTCCACCGAAGTAGCTTCCCATTTGACCCCTTCACTCTATCCAGCCAACACAAAGGGGAATGATCCGTCTGCAAATGGAAATGGCGTCCCCACAGATAGGGGCGCAGCTTTCCTAAGGCCCATACGATGGCCAAGCACTCTTTCTCGATGGTGGCCAAGCTCTTCTCTCGAGGCAACAGTTTCTTGCTCAGATAGGCCACCGGATGAAGCTGATGATCGGCCCCTTCTTGAAGCAACACTGCCCCCAACCCCGTTTCGGAGGCATCCGTCTGGAGGGTGAAAGGTAAATCAAAATCTGGAGCCTGCAAAATGGGAGCCTCCATCATCTGGCCTTTCAAGGAGTCAAAGGCTTGTTGGCACTCCCCGGTCCATCTCACCTGGAGGGGGCATCGCTTTTTACACAAGTCCGTTAAGGGGGCAGCCAAAGCACTGAAATGAGGAACAAAGCGTCGATAATATCCCGCCAGGCCCAAAAAAGACTGAACTTGCTTCTTGGTGCGAGGAATAGGCCAGTTTCGAATAGACTCTACTTTAGCTTGTAACGGCTTGATCTGGCCGCCCCCCACCCTATGTCCCAAGTACACCACTTCACCTAACCCAAATTGGCATTTGGAGGCCTTTACTTTCAAACCAGCCTCCCTCAGGCGCTCAAACACTTGTCGCACATGCCCTAGATGTTCTTCCCAAGTTTGCGAAAAAATGGCCAAATCATCCAAATAAGCGCAGGCAAAGGCCCCTAACCCATTCAGGAGCCTGTCCATCATCCTCATGAAGGAGGAGGGGGCATTCTTTAACCCAAACGGGAGTACCGTAAACTCAAACAACCCCTTGTGCGTCACAAAGGCCGTCTTGGGTATGGCATCCTCATCCAAGGGCACTTGCCAGTACCCCTTGGTCAAATCTAGAGTAGTAATGAATTTGGCGCTTCCCAATTGTTCTATCAAGTGATCGGACCTTGGCATAGGGTAGGGGTCCAACTGGGTCAAGGAATTGACCCTTCTGAAGTCTACACAGAAGCGTATTTCCCCATTGGGCTTTCCTACCAGTACCACGGGAGAGGACCAGGAGCTGTTAGAGGGCCGAATCACTCCCAGATCTTGCATGGCTTGCAATTCCCGCTCAATCATAGCCGCTTGAGCCCCAGTCGCCCTATAAGGGCAAGAACGGATGGGGGGATGCGTTCCTGTCTGAATAGAATGCTGAGCCCAAGAGGTTCTACCTGGGGTGGTAGAAAACAGACCTTCAAACTCTGTCAGCAACGGTCGGAACCCCCTCTGTTGCTCCGGGGTAAGGGTTGACGGCAGGAGCACATTCTCCACCCCTCCCGGTTGCTGAAACTCTGCTAGAATATCCAAAGGTTCCCCCACCTCTTCCGCCTCGGGTTGAAGTTCAAATACAAAATTTTGGCGATCAACATACAGTTTCAACATATTTACATGAAACACTTTAGGTTGTCTTGGAGTGTCTGGAAAATCTAGGAGGTAATTCACCTCCCCCACCCGCTGCTTAACCACTAATGGTCCTTCCCATTTTAAAGCCAATTTGTCCGGCTTAAGCTGTTTTAACACCAACACCTTATCCCCGGGTTGAAACACTCGCACCCGGGCCTTCCGATCATACCAGGCCTGTTGGCTTGCTTGAGCCTGGCTAAGATGGTCTCTGGCCGCTTCTTGGACCCCCTGCAGCGTTCGCTGGAGGTTACGCATAAAAGTCACCACTGAAGGAGAAGTCTTGGCCACAGGTCCCTCCCATTCCTCTCGCAACAAAGTGAGGGGTCCCCGAATCTCCCTCCCAAACATCAACTCATTAGGAGAAAATCCTAAACTTTCTTGAGGAGCATCTCTATAAGCAAAGAGCAATAAGGGTAGCCCTTGATCCCAGTCAGTAGGGTGGTCCACAGCATAGGCTCGGATCATTTTCCCCAAAGTTTGGTTCAAACGTTCCACTAAGCCGTTAGTCTGATGATGATAGGGCACTGAGAAGGCATATTCCACTCCGCCAAGCTCCCACATCTTCTGGAACAGTTGGGACACAAACCCTGGTCCACGATCCGAGAGGACACCCCGGGGCATTCCTAGGCGGGCACAAATAGACAACATAGCTTTAGCCAGCATAGGGGCTGTAATGGATGACAACGGAACCGCCTCTGCATAGCGGGTAGCAAAGTCAATAACTGTTAACACAAACCGCTTTCCGGATCGTGTAGGGGGATTGAAAGGACCCAACACGTCCAGTCCAATACGTTCAAAAGGTGTCTCCACAATTGGTAACGGTTGCAATGGGGCATTAGGATGGTCTCGATTGAATCCCACTCTCTGGCAGACATCACAAGAACGGCAGTAATCTTTCACGGCTTGAGCCACCAACGGCCAATAAAATTCTTTAGAGATGCGGGTTAAAGTACGCTTCTGCCCCAAATGTCCTCCCCAGGCCGTAGCATGGGCCAGCTGAAGAACTGGCTCTCGATAGCCCTGTGGCACCACCAATTGCCGGCACACCTTCCAGGGTTGTTCTAAACCTTTAGGGGCAAACTCCCTGTAAAGGGCTCCATCTTGCCAGAAGAATCGAACTGGGTGCTGGGGGGTCACATCTACTACTCCTCTCTCAGCCTCTTCCCGGCATTCCTGAAGGGAGTCGTCTTCCCGCTGAGCGGCCTTAAAGGCGGGGTTAGGGTTGGCTGGATTTGCCTCTGATGGGATCACCGGCTCCTCCAAGCTCTCCTCTAGTCCCCCACTGGATCCAGAAACCCCTGGCTCTCGGGTCTCTTCCTCTGTTGGCTCCTCTCCTGGTTCAGTCAGGGAGGTAGAAGTCTGAGCATTGGACTGGCTCCGAGTGACTGCCCCCATAGTGGCCGCTAAATAGGCTAAGTCATTCCCTACCAAAATGGGCCAAAGGGAGTTGCTATGGACCAAGAAAACCATATCTCCTTTCCATCCGTGATATTCTGTGGGAATCCGGGCTAGAGGTAAAGTAATCGGGGGGGAACTGTAGGGAGTGACTGTAAAAGTCTGGCCCTGGAGAATTTGATTAGGGCATACATATTGTTTGTCCACGGCCGAAAGGGAAGCGCCTGAGTCCCTCCACCCTTGACACACCTTCCCATTAAGGGTAATAGACTCACAGAACTGCAGCTGGCTCCACTGGACCTGTCCCGGTTGGACCAAGCCCAACGAGGCTCCCTCTTCGGCCCCACGACCCTCACGGGCCTGGCGAGATGCGGCGCGTGGTCTGGGAACTGGTCTCGCACTAGCCTGGGCAGGGGCATCTTCTTCCCCACTGGAGGGCCCCTCACTGTCTTCCCAGTCGGAGGCGGCAGCGGCTTGGCTGGAAGAAGCCTGCTGCGCAATCGCTCCCACCCTGGGAGTGCTTTCCCGAACTTTCTTCTCCTGTAGCTTCGGGCACTGGCATTTAAAATGCCCTTCTTCTTTACAATAATAACAGCCCGAGGGGGGGGCAGGGGTGGAAGACAATCTGGGAGGAACTTCCCCCCCTTTTCTTTCACCCCGCACGGGCCACGGCCCGGCTCCACTCGCCTTTCCCACGGCTGCTGGAATTCCACTCCCTCCGGCGGGAGCTCCCCCTCTCTTCGGCCAAGCCGGCTTAGCTGCTTCTCTTCTCCGGTAAACTCCCATCTGATCAGCCAGCAACGCTGCTTCTCGCAGAGACGTGGGACGATGGTCATTAACTAGAGCTGCCAGCTCTTCTGGCATGGCTGCAAAAAATTGCTCCATTGCAAACATCTCATGGTATTGGGCGGCTTTGGTAGCCCCCACTGCTTCCACCCATAAATCCAGAGATTTCTCCACTCGAGCGGCTAAAGCCATAAATCCTTCTTGGGGCCCTGCTTTCACCGCCCGAAACTTCTGCCGGCAGTTCTCGGCAGAGAGTGCAAACCGCAGCCTCACTGTCTCTTTAAATTTTTCATAGTCATTAGCCTCTCGCCGAGGCACAGTTCCCATTAAGTCAGCCAAATCCCCACTGACCTGAGCCCGAAGAACCGCCATCCGCTGCGCCGGGTCGACCTCTTGGTCCTCACAAGCCAGCTCAAACAGGGTGAAAAAAGCTAAGACGTCTTGTCCTTCTTTGTAAGTGGGAAAAAGCTTTCTATCCAGCCGGCCGCCCTTAATCCCAGAGCGCTGCTCTTGAACTTGGAACTGTAGTTTATAAGTTTCTGCCTGCAGCTTCACCGTCTCCAAATGCTGCCTCTGCGCCCGGCGTTGTTGCTTCATCAACTCCTTCATGGTTTGCCTCCATTCTTCCATACTTTCGTCTTGATCACTTCCGCTCTCACTATCTAGAGGTGGCATTTTTAGAGAGCCCGCCATCAAGCCCGAACCGCCCGGGCTAGGACTGGGGTTAACCTCCCCTGCCGTCTCTGCAGCGGAGACTTTCGCTTCTTCCTCTAAGGTGGCCTCACTCAGCTGGGCAGCTATGAGTCCTTCATCAATTCCCCAGCCCACTGTAAGCTCTGCCGCTGTCGACGGTGTCTGTCCCATCGTCGGGGTCCAACGCGGCCCTGGCCCGGGTGTGTCTTTATCTCCTGGCATCTCTAACACTCCCTAGTTGGTTTAAGGAAGCCTCCCAGAATTTACACCCCAAATCAGTAACTGTTCTCACCGTTATTTCTCAAGCTTGGCTCATAAATCCCAACACTGTCAACCATGTCAAGGAAACATAAACCTTGTTCCCCTGTCGTGGCGGACAACCCCCGTCCCGCCACCCGGTTCCCCAGCCAAAGCTGGCTTGAGCCAACGCTTGAAATAACCACACCGCAATTAAGGACCAAAGCAGTTTATTTACACACTATCCTAAGTTAAGGCCTTGGTCAAAGCAGGAAAGGGTTGGTAGGAGAGGGGAGCAAAGGGGGGGGTGATGGGAATTGAGGTAGGTGAGGTTAGCAGCACAAAACAGGTACAAGCACTAAAACAATTGGCATCCCCCACCAATTAGGCACACTCTTAACAGTGTCAAGCCACCTTAAACCAAGTAGGCATATAAAACAATAAAAACTCTATCTAACACCCGGCTCTATCTAACCAGCCGAAGATCACCTCTTCACCGCATCCAGGTCCGAAGAGAGAGAGACCCACCCATCTCCGGCTTCCGTTTATCAGCCACTCTCTCTTTAGTCCCCCGCCCTCGCACCGCCGGGGAACGAAACCCTCCCTAACGGTTGTTCAGCTGAAAGCCATTAAGTCTCTGCTCGTTAAAAGAGCACCTGCTTTTCTCGGCTGGTACTAAAGAGATAAGTAGCTCAGAAATATGTCAACAAAGGAGCGCATCCTCCTCCCTCCTCTGGAAGCGCCAAGGGCCTCAGAATCCCATGTCCTTCACACCCCCAAGCTGCAAACACAGTCTTTCAGGGGGAGTGTAACCCCATCCAGGACTGGTTGACACACCTCCAAACCAGGGTTGGAGCCTTTGACAGCAAGCACCTCCATCTTGTCTGGATTCAGCTTCAGTTTGTTTTTCCTCATCCAGCTCATTACCACCTCCAAGCATTCATTCAGAGGAGACACACTATCCTTAGCTCACGCTGTTGTCAAAAGCATAGAGAAATATATTTGGGTGTCATCACCAAATACAAAAGAGGGCAGGGCTCCTGCAGCTTTAACTATTGTGATGAAGAGGGAATTTCACCAGGTGCTGCATGCATACAAATGACACCTGCTGAAATTCCCTTTTCTGTACAACTGTTAAAGTTAAAGAAGCCCTGTCCTCCTTTCTATATGGTCACCCTAGACAATTGGCTAAAGATCATTGACACTTGAAAATAGGATGATGAATTAAGTGGATCATTCATACGGTCCAGCACAACCTAGCCTGGCTGGCTGGGGATGATGGGAGTTGTAGTCAAAATGTCTGTAGATCACTAGGTTGGGGAGATTGGTGTTTGTATTGTGAGCCACACACAAGTCCCAGCAATATGTAGCCTTTGCTTTGAATTAGATTTGTTGCTAATTAAAAATAAGACTTACACATGTGATTTCTGCCATCTGAAGTTCAAATTGATACAGCCCAGCACATTCTATACCATGTGATTCACTTAACTGTGTAACTTGATACCACATGGAACAATGCAACGGTAATGTCAAAGCCAGAAAAATGGAAGCTCTGTGGCAGCAAATGAGCCATTTCTTTTGCTCTGCTTCTCAGCAACATTGGATCAAGAAATGACTTCTTGCGGAATAACTGCACAGCATGGCATGCATGTAATGACACATAGCAGCATGTTTTGTTGTGTTACAATCTAAGAATGGACCACAGGTGTTATGACTGAAACTCATCAGATACAGAGGGTCAACAATGAGGTTCTTAACCTTTTTCAAGGCAACGATGATCATATTGTTGAGGAGTTAGCTAAAACCTTTGAACAGACTCTTGAAGTCAGGGAAATGCCAGCATTTGGACAAACTCTCTGAGGGTCTCTTTAAATCAGTTATCCTGGAACAATGACCTCTGAAATCCATGCAACTGCTGATTTGTTCACATGTTGAAGAGGTCAATCAAAAATTGAAGTTAGCAAGATCAAGTTTTGCAAAATCAAGAGATCTTGATTCATTTGACTTTCAATCTTGAGTGATTCTTTTAGGCCACATGGGTTTGTTTTGGGTTGCCATTTCAAGTTTCAGATGGGACACAAAGATTGGGCAGGAGGCAAGATTCACAGCAAGGTTCAAAGTAGTGTTATTTTAAGAGCATTTCTTGTATTCATCTTTTTATACCTCATAGCCAGAATTATAGGTGCTTCTGAGGAGTAATCACAGGTGGATACTTACTGCCCCTCTTTGGTTGATGGATTTTGCCATTCTGTACCTGCTGGCCCTGCCTCAATATTTCAACTTTCCGATGGCCCCTCTCCAATACCCATGCATTCCTAGGGATGGCTGCAAAAGAACATCCATGTGTATACTCCTCCTCCTCCAAAAGTTAATCCTGTGTGTGGAAGGAACACAGGACTGAAGTAATATGTGGATGACCCACACTAATTAATGAAATGCCATGGGGGGGGGGTTGTTTGTTTGTTTTGTTTGACACAGACTGTTATCTCAGAAGAACAACCATGGGATAGAAACCTCTGGATATAGATTGTGCTATGAAATGTCCATTGTGTTAAGACATTTGAGCTTCAGATTTGAAAATAGCATTTTCCATCATCATGAAAACTTAATATTACATCTCCGAAATGCAAGCAATCTTGGCTCTAAACTACAAACCAGGGTTATTCGGAGTAACTGACCACCCAGAGCCCTCTTTTTGTAGTTTAAAAATTCCAGATTTTTTCCCCCTGCTTGCAAATCTAATTAACAATATTGCTTTAAAAAGATTACTTTCCATGTGCTATTAAGTGAAATTCAGTCTGCTTTAAGCGTTTTGATACAGCTATGAATATTTATAAACTTAATAGAACTCACCCACACAGGGAGCCCCTTTAATCTTATTTGAAGCAGCATGGGGTTCAACTCTCAGTGGATTAACATCATATTTTCTTTCGGACGGGGGGGAGGATCATAAAATGATATATATGACCAGATGATTTTCCAATCCTATTCCAAAGTGATATGTTAATGTAAATGACAGTTCAAACTCTGCTCTGTTCATACTGGAGTGTATAGTGATATTGTCTACCATTTTGTATTAGGATATGAAAGTGATTTCTCCGACTCAGATACTTTATTTCTGCCCCATTAGCATATCTTCACATGCAGTTGTAAGCACCAATAGCTTTGGTAGTGTCAAGAAAATAAAATAAACCTACATTGCAAGAGAACTATACAAATTAAAAGGGAAAAAAAGAAGTGGGATCAAGACTGATCTGAGGAAATGGTTTTGGAAGGAAGGAAGGAAGGAAGGAAGGGACCTTTTGTGTTATGTTTGCTGTGATGTTTTAATGGATAGTTCAATATCAACACTGGATGACTGCTGTAGAAGTAATATATGGTCCAAAGCCCCCAAAGAAATGGGACAGCATCAACTGTTTTCCATTAATCTGCAAAACACCCTGCTACTCAAACTCTACCCCCCAATCCTATGAATCAACCTTCCAATGATGTTATTTAGATAATGGTGCTTTTCTGATGTAATGCTAAACAATGGTTCAGATGCTACACATCAGCATTTCATGCACAAGCAGCAGTGAGCCTCAGGCTGTGGGTGGTGTGGTTTTAGTTCTAGTGCCAAAGACGCAGGGAGACTTGAATTGGAATGAGTATATATTAATTTTTATTATTTCTTATTAATGGAGGCACAGCCGTGCCTCCATTGTTAAGGGCCGTCAGTAAAAAACACATTCCACCATGTTAAAGTGATAATTGGGGGGGGGGGGTCATTCTAACAGCCATAAAATCAAAAAAATTTCACCAACCTTTCTGAAATTTTCAGGTGCCAGAAAGAAATGTTTGTTTTACATTACCAGAAAATTTCAAGGAGATTGGTGAAAGATTGAGGGAAGGAGAGCAGTTTAAGGTAGAAAAGGAATACAAACCTGTCTCCCTGCTTTTGTAAAATCACTTCCGGGTTGCGACTTTGTGCTCACAATTTGCATAATTTCTAGAGCCTTATTAATTAATCCAGTGGTGGGGTCTTCTTCCTCCTTGACTGTAGTTGGTGGAAAGCTTTTCGTTTTTTAAAAATTCCCTTCGGTTGACTTTTAAAGATTATTTTAACCTCTCATTCAAGTCAATGAGGCGGCCATCTTCCCTCATAGCGCGACACATGCTCAGTAGTGTCGCTCTCCCCCCCTCCCTCCTGCCTTAGTATGTGGGGTGGGTGGGTGAAATGGCCGCTGCCTCTAGCACAGACCTTTTGAGTGAACAAGAAGAAGAGTTTCTCTTTTCTCTTCTGGAACATGTATTCCTTTGGCTCTGAGAGTAATTTGGGCTATCTTCATCAGGCCAGTTTGCTCTTTTGCTCCGTGGTGAAGCAGGGTGTGGCTCCTCTGGATCCATGGTAACCTGATCTTCAGATCTCTCCTGGGAATAGGTAGCTATACCTTTCTTTTAATTTCCCCCACCCCACTCACACACAGTGCTCCTTCCCTCTTTTCTAAGAGTTTGGTCCATACTGCTATAAGTTGAAAGCTTCAAACACTTCATTTAATTAGTTTGGGCCAGTGTTAAGTTTTAAGTACAATGTTGAAACCTTTCAAAGTGCTTCTGGGCCTACAACGTTGGTTTCGGCCTAGTCCCCCTGTTTTTCTAATAAGGTTTAGAAACAGTTGAGCTGTCGTTTACTTTGCATAGTGTACACACATGCATTTTCTTCCTAATCCTTGCAGTCTACACTGGCTCCCTCCTTGATGTGTTTTTGGAGGCAAACAACCCCTTTTTTGTTCCAGCAGGCCTTTGGCAAATCATCTGGACCTCTGTCTATACCTTTGACTTTTAAATTGTTATGTATTTAAAATGTTTTAAATGCTTTAATATTGAAAAGTATTTAATTATATATTTAACTTTTGTATATTTAGGCTGACCATATGAAAAGGAGGACAGGGCTCATGTAACTTTAACAGTTGTAGAGAAAAGGGAATTTCAGCCAGTGTCATTTGTATGCAATTAGTCCCTGGTGAAATTCCCTCTTCATCACAACAGTTAAAGTTGCAGGCATTATACTAGAGTGACCATATACAAAAGAAGGCAGGGCCCCTGCAACTTTAACTGTTGTGATGAAGAGGGAATTTCACCAGGAACTAATTGCATACAAATGACACTAGCTGAAATCCCCTTTTCTCTACAACTGTTAAAGTTACATGAGCCCTTTCCTCCTTTTTATATAGTCAGCCTAGTATATTCCTATTTATAGGTTTTAGCTGTATATGTTTTTGTTTTGTTAGACTGCCCTGAGGCCCAGCATTGGGCAAAAGGCAGGATACTACTAGTAGTAGTAATGTTTCAGATTTCACTTCTGCATCTGATGTTCTTTTGCATTTACTTTTCTTTATAAACCATTCATATCTTAAGACTTCTTGTGTGGCATGGTTTCATTGGTTTAACAAGTTAAAAGGAGTATTCACTGTTATCATGCTTATGTTATAAAATCTATTTTCAACAGGCCTAGTAACTTCAAGAGTAACAGAGTTGGGGAAAATCCTCAATCTCTTTGCTATCAGAGGCACTGAGTAAGGGACCCTTGGAGATAATTTAGACTGACCTCAACCACAAAACACTATTCCCCCTTCTGAAGAGATCTGGACCACAGACTACTAAAGACAAACAAAGTAGCATGTGGCCATTTGCCATATGAGGCAGGTGCTCTGCGGGCTACCAAATGGAGGGACTAACAGGCCATAAAGTTGCCTGGCTGGGTCTGCCAGAAATCCAGCCTCAACACTCCTGGAAGGTCCATGTTCTATAGCACCTGCTGTCAGATGAACTTGAGGGAATCCCACTCTCCACCCCTGGGTTTAATTTACTGGCTTCCCCTGGCTGGACCTTGCAGGAAACTATAGGGACAGACAGAGCAGGCATTCATAGCACACATAGAATGCTGAGACTGGCAAATCTAAAAGCAAGTGTGTTGCTTTTCAAGAACCAAGGAAATTCAATGGGTCTTACTTCTGAGTAAATATCTAGGGATGGAAATGCAGTCTGTGCAAGAACCTGTAGGGTGACCATACTTGGGAAACCAAAAAAGAGGACACCTAGTGGGGGGGCAGGAAAATGGCTTTCTGGGGCCACCTTAAAGTCCCCAATTGGAGCGAAGGAGGGTAAAGCATGTCATTCTCACCCCACCCCACCACTCCAATCAGGCCCTTTTCTATAATGCCTGGGAATGACACGTTTTTCCCTTTTAAGGCCTTGATTGGAGCAGTGGGAGAGAATGACACACCCCCAGAAAGCATGTCATTCCCCCCTGCCACGCTAATGGTGGCCTTAAAAGGGAAAGTGTGCATAAAATCCCCCCTGACACCGAGGATAGAACAAAAACCAGGAGAAATCTGGGGAAATCCTGACAGTTTTTTATTATTATTTATTATTGCATTTATATCCCACTTTTTTTCCGCCAAGAAACCCAAGGCAGCATACATAATCCTCCTCCTCTCCATTTTATCCTCACAACAGCAACCCTGTGAGATGAGTTGGGCTGAGAGTCTGCAACTGGCCCAAAGTCACCCAATGGGTTCCCATGGCTAAGTGGGGAGTAGAACCCAGATCTCCCAGCTCCCAATCCAACACTTTAGCCACTAGGCCACACCCAAGTGGTCACCCTAGAATTGAGCCATGCCAAGTTGGAAGCATATCGGTTCGTGCCTTGATTTTTAGGATATTTTTTTTTAAAGTTTGACTTCAATTTTTTTTATAAAATTCAAGGCATGAACCAATCTGCTTCCAACTTGGCATGGCTAAAGCCTTACTTAAGAGGTACCATGGTGCCAAGTTTCAACTCTTCATCTATACTGTCTTTTTTTTTAATGTACTACTCAAGGCCCTAGACCCCAAAGAGGAGTATTGGGTTTGAAGTTTTTAAAATTCCTAAAACTCAAGGCATAAACAGATCTGCTTCCAACTTGGCATGGCTCAATCCCTACTTAAGAGCTACCATGCTGTCAAGTTTCATCCTTTTATCTTTAAAAATGATGGAATTGTAAGCATTTTAGTTAATTTAAAAAATTAAATTGAAGTTTTAAACATTTCTAAATATCAAGGGATGAACGGATCTGCTTCCAACTTGGCATGGCTAAATCCCTACTTCAGAGCTACCAGGGTGCCAAGTTTAATCTCTTTACCTTTAATTTCATTTTTAAAACTTGTACTGCTCAAGGTCCTGGACCCCAAAGAGATTTCTGTTTGAACTTTAAAAAATTCCTAAAAATCAAGACATTAACGAATCTGCTTCATACTTGGCATAGCTATATCCCTACTTAAGAGCTACCATGATGCCAGGTTTCATCTCTTTATCTTTAAAAATGAGGGAGATGCAATCATTTTGGTTGATTTATTAATGTTAAAAGTGAGTTCAACACATAACACTAACTTTGATTTTATATTGAATGTCAAGATGGTATAACATTCTGGCTGACGCTGGCTTGGTTGTCAACTGTATAATATCCAGTCATCCGTTACACAAAGCCATGAAATTCATTAAACAAAAAACCTACGGTTTGCAAAAACAATGTTAAGGCTCTACAGATTCCAACCAAGCACCAAAAAGCAGGGAAATTGGGAGTTAAGGCTCACAAGCCTTAACGCCACATCCTCCCTAAGGAGGCAGAAAGTACAAGTGAAATTCTCATTCTCCCAAAGCAGATAAACCATGAGGACAGGGTGGAGAATATGATATGCAGAGGTGACTGTGGGGTTGTGGAAAACTGATCACGAACAACTTAGGGCCACCTACTTTTCTTTTTTGGTTTAGAGCAGCCGTTCCCCAACCTGGTGCCCTCCAAAAGTGTTGGACTACAACTCCCATCATTGCAAGTCAGTATGTCCCATGGTCAGGAATGCTGGGACTTGTCATCTCAAACACCTGGAGGGCAGCAGGATGGGGAATGCTGTTCCATACCCTTACCAAATACAGGGTCTGCCCAATACCTTTCTCACGCACATCTCGCATATAGCAGCACTCTTGATAACAAAAGGGGCACAATTCATTACAGATCTAGAACCAGAGCATGTGCCAGGCACTTCCAACTTTTGGTCAATATCCTGCCTTTCAAAGAACCAATGTTTTTTTTCTTTAAATGTATTTATAAAAAATATACTGTTCACTCCCCACAATCCCTGCACAATACATCATCTCACCAAAGCAACAGTGGAGCAGAAGAGGTTTAGTTTGGCTGTCTTGAACACCTTTCAGATGAGATTAGTTTGCAATCCTATACCTCTTGGGAGAAAGCCATAGTGAATTCAGTGGCACTGGCTTCTGAGAAGACATGTATAGGAGTCAACCTTCTCCAGCCTGGTGGTCTCCAGATGTGTTGCACTGTAACTCCCATGTTATGTGTTATGGGGAAGACAAAAATCAATTCATACTTAATTTTAAAATAATACTTACGCATGAAGGTATTAGGTGGTAGCTCTGTCTTTGATCTCACACTGCTGAATAAGTAAGAGAAATCCTTTATCTGATATTCAAGAAACAGACATCCTATGCCATGTGTTGAAAACTAATGTTGATGTCTGAAGGGCTATCTGGATTAGGTATTCAAGATTCATTCATTGTTATTTCATTTGGTTTTGACAGTTTATTTAAAGTGATGCAGCTCTTTTATAGTTCCTTGATTGATCACATATCTTAATGCTGGAAAACATCATGCTTTAGTACAGATGTGGGCAGAAAATAGATCTATCCTGATGATTTGGACATCAACTCGCGGCATTCCTGATAACTGCCCATGCTGATAGGGGCTTTTACAAGTTGAATTCCAAAACATCTGGAGATCTACATTCTGCCTTCCCTTGTTCTTGAACAACATTCCCCAACCTGGTGCCTGTCAGATGTGTTGGGTTGCAACTCTCAACATAAGGAGATGCTCTAAGAAATGAGAAGTAGCTGGTCCTAAGTTGTTCATCATCATTTCCCACAACCCCACAGTCACCTCTGCAGATCAAATTGCATATCTAGATTTTTGAGATGACAAGTCCCAGCATTCCTGACCATGGGACATACTGACTTGCAATGATAGGAGTTGTAGTCCAACACCTTTGGAGGGCACCAGGTTGGGGAAGGGCTGCTCTAAACCAAAAAAGAGAAGTAGGTGGCCCTAAGTTGTTTGTGATCAGTTTTCCACAACCCCACAGTCACCTCTGCATATCATATTCTCCACCCTGTCCTCATGGCTTATCTGCTTTGGGAGAATGAGAATTTCTCTTGCACTTTCTGCCTCCTTAGGGAGGATGTGGCGTTAAGGCTTGTGAGCCTTAACTCCCAATTTCCCTGCTTTTTGGTGCTTGGTTGGAATCTGTAGAGCCTTAACATTGTTTTTGTAAACCGTAGGTTTTTTGTTTAATGAATTTAAATTATATATGATGAGGATATCCATTTCACAGATGACGTAGGGAGGATGCTGCAGCTGAGAATCACTGGCTTGGAAAGGTCATTCAGTATGTTTACAGGAGAAGTGAAATCTGGACTACAGATGATGTCCCAGATCATTTGGCAAGCTTGGTATCAGAGGCAGTAAGCCTATATACACCAATAGCTGGGGAACATGGGTGGAGGGTGCTGTTGCACCTGTATCCTGCTTTTAGGTTCCTGGTTAACAGGAACCTAACAACAATTAAAGTTGCAGGGGCCCTGCCTTCTTTTGTATATGGTCACTCTAGTATAGTACATGCAGCTTTAACTATTGTGATGAAGAGGGAATTTCACCAGGAACTAATTGCATACAAACGACACTGGCTGAAATTCCCTTTTCTCTACAACTGTTAAAGTTACATGACCCCTGTCCTCCTTTTCAGATGGTCACCCTACTGGTTGGCCACTGTGTGAACAGAGTGCTGGGGCTTGTCTGGATGAGGGGTTTGCCCCTGGGTGGATCCACAGTGGCAGCAGCTCATTTATATGATGCAGCTGTCATCGTGAAGCCATCCAGGGGCAACCCCCGAAAGCTTCACTTTAAAACAGTCAGGGACTTACCATGACTTTTTACTCTTGGAGCGAGGTGATGACAGCATCTGCCATCTGTTGCCTTGCTTCGGAGCTGTGGCAGAGGCATCCTCCAGCTAGTGGTGTCCCCTGATTGGGCACCCTTCTCCGGGGAGGGGACAGTCCAGCAAGCGGAATGGCTTTTGGCCGCCTCCATCCTCCAGGGACCTTAAGGAGCTTCCCTTCAATATATAAACAAACAATACAAAAAAAGAACTTCAAATGGACCACAGGTGCACCGGGAAAGTGGGGAGGTGGTGATTCATCTCTGCACCTCTCTAGGATTGTGCAATTGCGCAATTAGAAACAAACATTAAAAAAAAAAGCACCAATTTAAAAAAATGGGGCAAGGAGCTGAGTTCCTCTTCCATGACTCCTTTGTTTTCAGATGCTGGGAGGAGGAGAAGGAGGGAAACAACATGTGTGTGTGTGAAGGAATTGGGGTGTTAGGGGCAGCAGCGGCCTCATCAGCCTCCAAAACCCGCATTAGCGCTCCTTTCTGTGGGTATTACCCTGGAGGAGCACAATTGCGTTATTTCAGATAACGAGGCCCCAATGCAACCTCGTATAGACATGGCCCTGGACTAGATGGACCCTTGGTCTGATATAGCATGGCTCTTCTTATGTTCACTTAACCACCTAGGTCACAACAACTTCCAGCTAAGTGGGCAGCTATATATACTCTGAGTACAGGGAGAAGAAGAAAAATGTTTCGATTTAGCCAAGAAAAGATCAAAGATCAAGCTATTGCAAAAGATACCAGTAGGTTTATCAGACAGCCAGGTAGAGCATACAGCATGATTACAGAATCCCATCAAATGTATTAGCTTCGGTGTGACCCACTCCCACCTAGCAGCTGTTAGGATGCTTATTTATCAGTATTTCTTGGTAATATATGTGGGCAGATCCATCCACAATAAAAAGTGGATTACAGATTGATTTCCAAGACCAAGCTTACAATAAGCAGAAATACTAGGTCCAGGTTAAAGGTGTCTCCAGTCCATATCCTGATAACAGATTATTTGAGGTTGTCAGTTTGGTTTCATCAAGGCTTTTGTGCTTGTATTTCCATCCACTATCATCCTCCACCATCTTTGTTCTCACAGCTCTGTGACTAGACAGATCAACAGGGAATTGGGAGCAAAAGTTGAGAACCAGACTAAGAGCCTATCTACACTATACGTTTTAAATAGTATTTTAAAACATTTCAAATAGGTGCATTCTAAAACATCTTAGGCCACATTAAGAAGTACTCACATTACAGGAGAAAAATTCTTCAGTCTTCAAAGCAGTGTGTGCAGTCTCATACTCTTCTGTCCATCTCTTTCTGTTTCGTTTTTACAGTGAGTTTAGGTCAAAGCATTGTGGGCACTGTAGTTCAGTCGCCCACTTCCTCCTTAGTTCTCCTTTCATTCCCTAGCTTTCAATGAGTATAGGGCTAAGCATTGTGGGTGCTGTAGTTCACTCACCCACTTCCTCCTTAGCCCCTCTTTCTTCCCACCAATCAACTGCTAAGCATTTGGGCGCCGGTAAACAAAGCACTGCCTCCACGAATCACAAACAGTAAGGAAGGACACATTATTTTACTTAAAATGATTTATTAAAAGTAAAAACTGTTGTATGTAGCTGAAGTGAGTTTTAAAAAACCTCGGGTATACATCGTTCAAAGGAGTGCGTCATGTGGCCCAAAGAGTTTTCGTAGCCCTTATGAAAGGTTACAAAGCTAGAGTGTAGATCGGCTCTAACACATGCTGGACATGTGGTGATTCCAAAAATGTCACTGCTGAAGTGCAAATTGTAATTGTTGGCCTTCTAAATCAACATATACACACCAGATTCTAAAGCTATATATATATATATATATATATATATATATATACCTGATGCATACTGTCCACACATTTTTGGATCAAATTTTCAGTTGTATAATTACTTGATCATTTGTCACTAAAAATAATCATTTTAGATGAATGCAGTAACTGGATATAGTGAATAATATGTGAAATTAAAATGTATTATTGTTATTATCATTAAACTTCTTAAGTAGCTAATTTTTTTCTAAGTGCTGTACAGAGGCATCCCCTGGTCATTGGCTCACAATCTAATGGACATGTTATAAATGGGGGGGAAGGAATGGGGAGGAAAGGGAGGTCCAGCTTTGAGGATAGGCAAGGGTGATCACCTGCTGAGGGCCCACATTCCAACAGGGACTCACTATCATAACCATCCAGAGTAGCTCCTTGTCTTCACCATGGCATCCTGCTCGCTCACTTGCCTCTCACTCTGTCAGACAGTGGTGGTGGTGAGAAGGAGGAGCCGTCGAAGCCACTGCCTGCCCTCTCACTGGTGCTACGCTTGTCCAGTAAGCAAGTAGAACCAATGTTGAGAAAGAGAATGAGGAGCAAGAGCTGTTGGTGGCAATGGTGGAGATAAGGGCCCATTAAGAGAGTCTTGCCCCAGGGGCCTCAAATAGCTGGCGCTGACACTGGGGAACATGACAGGTACCAATTTTTGAAGCTACAATAAGGATATAATAGCTTTATGCAAACATTCTAAATGGATACAGTGTAGGTGTCCAAAGCCAACAAAAAGGGAAAATCCAACAGGAACTGCCAAACAAGCCAAGGGCAAAGGGATAGAAATGGATATCATTTTCTCTGTATCCCCACATATCATAGAAGACTGGGGATGTAGAGAAAATTATACCCATTGCATTCTAACAAAGGACCCTGAAGAAGCACGTGAGGGTTTGAAATGTGCCGGAGCTCTATTATAGTAAACATCCCTTTTTCTACCCCTTTTTGCCCTTGGCTTTTTTTGGCAGTACAGTGTAGATTTGGCAGTGTTTGTGTGTGTGTGTGTGTATGTGTGTGTGTTGGGGAGAGGATCACACCTGCCGACTTTTCTACCTCACAGTGCCCAACCTATATGCATGCATATGTAAGCTCCATACACATGATCTGTACCTTTCCTTTTTGCAGCACAGTTTGTGCAGCTAAAACCTTTGCTCGTTAAGGTGGGGGTGGGTTGCACACACACCAGACCAGACTTCAGAACGCATGGAGGCCTGGCAGGGTAAAAAGGTTTATATTCAATCTGACAAGGATGTATCTGTGGTTGATGTTTAATTTTTTGATGGCAAACCAGGCTGTCATTTTGTTCACAAAAATTTGCACACATTTGCTTTCTTCTCATTTCCTCGGTGACATTTGCAAAATTTATTTTGGATGTCACAGTGTTTTCAAATTGCCCAAAGGGATAACTGTCCTTATTGTCAACCATCTTCTAAAAGACAGAAAGAATCCAACGTGGATTGACTCTGTCAGCTGCATTTTTAAAATGCAGCCAAATAACTAAATCTATCATTCCTACGATGGTTCTGAGAATCTCATAATTGCGGCCCTTAGATTTTAGAGACATAATTTATCATCATTTTGTTTGGAGTTGCTGGAGTGCGTCATGCAAACCCTAAAGTATTTTGTATCACTTCCTCTCTCAAGGTTATTGTAACTTTCCTTTTTATATTAATGTTATATTAATAAGCTGTAAATAGGGTGGGGGAAGTACCTTTCTCTGTATTTATCCTTTTGCAATTTTGTTCAACAGCTCATCTACAACTATGAGCCTTCTGGGAGGGAGGGGGGATCTCAGGCTTACCTGCTTCCGTGATCGTCCCCCAGCATGCACATGCCCGTGCGTCATCCTGGAAGTCATGAGGGACGTTGCAGGGGCTTTTGTCAAAAACAGACCGGAGCGCAATTGCGCTCCACCATAAGTAAGTATTTTTTTAAAAAAAAACACCTTGAAACTGCTCCCCCCACCCCCGATGGACACTGACTGCCGCTGCACAGATCCATGCCCGTTCCCAGAGCCCCACTACGCATGGGGAAGAAGGGACGACCCATGTTTGTGTGCCACACCAGCCGTGGTCCTTGGGGGTGTCCCAGAACTGTGGAAAAACTGCAAAATCCATGGTCCCAGGTATCCCTGGTGAAGTCTTTGGTTGTCTTTGCTTGACCCCAGGATCCCCTGTGTCCTTTGGATGCACAGGGACAACCTAGAGATGACCTCGGGATATATGCATGATGTAGACATGGCCAGAGAGTATTGGGAAGGGAGGGGATAAGATCTTTTAGACTATTATCCAACCTAAGTTGAGTGCTATTAATTTTAATAGAAGACAGTTAAGCATGTGCTGAAACCCTCCCAGTTGGAATCAGTGGAACTTAAAAGCATTTAACTTTGACTTGATTGTTCTCTTCACTCTTACATTTGTCATGGATTCTTGACCAGCAACCCCTGAGGCTGGTATGTAGCTTAGCAAGTTAATGTTCACGTAACTCTCATAATCTTCTTCAGAAACAAAAGAGACTGGGGGTGTACAGCATTGGCAGACAGTATAAAGACTCTGGAATGGCTCGGCCTGGTATAGATGATAAGGCCCTGGCCTTTGGCCTTTATTCATACACGTTCATATTAGGGATGTGTATCGTATCGTTAAAATGTACGATAACTATACGATAAGGTCATTATCATGCATGTGTTTAACGATGACGATACAATAGAAAAACCTACGATAATCAATGGAGATGATAATTTTCAGGCGATTTTATCATTTTATCAGACTGCCATATAAATATACCTATAACTTCTGTATTTTAAAAGTTAGAGGCTTGAAACTTGGTCACAGTGCTTATGGGGTATGCCTAAGTAAGTGTATGAAATTTGAGATCGATTCCTCCAACCCTCGATTTTATATGAATTTTTTAAAGCTCGTTTCTGTTCTGACAGGTCTGAATGAACGCACGTGGTGAGCTGTCATTCTGATCTGTCAGAACTGAAACGATCTTTAAAAAATTCATATAAAATCGAGGGTTGGAGGGATTGATCTCAAATTTCATACACATACTTAGGCATACCCCATAAGCACTGTGACCAAGTTTCAAGCCTCAAACTTTGAAATACAGAAGTTATAGGCATTTTTTCTTTAAAAATAGGGCTGCAAAAAATATCATTTTTTCACAATAATTATCGTGAAGGCGATATGGTTCACCTACGATATGAATGAAGATGATAATTTTTTTGGTCTGAAATGACGATAATGATAAATGATGATTTTTTTGGCATGCATTCATTTTTTTGGCATGCATTCATTCAGCGAGTTACTCTGTTGCTGCATTGAGTGAAAGGTCTCCAGTGTAGACTATACTATGTCGTTTCCTCTTCAATTTGTTTGTTTTTGTTTGGTTTGGTTTTGCTTTGTTTTTCGGCTTTTATGGTTTAAAATTTTGTATATTGGTTTTTAAATGTTCAATATTTATTTTTATTTTTGTAAACTGCCTAGAGAGCTTTGGCTACGGGGTGGTGTATAAATGTAAATAATAATAATAATAATAATAATAATAATAATAATAATTTGGTGAATTAAATTTCAGCAGGATGCTGAAAGACTGTTCCTCTTCCTTGTTATGGTGTGATTTCTACAATTGGGTTTTACCATTCTTTGTGTAAATGAGATATTGTAGCCACTTTCCCATAGGCCTTACCGATCCATTTAGACCTTTCAGCTTTTCTGATTGTAGCCTAACTGCCCTAAATCAGCCAATTTTGAAAATTTTGGAGAAGATATGTGAGATTATTATTTCTCAGGAGTACCTACAACCTAGAACATCTTTGGTTCCACATTTTGAATAGTATTCCTATAAACAGTAAAATGGTTCTGTATACTATTATGGCCAAAGTCACACAACCTTTACATATTTATATTGATTACTTTCTGTTAATTACTTTGATACAGGAATGGCAACCCTCTCCCAAGATAAATAATCACACTAGATGCTGGATTCGCACAACACACTAACCCAGACTCAGTGACTGGTTCACATGACATGCCGATCAACAATACCTTATTTTCCCAAAAAACCCACTGTTGGTTAGTGTGTCTTGTGAACCCTGAGGACACACAATCTGCAGAATAGGTTATTTTACCCAGAATGGGTTGGTGTGTCATCTGCCGGCCCATTGTGGGTAAAGGGCATCAGTCAGTGGCTCAATTCGGATGACACAATAGTCAATGGTGGGTTGACTAACCCTAACCCTCATGCTAACCCTAGGGGGCACTCCCCACACAACATGGTAATAAATAATCAACTGTGGTGTGGATGAGGATCAGCACTGAGTTGACTATGGCAGCATTTGGATGACACAATAGTCAAAACAACTGACGATTGTTTTCCCCACACCAGTTATTTATTGTGTCATCCGAATTGAGCCAGTGAGTCACTTGGCTGAAGTGGTAGAAATACGTGCCACCCTTGCCCAGGGCTGCAATTGCCATTCGCAATCACAGCCAGGCCTCTGCCTCTGCCCTTTCCCTTTGCCTATATGACAGCCCCTCCAATGGTGCTCAAATGGCACCATGGAGGGGCTGTCATGGCACCCCCTTTGCCCTGCCAATCCCCCCTTCCCACTTCTGATTGCAATCTTCATCGTAGTCGCCCCCCCAGGCCTGAAAAATTGGATAGGGGGAATCCCATCCACCCCCAATGGGTCCTTGGGGCAACAGGACTGATGGAGGGAGGGAGGATTTCCCTCCCCATCCAATTTTCAGGAGGAACATTTTTAAAATCCAATGCAAGCCTATAAGAAGATCAAAAAAATGGATGGGGGGAGGATCCCACCCAAGCCATGGCTCCTGTTGCCCATGGACCCATCCATAGCAGGGAGGTGGGATCTCTCCCCCCCCCCATCGAATTAACAAGATTCTAATGTATTCACATGGGCACCCTTAAATCCTATTGTATTGCATTGTAATCTGAAGGTACCCCATGCTGAAAATTGGGGGTGTGGGCAAAACCCAAGCCCCCTCAAGGGCTGTCCTTGGAGGGACTTGGATTTCACGCCCACCCACCTCCAATTTTCAGTTATTTTCATGTTGTTTTCACAGCCCCTTTTGTGTGTTGTGTGAACATCCCCAGTCACTTAAAGCCCATCTATTTATCACAATGTAACCTTGAATGCAAGGTGGACATGGTAGGGCAAAGTAAAAAGCACCATTTTTGAAGCCAAGCAGAAAATAGCATTCTTCCTGGATCCTGTCCTTTCCTTTCCCTGGAGACAGTGAGAAGAAAGCAAAAGCCTGGGAAACTGCCCCTTCCCACCACTTCAAAATCGTTGTCACACCCTTTTTTGTGGTGGGGGGGTAGATCAATTATGGGAAGAAAATTGCCCTTACTTTAGCCACTTGCCTTAAAATAAGTCATAGATTGTCAAACATGACACATGCACCCAATTCCACAGAGTGTTTAAGTCAGCCTTTCTGAAACTGGTGCTGTCTGGATGTCTTGGACTACAACTCCTGTCATCCCCAGACAGCATGGCCCTTGACCATGCTGGCAGTGATAGAAGTTGTATTCCAACTGGAGGGTACCAGGTTGGAGGAGGCTGCTTTGGATGGTTAATCAAGCATACTGTCCTTGTACCTCATAACACTATAATCTTAAATCAGGTTTGTTGCCTTGATCCCATGGAAAGTTCTATCAGGAGAATTAGATAGGAAAACAACCTGACCCACCAGGGGCATGAAGGATATCTTTATGATCATTGCTAGTGAAAAGGGGTGGAAACAAGGAGTCGACACCAGTATATATGGTTTCAAATCTGGGCCACATTTATTAATATCTGCAAAGGGAACTCTGGGCGGGCCCTATCTACACCATTGACTAACAGTCGTTTTAATGGGCGAAACATTCCAAGCCTGCTGAGTGGCATCTTCTTGATTGCCACTCCCAGGCTCACCGCTTCTGGGGAATGGAGGCCTTCCCATGTCACTCCCCCCCCAGACTGAAATCCGTGTGGAGTGAGGTGAGTTGGCCTCACAGGTAACCCTTATCCCCACCGGGGCCGCAAAACCCTCAGCATGAGGCCTCAGGCATCACCTGTCACCACTTAACTGTGCCACAGAATGATCACCGTTCCTGTTTTCTAAACGTGTCTGCCCCTAACACCTAATCCAAATGTGACCAATTAATTCTACCCAACCAGGGTTCCTAAGACACTCTCTCCAGACTTACAGTATGAAGTAGGCGAAAAAACATATAGCCAAGGCCAATCAGGCTACATGAAAAATTCCTACTTGGTCCCCAATAGGGCAACCAGAAGACCCACACTGCATACTGGGAGAGAGGGAGCCGCGATTCAAAGAGGCCAGAGGGTTGGGTGTGGCCGCCTAATATAGGCAATGCTGCCCCGCCTCTGGCCTGTGGCACCATGTAGCCTACACCAATGGTGAGCAGGTACGTCTCTTTCTCCCCCACACCAGCAATTTCATCCCTGTGGCCACGTGAACAGGACGTGGGGGAAGGACACTTTGTAACATGCATTCTTTGCATTTTTATTCTCCTGTCGAATATTTTAATTGGTCAAAAATATAATCTGTATTATACACCTCCTGCTGGGATTCCAATTGCCCAGATAACATATAAGCTGTTTGAATTAATAATATTTCCTCTGCTTTTTAATTAAACTGTGTAATCCTTCTCTGTCAATATGGTATTTTGTAATTCCCGATACTTTCCTTGAATGTGTTTTACTTTATTCAGCAAATTCCTCCTTTCTGCTGCTTGTGCATTTCTGCATCTGTACATAACTATGACTCCCTTAGGTATTCATTTCAATGTTCCCTGTCTAGAAACGAAAATATTAAAAACTTGGCAGAGTTCATGGAAGTCCACTGCCTGGTGATATCTACCAGGTTCAAAGACAACCAGCATCTTCTTTTGCATTTCTCCCAACATTACATTATAATTGTAGTCACAGCGTTAACCGTATGTAAAAGAAAACTGAGGGAGTGCCTCCGCGAACATGCAGAGTTCTTTTTCACCCCACTGAGACCTATGTGCCGAAAGTTCTGAATGGCTTTTTTCGGCACAATTGCAGAGTGTAGGTGAAAAGTAGGGGATAAATTTTTCAACTTCTATAGACTTCACTTTAAAACAAACAAACAAACCAGTTTTACTGCTGTACAAAATGACAGCAGTGCTCCTAGGCTAACCCAAGATTATTATTTTTCCCACACCGCAATGCTTCTGAGGATGCTAGGTTGTGATTAGAGGTTAGGAAGGACCAACGTGTTTTATTATTTTGGTGGAACTAGATTGTGGGAAAGAGTGTAGTGTAGTTTAGAGTGGGTAGAGTAGGCAGGAGAAACATAGAACGTGAGAGTTTCTATTTGAAATGTTATGAACGGAAAGTACTGAAACCATTAAGCATTGTGCCTGTAACCAATACGCTGTTGACCTGAGGAAACCATCAAGCTTCTGCTACATGAACAACCATCTTAATGTTAATAAATCTTGTTAATTATATCCAACTGGTGTGATCTTTGGAAGTGTACCTGAGGAAGGTACTGGTGGCAGCGGACAGAAGAAGGGGGATTTGAAGGCTAGGGTGCTGGGCTGTGGAGCCATGGGGCCCAAAAGAATAAAGGCGGGACAGGAGCAGCAGCAGTAAGCCTAAATCCTCAAACATGTCATAAGCACAGAGGGGGTTGAAGTAAGCCCTGAGTGAGAGTGGCGTGGACAGCCCTGTTGTGTAGCCTGGTGAGTGTCACAAGTGCAGGCAGGGCGTCACAAGTGGATCATCTAAATGGATCATCCTTCCAGGGTCCTTATGGAGGAAACAAATGGCTACCCCTGCTTCCCAACTGAGGGCAATTGTACAGACACACACACCACCACAATTATTATTATTATTATTATTATTATTATTATTATTATTATTATTTGCATTTATATCGCGTTTTTTCCTCCAAGGAACCCAAGGTGGCATACATAATCCTCCTCCTCCTCTCCATTTTTATCCTCACAACAACAACCCTGTGAGGTAGGTTGGGCTGAGAGTCTGTGACCGGCCCAGAGTCACCCAGTGGGTTTCCATGGGAAAGTGAGGACTAGAAACTGGATCTCCTGACTCCAACACTTTAGCCACTACACCACACTGAATCTCAGTGCTCCTGGAAGCATCCTCTGTCATGATATAGTATCCTTCCTCAGAAGCATTGCGAGGTGAAGTGGCCCTGTATCAGACTATGAGCATGACCACCATTGCTTTGCAGGGTAGCAAAGAGTTTTTTTCTTTTCAAAAGGAAAAGAAAAAAGAGTGTTAATGCTGCTCCCCTGATCCCCAAACTGAAAGGTTTCACCAATCTACCCCCAAAAGGGATAGAAAGTGGTTCTCCACTTTTACAGCCCCAAGATGTGAAGTGAAGGCAGGGAAGTGCTTTTGGCCCAGCACTAGATTCAGCATCCTTCTTTACACATTGCATGAGAAACATGGGCCAGATCTACACCAAGCAGGATATTGCACTATGAAAGCAGCATGACAGTGGTATATCAAAGGCAGGAGCCACACCAAGCAGGATATAGTGGTATGAAAGTTGTATATGGTATGTGTCAATGGGCCCCAACAGTTGCCAGTGCACTTCAATACCACTATAAAGCAGTAGTGTGGCTCCTCCCTTTTATATACCACTTGCATACCACTTTCATAGTGCAATATCCTGCTTGGTGCAGATTGGGCCATGGTTGCCCACATGGTTAGGGTGCATTAGATTGTTATGCCCCATGCCTATAGAACATGACATTACCTGTGGGGATGGCTGAGGAATTTGATCTTTGTGAATTCCAGTATGAATATGATCTGCACTTCCTGAGCTAATGTGCGGATTTGAACTCAGTTAGGGACCCTTTTTGCGCCCGGCACGCCTGGGAGCAAAGAGGAGATTGCGGTGGGGGTGAGGTGACAGGCGAGATGGGAGCCACCCATTGGTGGGCTCCTCAGTGGTGCCACCGGCGCTGGGTGGGGAGTATTTATGGTACTCACCCCTCCCAGTGGCCATTCGTTCCCTCTTTTGTGGCTCCCTCCCTCCCTCCCTGTAGGCAGTGTGGGTTCTCTGGTCGCTCATTAGGAGGGCCAAGTAGGAATTTTTTGCTCATAATCAGCATTATGTTATGAGTTGTTTCGCCTACTTCACACTGTAAGACAGGTAAGGAGAGGTAATTAGGTTGATCTGGTTAATATTGTTTCGGTCACAATTTAATGGCAGGTTTTGCGGACATCCGGAGCGTTGCTAGGGTCGGCGAGCATTCACAGGCACTGTTGTGGTGATGGGAATGCCTGAGGCCCCTCAGCTGTGAGCTTTACGGCGGCAGCTGGAGGGATAAGGGTTACCTTTGAGGCTAACCTTTCTTACCCACTCGGAGCTAAACGGCGCGAGGAGGGGTCGACACTGGAAGGTCTCCCTACCCCAAAAGGGGGCAAGCCTGGGGGGTGGCGTTTGGAATCACGCCATCTCTCAGGTGGTGAATGGCTCATCCATGGTTGAGTAGGATGTTTGCATAGGTTTCCCATACTGCAGATCTATAATAAAAGTGGCCCTGTTTAAAATCCATTTACTTGTCTCGCCTCGTTATTTCACACCCTATACCTTCCGCAATCCACCAGTTTTATGCTCTAAAGCTTTTGAGCCACCAAAGTTTGGCTGGAAAAAAAGCATCAAAATACATTTAGAAAGCATTTCTAGGAATGTGTATTTAAATTTGAACGTTTGTGCGGATTATTTTTTAAAACCTGCAGATTAATGCAGAAATGGGACAAGGTCTGGAAATAGATTGATTTATCCATTCCTGATTCACAGAGTTTTGCAGAAGCGCCATGAGGGAGGAAGATATCATGGCACATGTGACACTGGTAGCCAACAAGTCTCATTGAAGATATACCACGAGCCGAGTCTTAGTTACTGCTGAGCAGTAACTTACTTGTTTCTTGAGCTAGTCCTCTCCTGTGCTGATGGGGACAACAGTTAAACCAGCATGGAACGGGAATGGGGTAATTTCTCATGCAGTTCAGGCATAATTTTAAAGAGCTCTTGTCGTGGTAGGGTGTGGAAATGAGATTACTGAAGTTGTATTCAGCAGTGACTTCTCTCCTTTTTTTTTGTCTCTGTGCTCTGTTGCTAAGACAATTAAAAGAGAGGGGAGGAGAAGGAGGCCCCAAATAGGGATGCTCATGGAATATTGAAATTTTATAATTGAAATTTAAAAATCACACATAATGAAATGTAAGTGACTGCTGAACGACTAGCCAACAAGACTTTCAACTAACTCAGTTATTATTGTAAATCTACAGAGAAGCAACTCACATCCATTACAAAATGACGGTCTCGCTTAGAAAACGCACAGGCTTCATATACTTTGTCCCGCCAGAACCTATATTATCCCTATAATGCAAGACTGTCTAATTAAAATGAATTTGATAAGCTGTCGGTTATCGGCATTAAACATATGTGTCACTATTCTTTGTGTGCATAAACCTATTATTTCTAAATGAAATCAGAGTCATTAGATCAGAGAAGCTTACTGAAATAGAACTTTCTTCATTACTAAGCAAAATTGGGGATTTCTGTTTCGGAAGGGGAACATACATATCATTTCAAAGCAAATGACACAGTAATAGATGTAATTAGCACTATAAAGTGCTCAAGAGTCTTGAGAAAATTAATATGAGAGACTTGAGTTTGAATGCATTAGATTACTACTTAGGCCATCTACATATTCCATTACAAACAGGTTTTTAAGTATATTAGCACTTTAAACAGGCTTACAGAGAAATAGATACTCCATGATGCAAAACACTAGGAAATGATTCACACAGTGAGGAATGGAACAGCCACCATTATGAGAGATGGCTTATAGACTAGTTTTCCTTCATTACAGTTGGCCTTCAGAGGAGAATTTGTGTGTGCATAATATTGGAAAACATCAAGGATAAAACAAGTTATTTGTTAATATTAGGGATGTGCACTGGATCGGACCCGATCCACGATCCGAGTCCGGTCCAGTGGGAAATCGGATAAATTATCCGATTTCCGATCCCGCAGCTGGATCGGCCGATCCAATCCGAACCGGTCCGAAAAAGCTCCGAACCGGTTCGGCGGATCGGCGGATCGGCGGGCGCCCACTGGCGCCCACCGCCGCTTCCATTGGCGGGCGCCAGCGGGCGCCCGCCGATGAAAGTGGACAGCGGGGGGGGGAGGAGGGGGGCACTTACCTTCTCGGCCCGGTGGCTCCCGTCCGGCGCCGGCGCCTACTACTACTAGCAGGCTCCGCGGCCTGCTCTAGGGTGGCGCGCCGGGTGATGTCATCACCCGGCGCGCTACTCTAGAGCAGGCCGCGGAGCCTGCTGGTAGTAGTAGGCGCCGGCGCCGGACGGGAGCCGCCGGGCCGGAAAGGTAAGGAGGGGGTGCGTGGAGGGGAGGAGGGGGCGCGTGGAGGGGGGAGGGGGGCCCTTACCTTTCCGGCCCGGCGGCTCCCGTCCGGCGCCGGCGCCTACTATTCCCAGCAGGCTCCGCGGCCTGCTCTAGGATGGCACGCCGGGTGATGTCATCACCCGGCGCGCTACTCTAGAGCAGGCCGCGGAGCCTGCTGGAAGTAGTAGGCGCCGGCGCCGGACGGGAGCCGCCGGACCGGAAAGGTAAGGAGGGGGTGCGTGGAGGGGAGGAGGGGGCGCGCGGAGGGGGGAGGGGGGCCCTTACCTTTCCGGCCCGGCGGCTCCCGTCCGGCGCCGGCGCCTACTATTCCCAGCAGGCTCCGCGGCCTGCTCTAGGATGGCGCGCCGGGTTATGTCATCACCCGGCGCACTACTCTAGAGCAGGCCGCGGAGCCTGCTGGAAGTAGTAGGCGCCGGCGCCGGACGGGAGCCGCCGGGCCGGAAAGGTAAGGAGGGGGTGCGTGGAGGGGAGGAGGGGGCGCGCGGAGGGGGGAGGGGGGCCCTTACCTGCCCGGCCCGGCGGCTCCCGTCCGGCGCCGGCGCCTACTACTACCAGCAGGCTCCGCGGCCTGCTCCAGGGTGGCGCGCCGGGTGATGTCATCACCCGGCGCGCTACTCGAGAGTAGGCCGCGGAGCCCGCTGGTAGTAGCCGCCGGCGCCGGACGTGCCGAGAAGGTAAGTGGCGGGGAAGGGGGCTTACCCCCCCCCGGAGCCGTCCGCTTCTATCCGCTGGCGCCCGCGGGCGCCAGCGGATGGAAGCAGGCGGCCCCAGGGGGGGTAGGGAGCGCGGGGGAGGGGGCTTACCTGCCGGGGCCATCCACAGCGGACGGCCCCGGGGGGGGGGAGGGAGTTAGGCCCCCCCTTACCCACCCGCCGCCATTTTTTCCTCATAGACTTGCATTGCAATGCAAGTCTATGGGGAAAAAAATGGCGGCCGATCCAAAAATTTCCGATTTTTGGATCGGGATCGGACTCGATCCGGTCCGGGGGGCCTCCGATTTTGTCCGAACCGGTCCGGGACAAAATTGGAGGTCCCGATCCGGGTCCCGATCCGATCCGGGGGGTCCGTGCACACCCCTAGTTAATATTAAGAGCTATTATTTATGAAGGGGCAAAATATAGCAAAAAGAGAGTGAGGGCATTTTGAAAGCTGGTAGAATGTGTTCAGGGGCATGGCATACCTGTTTAAACCATTTTCCCTGTGGCACATTGTAAACTGGATAATAGTGGGCCTGTTCAGACAACCCGCAAAGCCATGGTTAGATCGCTAACCCTTTTGTAGCAAATGGTTAGTGAGCTTGTTTAAACCGTGATAATGTAGCCACCATGGTTAGGAATGGTTCACACGACACGCTGAGCCATAATGTTTAGCTCAAAGTGCTTCACCACCATGGCTTAGTGTGTCTTCTGAACAGGGTTATTGTCTAATCTGTCTATTATAGAGCAGGGATGATCTATCTCTCTATTGTCAGGGGCTACAGTATTCTCCTAGAGGACTTAGCCAGAACTTGCACCCTTGGGGCTTCTCTGCTGCCTGCTGAGTGCCTGAGAGCTGAGAGAAGCATTTTTGGTTTTGCTTTGTTATTTAAAGTCCTTTTAACAACAACAACAACAACAACAACAACAACAACAACAACTCTCTCAGCTTTCAGGCACTGAGCAGGCAGCAGCAAAAGGAAGCCCCAAGGGAGGGGAGTCCTGGCCAAGTCGGAGAGGCTGCAAGGGCAGAATCGGGAGAAATGGTAAAAGAAAGAGCACACACACCCTTTGGCCACCTCCTTAGAGTAAAGTATGCATTGAAGCCCTGCACCCGAAGAAATATCTCCAAAATTCTCAACATCCCAATGGAAGAGGCGGAAAAACAACTGCCTCTTTCGCAGGGAAGTGACGAGGTTGCAAAAGAGCAGGAGGGGTTTGGCAAAGCACTAATGTCATGTCATGTCTAGTATTGGCCCTTAGATTGCATACTCTCAGATAGGATGGATGGACCTATCTATGGATGGACCTACTGCTTTACAGCCACCATGTTCTGCTACTTTGAACATAGACAATTTTCGGACTGCCCATTGTTGGGCACAATAGCTGCTCCAGATGACATTGGATGCTCGCCACACCACAAAGAAGCTCATGCGGCACCATGTGCAGGGGCGGGAGGCAGCTTGGTGAGTTGAATTGGTGGGGGGCTGGCACGGGGGAGCCCGCCATGTACTGGACCCAGTTGAATGCCAGAGACATCTCTACTTTGAGCCTTAGAATACAAGGTCCCATGAATCTGCTTAATGTATTTGACTTTAATATTCAGAACAATAACCAGTAAAATGTCTGAGACCCCCTCTAGATGGATTCCGTTTGACGCCTGTTCCTCCGATTATGCTCATCTTCTCGGAAGCGCTTTATCGTAAATGCTTGTATGCAGGAGGTAATTGAGTACTCAACAGGTGACCTTACCGGTTGTTTCAAATGTGCTTTATAAGTAGTTAATGCGGAGAATCGCTTGTTCACATAGTCAAAATGCGCTTTAACGGCCGGAGCAAAATAAAACTTGCTATTTAACACGCATTTGATAATGCGCATAATCGGAGAGAAAATGCGCCTCTGCGCCCGATTTGTGCTCTGTTCTTGTAGAGGTAATTTTTTTAATGCACCTTGAAAGAGCTTTAAATGCCTCTTGTAGAGGCAGCCTAGGTGACTGTATCTAACTAGATTTTGTTTAAATGATCCAATACTCTTAAGTGTAATTTTTTCATGAAATGTATTACATCTCTATTTTATTTTTATTTTATTTGTTTAAGTTGCTTTGTGTTATTTGTGTTGAAAATGATGTTTCTACTTTGAAAACTGGAGTTCTTGTAGGCTGAAACCAAGTGTCTGTGGTGTTCCCCGTCAGCAGTCCAGCTTTGTGAGGAAGTTCCTTTCTGTTAATTAAATCATTAATATGCCAGTATCAAACTTCTAGTTCACACATGTACATTTTAATGAAGCAAATTCGTTTCCCTTGACTTTGTGTTTCAGGGTGGAGGTGGAGGTGGAACACCTCACATAATTCTTTTAATTGATCCTAATTAAAGTAACCAAGTCTTTCTCATAAAAATGAACATCTCAACTAATGAATGACACATAATTAATAAAAAAATCTGTCTCTGAGTATTAATAGATACATCAGCATGAATTTTGGTCTTGACTACAGTATTGATGGGTATACCACCACGTGTCCTCCATCAGAAGACAGATACTTTTCGATTCATATCTAAAGTGAATGTGCAGCAGAGATTATGAATTTGCTGTGTCTCAAAGATTGAAGACTTATACCACTATCTATTAGAATGCCCTTTATATGAGCCAACAAGAGAAAGGTTCTTGTCCTACATTCATCCTTTGAAGAAAAAAAAATACAGCCCTTTTATTTCTATATGAAATACAGAGGAACAACAACTGAAGAACAATGTCTCAAACAATTTCTTGTCTGGAATGAACTGACTACCAGTAGTGCTGCGCATGAGAACAGTTATTTGCAGAGGAAATAGTTATTCCAACCTACTGTGATGATTGCATGGGCATATCCTAGATCTGAGAAGTGTATCTCAGGAAAGGAACTTCCCATATAGACCTGTCTTCCTCCAGATGTTTTGAACTGCAATTCCCATCATTCCCAGGCAGCTTAGAGCCCCCACAATTGGTAACCAAAAAGAAACATTCCAGAGGACAAAGAATGTTCACCTATAACCCAAGTTTTCCCCTTCTCCTATATAAAAAAACAAACAACAACAACAAACACCTTTGCTTATATTTTAATAGATAACTGGAGTTGTGTCCAGAGCAGGTGCACCTTTATATGATTGGCCAAACCCAAAATCTGTATCCTTGTCAGCAACCATTAGGGTATAATTTCAAATATTTTCTATGACAAGGGTGTGGAACTTTTTTTTTCTTTTCTGTGGAGAATTGCTGCTTTCCCCTTGGGGATAATGTTTTGAGGGGCTGTGGGGAGGGGCAATGGCTACAATGGTCAGGGCCACCTTCTTCTCTCTCCCCGCTTTCTGCCACCCTTTTCCTCTTTCTCCCTTTCTTCCACCTTCTTTTCTCTCTTTCTCTCCCTTTCTGCCACCCTATTTGCTCTCTCCCCCCTTCTCTGTCCTCTTTTCTCTCTCTCCCTCTCTTTCTCTTTCTGATGTCCCATGGGTGTCCTGGAAGAAACAGATCTCTCTTGCCAGAGTTCGGAATTGATCACTTGCAGAGGGCTAATTTCAAAAGGGACCACAGGTTGCCCACCTTGGCTCTGTGCTTCCATCTTCTAAAACCTCATACTTAAATGGTTATTATTATTACTATTATTATTATTATTATTGTTATATTTAAACTATGTCTCTTCCTAATGAATACCAGGGTGGTATACAAGAAACCTTTCCCCTTCCTTCATCTTCCCATTTGCACCTTTCATTCCATTTTTCTATTACTTCTTCCCACTGCATAACATAAATCCCCTCCTTTTTCCCCAAAGCATCATGAGACAGAAACACTAAATCCCATCTTTCCCCCCCCCCCCCATTCTTATACATGGAGGTACCTGGAAATGTACCAGAATTGTCATTTACATTCGGTGACTCCTAAATCCATAGTATACTATTACATGCATCATAACCTGTTGCTGGAATTCTGCCCCTGAGGTAACTCCAGTCCAACATGAGAGATGTTTAACATCATTGAATTATACCATCAATGATAAGGCTTTAACATTACAACATTCTTTGACATCCTTGGAAGAAGTCTTACTTTCTGAAAGAGACATCAAACATCGCTTATGATTAGTAGGCACATGTATCGTATCGTTAAAATATCCGATAATGATATGATAAGGTTGCTACATCCGATTAACAATAATGATACGATAGAAAAACCTCCAATAAATATCCAATCCGAAAATTTTCAGCCCAATTATATTGGATTATCGGACTGCCATATAAATAAACCTATAACTTCTATATTTTAAAAGTTAGAGACTTGAAACTTGGTCACAGTGCTTATGGGGTATGCCCAAATATGTGTATGAAATTTGAGCTCGATCCCTCCAACCCTCGATTTTATATGAATTTATTAAAGATCGTTTAAGTTCAGATAGGTCAGAATGACAGCTCGCCACCTGCGTTCGTTCAGACCTGTCAAAAAGTTGCAGGAGCTTTAAAAAATTCATATTAAATTGAGGGTTGGAGGGATCGAGCTCAAATTTCATACAAATGTCTAGCACATGTTGCTACACATATGTGCCAAATTTCAGATCAATCCCTCCACCCCTATATTTTATATGATTTTTTTAAAGATCATGCAACTTTTTGACAGGTCTGAATGAACACACGTAGTGAGCTGTCATTCTGACCTGTCAGAACTTAAACGTTCTTTAATCAATTCATAAGCATTGTGACCAAGTTTCAAGCCTGTAACTTTGAAAATACAGAAGTTATAGGCATTTTTTCTAAAAAACAAAAACAAAACAGCTCTATAGGGCACAATGGGGCTGCAAATTAAATATTGGATTTCTGATAATTATCATGAAGATGATACAATTAACCTACGATATTATTGGAGACAATTTTTTTTTGGGGGGGGGGGGGTCCAAAATTCCGATAATGATAAAATACTATATTTCCGGGCATGCACATCCCTAATGATTAGTGATGCTACCAAATTTTGTAATTAGTGGGTTCAGTGGTTAAAAATAGTGCATTCATAATGTTCACCTTTGTAGTGAGCCTGAATCAGTCTTATGAATTCCTTATTAATTTCAGAATTGATAACAAGCTTCAGAGCATGTGCAGTCTGCATCTAAACTATGCCATTTCCATGCATGCACTGAGTTAGTTAGTTTTCTTTCTTATGGAAATGGGATGCTGTCACTTTAACCCTTTAGATGCTGGTGAGTGGCACTGGAGTCTGTCTGTGGGATGGATACTGGAAAGGGAATACAAAGAGAAGGAGTGGAGGACTTTGGTGGATATCGTTTGTTGCTTATTTGGACATTTATTAAACCTTACAGAATAAAACACTTTCACCACTTTATTCTTTAGGCAACCTATCACAGGTTACAGCCTGTTCCATACAGTATAAAATTCTATCTACAGAATAAAATATGATCCCCGAAGGCAGCGGTGGCAATGATAACAGATTCCTAGAGGATGCGGCAACAGGTGAACTGGCAACCACCCCCTCCATTCTGATTACAACAGAATTAGACTTAATTGGCATGTGAAATGTGAAAAACATGTAAAAATAACCAATCAGGAAAAGGTACATAATATGGTGACACATGATGTCATGATGCATTATTTGATTCCAAGCTACAACTCCCAAGATACACTTTGATATTGCTCATGTGCAAAAATATTCAAAGATTTGTGCAGGTGCAAAAACTTGGATACACAGAATGAGATCTCAAATTAAAGGAGAACTTCTGTCTGAGATTACACAGATGAATTTATTACTTTCCAAGGAAACAAAGAATTTATTTGGGGTAAACTCACCCATCATGACTTACATTAAAATGTGTGTGATTTCCATGTAGTTACACATTTATTGGTCCTTCATATGTTCTTTTCATATGACGTTTCCAGTGACAAAGTGTGAGAACACTTGGTCTAAACTGAATGAAACAATGTGGATTCAATTTTCCCAAGCACATGATGCATACATAGCAACTTCTTTTGAACCTCTGGCAACATTTTCAAATCCAACAACGTAGGGACTTTCAGAACATCTGTGGAAAATTTCATGTTATATCTACTCAAAGGATGTTCTGCTGGATGTTAGAGTTTGTTCTGAAGATGGAACATAACAATCCACCTACCCAGAGGCAATTGCACTGTATTATTTATTTAGTGAGCTGTAGAACTGGAAAATATTGTTTAAAAATTTACAATCACCAATCTAGCTTATCCTAGCAATAAAATTGAAGCTCCTTGTCTTCAATAGCAATTTAGATCAACACAAGCATTTTCACACTTTTGAAGATACTGAAATCAAAAATGGCAGTCCTTCAATTAGCTCAAACATCTTTGTGCCTGATGTATGTGTCTTTTCTGAGATACCTACATTGGCTAATTTCTTGGAAGCATTATCAATTTTCTTCAAAACAACAACTCCATTGTAATGCAAATTCCAATTTGTACATCCAATTCACAAAGTCTGTCACATTCCCAATGCAGTGGAAACTGACTCTTATCAAAGATTTCCTCCATGGTTGAACTCAGGGTTAGACTAATTCAGCAAATTTGTTACTGTGAATTCATTGCTCCCTTTCTGTCCTGGTCAAATACTTTATATTTATATATATACAATATTTTTAGAGTTCTGCTTGTTACAGATGTAGAGAGTTAATGTCCATTCTGCAACCTGCAAGATCATTTATAGTTTTTGGAAAAATGTTCAACAAAGAATCAGCCCTATGCTAGGAATGTTCATTTCATCATTTATGGTGCTTGGGTACATCCTAGCCCAAGGGACCCTAAAGAAGATGAATATTAATTGGATTTGATGTGCTGCCTTAGCAACTAACAACAACTAGAAGGGAAGAAATATCTCTTTAAGATATTGATGATTGCGTAGCAGAACACCTAGGATTGCCATTTCGAGAGAAAGTGAGATATAGATATAGATATCTTGACCTAATTTAATGGCATATAGGATGCTTTCTGGACTACTTTGACTACAACAATATCAGCTTGAAACCAGCACTGGTTGTGAAGTGAAAAATCTGACTCCTTTCCCAGCTGACATATAAAACACTATCCCATCCTCCCAAATTTGTTTTGCTTTCTTTTCTTCTGTTTTGTTCTGCTCTTCCTACTTATCTCAATGAAAAGAGAGACTGATTTTTTGACAAATTCTGCAGAGGTGTAAAATAGTAATGGCATAAACATATTTTAATAATTAGAAGTCTCTTTTGTTCCTGGAAGCTTTGTACTACCCAATTTTTTTAAATTTATTTCTTTATTTTATTCCATTTATATACTGCCCCATAGCCAAAGCTCTCTGGGCGGTTTACAACAATTAAAAACATTGAACAATTGGGCTCGGAAACGTATAGGCAGCCAATGCAAGCGGGCCAGAGTAGGTCTTATATGTTCAAACCTTCTGGTTCCTGTTATCACTCTGGCCGCTGCATTTTGCACAAGCTGCAGCTTCTGAACCGTCTTCAAAAGCAGCCCCACGTAGAGTGCATTGCAGTAATCCAATTTAGAGATTAAAGAAAGATATATATTTGTTTTAAGGGGGAAACCCTTTAAGCTTTAACTCTAATTCTAGTGATAACATTCTCTTTCCTTTCTGTTATTATTACGATTGTTTAAAATAATAAAAAATATTGATTGATGAAAAATAAAGAAAATTACAAGTACAGTCACTAATGAGGAATTTTACAAAAACCAGATAAAATCCTTATGTAAAATACTGCAGATTCTAGAGTTTTGCATACTGAATTCTGGAAAGAATATTTGGTTTTAAACTTCAAGTGTATTAAGGCAAAACATTAATGGACTTGCACCACATATTTGCAAGTATAACAAAATTTATTTTTCTTTTTTTGTATACTTTTGGAGGATTATGTACAAAAACAATTTCCTATAATCTGCTATCTTCACTATCTATTATTTTGGCTCTAATTGAAGTCACTTACCCTGGTCTACTATGTTGCCCATCTTCTCTTGTGCCACCCATTCAATGGTTGGCATGCTCAAAAGTAAACACTGATCTCTTTTGTGAGGGATGACCCTGTTGATAACTATGGAATGGGGGAGAGGGTTGTATTCAATCTCCCATCTATCCCACAGATAAGCAATCAGCTATGTCAAAGCTGATGGTATCAACGGATTCAGTCCAAGATTTGGCCAAGTGTGGAGCACACCCCTAACAAATATATATAAAATCAACATCCACTAGTCTATTAAATGTCGTTGATTCTTAATAAGTATGAGCATTCGGCCCAAGCTCCCTGGTTTGGTTTCTGACTCTGATTCAGATTCAGAGATGGAGCTAGAAGTAGACCAGCCGAGAAAGGAAGCAGGGGAGGAATTTCCTCAAGACTCTCCAGGAGTCAGCGAAGAACCTTTCTAGGGCCTTATCGAGAAGGAGGGCTTATGGAGAAGGTGGGAACCCAGCCTCTGCCAGAGGGGGAGGAAGCACCAGAAGTGACAGATTCCAGAGCCCACTGCAAAGCTAAGCAGGCAGAGCCAAGAGGAAGTGGGAGGCATCCCACCAGATTAGCTGTCCATCAGAAGTTGGGTCAGGAGGATCCTCCCTGAAGGGAGGAACCCTGAAAAAGCCTTTCGAGCATGGCAGGAAACCCATCCATTAGTTGAAACGCAATTGTCCTGCTTTCAGTAGCTCACTCAACAAAAGCTTTAATTAGCTAATTAGACCTAGAGGACAGCTCTTAGCTTTTGTAGACACTTCAGATGTGAAGAGGTGCTATTAACTGAATAAAAAAGTTTGTGAATTGCATAGCCAGTCTTTGTTACCTCATTACTCAGCAGGAGGGCTTGGAATCAGAGTGTCCATATTACTCTGTTGCCATGTAACAGACCCGTCTTCCCTTCAGTCATAGTCTCCAAAGCCCACTGTCATATAGGTTCCCACCCTTGAATCCACAAGAAGCATGAAATGGGGGGATGTCATCTCCACCCACCCCCACCCCATTTCTCACCTTCATGAAGTAATTGCTAGCATTGATTGCCTTTTCCCCAACATCCCTTATATGCCATGAGTCACCTCACTGGCCAGTTGCTTTTTCAATCTTCCTCACCCATGCCCCTTCTGAGACACCTCCCATAAAAGTAAGGATATATATATTTTTGCCTAAAAGGACCTCTGCCAACATCCTTGTGAACAAATCCATGCCTTGGCATGCAACAGATCTTTACCTTGTGTGCAAATTATTTGATCTAAGTTAAGATTTCTAAGCATGGAGGACCTGTTAGACATTATTGCTCTATTTCTCTTCACTTTGATGCTTTAGTCAACCTCCCAACCTCAAAGCCAGGGATAAAATGGTAAGTTATATAATGATAGCTTTTCCCAGGCTCTTCTCCCTTGAGAGAAGGAAGGTGGGGCACATAGCAGATCATTTCAGGTCATAATAGTGCTATAGACTCATCCTGATTGAACAGCCATTTACTTTCTCGCTAGGGAATCCTGGGAGCTGCTGAGAGAGTAAGGAATGCCAATCCTGCAATCTGAGTTGCACATGCTAGTGAGAAAGTCCCCCTGAACTTAATGAAACTTAGTTCTGAGGAAACAGAGGGAATTGTGTAGGGATGCCAAGATTTTGTGAATTTCACCCCATGTGTGTTTTGTGGATTGTGCAGTGCAGTTCATTCCAGAGTCTGTTCACAGACAGCTTCAGGGGTCCACCCCCTATATGCCAAAAAATATGCATGCAATAATTTATGTAATTTATGTTAGTATGTAACATTTAGCATACTGTCCCCCTTTCTGTTCAACTTTCCCCACATATATTTTCGAGAACAGCATATATCTCAACAGAAACGTGCATATTTTCCATTGAATAAATCTGCATAAGATTGGAAATGTAAAAAAAAAAGTTATCCAGAAGTCCACAGACTCAATGTGGACCAAAGAGGCTAGTCCATAGTGGATCCCACAGGTCAGATTCTTAGAAGTCAGAACTCATTTTAGTATGTCAAAGTTTACTCCAGAATTCTCAATATTCTCATCAAATGGCAGTTCCAAGATTTCTTCAGGAGAAGCCATGTTTGCTACACTGGCTCTTTCTAGTGTGACTATTCTTTGAGATTGCCCTCATTCCTATGTGAATGTTAAGAGTTAATGTATTTTGAATCCTCTTTGTAATACAGAGGGAGAAACACACATCTTCACTTGAATAATTTCTTCTGTAAGTTGAGTAATGTTTCTAGTGATTGAAGACCACTTTCAATATTGTATTTCACACTTTACTTTTCAAATGCATGACTTTAGCATTCAAAAGAATGGCATGTGCCAACGTTGTCACTAGAAATGTCCATGTCTTACATCAGTATTTCAAGTAGGCAAGGGACTATGCCATAATTAATCACACTTTCCTTTTCTGATGGCAATGGTTTCCCCGTTTGCTACTTATCTTTTAAGCTCCCCAATTAATTGCAGAACTATGCTGGATATTGTGTGGTTTGGTCAGAGGTTAAAAATGCAAACTAATTCATTGGCTCTTTTGATCTGCTGTTAACACACTTGTTCTTAGCTTATTGTGCCCTTGAGGTTGAGTTGTACCATAGCGCACTCAGCAATCATTCTCATATCCTTTTTTATCTTCCTAGGATGATTTTATGAGTGGAAAGCATTAGAGATGTCAAAGGTTTATGCTCCTCATTTGTCCCCACACCCTGCTCGAGGCTTAGTACCCTCACTTACTAACAAAACATTGAAAGAGGTAAAAGTGCATTGTTTTGATACAAGTCATTTTCATTCAACATTAGCCCCAGAAACAGTGGACAGTATGCAAACTAGGGTGACCAGATAAAATCCAGGTCAGGGCTCATGTAACTTTAACAGTTGTAGAGAAAAGGGAATTTCAGCCAGTGTCATTTGTATGCCATTAGTTCCTGGTGAAATTCCCTCTTCATCACAACAGTTAAAGTTGCAGGGGCCCTGCCTTCTTTTGTATATGGTCACTCTAGTATAGTGCATACACCTTTAACTGTTGTGATGAAGAGGGAATGTCACCAGGAACTAAATGCATACAAATGACACTGGCTGAAATTCCCTTTTCTCTACAACTATTAAAGTTACATGAGCCCTGTCCTCCTTTTCATATGGTCAGCCTATATTTCATTATTAATCTTTATTCATTAAACAAAAAAACTATGGTTTACAAAAACAATGTTAAGGCTCTACAGATTCCAACCAAGCACCAAAAAGCAGGGAAACTGGGAGTTAAGGCTCACAAGCCTTAACGCCACATCCTCCCTAAGGAGGCAGAAAGTGCAAGTGAAATTCTCATTCTCCCAAAGCAGATAAACCCTGAGGACAGGGTGGACAATATGATATGCAGAGGTGACTGTGGGGTTGTGGAAAACTGATCATGAACAACTTAGGGCCACCTACTTCTCTTCTTTTGTTTAGAGCAGCACTTCCCCAACCTGGTGCCCTCCAAAGGTGTTGGACTACAACTCCCATCATTGCAAGTCAGTATGTGCTACACATATGTGCCAACTTTGAGATCGATCCCTCCAACCCTCAATTTTATATGAATTTATTAAAGATAATTTCAGTTCTGACAGATCAGAATGACAGCTCACTATGTGCGTTCATTCAGACCTGTCAGAACGGAAACAATCTTTTAAAAATGCACATAAAATTGAGGGTTGGAGGGATCGATCTCAAATTTCATACACATACTTAGGCATACCCCATAAGCACTGTGACCAAGTTTCAAGCCTCTAACTTTTAAAATACAGAAGTTATAGGCATTTTTTTCTTTAAAGATAGGGCAGCAAAAAATATCATTTTTTATGATAATTATCGAGAAGACGATACAGTTCACCTATGATATGAATGAAGACAATATTTTTTTAGTCCAAAATGACAATAATGATAAACAATGATATTTTTTGGCATGCACACCCCTAATGTACAGGATTCAAGTGTAAACCAATTCCAATTCAGTTCCATATCTTCCTCATGGTAGGGTCTGGTCATGCTGAGGGGATTACTTGTCCACATACACAGGTCCCAGAAATGTACAGCTCCTGCTGTTTGTTGCTTCTGCTTTGACTCCAGATGGCAGTTATCCCCCTCCTCCACCCTCAGCATTCCAAGTGCCACGTTATGAGCTTCCATAAGCTTTATTGCATTTTTAAAAAAGAAAATCCATTCCACCAACTTGAGTAGAAAGGGAATACAAAACCAACAATGGTTAACATTTTTCCCAACATGAACCTACTCATACTCTACATTCAACATCTAAGGTTCTTCTCCGGGTGCCCACTCTAAGGGAGGCCTAGAAGACAGCAACATGGAGAGACCTTTCTCTGTGGTGCCCACCCCAACTATGGAATGATCTCTCCATCAAGGCCCACCTGCCGCCAACATTGCTATCTTTTCAGCACCAGGTTAAAACCTTTCTCTTTTCCCAGGCATTCAGCAATATGTGATGAGCTTCGTTGATCCTGGATCTGTTTTTCTAGTTGGTAATAAAGTTGGTTGTAGCTTATAAGCCCCTTCCAACTCCACTATTCTATGATTCTATGAGCTATCCGTTTTAATTGAAACAAACCTTGAAGAATCTGAATATAAATATTTCTCATATATACTATAAGTTTAGTACTGTATGCATTTTGGGTATGTCTGTACTTTAGTACTGTCTGGAGTAGTTTAAGCCATTCTTCCAACATCACATCAAAGAATTACCAGATTGGCCTAGACAGGACTTTTACGACAGGTAAAACTAATGATTAGTGGGGTTGTGAATCTACTCCTGGTTTCAGTCAGAACACTAAGGGAGCTATCCAAGGTGCTCGTTTAGAGTTCTGATTGGTTCTGCCTGAAACCCAGAGCAGGTTCATTGCTCCACTAACATCACCACCAGCCTTCACTGCTAATGCTTGGGTAATATGTATATGTCTAACAAGTCTGGAACATTTTAAACATTTCTGAGCTGCTGTTAATTTAACATGAGCAGTATTCAAAGAAAAACAGCAGATAATTTGAAATAAACCACAGAAAACACAGTACGATAGAAACAGGGCATTTTTTTTAGAGGAGACAATGGAATAGATTACTGTCATTAAAAAAAAAAGAACTTTGTGATTTGGAAAGTTTCAATTTTGGATTGCCCAGTTCAAGACTCCTTCTGTTCTGATTTTGCTAGCTAATTGTTCTGCTTCTTTCCATTTCCACAGATGCTCATTATCAAGAATAGCTCTGTAATAATCATCTATTGAAGTGACTGGTAACTGAGAGTGTTCAGCATCTTTAAATTCTTCTGCTTTTTAACGAAAAATTATTGTTACACTTTTTCCTCAGTCAAACTAATGAAAGGCAGAGTTGAAAGACAACAAGAGATCATTATGAATTACTGCTTGGTGTGGCCCCTGGTATTTTCAATATCACACAGGAATGAGGCACACCACTGGCTTCATTGGTTTGACAGGGCATGTAAATCACCACCATTAGAATAGCTATCAAGCTTGTCATCCAGTTTAAAAGACTAAGGTTGCTGGGAGTAAGTCCCATTGAAGTTCAGGGGTACACCACATGATTTGCATGTAGAAGATCCCCAGTATGTCCAGATAGAGTTAGAAAAACTCATGCCTGAAACCCTGGAGAGATCCAAACAGTCAATAGTATGGGGGTAGATGGATGAATAATCTGACTCAATATTAGGTAGCTTCCTATGTCCCTGTGAAACTCCATGAGACTTACTTCCTGTTATGGTTTAGGACTTTGTTAGGGCTATCTGTGTACAGTTCAGTACTTTGGGAGTAGGGATGAAGCAAGCTCAGCCTATCATGCCCAGCCTCTGAGACTCCATTCAGCAAGCCAACGGCCCCAGCCTTTAGTGGATCTGCCCAGGAACACCCAGCAGCCATTCTTGCCTTCATAAAAATGGGCAATTCATGTTTTTTTTTTTCCTGTCAATCAAATCTTATGCAAATGGGGTCTGTAAAGTGTAAGATTTGATTTATGGAAAAGCATGAGTCACTTTTTTTTTTTTTGCAAAATGGAGACTCAATGAATGGAAGAGCGGTTGCTGGGCACTCGTGGACAGATCCTGTAAGGGTTAGAACTCATGAGTGGGTAAGAGGGAGAGCGGGCTAGGTTTCTGGGTTTGTTCAGGTTAGAAGCTGTATCAGTCAATTAATGTTGTTCTAATCTAAAACTCACATATGAAAAGGAAAAAAAAACACTATAGGTTATCCCACCACTGTCACCAGATGTAACAGAACAGCATGAGGGTTATCCCACCCATGTTTCTGTTGTGATGATCATCATCTTCATCATCAGAGGCTTGGGTCTGTGAAACTCACTGCCACAGTTTTTAATAAAGTGCTCAATTAGACCTCACTGTTAGGAAATGCTGCCTCAACTAGAAAACAATTTAACTGCTGCTATTAGAATAAACCCTCTCTACCTAAAATAAACTTAGTAGCCTGCTTCCTATGGAATAGGCATGGAATTGAAACCAACACTAAGACATTAATAAAAATTAGGAATAAAAATAAGATGTTCATTACTGGAAATTATTTTCAAAAGTGAATAAAATGTCACACTTCAAATAATAGGTTGAGATTGCTTAAAGGTTCTTAAATTAAAATATAGTTGTTTACCATTCCTAAACTGAGTCTTTCCCAGCTAAATAAAATTGCAATAGATTTTCCTTCAGATCAGATTTCCCTAAGCTTCACTCCAAAAATGGGAACAAGTTTAGGAATTACCCTAAACTTCCTTATGAACAGGAACAAATACTGTAGATGAGTTATCCTCTGCTTCCAGTTCTTCCTGCTTTTTCTGGATTTTAGCATGATTCAGACATTTCAGGAACTACTTGATGAAGTTCCCTCTGGTCAGACATAAAGTAGGACGCTAAAATATGTTGTATAAAACTTGGTTTGTTTATAAAATTATCATGCTTGGCATATTAATTTTTTTAAAAAAATTCAGATAATAATTACAAATCTACCAATGGACTTTAGTTTTAAAAGGTTTTAAATATAATGATAATGTTATGACCTGGGTTTGGAGGTGTGTCAACCAGTTCTGGATGGGGTTACACCCCCCCTGAAAGACTGTGTTCGCAGCTTGGGGGTACTCCTGGATCCGTCGCTCCAGATGACAGCTCAGATTGATGCGACAGCCAGGAGTGCCTACTACCAGCTTCGGCTGATACGCCAGCTGCGCCCCTTCCTAGAGTTGGAAGACCTAAAGATGGTAGTGCACGCGCTGGTAACTTCGAGGCTCGACTTCTGCAATGTGCTGTACATAGGGCTACCTTTGTGCCTAGTCCAGAAACTTCAACTTGTTCAAAATATGGCAGCCAGGTTGGTCACCGGTACATCTAGGGGTGACCACATTACACCAGTTTTAAAATCACTTCACTGGCTGCCGGTCAGTTTCCGGGCAAAGTATAAAGTGTTGGTTATTACCTTTAAAGCCCTACATGGTTTGGGCCCAGGCTACCTACGGGATCGCCTTCTCCCGTACAATCCGCCCCGCACTCTTAAGTCCTCTGGGAAGAACGTACTCAAGCCAGCCAGAACTAGGCTGGCGAGTGTTACCCAGGGGACCTTTTCTTCTATGGCTCCCAGACTATGGAATGGTCTGCTGGAGGAGGTTAGACAAATTAGCAGTCTTCATGAATTCAAGAGAGTCATGAAGACTGCTCTCTTCCGGCAGGCCTATCCGGATGAATTTTAAATGTTTTAATGATGTGTTTCTCTTGTTTTAAATTTTTTAACTTTGTCATGCTTGTATTGCATTGTGTTCCCCACCTCGATCCATAGGGAGAGGCGGGTTATAAATAATAATAATAATAATAATAATAATTATTATTATTATTATTACACATAATATAATTTTGGAGCATAAAGGCTCCAAAAGCAGCCTTCCCCATCCTTGTGCCCTCTAGATGTTTTGGACTACAATGCCGAGCTTTCCTGACCATTGGTCATTTTCCCTGAGGCTAATGAAAGCTGAAGTCCAAAATATCTGGAGAACATCAGGTTGGGGAAAGTTGTCCTAAAGCAATGAAGTGACTTTAGATCTTTAAAAAGAGAAGAAGAAAAACTTATATTTCCATTCCCCCCCCCCAAATCTATTTTGTTTCTTTCCCCCAAACAAATCCAGGCTTCAAAATTTCAGACACTTTCCATCTCTAGTCATGATTTTCTCACAAGAACCAGACCACTATTTGCAGAAGGATCTGGTGATCTGCTTCTAACATAATTTTGACCATAATCTATAGAAAATCTATAGGGCAGTATCCAACGGTTACTACTGTGATTGTAAATTCCATTGCATTTCTGCAAGCTACGCTAGCACAACTCTGGTCATATTGGCTGGCATTCTGTTTTCCCAGTTGCATCCCGGTGAATATTGTCCATAACGCTTGTTTCACTTAATTGTAATGCATTTGTTTTAAAGTGTTCTAGTACATACCTGAACTTTGAACTCTGCGTCGAACATTTCCAATTCCCTGAAGTCGTTATTGCTTTGCAATCTCTAAATAGCACTCATTTGTCTGATCTCTGCTACATCAGGGAAATGGGGTTGTTGCTGTTGTTGTACCAATTGCAGTTTTGCAATCCCTCTGATGAAGTATTCATTTATAATTCAAATACACTTGAGCTTTATAGACACACGTGGGGCCAGCAAATGAGGTCCAGGCACTTCTGTATGTCAGAATGAAAATCAAACTTGAATCAGACTGACTCCCGCCCATAGCTAAATAAACAGAAGCCTGTAAAAATATTTCTAAGGGTGTCCTATACTAAGAACGTGAAACAGTTTGTGCACCTTGCTAAATACATCAGACTCACTAGGCAGATGTATCTTTCTTAGGCTTAATTTCAAACGGTTTAAATGATGTTTGGTGCGACTATGTATGAACAGGGCTGTGTCTGCTCTGCACTTCAAAATCAAAATTTGTAGCAAAAGAATTCAGATTCCGCACCAAGAAAAGCTGAATTCTGTAACTGGTATAAATCAGGCACATGATTATAACACTTAGCATAAGTGACTAGCAGACTAGTTTACTGCTAGTCAAGAAGAAGATGCAGGACACTGACCCTTGTTCCAATGCCAAGAACTGCAGGATTTGAACGCAGCAAGGTTTGAAGACTGGAGGCTGAGGTTCTATCTAGCAGAGGTGTGCTTAGCCTAAGTCCTGAACCCCGAATCCAACTTGAAGCAGATCAGTTTGGCCCACCAGCCCAAATCCAGTTTGAGATCAGATTGGGCCACCTCAGCCCAAAGCAGATGAAGCACGTAGGGACAAACCTGCCTAATGGCCAGCCGCCCCACTCCCTTACCTGAAGCTGACCACTGTAGTTTACTAAAGTAGATATATGGCAGGCCAGAGCAGCTCTCATTGAGGATGGGCAGCTCACCGGTGCATGCAGATGTTTCAAGTAAGTCCTGTGTGCAGGAGTGGAGGGAGTTCAATGGAAACCACCATACCTGTCCTGCTTCGGATTTGGAACTGAATCCGATGTGGGCCAGGGTTGTGCCGAGTTGAAAAGCTCTAAAATGGAAGCTCTAAATTGGCCTCTGAGTCGAATCGGGGAGGAGGACAACTAGTAGAGCTGTGAATGGACTCTCCAATCCAATCTGGATCCCGATCTGTCAGGTCTTGATCGGGCCCAATCTGACTAGGATCAGATTGGGCCTGATTCGATCCGACTTGGATCCGGATCTGATCCAGGTCCATTCAAAGCACTCCCTCCAGCTCTCCCCGCTCTCTTCCTCCCTCCCCCCACTCTCCCTGCTTACCTGCTGCCTCCTCCACATCATCCTGCCGTCTTCTTCTTTCCTTGCTGTGGACCGGCCGCTTTCCCACTTGCGCCAGGTGATGACATCACCCACTGCAACTGGCAAATGCGGCACTCTTATTGGTTAGATCCGGTCACAGCCCTACTATCTAGGACTGTGTGTGTACATACTTCAGAGCCCTCTTCAGACACAGAAGGGAAGAGAGGTATGTAGCATCAGTCCCACCGATTAGCAAGCAGTATGGAGCTTCTGTACTGGCCATGTTTTGTACACACACACCCAAATATTAGAGCCCAGGCCTTATGTCCTTGCCTGGTTAACAAGGTAGCACCTTCTACTGGCTTCTACTACTAACTGAAATCTCCAGTTCCAGTAACTTATCTAAAGGAACTTTGGCTGAATTATATACTCCATTGAGGTTTAGATTCAGATAATGGCTTCCTGTAACTCCAGTCTAGGTTTGCCAACTCCTGATGGTGTCTAGATGCAGGCAAGAGGTTGGAGTTTCAGAGAGGCCCAGTAGTGAAGATTAATAATAATAATAATAATAATAATTTATAACCCGCGTCTCCATCTGGATCGAAGTGAGAAAGAACAATAAATATAAAATTCAAAGACCACAAATTAGATGAGATATTAAAAACAAATAGAAACCAATACATCATTAAAAACATCTTAAAATTCAACTGGATAGGCCTGCTGGAAGACAGCAGTCTTCATGGCTCTCTTAAATTCATGAAGACTACTAATTTGTCTAATCTCCTCCAGCAGATTGGTGGACTTTAGCAGGAGCAGAGCCGGTGGTAAAAGCTTTCTGTCCATTTTTGGAACCAGTTATGTCAGATTTAGTGGGCTAAGCATATATGTTGCTTCTAGTGTAATTCTGGCAGCCAGCCTAAATTCTGGCTAAATTCAATCTAAATTCTACATACACACTCACTCATTGGCTCAATTCGGACGACACGATAGTCAATGGTGGGGTAATAATCAACTTTACAGTTGTTCATCTAGGGGGTACTCCCCACACAACATAATAATAAATAATCAACCGTGGTGTGGATGAGGATCAGCACTGAGTTGACTATGGCAGCATTCGGACGACACAATAGTCAAAACAACTGACGATTGTTTCCCCCACCCCAGTTGTTTATTGTGTTGTCCGAATTGAGCCAGTCTCTCTCACACAGCCCTGATAACCACACTGGGCTGGCCTGACCCCTGATCATTGGGGGTGGGGGAAATCAGCCCCATTTTCTCCTGTTCTTTCCTAAGATTTCCACATGCACTTCCTATACATTTCTGGGCCTATCTTTAGAGACTTTATAAGTTAAGAGACATGATGGCAGTATTTAATACTGTCACAGCGCTAGCACTAATGGTGTGCCACTAGCATAAACTAATGCTAGTGCAACTTCACTAGTGCTTCCTAGGCAAAGGAAATAGCAGCAATTTGCCACGAAAAGTTGGCGGTTGCAGAAATTTGGTGGAACTTCACTGCTTTTTCCTTTGCTCGTTGCACTAGTGCTAATTTATGTTAGTGCACTGTCATTAATGCTAGCACTGTGACAGCTTTGGATACTGCGCAATTTCTTTTAAAGAAAGCTAACACAATACCAAATTCGGCTCTTGTGCATGCTGATCAATTAAATAACGAGGCTTTAGTGTGTGTTACACTGTGTTGGGCAGTAGCCCATGATCACAGAGCTCCAGCATATAAAAATTAAGTATTATGCAGCAGAAGTCCTCCAAACTGAAATACCATACTGTTGTTATGAACATCTTAGCCTTCAAATCTATCTCTGCAGCTAAAGACCACCTACATTGATTCTTATTCCCTAATTGTTCAGTTGATCAGATTTCATTTGTGACTCAGGAATAAATTAATCAGCTTTTAGATCCTGTCCCTCACTCCTGAAAATGGGATATTAATCAACCTACTGCTGCGTGAAACTCTCCGTTTGGAAGAGGAAAACAGCCTCTATCTTAGCTAGCATGTAGTGCTAAATGACTGCTAGAGATAGAGTGACTGGATGAAGCACTAGATTAGGTTCCTCCTTAGTTATATGTATAAAGGAGGATTTTGGCAGGAGCAACTTTTCTAGCCTCCGCAACTATACGGCATATAAATGACACCTTTTGAAATTCTATTCATATTAGGACGCTTGCTTGGCTGTATCCATACAGTCACCTGGATTTCATTGTTTTACACATTCACAATATAACTGCTATCCACATAAACAGCAGACTCTCTAAATTAAATTCTGATAAGTTGCACTAGACCTCATTAAAATTCTTTAAAAATGCTAACACATTGCTGATGATAAGCAGATCTGTTAAAAGGCCAAACACAAAAATTATCCTTAGGAGAAGAAAATGAGAAATAAAGTGCACATTAAAAAAGATCACAAATTTGAGCCTTTAGATGTCTGAAATACATTTTCTTTTGGAACTGAAGTGCTTTTTAGAGTTCAGAGTTTCATTAATGGCGATAGGCAAAAATCAATGTCCTTGCAAGATAAAAGATGTAACAGTGGGGACTTCCAGGGATCAAAGCATTTTAAAAGAATGATTTCCTCTACTCCCTAACCCCTGCACAAGACATAAAAATCTTTTAAATAATATAGCTTATTTTCTGGTTACAGCTGGTTAAACAGAGCTCAAATCAGGAAAGTAGCAACTCTAGCTAGTTACAAGTGACACTTGCATTCAAAATTTCAAATCCACATGTATAGAGAATATTATGGCTTATCTTTGTATTAGAATTCTTGATACAGCATGCATGTATCTTGTTTGGTTTGAAATGAGGCCATTGCTATGGCTTGTAGCACTAACTTCAGTGAAACATTAGAGAAACCAGATCGATATTCATTTCCTCCTTTAAAAAATGTTATCATTTAAAAACATGAGAAACCAATACACAAAGCTGCCAAATATATCTAGTAATGAAAGTCAAATTAAAGCTACATGAAAACAATAAAATGTCAATAGGAATGTTCTTGTTAAAACTCACATTCTGATGTAGAACAAGCAGGTTCCAGTTATGTAGACTGCATGCTTTATAGCAAATTGTCAATACTTGCTGATTTTTCATGAATGCATCCTAAATTGTTCTGTTCTTCAACCCTTTCATAGCATATGTCTATGACTGTGACACCAGTCCAGAATAAGGAAGACTTTCTCAAATTACTAGTTTATCACAATCACCACTGTTGTTTAGCAGAAACTCTGAAACAAAAACAAAGGGAAGAAAGTTGTCAGAAGGTATCTTAACAATTCTACTCACTTCAAGGTGCTTCCCAGATCTCAGTGACGGCCATGTCTAGCGATGGGGAAAGAAAATCTCACACTTTCAAACCAAAACATTAACCAAAACTCAAGCTATCCTTTGAAATTCGCAGTCCTCTGAATTTTATAATAGAGTTCAAAAAAATGCCTACCAACATATGTATATCAGGGGAAAGTGCACACAAAATGCATGTTAGCGAAAATAATGTTAAAAATGCATGATATTAAGAAACTTACTTGCAAAAGAACGTGTATATTAGGTAGGCTGACCATATGAAAAGGAGGACAGGGCTCATATAACTTTAACAGTTGTAGAGAAAAGGGAATTTCAGCCAGTGTCATTTGTATGAAATTCGTACCTGGTGAAATTCCCTCTTCATTACAACAGTTAAAGCTGCAGGGCCCTGCTCTCTTTTGTATCTGTTCACTCTAGTATAGTGCCTGCAACTTTAATTGTTGTGATGAAGAGGGGAGTTCACCAGGTACTAACTGCATACAAATGATGCCGGCTGAAATTCCCTTTTCTCTGCAACTGTTAAAGTTACATGAGCCCTGTCCTCCTTTTCATATGGTCAGCCTATATTAGGCAAAAGAGTGTGCCAAAAATGAACATCTTAGGAGAAATGCAAACAAAATGCACAAATTTCAGGCAAACTTTTTAAAAAAAAAAAGATTTCAAGTTCAGGCAAACTGAAATTAAGCGTGTAAAAATGAGAAACGGAGTGTGAAGTGCCACTGGGCATCTCTATACAATCCCCTAGGTTTCCATGCTTGCCCAGCAATAGTAGCCAGACACAGCTTAAACAACAGGAAAGGCAATCAAGGGAAAGGTTCTTTAACAGTTCTACATCTTTGAGGAAAAAGGAAGAGGCAGATCAGAACCACAGGATACAACAGCTGGTATTGCTTATCTTGGAAAAGAGGAGGCTAAGGGGACACATGATATAGGTATACAAAATTTTGCATGGATAGGGCGAATGTAGATAGGGACACATTTTTCTCCTTCTCCCATAATACTAGAACCTGGGGTCATCCCAAGAAGCTGATTCGTGGGAGATTCAGGACAAATAAAAGGAAGTACACAGTGCATAGCTAAACTATGGAAATCACTACAACAAGGTGGTAATGTCTACCAATTTGGATGGCTCTAAAAGGGAGTTGGATAAATTACTGGAGGAGAAGGCTACTAGTCCTGATGGCTATGTGCTACTTCCAGTATTACAGGCAGCAGGCCTCTAAACACCAGTTGCTGGGGATCATGGGTGGGAGTGTGCTGATTTGCTAGTCCCTGGCCGACAGCTGGTTGGTCACTGTGTGAACAGAATGCTGGACTAGATGGACCCTCAGTCTGATCCAGCAGGGCTCTTCTTATGTACTAATGATAAAACCTGGATGCTGGAAGCTCAAAGAGGAGAGAAGAAAAAGAGAACTGGAGCAAAAAGGCTGAGGAGAAGTGGTCGGAAAGAGCAACAGGAAAGGGACAATAAACTGAAGGTACAAAAAGGGGAAGAAGGACATCTGGCTCATTAGAAGGCAAGGAGCTGAAACAGAGAAGAGGCTACTAGGAAAGGTATAAGAGACCTTCCGGTGCAAATAGAGACAGACTGGAAAATACAAAAGAAGGTAGACAAGAAAAGATTTTCTCACTTCCACAGCAAATTCAGTACCAGTTACTTAAAATTACTTATCTACAGCTGGTACCACTACATAGACATTTCTCTCTGATCCTGCAGCTACTTACCTTTATCACTCCATATCGAGTTATAAGCCAACTTTTGGATCTGGGGGCCATCTATAACAAACTAACCACAAACAGAGAAGTTTGCTTGTTTGTTTTAATAATTAACAGAAAAGGGAAAAAAGATCTACGATAGATGCATTATCAAACAGTTTGGGAAATCGTAGGCATGTGTTACTTTTGCAGGATCCTGCAGCTACTTGCCCTAAAACATGCACCTTTTAAATGTATACTGTTTTTATATATTGTCTGTTTTTATGCTTTTATGGTTTTAAATCTTGTATATCGATTTTTAATGTCCAAAGTTTTAATTTTTGTAAACCGCCCAGAGAGCTTCATCTATGGGGTGGTATATAAAGGTAATAAATAAGAATAATAAGAATAATAATAATTCATCCAGATTCTACGGATGCTTACCTGTATCATCTTGTAGGCATTATGCCTGGGCATGCAGCTACTTACCTTGCTCCATGAACATTCATCCTGGTCCTGCAAGTGCTTATCACTATTGCTCTAGGGGGCATTCTGTCTTATTCTGCAGCAACGTCAGTCACAGATTTCATTTCAGTTGGTGAGGAGGTCTGGAGGGTTTATTCCAAGGCTTTATTATAAGAGGGGTGTCTAACAAGTTATTTGTAGGAAGAGAAAGAGAGAGGTGGCACCATGTAGATATTCTGGGAAGGGATTCCAGGCATACGGGACACATCAAATGCATCACAAATGCATCGGAAATCTTCATGTGACAGATCAGCTTGTGGGTCACCTGCTATATATGGTTTTTTTTCTTAACTATTTCAACATAAGTGCTGCAACCCACATGTGAGGATTGCTAATCATATCTGGAGTTTAAAATGACTTATTTTAATTTATTTTATTCAGCCCTGGGGCCTTTTTAACTGCATGTAATTTCTTCAGCCTCCAGAGAAAGATGAATCTTTACCTTTTTGATTTGTTTCTATTAGCCCTGAGTAAGGCTCTTTCAGATTTATTACATCATCCTATTAATTAATGTAATTAATATATTTACTTCCATCCTGAGAAATGTATAAAAGGCTTTTAATTATACTGTGATCAGTCTTGGGAGGCACAGGCCTTATCTGAATAATGAAACTTCATCAATCTTCAAAGGACTATTTCTTAGCAGCTTCAACTGATACTGCCAGCACCTCAGATCATAAAAGTGGATTTGCTTTCAGACATTGCTTGTGTCATCACCATGTGCCTGACGCTAGGGTCCTGATCCAGATGCACTCTGGAGACTAGATTAAGTTTCCATACATGTCAGGTATGTCCTAGAAATTAATTTGTATACTGTAGATTATTTCTGAAGTAGATTTCAGTGTGGGGTTCTGCACTTACCTATAGAGAATGAAGGTATGTGAGAGGTCTTCTGTATTCATGTTACGAATTCTCAGATTGGAAGGTCGGTGTCCACTGGAAATAAGAGACCCAATATGCTTGAAGAATATAACAAGTGCTTATTTGTAACATTGTGTGTCAGGACTAGTGATGGCTGAATCTGCTTTTTCACTGCCAAGCTTGATCCATCCCAGTTCTGCCAAGCCTTTTCCCCCCCCACAGAAATGTGTATGTATTGTTTGCACATTTTTTCAAATGTACACATTTTTGTACATATGCCCCCATTGACTAAAGCATGTTTGTGTGTGTTTTAGAAGTGCATATTTCCTTGTACATTTTTCAAACGTGTGCATGTTGTCGGATGCAATTCGTGAAACACATTGCAAGCTCGGAAATGTACCAATTTCTGACTGCAAATTGTGTATCAGTCCATTTTTGTTTCCATGAAGTATGAATTGGGTAAATACATTTTTTAAAGAAGAACTCAATGGGAAAAAAAAATCTCACCCATTCCTAGTCAGGACTGTATGACTTATGGCCCAACAACCCAAGCACAACCCACCAGTTAGCATTGTGGGCTGCCATGTACTTGGAACACCTTCTCCATTTAGGGATGGGTGAGAATCTCATCGTTTCAGTTTGGTTTTGATAAGAATTTACTAAAATTTGCCAAATTGTCCACATTCAAAACAGAAAGAACTTGAAATTTAGGACACAATCCCATGCATGTTTAGACAGAGAAAAGTCCTACAACTCCCAGCATGCCCCAGTTATAATTTAAAAAAGAAAACTTGAGATTTAAAATGTTCACCCATTCCTTCCTCCGTTTTGCAGTTCAAACCAGGCTGCTACAAAACCAGAGAGTTATTTAGCCCTTGCTGCGCCCCTTACATGGCTGGTGGGTTGTATTCAGCTAATATGTATTCAGCTCATAGAAACACAGGAAAGTACCTTCTATGAAATCAAGCCCCTCGTTCATCTAGCTTCATGTTGTCTACCATGAGAGGCAACAGCTTTTCAGGGTTTCAGATAGGTGTATTTCAAAGCTTGATCTCAAGATGCCATGAATTAAACCTGGGTCTTTCTGAATACAAACCACTTGTTCTCCCATTGCTATGGTCTTACCAATCCTCAGGTTTTGAAAACTTGCCATGCACTCCTACACTAAAGACTAAGCCAAGAATGTAACAAGTTTGACTTCCAGAAAACCTGAGAATAGCAGCCTGAACTTCCAAAGGATAAATCGGCTAAAGATACCATCCAACCTATTGCTGTACATCACTGTAGAGATTGAAGACTTTGATATTTGATTTTTGTGGTTTTAATACTGAAGGGGGAAAGGAAGGATTGAAGAAAAATTTAGGGATTATGGGCTTTTGTCCGCAAACATATTTGACAGTCATGCCATGCTGGCATTCTGCCTCATACAAACTACAGTGAATGACATGCCTGTTCCACAAAACAGATGAGAATTCCTTCTAACACATTGGATTTCAGGCATTGTGCAATGCGTCAAACAAACAAAAGCTCAATAAATGTCCCTGTCCAGAACCGAGACACCATCAGGATTTGGAGCATTTCATACCCCATCAAAGATTAGCTTCATGGCAATTTTGTTGATTTGAGTTCTCAAGGTTTGGAGTTTGTATTTTATAATGAACAAAATTGTTTGGATTATAACATTATGGATACAGTGGCACGGAACATCCACTTCACCACCAAGAAATTTTGCAAGTCAAATTAGTCACATGTTTTGCCTCAGGGGGAGGTCTCCATATTTGTTTTAGGCAAGATCTATGATGTCTATAAACCTTCCCATAACCATTTCAAAATTCTAATAATGGGTATAGATTTTCTATTCAGGCCACCTGAACTTGTGGAAAGTTGTGCCCTACTTGAAAACAAACAAAACATTGAATGCTTAGCCAGGGAAATGCCATAGGGAATGCATATAATCCTCTCCCCTGCCCCACAACATTACTGCTTTTGCTTCCTTCAAATTTCTCAGGTATTTCCTCAAATAGGAACTTTGTATTCTGCCTTTGTGGACTTCAGTGACAATTTGATTGTGTATGGTTCTTTCTTCTCAAGAAATTGCCTTGGTTTTATCAAAATATGGTGCATCAACACTAGGCTAACCATAGGAAAAGGAGGACAGGGCTCATGTAACTTTAACAGTTGTAGAGAAAAGGGAATTTCAGCAGGTATCATTTGTATGCAATTAGTTCCTGGTGAAATTCCCTCTTCATCACACCAGTTAAAGTTGCAGGGGCCCTGCCTTCTTTTGTATCTGGTCACTCTAGTATAGTGCCTGCACCTTTAACTGTTGTGATGAAAAGGGAATTTCACCAGGAACTAAATGCATACAAATGACACTGGCTGAAATTCCCTTTTCTCTACAACTGTTAAAGCTACATGAGCCCTGTCCTCCTTTTCATATGGTCAGCCTAGGATAGGCTGAATTTTGTCAGCAGAAATGCGAAATAAATAAACAAACTAAAAAATGATGAAACAAATTTTAGAGTTTCCACCATTTTTACCTCAAGCAAAACTGTGAGGTAGATTACTCAGTGCCAAACTATGCAATAGATGGAATATTTTCATATATTTCATGTGTCTATCTTAAGTTTCTTTGTTTTTCTAACAGCTGCAGGGATTCCAACCACGTTCAGGACCATGGCACATGGGAAGGAGGGTAATTCTTTTCTCCCTGTACCATGATCCCAATGAAAAGCAACCCCCAAGCTACTGTTCCCCCCAGGATGGAAGGTACCATTAGCACTATAGCGGCTTTACACCTGAGGCGAATAGCAACATTGGGAGAAATGTTTCTTGATACAACTGCATGAGGGATTAAACCCCTCTCCCTATTTGCCAATATCCCTATCCTGATCTTTCCTAGCACCACCCACCCCACTGGTATGGGTTTCATTTAATGCATGAAATGCAGTCAAACATTTTACGTATAGCCTACTTTGGCCCTATGGCCAACATTTCAAAAATAAACAAAAATATTTGTGTAAGCTTAGCAGATGTTCTCAGGAGATTTTGCTCTGCTTGTGGGTCTCTGGGAGATATCCGGCTGACCACTGTGGGAATCTGGATGCCGAACTAAATGCACTAAATGTTTGGGTATGTGCACACATCATATGTTTTCATTCATTTATAAAGTATGAATGTGGAGTTCCATTTTGTTTTACCAGTTCTTAACTTACCACTTCATATTTCTGAATCTGAAAATTCACTGTTGGGTGCTCATCATGTGTCATGAAGTAGAAATATGTCTGCAAAGACATGCAGAGAATTTATGCTGTATTACCTTTCAATTATCTGGATAGCTAAACTCTCTCCCTCCTGCATTAGTACCAATTCATTGCAATATTTTATAAATTATTTTCTTATGAAATGCTGAGTTTACATGTACATTATGATTTGTTGGTAGACATATATTTTCCTGTATCCTATCATCACTTATATAGATTACATCATGAACCTCTGTGCTTGTATACTCAGAGTTTAAAAATATGTATAGCTATCTCTTCTCTTACATTTTCTTCTGTAATATGCAGTAGCACTGGGTAACTAACCACTTACCAAATGATGACCAGTCACTAGCTACATGAAGGTCATATGGTCAGCCATTTTTACTGCATCTTTTACCACACATCTAAATGTAATCGGTGGTAAGATAATCCTTACCACTTGGCAGGCTGATACAGGTGATGGCCAAGGTATTCTAGCATTAGGAAGATGATTCCTGTCAAATGGTTCCAGTCATTTTACCACATTTACCACTCAGTAAAAAACACATTCCACAATGTTAAAGGGATAATGGGGGGGGGGGGGTCATTCTAACATTCATAAAATCGGAAATGTTTCACCAATCCTCCTGAAATTTACTTGTTGGTTTTACATAACTAGAAAATTTCAAGAAGATTGGTGAAAGATTGAGGGAAGAAGGGCAGTTTAAAGTAGAACAGGGGGAAAAGTCTGTCTCCCTGAAAATGGACTAATAATTAGGGGTGTGCATGGACCCCCCGGATCGGATCGGGACCCGGATCGGGACCTCCAATTTTGTCCTGGATCAGATCGGACAAAATCGGAGGCCCCCCAGACCAGACCGGGTCCATTCCGATCCAAAAACCGGAACTTCTGATTTTTGGATCGGCCGCCATTTCCCCCCCCCCCCCATAGACTTGCATTGGGGGAAAGAAAGCTTTCCTCCAATGCAAGTCTATGAGGAAAAAATGGCGGCGGGTGGGTGAGGGGGGACCTATCTCCCTCCCCCCCGAGGCCGTCTGCTGTGGACAGCCCCAGCAGGTAAGCCCCCTCCCCTGCGCTCCTTACCCCCCCAGGGCCGTCTGCTTCCGCCAGCGGATGGAAGTGGAGGGCCCTGGGGGGGTAAGCCCCCTCCCCCTGCTTACCTTCCGTGGCCGTCCACTCCCATCCGCCACTGGCCACTACAGCAAGCAGGCTTCGCGGCCTGCCCCTAGGTAGCGTGCCAGGTGATCATCACCTGATCATCAGGTGATGATCACCTGGTGCGCTACCTAGGAGCAGGCTGCAAAGCCTGTTCGCAGTAGCGGCCAGTGGCAGACGGGAGCGGACAACCATGGAAGGTAAGCGGCACGTGCGGGGGGCCCTCCCCCCTGCCCCCTGCTTACCTTTCCTGGCCGTCCGCTCCCGTCCGCCGCTGGCCGCTACTGCGAGCGGGCTTTGCGGCCTGCTCCTGAGTAGCACACCCTCCCCCCACACCCCGCTCCCCCCTTCCCCCTGCCTACCTTTCCTGGCCGTCTGCTCCCATCCGCCAACCCCTTCCCCCATTGTCCGCTTCCATCGGCGGGTGCCCACTGCCGCCCGCCGATGGAAGCGGACAGCCCCGCTAGGGAAGCCCCCCCCCCGTTGTCTGCTTCCATCGGCGGGCGCCCACTGCTGCCCACCAATGGAAGCGGCGGTGGGCACCAGTGGGCGCCTGCCGATCCGCCTATCCATCCGATCTGGATCGGAACCTTTCCAGATCGGATCGGATTGGATCGGCCGATCCAGCGGTGAGATCGGAAATCGGATAATTTTATCCAATTTCCCCCTGGATCGGATTCAGATCGTGGATAGGACCCGATCCAGTGCACATCCCTACTGATAATTCCCATTCGCAACTATTTGTGCTCATGATTTTCGGAGGGATTAAACACTTCTTAATTAATCCAGTGGTGGAGACTTCTTCTCCCTTCATTGTAGTTGGTGGAATGCTTTTCCTTTTTTAAAAAAATTCCCTTACCTTGATTTTTAATTAATATTTTTCACCCACAATAACTGATACACGGCAGCCATGTTATCCATAATGCAAGTATGCTCAGTAGCATCCCTCTCTCCCCCTGCCCCTCCCTCCTGCATCAGCTAGAGAGAAAATGGCCACCACCTCTAGCAAAGACGTAATCAGTGTCTCAGTTCAGACAACACAATAATCAATGGAGGGGGGAAGAGGCAACCGTCAGTCGTGTTACTTATTGTGTCATGTTGGAGGCAACACACAATACACACCCAACTGATGGTATGCTATTTCAGGCAATTAAACAATGGAGAAAAACAATGGGCTACTCAGTTGTTTATCCCAAAATCCGTTGCTTAAAGTGTCGTGTGTCGGGACACCCCTCTCTCCGTGTACTATTCCACTCAGTCATAGAGTTCTCTGGCAGGAGCAGATAACCTCCCCCCCCCCCGGCTGCTCCTATACAGCCAGCAGAACTTGCAGTGCATGATGGGATACAGCCAGAGGACTGAGGAAGGGGGAGGGAGGAGACGCAGCAGCCCAGAAGGATGGCAAGACTTTCAGCTGCACAATGGGGGGAGGGGCAACATGTTGTGTGGTGCGCACAGGCAAAATAACACATGGTGAGTGTGTTATTAACCCTTCCATTGTCTAAAGTGTCATCCAAACACACCCAGGATCTACCCAGGAGTAAGTTCCATTGGATGCAGTGGGTTTTACTCCAAGATAAGTATGTAGAGGGTTGCAGCCTTTTCAAAAAATGCAATGGAGGGGGGGGGGGCTGAAGCAAAAGCATTTCCTGATCAGCACAACTGTCCATCTTACAATTCACAACTTGCTTGCTTTGTGTGTGTGTTCTTTTATTGTTCATTCGATCATTGCTGCTGCTTGATTTTCAATTCAATCCTAGGTATGTCTACTGAGAAGTAAGTTCCATTTAGTGCAATGAGTCTCACTCCCATGCACTAGCTTGAAGGGGTGTATGGATTTTGTTCTAAGTTCTCTCTGGAAGCTCTGTGTATTTAGAGGCCATGGCTTTTTGTGAGAGAATGGTTTTAGCTTCCGCCGCCCCCCTTTCTTTGTCCCAAAATCCCCTCCCCCTGGTTAATTTAAAAACACCTTCATTGTTTCCAATAGATCCTTAATTCTTTTTTGCTTGGTTAGCCCAATGTATTGGGATGTACTTGAGAGTATACACATGCAGAGGATTGTGCTACAAATAAACATGATTGCCAGCCTGTGGTTATCCCATTCAAGTAGGTTTCATTAGTAATTTTTGGGTCCTATATTTACCTTGCAATCATATGTAGGTGTGCTTGCAAGTAGCTCCCATTGAGTTATATTGGATTTACTCCCAGGTAAAGCTTTGTTGTCCCTTCCCCACTACATACACACACTGCTATTGTACTCCTCTTGATCTATTGTATGGTATTCAGGGAAATATGCAGTGAAAATATGGGAGAACTGGAGAGTGGTAAGCAAGACTTCCCTTTTTTCATCAATCACTCCCATCAATCACTGGCAGGATGGCTAATGGTCAGGAATGCTATAGTCCAAAACATTTGGAGGGCACCAGGTTGGGGAGGGCTGCTTTAGGAACATAATGCAGCCTTTCTGTTCCTAAAGTTGTTGTTTTATATATAACTTACTATGCTCATAAAATTATCATTATAGTTTAAAACTTTTAAAAGTAAACTCTGTTAGTTAATTTTTAATTATTGTCTGAATAGATTAGAGCAGGACTGATAACAAAAGGGGCACTATTTGTTGCAAATGTAGAACCAGAGCATGTGCCAGGCACTTTCAACTTTTGGTCAATATGCTGCCCTTCAAAGAACCAATGTTTTCTTAAAATGTGTTTATACAAAATATACTGTTCACTCCCCACAATCCCTTTACAATACATCATCTCATCAAAGCGACAGACGAGCAGAAAAGGTTTAGTTTGGCTGTCTTGAACTCCTTTCAGATGAGATTAGTTTGCAATCCTATACCATTTGGGGGTAAGCCATAGTGAATTCAGTGACACTGACTTCTGAGAAGACATGTACAGGATTCAAGTGTAAACCAACTTTCTCCAGCCTGGTGCTCTCCAGATGTGTTTCACTGTAACTCCCATGTTATGTATTATGGGGCAGACAAAAATCATTTGATCATTAATTTAAAAATACTACTTACACATGAAAGTATTAGGTGGTAGCTCTGTCATTGATCTCATACTGCTGAACACGTAAGAGAAATCCTCTATGTCCCCCAACACCATATATGATATTCAATAAACAGCCATCCTATGACATGTGTTGAAAACTAATGTTGATGTCTGAAGGACTATCTGAATTAGGTATTCAAGATTCATTCATTGTTGCTTCATTTGGTTTAGACAGTTTATTTAAAGTGAAGCAGCTCTGTTGATGCTGGAAAACATCATACCTTAGAACAGATGTGGGCAGAAAATAGATCTATCCTGATGTTTTGGAACAGCATTCCTGATAACTGCCCATGCTGATAGTGGCTTTTACAAGTTGAATTCCAAAACATCTGGAGATCTGTGTTCTGCCTGCCCTTGTTCTAGAACAACATTCCCCAACCTGGTGCCCATCAGATGTGTTGGATTGCAACTCTCAACATGAGGGGATGCTCTAAAAAATGAGAAGTAGGTGGTCCTAAGTTGTTCATCAACATTTCCCACAACCCCACAGTCACCTCTGCATATCATATTGCATATCCAGATGTTTGAGATTACAAGTCCTAGCATTCCTGACCATGGGACATGCTGACTTGCAATGATGGGAGTTGTAATCCAACACCTTTGGAGGGCACCAGGATGGGGAAGGGCTGCTCTAAACAAAAAAAGAGAAGTGGGTGGCCCTAAGTTGTTCATCATCAGTTTTCCACAACCCCACAGTCACCTCTGCATATCATATTCTCCATCCTGTCCTCATGGTTTGTCTGCTTTGGGAGAAGGAGAATTTCACTTGCACTTTCGGCCTCCTTAGGGAGGATGTGGTGTTAAGGCTTGTGAGCCTTAACTCCCAATTTCCCCGCTTTTTGGTGCTTGGTTGGAAACTAGAGCCTTAATGTTGTTTTTGTAAACCATAGGTTTTTTGTTTAATGAATCCTAGCATAGGTCCATGGGAACAGAAAGTATTGTGCTTCTACTCGGCAGTATTTTAAAATACTCGTATATTTTCCCCTTGGTAAATTGTTGCCTGAATTTATTCATCCAAACTTGATCTCCCAATCATGACAGTTATCCTACCAGGCCTTAAGTAATATCAGCTAGGTAGGTATTAGTTACCTTTCTTCATGACATGTTTTAGCTTATTCTACATCCTTCCATTATCTTTGCCTGGAAAAATATGACATATTTCAAGTTACATCCAATATATCATGAGTAGACTTCCATTCATGTAATGGGAATTTTCTTTCCCTGCCTCCACCCTTCGGTACCCCAAATTGCTCTGGAAAATACCCCAATGCCCTAGAGGATATTTGGGGGCTGTTTGGGAGGGTCCATTCCACCAGTGATACAATAGAATACAAGTCTGTAAGTTTTTGTTTATCTGGATATTATAGTCATAATTTTTGCATTTGAAGGCAAAATATTAGCATGTACATTAATTAATGTATTTGTTTGATTAATTTTCTTTACCCATGCTTCAGGACTGCAAGAAAAAAGCAGCTTTGTTCTGAATAAGTTCTTTATATGGTCATTCATTACTACTTTGGGGAAACGTAAGTTGGATTATTCTGTATACATGGATTTTAGGAAATTGAAGTAAGATTAGTGCAATTTTCACTGCAGTGCCAATCAAAATGGCCTCATCTTAAAAAAATAAATACTTAATATACAGTTTCTTGTGCAGGTCATGAATGTAACTTGAATAAAATTTGACTTGCAGAGGACAGCTTCTTGGCACTGAAATGTTAATCACTATGAATGATATGTAATTTGTTACTGTAAGGACTTTTTATCCTTTTAATTTAAGCTAGATGCATAACCAGAATCATAAAACGAGCAGAAAGACTGATGAGCTGATGTCATGAAACTTGGGATTCTGGTATGCTCTTTTGAAGTTCTCTTGATTAATACATTTATTTATCGTGAGCATTTATTTTGTTTATGAGAGATAGAATTCTCTCCACTTAAATTGTGCTAGGTTCTATAAATAGGCAACATACAAAGTATATTTCCCCATAAACCTGTGTCTAAACCTTATGAGTGCAGAACTATACATTGCAAAATAATAATAAATTAAAAGAAAATAACAAAATGGCAACCTGTGATGTCCCCCCTCCCCCTCCTCCTCTCTATAATATCCAATTCAACTTACCCTGGTCCTGATGTTGTTGTGATTGTATGTTCTACTGCCCCACCATAAGCAGCTTATGATGCCTAACTTGCTCCAAAATTCCCCAGAACCACGCTGCCAATGGCAATGACTCAGAAATGGGGAAGCACAAGTTAGAATGCAATCCTGTGCATGCTTTCCATTATTTTGCACTTTAAAGCTAAGTACTTTTTTTCCTACTGAAGTATCCTTACTACTCCCCCCCACCCTCTCCTTAGGAAACATGACCCATGAGATATCCTCTGAAGATGATACTGTAGTCAAAAAGGAAATTCTTAATGCAATGAATGCTGATTAAGGGGTTTTATCAGTTCATTAAAGATGCTCATATAACAAGTTTATGAACATCTTTGATAAACATTTGGATTTGTTGTGCATAACTGCTGTTGAATAGTCATTAAACTGTCCCTAAATTCATTCATTATGAATGCTTATTAATTTCTCATGAATTATTATAAAAGTCAGGCTGCTGTGGCAGGCATACAGATACAGAGCATAATCTCCTATGGCGTGGTTCAATTGCCATTAACACTAAAATAATATTACAGTACACATTATTTATGTGAATTGATAAATTAAAATATATCATCAATGGATTAACATTCCTTGAGTAAGAGTTAATTTGACCAGATTTAATCTGAACAGAAATATACATGGGTTTTGGAGTCTTGAAACAGAAATTGTGTCAGAATTATAAGTGATGACGAGGAATCGACATCTTCAGCCACAAGAAAATGTCCTTTGAATATTCCATTTTGTGGATGGACAGACTCATTATAAAGGCACATATTCAATTCATGTTCTCTAGCATTGTCATGTTCTCTAGCATCAGAGAGATGATGGCTCTCAACGACCAGCCCTTCTGGAAGGGTTTCGTCATCTGATGGCTCTTGTAGCCCCCAATACAAATTCTCCTTACACAACACCTTCTTGCGCAGGGTGGTGCCATCCCTGTATGGGAACTGAAGGGAGTGCATGGTGCAACTGTTGGAGGATGCTGGGGACTCATCCATCCACTTCATCGTGGATATCTGGTCCAGCTGTGGTGGAACCCACACATACCTCTCCTTCACCAGCCAATGGTGGGAGAAGGGGATCATGGAGATAGGGCATTGCTGGGCCCTGTTCCATATGGAAGTCCTTGATTGTGCACACACATCGGTGAAGGTTCGGCAGGCCATAGACCATGTGGTGGAAGGGTGGCTGTGTGGCAGGGAGCAGCTGACCCATGAAATGGAGGGGTTTTCTGACGAGTAATCCGGCAGTGCAGAGAGACGGACCTGCCCCCAAAATTGGAGTGGAGAATTGCCTCATTGGAGCTCCACCCCCAAATTTCAGAGCAGTCTGAACACCCACTCTGCACACCCCTAATTGCTTTTGTAATCATTCTTTTATTTTGATGGTTCTTTTATTTTTAACTCTTTTATGGGAACAGCCTTGGGAAGGCAATTGTCTGAAAAGACATCATAGATATTCAAAATAAACCAATCAATGCAACATCTAATTCATACCGGTTATTGGGTTCATTCTCTCCCTCTCCCTCTCCTTTACTGTTTTCATTGTTTTAATGTCCAAAACAAACCACTGGTTTTTCTCTAAGGTTATCAGGTTGTCATTATTGTTTTATTGGTATTTTAATGATGTATTGGTTTTAAGTGTTTTAATCAGTTTTGTATTTTATGTTTGATGCTGTTTCCCGCCTTGATCCGTTGGGAGAGGTGGGTAATAAATAAATATATTATTATTATTATTATTATTATTATTATTATCTAAATCTGGTAAAAGAGAAAGAGAAAGAAGTCAGGAATCATTGCCACTGCTTGATGGCCATTTAATCGTGTTTGCTAGACCGTATCATTGTTATGGCTTCTAAAATGACATTTTCAAATGATGTGCCCCTTTGGGTATGTAAATACGAAATTAGTACTTTCTTTAGCAATGCTTTTAAGTACACTGTGATCAACTTTTAAGTAATTGTTTAGAGGCTGTGTCTGGCTGTGTGAAATGGCCCCATGTAAACTGCCCAGAGAGCTTTGGCTATGGGGTGGTATATAAATGCAAATAACAACAACAACAACAACAACAACAACAACAATAATAATAATAATAATAATAATAATAATAGAAAGTAAATGGTAATGTTTACCTGCCTGGTGTTACAAAGCAGTATCTTGGACAGCTTCCAAGGCTCTATGACTGCCTAGGATGCTGTTGGTCCCTCTTGGTCAGTGCTTCTCTGATAATTGCCAGAAAGCTGCCATTGCAATGAATTACCCATAATGTCATTTCACTTTGGGGGACTGTGGGGCATTTTAATGGTAGCCATCCTATCCTCAGCACAGTAGGAATGGGTAAGTCTGTCAGTTTCTGGTTATCTTCATTTCTTATTTTTTCCAGTATGAGGAAAAAGTTTGCATGAAATTTATATGCATATTCTTGTGCACATTTCTCTGAATATATGCATTTTTGCCTAATATACACTTTTTTGCAAGTGATTGTCCTAACGTAAAGCATCTTTGAATGTTATTTTCATATATATGCACTTTTGTGTGCACTTTCCTCTAATGTACTAACTTTTGTATGCATTTTTGATTGGAGAACTCCATTTCAAAATCTCGGAGACATATGAATTTTGAAGAAAAACAATGTGTTGGTTTGAAAATGTGAAATTGGGTAAATTTGCATTAAAATCGCACTGCTGTGTCTGCTACTCTTCAGTAAGCTGACCCATCCAGCCTTCTGACTAAAGGAAATAAATAGGATGAGGAAAAAGTCATTCACCATCACTGGGGTTGGGATATTGAGAAAACATGGCCAATGTTGACTGTCATCTCAACGCAGGAGCCATACCTGATAGGAGCCATACCTGATATTTACTATATGTTGTTTAGCCACTACATCACACCAGTTCTCTCAGTATGTATTAATAGAATATATATTCCAAATAGGCAGAAATGCCAAAGCCTGCTCTTGCAGAGCTCCAATTAAGCCTGCATATATCGCATAAATATGTTGATTGCAAAGAATCTCTCTGAAGAAAATGATCATCTGCAATAGCTAGTGATGTCGTCGAGACTGCATAAATACTGAAGTGAAAGGAATCTGTCCTTCCTTAATGTTTGAGCTAAACATCCATTAATGTTAATGAGAGTTATGCATGCACATCGAGGGAACGATATAACCCAGAGTGACTTAATTCATGAAATCAGGATCTTGTCTTATTATCTAATTATCTGTGTCTTATCAGAAATTATCATTGCACTTTGGCAAATGAGATGATAACTGAAGCCTAAGAACATGGATTCAGCGCTGTTGCCGGAGATGTGTTGTGCTTTCCCAGGAAGGGACACAAATGGCCCAGATTCAAAAACATAAGTGAGTAAGATGTGCTTGATGGACTCAGTAAGAAGACTAAAAGTGAAAGAGTGGCTTAGTTTTCACTGTCAGTGCTGAGGTCCGCACCTTGGATAGCTCCTTCAGAGTACTGACTGATTCTGACTGAAACCTGGAATGGATTCACTGCCCCACTGACATCAAAGCCATCAGCCTCCACTGAGGTTTGCACTCAGAAGGTCCTGAAGTGGAAAACTGCAGTATGACACTCAGGTGGGGATTCTGCTTAAGCACTACTAACCAATTCTGGCTGAAACTTCAGGGAGAATCAGCATTACCAGCAAGGAAGGCCATTAAAAACAATGAGCTTGAATAGGCCAGTTAATGCTGATTCTACTTGTCCCTTTAAAGCAGGGTTGGAAAATGTCTCATTTTGAGGGGGCTCATTGCCCCCCCAACCCGTTTCGTCCCTCCCCTGCCATCACTTAAATGGCTACCAACTGAATCCTTCCACTACCACAATTTTTGGGGGAAACAAGGTGCCCAGGAAGCATGCACCATGTTTACCTCCAGTTTTGCATGTGCCTGGTTGTTGTTGTTGTTGTTTTAGAATGGGGAAAATGAGGTATTATTTCTGAACGTGAAAGAAAAGGTAGTTTCCGTACTTGTATAATTATCATATACTGCTATAGCATAGCGCCATTTAGAGGTTATGTAACAGAAAAGGAAACACTCTTTGTGTAGAGCTCATATCTCAGTTCTATGATGAAACTGTGATTAGATAGATACAGTGATTAACAGCCTTGTGTAGAAAAGCCCTTGGTGGCAACTGAATCTTTTTTCAACAGTGGTGATAGGACAGCATCCTTCACTGCACCTGAAGGTAGGCTCCATCATGCCTCCAACACCTTGCCAATGCCTCCCAACATCTGCCTCCTGAGGCAACTGCCTCACCCTGCCTAAGGTTAGGGCCTCACCTCACCTCACCTCACCCAACTTCCCTTCAGGAGTTTCTTATGTGAAGGAGAAATGTGTGTAGAACAGGCCTGCAGGGCCACACTTCCAGCAGTGCTCCCACTATCCACATAAGGCCATAGTTGTCTGAAATGGGGAAGCATCAGCTGCCTATGGGCAGGGCACTGAGAAATATTCTGGTATCATGATATGAAGCAAGTTGGGGGAGGGAAGGGGCAAATCTATGGCTGACTTGAAGAGGGCAGGATACCTGTGTATATTTACCACAATGGGTTGGATCTAGGATCTACCTTCCATGAGAAGAAGGACTCTATTCACAGTAGGGCCTGCCGCCCAGTTTTTGAGGATCCCTCTCATCATAAACCACAGCTCCCCCCATTCAGAAGGGTCTTCAGTTTCTATGTAGCATTTTCAGGGGGCTGAACAGGCTGCCATGAGAAGGAGTGGATGCTAACATCCACTTGACCAGCACAGTTGATCCAGCTTAAATCTGGATCAAACCCAATATCTTGTTTGGCTCTCACTCAGGGAGCATGACGGCCAAACGTTCCATGCCTCACAACCCCCAAACTGCACTTGATATGTTTAGTCTGCTGGCAGAGTATTTATTATCTACTTCAGAGTGTATCAGAGGTTAGAATATAATAATGTATATGTTGAAAACTCCATAGGGTGAAGTACCAGAGAAATGTTTTTTAAAAAATAAAAATAAAATCCATCATCTGCACAGATCCTTGGTGTTCTTTGTAATAGCACAGATTAATATACTCCATGCCCATTTCAGCAATCCAACAGAAGAGAATATATTTACATTCACACTGTTTGTTTCTTCAACCTATTTATTGGATAGCTTAGCCTCAAGTTGTTTTTAATTAGTTGATAAGGGAAGCAATGACTCTAAACTACATGAACATTTTATTACAGAGTGTTTGAGTATTAATTGCTGCCAATTTATCTGCCCCAGAGCTCTCCAGTGCTGTGGGGAAAGAATGGATTTATTATTGTTTGCTCTATATTTATGAATGCAATCTCAACATCAAAATATTAGTAAACAAAAAAATATCGTTTGAATATGCATTTTCACCCTCTTTTATGCCCTGCTTGAAGAATAGGCGCTTGTTGTTATCTTGTGCATTTAGTGCCCAGAAACTGAATTTAATTAAGATCCCTTGTTTTGGTAAGCTTTGTGCCTTGGTGGAACTTAGCATGGTTGTTCATTTCTTTTCGTCTTTATATTAGAGGCAATGGCTGAATTCGGACGACATATTAGGCAACGGAGGGGTAAATAGCGTACTGACCGTGCTTTAGGAAGGTGGAGCTCCACACACATCATGCTGCAGCCGGTGCTGCTTGGCACCGGCAAACGCCCCGGTTGCTAATAATGTATGGCGGCCATCTTGGTTGCTACGGCTGCTCCTTCCCCCTCCCTCAGTCCCCCAGCCGTATCCCAGCATGCACCGTGAGTTCTGCCGGCTATATAGAGCGGCCGGAGGTTTTCAGCTGCTCTGACCAGCAGAATTTATTCCCAAACGGAATAGTCCACGGAGAGAGGAGGGGCTCAATTCGGACGACACTTTAAACAACGGGGCTTCGGGCTAAACAACATGCAAGCCCGTTGTTTCCCTCTGTTGTTTAAATTGCCCGATTAGCGTACTGTCAGTTGTGTGTGCGTTGTGTGTTACTCCCCACACAACACAATAATCAACACAACTGACGATTGTTCCCCCCCTCCTCCGCTGCCTAATATGTCGTCCGAATTCAGCCAATGTGTGCATCTGTTACATAGACCATCATCAAGGCCCTCTACAAATGGAAGATATGGATGTCCACCACAGTGGAATCTGGCCCGTTTTGGACACAACAGAGTCCTGCCAAGCATTTGGGAACTTTTTATGTTTATTTTTTTTAATTATGTAAATAAAAATGTGTGCAAATTTCTAGATGAGATTATGCAAATTTTAGGCACAATTTGTACAAATTATGCAAATTCAAGCTACTGACTTGATGAATTATGCAAATTTCAGTCAAGCTTTGCAGAAATCATGCAAATTGCACCCCGCAATTTGTTCAGAGTTCTATTTATGTAATTTTATTTTAAAAAATGGGGAAAACATTAGCTGGCATGACTCCAAACAGATCAAATTGGGCCAGCTTACAGGGAAATGAGCCTAAGTCTGGGGGGCCAAGCTGATGAAAGCTTGTTGATCTCTCCCCAACTGGATGGATTCCTCCAACATCCCTAGTGGAAGGCAGGACACAGAGGTAATTGCTTCCCATTAATGCCCAGTGAATCATATCTCAGACACTCAAACCATATCTTAATTTTAAGATGTAGGTATCAGCTATGCCTTTTTAAAAAAACTCTATAGTAAGTGCAGGGCTCCAGATTGAGATAATAAGAACATCAGAAGAGCCATGCTGAATCAGGCCAAGGGTCCATCTACTCCAGCACTCTGTTCACACAGTGGCCAACTAGTTGTCTACCAGGAACCCACAAACAGGACATGAGTGCAATTTTGCAATTGTGCATGCATATTTTTTCAGAGAATGGCACCACAAAATTCAGAGAAATGTATCACCAGTCCAATCCAGCTTCTTTCCCACATTTGCATCATATGCAGAGGACTATCTTGCCACCTCCAGGACTGTTCCACTCCTGTCTAGGTCCTTCCCAACAAAGGAGCGAAAATCTTCCAACAACTTGCTGGAACTATGAAATTGGGTTTTTTTTATTTTCTTGCAACTGATACCATCACCATCACCCAGAATATTGTGCAGGCTCCACTTTCACAAATTGTAACAGTGAAGAATCCCATTAGAGAAGACAGCGTGCATTCTCTGCAAATCTTAGACAGGGCTTTTCAATTTTTCGTTATGTCAGGGGAAAAAAATGTTTGCCCCTCTCCACCCAAAAAAGAGAGAGAGATAGTGAGAAAGAACATCAAAGCATGGCAAACAACACTGAGCTATACAATGAATACATGAAAGAGAGCAATTCCAGACAGCTGCAAAAAATATTACTCCTTATAGCTGACCTTGAGCGAATGTTATTTTCTGTTTTGAAACAGTTTGCTTTGCAATCTCATTATGGCATGCAAAGCATTATACTCTTTTTTTACCTAAGAATATGATGAGTTCAGAGAAGAAAGAGAAACATGCGCTCAGTGTTTCTGAGCATGTAAGACTGCCAAGTTAGACCAGTGACAAAGCTGAGGATTTCTGCTCGTTACAAACAAAAGGTGGTGTGTGTTGTTTTCATGTACTAGTTCTAATGAGTTAATGTTTTCCTGTAGTACTGAAAATAATAGGATACCCCAACACAGAAAGAGTTGCAGATCATAATTTCGGATGTAGATGATGATGATAATAACAACAACAACAACAACAACAACATATTAATGTCCCCACTCCACCATGCTATATTCAATGTGATAAAAACTCCCAACGATTTTTTTTAAAAAACCCTAGCTTAAAATTTAAAAAAGGAACCCCTGAAGTTAATCACCTATTGTATATAGTCTAGATTGGCTTTTGAGTAACCCTCCCTTCAAAACAATGTATATGAAAAACATTAGTTTTGTGTCCTTGTTTATATCATACAATAACTACAGCTAATTCTATCTGTCTATCTATCGATCCATCCATCCATAGATAGATCCCTTTAGAATAGCCAAAAAGATCAAGATATTGGTTTCTTTGGCACAACGAAAGTGCTTGTGTCTGTATTTTAAAGTTCCATTGTTTTATTGGTGTTATTCTGTAAGCTACACTGGGCCTATTCAGACAGCACATTAAGCCATGGTTAGGCCGCTAAGCCTTTTGCATAGGGATGGGTCAAAACTCTACCAGGGCCTGCATGCTTGCCAGATGCCCCACGCTTGGCCCTCTCGGGCCCCGGAGAGTGTGCCAAGTGGATTTTTGGCACATGGTCCCTATAATGACAAAGGGGGTGCAGGTCAAGTTGGACTTCCACCCTGACCTGTGTGTGCCATTTTTCCTTTCTTCCTTCTGCGGTAATGGCAGCCACCATTGCCATAGTGGTGGAAAATACACAATTGTTCCAGCCTTGGGGAAATTGTGCTAGTCCTCCCCCTTGCCAATGGGGGTTTAAAGGCCGTATGAACAGGGCTTTTAAGCCCCCCATCGGTGGCAGGGGAGGTGGAGAAGGGTTTTTCCCTTCTGCTCTAATGGCGGCCCTTCTCTTCCTCCTCCCATTGGGGCCTGATAGAGCCTCTTGATGCAAGCAGAGGGGGGCAGGGGCAGAAAAATGCAAACTTTCCAGAGACCCAGACAGTGTGCTTTCCCACACCTCTCCCACTTCCCTCACCCATTGGGGCTGAAAGAGCCTCTTAATGCAAGCAGGAGGGATCAAAGTGCACATCCAAGGCCTCTAAAAATGCTAATGGCTTTGGATGTGCGCAACTCTAAAAGAGGGCCGGCCGGGCAGTGCTTGGTGAGCTCGCGAGATGAGATCTCAAGGAGCTTGCCATTCACTAGTTTTGCAGCGACCGGTTAGTGAGTGTGTTTGATCTGTGGCTATTTAGCCACCAAGGTTAGAAATGGTTCACATGACATGTTAAGTCAAGGTTCACGTGACCGGCTAAGCCATAATGTTTAACTCAAAATGCTTAACCACTGAGGCTTAGCATGTCATCTGAAGAGGGTCAGTATGTATTGTGATACAAGAGTGAGGCATAAATTATTTTACAGTGCAAACCTATACAGGTCTATTCAGAATATGCCTCATTGACCTCAATGGGATTTTGTCCCAAGTAAGTGTTTATAGGATTGCAGCCATAAATAAATAAATCAATAAATAAATCAATAAATTCATGCCCAGGCAGATCAAAAACGTGGCCAGAAATGTTCATTTTCCTTGAGGTGGAATCACATGTAGCTTGAGACATGAAAGGGATCACAGAATCATAGAATAGTAGAGTTGGAAGGGGCTTATAAGGCCATTGCGTCCAACCCCCTGCTCAATGCAGGAATTCACCTTAAAGCATTCCTGACAGATGGCTGTCCAGCTGCCTCTTGAATCCCCTAGTATGGGAGAGTCCACCACCTCCCTAGGTAATTGGTTCCACTGCCGTACTGCTCTAACAGTCAGAAAGTTTTTTCTGATGTTCAGCCGGAATCTGGCTTCCTGTACCTTGAGCCCATTATTCCGTGTCCTGCACTCTGGTATGATCAAGAAGTGATCCTGGCCCTCCTCTGGGTGATAACCTTTCAAGTACTTGAAGAGTGCTATCATGTCTCCCCTCAGTGATTTTTTCAATTCTTCATAAAGTTCCTCCTGTTTCCACTGAGAGCTGAAACAATATTGACAACAAAAGAATTCAATGATGAATGTCATGGACAAGTGAGACAAGTCAGCAGAACTGTGGTAATTAAACCATTACTGTCATTTTTGTAAGAGAGAGAAATCTACAATGAGTCAGCAGTTAATTGGCTTTGACCATTTCTGCCATCTGAGGATGAGTTAGATCCTTATACACTTAGATCTCTAGCAAAGTACATCTAAGTATGTATTGTGCTTACACAACTATGTTCTAGAGTGATGTATCAGTACTCTAAGCATAACTAGACTGAGAACAACCCCATCAAAGGTGAAATATCTCTTATACTCTCTTTTCAAAGAGAGTCTAATTATCCTTTTAATTCTAATATTCCTCTTATGAATATTTTGTTTCCTTAACTTTCGTATGCAAATATCACCATATTTTGGCAGTGTATTAATTCACGCTTACTGAAAAACAAAAACAAAAAGCTATGCTCTTGAAAAATTGGTTATCATTCTTGTTTAGATGGTAAATGAAAGGATAGTTTTGTGAGCATACTAAAGGTTTCCCAGGGTTGCTATGATCCAGTGGATTCCATGGCAGATTTTGATTTTTAAGAAAGTTAACCCCTTAATCCTTTTCCCTACAGAGTTTTAAGAACATGTAACTGCATTTCTCTTCCATTTGCTAACAAGGATTTGTTATCCTGGTCTCTACATCTCTTCCCTATGCTGCTTTCCTCATTCTCTATAGGTTATAAGTCCCACATTTGACTAAATTCTGGACTTTTTCTTGTCTTTTTTTGCATGTGGTCCAACTGAAGTCAACCAGGAGAAGAGCCTTTGGTGTGGTGGCTCCCTTCTTATAGAATTCCCTGCCTCTGGAGGTCAGGCAAGTGAAAACAGTTCTTTCCCAAGATGCCTTCCTTGGTTGATCAGTCTCACACTCTGTCTTTTAAAGAATAATTTTAATATAATGTTTTATTCTTTTTATCTTTTGTTCATTTTATCTCTTGAGGTCCATGACTCTGGAATCTGTCTAGATGTGGAGTGGTATACAAATATTATAAATAAATAAATAATAAAATAAAATAAGAAATCCCTTGTATGATTGGAATCTCTGTAGGCTTGCTAGAACACTATAAAATTGTTGTTGATGTTGTTGTTGTTATTGGTGGTGATGGTGATAGTGATGGGTCATTTCTTTGATCAAACAGGTTTACAGAGTTTTGAAGCACTACAACAAACAAACAAACAAGCAAACCTAGGAATGAAAGGCTTGGAGTTTGTACACAATGAACAATGAAGATGTCACTGGCTCAGTTCGGACGACACATTAAGCAACGGAGGAGGGGGGGAACAATCGTCACTTGTGTTGCTTATTGTGTCATCTGGAGGGCAGCACACAATGCACACACAACTGACAGTACGTTAATCAGGCACTTTAAACAACGGAGCGAAACAATGGGCTTGCACGTTGTTTAGCCCGAAGCCCCATTGTTTAAAGTGTCGTCCGAATTCAGCCCCCCCCCCTCTGTGGACTATTCCGTTTCAGAATAGAGTTCTGCTGCCTAGAGCAGCCAAAAAAACCCAGCCACTCTATGCAGCTGACAGAACTCACGGTGCATGCTGGGATACGGCTGGGGGACACACAGAGGAGAGGCTACAACCAAAATGGCCACCGCAAGTTCCTAGCAGCCGGGGCGTTTGCCGGTTCCGAGCAGCACCGGCTGCAGTGTGTCGTCTGTAGAGCTCCTCCTGCCTAACGCACAGTCAGTATGTTATTTACCCCTCCGTTGCTTAATATGTCGTCCAAACTGAGCCATTGTATCATACCATTTTGTAACAGATAAATCTATGAAAATGTCAGCAGTGCCGGATTAATTCTGCCTACCTCAGCAGACTTAGCTCCTTAGGGATCCATCCATCCATCCAATAAATAAATAAACAAATACTACCTTTAACTCTGGAGAGCTGAGGTGGAGCACCTATGGATATATGAAAACAACAGATACATTTTACTAGACTTATCAAAACTCTTTTCTCTTTCCTGAAAACACCTGAGGAAGAATATCCAAATTTGCATCATGTTCCACTTTAATCAAAGACTCTTGGCAACCTACGGATGAAGTCTTATAATACCTTTTGGGCTTCCCTTGAAATCCTTCAGATGTTTTGCCTGACAAGGAAATCCCATACTCACTTAGAATTTTGCTTTCGGTAAAATTTCAGAGGCACCATGAGAAAATAAATCAATACATCTGTCCAATTTTAGTCTTGGGTCTTGAAGAAGAATACTCAAATCTCAGCTCTACCATGATCATATTTTGTGGCTTTGGGTTGTATTTTTATTACTCACCAAGTTCAGGCTGTTCTTATTCCCTCTTTTAAGTGCAAATAGATGGCAGTATACACTGTGATACATATTCAATATGAACAACATCAGGTTCCATTGGTTCTGAAAGAATAAAGCTCAATGTTCCAAGGTTGTGTTCTCCAACTGATAACACATTTCTCCTGCAAGTGATTTTTAAGCACTTTTTGGCCCCAAGTTATCCATTCCTGAAAAATATTGTAGTTTGAGATCATAAAAGAGGCTGTGGTGGTGGTTTCTAACCCTCATAGAAATCTGGATGGCCACAACATCCATTTGGAGCTCAAAACATTAAATGCACAATGTCCTAAATATACCCATTTGGATAATTGCCCTTCACAATTTCCATGGAAGTCTCGCCTCAAATAAACCTCTGAATGGTTGCAAGTCAGTGACTGTATTTACATCATGAACCAATAGGAGCCAGAAAATATTGTATGGTTTTGCTTTGGTAGCTACAAGTGCTGTGCTGAAAAATGTGGTTGTTCCATTTTGGTATTTCATGGCCAAGGTGGGAGAGGAATTTAAAACTTTGGCGGAAGAGGCTGGGAGATGTGAGCATTTAAGGGAATTTTCTCCTTGGGGAGGGGGACAGGGTTTCCACATCCCTTTTAAAGTGTAGGCAGTTGTTCAAGGGGTATATCACCCTTGGCACTTGCAGGAGCCCAAGAGTTCTTACTGGATGCCTATTGGAGAGGGCTAGCTTACATAATCTCCGGTAGGCATTCAGGAAGAGCTGCTGAGCTCCTCCAAGTGCTGGGGGTAAAAAATAAAACACCAACAACACATAAAGCAGATTCCTCAACAATCAGCTACACTTTTAGAAAGGTATGTAGAAACCCTGTCCTCCTCCCCAAAGAGAAAATTCCCTGAAATTCTCCCCCTTTCTTAGAAAGAGGCAGAAAAAAACAATGCCTCTTTGCAGGGCTCAGCACAGCACTAGTAGCTACCTCAAAAGAACACTGGGGATATTTGAGTGTGTGTGGATGCTAAGAATGAATTTTAGAGTTCTCTAGCCACATCAAAGAACTACAGTTTCCATGGTTGCTGTTTGTGATTTACTGGTTCTAGATGGATAGCAGCCCATGTTTTAATTATATTCATATACCAGCTTTCCTCCAAGGAGCTCAGGGTCACATTATTGTAACACAACGCACACATATACACATGCACACACTTTATCCTCACCTCAACCCTGTGAGGTAGGCTAGGTTGAGAGATAGTGACTGGCCCAAGCTTCATTTGGAAGGGGATTTGAACTCAGGTCTCCCATGTCCTATTGAACACTCTATTACACTACACTGGATCCTCTTTTCCTATGAACTTAGACTGTTAAGGACCTGGATCAGAGATGACTCTATTCCTGCATCAAACACCTGGAATCCTCTCTCTATAGAAGGGATGGGAAACATGTGGCACTCCAGATGCAGATACTGTCGGACTGCAACTCTCATTAACACACCACTGACTATGCTGGCCAGGACTGATGGGGGTTCCGCCCAGAAACATCTGAAGAGACACACGTACATTAAACTGACCTAGAGAAAACAACCTCAGCTTGGTAAAGTGAGTGTGAAAAACTAGGTCAACTTTTGATGTGTGAACTGACACACACACACATCTATCTATTTATGAACTGTCTGTCCTGTGATATTTTATTATGTTTTTTTTGGGGGGGGTATTTTTGTTTTGTTGCATTTTATTAATTTTATTTGTCTTCTTCAGGACAGTTTGTCTTTGGGAGGGCAGTTGAAACCTCCTAAAATCAGTTATAGTTTAGTTGGTTCAAAATAAGCTTCAATTTCCAGTATAGACATGGCCTCAGTTCCTCATACTATAGCTCTCAGAGAGGCAAGCTCCCCTGCACCATGGGTCACTTCATATTGGCTTGGGAATGAACTGAGCTGGTTCCCCCCAGATCAGGAAATAGTTCTGCCAATTTCCAAATCAATCTGGACCCACTACTTTCCCCCCAAAGTGCAGCCTTTGAAAGCTGCCGCCATGCAAAGAGATGGAGAAGATACTCTCCATCCATTTTCATCAAGGCTGCCTTCCTTGATGAAAACACCTTTCCCGACATGAACCTACCCGAACACTACGTTCAACATCTAAGCCCCTCCTCTGAATGCCTACACTGAGGGAAGCTCGACGGTCAGCAACAAGGGAAAGGGCCTTCTCTGTGGTGGCCCCCCAATTGTGGAACAATCTCCCTAATGAGGCCCGCTCGGCGACAACATTATCTTTTCAGTGTCAGGTCAAGACTTTCCTCTTCTCTCAGGCATTTAGCAATATCTAATGAGCCTGGGTTTGTTTTGTTTTTAGGTTTATAGCTTTTTAAAGTTATTACAGTGGTTTTAAATGTATGTGTATATTATCTGTATGTTTTTGCTGTTTTAAGTTTTTGTATATTGTTTTTAATTGTTTTAATATTATGTAAAGTGCCCAGAGAGCTTCAGCTATGGGGCGGTATACAAATGTAATGAAATAAATAAATAAATACACATTGTCTCGCCCCTCATCTCGCTTGTGTTAGCGATCTTTGCATGTTTTGCACGAATGAGAGCTTCGTGCAAACTGGACGGCAATCTAATGGGAGATTTTATTTTTAATATATATTTGATTGACAGGTTATTAAAGGTTTCTGTATGTTTGTCATTCACCCACCTTACTGTCATTTCAGCTTAGAATTGTTACGTATTTCATGGTTCTGTTGTTTTAACCTTCTGTGTAACTTTTGATATTGTATAACAGTATTGTCAAATTTTAGGTTTGTATGTGTATCTGTGGATTGAGAAAGAAACGTTTGGTGGTGGACTAAAGACGTTGTGAATGCCCAACAAGGTCCGGAAGTCCAACGCCCCCCCAACATCCTGACACAAGTGTGGATCCCCCACACAGTGTAGGCTGACCATATGAAAAGGAGGACAGGGCTCATGTAACTTTAACAGTTGTAGAGAAAAGGGAATTTCAGCCAGTATCATTTGTTTGCAATTAGTTCCTGGTGAAATTCCCTCCTCATCACAACAGTTAAAGTTACAGGCACTATACTAGAGTGACCCTATACAAAAGAAGGCAATGCCTCTGCAACTTTAACTGTTGCGATGAAGAGGGAATTTCACCAGGAACTAATTGCATACAAATGACACTGGCTGAAATTCCCTTCTCTCTACAACTGTTAAAGTTACATGAGCCCTGTCCTCCTTTTCATATGGTCAGCCTACCCACACACCTGAGCCCTACAAGCACTCAGGAGCCACCCACCTGCCTCACCAAATCTGTGCATTTTCCCTTCCATTTGCGCCTTTACCCTGGTGACAATGGTTCCTTTAAGGCTGCCATTGGTGCAGAGGGGTTAAGTGCACAATTTATGGAGGCTCCAGAAATACTGCATTTCCCCGCATTACATCAATGGCAGCTGCTAATGACACAGGAAGGGGATGTGCACAATTTTGGAGTGAGGGCCGGCAGCTGCTGAATACTCAATGGGCCAAGACAAACCCCAGAAGAGGCTCGTGCAGCCAGGCGTGCGGATGCAAATATCTGCGAAGGCAGGGTGCGCACCTGCAAAATGTGATTGCAGGTGAGTTCATCCTCCCTAGTACTGAGACATGCTCCATAGGGGAGCTCCCCAATTATGGAATGATCTCCCCGATGAGGGCCTGCCTGGTGCCAACATCTTGATCTTTTCGGCGCCAGGTCAAAAAAAATATTTTCCCCCAGGCATTTAAAGGCATAAGTTGAGTTTGAGTCTTTGGGCTGGCTAAAAGTTTCAAATTGTTTTAAATGTTAGTTGTTTTTATGTTTTATGGTTTTAAATTTTGAATATTGAGTTTTAATGTTCAGTCTTTTAATTTTTGTAAACCGCCCAGAGAGCTTCGGCTATAGGGCAGAATATAAATGTAAATAATAATAATAATAATAACATCCCTCCTTCCTCTTTGAACCCAGCAACCAAGCTGAACAGATGAAAGAAAGTGAAATAATTTCATTGAAAATGAACAGGGTGTGGTGTGGTTCTCCAAGGTCTCAAGCACAAGCCTTTTCCATAACTGGGTAGCTGAGAGGATTGAAACTGGGATCTTTATGCATACCTCTGAGATATGGCCTCTTCCTATAGCAAGTCTCCATGAAAGAACTGCAAGGGGAGAAGCAACTGGTTGAAAACATGATTGAAAAGACCCCAAAGTCTGGAATTTGTAATATGACTAACGCATAGTGTAGGAAATTTAGACCTGAGCACTGCCAATAACACATTGCTCCCACAAAGGCTTCATGGTCTTTTGCTTTCTCTCCCCATCCTATTTCAGTGAAAGAAGCTACGCTATTAAAAGGGATCATTATTTCTGCAATTGGTAAGAGCATTGCCAGTACACTTTCAAAGACACCCCCCCCCAAAAAAACCAAATAGGTTTCTCAAATTTGCCACCTACAAATGAAGCAGCAAATTTGAGGCAGCCATTGGTTTTGTTAAGCTTGCCATTTCCCAACATGCACAAAAAAAAATAGACATCTTTGTTGGGTTAGGGTTAGATATATATTTTTCTCTCCCCTTCTCCCTTTCTTGTTAACATCCAGCCTGTTTAGAAGTTCTGGATGACTCATAAGCTTCCTCATTACTTCATAACGTTCTAGATGGTTCTAATAAAGGTATTACCCTATCCTTGCTCTTGGATACATATTTTTTTTCCAAGTGAATCAACATTTTCCCACATCCCCCCCTTCATGAATTAAGTTTTGTTCTGTGAAACACGTTTTCCTAGTATTTTGTTGATGTAGGTAATCGTCCTTCAGCCTTTCCCTTTATGAAAGCCACATTAAATATTATCTGTCTGCCAGCCCCCGAAGGACAGCTGTTGAATAACATCAAGACCTCCTTCCTGTTGTGGCATATGCTAGTGTTATGACTAAAGCTACACACTTTGCCCACAAGTAAGCCCTCCTGCCCTAGGACACCAAGCAAATTCTACTGTCGCAGATGATGGTCTCTCTCCTATTAGATGATTTCCCTGCTTGTCAGGAATTGTACTTGTCACTGTGCTAAGATGCAGTTTATAATGAAAGTGATAATGTACCATATGGCACTTGCTGTAGGACGGCGGGAACACTCAGCTACTCACAGGCTATTAATCAAATCCTGGCGCACAGCTCTCTGAAACGACGCAATCTCGCTCCTGTGTTCTGCAGTAGAAAAATCACTCATCCAAATTCCTTCAAGCATCTTTCAGTTAGTGATTGTACAATTCTGCTGAAGCAGCCATGTATTGTCATGAATCTAGTTTGGCTCTCCTAAAGCTAGCAATTTATGCTTTCAATGACCATAATATCTTGGTTCAATATTTTTTTACAGTGATTAAGTTTGTTTGATCTAGCCATTCAAGTTAAAATCCCACATTCTTCCTGTTAATGGTCTATTCTTTCTCCCTGTTATGCAGGCTCATTTATGGGAATTCACACAAACCCTTCAACATGTCTGGGACTCAGGGCCAAGCAGACTATCCCACCCATGGCCATCAGCAAACCTGGCTACTTCACTGCTCACTGATAATTCCAGATATTTATGAACAAGCTGAAAAGTACTGGTCCCTATACAGCTCCTTGTGGAACCCCACTATTTACTTCCCTCCATTGGAATTTACCATTTATTCCTACTCTCTGCTTTCTGTTCTTTAACCAGTTACTGATCTGTAAGAGGACCTCTCCTCTTATTCCATGACTGCTAAGGCCGTTTCTATACCAGGCAGTTTGTATGGGATGGCCCCCAGCGGTCCCTGTGTGCCGATGGTGTGTATTAGGTACTTGTGGGATCACCCTCCCTCCCTCCCTATGCGCCAATGATGTGTATTAGGTACTTCTGGGATCACCCACCCTCCTTCCTTCTACACCCCTATGGTGTAGAAAGGGTCTAAGTTTGCTCAGGAATCTTTGGTGAGGTGAGGGACTTCATTGAAAATCCATGTAAACCATGCCTACTGGGTCTACATATGTATTGACAATCTCAAAGAACTCTAAAATGTTAGTGAGATAGTAAATACCTTTACAAAAGCCATGTTGATTCTTTTTCAGCAAATTTGCTAAATATTTGAAGCCCTTTCATGACACCTCAAATCTGCTGCCTAATGGTAGGGCAGGTCCTCACTGTATATAATAATCAGTCCAGACCCCTGTATTCTAAAACAAAATTGAGTTTAAAAATGGTTTATCAACAGCACTGTGTATATGGTCCAATTTTTCAATAAATTGTCTTATTGTAGTATTACTGTGAGTTTTATCTTTATTGCTTGTTAGTAGAAAGTAGAGATTTGTTATGAAGCTCTGGTATAATTCCTTCTCTTTCCTGCTCTTGAGATTTGCTTTCTTCTTCTTTCACGCCTCCTCTTCTGGTTTGCCTCTCTCTGCTCTTCCATGCTTCTTAAATCTCCACCATTTCCTCCTATCAGTTCATGGCTGGATGTCAGGAGGACCCTGGGTAGCAAGCGGTATCAGAATCCATGATGTTTCTTCCCTCACCAATGGCTAGGCTTTGGATCTTCTTGTTGGTTCTTGGCAGAAGGTGAATCAGACATAGACATTTCCACCCTCCCATATTAGGTGAGGTAGGCTTGCGGAGCGGAGGCGAGAAATACTAAGGCGACACATGTTTATGGGTTTTAAACATGGGCCACATTTTATTGAAGATCTGCAAAGAGGGTAAATCCTATGCGGGCATCTCACACATGGCTCTCTCAGGCCATATCTAGGACTGGGCGACCCATTCCTAGCCCCTAAAGTGGTGCCATACTTGCCACTCCATGGGCTCCCCACTTGGGGTAGGGAGACCTTCCGGTGTCACCGTCCCCATGCCGCACGGCTACGAGGTGGTGAGGAGGGTTGGTCTCATAGGTAAGCCTTCCACCCGATGACTGGTGCCGCACGACTCCCTGCCATAGGTTTTAGGCACTACCCATCACCCCCAAAGGTGCCTGAGAATGCTCACCACTACCTCCCCCACTTGAGATGCCCGCACCTAACCACCATCAAAATGTGACCAATTATAACGAATTAACCTATTTAATACACCCAACCTATCTCACAATGTGGAGTAGGCGAAAAAACTCATAACCAATTTTAGATTATGAGCAAAAAATTCCTACTCGGCCTCCAAACGGACAACCAGTGAACCCACACTGCCAACAAGGGAGGGAGGGAGGGAGCCGCGAAGACAAAGAGAGCATTAGAGGGCTGCACAGCATTTTTAAAGCTGCGCCCCCTCCCTTTCTCAGTGGCGCCAAACTTAGGGTGGCCAATAGCCACCCTCCACACCTCATGCTCGCCCCACCCGCAATCGGCCTCCCCCCACCCAGGTGTGCCGGGTGGGATATTGAGGCAGTTCTTGAGCCTAGGAACTCACATGAATGATGGCTAGATTTATGGATAATGGTGTTTTTCTTAGGGATGTGTGAGAAATCTACTCCTTCATTTTTTGGGTGCGGGGTTTTCTCCAGTCCACATCACCTGGAAACGGACCAGATGCATGTTGCGTCTATACATTTCTGCACTTGAAATGCATTCCGTGGAACAAGGGAACGCATCCGATAAAATGCGCACACTTAAAAAGTGCACAAGGTGGGTGCATATATTTAAAAATGAGTAGAAACACATTTTAGTCAACAGGTGGAGGCATATAAAAAAAGTGTACAATTTGAAAAATGTACACCAAAAATGCACATTTAAAAATACACTTAAAAAGCCACAGAATTTGTTTCAGTTAAAAAGAAAATCAGCACGGAACAGAATTGGAGGTGCAAAACGTAGGTATTCTGCAGTAAGAGACCTGGCAGATCCACCAATCACTACTTTTCCCTTTAGTAATTTCACTGTGCTATTGTGTGTGTGTGTGTGTGTGTGTGTGTGTACATATATGGAATTCTGCAATTTAAAAATGCTCTCTTGTAGAATATGAAGAGGCAGGAACACCTGCCTTCCTAGAAACTATTAATTCTGGTGGATAATGCTTTGGTTTTAACAAGGATATTAGCTTTATGCCTCATTGTCTGTTGTATTCTCTTTTCTTAGTCTCACAGCTCATTTAACCATATTTACCTGGAGTGTCTGTATGACCCACTTCTAATGGGCCACTTCATTACAAATGACCATTGTCAGGATTGTCTCTAATGACCCCATTCACTTAAAAGTTTCCAAGTGCTCTAGTGTGCGATCTGCTTAGGGGCAAATGGAGCTCTGATGGTTTATTGTTAAATGAAAAGCTGTTCAGAAGAGTGAAATTTTGAGTGGAGGGGGGTTGTTTAATCCTTTTCCTTCCAGCCTTTTCCCCTCAAAATCTTCACTCCCAGCACCTTTTTACTTCTTTCAGGTCCGAGATATGTGTTATTATGTTATTACAAAACAAACAAACAAACAAAAAACCCTTGGGGACCAATTTTAGATTGAAATGGTATTTGTGTGGGTGGGTACACACACACACACATAAAACCAATCAACTATTTGAGTTAGAATAACAACAGATGACATTCCTTAGTTCCATAAGGAAGTCCTGTAGGCTTCCTTTCCAGGAGTTATATTGCTATATGCTTCACTCAAAAAATAAAATTTTAAAAAAGGTTCAAAATGTCTGGTTGGTATTGCTCTACCATTTGTATCAAATATTTATTTATTTATTTATTTATTTATTTATTTATTTCATTGAGAATATTTCTTCCCTGCCTCCAGGGGTGGTCTATTCTAATTGGTTCCACGCCCCTGAAGAGTTATGCAGCTGCTGCAAACTACCTTACCAGACAGTGATCTGTCCATGACAATCTGTCCTCCACCTGCCCATGGTTGCACCAGGCAAAGTATCCTTTGACTTGTCTAAGTGAGAATTGTGTCACCCAACTATTTAAAAGTACGACCAAAATGGTGTGCAATGGATTGTGTGCCGAAGACTGCCCTGGCTTCTTAATGAGAAGAGATATTGGCACTACTGCTTCTCTAGAGTTTGAGAAGAGTAACATGATGAGTGGCAGAATCTTGCTCATACTTCCCAAGATCAAGAAGTCTGTTGTGATCCAGACTGGTAATAACTATGAAGCTGGCTTGGTTGGGACATTTAGAATTATTATTATTATTATTATTATTATTATTATTATTATTATTGCATTTATATCCTGCCTTTTTTCCTCCAAGGAACCCAAGGCGGCGTACTCTCCATTTTATCCTCACGACAATAACCCTGTGAGGTAGGTTGGGCTGAGAGCCTGTGACTGGCCCAAAGTCACCCAGTGGGTTTCCGTGGCCGAGTAGGGCCTAGAACTCGAATCTCCCAACTCCCAGTCTATCACTTTAGCCCCTATACCACACTGGATCTCAGTGATAGTAGTAAGGGAGATACTGAGGAAAGTGTGGAGAAAGAATTTGTAATCAAAGGACACCCTATCTTTGTGTGTGTGAGTGTGTAAGCTTCTGTCCATTTTTGTTATCCTTGTTTGAGCTAGACATCCATTTTCTGAAGAAAGCCTTCTTGCCTCTTATAGTTTCTTTGACTCTGCTTGTTAACCATGCTGGCATCCCCTTGGACTTGGTGATACCATTTTTGATCTTCAGAGAGGGGAAATTTGCCTTGGATTAGTTTAGTTGCCAGAAACATATATTTTCATGTCTTTGTTGGGGAGAAAATTGTATATTGTCCTATTTTCATGTGTTGCTTTGGATGTTTTGTTGGTTTTATGTGTGAAAAAATTTTTAAAAATTGAACAGGATCATTCCAGATAAGCTTCTGTACATTCCAGATAAGCTTCTGTTATTGAGGTTTTGAATAGCCTCCAAGCATTCTGGGAAGATTTGACTGTCTTGACTTCTTCTTTCAGGTTTCTTTTTTAACATTCCCCTTATTTTTTTAGAAGCTTCCTCTTTCGAAGACAAATGCGACTCTGTTGGATTGCCTTGGTGTGGGGGTGGGGGTGGGGGTGGAAATATATATATATATATATATATATATAATTTCCATAGAACTATATAGCACTGTGGTCACTGTTTTTTTATGTCTCTCAGCAGGTCATGGGAACCACTCCAGCAGTCTTGGTGAAGATGATCACAACAACAAGCAGTCAGCTCAGGCAGGGGGACAGTTGGGCAGATGGTACACCAATTCAGAGCCTAACATAGACAGATGAACTGGAAATTGGATGATTGCAGAACAGGAGTGACTGGTAAGGGAAATGGGGAAATGTTAAGGCAGTCTTCTTTATCTCCCTTTGTATTCTAGCTTTTTCTCTCCCCTCTACCCCTTTGCCTTGCTATTGGCTTCACTATTTTGCTCCCCACCACTTTACCTTGCTATTTCTACCCCTCTCCTAGCATCAAGCCTCATTATTTCATTCCCATGCCCCTCTTTAGCTCACTTTTGACTAGCCAGGCCCCTATGGCAGCCATTATGTGACTAGCCACATCATCCTCTATGGGAGCCATTTTGTGTTGGTGCCCCCAGCACTTTCTGAAATTTCCAAATGTGCCCATGGGTCCAAAAAGGTGGAGAACCCCTGGTCTATGTAAAGAAAAAGTCCCTACTATTACCTAGGCTGACCATCTGAAAAGGAGGACAGGGCTCATGTAACTTTAACAGTTGTAGAGAAAAGGGAATTTCAGCCAGTGTTGTTTGTATGCAATTAGTTCCTCGTGAAATTCCCTCTTCATCACAACAATTAAAGTTGCGGGGGCCCTGCCTTCTTTTGTATATGGTCACTCTAGTATAGTGCATGCAGCTTTAACTATTGTGATGAAGAGGGAATTTCACCAGGAACTAATTGCATACAAACAACACTGGCTGAAATTCCCTTTTCTCTACAACTGTTAAAGTTATATGACCCCTGTCCTCCTTTTCAGATGGTCAGCCTATTTACCTTCCTCTCCACCCTGTCTGTCAGAACTTCCCCAGTCCAAGATAGGAAAAAATAGGGTGACCAGATAAAATCCAGGTCAAGGCTCATGTAACTTTAACAGTTGTAGAGAAAAGGGAATTTCAGCCAGTGTCATTTGTAGGCAATTAGTTCCTGGTGAAAATCCCTCTTCATCACAACAGTTAAAGTTACAGGCACTATACTAGAGTGACCATATACAAAAGAAGGCAGGGCCCCTGCAACTTTAACTGTTGTGATGAAGAGGGAATTTCAGCAGGAACTAATTGCATACAAATGACACTGGCTGAAATTCCCTTTTCTCTACAACTGTTAAAGTTACATGAGCCCTGACCTGGATTTTATCTGGTCACCCTAGAAAAAAGCAACCAGATCACAACTATTTGAATTCCTACTTTTGTGTCATCAAGGCAAGCTGGAGAAAAAAGCTTTTCTTTCTTTCTTTCTTTCTTTCTTTCTTTGGCATGATTTATCTTCCAGCGGACATTTGTACAGTAAAGATATTCTTGAAGATGAATCTGTAACAAAAAGAAAGATGGCACTGGAAGAAAATCAATGAGCTTGTATCCCTCCAGAAAAGTAGTGCAAGAATTCCTTCAATAAATCCCTTTCAGAGTTACTGCTTCCATAATAGGAGTGTTTAGAAGAGGAGTGTTTGATTGCAACATTTCTCCTATTTGATACAAAACAAGTAATTACAGGGGGAAAGACAGAAAACGTGTCCGATTTGCTTTAGAAAGGGAAATCATCAGTTGAAAATGGGAGTAAGCACACCTTCCTTTCAAAGTGGGGATGCTCCAGAAACAGCAACCACAAGGTGAATAAGCCATTCTAAAATTATAACCTGCAAATTAGGATTCATAGTGTGTAATTATTTCCATCTCATTTCTAGCATTGTGTTTGGACACTTTCTCTAGACTGGAACCTGTATCTACAGCTTGCCAGTGTTATACAAAAGTAGGCTGACCATCTAAAAGGAGGACAGGGCTCCTGTATCTTTAACAGTTGTATAGAAAAGGGAATTCCAGCAGGTGTCATTTGTGTGCGTACAGCACCTGGTGAAATTCCCTCTTCAACACAACAGTTCAAGCTGCAGGAGCGATACTAGAGTGACCAGATACAATAGCAGGCAGGGCTCCTGCATCTTGAACGGTTGGGATAAAGAGGGAATTCCCTTTTCAATACAGGAGCCCTGTCTTCCTTTTCATATGCTCACCCTACTGAAAATGGTTTAATGTGTGGATGTCTGCTACTAGATTCAGAGGGCCCATAAAGGCACCAGAATCATGGAGAAGCAGTGCAGAAAGCTGTTCCCCCAACATGAATTCAGGGCTGGGGAACTGCTTTCAACCTGATGGGCAAATTCATTTTCAGAGAAGCTCTTGGGGCCCATATTTTTGTGGGAGGTAGATCCAAAAGCAAAAAGGGGGCTCCTTGTATCTTCCTGCCAGTAACTAAGTCTTAGGAGACCTTTTTTTTTGGGGGGGGGGTTGCACAAAAACTGCGAGACCACCAAATGATCAGTGAATGAAAGAAAAGGGTGGGGGTGGAGGATGGCCTATTGGGGAACCCCAGATTGAGACCCTAGGACAGCCAGTTTTGATCCATGGGCTTGAGGTTCCCCAGCCCTGCATTACATGTAGAGACATCATGAGCACCCAGTTGGGGCTAGGAGTCCAGTGGACTCCCCCGCTCCTGGGGCCCCCGGACCCCCACTCACTGAGCTGCGGTGCATTTGTGGCTATGCTCGTCAAGTGCCGCATGTGATTAAGTTTCGTATGACAGTGTTTTGTTATGATTTGTGAGGTTTGATTATTTGTTGCTTAGATATATTTGTCATTGCATCTTCGAGGGGGGGGTTCTGGGGAAGTCAGGGGGCATCACTCATAAGTCATGCAGCCCTCCCTCTCTTGGGAAACTGTCCATTAGCCCTGTGCCTATGCGTGAGATATTCCTGCTCCTGCTCCTCCTCCTCCTCCTCCATCTCCTTTTCTCCCCTCTCCTCCCCCTTCTTTTTCGCCTTCAAATACATCCATCATCTTCTTTAAACAGACTTTCTGGGGGAGGGGAGGCTATTGTAGCATGACAACAATAAGGTAGAAGAACACTGGTTCCTTTCTTTCATCCCTTTTGCACTTTACTGAATTTTTACTTTGCTCTTCCAAGTGAGAGGAGTGGGGCTCATAGAGGAGGTTCACCCCCCCCCAAAAGGTTGTAATGTCTCTCCTAAAGCTTAGTCATGGAACGTAAGAGTGTTATGCTAAAATACGTTGGCAGTTTGGTTAACTTTCTGGTAGTTTCACCTTCAACCCTGCACACCATTGCAATGCAGCTGCTGAGAATGTCTCTGAAATGCCTCAACACCCTTGCCCGGCTTGCCTGGGCATTGATGAGGCTGTTGCAGGTGGGGGCGGAGAGGAGAGGGAGACGTGGGAGTCTGCCATTGGCAGACCCGGGTTTGGTGCCACTAGGCTGGGAGGGGACTGGTGCCTATATAATGCCGTTGTGTCCCCTCCCGCCTCCTCTTCTGTTGCGCGGCTCCTCCTCCCTCTCTGTAGACAGTGTGAGTTCGCTGGTCACCATTAGGGGGGTGAGTAGGAATTTTTTGCTCATGGTCCAATTTGATCATGAGTTTTTTCGCCTACTCCATACTGTAAAACAGGCAGGGTATATTAAATAGGTTAATTTGGCGTTGTTAATTAATTTCAGTCACATTTTCGGTTAGGCGGACAGTTAGGGCATCCTGTGTGGGGTTTTGAGATTGGTGAGCATTCACAGGCACTTTTGCGGTGATTGGTAACACCTGAGGCTTCCAGCTTTGTGCCTTGCAGCCTGGATGGGAGATAAGGGTTACCTTTGGGGCCAACCTTCCTCACCTACTCAGAGCCGTGCAGCCCGGGGAGAGGTGACACAGAAGGCCCCGCTCCCCAAAAATGGGAAGCCTGGTGCGGTGGCGAATACAAGTGCCACTACGCAGGCTATGAATGCTCGCCCGATGTGGACTATGGCCTGGATTTGGCTTGAATGGATGCCCAGATAGGTTATCCCCTTTGCAGATCTTAATAAAAAGTGGCCCAATTTTAAACCCACTTTCTGGTGTCATCACATTATTTCTGCCCTCCAATTCCCGCAAATGGAATTTGGCCATCAGGCAGAAAGAGGTGCAACATCCTTGGCCTAGACAATCATATTTACAGCCATGTTTCTGGGACCTCCCTTGAATACTTAGGATGGATGGTCTATATATTGAGATAAACAAAATAAAACAAATAAAACCAAAGGAAACAAGAAAATAGATCCAATATTTTTTTTTAAAAAAAGAAAGAAAGATGATATTGGAAGGTAAACATTCTGAATTGAATCCTTTGATGTGCATTCCAAGATGACCAATTGAGCTGCCCTAGTTTCTGATTTGTAGAGTTCATCTTACAATAATATCAATCAAGGATGGTCTCTTGAAAGGCTATTTGTGCAAAATCATGACTAATTTCTTGCCAAATGCCAAATGTTCCCATCAAGTGAGAGCAGAGTTCTCATTTGATTAAAATATCTCAAGAGGTCCCCTGCCTGTCAGAGAGATCAAATTAAAATTGTCAGTTGAGATTCATCAGTTACAGAACTTCTTGTCCTGTGATTTGAAAAGTCACAATGGCAACATCCCGTAAGGCCGACATCATTATCTATATAAGACTGGAATTAATGAGAGCCTAGGGAATTGCACTGCCAATATGAAGCAAAAGAACTTAATTTTTTTAAAATAACAAAAAAACCAAAACCACATAGACTGGATCATCCAGAGATGATCTGCAGGAGAGATGAATGGGATGGCTAGATTTCTCCCCCCCCCCACCCACCAACCAACCCCCCCCCCCACTGCACCCCACCCTCAAACCAAAAAGAAGGATAATATCTTAAAGCCGATTTGTACATTTAGGGCAATCCATACAAAATGAAGCATGTTTACATTCCAATGAGTTCAACAGGGACATTAAATTAGGGACAATAGATATGATCCAATCAAAATTAATTGCATTTAAGTCCTATTAATGTCAGTTGTAGAGAATTTCATATGTACATAAATCTCTCCTGTTGAAATCAGTGGGACACAGAAACACTTAATTTTAGCTGTATGTTGTACCTATGGAGATGTTTAATTATCCCTTTAAAGCTACATTGATAAATTGGTATTGGGTTCAATTGTATCCAACAAACACATACAAATAAAATACCTGGTAAAAGTTATTAAGCATGACATAACTTTCAAGTAAAAAAATATATATCATGTCATTATTGATACCTACTAGCCTTTTCCAATAAAACAGTACAGTTGTACATAGCTTCAAGTCAATCATATCCCTACATGAATGGTGTCTATCTGACCTGACAGTTTTTTGAACATTAAAATAAAAACTTCCATTAACATACATATCAGATTGGATTAGATTTAGTCATACTTAGAATAGACCAATTGAGATCAATAGAACTAACCTAAGTCTATACCTAGGCTGACCATCTGAAAAGGAGGACAGGGCTCATATAACTTTAACAGTTGTAGAGGAAAGGGAATTTCAGCCAGTGTCATTTGTATGCAATTAGTTCCTGGTGAAATTCCCTCTTCATCACAACAGTTAGAGTTGCAGACACTATATTAGAGTGACCATATACAAAAGAAGGCAGGGCCCCTGCAACTTTAACAGTTGTGATGAAGAGGGAATTTCACCAGGAACTGATTGCATACAAATGACACTGGCTGAAATTCCCTTTTCTCTACAACTGTTAAAGTTACATGAGCCCTGACCTGGATTTTATCTGGTCACCCTACACAAAATGTGACATTTTTAAAATGCCTCCTGAAGACTCACTTATTCACCAGGCTTTCCCTGGCCTGTAAGTTAACTAATTAGGGGCACTCCACTTTACTGCTCCTTTATTATAGTTGGACATATTTTAATGCTGTGTTTTAATGCCAAAAAATAAGACACATGTAGGCTGACCAGATAAAATCCAGGTCAGGGCTCCTGTATCTTTAACAGTTGTAGAGAAAAGGAATTTCACCAGGAACTAATTGCATACAAATGACACTGGTTGAAATTCCCTTTTCTGTTAAAGTTACATGAGCCCTGTCCTCCTTTTCAGATGGTCAGCCTATCTATACCTAACTAACCTATAAGTATGACTAAATCTGGATCCGACCCGTAATTATAACAGTTGCACAAGTATAACAGTGCAATAATCACAAGTTGTCTATTATTGATAACAACAACAACCAGAAATCTCACAGAGCATGGCAGCATAGCACATGCTACCTGAGCAGCCTATATACAGTCACCATATTTCACAACGGCTTGAGAAGGGCAGGCAAAACAGTCACGTGAAGCACATAATTGCTTCAGTTTTCTGTCAATGTTAACCACAAAGATTACTCTTTTCACGGTGACAGCAATGGCCGGCCCTACCAGTTCAGAGGCTGCCTTTCTTGACATCCCAGGCAAGCTATGTGTCTAGACTCAACTCTAGGTCTACTGGGAAGAGATGCCCAATGGGTTGCTCAGCTTCCAGCAGACTTGGGTAGTTGTACATCTTGCAAACATTGCATTTAATGTCCAAATACCATTGGCAGCATTTGATCATTCATTTCGAAGTGTATGTGGAAGCCATCAGTCTAGAGGTGCCACACCAGTGTTACTTATATCATTAATAAAACAAGAAAAGGTCTTTGCATTCTGGTCAGAGATGAGTTGAAGAAAGGAGCGCCACTGTTTTACTTTCATTTTCAAGTTCAAATCTTGAAAACCGAAAATGCTGCTGTTCACACTTCTGGATTTGTCCAGGGGATTTCTAGCTGTTCTTGTTGTTTCCACTGAGCCAAGGAGAGCCAGGTTTTTCTTGGCTAAACCCCTGGCATGTGGAATAGTGGTGAAGAAGTTGCCAATTGTTATATTCCATCCAGAACCATGGCAAATGTGTGGTTGGCATTTCAATGAAAAACTGTCTGGTCCAGGTTTTGAGCTGCTGCTGGGGCATCTTCTTCCTTCCCCACATATCTGTCTGCATCAAACATGTGATGTTTTGGAATTATAATAACACAACCAGAATAACTTTCATGAAATAATTTTAAGCAGCATTTTGCAGGGTCACTTTGCCTCCTAGAGGCAAAGCCATAAGAGTAAAAATATCAAGGAGTGGGAATCTGAAACACTACATGGCAATTCACACCATGTCATGGTTAAAGGCTACTCAGAACATGGAGTTTTATGTTTAAATAATTCAGCCATGTTGTGGTGCTCTGGTCCTCAAGGTTAAATCAATTCCATGTAAAAGTTCTTAACTTTGCATGGATCATGTGCACTACATTAAATGCTCTGATTCAGACAAAAGTCATGCAGTTATACTCCATGATCTAATAGTATTTGATAAGTGACATGCAGTGTGGTGTTAGAATGTGAGCTGATAGCTTATAAGATTTCATGTTTTATGCCTTCCAAAATCAAAACAATCAAGAGATGCCAACCAGCCTGAAGCACTTTGCTTTTTAGTCAAGGTGTCACTTTTTAAAACGCGGTTTCAAATTTCAAAACTGAACTTTCACATTCAAAATCTGAGAAGTCCTCAAATTTCTTATAATAGTTACAAGAAGCTCCAATTACTGTAATTCTACTTGTTGATAAACTTCCCTTATATTCCTATTTAAACCCTGAGATCATCATAAGAGACCCTAATGTCTACTTTGTTGTACTTTCAGTACCAGGTAAAAACCCTTTTATTATCTTGATCCCCTTAATCCTCCATATTTCTGCTGCTTTGTATTTTAAGTAGTTTTATCTTTGATAGTTCTAGTTCTTCTAGTGCATATTTTAGCCTCTGCTCCTTTTAATTGATCACTGCTTTTTAACTGATTGTTTTATTATGCTGCTGTTTTTATGTGGATATTGCATTTTATTTGTGTTTTTCATGTACATCACCTTGAGAACTCTACATTATACAATGACTAATACATCCTAGAAATAAATAAATATTGAGGTAGGTAAGTATGGCTTATCATGTTGTGGTACAAATGTACAACTGATTTACCCTAATGAATTCAGGATTTTCTATCTTAAGTAATGCATTCTTTTAAATTTATTTCTTAAGGCGCACTTCCATTGCATGTTTAAAAAAGCCTGACAACATGCTGGCTGGGGAATGCTTGGAGTTATAGAACTTTTTTCTATCTAACCATGAATAGGATTGCACCTTAAAAACTACTTAATTAAAGAAGTAACACATTCTCTATTAATTTTATCATAACCCTGCATCTGCCCTCATAATATTTTCTTTTAAGAGAGAGAGAGAGAGAGAGAGATGAAGGCATTTGATCTGATTGCATTTTTACTCCTACAAACCTTTGCAATGAATGAATGAATGAATGGGAACAGTGCAAAATGTACACTTTGATTAGTTAACTTTGTGGTAAGGGGTTGCAAGGACCCCGAAGATCCGTGTCTGGCCGTTGACCAATCACGTAAAGACACGCCAAGTGGTGAACTCAAAAGGCTTTTATTGGTAGCAATGCATTGCCACTGCTCTCCACTGAAAGGCGCGGGGAACAGCCCCAGCTACAAGTGGGGTGCGAATATTTATACTCAAGGGTCATCGGTCAGCAAGCGTGTGCATCATACAGTATTTTTCCATTTTCAGCTCATAGACTTATATTGAAAGCACATGTCAGCTACTGTCTTTTAGAAAGGTGAAAAGAAAGAGGAGTGGGAGTGGGGGGGCGGCTTTCTAAGCAGTGATGTCAAAAGGAAAGTAACTTTGTCTGGCATTTTCTTTGAAGCTTGACCCATACGCTTTGAAGCCAAACCATTCGAATGACAGGAAACTTGTGTGGTTGAGCTAGAAACTTTCCACACCTTTTTAAATCCAAGCATAGAACCACTTTGCCTTTTGTTGCAAGGGCAATAATTGGGGGCCAATCTGCACAGTCCTTTGGAACGTTTTAAAAAGTATTTTAAAACGTTCCAAATAGGTGCGTTCTAAAACGTCTTAGGCCACATTACTGAGTACTCACGTTACAGGAGAACAGTCTTCAGTCTTTAAAGCGGCGTGTGCGGTCACACGCTGTTCTGCCCTGTCTCTTTCTCTTTCGTTTTTTCAGTGAGTTTAGGGCAAGGCATTGTGGGGGTTGTAGTTCAGTCACCACTTCCTTCTTTGTTCCTCTGTCATACCCTAGCGAGTATAGGGCTAGGCATTGTGGATGTTGTAGTTCACTTCCTCTTTCTTCCCCACCAATCAACCGCTAAGCATTTGGGCGCCGGTCAGTGAAGCACTGCCCCCAGGAATCAGAAACGGTAAGGAAGGACACATTATTTCACTTAAAACGATTTATTAAAAGTGAAACCGTTGTATATAACTGAAGGGAGTTTTAAAAAACCTCAGATATACAACGTTATAGGGAGTGCGTCATGTGGCCCAAAGAGTTTTCATAACCCTTATAAAACGTCAAAAACCTCGTATGTAGATCGGCCCTAATTCACATATTCTGATGACTGACATACTGGTTTGCACTGTATGATAGAGGCAGGATCTACACTACTGCTTTAAAACGGTTTATAACAGTCGTGACAACTGATGAGGGCCAGGACACACTCCATATATAATTTTCAAACCGTTTTCAAAGTCTCATATCCTGCTTGGTGTAGATCTGGCACAACATTACAGAATGACTGAACTGCAAAGATAAAAAGGGCTATTTATGGAAGAGGCAAGAGAGAGGTGATTTAATGTCTAGAAATAGCTAAAAGATGGCAGTGGACATGATTCAGACAAAGTAAATTACTTTTAGTCCCATTAATGTCAAAGAGTGAGTTGGCTTTCTATACTGAAAGCTCTCCCATTGAAATACATTTGATTCAGAAGTGCTTAATTTCTGCTAGATTGTGCCTGAAATCTGAATGTCTCAGCTCTGTAGACAAATTTACACCGGCATAAACATCACTCAGTGAGCTAAATCCACTCACAAAGGGACAGTCTTCAGTCTCGGCTCCCCCTTCTCCCTGCAGCCCCTTCTGCTCCAGACCGTCCGTTCTGTGGGAGGGGGGAAAGGGGGGGAAAGGGAATCAGCAAAAATCACCTCCCTATGGTTCACAGAAACGTTAAGACAGAGATAAGTTCGCACAGACTCTGACATTCCACAAACACTTCCAGACTACTTCTAATTAAATCTTAGCTATAAACTGCAAGACCCACCGCAGAGCTGAAACTAGGCTCTGACATGTCAGGTGGCTCCATGGCAGGGCTCCTTTGGATTTGTCCCAGTGACTACAACATCAAGCAGTGGCTAGCATGTGTGAAACAGCCACCAAAGATCACGCACCTCGGTTTCAGGTTTCCTATCACCTGACTACCTCATACGCAAACATTTTTCCATAGAGACTATACTTACACATTTGGCTCAGAGCCATTGAGTGATATATTGTATATGGAAGTATGAATCAACACTAAATTTTATAGAATGAAGAAATGTTTCAATGTCAGTGTCAATTTTTTCAGTACAAAGGCACGGAAACCATCTCAGTCACATACACACACAAGCAAGCTGTGAGTAGACATTAGAATGGGGAACCTCTACCTGCAGGCTGAATCTGGTCTGCCAGATTGGCTCAACTAGCCTGTGGGGTCCCAAATGAGGCCGTGTCTATCCCCAAAGCCTTGCCTATCCCCAAAGACCTGCACCCCCGAGAAGGGAGATGGGGCAGGATTGGCTCTGTCCCCAACTCCTGGTATATGTCTTCCTAAAATGTATAATCATGTCAAAGTCAGAACAATTTTCAGTCATGACGGCATACACCAGGGGTGTTGAATCTCTTTCAGCCCAAGGGATGAATTACATTTTGGAGAATCTCTTAGAGGGTGCATTGCAGTGGTGGGTAGGGCCAAAGGCAATACATAGACTGGATCTCCATTCAGGAAAAAGTGTAATGGTTCTCAATGGAGTGGTCCTCAGTGGAGGCTGGTGGATCCAATTTCGGTGGGGCTGTGAATCCATTCCAGGTTTCACTCAGAACCATCCAGAATTTTAAAAGAGCAATCCAAGGTGCTGATCCCTATGCCCAAAATAAGTTTAGAACCTTGGGTAGCTCATTGAGAGTTCTGGTTGGTTCTGACTGAAACCCAGAATGGAATCACAGGCCCACCGAAATCAAAGCACCATCCTTCACTGTTAGTCCTGTACATTGCTAAAACTCCTAAAGTGAAATTATTTGTATGAGGTATACGCATGCTCCAGGGCTGGCATCAAGGGATGCCGTGGTTGGGCTCCTGCCAAGTTCTCACACCTAGCAAGGGCCCAGTGACAAGAGCTCCCTGGACTTGCTCCTCCTCTCCACCATGGCAACCGTCTTCCTCATCTGTTTCATGCTCTGGACCAGACAAAAGGGATGCTGAGAAGCAGGAGCAGTGGACGCCTCCAATGACTTGTTCACTGGCACTTGTAATAATGTTGAGAAACATGACGAGAAGCAGCTAAGCAATGGAGCTGTTTCGGGCAGGTGGCCTGGCTAAGTGCTCAGGGATGCACATGCAGGGGGAACTGAGAACTTTCCAGATGCCCCGGAAAGCACACTTTGTCTCTTCCTCCCCACATGCCAATTGTGGCCTTAAAGGCCCTCTTCGACTTTCTTTGCCCCCCCCATCACTAATGGCATGGTTGGGGCAATCTGAGCACTTTCCAGAGGCTCGGAAAGCATGCTTTCCCACTCTCCACCCCACGCCAATCAGATCCTGAAAGGGCCTCTTAATGCAAGCATTAAGAGGCCCATTCCGGCCCAGATTGGCACAGGAAGAGAGAGGAAAAGCTGCCATTAGACTAGAAAGGAAAAATCCTTCCCCCTGCCAATGGGGGGCCTTAAAGGCCCTGTTAATGGGAACTTTAAGACCCCCTATCATTGGAGGGGAATGTGATTTCCCCAAGGCTGGGGAAATTGCATATTTTCTCTCTCCCCTCTAATGGCGGCAGTGCCAATCGGGGCCCGAAAGTCCCCTCTATTTCAAAACATATTTGCTGTGTCATATGTAGGGGGAAGGGCTGTTCTATGACAAACAAAAGGCCCAAATCCCCTTTGCTATGTGAAACTAGTTTTGAAAATATGGACTTGCCTCATTCTGAGCAACACCACAGCCTTGAGCAAGGGTCTTTCCCATCCCTTTTGTCCAATCCTTTTAATTGGAAATGCCAGGAATTAAACTGGGGCCTTCTGCATACGAGGGATGTTCTCTGACAGACCTACTGAACCCTCTATTGTAGGCAACCAACCTAACTGATCTTAGAGATGGACACAGAAGTACGGCCTCTAGTGTAGTCTTTCAGGTAACCTGAAGGCGGTCCTTCAAGTAATACAGACACATACTATTTAGGGTTTGAACAGCAATGACAGCTCTTTAAATTGAGCAAGAAATGCACTGATAACCAATGCATATGGTTGGGTGACCATATGGAAAGGAGGACAGGTCTCCTTTATCTTTAAAAGTTACATAGAAAAGGGAATTTCAGCAGGTGTCATTTGTATGCATGCAGCACCTGGTGAAATTCCCTCTTTGTCACAACAGTTAAAGCTGCAGGAACTATACTAGAGTGACCAGATACAAAAGAGGGCAGGGCTCTTGCAGTTTCAACTATGGTAATGAAGAGAGAATTTCACCAGGAGCTGCATGCATACAAATGAAGCCTGCTGAAATTCCCTTTTCTGTTCAACTGTTAAAGGTACAGGAGCCCTGTCCTCCTTTTCATATGATCAGCCTAGCAGATAGTACAATATAGGTATCACATAATCCATCCTCCTTACACCTACCAATTGAAGTTTCTGACCGTCTTTAAAAGGCAACTATATGTAGAGTGTATCACGGTGATCCAGCCTATCCATAGAACACGGGTAACTGTGTTCTAATCCTTGTAGGGATTATATGTTTGGGTTGATTCCTGAGATAGAATGCAGTTGGGTGACTTTGCATACCTTCAGTGATAAGACAGCTTTACACTTCAGGTTGGATCTAGGATTTGCTTTCCATGAGAGGTCCCTCTGCCCGATTGTTGGGGATACCTCCCTCCCACCACAGTTCACCCCATTCAGCAGCATCTCTTGACTCTCCATGCAGCATTTTCAGGAGGCTGGAGGGGCTTCTGTGAGAAGGAGAGAGAGGGCACTTCTGCAAGTTCAGGTGATCCAGTGTGAATCTGGATCCAAACTAACACCTGGAGACATCGCTAAGATGAGCATTTAAGATGAGCATGTTCCTATGCATGGTTATTCAGAAGTAAGTCCAAGTGAGTTCAGTGAGACATATTCTCGCATGTGTGTGGGACTGTAGCATTGGCTTAGTATTTATTTGTCATCTCAGTCAAGCTGTTGTTCAATCAATGGAATAAAAACTGATGTGTTGCCATTATGAAAATGGCCCTCTGAGATTAGTTGTTATGCATCATGAAGATATGCACCAGATTTAATAAAGGGGAATGCCTTCACTTCTCATAGGTCCTTATTTTGGCTTCAGCCAAGGAGTAGAAGTAGGGTGACCAGATAAAATCCAGGTCAGGGCTCATGTAACTTTAACAGTTGTACAGAAAAGGGAATTTCAGCCAGTGTCATTTGTATGCAATTAGTTCCTGGTGAAATTCCCTCTTCATCACAACAGTTAAAGGTGCAGGCACTATACTAGAGTGACCATATACAAAAGAAGGCAGGGCCCCATATACAAAAGAAGGCAGTTCTCTACAACTGTTAAAGTTACATGAGCCCTGACCTGGATTTTATCTGGTCACCCTAAGTAGAAGAGGCTTTATAACATTGGAAAACCACAAACCTGCATGTATCAAAAATGTAACTGTAACTATTTGAAACTGCCAAGGTAATTTTTATACTTGTGTTTTAGTTAATTATTCATTTCCATTTAGCTTAGTTCAATTTCCAGAATTCATTTTCAGTGACAGCATTTAGAGGCCAAAGAACCCATTCTGGTTTAAAGTTTGCCAGAAAGATATGATGGCCGACTAATGTCAGCTTAAAAGTCTGCAAGTTCAACTTACAATGTAATAGGATTGATTAGAATTAGCATGCATTGCAAACTACATCACCGCCAACAAAAACCTTGTGAGGGAAAAAAAAAGAAAACATGCAAGTACCTGTTGTTAAACTTATGTTATGCTTTATAATATGTTTTTGCTGACTTCCCCCAGAGTTCTGAGTTTTTTTCTCCCCCCACCTTTTTTTTTTTTGACATAGTTCACATTTACAGTCAATTAAATCAGATTGCCACAACTTGCTACAGAAATGCAAACATAGGGAGAATATTGGCAGTATATCTCATTTCGCTCTACTGCGGATATTAATTTCAACATTGTTTTTACCATCTGTTCAGGACCTAACTTTAAATACAAAATAAAATGCACAAATATGCCGCTGGAAATGGTGTGAATCCATGAGCTATGGAAGTGAGTATGTTCACAATATGCTTCAACGCACTGAACAGGAAAAGCCAAAATCACAGAATGAAGCTACAGTTGAAATTGCACATGAATAATGGTTAGAACTGGTTTTATTGGAAAAAACTGATTGCTAACTTATGTTCAGTTACCAAACATGTATAATGCATTCCACTGATACAGCCCATCCAAAATCCTCTTGATTTTGGTGGAAGAAAAATTCAGTTGTGCTTAATTCCATTGTTGACATCAAGGCTTAATTTATGGGGCTTTTATATTAATGAATATAAAATATATGCCTATCATAATAATAATAATTATAATAATAATAATTAGATAGGTTGTTGATTAGGTAGGTTCTGCTGATTTTATTACCTAGCTCCAAATCACAACTATTTAAAAGCCATTAACATACAAGAAGTACAAATCAGCAGAACATTCAATTGGAAAACTCATTACATCCTTAAAGAGTCAAAAATTAGGTAAGCTTTTGCCCTTAGCAACAGTTCAACCAACACTACCTATTTATTTATTTATTATATTTATTTGTATCCCCCCTTTTGCCCAATGCTGGGCCTCAAGGCAGCTTTACAAAATTAAAACATATACAATTAAAACCTATAAATAGAAACATACCAAAGTTTAAAATATAATTAAATACACTTCGATATTAAAATATTTAAAACATTTAAAATACAAATAACAATTTTAAAAGTCCTATGCATAGACAGAGGTCCAGACTATTCGCCAAAGGCCTGTCGGAACAAGAAAGATTTTGCCTGCCTGAGGAAGCACGCCAAGGAGGGAGCCAGTCTAGCTTCCCTGGGAAAAGAGTTCCAGAGCCCAGGAGCAGCCACCGAGTAGGCCCTCTCCTGCATTCCAGCCAGGCGTGCCTGTGATGGCGGTGGGACTGAAAGAAGGGCCTCCCCTGAAGATCTCAAAGCACAGGCAGGCTCATAAGGGAGAATGCAGTCTTTCAGATAACCTGGGCCCAAGCTATATAGGGCATTATAGGTCATAACCAGCAGTTTGAATTGTGCCCAGAAACAGACCAGAAGCCAGTGGAGCTGTAACAGGCGAGTTGCATGATCCCTGTAACCAGCACCAGTCAGCAGAAGTTTCTGAACATTGTTTAAAGGCAGTCTCACATAGAGCACATTACAGTAATCCAATTGGGATGTAACTAAGGCATGTGTCACCGTGGCCAGGTCAGACATCTCTAGGAACAGGCGCAGCTGGCACACTAGTTTTAACTGTGCAAATGCTCTCCTCGCCACCACTGAAACCTGGGCATCCAGGCTCAGGGCTGAATCCAGAAGCACACCCAAGCTGCGGACTTGTGTCTTCAGAGGTAACCCCATCCAGCATCTGCTTTTCAACTGACTAGGAACACCTCTGTCTTGTCTGGATTAAGCTTCAATTTGTTTGCTCTCATCCAGTCCATTACTCCCAACAGACACCAATTTAGCACTGAAACTGGTTTAGCACCAATGACTAGTCTGAACATGTTTTTGATTGTTTTTACAGGACACTAGATGATGCTTAGATTCCCATTTGGTGAGTCTTCTGAGAAAATACACTCAATTAAAGAAGAAGGAAAGACAGACCCATAGCTTGGAGAATAGGAAGAGTCCAGAGCTGGGATTTGAGTATCTTGCCTTGGCAATGCCACAGGCTCAGATTCTGAACATGAGTGCAATCACTCCGATCTCGGTAGCACCTTGTGTGTATGGATTAGCTGTGCTACTTCTGCGAACTTGCACAGGATCCCACAATGAATGGAGAGAAAGGCAGATCCAAAGAAATCCCCTGAGCATTAATCCACACTGAATGCCACTGTACATGTGTGAAGGTTTGAGGCCTACAGAGACAAGATAATAAAATCAGTCTTAGAGACCTGGAGCTTTTCTGACAGGATATGAGAGGAGGAGGAGTCCCCTGAGAGGCCTAGTTTCACTTCTCCGGTTAAGATTCATTCCCTGGTTAAGTTTAATTTCTCCAGTTAAATTTCATTTATTCAAAGTTGGAACAGTACTTTCTGTTTTGGGGCAAGGGGGTATAAAAAAGTGAGAGAACCAGCCAGGAGAGAGCCATAAAAAGACCAGTACATGAGGAAGAAGAAGAAAGATGCAGCTTGAAGAAATCTAGGTGCAGCTTAGGGTAAAAGAACTTGCATTTTTGCAACTTTTATTTTCTTTTAATGCCTTTTGTCTCACTTAGCTCTATTGGCTAAATATTTTTGTTGTAATTTGGTTGTTTTAATTCACTAGAAAACCGTTGTGTTAAACCTAAAGCATCTGGATTGTCACTTCCCCCTCCCCCACCATCATCTACAACCTAAACTTCACATTACTGGGAAGGGGAAAGTAAAAAGAAGGAAGGTGGAACTCTTAAGGAGACAGAGATCCTTAAGGAGTAGCTCAGGGGGTCCAGGTCATAAAAGGAACCCTGACAATATGTGTAAGCTGACGTGTGTGTACAGAAAGAGATACAGATTGCAGGGTTCAGATGTGCACACATTGGATCTACTAGTGTGACCTGGATACACAATGCACAGTTCAGGTGAGGAGGTGTGTTCCATTTCCACCTGCTCTGTGATGCAAATACATACATTCTTCTTTGTTATCTGGGTTCATAGTGTGTAATTATTTCCATCTCATTTCTAGCATTGTGTTTGAACACTTTCTCTAGACTGGAACCTGTAACTACAGCTTGCCAGTGTTATACAAAAGTAGGCTGACCATCTGAAAAGGAGGACAGGGCTCATGTAACTTGTAGAGAAAAGGGAATTTCAGCCAGTGTCATTTGTATGCAATTAGTTCCTGGTGAAATTCCCTCTTCATCACAACAGTTAAAGTTGCAGGCACTATACTAGAGTGACCAGATACAAAAGAAGGCAGGGCCCCTGCAATTTTAACTGTTGTGATGAAGAGGGAATTTCACCAGGAACTAATTGCATACAAATGACACTGGCTGAAATTCCCTTTTCTCTACGACTGTTAAAGTTACATGAGCCCTGTCCTCCTTTTCAGATGGTCAGCCTATGCAAAAGAGAAAATTCTACCACGCCTTTACTTCTCACAAATGAAAAATGTTCCATTTCAGACATTTAGTAGAACAGGGCTGTCAGCCTGTGTCTCCTTGGTGCCACTCTGCTCTCCAGACTGTGGCCTGGAGGAAGGAATTGGACTGAACACCCGGCTGACTGTTGCTTTGGACCTTGGAATTTGGAAACCTGGTTTGACCTTCGGCTTCGACAACTGGACTGATGGAACTATTGGCATGACCCTGGCGATTTGTAATTGGATTTTTGAACTGCAAATAAAACCCTTTAACCAAGTAAGGCCTGGCATTTTTCCCAGACATTCTTAGATAAGGGAGTTGGATGGCTTCCTAGATCAAGTATAGTAAATACGACAGAAGTATATCTTGGCATGCAGACCAATATCTTCATTGCTTTTCTGACTTTGGGTAATATCCAATGCAACAGTAACACTGATATAGATGTTGATCTGTTAGGATCTCTAGCGCAATGCCACTGACACTTGCTGTCTCAACTGGTTTTCTGGGGAAACCCATCTCTCCAGAAAGCACTACTAGCATTGAACTTAGGGCAATGTGTAGGGCAACATAATTTACCCTAGCAATAGTGTTACATTGGATACTGTCCCCTGGAAGGAAGTCTGCACCAGCAAGCAGCAAGGGCTTCTATGATAATGAATAGCCTTTTGGGATGAGATCAAGGGCTCATGGAGTCCCCATTATTAATAGTGGGCACCCAGATGCTTCTAGAAGACAACTGTGGGCATCACGAGGCATGGCCACATGGGCTCTATACCCCAAATATATTTTTGAGTGCTCCAAGCCACTCAGAAATAGCATTTGTGTACACCAAGTGCTGCAGCTTCAAGATTAGTCAACTTACTCCCAGGTAAGTGTGCATAGGATTGCAGCCTCAGCCAAACAAACCTTGCCCACAGCATTAACAACAGATGTTTTGTTATCCCCTGTTTGGTGGAGGAGTTTTAAGTCACCTTTTAGTTTAGTGTGCGCATAATAAAAATGTTTTAGTTTTGATTTGTTTCGTTTAAAAAAAAAAAAAAAAAAGTTCAGCACCAGAACAGCATGTTCTTACCTCCCATTTTCCAAATGGTGTATTTATTTCAGTGCTATTTATACTTTAAAGAGCTCAGGGATATATGGATATCTCATTCTTATCCTCACAACAGGCTGTGAGCTAAATGATTCTGAGTAAGAAATAAGATTGTCTCACAGTGGCATATGACTCCATGGAAAATATACACGATTTAATCATTATGATTGGCTTAATTCAGTCTCCTCTCCCCCCCCATGACAATTCACAACATCAGTGTCGTGAACATTGTGTTATTACCATTACTGCTATTGTGAATTATATCATCATCCAACATTTCACAGGTGGAAATGGCCCAGTTTTCATAACTAAGGACAAATGCCTGATTTCAAATCTTTCCTCCCATTTCAGCTGCTTCCTACACATTGCTGAAGGCTCTACTCCAGCTGCTGTACTTATTTATCGCTAAGGGCCAAAACAGCATTGCATTTTCCCCCATTTTATTTTAGAGTAGGTGCAGGGGATCCAACCCAGATCTTAAAAGCCCCCCAACCCCCCCCCCCACACACACACACACTTGGGTTCCAATCAGGATTGGGTTCCCAGAATTCACTCTAGAATAAAAAAAAATAAAAAAAAGTTGCTAGATATGGATTAAAAGAAATGTGTGTTTTGTCCCTATGTAAACAAGCACAAAATTGGGATGTAAAAGTAAGTGGTAGGAGAGTCACCCAATGATGATAGTGGATGGAGTGTTGGACATGAATTCCCTGTACTCAAGATTTTAACTGATCCAGTCACTAGGAATATGGTTTTGTTGAGGTTTGGGAGGGATTCACATATAGCTAGAAGATACTGATTTCCATGAAAATGGTGGTTAACAGAACGTGTCTGTTAAGAGCCCATGTGGAAAAACAAGTTGCCTTATTTGGAAGGTGCACAATCTTATCTCAGATACCTCATGGCTTATCATCTAAGAGGTATGGGAAATGTGCAGAACCTCAAAGCCAAAGTGAAATATGGTCAGGTGTCGAAACGCCTCAGCTTTGTTTTGGTTGTGTGTTTTTTCCCCAATTTCATTCCCCAAGACTCAAGCTGGATTGACATTTCTCTAAGCACACTTGCTTCAAGCAGTAATTTACTGGCCTTTGTAGAGTACACAGGGAAATGCTGAGCTATCAGAAACCTTTTCCTCCTGGTTGAGGCAACTTGTGAAAACATGATTTGCTCACAAAGGCTACACACTAGCTATGGGATTCATAGGTTGGCTTGCTCAGCCGGTGAGAGGGAAAGAACAGGAACACCAACAGTGGTCAAGAAAGCAAAAGAGTAAAGTGAACCACACCTTAGGGTTGGATGGGGAATTTTGTAAGGTAAGGCAATCAGTGGCTACTAGTTGTATATTACCTCCACTATCAGAAGCAATATGCCTCTCAATACCAGTTGCTGGGGGACATGAGTGGAAGGGTTGTGTTGGACTCCTATCCGGCTTGTGGGCTTCCCGAAGGCATCTGGTTGGCCACTATAGGAAACAGGAGCCTGGATTAGATAACCCTTTGTTCTGATCTAGTGTGGATGGTGTTTCCCGGAGTTTTGATGGTAGTTTAAAAGCTGCTCATGAAGTGTATGCTCCTCTGAATTTGGCAACCAGTTTTTTGTTTGTTTGTTTGTATTGGTTGGTGTTGGTGTTGTTTCACAACCAGAGGGAACAGTAAGATAAAAGAAATGACTATGTATACCATGGGAAAACTTTTGCCTGCACCCAGCCAAGTGTAAATGCAAGTCTCCAACCTGTTAGGATATGCGCTTTATGTATTTAAATTTATATAGTGCTCCACAGCAAAGCTCTTTGAATATCTCACATTAAAATGCACTGTAAAAGTAATCCTTTGAACCCACAGTTTTCTGTGCCAGCAGAAACCTATTTTAGCGATTCAAACTTTTTTTCTCTCTATCTGCCAGCCAACATAATTCCTGCATCTCTTTTTCTCCCTTTCACACCCCAGATAATTACCCATACAAACCGCCCCTCTCTCTCTGCCAGATTGCCATATGTAGACACACTCATCCCCCTCTCTCACCCACACATAAACAGTGCTCATCTATACGTGCAAGCCCTTTAGGATGGTGGGGAGGATCTTGGGCTTTACAGCTTCCAGGATGGTCCCTCAAGGTGCACACATCAGCATGACATCCTGGAAGTCAAGAGGGACGTTCCTGGTGTGGCATTTTTTTTAAGAAGGGAGAGGTTTGTGCAATTGCGCAGGCGTGATCCTGCACCAAAGGTAAGTATTGGGGGGGGACGTCAAATGTTTCGCCTGGGGATGGCGAAAATGCTGCCCCCACCCCCGATGGGCACGGAGCCGCCCGCACAGCTCCATGCACGTCTGAAGAGCCCTGCCAAGCACAGGGAGGAGGGAGGACCCAGAGCCCATACCACACTGCCCATTGTCCTCAGGATTGTCCTGGAACCATGGGAAAAATTGGGATAAATGGAGTCCCAGTTATCCCAGAACAACTGAGAGGTTGTCCCTGGTTGATCCCAGGATCAGCTGTGCATCATTTGGACACACAGGAACGACCTTGAGCTGACCCTGGGATAAATGGCTGGTGTAGACATGCCCACAGTCTACCCATTTTGCATACTGATGCACATGCATACACACACAAGCATAAAAGCACATGACCCTCTCTTCTCCCCACTGCAAGCCCATTAAACAGAAAACCACTTAGTCTTTCAGAATCCTTCCAAAATCCCCCATCTCTCTGGCTTCTTCCCAAAGTCATTTCTCTCCCACAGGGAATGAGGGGTAAGCACCTCAGCAGGCAGCAAGGAAGGTGTCTCAGGGGTCCAAAGGTATCCACAGGCACCACAGTGCGTACCTGCAGCTTAGAAAGACAACTTGAATGGGGGACATGACGTGCCTTTACACCTATTGCAGAAAATGATCTGGGTATGATACACAGTGATTCCATTATGCCTTGCAAAAATGCTGTGCCTGTATTTGCAGTTAATAAGCATTCCGAATATCAGTATGCAGGGAGACAGAATATCTGCAAAAATATATGGGTTTCAGACAACCTGATATTGATTAGATCCGACTGTCAGTATGTTGTTTGGGCGTTTTACAGTGTATTGTGCAGGCAGGCAGAACTACATAATGTGCTACTGTCTATTTCATGGGAACCAGGTGACATGACGATGTAATGAATCAGTGTGTAAGTATGCTATGAAGCAATTATATGTGATGTTGCAGATGTGCTCAAATTACATTTCCTTTTGGACTTCAGAAAAATCTGTGTCAGAGAGACTAAAAGAAGCATAACCATTATTAAAAAATAAATTACTTATAGAACAGAACATGATTGAGCCCACTCTAATGTTTTACAATACACCCCCCACCAAGAAAAAAAGGGGGAGAGGCATACTTTGTCTTGCTAACAATGGACGGTACTATTTTGGCTCTGCAATATAATTCACAAGCAAATGGCCACAAACTATCCACAATGTGAGGTCAGAAAGAAATGAAATGCAGAAAGTACAGGCTGTGACTATCATGTTATTAACAGTGCCAATTCACAAAATAGTCCTCTCTGAGAACACAAACGTCCTGGCAATTAGGAAGCCAGTTAATATATGTAATGTAATAATTTTTTTAAAAAACACCATTTATCTCGATTCATGCCACAGAAGATGGAATTGAATCTCTAGAGAAATTGTAACTCACTAGTCTCTGAAGTCTATTAAAGATGCTTAAAGGAGAAAAGTAAATTTAAGAATACTTAACTAAATCTTACGGATTTAACACCTTGCAAGCCGATCTAATATTTGAGATGTTTAGTGTCTAAGGTAATACAAATTGTTCTTATTTAACATCCATACAAACATACCATATTTCTTCGATTCTAAGATGCCATCGATTGTAAGACACACCTTAATTTCAGTACCACCAACAGAAAAAAGCTTTGATTCTAAGTGTGGAGAAATCGCCATTGATTCTAACACGCACCCCGTTTTTAGAGACGTTTATATGGGGGGGGAAGTGTGTCTTAGAATCAAAGAAATAGGGTAGGAAGAGTTGTCAATGGATCAGAAATCCATTGATGCATGTACATGTGTAAACAATCCCATTTCTCTTCCCCAACTTCAGAGAAAGAGAAGAGCAATCTCTCAGCAGGAAAAGCAGTAGTAAACCATCACCACCACCACCTCCACCACCACCACCACCACCACCACCACCATAGTGGCTTAACAAAAGCAATAATAATAATAATAATAATAATAATAAATCAAGTCCCTGACTCAAGGACTTTACGATTTAAATGTAGATAGTGTAAGGAGGACTATAACACGTAACATTTATATGGTGCGGTTCAGAGTTTAAAGCACTTTATATACAACGTTTAAGATCCTGAGTTGCGTTTTAGGAACTCCTTCACTTCATAGAATGTCCACTGATCCAGCAGAATCTCCCACTGCTGATAGAAGGGGACAGATGATTTTCATTGATGCTCCCTTCCCCCTGTACACTCCTGAGCCTCACTGTATCACCTCCCACACTGTTTTAGAGGGTCTCCCAAACTTCTATCCTTTCCATCAGTGGAGTTCCACTCACAGGAAAATAGCATCCTGGACACTGTAATCTTTACAACAATCCTGTATGGCAGGCCAGCATGATCATATCTGCATTCTTTAACCAAGAGACCTCTTGTCTTTTGATTTGTAGCTCAGCAACGAAGCAACAAAGAGACAGGAAGAGGGTAAGGCAAAGAAAACAAAGGATGAATGTGGGGAAAATAAAATTCTATTCTATGGAAATCAAAATTCTATACTTAGGGTGCAAACATCCTATGGATGTTGGTACAGAAAGACTTCAACTTTCGTAGGTCCTACGTTCCTCAGACAGCATGGCTGACTGGGAAATGCTGGGAGATGTAGGACCTTTTTTTGTCTAAATGTGCATAGGATTGCTCCCTTGGGCTTTGTTTTTGGTTGGGATGAAGGCTAAGTGATCAAGGCAAATGTGCGGAGTGTCCCAATTGTGTAGGCCAGCCATTGTAAAAGTCATACGAGAGTTCCCATGAAGCTTGTCTTGTACAATCGATTGGCATTTCCCCCTATTTGTGGGAACACTACTTACGGTTGTTTGGATTCGTAATATTTCACTACCACACACACACACACACACACACACATATATATATATATATATATATATATTCAGTAAACAAAAAACCTACAGTTTACAAAAACAACATTAAGGCTTTACAGTTTCCAACCAAGCACCAAAAAGCAGGGAAATTGGGAGTTAAGGCTGATAAGCCTTAACACCACATCCTCCCTAAGGAGGCAGAAAGTGCAAGTGAAGTTCTCATTCTCCCAAAGCAGATAAACCATGAGGACAGGATGGAGAATATGATATGCAGAGGTGACTGTGGGGTTGTGGAAAACTGATGACAAACAACTTAGGGCAACGTACTTCTCTTTTTTTGTTTAGAGACGCCCTTTCCCAAGACACACTCCGAAACAGTTGACACTCCAAAACAGTTGTCACTACTGTTATAAAGCGCTTTAAAGTGCTTTAAAACAGCAGTGTAGATCCTGCCTGAGCGTCTCTCACGCTATGAAGGAAGAAGGCCTCTGCATTGACTTGAATGAGAGGTAAAAATATTCCTTAAAAATCAACCAAAGGGAATTTTAAAAAAACGAAAAGCTTTCTACCAACTAGAATCAAGGAGGAAGAAGACCCCACCACTGAATTAATTAATAAGACTCTAGAAATTATGCAAATCCTGAGCACAAATCTCGCCAACTCAAATTCATTATACAGCATCAGGCAGACAGGTTTGTTTTCCTTTTCTACCTTAAACTGCCATCCTTCCTTCAATCTTTCACCAATCTTCTTGAAATTTTCAGGTAATGTAAAACCAACATTTCTTTCTGGCACATGTAAATTTCAGGAAGATTGGTGAAACATTTTCAATTTTATGAATTGAAATATGAATTTCAATTTTATGAATGTTAGAATGAACCCCCACCCCACCCCGCCGCAATTATCACTTTAACATGGTGGGATGTGTTTTTTACTGATGGCCCTTAACAAGGGAATCACTACTGTGTTTCCCTATATATATATATATATATATATATATATATATGGGTGTGGGGGGTGTAGAAAGCAGCAATGTGAACTCATACAAGTCTCTATATATATATATATATATATATATATTCTTCAAACAGAAGCTATTATGTCAACTGCAGTTTCTTTCCTGAATGTCAGATCCTCTTACAGAATTAATGAGTGGTTTAGTAAGACTTACAATAATGTAATGGGAATGTTGTTAAGACTAATTCAACAGAAAATAAATGGATCATTTATTGAATATGCCAGTGTTAAGATCAGAGACATGAAAGGAAAATATAGAGGAATTACAGAGTCAGAAATACTTGGGCTGAGCATGCTGCCAGCCACTCACATGGAATAAGTAGAATTACTACCCAGACCAGAAGTTAGGGTTGTGGGGGTTGCTTAATAAAATACATTATAATGGCAACTGGCAACACAATTATAACCTCTGGTGTGTTTAACATTGCACATTAGCTTTCTTAATATCTGATAGAGTGACCGTATGAAAAGAAGGACAGGGCACCTGTATCTTTAACAGTTGCAAAGGACAGGGAATTTCAACAGGTGTTGTTTGTATGCATATATAACCTGGTGAAATTCCCTCTTCATCACAATAGTTAAAGCTGCAGGAGCCCTATCTCTTGACCATGTACAAAAGAGGGCAGGGCTTCTGCAGCTTTAACTTTGTGATGAAGAGGGAATTTCGCCAGGTTCTGCTTATATACAAATGACATCTGCTGAAATTCCCTTTTCTATGAAACTGTTAAAGATACAGGAGCCCTGTCCTCCTTTTCATATGGTCAGCCTATAATATCTACATCCAATGACCCACTAGCGTAATCTTTCATCATAACAGTTCCATTCAGTCCTCCCCAGTTAAGGATCTTCCCTTGACACTACTGTAAGCCTTTTTTGGAAGAGATCTATCACCTATGTAGGTTTCTCCTTGAGTTTCAAACTTGGAAAGAAAATCCCACATGACTGATTGTAGAAGGCCTTTGAATTCCACAGTGGGAGAGGCAGATCAGAAGCCCTGAGACCTGGACCCTTTCCCCGAAACAATTATTTTCTCTTCACAGAATTCTTCCCAGTTTCTCACACCTAGAGATGCTACCCATTCCTAATGAGTAATGTGTTTCTTCATAGTTCATAAGCTTACACCGTAACAAGTAGAAAATCTATTATGAATGGCACCATCGACCTGCTGTAGTGTAGTAAGGGGACTGAGCTACAAATTCAAGAATCCCTCAGAATCTTGTCTCAGTGAGGAACTTGCTGCAGTGGTCTCAGGCGCGTTTCCCCCTCTCAGCCTCAGCCGCCGATATCCACAACATGGGGATAAGAGCACTGGCCTACCTGGCAGCGCTACTTTCGGATGACAAGGTAATGGGTTGGATCCAGTATACTTAAATTAGACCAACGAGGACTTAAATCATGATTAACCTAAGGCCAATGGATTTTAATAAGTCAAAGTATAACTAAGTCTGGCTCTAACCCCATTTATGTAAAGCGTTTTGAAAACTCTAATCTTGCCCTACAAATATTGTGTATTATTACAGCTGTCCATAAATCTTTTGTGAAGATTTCTGCTGATTCTATTTTCAGTTTAAAAAAGAAGTGTTTGAGACAAAACAACTTCTGGGCAGGATCTACACTTCTGCTTTAAAACAGTTTATAACAGTAGTGACAACTGTTGGAGCCCAGGACACACCCCATATACAGTTTTCAAACCGTTTTCAAAGTGTCGTATACATTGGTGTAGATCTGGCCCTGGAGAGAAAGAAAGAAAGAAAGAGCAAATATATGTATATGTGTTGTTGTTTTTAAGAAAACAATAAGAATGTAATAAATACATTTAACCACACAAGTAATTTTCTTATTACTCTTGTTGATCTTTTTTGCACTTGAGAAAGCCTATTGATATAGATATGTATTCAGTTTTTTCGTATTGTTGAGAGAGGGCAAGATGTCATGTACACAATGGAGGATCACAGAATCCCATGGGAAAATACTGAGTTCTACCAGTGAATAAAAGAGGCGGCATCAAGGAGGAACTGAGAAGGAGAGGAAATCCTAGTGTTTCTGAGTGGGTTGGCTTTAGAGGACAGCACTCTGTTTGAAGGCTTGTCTGGTCCAATATTGGTTTAAAGTCAAAGAACCACAAAGAGGGTGAGCAGTGGCCTTGAAGTTGCTCATCAATACTTAGCACCTGGACAGCAAACTGAGGCCCTTTCTACACTTAAGGGTGTAGAGGCAGAGGAGAATCGCAGACTTACCTGCTTCTGGGATCATCCCCCAGCATACAACCGGAAGTGCAACATCCTGGAAACAATCAGGGATGTCACGCCTGCCATTTTTTTAAGAGCCAGGAGCCCTTGTCATGCAGCAGAAAAAGTAGGAAACCCCCCGTATGTGCCCTCACTCCCCATCATCCTGGGGATGGCAAAATTGCTTTCCCCGCCCCACCCCCATAGGCATGGAGCCACCCTGTGTCTCCCTGCCTGTTTCAGGTCCCAGGAGGCAGGAAAACTGGGATATTCCCAGTTTCTGCTATCCCAGGGTTATCCAGGGGTCATCCCTAGGACATCTCCGGTTGCCTCCAGGATCCCCTGTGCATAATTTAAACACACAGGGATGACATAGGGATGACCCCGGGATATATTGCTGATGTAGACATGGCCTGAGAAGACATACTAGTCAGCTGGTCAGAGTCTTCATCACAATGAGATGTAGTGATTATTTCTATATGATTTATAAATAATTGCTTAATTATAGTACTTATTTCTAAATTTGCATACATTTGAGATGTGTTATCAGATTCAGGCAAAGCCCAAGCAGAATTTGTCCCCTTCAGACTGTTTCTGGTGCTTCCTGAGGCAAAGCAGGCATCCATCTGAGGGGCCCAGAACTTAACCAAGCCAGGATGAAGCTTTGTTACTGAATTGTAACACTCTGTGTCCTTTCCAAATAGTATCGTCTGATTTCATTTCTCTAAAATGCTGACGAGTTGGGATGGGGAAGGGGGAAGTGTGGTTGAGTAACTGACAGCTTCAGCTTCTAATCCTATTGGATGTTTTACCAGGGGCTGCAATCACTGTGATTTCGGGAGGTCAAGGATAGGACCGTGAGTTGACCATCCTTCTAATGCCACCAGGCTTCACTATGAAAAAAGCCTTAAACTGGTTTTCAGTCATAGCTCTCTAGCCCCGCACCTATCCTTCTGAAACATTGTAGATTTCATGTCTGGGGACCACTATAATGTATAGCATTTTCATACAAACTGGCTAGGGTGGGGGGGACCCAGCAGGGGAGGGAAGGGGAAGAAAGTCATGGAATCATAGAACCATAGAATAGTTGAGTTGGGCCTATAAGGCCATTGAGTCCAGCCCCCTGCTCAATGCAGGAATCACTCCCCTCAACCTAAAAAAGCCCTGAGCATTCCCCTTCCACCATAGGCATGCACAGCACATTTCATTAGAGTGTGCATCCAGGGATTATTATTTTTTAAAGATGAACATTTATTGAATACTCAGTCATAAAGGATGTTATTTTTATTCATTTATATATTAAACGATGTAGACACTGGTGCCTTACTCTGCATTTGGCTTGCCTGTAACCATGGAATGGCTATTGCAGGTGGGGGGGGGGGTGAGGAGACGCTCCCCAAGCCCTTGCATTGGTGGGGCTTTTTGGTGACACTGGCTTTTTCATTTCTGCTGCTGGGAGCACTTTTGCTGTCTCGGGGGCAGCGGTTCTTTGGCGTGGTGGTGGAGCCACCAGAGGGCCATTCCTGTTGTGTCTGAATCCCCACTCAAAGGCCCCCACAATTCAGCACTTATTGCTTGAGACATTAGGATGTGCCTGGGCACACCTGGCACACCCCTTGCGCACACCTATGCCTTCCACATGTACTGCTGCAGCTTTCTTTGCTTTTCAGAGCAATGGTCCTCTTTAGAATACCCTCAAAATGTCAAGGTTGCTCTTACATGAGAACCATCTGAAACACAGCAGGCTCAATCCTCTCAAGAGGGGCTACTATTCCTCTCTCTTGCTGTGTGTGTGTGTGTGTGTGTGTGTGTAGCACAAATGCTCCTGCACTTGTTTTTCTGACATTGTGCAGGCATAACCCACTCCTACATACAGATATCATCCAATTCTGGGGAAAGGTGGGGAATGGAAGTAAGTGGAAAGGAAATTGTGCAAATTTAAATGCTGGAAAATAAATGGAGAGGGAATTTGTGCAACAGCAGCAATTGCTTTGAGAAGAAACCACGAAAAGCGGGGAGCCAGAGCCTTGGGGAAGTCATTTTTGTTGGGCTAAGCTTGCATATTTCTGAACTTGCAAACATGTCTGCAAAATGTGTTTGTTAAGGGAAAAGCATAGTTTAAAATGTGCATTTTGAAGAGGAAAAAATCAAATACTTCTACCTTTTAGACCAAGGAGGAAAGTTATGCATTTGGCTGCGCAGTTTAAGAAATGTGTACATAAATGCACAGCTTCCCTGGTCAAACAAATAAAACCATACCTGACATTCCAGAATAGGATGAGGTGGACCAAACTTCAAGGTGCGATTTGGAGAACCTTAATGAGTTCAAGGCTCACTAATCCTCTCAACCTTAATCAGGAGACCTTCATCTGGCCAGGGGGTATACATTCACATTAGGGATGGGCAAATGAGCAAAGTTCAAGCTCACCAAGATTCTCCAAGTATCAGCTCACTGCTCAATTTGCAATCACATTTGCAATTGCTGTTCATTTTTGTGCAGATTGAAAAACTGCACAAAACACACAGCTATTGAACATGAAAATTGGGCAAAAAAAAAAAATCCCGAACTTGTGCAAATGTCCAAGGTTGCATCAATTTTCCCATAGGCAATGTGTGGGTGATTTAATAACGTGTGCAGAATCGAATAAGAAAATTTGTGCAAATCCCAACACAAGCATGTATCTGAGAATTTGCAAACCTTTTCAGCAGATGTGTTCTCCTGCTCCTGCTTGCATTCAGGATTGTGAACACAGTATGCGCTACATTTTGCAAGCGGAAATTAAATTCTCATACATCCTCATTCACATTCTTGTTTCAACTTCTAACAAAGTTGGGCTTCACAATCCTATGCATATTTATTCAGAAGTAAGTCTCACTGCATTCAATAGAGCTTACTCCCAAGTAAGTGTACTTAGGACTGCAGCTAAGCTACTTAAGTAGTTCTTAATCAAGAACAACTAATGGTATGATAAAAACCTTTACTACTTGGAATACCAGAGAATTTGTTGCTAAGTAAACCTTCATATTAATGCACTTAGAATCTCCATGCCGGTTCACTGTGCATTGCAAATTGGCAGAAAACAATGAAAAGATTAAAAAGCAAGAGAGCTGATTTAGGACCATGCAGATGTAGAGCTAAAAATTTGGAGTGAGAAAAATCCTCTTCCAAGCTTGCAAGCAGTGATCATAAACAGATCACTTGCAAGCAGTGATCATAGACCATCAATAGGAAATTCACAGCAACATAGTTTGCATTTGACGTGAGTTCTTGTAACCTAATATTTTACATGGCAATTTTTTTTTCTCAAAACATTCTGCATCCTTTTTGATGAGGCACACATTTTCCAGAGGATGCCAAGCTAATTGCATCATGGTTGAGTTGCCTCTATTGTGTCATAACCAGGCTAGGTCTTAAAAAAAGGTTTTTTTTTTTTTTTAAGACCTAGAGTGAAATTGACATTATGCAATTTAGGCATTCATTGATGTCTCATTTAGTCTCTATTATCAATCTCAGCGCTGTAGAATAGCCATTTTGTAAAAACCCAGTGCAGTAATACAGTAGAACATTTCGGCAGCTGCCGCAGATAAAATGAAGAGGAGAAAGATGCCTGGAATCCCCAGCAAAGGATTGAAAACACGACTGTATTCTTGTTCCAAGCCTCTGCAGTCAAAAGAATGAGACTAGTTGGCATTCATAACTACTATTTCATACAGAATGATTTCATGTGCAGAACGCACTCTTCCACCTTCAGCAAGCGGAGTTCTCTTCTGACCTCTCTTTCGAATCTGTGTTACATGTATTGATCAATCGACTGGTGTCATTTATTTGATCAGTGCTTGGACTATAGATTGACAAGTGAGGGTGCAACCCTCCCAACCACAGTTAAGCACTTTAAGACCAACTGTTTTCCATGGGGAAAAAATTAAGCATAGAGTCTTGTATTGAGGAGGAGGAAAAACTACATTTGAAAACACTTCACTATTGGTTTGGATCTTAGCCTTGCAAGAGCAGAACTCTACCTGCATAACAGGATTTCCCTATCTATCCTCCCCCTGCAGCCCCCACATGTCTCAATTCGGCTCCAGAGAGTTCCTCTGGCAATTTGGGGACATGTGGAGGTGGGAGGAAAACTCTTCTACCAGCAGTTCTCTTCCACTGGTGGAACAATTCACCATTGGATACAACCCAACGGGCTGGATCTAGTCTTATTAGTGTACTCCCATTCAAATCATTGGGACTTCAGTTAGCCATGCCAAATTTACATCCATTGGTTTCAGAAGATTTATTCAGGGCCAACATCAAGGACTGACATGGTTGGGCACCTGCCAAGATGCCACATCCCAGCAGGGGCCCACTGACAAGAGCCCAACTGGAGTTGCTCCTCCCCCTCACCATTGCAACCAGCTTGTTCACCTGCCTCTCAGTCTTGCCTAGACAGTAGAAGTGTTGAACGGAGGAGCAGTAGATCCATATGGCCTTCATGCTCACTGACTTTCTTCCTGTCGAATAACCAAGTGGTGGCAATCATGAGAAAGTGGATGTGCAGCAAGTAACAATGGTTGTGAGAAAATAGACTCACTGAGGGAGGGGGGCATTGGGGGTGTTTTGCCCAAGGGCACTCAAAAACCTGAAGCCATCACTGGGTTTACTCTACTTATGATGAAGACTGGATCCAACTCATTATACAGAATGAGGCGGCAGACTGAGGTGGTAGAATTCTGGACTGTGCCACTGCAGGTGGCAGGTGGGAGTTTGGTTATATGATATATTCAACTACATGAATAGGGCTAAAGTGGAGACAGGATGTGTGTGAGCACCCCCCACCCACCCACCCCCCAAGCATCCCTGCGCCTCTGGCTTTGTCATAGATCTCTATGCATTCATCGCAACGATCTGAAAAGGGGCTTGTAAGCTGGCTTGGCTGAAAGTGCTTACAAAGCTCCTGCGATCGGGAACCATAGCTCATCATAGGTTTTATTTTGCTTTCTGATTACTTATGGCTAAATGTGTGGACTTGTTTCAGTTAAAAAAAAAAGCATTGGCTTGAATCCTAACTTTCTGTTGATGGAACAAAGTCCATGGAATGGAGTTCGGGATCTGTGAGAGATCATTCACACAGGCAAGTCGCCACAATGCTACTGTCATCGAGTGATGAACATGCACGTGCAAACTAGTCGATCATCCTGAAATGTTTATTTGAAGCTAAGAAATAGGCTATGACAGAGAAAACACCGAGACAATGCAACAGCAGTCAAGATTCCAGTCATTTCCTGGAAAGGAAGCCTGGGAAGAGGGCATCTGCTGAAAGAAAATGTGGCAGTGATGGACTGACGGACTGCCAAATGAGAAGAGGCTAGTTGGAACAAAGCAACAGCAACAACTGGCAGTTGAAGGCTACTGCTGGGAACTATGAAGAACTTATGGTTTGATCTCTGTGTGCGGATGGGTTTGGTTTGGTTTCCGTTTGGTTTTCATTTCGGTTTTTGGCTAACTGGTTGCCAGAACATTGAGAGTTGAATTGGGACTAACAAGGTAAACAATACTGCTGCCTTCTAGGCCCAAGTAGGAAATAAAGATCAAATGCATTTCCAAAAAAGAAGGCAAAGGGCGGGGGGGGGGGGGGGGAGTTGATTTGTAATCAGGTTGCATATGCTAATTGGGGATGTCCGGATTTTGTGAAATCCATCTCGCGTGTGTTCTTTGGATTGAGCAGCGTCGTTTGTTCATTCAGTGACAAATTTGATTCCCCCCCCATTATGCAGAAAAAAACAAATAATTCCATAAGAAAATTCACAATTTTCAGGATTTATGTTAGAACAGTTAGTGTATTGTCCCCCATTCTGTTTGACTTTTCCCCGTCTATGCTTCCCAGCATATGTCTCAGCAAAAATGTGCATAGTTTCCTGCGAATGAATTTGCATAAATGCCAGGGAAAGTAAAGAAAAATCCAGATGTCCATGAACTCCACACGGCCTGGAGAGGCCGGTCCACAGTGGATCCCACAGGTTGGATTCTTAGAAATCCGAATTCATTTTCCCAGCATTTCTAATGCTAATTTATATGAAAATGTGCAAATTTAGAAATAATTACTGTAACATAACTAGAAATTCAATACAGCTCACCATATATACTAGGGAAGAGTGTGACCAGGTGACTTGTGTTCCTTCTCAGTCTCTGCAGCTGTGCTAACTGTTAATTAGGCTGACCATATGAAAAGGAGGACAAGGCTCATGTAACTTTAACAGTTGTAGAGAAAAAGGATTTTCAGCTGGTGTTATTTGTATGCAATTATTTCCTGGTGAAATTCCCTCTTCATCACAACAGTTAAAGGTTCAGGCACTATACTAGAGTGACCAGATACAAAAGAAGGCAGGGCCCCTGCAACTTTAACTGTTGTGATGAAGAAGGAATATCACCAGGAACTAATTGCACACAAATGACACTGGCTGAAATTCCCTTTTCTCTACAATAGTTAAAGTCACATGAGCCCTGTCCTCTTTTTCATATGGTCAGCCTATGTTAATGGGCAACTTCAAGGCCCCTCCCTGCTCTCCCTCCGTAGGGTTCTTAGACTTTAAACCGGACTGGGATGGGACAAACCTTCAAAGAGAGGATGCCTTCGGAGAGAAGGCTGTCCTCTGTAAAGCAGGTCACATGGCCACCCTAACAGTCCCTTGATTTGTTTTAGAATATCAATTACTCATTTTCTAACGAGATTGTGAGGAAAACTGATTGAAGTAAAAGTTCTACATTTGTAGTGAAGGTGAAAGTAAGATTTCGTTATGAGATTCTTGTCTTGGGATTTGTTTGGCAGCAGTTATTCATACTTGAAATCAGAATCACCTTGGATTTTTTTTTCCTAAAGCAAAATTACAAGAGAGTTTAAAGGTCCTTTCTCAGGAAAAATATCTAGGACATGTTGCCTCCCTCTTACTCCTTGGTATACAGACACTATGCACTAGCCATTTTCCAGAGAATGAAAGCTTCCTATTTTCCTTCAGGCTCACCGTCTCCAACCCCCACCCCACCCCCCAAAAAACCTGGCCTGCAATTTAACTTTGATCTCAGATGAATTCTAGGGCTCCATAATTTCTCTACTTATGTGCACCTCCACTTGCACCAGAATGCCAATGAATTTTGAGAGAAGCTGAAAATTATAATAAAAAAGTTCATACAAGTTGTGATTTCTTCAGTAGGTTTCACATATACTTATTTGAAACTGCTTTGAGTAAAGCAGGATTCAATCCCTTGCCCAGGGACCATGGGATGGCTCTCACAGTGATAATATTTATGTGTATTTCTTCCAAGGACCCAATTATTTATTGTCAGGTATTTAATCATGAAAGACATGTAGAAGGCAATTCTATGCAGTTTTAGTCAAACGTTAGTCGCATTGTGTTGAACGGACTTTACTATCTAGTTGTCTGTGTGTATACATATGTACCTGGGACTAAATACCATTGAATTCAAAAGGACTTTCATTTAAGTAGACAGGTACAGGAATGTGCTGTAAGAAAATAACAAACAAGCTAAAGAAGAAATTGCCTTGCTCCAGAGTTTTGAGTGAACTTGGGTATACAGATAGCTGCACAAAATGGTGCCTTCGGTGATTTCAACAGAATTCCTTTAGCATGGTTCCCAAGCTGGTTCACCAGTTCTTGTGGGTGACAACTCCCATCATCCCTGTCCATTGTCCATGATGGGGATGGTGAGAGTTGTAGTCCAATGGTATCTGGGGAGCTAAGTTTGGGAACCACTGCTTTGCAGATGTAGATTGGATACTTCCATTGAAATGAAGGAGAACACTCTTTCAGCCAAGGTAACTCCATTCATACATCACAACTCCCAAACTAATAACTCACCTCTTCAGTGGGGCAAAGAATTTCTTCACATGATCATCATGACTAACAACATTTTTCTGATTGGGGTGTCTTGTTTTTTGTTTTGTTTTTGCCTTTCATCATTAATTTGCCAGGTGATTGGTTCACATTTCAAGACAAAATGACTTAATTCACACTTCCTGAAATAATCTGTGAAACGGAATGCAATTGTCTTTCAGTTTTCACATTTCTCCAAATGTTGCAATGCAGCTCAATTAAATGTACATGGCATACAAAAGTGAGTATATTAGAGAACGTTGTTTGCAAATAAAAGGTGTATCTTAAGGGAAATGTGTACATAAATGAATATAATGTTATATTGATTTTTTTTCTTACCAATGAATTTGCAAACTGATGCAGAAACAGGAAAAAATGAACCTGTGTTTTAAAAACTGAAAGCTGTAGAAAATGAAACAGACCCATACATCCCCATTGGTTTGATTTTATCAGTTGTTTTCTGCTCTCTGGATCCTGCCTGATTATAATGGAAAGCTATTTACTGGCAATGAGCTGATTGGAGGAACTTGGCCTATAGCACGTTGACACAAAGAATAATTTAAAATATATTTTCCATGCTCTTATCTTTCAGGATGGTTTCTGGGAGAAATTAGTCGATGAAAGAAACCATTGGCTCACAAAATAAAAAGCTTCACACATAGCCAAATGTATTAAATGCAACCCTGCAAATCTCACACTCAGTTTTGCATTCACAGCTGCTGTATGTATTTCATATATAATCATTTCCATATATTGACGGCAGATTGGTCACCCATCTTGTATTTTTGAAAAATAATTGGGTTTTCCCCCCATGTAAGTGCAGGTTTACAGTATGATCTGTTGTTACACAAACAGTGATGGCTAAGCTCCCCCACCCCAGTCTTCCAATTTATCTGAGCACTTTCCTAAGAAAGAATAATACTAAATTGGAAATAGCTTGGCTTAATCTAAGTCAATCCAAACTAATTCAGTCTCTCAGTTTGGGCCACAACTGAGTTCTATTCTCTGTCCCCACAAGCACAAAACCTCTTTCTTCCTTTTGATGACTTGCAGATGACAGTGGCTCAATTCGGACGACACGATAGTCAATGGTGGGGTAATTATTAACTTTACAGTTGTTCAACTAGGGGGTACTCCCCACACAACATGGTAATAAATAATCAACTGTGGTGTAGATTAGGATCAGCGCTGAGTTGACTATGGCAGCATTCGGATGACACAATAGTCAAAACAACTGACGATTGTTTCCCCCACACCAGTTGTTTATTGTGTCGTCCGAATTGAGACAGTGTGTACAGACACCACTGCAAAATATTATATTTGAGGTGTTTGGAAAGAAGCATCTGTAAATCTACGCTGGCAAATTCAACTACACGATTTATGATTCCCCCTCCCCCCCCAATATATTTACAGCTTCCCAACACTGGCACCACCTATTCAGGATTGTTTATGTGGCCATCTGAGTTTCTCCATTGCTTATTGTTCTTCCCTATCAATTCTATAATCTAAGCCAAACCTCAACTGCTATTACATCTTCTACAAATCTCTTTCTTAACAACTACAAGGGCTTTGCACTGCCTTGGGCTGAATCCAAGGTGGTACTGGGTGGGTCCAAGGTGCTCTAAGGCCAAAGCAGATTGGCTGAGTCAGGAGGAGAAAGGGAACCCCATAAGGGAGTGAGAGGGAAAAAAACAAGGGCAGGGGGCAGAACCAATGATGTATCTTAAGAAAGTGTATATTCAAGTAAATCTTTTAATCTTGAAAAAGTATTTATTCAAGTAGAGCCTACGCATTTCAGACTCAGAATAAGTCCTTCTTCAGGGCAATTCAAAAGGTTTGCTCAAAACACTGTTCAGGACAGTGCTGGGCTGCTCCCCTCCCCCGCCACCCACCCATCTGGAAAAGGCAGCAAAAGGCCGGCTGTGAGTCCAGATGAGTCCATTCGACCCACCTGGACTCACCTCCATTGCCCTACCAATCCTCCTCATATTCCTCTGATCCCTCCCACTGGCATCATCATTGAGACTTACCCTTCAATTGTATCCTCCTCCCTGAGAGTCGAGCCTCAATTTAAAGTTACCATGGGGTCTCTCTGTTTTTAATATATCTATGGCCACAAACTATGGTGGCTGTAACGGTCTGAGGGGACTAAGGGAGCAGGACTCCCAGTCAGCCTTGCACCTGGCTTTCCTGGGTGTTCGGCCAGCACTCAGGAATACGCAAGGCTGACCCACTCCAGAATGTCGCTTCGGCTTCTGTGCTAAGGTGAGGCCGGCACTCTCAGGGCCATTTTGGAGCCTCCAAAATGGCCTGCGAGTCAGAGGGCTGTCCACAGCCCTACCGGCTCCCTATTTATTTGACCCAGTGAGACCCTTCAGTTATTTTGCATCATGGAAGCCTATCACTTGTCTTTCCATTTCAATAATCCATTCATTTGTATCCGACTACTCCACCTGTACCAAGTCCTAGAATGTAGCTCACAAAATAATATAAACTTGAGCAGAGAAAACCTAACTTGGAGGCAGGAAGACAATGAAATTATGGATGATCCATATACCAGGCATGGCATTTTTCTATCTCTGTCCTAATATTTCATCTATTTTTAAAAAAATAAATCTGTTTTCAATAATAATAATAATACCTTGAAGCTAGCATAGTTGAAAGGGCAGTCCTGAGATCTGATGAATGAAATGGTTTTTGATCAAAAGTATAATATCAGTTCAATAATAAATAAATCCAAGGTTGCCTCCAAACCATCACTGGAACAGCTTCTTTGGGGGCTTACCAGATGCTTATCCAGGACATTCGTCTATAAGTAGATATGCACTTTTTTGCCTTGAGAGTAGAACAACATGAATGACTGAGGTATTCCAAAGCACATGGTGTTGTGGCAGTGAGCATGCATTTCTGAGTGAGCTAGGGATGGATGCATCTGTCCTGCTTATGGGTTCCTGATCGACAGCTGGTTGGCCACTGTGTGAACAGAGTGCTGGACTAGATGGACCCTTGGTCTGATCCAGCAGGACTCTTCTTATGTTCTTATTTAGCATGGTCATATTTGCAGCCAATCATGACCACTCCTCTCAGACTCCACCCATGTCTCCTCATGTTACTGTGCTACTTCTGTCTTCTACTCCCTCTTCCCAAGACTCACAGTTTCCTCTGCCATCTTCAAATTCCTTCCTGCACAATCCTTCTAGTACATTCATTTTTGTATGCATTTTTGCCTAATGTACATTTTTTGCAAACCATTTTCTTAATATAGTGTGTGTTAATGTTCTTTCCCCTAATGTGCAGATTTTTGTACATCTTGTTTAACTAAAGAACTGTGTTGCAACATTTGGAGAAACGTAAATTTTGAAGGATAAATTAGTTTTAGTTCGCCTACTGGTTTGAAAGTGAGGAATTTAGCAACTTCATATTAAAACACGAACTAAAATAATTTCTATCCCACTCCTAGAATGAGCCCTTAGGTGTATTTTTTTACTACTGGTCTCAATTCCTATAGATTCTGCAGCTGTTACTGAGCCTGAAGCTACCGATGTCTGAGGAATTTGAGTTGTGTGAATTTCAATATGAACTGACCTGATCTATACCTCCTGGACTGATGTGTGGACTGATTTTCATTTCCTAAATGTTATGGCTCCAAGAACGTATCAAAATGCATTTAAACATGAGAGAAAATGCATTTAGGAATGCATATATGAATTTATATTTCAATTAACATGCTTTCTATTTTTGTTAATCACAGATTCATGTGGAAATGGGACAGAAGGGATTTATGAATGAACACATGTGTAAGTGACGTGAACTGGAAACAGATGGATTCGTCCATCCCCAGAGCTGTGACAAAATATACATTCATAACTGGTTGGCGTATGTGATGATATATAAGGCAATTGCCAATTGCAGTTATAGCTTGCATAAGGTGGATTCTATAATTCCTTGTATGCAAACAATTAGTCATTCCTTAATTTGTATGTGATGCAGAAGGACAGTTATTACAAATCATTTTGCCAGTGCGCTTTTAATTTACTTCAATGCATAGCTCTCATTAACAGATGCCAATATTCTCTTTGGTCCATCTTCTCAGCATCCTGCAAAACAACTTTAAAATACTTATATTTGTAGAAAGCACTGTGGTCCACGCTGACCTATGAAACATCACAGCAACCTAATAATGTAGGTCAGTCAGGGACCAATTTGGCCCATTGGCATCAAAGGTACAGTACCTTGCCACTTTAACATGGCAAAATATAAAAATCAAAAACTCTTGCATTAGCTGGTCTACATGCTGCAGATTTACAAATATAATCCCCTACAGCCATATGTCCAACAGATTAATCCCATGATCTATGTTGCAAACACATTAGACTTGGATTTGCTTTTTTTAAAAAACAGTGTAGCCATGAAACTCTTCAAATTATTTTGGGTAAGAGCCTATCTACATTACTGCTTTAAAACGGTTTATAACCATTTTAAACGGGTTAATAACCATTATTGACCGGTTTAAAACTGTTATAAAGTGTTTTAAAGCAGTAGTGTAGATAGGCTCTGAGTCTTTGTTAATAAGCCTGAACATAGAGTCATGGCAAAGTTATGGCAAAGATGGCTTCAGAGACATATGCTATGTTTCAAAGGGCACTCAAGGCCCAGACATTATCCTCTCCACCCAGGAAGGGTATCCTTTGCAAAAGTATACAGGAGTCCTCTCTCTCTCTCTCTCTCTCTCTCTTACAACCAGTACTTCTCCATATCACCACTCACAGTTAACATTTTACTGTACATGCAGTGAGCAACTACATGTCATATCCTGTATTTCCAAAGCTCAGAATCTCCCTGAACAGAGCTCAGATTTAGAGAAATCACAAGTTACCCACTTAAGGAGCCCTGGCAAACCCTTCTATACCCTCTGGGCCTGAGGACATAGTTCTTCCATCAACATGTGACTTTAAGGATAACTAACCTGCAGCTTCTTCTATCCCTCAGCCATGCAGGAGACAACCTTTCAAGTATTTGAAGAGTGCTATCATGGGCCTTTCTACATCATAGGGGTGTAGAGGGAGGGAGGGGTGGCGATCCCAGGAGCACCTGCTTCTGGGATCATTGCTCTAATCCACATAGGAAGTGCAATGACCCGGCTTCCTCCCAGGCTGTCGCGCGTTACACCTGCCATTTTTTCCCCTTGGGATCCACGAAGAGTGCACTAGTGCTCCAATGAAAAGGTAAGTAATTTTTTAAAAATGCCCCTACCCCCATCCCTGCCATCCCAGGGGTGGTGAAATTGCTGCCGCCCCCTCCCCTGATGGGCACAGAGCCACGTGGTGCGGCTCCATGCCTATTTTTGCTGCCACACTTACTCACAAGTAAGCAAAGCAGCAGCTGGGATGGGCAGTCACATCTCCCGTGGTCTCGGGATGTTCCCAGGACCATAGGAAGAATTGTGTTTCCCCAGGGATCCCTTATCCCGGGGGAAAGTCGTGCCCACCCCCTGCCCCCAGGATTCCCTGTGCGTCATTTGGACTCACAGGGAGCATCCAGGGGCATACCCGCTACGAAAGGCTGGTGTAGAAATGGCCCATGTCTCCCCTCAATCTTCTCTTCTCATGAGTGGCTAAACATGCCCAGTTCTTTCAGTTTTTCCTCATAGGGATTTGTTTCCAGAACCCTGATCATCCTCGTTGCCCTCCTCTGAATATGCTCCAGCTTGTCTGCATTCTTCTTGAAGTGTGGTGCCCAAAACTGGATGCAATTCTCAAGATGAGGCCTAACCAGTGCCAAATAGAGGGGAGCCAGTACCTTGCACAATTTGGAAGCTTTACTTCTATTAATGCAGCCCAAAATAGCATTTGCTTTTTTTGGCACCCAATTTTGTGTCATCTGCAAATTTGATACGCATTTCCGGCATCTCCTCTACCAAATCATTAATAAAAATGTTGAAGAGCAATGGGCCCAGGACTGAGCCCTGTGGTACCTTGCTTGTTATCTCCCCCCACAGTTTGAGAAGATACCATTTATAAGTACTCTTTGAGTCCGATTCTGTAGCCAACTGTGGATCCACCTAATAGTTGTTCTGTCTAGCCCACTTTTAGATAGTTTTGTTAATCAGAATGTCATGGGGCACTTTGTCAAAAGCTTTACTGAAGTCAAGATATATTATGTCCACAGCATTCCCACAGTCCACAAGGGAGGTTACCCAATCAAAAAATGAGATCAGATTTATCTGACAGGATTTGCACTTGACAAATCCATACTGGCTTCTTGTAATCACTGCATTGCTTTCAAGGTGCTTACAGATTGACTTCTTTATAATCTGCTCCAAAAATTTCCCAGGGATTGATGTCAGTCTGTAGTTCTCAGGTTCCTCTTTTTTGCCCTTTTTGAAGATAGGGACAACATTCGCCTTCCTCCAGTTGTCTGGCACTTCACCCGCCTTCCATGATTTCGCAAAGATAATAGACAGTGGCTCTGAGAGTTCTTCTGCTAGCTCCTTTATTACTCTAGGATGCAGTTCATCTGGCCCTGGAGATTTGAACTCATTTGACCATTTGTTTATCAATCTCAAGCTGCAATCCTGCCCCTTCAGCTCGTTCTGAGTTATTAAAATCAGCTTTCCTAAAATCCAGAGTACGTTTATGGCTACACTCAGCTTTTGCTTCTTTTAAAATCAAGAACTCAAGTATGATGTGGTCACTTTCCCCCAGAGTTCCTGTAACTGCCACTTTAATCCACTAAATCATCCCTATTGGTCAAGTCAATGATAGCCGATTCTCTAGTTCCTTCCTCTACTTTTATAGGAGAAAGTTATCAGCCACACATGTCAAGAATTTCTTGGAGGGGGGACTTTTGGCAGAATTTTTCTCCCAACATATATTGGGGTAATTGAAGTCCCCCATTATTATTACATCGGACTTCCTTGAAAAACTGCCAATTTGCTTTTCAAAAGTTTCGTCCTCGTCTTCTCCTTGATTGGGTGGTCGGTAGTAGACTGACTATCATGTTCCTTTTATTCCTTGCCCCATTTATAGAGAGATTTGGTGCTTTGTAGGGAAGCCTCAAAACAAGTAGAACAGGTTAGTGATCTCCACTGACACGCCTCCTTCCAGAAATGAGTGTTTCTGTTTGTTTTGGGTTCCTCCGGAAGTGCTAAATTGCTGTTGCACAAGCAGTGGGGCCTCCTTTGCAATGCAATTGGCAGGAAATAAGACAATTAATGGGGACTGCAGTAACAATCTATTCCAGATACTACAATTAGTGGTGAATGAATCTGTCAGTTTCAGTTTCTCTGTTTCTCAAACTTTGAGACTTTTTCCAATCGTATGTTCGGTTTATCCTGAACTTTGAGATTTGTTTTGTTTAGATTGCATGAAAATTTGTATACATTTCTGTTTACATATCTTCAAAATGCATGCATGTTGATGCAATTTTGTCTGATATACACATGTTTGCAAACAACTTTCCTGATGTCTTGAATGTCTAACATCATTTTCACTAAGATGCACATTTTTCTGTACACTTTCCCCATATATATACATTTTTGTACACAGTTTCTGATTGGAGAACGCCATTGCAAAATTCAGGGAAGTGCAGATTTCAATGGATAACTGTGTTTGGGTTCCCATATTGGTTCAAAAGTGCAAAATTAGGGAACTTTGCTCTGAAAAGAAAACTGAAGAAATTTCTCCCCCAACCCTAATCACAACCCATATTGATATCATAATGCTGTATGTCTCCTCTCCATTGGCTCTTTCTCATGGCCGATGATATGATGTGGGGACAGGGAGACACGTGGCCTGATGTTGCATAGTGTCATGGTCATTACGAGAAAGTGGCACAGAAAACAGCAGCCCCATGTCTCTTACAACATCTCTGGATCTAACCTTAATCACAAACCAAATCAGAGAGAAGTAATGATATACATGCACACTTTTTGTAGGCTGCCAACAGTGCCCTGGGTGAAGCTGAATTGCTTCACCTTCTATATCGTAAGAAAAGGAGAGACACCAGTCCTAGGACTGTATTATGTGAAGCAGCAACAACTAATTCTGCAATTGAAGGCAGCTGCATTTATGCAGATAAAAATCCCTTACTTAACAGTACTGCAGTGCCTCCTAAAGATCAGCTATGGATTAAACAGGCTTTTCTCCTGCTCTGCTGAGATTTTGAAGATTGTTTTCTTTCCCCTCCTAAGCAAAGAATCTTGTGCTGTTTGAAAGGGATAACTTAAATGACTGTGATAATTTTAATTGCTGGCTTTACTATTGGGGGGGGGAATTAAGGAGAGTTTTTTAGTTTTTTTTAAAAAAAAATATGTTCTTTTGAGCCATGAACTTGTCTCCCTGATCTTCATCTGCCTGGATTTCCATGATAGCTGATTAGCTCCTGCGGATGGCCCAATTATAAGCTTTAGTAAATCAGTCAAAGAAGCAAATTAATGCTTGGGGGAGCATCAGCGAGAAGAGAAAATTCTCATCTTTTCAGAGTTGTAGATGAACAAAATATCATCGGCTTTTCGGGGCATTAACAAGAATATCAGTACAGACTAACAGAGTCCATAGGATTTTTAGCTTCCTGAGTTGTCTATTGGGATCTGTGGGAAATCATATATATGTTGATGATTTTGAATTACAAAAAAGCTGCTCCCTCATTTTTTGAATTTAAATATGCTGCTTATTCTGTGTACATAAACACCTTCATGTCTCTGTGTCTTATGAGATTCTCTGTTTATTTAGGAAATCAGTTCATCTGGGACTTAAGGAGATGTTTAGTTGCCTTGAGAACGCCATTCAGCCTGTGTGGAATTGAAATTAAAATCGGCTTGTTTTACTCAAATGCATTTACACGAATAGGTACTTTTCTCAAAATGGCCTGAAAACATTCAGTGCAAATGTTTCCGTGACAGAAAATTTGCATTAAAAGGCAAAGTGTTTCTGCAAGCTCCTGACTCAATTGGGGGGGGGGGGGGGGCTAGATTTAAAGGCTGCCCATAGAGCAAGACTGGGCAGCTTGTAGGCCAAAACATCTGTATAGCCACAGCTCCCATCAGCCTGAGCCATCATAATACCAAATTGCCATATTTAGTCCTTCAATATCCATAGGTACTGCATGAGCATAGAATGGGGGCAGGGAGGCAACAAGCTCCACTTCCAAATGATGTGTGTTCATTCAAACGTCTGCCAAGGGCCTCCTGCAGATACGGCTGTGCATGTGGATGCTGTGTGAATGAGCACACACAGAGATTGGGGGGGAGCAGAGCTTCCTGCTTTCAATCTATGGGACTTCAGTATCCACAATCTCTGAATGCCTGAGGGCTAGAGATAAGGAACTTGCAGCAGCAGAGCAGGGAGAGGACAGTTTGGTTCCTTCTGCCCAGCAAACAATGAGTGTATCTTCAGAGCTTTTGGGAGAACAGGCTGGCTTATCGCCTCCTTCGAAATTCCTAAACAGACATCGCGCCTGAGCAGAACCCTGCACGTTTGCTGCAACATTTGCTTCAGCTAAAATTTGGTGGTAGTTTATCAATGTGGTTGACTTCTTGTGTGTTATGCCTTTGTGCAACATGGTCTCCTATGTCTCATGAGAACTGATTCAGGAGTTACATGTAGAGTTTTATGAGAGACTCATTTCAAGTTCAGGGTTTGGGAGGTTTTTTTAAAACAAAATTTACCCAGTTCCACCTCCTGGATGCAAACACAGACAACTGCAACCAACGTCTATACATTTCCAGAATTGCAATGCAATTCATGGAACGGGGGGGGGGGGGGGGAAATGTGTTTGAAAAAAACCATATTTTTGAAAAATGTACATAAAAATGCATACTCTAAAAATGTGTGCAAACACTTTAATCAATGAGAGAAAAATGCATACATTTCAAAAATGCAACACAATTGATGCATACACTGGGGAAAGTACACAAATATATGTGTGGATTTTCATGAACAAAGAAAAACAACAACACTCACAATCTGATGTGGGCACAAGTCAAAATAAGCTTCAAGGTGGAATTCTGAGAACCTAGATGAGTTTACGTTTTGCTGATTTGCTCACCCCTAGTTATATGTGCTTAAGTTTTGGGAACTGCAAATCATTCAAAGAGGGGGAGAATAACAACAATCTTTAGTTTTAGGAAGATTTTGTTCCATTGGGATATTGAAAATTTAGGCTGCAGCACTATAATACTTATCCAGAAGAGAGCACTATTGAACATAATGGACTAACATCTAGAAAATTGTGCATATCTTGTGCAAATTAGCATGGATTTATTTTGTGTTTAGTGCTGGGAAGAGCTATCTAGAATCTAGAGTGATCGTTCGGACTCTCATCTTCTCCCCCCCACCATCCCAATATTGTTCTAGTCACTAAAAATTGGAGAATTATATATGTTCTCAAAATCATATACAAGGACATTTTCTTTCTAGCTAATCTTTCTGACAGCTGTTAGTATCTCCAACAAAAATCTAGAGACCATATTCATCCCAGCAATAAGTGCTTCCTTGTTGCCCATATTTCATTGTAGAATCTTTCTGTTGAGTTCAGCGTTTATTCAGAACCTTTCTGCTATCCTTCAGGTCATATATATATTTTCCCCAAATACAACAGAATGCAGGATGCTTGATGAACCTATAAATAAAGTCAACTCCTACTCTTCCAAATAACACCTTTGAATAAATACATGAATGCCGATAACAAGCCTTCTGAATCAAACATGAAGTCATGGTCAGGGAATCAGCTCTTTTTACAGCTAGTCCCATCTTTGGTTAGAAAGCAACATTAAAGTCATACATGATCAATAAAGCCAAATAATGGTATTCAGTTGTCCTCCCTTAGGTATGTGATTATGTGAATAGACCTGACTTCATTGGTCAAATGTGTCATATCTGGATCTTGTACTCATTGGGCGGATCTATTGTGACTACTGTAAAGGAGAAGAGCTGAAGCAAGCCACCTAGGTCAGTGTTTCCCAAGCCTCTGGTAACTGAGGCACACCTTTTTTCTGTAATGAAAATTGGAGGCATATTTTATTTTGATAGCCCCCCAAATTTGCTTTCACACTGTAAGGGTAAGAATTGTGCATTGAAAGAAGATCCCACAAGAGCTGGTATCAAGAGCTGGTATCAAAAGCTGGCATGGTTGGGCACCTGCCAAGGCTCATATTCCAGCAGTAGGCCCACTAACAGGAGCACCCTGGGCCTCCTCATCCTCTTCGCTACCATTGCCACCTGTTTTCTGACCGGCTACTTCTTCTAAGCAATAGGGCATGAAGACACAGAAGATGGCTCCATGGCCATGTACTTGCTGCCATCCACAGCAGATACATCCCTGCTGCCTGTGCATTTGGGTCAGTGTGGGAAAGGGCTTTATGCACATATTGATGTACAGAGGTATAGCTCCTCCAAGTGAGGAGAACCTGGACTGGGTCAGATGCCCCCTTGCATAGAGGAGCTCTACCTATAAAAGCCCATTCCCACAGCAGCCACCTGCACTGACAATAGGAAGCATTTCCGTTGCAGCCATTGGTAGCAGGAGTCAGGGGTAGTTCTTGTGGCATCCTCATGTGCACTTTTGATGGATTGGGGTGGGTGGGGAGGCAGTTTTGTGAACCTCCCAACAAAGAAGTGGCAATGCAGAATGGTATGACAGCAGAGTCTGGTTGGAAAGAGACATGGCCACAGCAGTAAATTATGTAGAATTACACTGGGCAGCCTGGACTCACAAGAACATTTGCTTTTGAAGATGACATTATTTCTTGCAGCTAAATGAGTTTTCTCAGCCTGTTACAGCATGCTAGTATGCCCTGCACACAGTTTAAGAATTATGCCCCAAATATAATAGGCCTGATACTCCCCATTGCTGCCTAGCTTCCCTAGCAACCAACACAAATGCCAGTGGTCATCAGCAAGGCCTACGTTATGGCCCAGGACCAGACGCACTTGATTTACAACCACGTGCTTGTTCCTTATGTTCAGTGCCAGCTCCAGGCTTTGGAGGGTCAATTGGGCATCCTCAGTGCCCCCCTTCTTTCAGTGAATCTGCCTTCTTACCACCATGATCATCAGCTGCTGCTCCTCTTCCTCCGTTTCTTCCTCATCGTGGCGTGCTTGTCAGGCAGAGAGCCATTCAGCAATTAGGCAGTGGGGTGTGGGCCCTTGGCAAGGGCCCAAGCATGACAGCCCTTGACACAAGCCCTAGTGACCCTCCACCCATACTGGTCAATTTAATCATGCAAGCAAAGTCATTCTGCTTTGACTGGCTTCCCTTGTGTTGTTACTCTAGGCAATCCAAGTACAGCTTCACATGCAGGGCAACATGTCAATAATATGCCCAAGGCATCTACTGCACAAGATAGCCTACGAATGGCATTGAAATGTCTTGATTTTCACAATTAAAAAAAAGAAAATCCAGGAGTGTTTATTCAATCACATTTTAATTTTGTCAGCTTGTTGGTTTCATGGCAGATAATGTGATCCAATAGTGCACATTTAAGATTTCGTATTATATTTGCTTCCCGTCCAAATTAAAAGCATCTTTTGAGAGACTCCATCCATTCATTCCTTTGTAATGTAGCTGTCAAACTGATAATTTCATCATTAAGACCCCTATATTTATGTAGATCATAGACATCTAGGCAGCTTGCTTTTGTTATACTTCTTTTCCTATCATATATTGTGGTGAGAGGGAGCCAGAGAAGGCACAGTTTCATTTATGTCTATTTAAGCAAAAACTCAGTTTTAACAAGTCCCAGTTATACAACCCATTAATCCAGCTAATAGAAAAAGCACAAATGCTCATTCTGCTTTTCAGCCCAAGTCTTATTCAAGACATTTTTACAATTCCATAATAGCAATGGAAGACCAGCTAACACAGTCTTGTAAATTAATCCATAAAAGTTTAGAACTTTTTAATATATATATATATATATATATATACACACACACACACACACACACACATATATATATATATATATATATATATTCAATTTATGTGAAGAATAACAAAACAATCTGTATGCTGATGGAATAACACTGGACAGAAATGAAAAGGATCTGGAAAGAAAAGTCTAAGTATGAAGTTTGCTGCAGTCCATGACAATAATAGCATCTAAATTTAACCCCATAATAGGGAGATTACCACTAAGCAGACAAGAAAATAGTATTATTTCATATCACATAAAGTTAATTTCGAATTTGCTATCAGGAAATGTAGTGCTATAGCCCTGTTTCAGATGGCTTTCAAAAACGTTAGATAAACTCATGGAGCCATGAAAGCAAAAAGGAACATCCAGATCAGAAGCAAATGGCCCAAGCATGGGAGAAGGGAGACAGGTATAGGGTGGCCACTTGTGGACATACATCAACCAAAAAAGACAAAAAGAACACTAATCTGGATACAATTTGCACATGCTAATTTATATAGATAGATGATAGATAGATAGATAGATAGATAGAAATTTAGAAATATTATTTATAATTTAAATATAAATACAGTATATCTCACTATAGTATGGACGACTGTGATCAAGTGATGTGTGTGTCATGCTTAATCTGCTGTCCTGCTCCTGTTTTTGATGGCTCTTTATCTCGAAACCAGACTTGGACTGGGCAGCCCTTCAAACGGAGGATGCCTTCAAATAGAGGACTGTCTACCACAAAAGAGGGGACCTGGCCACCCTAGACAGCTATATTTTATGGGGGTCCTGGGCCTGAAGTCAATTCCCATGAGAGAGAAAAAAATGAGACTAAAATGTAGATCATGTCTAAAATGTAGATCATGTCTGAGAACTTGTTACCACAAATCTCACAGGCAGAAGAAGCAGTGTTAGAACATAAGACATTTTATGAACAGTGAGATGTCTCAGACCTCTGAGGTGTATGTGTGTGTGTGTGTGTGTGAGAGAGAGAGAGAGAGAGAGAATGAGCACTTGTATAAGAAACGAGAGCTTATAGTTTGAGAAAGAGATATGTTTGTTCTCAAGTATGACATGTTTTCTCAGAAACTACAACTCCTAAAGTCCCTTGTGCTCATCTTTGTTGCCTTTATTTTTAACTTTATTTCAAAATAAGGTAAAAATGAGAGTGCCGTGGGGTGAATAAATGGCTTGCAGTAGATCTCTGGTCTCCCAAGTTCGTAGAAGAACAGACACTAGAGCCTAGGGACAGGGAATGGTGTTTAAAGGGTATTTGTCACTCTTGTATATTTAATATACATGAATCCCATACTGCCGTGTCTCTGCCTATAAAGACAAATCAGGCAGACAGTAGTGCGAGGAGATGAAACAAAGGGAACTAAAGGAAGGAAAAGAACACCAATCAATCCTCCACTTTTCACCCCCATAACAAACAAGCTGCCAATTTTTCATACAGACAAGCTGAGAGAGGAGTTGTTGTTGTTGGTGGTGGTGGTGATAACAACAAAGGAATACCAAAATGCCTCTCTCAGCGTTCAGGCACTGGGCAGGCTAAGTCCTCCAGGGGACTTTCCAAGAAGCTCAAGCAGCCAGAGAGGCTGTGAGGATAAAATGGGGAGGAGGGGAGAGAGGGAGATGGTAGAAGAAAGAGTGCACATACCCCTCAGCCACCCCTCAGCCCTGAAGTCCTGCAATATCTCCAATATTCTCAACACCCCAACAACAGAGGCAGAAAAAGCACATATGAACCGCTCAGTTGCCTCCTTACAGTAAGATAACCACTGAATCCGTACACCCAGAGGTTGTGTTTTTTTTACCTGTAATTCTCACCCCTCACCATAGTTTTCAGGTGCAGTTTCTTTTCGCCCCTCCTCCCCCAATGAATGGTCGAAAAAGAATACGCTGAAAAATTTGGCACAGAGCTAAGTGTGTGCTGTAGATTGGATGGTAAAACTGCAGTCCCGTTGGTTCTCCTGACCATGGTACCCTTCTGGACTGTCCCTCAGGTAGGACTTGGGAACACAGTGTTACAGTGGTTCAGCCCAATATGGAAGGAGAGGCTTCAGTAGGCAATAATAATAATAATAATAATAATGAAAATTTATATTATGCTCTATACAAGAGCGCATTCCAATTAACCAAAACATACAAAACACAACAATATAAACAAAAATCAAGAAATAAACATTAGATAAACTAGTAAGCAGAAATTAAACTAATCTACAACCAATCAATTAAAACAATCAAACAATTTAAACCCCAAGAAAAAAAATGGGCTGTTCCTCACTCCTTCTGCCAACACCTATGGCTCCAACTTGAACAAATAGGTTTCCAATGCATGGTTGAGCTGTTCCTCTTGTTCATAGATTTCATGATTGGTAGCCTAAGCCCTGATCTATGCATGTGGCAAAGACGTAGCTCCAATCCTATGTCCTCTAATCGCAGACAAGATGAGGGTCTGGTTACCAACATGTTAAGAAATCACTGAATAGCCTTAGAGCAAGGTAATTAAATTCTTATTAATTTCTCAAATGCTGTGAACCCTCTCTAAATCTTATTCATGCACAATGTGCCAGTCTATTACCCAATATTACCTTTTCCCCATAAGTCTGCTTCCATTTACTCCACAAAAAACTATCTGCCCATCCAACAGTTTGAAGACCTAACATAAAAGCTATACCTCCTGCATAACAGAATCATTTTCCTGCCATGACTCCTCTTGCATACCCCACTAATGTTAATGAGGGAGAGCTGCAGAGCCATGATAAGACTTCCATACAATGGATTCCCATCAAGGTCTCGTCAAAGCTTTCCACGTAAATAAATAAAAAAAGAGAGAGTGAGATAATACAGGAAAGCAGCTTTATTGCATTGAAAGGACACTGCGGTGAGACTATTATAGCACGCAAGCTATAGACTTTCAGACAGTTTTCGGGTAAATTTTCAGCATGCTGCGGATGTGCTGCGTTCAACACATCTGGAACTGTGTTCAACATATTGTTGCACACACCCCAGTTTCCCCCAAGTAGTGACAAGTTGCTGGGACAGCACTACAGGGCTTAGTTTCCTTTTGTGTAGGTACTCACTAGAAATACTAATCTGCAAAGTAGAATCAGTTCCCCCAAACACAAATAGAATCCACTTGGAGCTCCCTGAGGTTCCTCCTTTCAGCTAGCCACAAAGCTAAGACTTATCTCCCTTGCTGGCTACACTGCATCTTTGCAACATACATGCTGTAGAAGAGCCTTCCCCAACCTGATGTCCTCCAGACATTTTGAACTTCAACTCCCATCAGCCTCAGAGAGCATGGCCAATGGTCAGGAATGCTGGGAATTGTAGGCCAACAAAACTGGGTGGGGAAACCTTTGGACCTCCAGATACTGCTGGACTACAACTCCCATGAGCCACAGCCAGCATGGCCAGTGGGATTAGAAATGATGGGAGTTGTAGATCAGCAACACCTGGAGTTGCACAGTCCTGTTCTATATATCATGCTATATATCTATCACATATATTTACATTCTGAGCTCACAAAGCAAGAAAAATTAAAAACAAACAATAGAAGCCACCAATACAACAAATCTTTATAAAATGTATGAGTGCCAGTTTAAGGGAATATCAACAAACCAGCAGCAACACTGATAACTTCGTCCGGAAATTTTGTAAATTGCTGTAGAGTGGTGACTGAGAACAAAATCACAAGCAAGCTTAAACAGGGGGAAAAAAGTTATGCTGGCTGGGACATATTGGGACTTGTAGGCCTTTTTCTGTGCAAACATGCATTGATTGTGCTTTAAATCGTGTGACCGTTAAGCCAGGACATTCCTGAGCCTGAAAATCAGTAACTAGCTTTAGACAAGCTGCTGACTTTCAGGAAGCAATATGAGAAATTTGTTTCAGTTACAGTTTCAGTTTGGGTTTTGTTTTTGTTTTTTATCAGAACTTACCCAGTTTGTACATCCCAGAAACAAATGGAAAGATAAACACGATCTGTAGTCGAAGTCCACACATTTACAAGCTTGTGTGGTGATTCAAGGAACAAGAATATATCCACAAAAAATGCCTAATTTTGAAAAAATGCACACAAACACATTTTAATAAATTGGAGAAAATGCTAGGCTGACCAGATAAAATCCAGGTCAGGGCTCCTGTAACTTTAACAGTTGTAGAGAAAAGGGAATTTCAGCCAGTGTCATTTGTATGCAATTAGTTCCTGGTGAAATTCCCTCTTCATTACAACAGTTAAAGTTGCAGGGGCCCTGCCTTCTTTTGTATCTGGTCACTCTAGTATAGTGCCTGCAACTTTAACTGTTGTGATGAAGAGGGAATTTCACCAGGAACTAATTGCATACAAATGACACTGGCTGAAATTCCCTTTTCTCTACAACTGTTAAAGTTACAGGAGCCCTGACCTGGATTTTATCTGGTCAGCCTACTAGAGTTAGCATACTAGAGTTACATGAGCCCTGAACTGGATTTTATCTGGTCACCCTAAAAATGCATATAAATAGACAAGGACTATTGGAAAAAAACTTTGGATGAAACTACCTTTCAAAGACTATCTCGCCAATTTGAAAGGGTTGATAATCAAATAGATTGTGTGTATGTTGTATGTTTTTGCTGTTTTAATTTTTGTATATTGTTTTTAATTGTTTTTAATCCTATGTAAACCGCCCAGAGAGCTTCGGCTATGGGGCGGTATACAAATGTAATAAATAAATAAATAAATAAATATACAGATGGCAGTTCACTACAAACCAGACTTCATCGGATGAACCCTTTCCTGTCCCTGCTTTGCTGGAGGTGATCTGGGAGTGCTGAGATGCTAGTCCATATGTGTTGGGTCTATGACTCATATGAGAAGGGTCAACACTTCTCATCTGGCATATTTGGGGTGATTTCAGATATTGTCGGTTGCATCATTGTGACAGAGACCCTCTTAGCATTGCTAATTCACCACATTGTGAAGTGGTTACTGGCAATGCACCAAGAAATATTACAACAGGCTCTGGCAGCACAATGCAGGGCTGGTTCACCAATATCTAATAAATGGCACTTTCAGAGAGGGGTGGCAAAACATGACCACGCCATGGAAATCTGGTTTCCCTTCATTGCATTTGTCAACAAAGGGATGGTGGCCTATAAGCCCCCGATATTCCAGACATCATTTAATTAATTAAAAGATCAAATTAAATAAGGGATTCACTTAGTGATGTGCATCGTATCGTTAGAATTTACGATAACAATATGATATGCTCTTTATCGTGCACATGAGTTACGATAACGATACGATAGAAAAACCTACGATAATCATCAGAGATGATAATTTTTGGGCGATTTTATCATTTTATCGGACTGCCATATAAATATACCTATAACTTCTGTATTTTAAAAGTTAGAGGCTTGAAACTTGGTCACGGTGCTTCTGGGGTATGCTTAAGTATGTGTATGAAATTTGAGATTGATCCCTCCAACCCTCAATTTTATATGAATTTTTTAAAGATCATTTCCATTCTGACAGGTCTGGTGAGCTGTCATTCTGATCTGTCAGAACAGACATGATCTTTAAAAAATTCATATAAAATCGAGGGTTGGAGGGATTGTTCTCAAATTTCATACACATACTTAGGCATACCCCAGAAGCAGAAGTTTCAAGCCTCCAACTTTTAAAATACAGAAGTTATAGGCACTTTTTCTTTCTGCCAAAAATATCATTTTTTAACGATAATTATCGTGAAGACGATACAGATCACCTACGATATGAATGAAGAGGATAATTTTTTTGGTCCGAAATGACGATAATGATAAAAAATGATTTTTTTGGCATGCACACCCCTAGATTCACTAGGAATATTCTACTACTAATGTAACTCAGACATTACACTCAGAAACACACTATCTTTTTCTTTTTTTTCCTTCTTTTTTTAAAAAATACTTGATCTTTATCATATTTGTTGACTTATAAGCTCATTATAATATGCACAATAATTAAAGAAAGCAAATTTTTGAAACATGCATACGTTTTTGAAAAAAATGTGTGTGAAAATATGCATGAGCGTTTGTGTGAAAAGGAAAAAAGCAAAGCTCACACGTCCCTACTCTCAGCTCCACTTCTGCAACATGAAGATGATGGCACTGAGTTACTGTTATGACAATTACTGAGACATTAAGTAATATGGGGCAGAGTTTTGCATGCACCAACCAGAATCTCATTGTGGCTGGGCCAGAACTCTGCCCCATCCCTTCTTAATCTGCTTGGGGTGGAAGCATTTTCAGAGTTGTCCAGGGTTTGCTGCATTCTGACCTGATCTGGGCCAGTTCCAGAAATAACCTGAGAAGTAGATGACATGTGAATTGAGGACATCAATTCTCCATCCCACAGTGTGCTTTGGTGCCTGGGTGAAGCTCAAGAGATTCATTGCTCTACCAAAACTTTATGTAGAAGGAACTCATGGTTCCACTCATCTCTAATATTTAGCACTTTAAAACACTTGTTATGGGCTATGTACATGCTAATTATTTTAGTAGGAACTATTCATGAGACAAATGTCAAGTTTGACAAGATGAGACAAGTCTAGTGAACAGAAAGGAATAGCTATATTTGTTCCTTTGTGATTAATAAACACCCCCAGTTTGTTAACATGTTGCCTTTTATTTATTTATCTCCAAATAAATTGGGAGTAAGCCCACAATCTGTACATGTAGGAATGTAAACCTAAATTTCGTCCTTTTATAGCATGTAAGCTTACTCCCACTTTATTTGGAAATAAATAAAGAATCTCCATCTCACTACTATGTGCCATCAGGAGTGATACTTCACATCCATTTAGCTACGGGTGTTCAGAAAGATATATAGATAAAGACAATGATAATGGCACTTAATAGTAAAAGAGTTATAGTGTGCTTTTTCTTCTAATTGAATGTGAGAGACTTATTGAGACCATGGAGGTGCCTAATTGAGGAGGCTTTCTTTTAGATTTTGACCTAAAACCTGGATTGGCTCACACAGGCAAACCATGACAGGGGTTCTGGGGAAATACAGCGAGCCCTAAAAGGGGCAGATTTCCCTGCGACCACTATGCAACCCACAGGATCCTGACTGCCTAGCCCAACTGCTAATTTGCTGCAACACCAGTGGAACACACAGAAGAAAAGTGCTGATGTCACAATTGCCACCAAACTTCAAAGGTGCCCTGGGGGGGGGGGGGGGGGGAAAGGTGTCAATTTTACTTTAAAACAAGGCACATGGGAACTGCCTTGTTTTCAAGCAAAATTGCACAGAAGCATGGTTTTGCTTGAAAACAACAGGCATGGCCCCCATATTCCTTGCTTTAAGGTAATATTGCCCCTTTTTTTCTGCCACCATGCCTCTGAATTTGGGCAGCAAAATTTGTGGCAACGTAGCAAGAACAATTCCGGGGAAGTTTGCAGCTTCCACTGGGTTCCAGTGGACTAAAATTGACTCAGAGACCTGCAAAGGTTCACCACCTCTGCCCTGTACCAACTTCCCAAGCCAATATATACATTTTTGTATGCACGTTTTGACTGGAGAACTCCATTGCAAAATTCCGAAAAGTGCTCATTTTAAAGGATAATTTCATCTTGGTTTGCATTGTAATTTAAAAGTGCAAAATTAGGTAAGTTTGCATTGAAATGTGAACTGAATGAATTGCTCCCCGATCCCCTATCCAAACCTATATGAGGGAATAGACAAATAAATAATACATCTGGCAAAGCCCGTAAAGCAAAGGGCCTATGCGAATTTCATTGTTGCTTACAAAACATGCCAGCATACCCCCCTGAGGCCCCAAATATGAGCATGTGTGCAAACATATGTCTGCTGAAAATATTTGCAAATTGTTGAACACGTACTCATGTTTGTTTCATTCCCGATTCTGTTTGATTTGTGCAAATTTCCAAATTTGGGGAAATTTCCTCAGAATTGAATAAGCCCTCTTTTAGTCTATGAAAGAAATTTTCACAAATTTGGGGAGATTTGCACAATCTCCTGATCACTGCACAAAGCGAGCAGCAATTGCAAACATGAACGGAAATCAGGCACAAGACAAGCAGCAAGACCATGTTCAGAGAATCCTAGCAATCTCAAACATTGCTTGTTTACCCCTCCGTAGATAGGGATGATATCTGTTGTTTGTTTTAGCATAGATAATGAACTCCTGAAGGAGCTCCCATCATTCCCAAATACCACAGTCAATGGCCATTCTGGGAGGGGATTAAGGGAGTTGAAATCTAACTCAACTTGGAGGGTGCTAAATTGCAAAAATTTGATTGCAGCATCAAGGGGGGGAGAGAGAGAGAGAGAGACAGACAGACAGACAGACAGACAGAGAGGCTCAATTCGGACGACACGATAGTCTATGGTGAGGAAATAATCAACTTTACAGTTGTTCATCTAGGGGGTACTCCCCACACAACATGGTAATAAATAATCAACTGTGGTGTGGATTAGGATCAGCGCTGAGTTGACTATGGCAGCATTCGAATGACACAATAGCCAAAACAACTGACGATGCCAGACAAGGCTCTCAGTGGGGGCAGGGGGCATTTAACAACCAGGGAACCATAGTGAAAAGGGCCTCTCTCCTAGGCTGACCATACGAAAAGGAGGACAGGGCTCATGTAACTTTAACAGTTGTAGACAAATGGGAATTTCAGCCAGTGTCATTTGTATGCAATTAGTTCCTGGTGAAATTCCCTCTTCATCACAACAGTTGAAGTTGCAGGCACTATACTAGAGTGACCATATACAAAAGAAAGCAGGGCCCCTGCAACTTTAACTGTTGTGATGAAGAGGGAATTTCACCAGGAACTAATTGCATACAAATGACACTGGCTGAAATTCCCTTTTCTCTACAACTGTTAAAGTTACATGAGCCCTGTCCTCCTTTTCATATGGTCAGCCTACTCTCTCCAGTAGCCACCTGCCTCACTTCATTTGTGGGTGGGGATCACTCAGAAATGGGCCTCAGGAAATTAGTTTAGGTAGGTATGGGAGGGAGTATGTATGAGAAGAGGCACTTCTTCAGATAACATGGCGTAAGTTATTGAGAGGTTTAAAGGTTAATATCAGCACTTTGAATAGGGCCTGGAAATGGACTGGCAGCCAATACAGATAACAAAGTACTTGATAATATGATCCTATCAGCCAATCCCAATTAACAACCTTGCTGCCCTATTTTGGACTATCTGAAGTTTCCAGACCATTTTCAAAGGTGGCCTCACATATAACACACTGCAGTAATCTAAATGGGAGTTTACCAGACCGTGAATAACTCTTGCAAGGCTGTCCAAGGATGGCCATAGCTGGCATATCAGCCTGAAGTTGTTGTGTGTGCTATCTGTTTTATGTCCTGATGTGAATGGTTTTGTACATTATTTAATGGTTTTAATATTTGCGAACTGCCCAGAGAGCTTCGGCTATGTGTGTGTGGGGGGGGGGGGGGTATAGAAATGTAATAAATGAAATTAAATGAAGTTGATAAAAGACACTATGAACCACCAAGGCCCCTTGTGACCCCAGTAATAATTTGGATCCAAGAACACACCTATCACAAAGAGTTGGGAAGTTAGGAATTAAATTGTAATGTTGAAAAACGTGGATGTTTGACCTTTATTTCAACCTGTTCATCAAGGCTGTTATGTTCATTCTTCCCATTCTTCATCCTTTCCTTCCTGAGCGGATATCCTGTTTGCCGATATCCTGATGCAGAGTAGACCACTGTATCAATTTCACACACAAAACTCAATGTCTTCAGTTAGCATGAGCTGGGAAGGCTATAGGAAGTCGGTGGCATCCATCTACCAGGAAGGTGGAAAGACTGCTGATCCTGGCTTCCACTAGTCCTGAACCACAAAAGAGAAGTTACCAGCTTATGTTAGAGGTTAAGACAATGCAGTAGCTAGCATGACTTTTGTTTAAATTGTCTGCAATACCATGTCCTGTATGTGTTGTTAATAAATCAAATGATTAATTTAAAGTATAGCTGGTGTAGTTAACTCTTATGAGAATATTGGAATTTGACACACACCCTCCTCAAGCCCTGCCTTGGGCCTATTAGCAAAGCTACTAGAGAGCCCTACTGATTTATATTCAGTAAGTGGTACAAATCAAACCATCCATCGGGTTACCTGATTGCAGGTCAACCCTCTGTAATTAAGATGGGGCACTTGGTTGTCCTGCTAAAATTGGCTTTCCTTGTGACCCCCAGGAATGACAGGGTATATAGACGGATAAAGGCTCTCTGAGGAATCCCAGGCTATCACAGCCCCCAAACTACAAATCTGATCCTTAGGAACATAGGAAGCTGCCTTATACTGAGGCCCTTTCCGCACCTACCCTTTTTCCCGGGGCTGCCCCTGCCTGCTCACGGAGAGGCCACATGATGCATAGAACATCCCACAAGCAGGCAGGGGCCAGCCCTCCATTTCCCCAGGAGTTCAGGGAACGCTATTATCCTGGTTTGTTCCCTGCTCCCAAGACAACAGCGAGATGAGCAGCTGGTGTGGCTGCCCATCCCGGGCGCAGCCGCACTGACCCACAAGTTAGCGCAGCTGCACCGATGGCCACAGAGCCACACCACGCAGCTCCTAGGCCATCAGGAGAGGGGGGTGGCGTAATCGCCATCCCCAGGATGGTGGAGGGGAGGGAGGCTGGATTGCGCATGGTTTTTTTAAAGTACTTACATTTGCGCAGGAGCGGTCATGCGCTCCTCCGTGGATCTTTTTTTTAAAATGGCCTTTCCAACTTGAGACGGCCTAGGAGAAGTCCAGGCCATCGCATTGTGGTGCGGCTTCATTGCACCGAACGCGGAAGTGCTTACTTCTGGGTTTGCCCGCTTCCCACCCTCTCCACCCCTATGGTGCGGAAAGGGCCTCATCAGACCATTGATCCATCCAGCCCAGTATTGTCAACAATAACTGGCAGCAGCTCCCCACATTTTCACAGTTTTTCCTGCCCTTCCTGGACTCCTGGAGATGCTGGGGATCAAACCAGGGATCTGCTGCATGCAAAGCAGCTTCTCTACCTTTGAGCCATGGCCCGTTCAAGACAAGAGTGCTGCACCTCTTTCAACCCAGGAGCTGAATTTCATTTCAGAGAAGCTGTCAGGGAACACATTCCAGTGTCAAGAGGACCAAAGGCACTGGTGTGTGGGGTTAAAGCCAAATCAGTGTGAACAAAAATATGAGCATATGTTGCCTTAAAGTTCTTACTGCTAGTAACTAAAGCCTTAGGTGAGACATTTCAACCTCTTATATTGAGGAACAATTAACAAAAGCCAGGAAACCACCAATTGGTCAGGGGAAAGGGGATGGGGGGATTGGCATCGGGGAACCCTGGAGGGCCAGATTGGTGAGCCTGATTTGGTCCCCAATCCATAGGTTCTGCACCCCTGGTTTAGGGGGATCTCAACCCCCTCCAAACCAGGTTGAACACCATTCAACTTGGAAGACAAACCACCCACTAATAGCTCCTTTGTATCTGGATTGAGTCTTAATTTATTTGCCCTCATCCCTTCCATTACCATGCCGAGACACTGATTCGGATCACTTCCTGCCTCACCTAGATTTGATGAAAACAAGAGGTGGAGCTAGTGACATCTGCATACTGACCACAGTTCACATCCTCAGATAAGCTCTCCAGGCAGTTTCATGGGGGTTAAAACTGAGCTTCATGTGGCATAACCCTATTGTATAACCATTATGGGGCAGAGCAATAATCCCTCCAGCATTACCTTCTAGTACTGATTATCCAAGTAGGAGCAGAACCACTGTAATACAGTATTTACCATGAAATGGGAAGCCAATCAAAATTAGAGCCCACCTTGGACCTAGCAACTCTAACTGTGCCAATATGAGGTTGCACTGGAATTAACTATTTGCCACACAAAACTGGAATGGTACTTCCAAATAGTGTAAGGGGGGATTACCATGGAAATGCCATTTTCAGTGGAATTCCCACAGGATGCATAACATTTAGCCCAGTTTTAGACAATGGAATTTATGAAGCAAAGGGGAAGCCATGTTACAGAGAACTTTGCTTGTCATCTTCAGGAAAAAGAAAAGTTTAGGAAATTAAACTTCAGGGCAAATGCTAACAAAGCAGGTTATCTGGGAGACAATATTATCTCTCATGAATTTAATAAAAAAGCACCCAAAATATCAAAGAGCAGATAGCAGATAGTAGACCCCTTTACCTTTCAATAATTCTTATCGGCATTTGAAGGATTATTACATCCTTTTATTTGGTACAGCATATGTGTCACTGCGCAAAGCAAAACAAATTGCTTCCAGTCTAGATGCTTTTCTGGGATAGACACATCTCAGAGCTGGATTAGTAAGTATTTCAAGTATCTTAAAGAGTAGTGGGATGTAGTGTTGAGGACACTGGGCTGCCAAATGTTGAACAAAAGTTCTAGAAACTGGACTAATGGGCTGAATCAATTTATTTATTTTATTTTATTACATTTGTATACCGCCCCATAGCCAAAGTTCTCTGGGTGGCTTACATAAGATTAAAACAAATAAAAAAATATACAAAAATTTAAACAGCAAAAACATACAATATACACATAACATACAAATACATTTTAAACCATTGTAATAACTTTAAAAAGCTATAACCCTAAAAACAAAACAAACCCAGGCTTATCAGATATTGCTAAGTGCCTGAGAGAAGAGGAAAGTCTTGACCTGGTGCTGAAAAGATAACAATGTTGGTGCCAGGCGGGCTTCGTCAGGGAGATCGTTCCACAATTGGGGGGCCACCACAGAGAAGGCCCTCTCCCTTGTTGCCAACCTCCGAGCTTCCCTCGGAGTAGGCACTCAGAAGAGGGCCTTAGATGTTGAACGTAGTGTTCGGGTAGGTTCATGTCGGGAAAGGCATTCCGTCAGGTATTGTGGTCCCAAGCCGTGTAAGGCTTTATAGGTTAAAACCCGTTTCTTCTTCTTTTTGCTCCTGAGGTTGTTACTTGTAGATATAATGAGCTGGATTTGTGCTGGTATCCTAGCATGGATTGAAGCAGCTATGAAAGGAAGTGGGTGCAATAGCAACCTTTAGTTGACTCTGCCAAGTCTCCACTGCCATCAACGTCCTTGCTTCCCTCAGCTCAACTGAACCTGTATAGGCATCTAAAGTTGATGTAAAGACCTGCATTCTACAGTCTCTCACTCAGCAGTGCAAAATGGTGCACTGTTGCTGAACTCAGCAGCCTTCCTTTGTTTTAGCATGGACACTAAGGCCAGATCTACACCAAGCAGGATATGACACCTTGAAAATCGTTTGAAAACTGTATGTGGAGCGTGTCATGGGCTCCCACAGGTGTCACTACTGTTATAGACCATTTTAAATCAGTAGTGTAGACACTGCCTAAGTGAGAATGATGCAAACTTTTACAACAACAAGAACAATGACAATCTGGATTTACACGCACACACACAAAGTGACCCTGTTCAGATGATATACTGAGACATGGTGGTTAAGCATATTGAGCTAAACATTAGGGCTTAACGTGTTGTTTGAACCATGACTTGGTGGCTACATAACCACAATTTAAACAACATGCTCACTGTTTGCTACAAAAGGGTTAGTGGCCTAACCATGGCTTAGTGTGTTGTCTGAATAGGCCCAGTCACAAGACTGGCCATGCCATGTGTGTGTGTGTGTGTGTGTGACACTTTAGAGAGAAATTAGACTGCAGGGCCAGTTATGATGCTCATTTGCCCTACTTGGGTCCCTTCCACAGAGAAGCTCTGAATGTTCAAAACAAATGAGCAGAGATAAAGACAAAACTCATTTGGCTTTAAAAAAAAAAAAGGATTACACAAATTCATGGAGCTAAGTTATCTTCGCGATGTCAGCTGTCTTAGCTAAACAGCACATCTAATTTAGGGATGCATGAGAAATTTGTTTCGGTTTGTTGTTGCTTTATCACGACCTACCCAGTTCACCCCTCCTGGACTGAACACAGTCGCAAACACAATCTGCAGTCAAAGTCTCTACACAGCTGAGCTTGCAATGTGATTTCTGGACCACATACCCCAAAATGCATTTGGCAGCTTGCATACATTTGAAACTGTGCATGAAAACATGCATACCTTTGAAAATGGTGCATAAACATGCTTTAATCAATAAGAGAAGAATTTGTACCTTTCTAACATTCTTACGTTTGGAAAAGTATGCACAAAAATACAGACCAATTTTTATTCAAAAAAATAACAAAGCTCACAATCTGATACGGACATGCGACGAACAGGCTTCAGTTGAAATTTGGAGAACTTCGACAACAAGCTCAGGTTTTGCTTGTATACACATCCCTAATAATTCCAGAGGCATTCTAGGGGAGAAATAACAGAGAGTGGCTATGTTCTTCATGCTCCTCTTGTGAGTTTCAGCATAGAGGCGTCTTATTTGCCACTGATGCAAACTGATCCAAAAGCCACAGTTCCTAACTCTCTCTTGTGCCTTATATTTTCAATTGCATTAGGGAGCAATCTGATGGCCCTTAGACAGTGTCTATGGAGGTGGAGACATGGGATTTGGGTAGGCTGACCATATGAAAAGGAGGACAGGGCTCATGTAACTTTAACAGTTGTAGAGAAAAGGGAATTTCAGCCAGTGCCATTTGTATGCAATTAGTTCCTGGTGAAATTCCCTCTTCATCACAACAGTTAAAGGTGCAGGCACTATACTAGAGTGACCATATACAAAAGAAGGCAGGGCCCCAGCAACTTTAACTGTTGTGATGAAGAGGGAATTTCACCAGGAACTAATTGCATACAAATGGCACTAGCTGAAATTCCCTTTTCTCTACAACTGTTAAAGTTACATGAGCCCTGTCCTCCTTTTCATATGGTCAGCCTAGATTTGGGGGTTTTCTGAATGCAAGTCCAAAAACAGTGCTCCAAGCGTGGAGCCAGAAAACTGCGCTCCCCACCCCCTCTCCCTTCTTCTTGCAGCCAGTGCAGCATGAACTTTTTAGACAGCTTGTTATGTGATATGATGCCTCCCCCCTCAACTCTGAGAGCCAATCTACATGCTAAGTTTTTAACATTTTATAAGGGTTATGAAAACACTTTGGGCCACATGACGCACTCCCTTGACCGATGTATACCCGAGGTTTTTTAAAACTCACTTCAGCTATATACCATGGTTTTACTTTTAATAAATTGTTTTAAGTAAAATGATGCGTCCTTCCTTACCATTTGTGATCCATGGGGGCAGTGCTTCGTTTACCGGTGCCCAAATGCTTAGCAGTTGATTGGTGGGGAAGAAAGAGGGGCTAAGGAGGAAGTGGGCGAGTGAACTACAACACCCACAATCCTTAGCCCTATACTCATTGAAAGCTAGAGGAACTAAGGAGGAAGTGGGCGACTGAACTACAACGCCCACAGTGCTTTGCCCTAAACTCATTGTAAAAACGAAACAGAAAGAGACGGGGCAGAAGAGTGTGTGACTACACACATCGCTTTGAAAACTGAAGAAGTTTTCTCCTGTAACATGAGTACTCCTTAATGTGGCCTAAGACGTTTTAGAACACACCTATTTGGAATGTTTTAAAATACTATTTAAAACGTTCCAAGGGACTGTGTAGCTCCCCAGGTAGACACTCAAAATCGAGCATCTAGCAACTACAGCAGGGTGGATGGAGTATACAGGAGATGACTTCCTCTGTCCACCATTCACCCTGCATTGGATCCTTGTAAGTCTACAAGTTTAGGGGCTTACAAGTACCCAGGGCACAACTCAGAGGATTGTGCCCTTAGTGGTTTGAAGAAAAAGAAACATTACAAAATCATTTGCAGCTCATGATTACCTTGGATACTGTCAAGATGAAAGGTTTCTGAACCTGTTCAGAAGCCTGGCACTGCTGATGGGAATTCTGGGAACTGTAATTTGCTGAGATGAATTTTCTCTGAAGATTTCTTTTCCTGAGAACTTTCTTTTTCTCAGTCCCCCAACCCTAGAAATGGAAGGTACTTTGCCAAGTTTTCTCCAGATATTCTCCAGTACATATGCTGGAGAATAGTGTGTGTGTGTGTGTGGTGGTTGCCATTCCTCCCACACACACACACATACATACACACATAAAGAATGCTAGATCTGGGGCATTGTGGATCTATGCAAAATGGTGCCAGACTGTGAACACAGTTGCTCCTGCTGCCAGTTGCTACTTGTAGCTACTTGCAGTTGCAGCCTAAAACAAACTACGAGAAAAGGTTGTTTAGCTTAGAAAAAGTGTAAAGGTAGACATGATAGAGGTGAACAAAATTATGATTGGTGTGGAGACAGTGGATTGGGAGACATTTTTCTCCTGCTCACATAATACTAGAACCCGGGGCCATCCCATGAAGCTGATTGGTGGGAGATTCAGGAGAAATAAAAGGAAGTACTTCTTCACACAGCATATAGTTGCAGAATTCACTACCTCAAGATGTAGTGATGACTTTAAAAGGGGATTGCACAAATTCATGGAGAAGAAGGCTGTCAGTGGCTACTAGTCCTGATGGTTACATGCTAGTTCTAGTGTTAGAGGCAGTATGCTGGGAAACTTGGATGGGAGGGTGCTGTTGCCCTCATGTCTTCGGCGTGTGGGTTTCTTGTGGGCAGCTGGTTGGCCATTGTGTGAACAGAGTGCTGGACTAGATGGACCCTTGGCCTGATTCAGCATGGCTCTTATGTTCTTCACAAACCTCAAACCATTAGGAAAAAAAGAAAGATGCTGGGCTATTGCCACTGCCAATGATGAGACCTGCCCCTGAAAAACTGATGGGGAGTTTCTCCTCTCCTTGGAAAAATGTGGCAAAAAGGTCTCCCAATTTCTCTGCCAATAGATAATATTTTGAGAAGCCATTTGTGGATAGGGGATAGAGAACTCATGGGGCACTTACCCCATAGGTTTGCTGAGCACTGCTTGTCCGGACCTGTTCTGGGAGCGGGTCCGGCTGAGTGCTTGGCAAAGCACACTTTCTGGGACTGCTGGAAAGTACGCAATTCCCCCGGCACGCCATTAGCCAGAAGAATTGCTATTAATAGGTATTTTAAGGCCCCCGTTGGCATGGGGGGGAATTCAGTTTCCTCAAGGCTGGGGAAGTTGTGTATTTTCTCTCTCCACTAGAGAGCAGCCACCATTACCACAACTGAGTTCCTGTGCCTCCTTTATGCTTTGCCAGCCTTGGGGTGAAAATCCACTGGGTATATCTGCCTGGGCCCATGAGGACTGGATGCGGGGGGCGTCCGCTGTTCTCAGAGACCCAGGTGGATTTTTGCCCCATCACTATTTGTGGACAGCTCTAGTTACACCTTCTGGTCACTAGGAGGGGGACAGTTTCAAAAGGTTTATTAAGAAGCAGAGCAGCGCATGGCAAAGTCCTGTTGTGCTCTGTTTCTGTCCCTGCCAAATTATTTGGCTGTGCAAAGCTAGTTTGCATCATTACATGCTTTTAGATTCATTCATAGCCTTTCAAAGATCTGATTGCTTAAACTCAGGGCCCTCCAAGCTGCTGAGGAACTTCTGACAGATATTTGTAGAGTGAGGAAACTTGGTGGCCTTTTAAATTTCTCACTTCTGAAAATCATATTTCTTCAGCATAATGGATGAGCTGCAGTGATTTACAAGGAAATAATTTCAGCGAGGTTTTTGGAATCTGACGATATAATATAACACGAGAAGAGGGCTTGATTGGTTTACGGTTTCACTGAAACCCTGAGGGGAAATTAATTTCATTTAAATTGCTACTTGTCAGATCCATGGTTATTGTTGTTTGTAATATATGGATTCGGCACATTCCTAAAGTCTGGAGATATTTTAAACTAATAAATGTTTTAGTAGTTTAATAACATTGTTAGAAATGATTGAAACTGTATAAATACTTAATCTCGGGATGGAAAGAATTGCTCGGAATGAGTGTTTATCGTGTTGATCATACTGAGGTCAGTGTGACCCCAGTTCCTTGAATTCCCTTATTGGAGCATGACAGCTTGAAGGCTGAGTCATGAAAACATATTGTTCAGGTGTGACATTGATGGAGAATGGCTTCTGATAGCATGAAAACAGGTTATTGTTTTATGTAGCACAAAATTACACAATTACGCAATTGCCACTGCCCATCCGGTAACATTTTCATACACATTTTGACCAAACACTCATTTGGAAAGAAAAATGTCTATAGTTTGGCATGCAGCATAAAGAACTTGTGTTTTGACTAGTTTCTTAAAATAAACATTTAACATTCAAGGGCCAATTCAAATTTGGTAGTCCTTACTAGACTGTTCCACTTTAAAGCACTGGCAGGCAGGTTTGAATGTTTCCCTTATCTTCAAAAAAAACCCTACACATAGAAAATTAGTAGAGCAGGGAGAAGATTATGCTGAAACATTTAGCCCTTACACAGTAGCTTTCTATTCATTCATTCATTCATTCTATTTCTTTTTTAAATTAAATTTTGTTAAATAATTTCAGGAAGTAATTTCTTAGCTTTAGAACAATAGGCATATCAAAATTGCAAATTAAAGAAAATATTACGTATGGGGATTTTTTAAAAAAAAATACATTCAATAAAACCACTGAACGTATTATATAAAAACATAATATACAGAACTACAAGACAATCTCATATTTCATCCATAAACACATGGATAAAAATCCATAACATCAGTGCATCAGTAGAAGGAAAAGATTATCAAGAAGTTGGAAGAAGGAAGAAAACCATTTTCATTTGCTTCTCGGAAATTCAGAAATAGGGATCTGAAAACATCAGGATGATGAGTTCATTGGTGCCACTCTAGAAACCATAGCATGTGGTTCAGAATCATTGGGGAGAAATTTCATAGAACGTAATAAAATAATAGCCTTATGCCTGAATCATGCATAGTCCTAAAGTGTGAGCATGTACACCCCACTTCCAAGCATCCCCGTGTTTTCAGCTACCTCATAGACCTTCACACATTGGGTGTGAAATCTGCAGAGGGGCTTGTAAGTTTGTTCAGCTGAACATGCTTACACAAATCCCATGATAAGGCAGAGTTTCCAGTTGCAGGAGCTGTGTAAATGTGTTCAGCCAAATGCACTTACAAGCCCCAATACAGAACTTTGTGCTCAATGCACATAGGACTGTGATGTGGCCATGGGCACTTTGAATCATGCCCACTTTAATCTTACTGGTGTTGCAAGTTAGTGCCTGCATAGGGCTAGAATTTCGTGTGAATCCCTCTAAGAAAATGTTTCTTCATCAGTCTTCTCCAGGACCATCAAAGCCTTCCTAAATAAAATAAATCTTAACCATCCCCACCCCTGTAAGTTGGCATAGTGGGCATTTCTGGGCAGTGGATACCACAATGAGGATGATGTCTCCAAGAGACCTTCAATTTTGTGCTGATCCTCCAAAGTTCAAATCAATGACGGCACCCAGACCTTGGCAATCTTATACCGAGCAGTATATAAGTAGTTCAAATAAATAAATAAATATAGCCTCTTCAGATGATCTTAGTGCATAATAGAAAAAAACAGTCTTTCAGGTCCGAGTACAACGGTTGCATGGGCAGCAACCACAGCTCACAGGTGGAGCACATAATTTGCCTCCACAGGACACCAGCGCCAGATCTACACCAAGCAGGATATAACACTTTGAAAACATTCTGAGAACGGAATATGGAGTGTGTCATGGGCCCCAACAGTTGTCAATACCATTATAAACTGTTATAAAGCAGTAGCGTAGATCCTGCCCAAGTTCCATTCCTGATATCTCCAATTAGGTACATAAATTGCCATTATAGTTATTGGAAGGGATGTGATTCCTTGGGTACATTAAACCAGTCTTACCCAACCTGCTGCTGTCCAGACGCTTTGGACTACAACTCCCAGCACTCCTGATCAATCGCCATGCTGGGTGGGGCTGATGAGTTGAAATGAAAAATATCTGGAAAGCAGATGGTTGAGAAAAGACTGCATTGAACCATGTATGGCAGTCATGTGTTGCAACTTTTAACTTTTCAAAACTTTCTGGAAATCTCTTGCTCATCATCCAATCACAGATGACCCCAGATGAGTAGTTTTGAGTCCCTTTCCAGATTAAAACATAATATTTCCCAGGTGGACTGAATCATTGCCTTCATGGCTCTGGACAGCTGAAAGCTTGCCCATTGTAGAAAACCGGAACTCCTGGCCCCTTCAACTCTCAAAAGATTTTTTTATGGAGATGAACACACCAGTGACAATATGCTTGTTGTTTTGTATCAAATTTAAACATATGTGTGTGCACGCACATAATCTTTCAAGTTGTCCATTGCCCGCTCAGCCGGCACGGCTTAAGTGGGAGATCGGCTTTTGCGGTGGGGAGGAGGGGAATAAAGGCCTCACGTGTAAGCACACGTGGGCCAAGTGGTGCAAGGGAAGGTCCGAGCCTATAATGGCTGGGCCCACCCATTATCCGGCCTCTCTGGATTTTCGACTCTCACCCTCCCTCCCTTCTTCTAGTATGGGACTTAGCCAGTCGCTCCCTTTGTAGGGAGGGCTGAGTAGGAATTTTTCCTCCCCATTGATGTGGTTAGGTTTTTGCCTACTTCATACCAGAGGTATTATTAGAGGGTGGATAAGTAGGTTAATTCATTAGCAGAATGAGCGGGAAATTGATATAGCAGAGTAGGGATGGTGACCACTCTGACACCTAGCGGTGATTGGCATGTCTGGAGTTACTGATCGTTGTGAGTTCTACGGCTCCTGTGTCAAGATATGGTATGCCTTTGGAGATCATCCTGCCTCATCTACTCAGAGTTTTATGGCTTTGAGTGGGGATGACATGGAGTGGTCTCCCCACACTCTTAAGTGTCGGATAAGAGGGGGGCCGGGTTTACCCGACTCCTGACTTACGAGAGTTGCTCACCCATAATGCCAGTTTAGTTGCCTGAGGACAGGACATATAGATTCCCACACTTTCACATGCGGATCCAGGAGGGGTTGAATATCCCTTGTTCTTTAAATAAAGAGGCCCCAGTTTATCCAAAACTCTGTTGTCCATTTCTTTATTCCATGCTTCCTTCTCTACCGTAAAACCATTTAAATAAAATAAACTGTTTAAATGAGGGAGAGGGCCTTCTCGGTGGCTGCCCTGGGGTTCTGGAACTCCCTTCCCAGGGAAGATAGACTGGCTCCCTCCTTGGTGTGCTTTCGGAGGCAGGCTAAAACTTTTCTGTTTCAGCAGGCCTTTGGGGAGTAGTTCAGACCTTTGTGGATGTACTGCTTATAGTTTGGAATTTTTAATTATGTGTATTTAAAATGTTTTTTAATGTTTTAAATATTTTAAAATTGTACTATATTTGATTATATTTTTAATTTTGTATATCACTATTTGTTTTAATTGTACATGTTAAAATTTGTAAGCTGCCTTGAGTCCCATTATTGGGAAAAAGGCGGGATATAAATAAATATAATAATAATAATAATAATAACAACAGCTTGAACATTTTCCTATCTTCCAAACAGAAAAGAAGAACAGAGAACATTTAGTGTCTAGCAACACCTGTACATTTAGAATCCCATTTGTACTATTTTGGGTTCATCAGAACTGGACAGCAGCTGGCTCTCCATCTAAAGATAGTTATCAATAATGGAGGAAGAGATGGAAGATGGTGCTGCTAGGAACTGGAAGAACCTGTCAGCCAGAGTGATTTATCATATGCATAAGAGTCATAAAAAGACTGTGAATGATTTCTCTGACTGGCATAATGCCAGTATTTATTTAATGTCAGCATTAAATAAACAGGGTGAAAGATAAGAAGCGTGTCATACACAGCACAAATGAATGAGGTACCATTAGAATGAGAAAGCTGAAGCCCTGCATGATACTACAGAATGGCAACTTGTCTGAAGATGTGGCTTGGAAAGCACAGAACTTTAGTCATGGTGGGCAAAGAAAACAATCGCTTTCCATCTCACAACAATGACTGTTTACTGATAATCCAACAAAGTACTTGTATTTAAGCTGATCTAGCAACTACAGAACCAATCAAACTTCCAAAAAAGTGAGTTTAATTGACCTCTATAGGATTTATGCTGGCAAAGTTGGCCAGGCTTAGGCCTGGAAATGTCTTCAGGACTTATAAATATGGGTATAGAATGAGTTTTTTAAAAAAATAATCGCACTTGTTTTCCTTACAAAATACCTCATTTGTTTCACTGCACATTTGTTAAAACCACATTCAGTTTGCTATATATTTGTTGAAGATACACTCATTGTATTTCATGCATTTTTGTAAACACTTGGCAGATCAAATCAATCGTATCAGTGCTGACTTGGAGGTCATAGTTGATATAAGACCTATGAATGCAACTATGGCCCCTGCTTAACCAGTTACGGATACTTTTCAATCTGTACAGCCTGAGGATGGACAAGATCCTTGGAGAAGTAAGACCTACCACTTGTGGCTGAAACCTTGCCTTTCTTGGCTTATAAAAGCAGCTGGGGATGGGGGACTGGCTGAGTAGCTTAGGATAGTGGGTAAGGGTAGTGATACTGTCTTGCCTAAAAGAGGACCATTGTTTAATAAAAAAACTCCACCTCCCAGCATTCCCCTGTATTGGATAATTTCCAGCCAGTGTCTAATAGTCAACCTCCCTAAGGTATTTGGCAGGGAAAAGTTAAACCATTTGAAATCATGAAAGAGAATCATGAATTCCAAGAAATTCTCAGCCAGCTAGGTGAGTCATTAACTTTAACTGAAGAAAAGATAGCTGGGTTGGAGAAATTTGTCTGTGCCATGTACAGTCACCCTAGATACTCCTCTGTGAGTGAAGTAAGATACAGTCTATGTATAAGAAAACAACACACAAGATTCAGTCTAAGGCATTCTCAAAAGTTAAAGGGATTGACCTAACAATACTGCCTCCATCTAAACCTGCACTGATCCAAAAGATTAAAAGAAGCAATTCAGTGTCATGGCTCTGAAAACAAGCAGATTGTAGAAAACCTGATGACGGGCTTGATCCTACTGAACACAGTTGGTACTTGGAAAATGGCAGGTACTACATCAAATGGTACGATGGTCCAACACTCCCAGAAAATCTTGAAACAGCCACAGAAGAGGACAGCAAAAAAGAAGATGAGCAAAGTGATTTTGACAGTGATGATAGCAGTTCCAATGAAAGTGAAGAGGACATCCAATAACATTTATTTCTTCACCCTTCTCACAGAACATAGTTTTTAATTTGTAAATTGTAAATTTTTGCTGAAGATTTTTAAAACATTTGTTAAAAACAATCCAACCTAATAAATAGTATTTCCTGTCTGAAATTTTGTAAAAAACATTTTAACATGTTCAACTGTAAAAATCACAGTTGAACATGTTCAAAATGATCTGTGCATCAGATCGAGAGATATTTAGGGTGGATACTTTTAAAATGAAAGCCCTGTATGATAAACTGTAAAATCATACAATCCTGAGAAAGTGGATGTATAACGAGATATCATTCATAATTCCCTAAGCGTTGGGGTAAACCTCATGTTATTATACATTTTCTTAATCCTCATTAAACAATGCAACTTTTTTGTTCTTGAGTATTCTTTCAAAAGTCGTATAATTTTTGAGTAAATTCTGGATAAATGTCACATATAACCAATGTGAACACTGATTTTATACGTTCAAATGAAATTATCTCAAAAACTAACAAGAGTTAACAAAAAATGTGTAATTTCAAAAAGTATTTCTCATTAAATTTGAAACATTTCAGAAAAAAATCATGTCAGTAGCATAAACGGGTGAGAAGTTATGCATATTTAAATGTGGGAACTCATAATAGTGTGGCAGCCATATTGATGATGTCATCATGCAGGCCCCCCCTTGGAATTTTGTAAGACTCAGTTTTCTGAGACACTTCTGTCATATATAAACAAAAAATATTCACTAAGCTTTTGCACTCGCTGGGGTAAATAAATCCTGCCTGGCTCTAGGATTATGATCCTTTAGGGGGAGTGCAACCCCCTCCCCTCCAGAACAGGGTGAACATCACCTAGCTGGATAGGCCATTACCGGACTCAGGCACTGATTCAGAACAGCCACTGCCTCACCTGGGTTTGATGAAAAGGAGAGGTAGGGCTCAGTGTCATCCGCATATTGATGGCACCTTAGGCCACATCTCTGAATAACCTCTCCCAGCAGTTTCATGTAGATGTTGCACAACATAGGGGACAAAATAGAGCCCTGTGGAACCCCATGGCCTAGATGCCATGGCACAGAGCAATAATCCCCCAGCACCACCTTCTGGAATTGGCCATCCAGTGCCTCCAACTCCCAGCCTAGACAGCCTAGACAGAAGGATACCACTCCCCCTGTCCCTCTCCTGGCAAAGGTCATCCCACAGGGTGACCAAGGAAGTTTCTGTTCCAAAACCAGGCCTGAAGGCTGATTGAAATGGATCTAGATAATCTATTTCATTCAAGAGTGCTTGGAGTTGTCCTGCAACCACTCGCTCAAGCACCATGCCCAGTAAGTGGATGTTAGTCTAGGGTGTCCAGATTTTAGAACCCAAAATCCCGGTCCCCCCCGCCACCCAAAACAACTCCCCCACCAAGCCAGCCCCCCAAAACAAACCCCCCAAGCCACCCCCCCACCCAAAACAACCCCCCCACCAAGCCACCCACCCCCAAAAAGCATCAGCCTGGACCTACCGTACTGGGTTCTCTTCTGCTGCCTCCGCCGCCGTGCCGCCGCCGCCGGGTCCGCCGCCGCCGCCAGGTCCGCCGCCGCCGCCGCCGGGTCCCCCAGTCGGCTCCCACGCCGGCTCATAAGGCCAGCGGCCGCGTGGAAGAGGCAGGGGAGGGCCGGATCCGGAAGTGACGTAATCAGCCCTCCCCCGCCTTTTCCACGCGGCCGCTGGCCTTATGAGCCGGCGGGGGAGCTGGCGCCAGCGGCAGCGCTGGACCCAGTGGTGGCGCGGCAGCGGACCCGGCGTGGCGGCGGACCCAGTGGCAGTGGCGGTGGCGGCACGGCGGCAGCGGCGGTGGTGGACCCGGCAGTAGACCCGGCGGCGGCGGCGGAGGCGGTGGAGGACCCGGTGGCGGCAGCGCGGCAGCGGATCCGGCAGCAGCGACGGCTCTACTGAGAAACAGGCTTCGCGGCCTGTCTCTCAGTATAGTGCCAGGTGATGACGTCATCACCCGGCGCGCTACTAAGGGACAGGCTGCGAAGCCTGTTTCTCAGTAGATTCGAGCACCGGAGGGAAGCGGACGCCCCTGCGGGTAAGGAGCGTGAGGCGCGAGGGAGGGCACTTACCTGCTGGGGCGGCCGCTTCCCGGGGTCCTCCGCCGCCGGGTCTACTGCCGCTCCTTGCTTGCTGCCACCGCCGCGTGACCCCCCGCCACCCTGGTTTGCCCCCCCGCCCCCCGGTTGGGCTGGTTCGCCCCTGGATTCCCGGTTAGGACCAGGAAATCCCGAGCCACCTGGTCAGCCTATGTTAGTCACCGGCCTATAATTGTTAACATCCTCAGGGTCCAGATTAGGCTTTTCAGGAGTGGTCTAATTATTGCCTCTTTTAAAGAGGCCAGCACCACTCCCTCTCTCAGGGAGGAATTTACAACTTCCTGGACCCAGCTGGCGATTCCCTTTTTATTTGATGTAATGAGCCATGAAGGGCAACGGTCGAGCACACAGGTGGTCAACCGGACTTGACCAAGCACTTTATCCACATCCTCGAGCTTCAGTAACTGAAACTCATCCAATAAAACTGAGCCAGATGGTGCTCTGAACGCCTCTACTAGTGGAACTGCATTAAACATGATGTCGACTTCCTGATGAAGCTGAACGACTTTATCTTCAAAGTGCCATGCAAACTTGTCACAGCATGCTACCAAGGGTTCTGTTGTCGCTTGCCCTGGCCCAGAGAGGAACAGGCCATGAACCACCTGGAAAAGCTCTGCTGGACAACACTGGGAAGACACAATGCTGGTGGAAAAGAACTGTGTCTTTGCCACCCTCACCACCACAGAGTAGGCTTGATAGTGAGCTCTCACCCATGTTCGATCAGACTCAACAAGTGTTTTCCTTCACCTGCGTTTCCCCTCTTGCTTCAGGTGTATACCAAGGAGCTGGCCAGGCTCTGCTCAGAAGGAGAGGGCAGTTGGACATGATTGTGTCAACCGCCCAAGTCATCTCCGCATTCCACAGTGCAATCTGGGCTTCAACAGGAGCACCAACCATACCAGCAGAACCCCCCCCCCCCAAGCCCTCTGGAATCCACTGGAGTCCATTAACCTCTGAAGGCAGACCAATTAAATAGGCCCCCCACCCTTGCAGAGGGGAAAGGCTGCCGAGAGTCTAAACCTCAATAGAAAGTGATCTGACCATGACAAAGGGTAGATGTTAATCCCACACACACACTTTCAGATCACCATCCTCCTGCCCAGTCGAGAAAACCAGATCAAGTGTGTGTTCTTTTACATGCATTGGGCCGATGACATGTTGAGACAGCCCCATGGTTGTCATGGCAACCATGAAGTCCTGAGCTACCCTGGATACAGGAGCCTTGGCATGGAAGTTGAGATCCCCCAGAACCACCATCCTGAGGGTCCTCAACATCAGATCCGAGTCAACCTCTGTCAGCTCAGGCAGGGAGTTTCAGTTTGCATGGTGATTCAAAAGTGAGAAATTATTTAAGTCTGTGTTAAAATGTGAGCTGAACAATTGTCCCCAACCCTATTCCTAACCCCCAAGGACAGATTGTGGGAGGGCACAAGAGGCTGCAGAGGGAAGGAGGAGAAAGGAAAGCCTCTCCCCATGTATGTTAATTCTGTTCCGAGCACAGAAGGAAAGTTAGAATCCAAACCAATGCTTAAAAAGTAATCAGTTTATACATTCAGCTGTGAGACAAGTATTGGGTTATCAAGTCAATACAATAAAGTGAGCTGCAGGCACATATGAGCCTGTCAAAAAGTAGATTTGTATCTGTCCTACTTTATAAGGTGTTCTGCATTAAAATGGGGATGTCGGCTGAGCCAAAACGAAGCCACGTAAGAAAAGGAATTCAATATGTTTGCATTTGACATACTAAAAAGAAATTCAAATGTGAATGGAAAATCCTGCTTGCCGACTTCTTTCAAATAAAATATCATCCTTTGAAGATCCTTTCCTGTTTAAGCTGGGTGATCTGAAAAACTTTCCCCTTCTGATTTGTTGTTACCTGCCAAATGGTCATTGTGCATTTTTGGTCTCCAGACCTCTACTCTCCTGGGGAATTGCTCAAAGTCTGGCATGCTTTCTTATGCATGGGAGCTTTTCAGCTCCACCTTCCAGATGCAGCCCCCTCCTGTCCCCCTAAAGTTCTAGTTTTCTGGACCATCCAGCATAGCACACCATGAGGGGTTATGCCACAAGGAAATATATCCCCCCCCCCAAGTATACACAGAATCACTTTCTGCTCAGATGAGTGGCAGAGAGGGGAGGTTAGAACCTCTCCCAGCTGGTTGGGGGGAATTAGAAAGACATGGGTGAACTCACCCACTTAATGCCTGTTGGCCATAGTCTAGATGAAGTATGATGTATAGTACAGTGAATACGTCATTTTTTCCATAGGGGTGAAACTAAGTGTTCTAAGAACACCAAACTTCCAACAAAATGTTTTATTGATTATTTTATTATCTATGTATCTCCCACCTTTCACTATTTATCACCCAATGGCAAGTTCCTTCATCCCCCTTTGTAACGTTATGCTTGTCCAACAGTTAAGGTGTTGTGAGTTTCCCACCTACCAGCAGCCGCAGCCAATGTGTCGTGGAATCAAGCAGAAATGGTTGAAACTCCATGGGGTGCTCAAGCAACCATCTGTGGTGTCTTTGAACAGCAATCTAAATGGCCAGGAAAAAGAAAAAAGAGAGAGAGAGAAGAAATAGGGCAAGTGAAAAAGAGGAGTAAAGATGATATGGAGAAAATGTTCCCCTAAAGATAGATAGCAGAACAAAAGTTATTTTATCACTCGCTGGCCAAATACCTTAGGGAGGTTGACTTGCTCGATGAGATTGGGGTGGGGGAGGAAGGAAGGAAAAATAACAGAGGGCAAAAAGGAGCTGATAAACTGCCGCATTCAACAAAAGATAAATGACCACAATGGTCTGACTTCCCCAGTTCTAAGCAGCAGAGAGGCTTTTTTATCTTAATGAAGAATGCCTTTTCTTAACATTTCTGTTTTTAGCCTTATTTTTTACTAAAAACTTGTTATTTTCTCTGCGCACAATTAGAGCTAGGACAAATATATATAAATGGACACTAGAGATTCATTTCCTGATCAGTTTCTAGAATAAATCGGTGTACGGTACAGTGCATTTCTATATAATACTAATTCTCAGAATTTAATTTGGATGCTAATTAGATTTATTGCAAAGCTCTGTACTAAAGAAAATTGTCTGGCGCGATACTTATTTTTATTTTTTCTACTTTGTTGTAAATCCAGGTTCCAAGCAGAACAAAGGGAAACCTCCAGGAAATGGACATACAAAAGAGAAAAGCTCTCATTTTAAACTCTTGCTAGATGAATATACTGTACATCAAGCCTGCAATGCTTGTGCTGTTGTGTGGGGGTCCAGAATTGCCCTCTAGTATGCTAGACATAACATGCAGAAAGTATTTAATGAAGGAAATGAGACTTTCCATCATTTCCTTCATTAAATATTATCTGCATGTAATTTCCTTCTGACCTCAAATCCTGCAGTCCCCACCACTCCGTTATTTACTGTAGAAAGACCTGAACATCCCCATACTACCCCATGCATCTGATGATGCAGTTGATGACAGCTTATGCCAGAACAAATTTGTTAGCCTTTAAGGTTCCACAAGATTCTTCGCTGTTTTTGCTGTGAATAAAGTTTGTTTGCATTGATGTTCGTGCAGAAGATGGAGGCGTAAAGGTAGGTAGGGCCTATGAGAACCAAGAGGATGTCTTTCACATTTTGAATGTTTCATAAGAGTTGATGCCAGTCCTCAGGCTGTCTTCCCTGTATAAGATAAACTTTTTCTTCATAAGAAAAAGTTTATCTGTATAAGATAAACTTCTGGGTGGGGTTCTGGATGCACTTTATCTCTACTGCGCATGCATATGACTGCACACAGAAATGCAATGTACAGGTGGCCATTTTACATGCTAGGAAGGCTTACTATGAACTTATTGTAAGACAATTATATTTCTGTTGTATAGAAATATTTAATTTGTTCTTTTATATTGTTTTGCCTTTCCTCCAGGAACTATAGATCTCCTCATGTTTATCCTCACAATAATCCTGTGAGGTAGGTTAGGCTGAGAGGTAGTGACTGGCTCAGACCATCCAGTGAGAAATGGGAGGCATTAGCTGGTCCTTCTCAAGCAACAAAATGTCCTGGTTGGGTATGTGTTAGGGTAATTATCTGATCACCGTGAACATCCGTGGTGCATTCGGTCTTCCAGTGCGGGGATTGGCCACTTCTAAACCAATAGAATCATTTCAGGGTGGAGACATGCCTAATACGAGCATCTAACTTCTCCAAAATTGTCTGATTGTTTTTCAGGTGTCAATGCAGTGTGTGTGTGTGTGTGATATCTCCATATTTGGAAGGCACTGAGTGGGGTGAGGGCATATTGACATCTATGGCTAACCAATAACCATTAGCCACATTGTCTTCCTGCCCCCCTTCCAATCACAGTGTTTCTCCTCCTTGCCTGTCATCATTCTAGTGAGAGAGAAACGTGTGTGCGAGAGATAGAGATTTGCAGCCAGCCATCTCTTGGTCTGCTAATATTTCTAAGCTCTTTCTCCTTATTAAAATAATTAAAACTCCCAGTGTGCTGTGTTTCTGTAGTCTATTCCCTCCCCACTGAAAATTCTCTTTAAAAATACAAGCCTGCTAGTGTGTGAGTGTTTGGCTGGCTGCTGGGCTTCCAGTCCGGGGGGGGGGGCTCCTCGTCTTCCTCCTCCAAGCCTTGTAGCCTTGCATATAGGGGGAAGCTGTTGTTGCCTTGACTCACACCTCGCCTCCTTCTCCTCATCATCCTGCTGCAAGCCTCTGCTCCGTCCAATGTCCTCTCTGAAGATGGGCAAGCTGTGTGATGCTGTTGTGGCATTTAGTGATTTATTATAGTGCTAAGCACATTTAGTTTTATCCTGCTGCTTCATTTCCCTCTCTCCCTCGCCATACAGATCAAGGCACGAGAGGTGCCCAAGAGGACATTTGAGTTTGGACTTTAAAAATTCCCGATGAATCACTGCATGCAGGGATCTGCTCCAAACTTGGCATGCCTAAAGCCCGCATTAAAAGCTGTCACAGTGCCAATTTTCATGTGTTTATCTTTAAAACTGACGAAGCTGTGAGCATTTTTGTTAATTCCCATTGACGAGAATGTAGCAGTTACCTGAAAAAGGTAGGGATGTGCACTGGATCGGACCCGATCCACGATCCGAGTCCGGTCCAGTGGGAAATCGGATAAATTATCCGATTTCCGATCCCGCAGCTGGATCGGCCGATCCAATCCGAACCGGTCCGAAAAAGCTCCGAACCGGTTCGGCAGATCGGCGGATCGGCGGGCGCCCACTGGCGCCCACCGCCGCTTCCATTGGCGGGCGCCAGCGGGCGCCCGCCGATGAAAGTGGACAGCGGGGGGGGAGGAGGGGGGCACTTACCTTCTCGGCCCGGCGGCTCCCGTCCGGCGCCGGCGCCTACTACTACTAGCAGGCTCCGCGGCCTGCTCTAGGGTGGCGCGCCGGGTGATGTCATCACCCGGCGCGCTACTCTAGAGCAGGCCGCGGAGCCTGCTGGAAGTAGTAGGCGCCAGCGCCGGACGGGAGCCGCCGGGCCGGAAAGGTAAGGAGGGGGTGCGTGGAGGGGAGGAGGGGGCGCGCGGAGGGGGGAGGGGGGAGGGGGGCCCTTACCTTTCCGGCCCGGCGGCTCCCGTCCGGCGCCTACTACTCCCAGCAGGCTCCGCGGCCTGCTCTAGGGTGGCGCGCCGGGTGATGTCATCACCCGGCGCGCTACTCTAGAGCAGGCCGCGGAGCCTGCTGGAAGTAGTAGGCGCCGGCGCCGGACGGGAGCCGCCGGGCCGGAAAGGTAAGGAGGGGGTGCGTGGAGGGGAGGAGGGGGCGCGCGGAGGGGGGAGGGGGGAGGGGGGCCCTTACCTTTCCGGCCCGGCGGCTCCCGTCCGGCGCCGGCGCCTACTACTCCCAGCAGGCTCCGCGGCCTGCTCTAGGATGGCGCGCCGGGTGATGTCATCACCCGGCGCGCTACTCTAGAGCAGGCCGCGGAGCCTGCTGGAAGTAGTAGGCGCCGGCGCCGGACGGGAGCCGCCGGGCCGGAAAGGTAAGGAGGGGGTGCGTGGAGGGGAGGAGGGGGCGCGCGGAGGGGGGAGGGGGGCCCTTACCTTTCCGGCCCGGCGGCTCCCGTCCGGCGCCGGCGCCTACTACTCCCAGCAGGCTCCGCGGCCTGCTCTAGGATGGCGCGCCGGGTGGTGTCATCACCCGGCGCGCTACTCTAGAGCAGGCCGCGGAGCCTGCTGGAAGTAGTAGGCGCTGGCGCCGGACGAGAGCCGCCGGGCCGGAAAGGTAAGGAGGGGGTGCGTGGAGGGGAGGAGGGGGCGCACGGAGGGGGGAGGGGGGAGGGGGGCCCTTACCTGCCCGGCCCGGCGGCTCCCGTCCGGCGCCGGCGCCTACTACTACCAGCAGGCTCCGCGGCCTGCTCCAGGGTGGCGCGCCGGGTGATGTCATCACCCGGCGCGCTACTCGAGAGTAGGCCGCGGAGCCCGCTGGTAGTAGCCGCCGGCGCCGGACGGGCCGAGAAGGTAAGCAGTGGCGGGGAAGGGGGCTTACCCCCCCCCCCGGAGCCGTCCGCTTCTATCCGCTGGCGCCCGCGGGCGCCAGCGGATGGAAGCGGGCGGCCCCAGGGGGGGTAGGGAGCGCGGGGGAGGGGGTTTACCTGCCGGGGCCGTCCACAGCGGACGGCCCCGGGGGGGGAGGGAGTTAGGCCCCCCCTTACCCACCCGCCGCCATTTTTTCCTCATAGACTTGCATTGCAATGCAAGTCTATGGGGAAAAAAATGGCGGCCGATCCAAAAATGTACGATTTTTGGGTCGGGATCGGACTCGATCCGGTCCGGGGGGCCTCCGATTTTGTCCGAACCGGTCCGGGACAAAATTGGAGGTCCCGATCCGGGTCCCGATCCGATCCGGGGGGTCCGTGCACACCCCTAGAAAAAGGAGCAGTTTTCCAATGGGTAAACTGATGGTGCGGGGAGACAGCCCCCCTCTGAATATCGGAGAGGAGAATCACCTCATTAGAGCTAAGTCCTGAATTTCGGGGTGGAGAAGACCCACTCTGCACACATTTTGTATGCGTGTGTGCTGTTTGGCTGTTTGGCTGTTGTGTCTGCATGAGGCAGTGAGACAGTCTATATCTCTTTCTTGAGTGTGTATGTGTGTGTGTGTGTATACATATATCATAGAGCATTTTAATGTGTATTTATACTTCCTGTGTTTGTGTGCTGTATACTGTAAAAAAGGAAGCTTGTGTTTGTACTTGAGTTCTTTATCATGGAAGACTTTTGTTACCAGGAATGCATGGAAGATGTCTTCCACTAAAATATGTAGTAGACAATGTTTTTGCAGTATTAGTGTACATTGACTCTGGTGTGTGTGCGTGCACAAACGTTGTGTGCAAGTTCAGTGTTGTGAGGAGGTTTACTACAGACAGCTAGCCCCCAAGGCCATCATGGCCTTGATGTAGCCCTGATTCTGCAGCTCTGAGAATATCATCATTAGTAGTGGCAGAATCATGATTTTGTGTGGTTGTGTGACTTCCCTCCCACTGCCCTGGGCACTCATGAACTGAAAGTCACTTGATTCTCTCTGAAATGGAAGTTGTTGCTGGGACACGAGAATGTGGGTCCAAAGGAGTACTTTTGTGTGGCAGTGTGAGTTACCCACCCCCTCACTTGCACGTACAATGTTAATGTGCCTCAGTTCTTCCTTTCTGGTTGGGGATTCAAAGACTGTGCTGCCTCTGGTGACTCCCTTGGCTCCACCTCTGGTGACCTGCCTTCTGCCCCACCAGTCAGATTGGCCACTCTGCACCCATGCCATGTGTGAGGTGAGGTGAAGCAATGCGAGGGAGATGTTGAATTTGTGATGTGCAATCCACACATGCAGGTCATTATTTCATGCTTCAGTCATCAAGTGATGACCATGCTTGTATGAGCAAGCCCTTAGATTAGGGGTGGGCAACTTGGGGGGGGGGGGGTTCAGAAGGTCACATTTTCCCTCAGATCCACTCAGGGACACACCCCTGACCCCCATCACTACCCGCATCACCACTGCTGCTGTGCCACCAATTTTGCCCATGAAATTTGGAGTCACCGCAGCAAAATAAGTAAAACACTGGTCTAGGGGGCTGCATGCAATCCATAGAGAAAAGGGTAAATCATCAACAAGCCCTCGAGTCATCTGGGGATCACCAAGTTGCCTTCCATCACATAGACATTTTAGACATTGTAGATTACTTCATGTCAGCATGCAAGGACAAAATCCAGCTAATGTCAAACTGACAGGCAAGCTAGAAGATTTTGAAGTGAAATTAGCTCTCTGAAGGTAACACCTGAAATCAAAACAGCTGGATATGTTTCCACTGACAGCCAAAATAGTCCCAAACAGAGAGATGATTTGTTCAGCTATCTGTGAATGTGTTTCCCCACTTGAAAGGCAGCTTGGGCAGTATTTTCCATCCCCACAGGTATTTGAGTTTGATTGGAATGAGAAATCCATTCTTACCTAATTGTGTTCTAACTGCAAACCATTTATTCCCTGAAACTACAGACATTTTCCCCCTACATATAATCGCACACTGAATCTTGAAGATGAAATGCTCAGCAAGTGGCCACTAAATAATCTTGGCTAGCCACACAAAATTAATATCACAAAATTGGATCTATTGCCCTTCTACTTTCGTTTGCTCTATGTATTTGGTAATCTGAGTTTTTCACCAATAACTACTTGTAAAGAACAAGTTTGTTTCTTCACTATGCAGAAGGAGAATCAAGAGGGACTTTGTCACATCTGCCTTTACATGAACCAGCTCTGATATCACACTTCATAATACACAGTCCGATTAGACATTTGTTTCAATGGGAGTGATTATAGGGTTGGAGATTCTGCAAGTAGAGACACCTCAAATACAGATACCTCAAATACATTGGATTAAGTGGCATCACTTAGAAAATGCAACTCCCCAAGTGTGGAAGCTTATATACCCAAGCAGCACTATCTACGCACAAGAGCAAGGTATCAGCAGGCTTTGGGGAACGCCAAGGTTTGCAGAAATTTAAAATAATTCTTAGGGAAAACTTTAAGGGCACAATCTGCCCTCCCCCTGCCCCTCAGCAGTCCAAGAAGGTCTGAGCATGCTCAGCAGCCCTAGAATAACAAAAGTCTGATGGAAAAGTGGAAAAATAGGGAGGAGGGGGAATAGAGTATCCTGAAAGAAGGCATGTTTGGCTGGATGGAACCCTAAAAGGAAGCACTTCCCACCACAACATATTGTTTCAGATACCAGTAGTAAACATCTAAGAACTTCCTTGCTGGATTGGAGAAGAGTCCATCTAGTCCAGCATTCTTTTCGCCAGTGCTGTCGCATCCAGTGGAACATCAGTGGCCAGCAGCCCAGCCATAACATAAGTAGAACATTTGCTGGAGATTAATACAGATGTAGAGTGGGTGCTTGGGCTCTGAATCGCCTGTGAAATAGGAGATATAAGCTGCACTTCCTTCCTTCCTTCCTTCCTTCCTTCCTTCCTTCCTTTATATATTCAATTAACTAATGTATTTCAAGAATATGATCTTCCCAAGGCAACTTACAATATTAAATAAAAATCACTATTGAATTTTAAAAACATCTTCATTTTCTTTCTGTCTCCCTTCCTGAGCTGACACAGGTAGTATTGATCATGGTGTTGAGGGCTATAAGAATGATGGTCTTGGAAGACTTTAACATCAACGCCAAAGCCCTTATCTGTACAGAGACAGGCTAGCTACAGTTATCCATGCTCTGATAACCTCTCGTCTGGATTACTGCAATGCGTTATATGTGGGGCTGCTTTGAAAATGGTCTGGAAACATCAGCTCATACAAAGCAGGGCAGCAAGATTATTAAGAGGGGCTGGCCAACGAGACCACATTACACTTGTTCTTTCCAAGTTTCACTGGCTACCAGTCCAGTTCCAGGCCCAATTCAAAGTGCTATTATTATTATTATTATTATTATTATTATTATTATTATTATTATTATTATTTCCATTTATATACCACCCCATAGCTGAAGCTCTCTGGGCGGTTTACATTCAAAGCCCTAAACAGCTTGGGACCAGTTTATCTGAAGCAACGTCTCCTCCCAAATGTACCATCCCAGACCCTAAGGGCATTTTCAGGGGTCCTTTTCTGTGGCTACCAGGAGGAGGGCCTTTTCTGCTATGGCACCCTGGCTGTAAAATGAGCTCCTCAGAGAAATTTGCCTGACATCTGTGTTATACTCTTTCTGACGTCAGGTGAAGACCTTTTTATTTCCCCAGTATTTTAACATTTTATCATCCTGGTCTTTAGACTAGGGCCAGATCTACACCAAGCAGGATATAACACTTTGAATGTGGTTTGAAAAATGGTATATGGAATGTAGCATGGGCCCCAACAGTTGTCAATACCAAGCAGTACTGCAGATCCTGCCTTGCTGTTGTCAATCTGTGTTTTAAAGCTCTGCATTGCTGCCCGGTTTTATTCTGGTTGTACTTTCATATTGTGGTTTTATATTGTGGTTTACATTTTATACTTAAGTTGTATTTTATGGTTTTAAGTTTTGTGAATCACCTAGAGAGCTTCGGCTAGTGGGCAGTATAGAAATGCAGTAAATTAAATTCAATGAATAAATAAATAAATTTATAAAGCTACCTTGAGAATGGCTCAGGTTTTCATGGTTGGCATAACAGTCATGGGCCTCTCCCAGGTTATATCTCACTCAACAATGTATGGCAGGGCACCCTTTGGGATCTTGTCTACTGTACTGGAAGAAAATTATCTTTGCCTGGGGAGTCAATAATGACTCCATTGTCATGGTTAGATCATTACCCAAAGTTTGAGCTTCTGGCTACATGTAGCCTCTGCAGAGGTGGAGGACTAGGTCTGATAGTTTGGCCCTGGAGACCAATGAACCAGGATGAGGTCTCTTGGGTATTTTCCTGCAGGTTTAGCTAGCTGTCCTGCTGAGGGTGTCTGCTTGGAATAAGGGAATAGGGTGGGCTACTGGCCTATTTATTTACAAGTGCTTTCTCTTGAATGTGGATCTTCTTCAGCTGCTCTATATGGCATGTTTATATTTATTTTTCCGTTTCTGTTCTTATTGGGCTGGATGCTGTTTTGATGAATATTACCGTTGTTTCTTGGGTTGTTATTTTTTAATCAGTTGTGGTTTTTTATGTTCTATGGCTTTATATTTGTATTGATTGTATATTCTGAATGTGTATGTTGGAAGCTGCTTTGGGAGCATTTGACCCTACAAGATAGCCTACAAAGAGTTTAAATAATAAATTAAATGGACAGCAGCCCATCAGATATCTCTGAAAGCTAACAGGCAGGGCACAAAGATGATAGCCATTTCCTGTGGTTTGTCGCTAGCATCTGCAGTTTAAAAATGAACTGCCAAGGCCATTGCAGCTTCAATTACATAAGGCAATCTAAGTCAAGAGAGAGAGAGGGGGGATCAACATAAATGCTATTCTTTTTAGCCCCCATGGATGGCCCCTAGCACTACCAATCAAAAACCATGCAGCTATTCTGTCTTTCCCTCCTTAATGGGTTTTCAGTGGAGAGGAAAAAGATGGGACAGATGGTAGGAAAACACAGGAGGGTTACAAATGGAAGATGACAACTTGTCTAAACACAGCACTTTTTCTGCAGCTGAGTTATCGTGTTGTTTGAACGCACCCAGGCTTGCTTGTTAACTATGCACTATAGCTTGGTAACCACTCTAAACAACCCAACAACAAACCATGAGTTCTCAAGGTGGCTTGTTCGAGAAAATAAGCTGCACTGCATGGTTAACAAGCCACCTTGGCTGCATTCAGACAACATGATAATTCACAGTATAACAAACCACCCATGGTTCAAAATAACCCACACTCAACTACTGAGTGTGGGTTAGCTTGTTGTGTGAACAGCCCCAAAGTCTGGAATCCTGGTAAAATTCTGTGAAGGAGGTAGTGTGATGGTACAATAATTATCTCATCTGGAACCACCCCACATTACAAGTTACTGTATTTCAGAGAAAAGAAATGCTATATTAAAGGAGAGTGGTATAAAGTTGCCCAAGGAACCACAATATTCACTCTCACTTTCAGTAGTAACTCTAATCAAAACTTAACCCATGAATGACTATGTGCATCTGTGCCTTTTTCACCCAGGTGTGAAACCTGGATGAATAAAAGCCAGTTCTCTTTTACAAGAGAATATTTCCTAACTCCCCAGGGCAAGCTGTCCCATTACTAAACCATCTTTGCCTTATTTACTGTCATTCACACTGTTACCTCAATTGACTTTCTGGAGTTGCCTAATGGGGAAATATAATTATTTTTGAATTTTTTTGGTTAGAGTTGCCACTCAAATTTCACCAAAATCTAACCTGAAAGTGAAGTTAGGACTTCTTCCTGAAGTAAAAGATTTATGGAACTTTGAGACAATCCTCATAGAATCATAGAATAGTACAGTTGGAAGGGGCCTATAAGGCCATCAAGAAACCTCCTGCTCAATGCAGGAATCTACCGTAAAGCATCCCAGACAGATGGTTGTCCTGCTGCCTCTTGAAGGCCTCTAATGTGGGAGAGCCCACCACCTCCCTAGATAATTGGTTCCATTGTCATATTGCTCTAACAGTCAGGAAGTTTTTCCTGATGTCTAGCCAGAATCTGGCTTCCTGTAACTTGAGCCCATTATTCCGTGTCCTGCATTCTGGGTTGATCAAGAAGAGATCCTGGCCCTCCTCTGTGTGACAACCTTTCAAGTATTTGAAGAGTGCTATCATGTCTCCCCTCAATCTTCTCTTCTCCAGGCTAAACATGCCTAGTTCTTTTAATCTCTCCTCATAGGGCTTTGTTCCCAGACCCCTAATCATCCTCATTGCCATCCTCTGAACACGCTCCAGATTATCTGCATCCTTCTTGAAGTGTGGTGCCCAGAACTGGACAAAATACTCAAGATGAGGCCTAACCAGTGCCGAATATGGGGGAACCAGTACTTCATGCAATTTGGAAGCTATACTTCTATTAATGCTGCCCAAAATAGCATTTGTTTTTTTTTGCGGCCACATCATACCGTTGGCTCATATTTAGCTTGTGATCTACAACAATTCCAAGATCCTTCTTGCTTGTCCTAAAAAGTTATAATAAAATGTGCAATCCTTCTTGTGAGGAAGGAGTATTCACACACATTTCCCTATTGTCACCAAATTTTTCCTGAAGCAAAATACAAAATAAAATTGGAAGTTCCTCCTCAAGCACGGTATCTGAGGAATTTCAAGGGAAGCCATAGAGAGTTTTATGAGATCCGTGTCATTTATTCAAGGGATTTCCACATGCCCCTAAATTGTCTCTCGATTTCTTTCAAAGGAAGCCAAAAAAGATCTAACGAAATTAATGAAATTGTTTATGGGGCTCACATATGCCTCACTTTTGTCATTGAGTATTTTGTGTTGCCAAAAATTAAGTGCTCCCACTTCCAAAATACAAAATGGGCAGTTTTGTGTTTCTCCAGGGAACAAGCATCTGCCAGCCAGAAGCCATTAAAGGGAGAAACCAAAACGTAATATAGGAAATTAAAAGAACATGATGCTTCCGCCTCCTGAGAGTGAGAGCTGAATCCTGAGCAGGAATATAATAGGTTCACTTAAACAGGTACGAGGCTGAAATCTCATCAATCACAGCTTTGCTCTGGGTGCGCTCTCCTACCACATAGGACATTATCCTACCGCAGTGAGAATTAAAGGGGATTATAATGGATAACTACAGTGCTGCTAAATGTCAGCACTATAATATATGTCATGATACTTTCCTCCTATTCTAGCCAGCGTGCCTCTTGCCCAGAGCCATTGCTGCAGGCATAGTGACAGGGAAAGAAGAGGGCGGGGAGGGGTGGAGGTAAAACAGCTGCCGCCTGGCACTTGGCTGAGCTCATGCCTTTGCACTGAACAATTTTCTTTGCACCCTGGGGTCAGGATCATGACTTGGGATGGAAAAAAAAAGAAAGCAAACCAGCAAATGAGAGATTGTTTGCTTCCTCCAGACTCTAGAGAGAAAGCAAGCAGAACTTTAACTTCCAGAGGCTTTTGTAATAGTTACAATCCTTCTGTGTAAGTAAGGCAACCAGCTTTGCTCTCTGGTCCTGGGCCAATTGCTTCTCTCTCTCTCTCTCTCTCTCTCTCTCTCTCTCTCTTTATTGGTTCCTTCTTGTCTACAGTGATAAGAGGCCTTTTTCTCCGTTCTTTTCCTTGTTCTTCAGGGGCTTTCTCTCTGCTCTTTCTTTTATACCTTACTCAGTGGCCTCAGGCAAACTGTGAAGCTTCTCCAAGGCAGGATAATGTGTAACCTCTCCCAAGTGAAGTCAGACCTTCCTAGAGTATTGCAAAGGCATTCTATTCCATTTCTCCTCTCATTTAGTATACTATCTAGAAATAGTACCAATCTCAAAATAGTATATTTATATACTCTGTTCATATAATAGCTGGCATTATATCGGTTCTTGAGGTGAACAATGGTGCCCCATCTGGGACTGCAAAACAGAAGGGATTGACAGCCAACAATATAATAATAATAATAATAATAATAATAATAATAATAACGATTTATTTCTTACCCGCCTCTCCATCTAGATCGAGGCGGGGAACAACAGCATGATAAAATACATAAAACTAATTAAAACATGACAAATATTATTAAAACTGCATTAAAACATCCTAAAATATCATTAAAACATCCTAAAACATCCTAAAAACATTCTAAAAATATGTTGTTAATGTCTCATTTTCTGAAGCCCTGACCATGGTGCTGAACCCTAACCCCATCATAGGTTCAGCACCTTGGATTAGCTCTGTGCCAAAAATTTCAACCATTCCATTTTCAGCATTTCATGGGGGTGGGAGAAAAATGAAAATTTGGGTGAAAGAAACTGGGAGAGGTGAGAATTTCAGAGAATTTTCTCCTGGGGAGGGGCAGGTTTTCCACATACTTTTTAAATTGTAGCCGGTTGTTGAGGGGTCTTTGATCTTTTTTTATTTTTTTTTAAAAAACACCCAGCATTTTCAGGCACCCAGGGGTGCTTACTGGATGCTTATTGGAGAGGGTGAGGTCACATGATCTCCAGTAGGCATTCATTAAGAACTGCTGGGCTCCTCCAAATGCTGGAGGAAGGGTTTTTTTATTTTTGAAAAACTGAAATATAGGAAGAAGCCCCCTCAACAACCGTATGCACTTAGAAAGAGCATGTGGAAACCCTGTCCCCCTCCCCAAGGAGAACATTTTCTGAATTTTCCCCCTCCCTGCGAAAAAGGCAGAAAAAACAATGCCTATTTTCAGGATTTTCAGGATCCTGAAAATAGGGGGCAGGATTCGGCCTGACTCTACCTTGGATTGCTCCTTTAGAATTCTGACTCGTTCTGACTGAAACTCAGAATGGATTCACAGCCTCACCAAAATGAAAGCCATCAGTCCCCACTGATAAAGGGGCCTTTCTCTAGACCATTTTTTTTGCTCAAAAATATATTTTTTAATTATTTTTTTAAAAAGAGACTCTGGCTACAATGGGGATTGCAGCCAAAGCAAGGGGGGGGGGGGCTTGGCAGGGACCAGGGACAGCAGCAGCCCATCTGAAGTACCATTTGGCCACTTCGGAGAGATTGGCGCTGGCAAGGGGAAAGGGGCACTGGGGGGGGGGGAAAGGGCTCCAATCACAATTGGAGCAGGGACAGAGATAAATGGCAGCAGACAAGACAGGTCCTGCCGCCAAGCCCCCTGGGATACCAGGCAGAGCTAGCTGGAGGACTGAGGAGGAGGAAGGGGAGGGAACAAGGGATGCACTGTGGGTGGTGTGCCCGATTGGCTGCTGGGTGCACCAACTATGCACTGTGGCTTGTAACCCACAATTTGCTAGCGTGTTGATGGCCATACTGAAGTAGCAGGAATAAGGCCTATACTAGACAAATGGGTCTTTGCATTCTATGATTACTCATCTACTATGATCCTAATTTCCGCCACCTCAGTGTGTTTAATGTTTTCTGGGCTGCGACTGAACTGAACTGGCCTTGAAGCAGAGATACCATGACAAGGCAGCCATGTGTATGTATGTGGGGGCACAGAAATATCCCCAAGAAGGTTCAAAGATCTACCCTTCATGGTATTCAAAATGGCATTACCAAAATAAAATAAAAAAGGCAATGTGTTTTAAGATCATCGTCGCTGTTACATTTTATGTCTCGTTCTAACTAGAGGCATTTATATGATCCTGAAAAATAATCACATGTAATTTGATATTCAGAGCAACTCCCCACCCTTAACAGCACACCTGTCCCCAAGGAGATGGAATTATTAGATGTTTCCCCCTTAAAAATAAATAAATAAATAAATAAATCTATATAGGAAATAAAAGTGTCCAGGAGAAGGCTAGGCTAAAACCTATCTTCCTTACACCTTGTCTCTGAAGTGCAGGGAGTTGTATGAAATTCCACTAGCAGTTTTACTACATGGTGAGCTGTTTGTCAGCACCAGATACATACTGCATGTGGCAAATGCCATTTGGCAGTTCCAAAAGAGGCAGCAAGGGCTTACCATTTCAGACTTTTGAATTTTCAATACATTTATGAATAACTTGAACCTAAATGTTTTTAAAGTGGCCAGTTGACTGCAGTGGAACATATTGAGCAAAAACACACATTACTTTAAAGATAGAACTAGCAGCTCTAGTGTAGGTGCAGGGCCCCCTAATCTGAATCAGGACTCTAGCATGTGGGGTAACAGGGTTATACCATCCCTCCCTCCTATGGATCTGCCATGGATCTGAGGGTGGGAGGGCAGCGCCTGCTATTTCTACTGCGAAATACTTATCACATCTTTAAAGTAACGTCTGTTTTGCCCCTTGGTAAGATTGCATCATAAAACTAGCCTGTTCCAATTGGATACTGAACATGCCCATCAGAAGTGCCCTATCTGTTCTGATGGACATTTGGAGGGTGTGTTTTCTGGAAATGAGTATTACTAAGAAAAGAACATATAAACCCAAATCAGAGTAGATTGAATATGGGAGGGAGGGAGGGAGGGAGGGAGGGAGGGAGGGAGAGAGAGAGAGAGAGAGAGAGAGAGAGACTTACCCGCAAGCTTCTGTACATTTACCTTGCTTGGAAATTTCTCTTTGTCACTATTATGGTTTCCCTAAGCAATTCACCACAAAGGAACAGAAAGGAAACAGATAGGTATGATCCATCTAGTGCTGAAAAGCTTTTAATGAAAGTATTGTGGTTTCAAATGAGAGCTATCCATTATCTCCTTTTTTGAACTAGATGAAAAATCATGAGGCTTCCATCCAATATGTGCCAAAGAAAAGGCACAATAAAAATGGCATTGAAATATATGAGCTTGGTGACAGTGGTATTAGTCACATCTTATACCTTGACCTTTCTACTGGCTGGGACATTTAGTAAGCTGTTATAAGGTCTGGCATTTTCAGTAGTAATAAACCTCCTTAATGTCACTCAAATGCTTAAACTGGGAAGATCCTCTTTTTACTGACAATTTAACTGATGTAAAAGAGAGATTAAATAACTTAAATAAGTTCTCTCGGCTTCTACTTGGTTTCCATGGATGTTCTCAAGTCTCTTCCAAAAAGCAGTACTGCATTGGGGGGGGGGAAGCAGGGGGGGATCAAATTTATATTGCATTTATTTAGCTTGCATGCCTGTAAGGAACAATTTCCTTATGTTTGATTTTTGTACAGTGTAACTACTCTGGAAATGAAAGAAGCAACAAACTAATGAATAAATGATATGCACAGAGAGATACACCTGAAAAGCTGCCCATCCACTGATATGAATGAGGACATGATGGTTCATGCAAGAGCCTCATCAGAGGAGCCTCTGAATCAGACCATACATACAAAACACTATAGCAGAGATGATGAACCTCCAGCCCATGGACTAAATTTGGCCTATCAGGCTGGCCCACCCAGCCCATGAGGCCTCTGAGTTGAAGCCCCTCCCCCTCCCTAAGCCCCACCCCTGAAAAGGGGCTTTACTCTGCCCAGGCTTTTCTTAGCTGGGGAAAGCAAAGATGGAGTAAAGTCAGCTGCTGAGGTTAGGGGACGGGCCTTGCCCCACATGTCATAGATGGAGCCCTGCTCACTGATGTCATCTAGTACAGCTCAATCTGGCCCCCAGGCCCAAATAAGTTGCTACTCAGTTGTTGTTGTTCAAAACAATGTTAAAAACACTTTAAGACATACTCACACAATGCTTCTTTATGATACATTACAGATGTTCACAAACCTCTGACCCACCAAGCCAGACACAGGCCCTTTCTACACCATAGGGATGTAGAGGGAGGGAGGGAGATCCCAGTGCACACTTCAAGGCTCAACTTCTGCAATGCGCTGTACATAGGGCTACCTCTGTACCTAACCTGGAAACTTCAACTAGTTCAAAATATGGCGGCCAGATTGGTCACCAAGACACCTAGGGGTGACCATATCACACCAGTTTTAAAATCACTCCACGGGCTGCCAATTAGTTTCCGGGTGAAGTACAAAGTGTTGGTTATTACCCTTAAAGCCCTACATGGTTTGGGTCCCAGTTACCTGCAGGATCACCTTCTCCCATACAATCCGCCCCACATGCTCAGTCCTCTGGGAAGAACCTACTACAGTTGGCCAAGACTAGGCTGACACCTGTTACCCAGAGGACCTCCTTTTTTGCCGCCCCTAGACTATGGAACGACCTGCCGGGAGAGATCCGCCAACTTACCAGTCTTCTAGAATTCAAGAGAGCTATAAAGACTGATCTCTTCTGGCAGGCTTACCCAGTTGAATTTTAAGACTTGGTTGATTTTAATAATGTATTAATTTTATATGTTTTAAACCAGTTTTATATATTTTATATTGTTTGTATTGATGTTGTTCCCCATTTTGATCCAGTGGGAGAGGCGGGTAAGAAATAAATAAATATATTATTATTATTATTATTATTATTATTATTATTTTACCGAATACACACCATCGATGCACAGGGACCAGCCAGGGGTCATCCCAGGCAAACAGCCTGGTGTTGAAATGGCCACAGATAAAAGGACATGTATTATGGCCTTGTGCCCTTCTCTCTCTCTCTCTCTCTCACACACACACACACACACACTCACACTTGTTTTGACCATTCCAAACAGGCAGTGGAAGATGTTTATCAAGCAACAATGCTGAGCCACCATGCATAGTTGACTTGCCAAATATTGTGCAGGCCTGATATATAATACCTATATAATACAGTGTAATACCAGTACTGTGTGGATGTGTCTATATATAGACACACATACACACAAATACACACACTGGTAGATTGATGTTGTTGTTTTAATGTACAGTGAAACATGTTTTACTATTTGATTATTTTACATTTGGAGTTTTTTGCGAAGTTGCAATTTTCTGTGACGCATATAAGCTGAACATTGAATTAGCTTTGTTAATAAAGTACATCCAGTATGTTGATATTATACATAAATATCAGGCAAATTGTATGCCCAGGATACACGAGAGATGTATACAGATATGTGGCCAAAAAGGCATTCAACAAGCACTAGGAATGGCTTCCAAAAGGGGATAGATATCTTTTTTCTTTTTTTTTAATTATTTTATTTTTCAACATAATACAACATAAAACAACATAAAATACAATACATAACCACATACCCCCCGTGCTCCCCTCCCCCCAGGACACCTTCAATTATACATTATTCTTCTTTCCAAAATTGTAAAGACTCTTTTGAAGGTATTTGCCCCTTCCCCGTTCTTAATACATATTCCAAAAATGGGCTCCATATATCTCCAAAATCATTCTTACTGGACATTCCCCTCTTTATTGTCATTTTACACGTCAGCTTATCATTAAGTGCCATATCCCATATTTCTTTATACCATTCTTCTATAGTATATATCCCTTGCCCTTTCCAGTTTTTAGCAATCATTATTCTGACGGGAGCCAGGAGGTTGTTTATCAATTCTCTCTTGTTTATATTCTCATTTCCTGTATCCCATATTGCTAGTAGAGCCAGCTTTGGGCTTAATTCCAATTATTTCACTTATTTCTTTGAACACCCTTTCCCAAATGTTTTGTACGTGTTCACAGCTCCACCACATATGAAAATAAGTTCCAACCTCCTGACACCCCCTCCAACAATTCTTGGACACTTTTTTATCTATCTGATGAAATCTTACCGGCGTTAAATACCATCTCCATACTGTCTTATAATAATTCTCCTTAATTCTAATCGACAAAAGCTTTAATATTCTTGCATCCCATATCCTCCCCCAGTCATGTTCATTAATTTGTTCCTTTAAATCATCTTCCCAAATTGTTTTAAGAGAGTCTCGATATTCAGCATCCTCTATCAGAATTCTATATATTTCGCTAGTCAAACCTTTTCTAGTTTTAATTACTTCCTTCTTTCCTCTTGATTCAATTAAATCTTCAAATCTTGTATTATTTCTACATTTCTTATTTATCTTTTTCCATTCCTGTGTCCATTTTTCCAATTGTAAGCATTTGAACCAAGCTATCTTTTGTCCTTTTAACGACTCTCTAATTTGCACCTTATCTGGGGATAGATATCTTGAAGTTTGTAGAACAGGGGTGGACAACCTCTGACCCACCAGATGTTTTGGCCTTCAACGCCTATCATCCTTTAACATTGGCTATACTGGCTAGGGCTGGAGGAAGTTTTAGGCCTAAACATCTGGAGGGCCACAAGTTGCCCGCCCCTGGCCTAGAGGGGTGAGCAAGTTGTGGCCCTCCAGATGTTTTGGCCAAGAGGGTCTGGTGTGGAGCAATTATGAGGTAAAAAGGCAGCATAACAGGGGGGAAAAGATAGAATAGAATATGAAAGATGTCATCCTTACACACATGTGAAAAGAGGAAACAGCTCGCAGTCAAAATGTGTTTGGTGCCACTGACCACATGTTGAGAACATGGAGGAATGAATCCAGTCCTCCTCAGCACTGATGATTAGCAGTACTGAACATAATCAAATCAAGGCTCCTGGGTTGAAACTTTTCTGCCAAGAGTAAGGTTGTAACATTCCAGTGGATCAGAATCTTTGTGATTTTATGCTTTAGCCAAAATGACTAAGTGTGGTTAGCAGGGGGCAGAGGACAAGAGGTTTCTGGGGAAGAGTCCTACAGAACCAAAATCAATTCTGCACTTGCGGATGCCCAGGGAAGAGATAGCATTGCCCGATTAGAGATTGAGGACTAGGAAAACCATACTTCTCCCATCTAATATGTCCTGAGGTCAAATTCAGCAGCCATAGCTCTTGAGTCCATGGGTGGTATCAAATACTATATAAAAGAATAAACTGGTCAGAAGCTACCTCTAGACTTAAGGCTCAGAAAATTGGTTTATGTACTGTATTATTTTACTGCTTGTACAGTGGTTATATGCTCCCTTAAATTTTCATTCCCTTGTTGCCTTACGGCTCACTCTCAGGTCCCTTTCCTCATATCTTCCAGTAAAGTATATATATATATATATATATATATATATATAAAATCGCCCTTCATGTTTAATTGATTCTTTGTGCCAGAGGCCTTTAGACCTGTGCTGCTGAGCAGTCATAAATAGCATCTGAACCACAGCAGAATAGGGACTTGAACTATTTATGTCTGGGACGCCAGTGCTAAACTTTGTGCTGCCGTTGCCTGCTTGCAACTCATAATCTTACGTAAGTGCTGCTGATCTAATGAAATTGTACTAGAACAGCAGCTGGGCTGAGAGCGATCAGCTCAACAGGTCACAGAGATGCACAACACTTCATTTTTAACACGAGATATGCTAGGTCTTTGAAGCCTGCTGGAAAGTTTCTGTCCCTATTCCATCAATAGGGAAGTTTCTGTCCCTATTCCATCAATAAGAACAGAAGAAGAGCCATGCTGGCTCAGACCAAGGGTACAACTAGTCCAGCACTCTGTTCACAGAGTGGCCAACCAGCTGTCAATCAGGAACCCACAAGTAGGACATGGGTGCAACAACACCCTCCCACCCATGTTCCCCAGCAACTGGTGTATCTACAGGCTTACTGCCTCTGATACTGGAGGTAGCACATAGCCATCAGGACTAGAAGCCATCAATAGCCTTCTTCTCCAAGAATGTTTCCATCCCCCTTTAAAGCCATCCATTTATTAAATGTTTGCAAAATGCCCTCCACCATGACAGACTAAGAATGACCTGTGTGCTGCAGGAAGCCCTAGCAGTGGTTCCAGGGGCAAGGGGCAATTTTCCTCCCCCTTAACTGAGTGCCCCTGAGTTCAGGCCACTTACATTATCCTACACAACTCAGCGGGAGCCACGGAGAATTAACCTGCCTGCTTGGCCTGCTCTTTCATTTGCATAACCCTGACTTTAATTGTTTCTTGGCCATGTGAAACTGTGACAAAAAGACGGAAACCAAAAAACTCTGTGCATAAGTGTGGGTGTGTGCATGTTTATGCTAACTCTAGTAGGCTGACCAGATAAAATCCAGGTCAGGGCTCCTGTAACTTTAACAATTGTAGAGAAAAGGAAATTTCAGCCAGTGTCATTTGTATGCAATTCATTCCTGGTGATATTCCCTCTTCATCACAACAGTCAAAGTTGCAGGCACTATACTAGAGTGACCATATACAAAAGAAGGCAGGGCCCCTGCAACTTTAACAGTTGTGATGACGAGGGAATTTCACCAGGAACTAATTGCATACAAAGGACACTGGCTGAAATTCCCTTTTCTCTACAACTGTTAAAGTTACAGGAGCCCTGACCTGGATTTTATCTGGTCACCCTAAACTCTAGCATCACAGAAAAGCAACATGGACATAGTTTCAAAAATGAATGTAATGCACATTCAATCATACACATTTATCAGAAACACTTTGAAAACAACTCTAAAAGCTTCTTTCACACAATTCACACGCTGGTTCCAATTTGGCAGCACTAACCCCAAGATCATTCTTTATGCTACACCACAGTGGTTATCCAGAGCTATCAGGGCTTTAGCAAAACTAGAAAAGATCAAAGTTATGCTGTTGTGAGTGGCAAACAAATTCCAGGAACTTTAATACATCTTTTTGATTGTTCATCTATGCTCAGGCTGGGCTGCTAAAAATGCCCTGTATAAAGGAAATGAATGCTTCTGGTGTGATTTCCGCTATTTCAATCAACCTTCATGCCATGCAGCTTGGAAAGGTTAAGTGACTCCTGTCTATTGCCCCAAGAGCCTTCATTCTAAAATTCAATGGCTTTACCTAATTAGTGCTCCAGGGTCCGAATCAAATGTTCAGCCAATGAAGTTGTACAGTATCTCATGTAACTCCATCACCTCAAATTTCACTTGCCATGTTGTTTGGCTGAAAGTGCTGTCTTCAATATCAAGCCACATGAAAAACTGAAACACCTAAGAAGTCTATGAGATCACCCTTTTCATGGAAATGTACACCTTTTCTTACCTAAATGTCATTTTGTCCCATCCAAATAAAGGGATATCATTAGTTCCTGATTATCTTTACTGAAATAAAGGAAGCTAGTCCAGAGCACCACTCCTCGGAAAACAAGAGAGCAAGAAAGCTGAGAGTTTGTATTATATTTTGACCATGCAAAATTATACACACTATAATTTATACATTTGCAATTATATGTTGGCTAGAGTTGTGCACTCCACTCCACAAATTCAAAGGTTTGATGGAGCTCCGTGGAAGCTTTGAATTTGCGGAACAGTGCAGGGACAGTTCAAAAACCGCTAAATACCTTCAAAGTGGAGCGGAGCTCCATCAGAGCTTCGAACCACTTCGAAGGTATTCGATAGTTTTTTAGGCTTACTGAGGCTTGTTTTGACTTTAAACAATGTTGCTGCACTAAACGGAAGACTTCTCCATATAAGGAAGACGCTGATGGGGTGAGGGGTAGCTTTGAAATTGACATCTGTGGCTAGCCAATTAAGCACAGTGGCCTCCCTGTCCCCCCTCCAATCACAGTGCTTGGGGGAGGGATTGCAAAATGATATATCAATTTGCCCCTGCCCTGGAAGAAGCCATTCCTTCTGCTACCTCCTGCAGCATTGGAAGGAGAGTGAATGAGTATGTGTGAGAGAGAAAGCTGCTTGCTTTTTGCAGTCTGTCTCAGCGTCTCGGCTGTTTCTCTGCTTGTTGTTCCCTTGTGCTCTTTCCTTCTTGTTGTTACTCACTGGCTCAATTCGGACGACACGATAGTCAATGGTGGGGTAATAATCAACTTTACAGTTGTTCAACTAGGGGGTACTCCCCACACAACATGGTAATAAATAATCAACTGTGGCGTGGATTAAGATCAGCGCTGAGTTGACTATGGCAGCATTCGGCCGACATGATAGTCAATACAACTGACGATTGTTTCCCCCACACCAGTTGTTTATTGTGTCGTCCGAATTGAGCCACTGTCTATCCAATCCCAAAAAATCTAAGTTACAAACACCTGTTTTGCCCACCCCACAGTCCCCCTTTGCCGTTATTGAGTTTGTGTGTTTTACTGTTGTTCCTATTATCCCCACTTATTTTTTTTTAAAAAAAAATACAAAAAGAATCCCTTCATTTTTCCAGTATACTTGTAAAATCCTTCTTTAAATCCTTTGCCCTCGCCTGCCTTGCTCTTACATACCATCCCCTCACACCCCAGTGCCTGCCGATACTGTGTGTGTGTGTCTGTTTAAAGTCTAGTTCCACTACCTCCCCCCACTAAAAAAAAAAAAAACTTAAAAAATACAAAAAATAATAATAAAAAAAATCCTCTGTGAGTTCTGTGTTGTTGTGCTCTACAGTCTAACTGTCGGTGTTGGTGTATGACCAAGCCTGTTCCCCTTGGTGTGGGGGAAGGAGTTTCAGGCTATCAATCAGAATCAGAGTCTGAAGCTAAGCAACAGGACTAGAAACATCCCCACTTACACAGGAAGTGGGGAAGGTGATTCTCCCAGGCTCTTCACCTGCCAGGGATGAATCTTCACCAAACCTTATCAGTGAAAACATGATTCCTGTGGGGACTCAGGAATCCTCAGAGGGGAGGGGAGTGCAGAGCTGGCCAATCCCAGAGTCCACCATAGGTTCAAATGGGAGGAGCTAAAGGTAGGAGCGAGCCAATCAGCTCGGGTAGCATCTTGCCAAAGGCTTCTTCACAGTAAAAGGAACTCAGGGAAAAGACCTTCCCTTTTGTTAAAAGAAAAATTGCCATGCTTAGTTTAGCCAAGTGTTAGCCTACAGGAAAGTTCCTAGGGTTTAAGCCCTCTTGAGGTGCAAAGAGGTGTTTATTTACAGAACAAAACTTTGTAACTTGGCAAACCTCTTTATTGTCTTGCACTTCAGCTTGAGGGCTTGGAAACATGACAATCTTCTACTTTGTGTGTGTGTGTGCTGTGTGTTAGTTGTGCACAAGCACACAAAGTTGTTGCATAAGCAGCACACATTTTCATTTTCACACAAATTAATAAAGCCTGCCCCATACATCTAATTCCATAATGAGGTGTGGAATGGGTGCTGGTGGTGGTTCTGGCTGGGGTGGGAGAGGGAGAGGTCTTCCTAGTTCCACCATCACCACCAAAATTAGGCACAGCCTTTTCCCTACTGCTGCTGCTACTGTTAACCGGGGTGGCAAGCTGGCTGGCTTTGTTATTTTAAAATTTCATTTTTAAAAACTTGTGTATGATTGTCACAAGTTTCTCTACTCTAACTTTAGGGTGGGTATTGTGGGCCCATTCACACTTCTCGCTTATATACATTAGCTTCTCAAGGTGTGTGTACTGGCACCACTTCACACATCCAGACTTTGAACTCCTGTTTACTTCCTGCGCAAACACGCAACTCTGAGACCCTCTTTCTAATGCCCTGCATTACATGCCAGGACTGTGCGGCTAAATTACAACGGGTGTTTCTAGGTTGTTTGTGCAGCCTCTGTTGTCTCTCTAAGTCATTGCAGCCAAACCAAAGCCTCCAGCCTCAAACAATCTCTCTGTCTCTCTCTCTGCCAAAGTCTCCCTATGATCCAGCCAGGCTGCACACTTGTACTCTGTGACCAGGGGTAAGATGCCAACTTATTGCTTGGCAATGTCCAGTGACTCTTCCTTTAAAAATCTCCTACACCAGCTACCTCCACCTTCTCTCCTCCCGCACAACCGCTCGACTCTGATGCATTCTTAAAACATGGCAAGCCAGCCTCTCAGGGTCAAGCTACAGATGCATCTGGGGTGCCTTCAGCCTCTCTGCATTATGCCAGCCAGCCAACACCTCCAGCTTCAAACAATCAATCTCTCTCTCTCTCTCTCTCTCTCTCTCTCTGGGTCTGGGTGTGTGTGTGTGTGTAGAGTCTGTTTATATGTTTGTTGCTAACTGTTTTTATTTTATACACAACATTATATTTTGAAGGTTCTTAAAGTTTGTAAACCACCCACAGAGCTTTGGCAATTGGACGGTATAGAAATGTAATGAATGGAATGCAATCTTATTGGCTTTTCAGCATCTCCATTCATTGTGAGATAGTCTACTTACATGGAATTACCCCTGTGACTAATCTAGCTTGCACTCCTCTTAGTATTAACTTGCCTTTATTGACACCAGCATGGAATACATCACATTTGATATTGGCTACATAATGTTCACTCTAAGATCCCTGATTGGCTGAGATCAGCCATATGACTAATTAAGGAAGGTGAAAGAAGCAGGAACCAAGGGGGAAATAATCATAAAGCAGCACAGCCATGGAAAACAACATAGCCTAATGAGATTACAAAAGCAAGCAAACAACAACAATAAATGGATAGTCGTCCCATCTATGTGTTGTTGTTCTAGTAGTAGGGAACAGTGCTTCATTCTACCTCACTAAAATCACTAAGCCTAAAAATAGAAACTGGAATATATTCTAGACTCTAAAATCTAAAAATAGAAATTTGGGAATATTCAGCGAAGCCCTAATTTTGACTAAAATCTTGACAAAGAAACAAATTTTAAAAATGCATGTGAGCTCTCCCCCTTCCCCCACCAACAAAAAGAAAGAAAGAAAATTATAAAAAATGAAGGTTGTTTTTGTTGTTTCAAAGAAAAAAGAGGGAGTTGGTGTCAGACACTTTCTAATAAAAACAGAAAATAATGCTTTTATTTCCAAAGTTTTCCCTTAAAGAAAATTTGAAAATTGAAGCCAGCATACAAGGTCTACTCTAGGGAGGGTTGCCAGTGTGGAGTTATTAAATGTAATGGATTTATTTAAGCTGTCTTCTCTGACCTCAGGCTGTCAATGGTATCCAAAAAGCCTGGTCAGCCACAACCTGCTGTTTCTGTATACAAGACAGAACATGAGATGCAAGGAAGATCAAATTGAAAAGGAAAATGACACACCACAGAAGTAACAGCTGGAATTCCCAAGTTCACATCTCAGATCTATTTTATTATTTGATACATGCTCATGAAAATATTGCTTGATATTTAGCCTGTTTTCTCCATTTCAGATTAAACAACACTGTTGGGGAATAGAATGTCCAACGGTATAATTGTAAGAGCCAAGACTCTGAGGCAAGCCGTATCCTTGTACAAACAAATTCTCCTTCTAGAATGCTCAATAGCAAGGGTAGGCAACCTTTTTTGGCCTCTGGACATGTTGAGCAATTTAGAAACTAGCCTGGCCACCACTACAAAATAGCCATGCTTCAGATCAAAGCATCAGCATATAGCCACCTGCCATTTTCATTTCCTCAGGGCCAAACAAAATGCTACCATAACATCATTTTCACTGAGGTGCTACTTCAATATTTGAACTATGTCTGACTGTGATATTTCATGTTTTACTTCTTCCTTCAGATTAATTCATATGTGGACTTCATATGACCTCTTGCAACATTTGGCTGTGCAAATTTGTGAGATTGGCACTATCATAGAGTGCAAATTACAGAGTGTCCCTTGCTGTCTTTCAGATTACAGTAACTTTGAAGAGTGGACTCCAAAGGGCTGATGGGAAATGAAGTTCTTTTTAGGGCTGCTGCCATTGCAAGGCTTCTCATGCAAACTTCATTTCCCATCATTCCTCTGTGTCTGAATTTAAACATTATGTTGCCCCCAAAGCATGATGCAAAGCCTGATACTGCAAGGCTTAATCAAGAGAAACATGATTAGATGTTCAGTCAGAAACATGCAGAAAGAACTGCAGTCTTTCTATTATTTAATAACTATTAAATCATGTTGCTGGAGGGGCACGGTACAAAGAGCCTGGATTACAATAAGTAAAGATACAGGAGCATGTTTATGAAAATGACTTTAAGAGAATGTGTAGTTCAGCCCTTAGCATGTTTCTGAGCCTCACGTGTGGCTCCAGAGGCATTCATGGGAAAAGGTGATGGGAGCAGCTAGAGGCCCTCACTTGGTTTTGAAGCGATTGTAGCTGTCAGTAAGAAATTGTGTTGTTATTTTTAAGTAGGAGGGGTAGGGCACTTCAGCAGGATACAAGATTCAACATGGGTGCCCTGTTGCCTATTCTTTTTCAACACTATCCATCTTTTGTCCAGTACATTTTTGGGGTAACCTTCTATGGCTGTAATACTTATGGTAGAACTCTTGATCAAAGAGCCTCACTATCCCTTGATAAGCCTCAAGGCAACTGGAAAGAGAGAACCGCAGCCATCACACCTCATTCATAGACTACGGTGATTTTCAAACTATTCTCTGAGGAACCCCAAGGTCCCTTAGAACCTTATCAGGGGATTTCTCAGAGAAATCTGTAACAGCGGACAAGCTCCCCTGAAAGATATATGCTCCTCACCACTAATGATTCCCTGCACGAGAGTGTTTGGTAGATTCTAAGAGCCAAACTAAATGTTAGGCTAATCATGTGTAATGCTAGTTTAATTTACCTTTGTGTAAGCCCACATGGCCTCAATTTGGATCAGGACCATGGCATTCCAGTGGTGGTAGTGGGGGGTTAAAAGAAGAAAAAGGTCTCCATTGAAGTCAATGGAGACTTTTCTTCTTCTTTTTAACCTTCCCATGCGGGGGGGGGGAGGGGAGAAGCAGGGAAAACAGGAGGGGGGAAGGTTTAACACACACTTCCACTCCCAGAGTTCCATGATCCCAATTCAAACTGCAGGCCACACATGCACAAATGAAGAAAAACAAAACTAACACATAGCTCCACTACACGTGATTAGACAAAGATTTAATTTGCCTCTAAATCATGATTGTAATTCAACCAAAGAAACAGTGAAGCCCCGGGGCATGATCAAGACCAAGACATTTTACTGCTACGGCCAACATTTTAAAAGTCTCTCATCGCCATTCAGGCACCATTTGCTGCATTCAGTTCATCCATCTCCACTCTCCTGAAGCTATGTGAAGCAAGTCATTTCACCCTGCAGCATGGCACGGTCAGATCTGCTCCACCTAAACTTAGGAAGTGCCCTAAATAGTGTCCCAGAATTCTGTGCCACATTGGCAAAATCACATCAGTTGCCACAGCCAATTAGAGCCAACGGCAGCATGGCCAAACGCAGTAGAGGCAAAGAAGATGAAAAATGGTGTTGCCAACTGCATGAGCTGGGGGCTCATGCAGTTCCCAGCATGTTCCCAGCATGAACAAAATAACACTGAATAGCATCAAAACAATGTAGTGAAGGGAATATATATATATATATATATATATTCTCAGCACTCTCTTTGGCAGCCTCAAATGTGCTACCTTTGAAGCAAATGTCAAAATTAGAGAACATTCAGTGCTGCCCGGTATATATGATTGCAACTTCAAAGCAGTGACAGTACTTTATTCAAGTTTGTATCAGCCATTATATATTTGTTCTGTTTTATTATATTTATGTGGGGGAGGGGGTTGGCCCACAGAAGGCAATTGTAGGTTATTCTTACTTGACAGGCATTGTATATAAGTCTCTTCTGAGCTGAGAAGTGTGTGTATAATTATTGTTTCTTATGATAGAAATTATAGTTTAACTGGGTTGAAAAGGTTTTGCTGTACTGCCATAGAGACTAATAAGATCAAATGATTTAAAACAAGAAGCAAATGAGAAGGAAGGAAAAGAAAGGGGAAAAAAGTTATAGTCCTGTGTGACGCTGACACATTTATTTCTAACCGACCAACCATCAACGATTCCTAAATCCTTCAAAGTGAACGCTCACAAAGTGGCAGGCATACTTTCCTCCCCCTTTCCCCCGCCTCAAGCCCACTCCCTCCCAAGAAAACATATCTTAGGGCAACGAAAATACAGAGGGAGCAGCGAAGGCAGTTTTGGGTGCTCCAAGTCTTTCAAAATTTTCTGCGCTTCTACATCAGGGGGTGGGGGAGGGGGCATGATTGATATTTTGTAAAGAAAAAAGGTTTGTTTGGCCCTAATGGCCAAGAAGAAAGGAAAGTCAAGTTGGAAGGAGAGGTTGCAGAATTAACACACAATTCAACAAGGGGGCATGGCCACTTTATTTATTTGTTTGTTTGTTTATTGCATTTATATCCCACCTTTTTCCCCTCCAAGGAACCCAAGGCGGCATACATAATCATCATCCTCTCCATTTTATCCTAACAATAACCCTGTGAGGTAGGTTGGGCTGAGAGTCTGTGACTGGCCTAAAGTCACCCAGTGAGCTTCCATGGCTGAATAGAGACTAGAACCCGGGTTTCCCGACTCCCAGTCCAGCACTCTAACTACTACACCACATTCTCAATTGCCCAGCTCTGATGCTCCCCACAATGACATAGATGCATCAATCAATTAAACATAAGTAAATGTGTGCGCTACCACAGCCTCAATATACGTTGAGATTCTGAAGGACAAGAAAAATAGCTTACACCTAAATAAACTGGGCTGACCATATGAAAAGAAAGACAGAGCTCCTGTATCTTTAACAAGTTGTATAGAAAAGTGAATTTCAGCAGGTATCATTTGTATGCATGCAGCATCTGGTGAAATTCCCTCTTTATCACTACGGTTAAAGCTGCAGGAGCCCTGCTCTCTTTTGTATCTGGTCACTCTATATAGCTCCTGCAGCTCTAAGTGTTGTGATGAAGAGGGAATTTCACCAGGTGCTGAATGCATACAAATAACACTTGCTGAAGTTCCCTTTTCAATACAACTGTTAAAGATACCGGAGCCCTGTCCTCCTTTTCATATGGTCACCGTAAATAAACAAAAGCTGCAACTCCTTATTAGAAGGTCACCTTTAATATTTTCTCTCTCATCCCCTATTACAGTAATACTCCAGAACCAAAATAGCCTCAACTTGCAGCCCCACTGATTCAAATTAGCCCCTGGTGATTACAGAACCAACATTTTAGTTTTAGTTAACCTGCCAGTTAAACCTACTGAAACTTGAAAATGCACAAATTAAGTGTTGCTTAGGATTTCTCAAAATGCAGTTAATGCATTTTAACAGAGGCCCAGAAAGACAGTGGATGGTGTTAAGGACTGTCATTGTGTATTTATTAGGAGATCTGTGATATATATTCATATTTTACAGTCTTTAGTTGAGCTCAGCTGAATTGATGTGTCCTCAAATGGCTCAGGGGTGGTTGGTGGTGGTGGTGAGGGGGCCGAAGATAAGAAGCAGAGTGATCAACTGTGATATTTCTTGTTTTTGTAAATCTCTGTCTTAACCTTAAATACAGTGCTAAAACTCCAAAGAGGTAATATAAGTAACGGAGCTGCTTTCCTTACAGGTGGAGATTCTTCTGAGCCTTTTTCCTTGAAGGCATATAATTCATCAAGATGTAAATAGCAGCATTGTAATTAACACGAGACTGAACTTAGCAAGTCTGGCACAGCCTTTATCAATGGTGTGAACACACACACACACATCCCAACTTCCTCCTCCTCCCAACCCATATTACATTGTGTCTCAGTTACTATTCAAAGGGAACATATTACCTTTCATCATCTAACTTGGTTCCAGGATTGCTGCGATGTCACCTATTATTTATAGCAAAGGTGCACAAGCTTTTTGCCCCGAGGGCCACATTGGGTGGCACTAGGGCACACATACACATATGTGCATCACACACACATGCTGCTGAGGTGGGGGGGGAAAGGCTGCTTTGGGGGGACTCACTCCATACTTTTTTATAATGAACACTTCTTCCCCCATCCCATCCATTTTATTTTCTGTTATCTCATTTTATTTCATCCCTTTCCTTTTTATAATGGACACTTCCCCCCCCCCCCGCCCAACCCAACTATTTTGTACCACATTTGTATTTGATTTGATTACACTGAGCATCCCATCCCATCTATTTTTAAACTCCCGGCCTTCTGATAATATTGAAAACGCCCCACTTTAACCCACTGTGTGCATTGTCCTGTAACAAAACAGCACCATTCCATTCCTTCTTATGCATTTCATTTTCTGTTCCCCGTCTTCTTCATTTTATCGCTTTTTCTAATGAACACTCCCCCATCCCACCTCGCCTTACTTTTCTCCATCTATCTTTAGCTCTACTTAGTTTTACTTAACCCCCCTTCACCTCCTCAGCTTCCAAGCACCAGCTGACTGACAGCGGTAGACAAGAGCTGCTGTTTGACAGATGCTTTAGGAAGCATGCCCAGAGGGCTCTATGCCTTCTGCCATAGAAGCTCTGTTCCCAGAGCATCCCCAAAAGTAAACAGGAAATAAACTTTCTCTGAAGACATTCATAACCCCCAAACTAAAAAAGCAAGGAGACGTTAGCAGGAAAGGTGGAGGTTGCAGGACTGCTACCCACGTTTTTCTTTAGGCAGGCCACACTTTTAGCACCCCTGATTTATAGCGTGCTTCTACTTTATTCCAGTTTAATGATCAACTTCTAAGGGCCAAACTAACCGTTACACACAATTGTAAACCAAAGACCCATTTTTTTTAATTTTAATTGGAACCTTTCTTTAGAGTAGCAGGATAGATATCAGAGAAGTGGTAATGGGGAAGGGGTGGGCTGGTGGTAAAAGCTCTGCCTGTCTACCTCTACCAGTTTATAATGAGGAGGCTTTTTCCTCTACCAGCTTATGAAGAGGAGGTTGTAGTCCAGTGCCCCATCCCATTCCCTGAGTGCACAGGGTGTTGACTCGCCAGACTCTCCCCACGTTAGAAAAACAAAGAACAACAAAGCATCTTTGCTATGGAAACACATCTTAACAGAACATCCCATTACCCATCAGCAAGGTATCTGGACCACTTGGGGGCAGTGAATCCACTGCATTGTCTTCTTCATACTTCACTGTAATTTGTTTTGAAGAAAGCCCTAATATTCAAGCATGTGGATTTGAGAGGTCTAGAAATCCATATTTGGTCCTTATCCTGTACTCATTTTCAAAGTCATACAGCAAGAAAGATTTCCCACACACAAACCTCCCAAAGAAGCAAAGAGTATTTCAGTATTTCGGTTCTACGTGGGCTCCAAAGTATGTTACTTGGCCCATGGCTGAGTGACCCCCATTTTTCTCTTTTGACTATTCCAGGTTTTTAATCATAACCACAGTGACCCTTCTCTACCATTCCAACTTCATCCAACAATTCATTTTTCATTCACTATTGACGTCACAAACAACCACGCATGAGAGAATGATAGGCCATCTCTGACTCCACCCCTGACAAGGTTCTTGTGCCTTTGACAGTTGTATGACAGCCATCACGGTCACCAAAGGAAGAAACAGACAAACATTCCCATTCACTGCAGCTGTTAAAGACTGCCACAACACCACATATGTATTTATTTATTTATTTAAGTATTAGGTCATTTATATCCCACATGTTTGACCACAAGAGTCCTCAGGGTGGCTTACCAATCCTATACAAATGCGTAAAATGATAAAGAATTAAGCAATATACAACAAAACAAACAACAAAGCAGTAACACACACACCAATCCAAAAAATTGAAAATAAAAAACAGCAGAACCAGAAACATGAAAGGCTTAAGCTCATGAATAAGCCCATGAATAGTATCATATAAAGTGTTCAAACACAACTATCTACACTTTTTGCTGATTGTGGTGTGCTAGGTTGTGTAGGCTGACCATATGAAAAGGAGGACAGGGCTCATGTAACTTTAACAGTTGTAGAGAAAAGGGAATTTCAGCCAGTGTCATTTGTATGCAATTAGTTCCTGCTGAAATTCCCTCTTCATCACAACAGTTAAAGTTGCAGGCACTATATTAGAGTGACCAGATACAAAAGAAGGCAGGGCCCCTGCAACTTTAACTATTGTGATGAAGAGGGAATATCACCAGGAACTAATTGCATACGAATGACACTGGCTGAAATTCCCTTTTCTCTACAACTGTTAAAGTTACATGAGCCCTGTCCTCCTTTTCATAGAGTCAGCCTAAGGTTGTGGGAGAACTGAACTTTCCAGGGCAGAGAATTCCACAATTTGGACACTGCTGATGAAAAGGCCCACTCCCCCCACTTGCATTTCCCAAGTCAAAGGGACATGCAAAACATGGCCTCGGTATGCAGGTAGGTTCGTGCAGGTGGAGGCATAAACATACCATGGAAGGCTTAGAGAACATGCCAGTCAGAAAACTAGGCAAGGACTGTACTGTTTCTCTCAAACAAGAAAAGAAACTTCCATCCACCCAGATTGTTCTAGCGATTATGCTATATGCTATATAATGACACTACCCCACAAAAGGCAAAGTGAAAGACAAGCTTGCATAATCTGGACTGTCACATGGAAGATAACCAAATAAGTTGCAAAGAGTTCTAGGGTCCCTTTTAGATCTGCCTACACACTAAGTGACAGTATATGTGGAGATTTCAAAAACGTTGGTGGAAGAGAAGTGTAGCTGAAAACAAGCAGACAGGAGTAAAAGCAGAGCAGAAGTAGCAGCTGTTATGCATCTGTATTCACATCTGGCAGACTCAGGCCCAGAGCACCCAGTCCTAGGCCAATTGATACTGCGGCTGCTCCAGTCAGATACAAACAATGGAAGCTTCTCTTTTTTTAAATTGTTTTAGCGTGAACAGGATCGTCAACAGCACCTGGTATACTTGGGCTGCTGCCAGGTCCCCAACACTCCCCTCCCCCAAGCTTGGTGCTCTGAACAACACTAAGTGACTCAGTCTAGCTGCCATTTTGCTTCTCCACAGACAGAGCACTAAGCTGGGGCAAGAAAAAAGTGTTGGGGGCCCTAGATGTAGCATTGCTCTGGATTGCTGAGAAATTAAAATGGTGGCCACATCCCCCCGGTGCTGCTGCTGTCCACCAAACAAGTTACCAGGGCCAATAAACAGGAGAGGACCAAGCAGTCCAGACTCTAGTTTGTTCAGGTCCTCCCCAACCTGAAGCCGGCCCTGAGTGTCAGCTAGGTCTTGAAGCCCAGGCATGCTTAGGGTTTGGCCGCTGGTGCTGACACTGGAAACATCAGCGCAGCATTGCTTTTCATAGACCACCCTCAAAACATTCCTGTCATAAGAGCAGGTCCTGTTCTTGGCTACAGCAAGAACATGAGAACATCAGAATGGCCTTGCTTCCTCAGACCAAGGTCAATCTAGTGCAGCGTTCCATTTCCAGTGAGAGTCAAAGAGTCAGAGCCTATCCCCATTTCCCTTAAAATGACTTATATTCTGTTTAAAAACATGTTTTTTAAGTCGTTTCACTACGTGGTGGGACACTGAGCAGTACTTACATTTCATAGTGACTGCTTCCTCTGTCCTCAAAGTGTTCAGTGGTGTCACACAGGGTTAATTCTTTGTCAGTTCTTCTTTTGTTTCTGTTTTGCAGGCTGCTTGACCTGCCCACTTCTGTCTCCGTAACTCAAGCAGCCTGCAAAACAAAAACAGAAGAAGAAGAGACAAATAAATAACCCTGTGTGACACCACTGAACACTTTGAGGACGGAGGAAGCAGTCGCTATGAAACGTATGTACTGCTCAGTGTGTCCTACCACATAGTGAAACAACTTTAAAAAACACATTTTAAAACAGAATATAAGTTGTTTTAAGGGCAATGGGGATAGGCTCTCAGACAGGACAGTAAAGAAGGTAGCTACACCCTTTTGTTTACCCCCTGCATCATATACTCAAACATATAGTATTTCTGAATTATAATAACTTTATTGTTTTAACTAGGATGACCAATAATCATCGACAGACCTACCTCCTATGAATGTGTGTTATCCTTTTTGGGGGGGGGGGGGAATCATTTAAGTTAGTGGTCATCATCATATTAGCCCTCTACAGTAGTCACTTCTGACCACGTGCTCCTCCAGCAGCAGCCTTCCTCCATCAAGTATATTGGATCAAATTGCCCATTAATGTAAAATAAACTAATTAGATCTTTTGCTGTGCATCCCATGCAACTTCCTCATTATTTTCTGCTTTCAGTTGAAAGGCAGCAAAGCATTGTTTAAAAATTCTTTTTCATGAGCAGTAATTAAGACAAACATCACCTCAGGTCCTATAAAAATGCTGAAGTACTTTATGGTGTAGCTGTTAAGCAGACACGCTATTGACTCAAAATCATTCACAGTTGCAAGTTTATTGCCTTTTTACACTTCTAATGCCAAAGGTTAAAAGTGTGTATGCTACCATTTCCTCTGGGGCTCAGAGTAAGGGGGTGTCCATCTTACCATTATGCAGTCAAACCATTGGTCCATCTAGCTCAGAGGTGGGGAACATGTGGCCCTCTAGATATTGTTGGACCACAACTCCCAACATCCCTCACCATTGGCCATGCAGGCACCTGCTCTCCAGGGTTCCAGATAGGATTTTCCCAGCCCTACTGGGAAATGCCAAGGAGTGAACCAGGAACCTAGTTATGGTGCCTCCCCAACATTTATATATCAAAGCCAAATGACCAAACAAAACCCACTCATATGTGATCTACATGAAAAACAGAATGAGGTTTGTTTGCAGCCTCATTTTCATGATGCAGGGAATATTAGAGAACATTCAAACCTTATGATCATCTTCTATAGCCTCAAGTGGTATAGTGCAGTGAAGCCATAAATTTGTGCGGAGGTACACAGGCATTTCATTATAATGGCAGATTCAACACTATTAGAAAATAAAATGTCTCTTAGTGATGGCTCTCAGAAAGAAGTATACATTGGCTCAATTTGGACGACACGATAGTCAAACCTAACCCTCACTAACCCTAGGGGGCACTCCCCACCCTACATGGTAATGAATAATCAACTGTGGTGTGGATGAGGATCAGCGCTGAGTTGACTATGGCAGCATTTGGATGACACAATAGTCAAAACAACTGACGATTGTTTCCCCCACACCAGTTGTTTATTGTGTCGTCCGAATTGAGCCATTCTCTCTAAGTCAGAGGTGCATACCTTTTTGGCCCCAAAAGCCCATGTGCAATGACAGTTAGTAGAACAAGGGTATACATATGCATACAAAGAGAGCTCCCTTTCCTGCCCACTGAGATCAAGGGAGGGGAGGGGGAATGTTTTAGATTAGTGTTTCCTTGCTGCTATTGCAGGAATTGTGAGGAGAAGGGCAAAGTTAAAACCCTCCCTGCTCCCCATTGATCCTAATATAGATGGTTGTTTCCCCTAATAGCAGCGAGGAAACAGCAATCTGGACCACTGCCAGACTGTCCCATCTTTTGGGAGCAGTGAGGAAACAGTAGGCTGGTCATATGAAAAGGAGGACAGGGCTCATGTAACTTTAACAGTTGTAGAGAAAACGGAATTTCAGCCAGTGTCATTTGTATGCAATTAGTTCCTGGTGAAATTCCCTCTTCATCACAACAGTTAAAGTTGCAGGGGGCCTGCCTTCTTTTGTATATGGTTACACTAGTATAGTGCCTGCAACTTTAACTGTTGTGATGAAGAGGGAATTTCACCAGGGACTAATTGCATACAAATGACCCTGGCTGAGATTCCCTTTTCTCTACAACTGTTAAAGTTACATGAGCCCTGTCCTCCTTTTTATATGGTCAGCCTAGGAAACAGTGATCTCTACATCAACACAATTGACACAAGGGAGAGGTGTGGTGTTCTACTGTTTGTAGTTGTAAAATATATTGCAAAGTTTATTGTTTGTGATATGCATTTGTTTATATCTTTAAAAGGAAGTAAGAATAATAACAGGTAAAGTAAATAACTAGGACAAAATGTATTTACTGTTTGTAGTTAAAGGTCTAGGTAAGTATGGAGTGCCTGGATTGGCTAGCTGTGTGCCTGAATGGAAAGTGAGTGCTGATTCGCTAGTTGTTTAAAGTGCCTGGATTGGTTGGTTGTGTAAGAGTGGGAGGAGCTAGAAAGCGAGTGGAGTGTGTATATATATGTGTCTGACAGAGAGAGCTGACAGGTTGATGGGGGGAGATTTGAGGGGCATTTTTGAGAGAGATGTTGAAAGGGATTTGAGAGTACTGAGAGATTGAGATAAGATTTTAGAGCATAGATTAAATAAGGAACAGTTTGTTAAAGTATAACAGTTCTGACAGAAACCATTAAGCATTGAAACCTTGTAACCGATACGCAAGTGAACTGAAGTAACCATTAAGCTTGTTGACATGCAATTTCTTATTAATAAATTCTTGTTAATTCCATCTCCTGGTGTGGTCTTTGGGTGTACCTGAGAAGGTACTGGTGGCAGCGGAACAAAGAAGTTATCTGGAGGCCAGGTTGCTGGGCTGTGGTGCTGTGGGGGCCTAAATAGTAAAGGCGAGATAGGAGCAGCAGCAGCACATGGTCGAAGATAACCACACAAGAGGCTTTATCAACACCCTCCTCCCAGTGATCCTGATATGGACTGCTGTTTCCATGCTCTTAATAAAACAGAAACAACTATATGTATGAGAAATACTGGGGAGCTGGAGAGGCTTAAACCCCTCTTTCCCCGCTCCAAGTGATCCTGTTGCAGATCAGTATTAGCAGCAGGGGGAAAAGCAACCTGTTCTCCACTCCCAGCTAATGGCTGATCAGCTGGGCAGCGGGGGAAAGTGGGTGGGGCACTCTCTAGCTTGGAGGGCTGCCAAGGGCCTCATGCAGCTTGCAGGCTGCAGGTTACCCATTTGATGGCTCTTTTAGACAATTATACATGGCAAAGAAAGGATTTTTCGCTCCCCATTTTCCAGCTAAGATTAATTCAACGTCCAGATCAGCATATATGTACCACAATTGTATTTTAGGCTGACCATATGGAAAGGAGGACTGAGCTCCTGTATCTTTAACAGTTGTATAGAAAAGGGAATTTCACTCTAGCTATACTAGAGTGACCAGATACAAAAGAGGGCAAGGATCCTGCAGCTTTAACTGTTGTGATGAAGAGGGAATTTCACCAGAAGCTGCATGCACACAAATGACACCTGCTGAAATTCCCTTTTCTATACAATTGTTAAAGATACAGGAGCCCTGTCCTCCTTTCCATGTGGTCACCCTAATTTTATTTTTTCAAAGAGATTTTTAAATATCCTTTGCAATAATGTCCCTTGAGTGAACTGAAATTTTAACAGCACAAATGTTTGTCAGAATATTTGCATTTATAACATATAGCTCCATTTGCTTTTGCTTTTGCTTCCATTACTGTTTCACAAAGCAGAGATCTACAATGTACAGGCATTTAAAAAATAATAATAGTGATCTAACATTTGGCATTATTAAAATGTCTGTAAACCAGGAGAGCAAAACTGCAAGTTACAGATCTAGTGATGTCTCTCATTATATCTGTTGTGCTGTATTATCTATTGAAATGAAACAGTCTCTTCTCTGAATGATAATGTCACAAAATATTCAGTCAGTTGACCATTTGATTGACTCCACCACTCAAAGTACTTCGTGATATCTATACTCAGCAAATGAGACAACAGGTTAATGGTGCCCCACTGCAGGAACTGCTCTGTTGTGAGTCAATAGGCTAGTTTAGAAACAATCTCCCATCACCGAGGTTTCCAATTTTGATCTCTGCTGGGTCAACAAAACCGCTGCTATGAAGGGCAACGTTGAAGGATAGTTTGCTGCTTTACTTTCCCCCCTTGGTCTTCTGCCTACTGTGAGAAAACCTCTAGGTTTCATACATGACTGACCTACTCACAGAAGCCTACGGTGCCATGCCAGGGTTTGGAATGGAATTGTTGTTGTAAATGTAATCATTGAATTTAATGTCTGGAACTTTTAGGCTCTGGTAATTGTGGACAAACCATATTGAATAATGCAATGCAATTGGGGGGGGGGGGGGTGAGTCCAAGCTCCAAAGCTTAAGCTGGCTTCATTGGTTAGGCAACAGTTAACAGGGCCATGCAGAGGGAAGGCCAGTGGGACCGGTTGGCCCAGAGCCCACGATTTTGAGGGAGCACTCTGACGAGGAGTTCCCCCCCCTAGCTTATGCTACTGCTTCCATAGCATAAGTGGCCCATCAAGAAACGAGGAGCTCACCTTGCGGAAACAGTGCAGAAGCCATCCGTCGTGAATACCACGGTCAGACTACAAGCTCCAGAGGGCCATGCCGCATGTGGGGCGGGGATATATGTGCCTAAGTTTTGATGGTTGTCCTTACCGCGTCTCTTTCCTCAATCTTCTCCATGGCATATAATCTCTGGAGTGGAGGGTGAGGTAATTATGATGATAGTTATTAATGATAATAATGATGATGATACCATGAGGGTGATGATGATGATAATGTTTGATAATGATGGACTGTTCTATTGTTGTTGCTTCTATTTGTACAGCAACTAAAAATAAATGTTAATTTCTGATTCAACATTGAGGTGTTGTAGAACAGATTTAATATGAAGGCACTATGTAGAACGGACATGTTGGTGGGCATTAAAAAAACATTAAAAGAAATACTTAATGAGCACTTTGAAATGGGGGGGACACACTTCCCATTTGGCCTGGGCATGTTACCAGCTCTGCACGGCCCTGACAGTTTGTATTATAAATGTGTATGGGTTAACCATTTATATTTAGTGTTTTACTTTGCAAACTGAGAGCATCGAATATTCAGCAGAATGCAAGCAGATTAACTTGGAAACAATGAAATCTATCAGTGCTGGAATATAAACGTTTCAGTGATAACAACCCAGTGGTTCAAAGGGGCTTACTCAAACAATTCTTGCACGGTTATTGGTTCAGTCATGCAAGTCCAATGCCTTATGGGAACCTTAGCCAAATCATCTTTGCAACTCCCATATTCATATACTGGAGGGTGCTTCACTCAGAGGGTACCCTTTGAAACCATCTTCTGGTGGACGATAGCAGGGGTGGAGAACCTCTTTCAGCCATGGGCCAAATTCAGTTTTTGTGAAGCTCTTGGGGGGCTCATTGCAGTGGTGGGTTGGGCTGAAGGCCCAGGTAGTGGTGGGTACCCCCCCTCAAAAAAAGAAAAGCCAGCATACTGTAGCTCTCACAGCCAGTAACTATGCCTTGGGAGAGTCACTTCAGCCTTTTAGATTGGGGAAAACTGCACAATGCCAAAAGACTACCAAAGGATCAGTGGTTGGGAAAAAGACAGTGGGGCCCCAGAGAACCAGATTTGGACCTCAGAAGGGCCATATTTGTCCTCCGGTGCCTCAGGTTCCCCACCCCTGCACTATAGGTACAGTTGAAAAGCAGTCAGGAAGGTCCATGGAAATTCAGGCTGAGCACAACAATGCTCATTGCTGATCAAAGATGTGCATCAGAATGCACATTCTTAACTGTACTGTGATGCTCACCTGAGCCTCTTTGAAATGTCTGAATTTGCATCATTTGGGGCAAATTGGGATGCACATTTATATCTGGGCCACCAGTTCTGACACATGTGTGCCCTAGTTCCGTTGTGGCTACTGCTGAAGCAGGGCCATTGTTACAGTATTTCAGTTTTCTCTTAATAGAGAAACACACTAATCTTTCTTGAGCCCAAAAGAGTTTTCTTTAATGAGCATATACATTTAGCACTGCAATGCCTTACATATGTATGCCTTTGTACCGGAATTCCTTCTTCAAATTAATTAATTCAATGCAACTCTCTTTAGTTATTTTTGCTGTGAAGCCAAGGACGGTGCTAATGACTCTTTCTAGAGCGATGTATCAGTTTTAAAGCCCATTAACTTTCTATGACTTTTCTGCATACTAATTCTAATTATTATACTATTCCCACCAATCTTGGAAACCAACCATGAAATGGTAGTGCTGGAACACTGTGTTTAATTGCTCTCTTTTAACTGTGCTAATTTTGTTGAATGGGATGCCACAGAGATAAGACAGATATTGAAGTTATTGTTCTATATATATATATATATATATATATGTAGTTACAAATAATGTTTTACATCACATATCCTACCAGATATATGTTAAGCATTTCACATTTTCTCTGAGGCTGACCTACTCTTGAATAAACAGTAAAATCTTCTCTACTGGCCAATGCACATTTTATTTTAAAGATACAAGAAACAGTAACATTTTTTCTTTCTTTCTTTTTTACTCTAGAGTTAGCACAGGGTGTGATCCAGATTGGAACCCTAGCATGGGGGTAGTGAGAGTCAGCATTCGGACGACATGATAATCAACGGAAGGGGGGAAGAGGCAACTGTCAGTTGTGTTGCTTATTGTGTCACGTGGAGGGCAACACACAACGCACACACAACTGACAGTATGCTATTTTGGGCACTTAAACAATGGAGAAAAACAACGGGCTTGCACGTTGTTTATCCTGAAATCTGTTGTTTAAAGTGTCGTGTGGCGGGAATTCCCCTCTCTCCGTGTATTATTCCACTCGGTCATAGAGTTGGCCGGCTGGAGCAGCCAAAAAACCCCAGCTACTCCAATACAGCCGGCAGAACTTGTGGTGAATGATGGGATACAGCCGTAGGACTGACGGAGGGGGGAGGGAGGAGACGCAGCAGCCCAGGAGGACGCCGGGACTTTCAGCCACGTGACAAGGGGAGGGGCAACATGTCATGTGGCGGGCACCACAAAAATAATGCACCGTTAATATGCTATTCCCTCCTCAGTTGCCTAAAGTGTCATCCGAGTGCTGCCAGAGTTTACCCAGTTCACTTCTGATGCAGTCCTTATCCAGGTCACACACACCCTGCGCACCTGCAATTTATATAGTGCCGGGAGTGAATGAAAAGGCTAACATCCCAGGATCCTCTTTATTAAATTCTCAGGCACACCCATCTCAATAGCCTCAGTTTGGCCCAACTGTCGTAGGTGCAGGTGTGGTTGAGGATTCGAGATAAATGTTTGCATTCACCCAGATTACACTTAGAACTTAAAACATCTACTCAAACTCTAAATTAAAGTATTAAAGAAAAGTCAAAGTTTAAAACAATCACCAACTTTTAACCCAAGCAAAGCAAAATGACACACTCACAATTCTTGTAGCTGTATACTCACAAATTCTGGACCATTCATACTGACTTTGCAAAAGGATCCTTTCTTTGCAAAGGGACTTTCATCTCTGTCAGGCAAAATGGAGGATTCATTGAGGCCTACATTCTAGGCTCAGAGCAACATTTTCGATCTCATGCCAGAGGGAAAGAAAAGACATCTTCCTCCTCTGTGTTCAGACTTTAAAACCCTTCTGAAAGTCAGAGACCTCCCTCCTAATACATATTAATTTATTTTAAAATATCTAAGTTTATTAGTCCACATCATCAGTTAAGACCATCCTCTTCCCAGAATGATTCATCCCTATGTGATATACTTGTTTATCCTTAAACTGGACATCACTTCTGCTTTTTATGTGTCTAGTTTACTTCCTTTCTCTTCTAGACATGGGGATTTTCTAACACACAGCACTATCCTTCTATAACCCTTGACCAATTACCTAATTACCTTTCCCTAACAAAGCCTTATAAACCCGCTTTACACATACTAAGTTAAGTTGCAAAACCCAAGAAAAACTCCTTCAGTAGCCAAATAGTGATTCATGCAACTGCACTGGCAGAAGCAGTTTTTTTGTATCTGGTCATGCTGGTCAAGGCTTCTGCAGCTTTAACTGTTGTGATGAAGAGGAAATTTCACCAGGTGCTACATGCATACAAATAACACCTGCTGAAATTCCCTTTTCAATACAACTGTTAAAGACACAAGAGCCTTGTCCTCCTTTTCATATGGTCACCCTAGATTAGTTTAGTAGGATGCATTTATCCCTCATTATTTTATTACCCTATTGCTCATATTTTTTTTGTGTGTGTGTAATATGTGTGTGTGCGTCCATTCAGATTTTGAAACCTTTTCCTATTGACATTTTTCTTCAGTAAATTTGTTTGGTTGCTACAAACTTTGTGGTCTCTTTTCTTTTTGGTATAACCAGCCCATGTCTAATAGCCACACACTACCTAAAGTAGATAACTTAGACCCACAGAGTTTTGACACTGCTTTGGTGGAGGTTACCAGGGGAAAACATATTGCCAACTGGTGGCAGCAGAAAAGACCACAGGAAGAGATGAGGGGCACACTATTTTGTCAGTTTTCCCTTCCTTTCACAGAACAGAGCATTACCAGTCTGTGACACTTCCCTATGAGAAAATATTGGTGCATTGTAGCATGAGATAATGGACAAGAAAAAGTCGCAAGGATTTTACAGTAATCTCAGTCTTTTGTTTAAACATATTGTTGATTTTGTCAAAGCTACCATAGGGAATCTGTTTGCAGCACTGGAAGATAGAAAGTGTTCAGCACTCCGTTTGTAATATACTAAAATTTGATTGCAAGAAAAACATAACCAGGTTAGCAATCCTCAAGGCAGCTGTGAGAAACTGGCTGTTTAAGCGCCATGATTGATTAACAGCTGTCAACATTACAAAAAAGAGCAGTCCATTTGGCAATAATGAGTTCCTTGTTGGCAATCTCAGAAGCGTGGATAGGGTATGGAGATTGAAGCATGCATTTCATCAAGGGACTGTGCCTTTTCTGTATCTTCTTTGAGGTACATTAATTGAATAGTGGAGGAAATAAACCATCCGCTGTAATTACAGCTTTAGAACTGGTCATCTAATTGTTCTAAACGAAGCAAGGTACTCTGGATGAAATTCCAGGATTTTTTAAATATGTTTGGTGTTTGTCATGAACCCTTCTGCCCTCTGATGATAACAAAATCACTAGCTGAGAGTTCAGCCATGTTTGATTTATTTTAAAAAATATTTGTATTGTACCTCTCTGTAAGCTGAAGGTGGATCACCACGACACAAGTCAGTATAGGGGTTTGAAAAGGGCCATTATGTGGTCAGAGTGACTAGACAAGTGAATGGTTTGGCAGCAGAGTGCTTGATGGATGTGGGTGGGGAAAAGGGAAGCAAAGGAAGACAAAGAAGAAGTTGGTAATGGTCAAGGCAAGACAAACAATCATGCAAATTTAATAAAATATAGGGAAATCTATCATGTTGAACATCATAGAAAACAATAATCATGCTACAATCAGGGTGCCAGATGGCCACAAATAAATGCAGTTGGACATCTGTCAAAAAGATATAGGTCCTTTAACGTGCATTGACAAGAAGAAGATTCAAAAGGTATACAGTTAGAATTCAAGGTCACTTGTGGTTAATATTCAAGGGCATACTAATCAAGGTTGAGCCCCTCTCTACCCACTCTGTCAGGCAGGTCCTTCGAAGCTTCTTCAAAGAAAGTGTGGGCCTTTTCTGATAGTTCTTTGTAAGCTTGGAAAGAACAGGCCCAGAGCAGGGCTCCATGACTCTTCCACCATTCCCAGGTTTCTCTGCTGCTGGTTTCCCTCCTCCTTTCCTTTCTCAAACTTACTTTTCAAGGCTGAGGCAAGGAGAGACGCCAGCAGGGTGGGGGACATTTTTAAGTTCCCAGTGAAGTTGTAACACAATAGTAAGTAAGTAGTTTATTATGGTCACAGGACCAGCAAAATTCTAACACAGTGGAAGCTTCAGAGTTTGCTGAATGAGTTGAGCCAGGAGGAAATTAAAAGGTAAATAATATCCCAGAGTGTCATCAGATGAGGGGAGTGTGTGCTTCCTTACCATCGCTCCCCCAACTTCTGTCCCACAATAATTCCTCTTTCTTTATACAGGGAACAAAGAGAAAGTAATCAATGACCACGTGGCCCATTCAGTGGGAGTTTTTATCCCGCTGCTTCTTCTGCACAGAGCAGGAAATGGCAAGACATTCCTCTACAGCCAAAAAGTCAGATTTTCTGGGTCTTTTTTGCAAGGGGAAAATGAGCAGAAGGGGTAGGAGATGCGCAGGAGCTGGATGGTGGTGTCAAATGGACCCATGAAAAACTGTGAGTGCCCAGTAACGAGAGTGTGATTAAAACACTTGTCTGATGATGCGCCCAGTGTTCCTAGGGAAGGATGAACCTGTCTATTTCTGGCCATTGGAACTGTCACAAAAAGACCCATAATGCCAAAAAGACATTTCTGCATTAACCTGAGATTTTATTTTTAAAAAATATTCTCAAAATACATATCTAATACACATTTGGTACTATCATTAAACAAAAAAATGTACCGTTTAAAAAAACAATGTTAAGGCTCTACAGTTTCCAACCAAGCATCAAAAAGCAGGGAAATTAGGAGTTAAGGCTCACAACCCTTAACGCCACATCCTCCCTAAGGAGGCAGAAAGTGCAAGTGAAATTCTCATTCTCCCAAAGTAGGGTGACCAGATAAAATCCAGGTCAGGGCTCATGTAACTTTAACAGTTGTAGAGAAAAGGGAATTTCAACCAATGTCATATGTATGCAATTAGTTCCTGGTGAAATTCCCTCTTCATCGCAACAGTTAAAGGTGCATACACTATACTACAACTTTTTCTCTACAACTGTTAAAGTTACAGTAGCCATGTCCTGGATTTTATCTGGTCACCCTACCCAACGCAGATAAACCATGAGGACAGGATGGAGAATATGACATGCAGAGGTGACTGTGGGGTTGTGGAAAACTGATGATGAACAACTTAGGGCGACCTACTTCTCTTTTTTTTTAGAGCAGCCCTTCCCCAACCTGGTGCCCTCCAAAGGTGTTGGACTACAACTCCCATCATTGCAAGTCAGTATGTCCCATGGTCAGGAATGCTTTCTTCTTCCCCTCTTATGCCAATCCCTGCCAGCCCATTTATTTTTACAGCTAACTATCTGCACTGATGTTTTTGCTAACCATGGCTAGTTCAAATCACAGTTTACAAAGTAACTACTAACTGCAGTTGCCAGCTGGACTTTGGAGTTGGCCAATTGGCCCAAAAGAGAGAGGGAGGGAGAGAGAGATGTGTGCTAGCCAGAGTTAGCTCCAAAATGGAAAAGGGGAAACTTGTCACAAAGAGGGGAGAAGTGCTTAAGTCCATGGAGTTCCTGATCTCTTAACCATTATTAGGATAGAAGATCAAGCAGCATTATATCTTGCCAAAACTGATGAGCTCATTTCCAGCTTCGGTGGTAAAACTTTTACAATGCCGTGTCATCTTTCTCTTAATTAAATTCTTGAACTACTGCTGCTCTGAAATTAAAGCTGGGAAAATATTACCTAATTAATATGTCAGATGTTATTAGAGTTGCAAGACACCAGCTGTATAAGATTCATTTCAGGGCTAGTAACACGAAGGACAGTGTTCCACAGTTGTATAGCAGGCACTACATTTTCAAGCAGAAGGAATTCCTACCAGAAATACAGCAACGTCTATCTCACTGTCAAGGGTTTTGTTTTTGTTACTCGGTTGATGCTTGATGCATAGCCATCATTTCTGAAAAATGGCAATATAGGAGCTCAGAACTCCATGCAGTAGGTATGATGGGCATCCTTAATTCTCATAGGCCTTCAAGTAAAACTCTCTAAAGATGCAAGCCAATCAGAAAGCCCAATTCCATCCAAACAAAGTTGTTCAAGATTATTAAACAAGCATAGACGATGAATGGTGGACACTGAAAAAGTATGACAATATAGCAATAGAGTAATGCCAGAACCCAGAAAAAATATTCTACCATTTTAAATCCTAACATTTATCTCTGCCTTCCCTGAAGCCTTCTAGATGTTTTGAACTATATTTCCCAGCATTCTTGACCATTGGCCATGCTGGCTGGGGTTGATGGGAATTGAACTTATCTACTTACATGACTGGTTTTTTTTTCTTTCTAGAACTCCCTATGGTTAGACAGAATTGCTGTCACTTCTCTCTGTATCCCTGAACCTCACATCTGTTGGATGTTAACATCCCTTTGAGAGCTTGATGTCATGACACGGTGATTTGCATTTTAAATTTAAAAAGATACTACGCTTGATGCACATGTAATATTCTAAATATTATGATATGAATGCAACCAAATATTTGTATTTCATGGCACACCTTTTAAAAGGTAGCACAATCAAGTCAAAATTAAGCACTTTCAAGAACCATGGATTTCAAATGGGGAAGATTTAATTTCATGCTTGACTCTTCCATAGAAATGAATGGGGACTTAAAAATGCTTAACTATGGATGGATTCTGTCCAGTTATTTTCTTTGAATAGCTGAGATTTGTTCAAAAAAAATATTTGGAGCGGTAGTGGAGTGATGACTGCTGAGTGAACAATGTCAGCAATGTTGATACGCTGTGCAGCTTCCGGGAAGGAAAAAGCGTGTACTTAGATACAGGCTCTTGTTTGGACAGCCTTAAAAAGAAAGCCTTTTTCACAATTACCTAACCACTGGTCTTTATACTTATTGGAGCAGGTGTCAATATATCATGACACTGACCACTGATAATATAGAATAAGATTAACACATTCAGAAATGTTCCCATGAGTGTATTGAAGTGGAAGAGCGCATCCAAAACATTAGTTTTGCAAGGGACAAACTTGTTTCTGTTTCCAAGAGAAGGATGGAATAATCACGGTAGGCTAGAACAGGGAAGGCCAAAGGGGAAACCGTATAGAAAGACTGGTCTTTTTTCAGGTGTTTTAGATGTGGGTGAAGGCAAGCGGGGATGAGCACACTATGGCCATGTCTACACCAGGGATTTATCCTGGGGTCATCCCTAGGTTATCCCTGTGAGACCACATGATGCACAGGGGATCCTTGGGGCCAACTGGGAATGACCTAGGGATGACTCCAGGATAACAGAAACCAGAGATATCCTGGTTTTTCCATTGTTCCTGGTCCTAAAACGGACACAGAGCTGCGCGAGGCGGCTCCAGACCCATTGGGGGAAGCAATTTCACCATCCCCAGAATGGCAGGGGGTGGGAGTGAGTTGTTTTTTTAAAACTTACCTTTCCCATGATTCAGGGCTGCGCAGCTCCTCTTCATTAAAATAAATGATGCCCATGATGTCCCTCTTTCCTTCCAGGACATCACGTGGCAGTCTAGATGCTGGGGGAAGATCATGGAAGCAGGTAAGTGTGTGATTCTTCCACCTTTCTCCCTCTACACCCTTAGGTGTAGATGAGCCCTATCTCTATCCACCCTTTTCCCCATCATTATTCTCATTGTCCTCCATATGTAGAGGAAGATTGTGTACAGCACAGAGTCTCCTCTATCCATGGATATTCTCCATGCAACTTAGAACCCTTGAATGCCAGGATTCTAAATTGGCACAAAGAGCCTTCGGGGATAGAGGAGCCTCTCTGCTAGAGGGCAATGACAGGGATGATGGAAAAGGGGCAGCACTGGTGTGCATATTCCTTCTCCCCCTTCCTCGTGTGTACATCTACATGCAAATGCCTGAACAAAGCAACTGAATACCTATCTCTCTGAATCACACGTGGAGTTTCATGAACATTTTCACACTCCATGAAAAGAGCTTCCACCACAATTGTTAATGATTGTTTTTTTCAGGGGCATTTGAAAATCTTTGCAAAGGACCGTTTCTCTATTTATACATCTTTAATTGAAGCTTTTATGTACACCAACACACAGCAATGGTTTTGTTGGAAGCTACCTTCTAAATGTAACAAGCATCAAATAACTAAAATAAAATGTTCCCCGCCCCAAGTATGTTAATGCACATTGGCATGTGTATTCATGCACAGCAGTGGACTTTAAAACAGGACAGTCTCAATTTCGCAATGGTTTTTAAAGCCAAGGGCTAAACTTGAAAGACACATGTCCGTGTTCCAAAGTAACTCAGAAATTAGAACTTCCGGGAAGTCAGGATTTGTGCTGCAGAGTCCAATCAGAAGTTGTATCATGCCGTGACATGAAACTTTGGGACCAAATGATGTGGAATGCTCACTACAGCTGGATATGATTTTTCCATGGGCAGAAAGGGATCCTATGAAGTGATCTGACATGACATGCCCTTCACATCACTGACAAGCATCAGCTAAGGATAGTGTGTCTCCTCTGAATGAATGCTTGGAGGCGGTAATGGGCTGGATGAGGAAAAACAAACTGAAGCTGAATCCAGACAAGACGGAGGTGCTTACTGTCAAGGGCCACAACCTGGGGTTGGAGGTGTGTCAACCAGTTCTGGATGGGGTTACACTCCCCCTGAAAGACTGTGTTCGCAGCTTGGGGGTGCTCCTGGATCCGTCGCTCCAAATGACAGCTCAGATAGATGCGACTGCCAGGAGTGCCTACTATCAGCTTCGGCTGATACGCCAGCTGCGCCCCTTCCTAGAGTTGGAAGACCTAAAATCAGTAGTGCACGCACTGGTAACTTCGAGGCTCGACTTCTGCAATGCGCTGTACATAGGGCTACCTCTGTGCCTAGTCCGGAAACTTCAATTAGTTCAAAATATGGCAGCCAGGTTGGTCACCGGTACATCTAGGGGTGACCACATTACACCAGTTTTAAAATCTCTTCACTGGCTGCCAATCAGTTTCCGGGCGAAGTACAAAGTGTTGGTTATTACCTTTAAAGCCCTACATGGTTTGGGTCCAGGTTACCTACGGGATCGCCTTCTCCCATACAATCCGCCCCGCACGCTCAGGTCCTCTGGGAAGAATTTATTACAGTCAACAAGAACTAGACTGACAACCGTTACCCAGAGGACCTTCTCTTCTGCCGCTCCCAGATTGTGGAATGACCTGCCGGGAGAGATTCGCCAACTTACTAGTCTTCAGGAATTTAAAAGATCTATAAAGACTGATCTCTTCCGGCAGGCCTACACAGATGAATTTTAAAGTGTTTTATTGGTGTTTTATTGGTGTTTTAATGATGTACTGGTTTTATCTGCTTTTAATCAGTTTTTGTATTTTGTGTTTGTTGTTGTTCCCCGCCTCGATCCGTTGGGAGAGGCGGGTGATAAATAAATATATTATTATATTATTATTATTATTATTATTATTATATAGTATTATAACCTCTTCGTATTTAATATTTTAGACTCCCATTGCATTGGATCTTCTCTTACATGTCTTGAAATAGTTGAACAAAGCCAAATGTTGTTAGAAGTGGACTTCTGCTGTTTAAGCAGACAACACATAACTGAAATATTTATATATGAAACTAGGAATTCCATCTTTCCTTTTGCATGCTTGGGATCTAATCTGCCAATGAGAAGCACTCCTCCCTTAATCCCAGGATTATCAAGGGAGAAATACACCTCCATTTTGTTCCACAAGTAACATCCCTGACCATCACTGCAAATTCCCCATCTCACACTGAATCCTGGGAACTATGGTGAAGGTTCTGAGACCTCTGTGTTAGAAATCCCTAATCCTTTCCGCTCACAGAACTACAGTTAGTTCCCAGGTTCCCTGGGGAAGAGTTCTTGTTAAAACAGATTATTTTTGAAATATATTGATGTACATAATGAAAAGTTGTAGCAGCAACTTTTTACCCTGGGAGAGAAATAAGGGAATTTATACTCACTGAAAAATCATATGCTGTAACTAGCAGAGGCTTGTCCATCATAAATCACATTATTTGGAAAATGTAATGTAACAGTATAAGACACTTAATATATAATAAAATTCATATACACACACCCCAAGTTGGACTTACAGTGCTTGTTTCTCCAGATTTGCTGTGGTGGTTTATTTTGAGGAGTGTTTTATAGGAGTTTGTGCAAAGAAGAGTGCTTACTTTAAGCAAGTTCACACTTTCTTTACAGCAGACTCATTAAAAAGGAAGAAAATAGAAGTGGTTTCAGTAATGGGGCTTAAGTGTTAGATAATACTATCAATTATTGAAATTCATTAATTAAGCAAAATATTTGCTGGAAGTTGCTACATAGCTCTCTCATTCTGAAGGTTTTGCTATCAAAACAGAGTCTCATTAAAATTTTACATGCTAATCAGCATGTTTACAATTTCCTTTTCCCAGCTACAGTTCCTCCGCACTTGTGGGTTGAATTTTATTGCATTGCAATTTTATACCAATTAACTCACAGGGGAAAATGTAATTTACAGGTTGGTGTAATTGTCCGGATGCTCAGATGTAAGAAATGCTGGGACAGAAATGAAGGACATTGAAGTTTGAAAACTTAACAGTGTGGGCAGTTGATATTTGTCTGTTAGTAGGTCTGCCCAAGGCTTTTGCTGCCTGAGGCAAAGCACAAAATGCCCCTGTTCCACATACAGAAGCCAACTCTTCTGGCCATTGAAGCTTTCTTCAAGACTGGCAATGGGACAGCATCTTCCATCACACCTCAGAGCAGCAGGCCAGCTTAGGGTGTGCAGGGCAGGCCATTGTTCTGCCCCCCAAGAATAATAGCTGGGAGACCTCATGAAAACTGACTGGAGAGGCTGCTGTCACTACCCCAGCACCCACTGTTGAAGGCAGCCACCTCACCACTCTGCCTTAATGGTAGGACCAGCCCTGTGACTAGTAGCTTGATTTCGCTTTTGATGGGTCCAAACCATAGAAATGGTTAGCTGTAATGGGACTCAACACAAAAAAGTGTTAGATGTGATTAACATCGAGTATACATGAAACTCAGCTTGTCAAAAGGAAGAAGTGCAGCAGAGAATCAGATAGTCAGTTAGAGGCATGTTTGTACTATGTTCTTTATTTTGACTGGTTAGTATCTCTTTAACTAATTGGTTCTTGGTCTGACCCATAATGCAATTCTCAGGCTTGCTTCCTGATTCTAACTGCTGCCTCTAGGACAGTTATGAATATATGAAAAAAGAACTTTTCGCATCAGAGGGTCAATATGCAAAATATCTTTTGTTATGGCTGAGATATATTGATGATATATTTTCCATTTGGAGGGGTGATAGGGAAGATCTACAACAGTTTATAATGTGGGTAAATTCCAAGAATGATAATATTAAATTTGACATCCAGTTTAACACTAGAGAAATTCATTTCCTAGATCTAAAAGTGAAGAAGGAGGGAGAACATCTTATCACCTCCATCTATAGAAAACCCATTGATATTTCTACATATCTTAGATATGATAGTTCCCACCGCCACACTTTAAGAAATAATCTCCCATATGGACAATCTCTAAGACTCAAACATAACTGTTCCAAAACATCAGATTTCAGACAGGAATCACATACACATGCTCAATTCGGACGACACGATAGTCAATGGTGGGTTGACTAACCCTAACCCTAACCCTAGGGGGCACTCCCCACACAACATGGTAATAAATAATCAACTGTGGTGTGGATGAGTTGACTATGGCAGCATTTGGATGACACAATAGTCAAAACAACTGACAATTGTTTCCCCCACCCCAGTTGTTTATTGTGTCGTCCGAATTGAGCCACTGTCTATGCAGTTAAAAAAAAGAGGGTATCCTGATGTTGTTAATTTCACAAGGCCTGAAAAAGGCTGAGGCTAAACCACGTTCAGAGCTTTTCTCAAAAAAGAATATAACAGCCCCAGAACAAATCAGTTGTAGTCTAACATCTGACCGTATAACAAATCATCTGCAAGGACAAATTCCAGGGTGCCAGAAAAAATCCGTGGTCTCCTTTAAAAGAGCCAGGAACATTAGAGATCTTTTAATCAGGAGTGTACCCAATTCTATAACAGGTGCTTCCATGCCTAAAGGACACCATCCCTGCGGACGCTGCTGCTACTGCAAATACACCCTCAAAGTCACAGAATTCAGAAGTCCATCTGATCAACAAAAATATTTCCTCAAACATTTTACCACCTGTAACAGCTCTTCTGTCATCTATGCCATCCAGTGTAAATGCCCAATGATCTATATAGGCCAAACAATTAGATCTTTGGAAAAAAACCGTATAGGAGAGCACCTCAGTAACTTAAAGAACAGCAGATCAGGTGCTCTTTTTGTAGATCATTTTTCAGCAGAAAATCATTCTTTTGCAGATTTAAAGTTATGGGCACTCAAAAAATTGGAAAGACAGGATAACAAATTGTCATTAAGAAAGGAAATAGAATGGACACTAAAGTTAAAAACTCTAAACCCCAGCGACTTAAACTCAGATCTCGAATTTTTGCCACTCCTGTGACTCAGTATTTAACTGCAGTGACTCCCACATGACAAGAATAACGATAGCAATAATGACGCATTGTGAGACCTTGTATTTATTTCCACATGGAAATACCTGGCAAAGCAAAAAGAAAATGACAGAAAATGATGCAACAATGAGAAAAGATGATTTAGAATAATAAAAAGAGGGCCCTGGAATGATTGCATTTCCTCAGTCACCAGTGAATATCATAGGAGACTATCATCCTGCTAAGAGTTTTGTGCAGACATCTCTTACCAAGTAAGAACCAATATATTGAACTTTTGTTAAAAGTGTTTTTACATCATAAAATGTGTTGATATGATTTATAGAAATCTTAATGTATAATGTGGACAGGCCCAAGAGCCTTCATATTGTATTAATTTTTTAAAAAAGAAACTTATATATGGGCACAGGCCTTTTGAGGCAATATGCCCAACTAACCCCCTAAACTGATATGCTATGTGTTATCCCCATAAATGTAATGTATTCTTGATGTTACAGCCCCCTGAAGAAGCCTACAACATAGGCTAAAACGCGTTGGGCGTGAACAATGAAGTATCTTAGCATTCTGAGAACTTGCTTCACTTCCTTTTTTTACCCTGAGTGGATGCTTTCCTCCTTTTGGTTATTCTGATAAGTAAGACACTTTTAGCATAAACAAGTGCAATCTTCTTGGCACAGGAAAACTTACTAATTGGCACAACTGATTGATGGGGTGCCTTTGGCATAGCCTCTTCTTCGGAATGTAAGCTTGTTAGTACCCTTAGATAAGGCACCCAGCTCATTAGACCTTACAGGTAAGGTGCCAGGTGCCTCTAGGGTGACCATATGTCAGGAAAAACCAGGACATGTCAGGATTTTTGGTAACAAATCTGGGAAGGGGGAATTATAAAATTTGAAGAAGAATCTGGATTTTTCCCATCCTCTCCCCCACCCCAGCTCTACGTTATAGGGCAGCTCTACTTCATAGAGCAGCTCGACTTTATGGTCAATGGGAATTAACAAAAATGCTTACAACTACATCATTTTTAAAGATAAAGAGATGAAACTTGGCACTGTGATAGCTCTTAGGTAGGGCTTTAGCGATGCCAAACGTGAAGCAGTTCTGTTCATCTGCTGATTTTTAGGATTTTTTTTTAAGTTTGAGGTTTTAAAATTATTATTTTTAAAAAATCATCACTTTTAAAGATAAAGAAATTGAACTTGGCACCATGATATCTCTTAAGTAGGGCTTTAGCCATGCCAAGTGTGAAGCAGATCTGTTCATCTGTTGGTTTTTAGAATTTTTTAAAAAAATTCAAGATTTAATTTTTTTAAAAAAAAAAACATTGTTTTTAAAGATAAAGAGACGAAACTAGGCACCATGATAGATCTTACATAGGATTTTTAGGATTTTTTTTTAATTTCAAGGTTTTAAAATTATTTTTTAAAAATAAACACGGGAGGTATACCCTTCAAACTCAGGTTGTCAAACCTCCTATTTGGGGTTTTGCACCTTGAGCAGTTTCAACCCTTGGCATCAAGGGGATCTTGAAGTTTTAGCTAAGAAGTCATGGGCAAGCACGGCACCTTTCCTGTTGCAGATTTGGTGGGCAGCTAGGTAATGAGAAGCGTGAATGGGTGAAGTAGTGTCTGCTGCCCACAACACCCATTCTAATGTTAGAGTAGAGAAACTTGTGACAATCACACACAAGTTTTTTTTTTAAAAAAAGAACTTTAAAAATAATTTAAAAAGCCAGCCAGCCAGCCGGCAGCAAACCCTGTTAAGCAGCAGCTTGCAATGGAGTGAGGATACAATCAGAAAAGATATTTGAGGGAAGGGGAGAATGTATCACGCAGAGTATAGCAACAAAGTACAGCAAAAGCTACAAAAGTAGGAGTGAGTGAAGTTAATTTCAGATACATTGGATGTCTCACTTGTTATTTCAGTGATTTTAACATTAAGATGTTAATTAGAACAGATTTATCTTAATCGTGTGCTGTAAAATCAGACATGTGACCAAGGCTATGTTCAGGAGCCCCCCTTGGTGCTGGACATGCCTCCTGGGGGTGGACATGTTGGTGGGCACACACCCGTGGGGGCCAACCATATTGTCCTCCTTTTTGTTTTCCAAAATATGGTCACCCTAACATTGACCATGCTTTGATCCATCTTTTCCCATCAGTCAGAAATATGCTTACAGAGCAATGCAGAGAATATCAGGTTGAGAAGCAGAAGCAGCATACATCTTCCCATAACCCTTTTCAAGTAACCATGACCTGCAGGCCTTACAGCTACAAAGGTGAGCATTACAAATGGACAAGTTTTGACCAATGAGCTGACAAGATACAAAATTTAGTGGCATCACTAGTTTTATGATGCAAGTAAGTTTTCTTTTGCAATTTCACACAATTCAGATTATTTCAGATTCCACCATATACTCGGGAGTTTTATTTTTATTTATTTTGGCAAAGGTCTTGGTCACCTAATGTTGAGCACCTAAAACTAGCTCGGCAGGAGCTTGCTTTATCCTTCCTTTCATCATTTAATTGAAGAAACATTTTCAGCTTGTAAATATATTTCACCTCTCCAGCTCTCTCCTTTTTTCTGTTCAGCTCTGGAGTATAGATAAACCAAAGTGTTTTATTTTGTCTAGATTCAAAGAAGATCTACACCTCCTGATCTTCTCTCAGATGTGATGTGATTGTTCAAAATAAAATAACCACCAGTCCCCATTCAGAACTTTGTTATTGCCTCTGCTTTCCTTCCTTAATCCAATTGCTAATCTTTTCCTCTATTGCATATTAAAAACAGGGCATCCATTGAAATATCTTGGCGGTCTTCACAAGGAAATGGTTTTCAAATTAGGTAACACTGAAATAATTAGGACTGTAATGAATGGATATGAATGAACCTTGTTTAGCTTTTCTCTGTCCTCTAGTTTCACTCTCTCCGCAAAACATTGTAAAGGCAGTGAGATTCCAATATTATTTCTGCTCTAGTTTGGAATACCTATTGACCCGCCATATAGGATCAGACCATTAGTCCATCTGATTGAAGTCTAAACCAGGGAATGGTAAATTGTGGCACTCTGATGTTTGGGCTGCAAAACATCAACCCTAGCCAGCCTAGGCAATGGTGAGGGATGCTGGGAATTGCAGGACAAAACATCTGGAGAGGGATGCTGGGAATTGCAGGACAAACCATCTGGAGAGCCATAACTGGTCCACCCAGGGTCTACTCTGACAGGCACCAGATATCCAAAATCTTTCCTGGCCATGCTACTTAATAACCTTTTCACTGCAGAAGGGTTTGCCCTTTTGCAGGCAAAACTTGTTCTGCGTTGCTGAGCTATAACCTCTCCCTAACACCAGTTTTCTCAGACGAGACCTGGTATTAGATATTAAACCCGTTTTCATCCTTTTGCCTCTTAAAGAAACATCACCTGGGAAGTCCCCAAATTAGCTGTGAGAATCCAAGCAATAACCTCCAGATCTCTCCAAGCCCCATGTAGAGTGGCGAGGTGTCCTATTTTACAGAGGTCCTCTATTTTGAAGAGCTATCAGAGGGAAGACTTCTATTTGAAAGTGTGCTCTATCTGAGGCCTGTTCAGTCCGAGCCCCATTTGAAATGGGGGCCCTCTGAGGGAATCATGCCCAAGTGTCCCATGATCCTGAAGTTGGCACTGGTGGTAGGGTGACCAGATTTTGGAACCCAAAATCCCGGTCCCCCCCGCCACCCAAAACAACCCCCCCACCAAGCCACCCCCCCAAAATAAACCCCCCAAGCCACCCCCCCCACCCAAAACAACCCCCCCACCAAGCCACCCACCCCCAAAAAACATCAGCCCGGACCTACCGGGTTCTCTTCCTCCGCCGCCGCCGGGTCCCCCGCCACTGGGCTCGTAAGGCCAGTGGCCGCGCGGAAGAGGCAGGGGAGGGCCGGATCCAGAAGTGACGTAATCAGCCCTCCCCCGCCTCTTCCACGTGGCCTCTGGCCTCGTCGGGGCTAGTCGCGATGGCGACAACCCCCAAGGAGCCCGGATGCCCGTGCATAAGAGGCGGGGCAGCTCCCCCGCCTCTACCGCGCAGGCGTCCGGGCTTCTCGGAGGTCGTCGCCATCGCGACTAGCCCCGACAAGGCCAGAGGCCACGCGGAAGAGGCGGGGGAGGGCTGATTACGTCACTTCCGGATCCGGCCCTCCCCCGTCCCTTCTGCGCGGCCTCTGTCCTCACGAGCCCGGCAGCGGCGGTGGAGGACCCGGTGGTGGCAGACCCGGCTGCCCCAGCAGGTAAGTGCCCCGCGCCCCGCGCCTCGCGCTCCTTACCCACGGGGCGTCCGCTTCCCTCCAGTGCTCGAATCTACTGAGAAACAAGCTTCGCGGCCTATCTCTCAGTATCGCGCCAGGTGATGACGTCATCACCTGGCGTGCTACTGAGGGACAGGCCGCGAAGCCTGTTTCTCAGTAGATTCGAGCACCGGAGGGAAGCGGACGCCTCTGCGGGTAAGTAGCGTGAGGCGCGAGGGAGGGCACTTACCTGCTGGGGCGGCCGCTTCCCGGGCTCCTCCGCCGCCACCTCCGCTGGGTCTACCGCCACTCCTTGCTTGCTGCCACCGCCGCGTGACCCCCCTCCACCCCGGTTTGCTCCCACCGCCCCCCGGTTGGGCCGGTTCGCCCCAGATTTCCCAGTTAGGACCGGGAAACCCCGAGCCATCTGGTCACCCTAACTGGTGGTAGCTCTCTTCCTCTAAAGGTGGGGCAAGGAGAGGACTGAATGTTTGAGATTTGGGTGCAACTCAGCTAGCTTCAAAAGGAAAACAAAGAGAATAGACAGAGTACCAAGAGGCCTCCTGTCCTCTGATCTGAGCTGACCTTTGTTCTATTGCTAGACAAGATTGTTGACCTCCCTTCCTACTGCTTCCTTTCTTCATGCACTTGCCTCTCAGAAAGGAGGCATCTTTTTGGGTCTCCCACCATCCTGGGCTGAGGACCCTCCTATCCAACATGTATTTACTGCAATAAAACACAAGCTTTCTTATTCCTTATTCTTATTCCAGAGCCTCCACTGTGTGATTCATCCAGGGTAAACCATGCTCGTTCCGCCAGGATTTCACACAGCTCAGCCTTGTCAGGTTCTAGCTGTTCTGCTAACACTGAAAAAGGAGCTAGTTGGCACTAAAGTCAATGGGGCCGTTCCTACACAGGCCTTTTTTTGTGGGATTGGCCCTGGGTACAATGTACAGGGACTCCTGGGAAAACCCGATTCTTCCTGTGGTCCCAGGAATGTCCTGAGACCATGGTAGGTGTGGAAGCCTGTCCTGCGAGGTGCCCACTTACTCGTGAATAAGCGGGCAATGGAAATAGGCATGGAGCCATGCCATGCGGCTCTGTGCCCATCAGGGGATGGCAGGGAGGGGGTTGGTGGTCCTGATGTAGTTTTTTTAAAAAAAAACAAAACACCTCACCTTTTGTGATGGAGCACAAGTGTGCTCTCTCCTCTTTTTTTAAAAAAAGGAAGTGGCAGGAGTGATGGCATGATGGCCCAGGAGGAAGCCAGGACATCGTGCTTCCTAACTGGAAAGAGGGGGCCGGTCCCGGAAGCAGGTACATCCGGGATCGTCCCCCCTCCCTCCTTTTACACCTCTAGGTGTAGAAAGAGCCTTGGAGGCTCTTTTCATTACAACACAGTAAGAATCAAATGTATGAATTGGGGCTTTGTTATCAGACAAATGTCTTGACCCAATGAATCCTGCTAACACTTTAAATAGAGATAAGTGCCCTTTTTTAACCATACATTTCTAGTTTCCCAATGAATCACGATTTCCTCTTGGTGTGTAATTGTGATTTGTAGTCTGGACAGTTAAAGTCCTGATTGCCATTGTAAATGTTTTGAATCATGGCATTTGTCATTTCTTAGCAACCAATATAATTTAGTTTTAAGAGTTGAAAATCAGTGATTAGTGGTGGTATCGGAAGCCTGGAATTTAAATGAGAGAATGATCAATAGCTGTATTTCGAACCTGCCAGTGAGTCCCTTGTTAAGTGGATCACTTCTGATTGCTTTGGAAAGTAATAAAATGATGGGGATGGGAGGCAAAATGTTCTGCTTTGAAAGAAGTGAAAGGCCATGCCATGCTGCACAGGCCAACAGGAATAGATAGGAACCAGGGTGGCTAACATGAGACAGCAGCTCAGGTGTCCCCAGATGTCCCAGGTAGTAGAATTTTGTCCCATACCTTGACAGGAAGAAAAAGGGCTTATGGACCCACCTTTAACTAAATTCAGGCTCATACCATTAGCTGTAGCTCTAATGCCCATGGGGCAGCATATGGACACATTTTGATATGAGAGTCCTGAGGATGTGTGGACAAGATCCTTGGAATTGTGTACATGTGTTCTGGACTAGTGTGCAGCCAGGAAGAGACTTGGCCAAGTGGCTTTGTAGCTGTGGTGAATGCTTTATTGAAAGAAGGCATGGTGCCCTCTAAGTTAAAAGAAGACATTGGTAGGCCACTGCTAAAGAAGCTTTCCCTTAATCCTAACAGTATTGGCAGTGATGTAGAGAAGCCAGGGCTCAAGGGATACACTGGCAGCATTTCTGGGTTAGCAGGAACTCTGACGCCAACTAATGCCAGCCCTCCTCAGAATTCCCTGTTCCCTCCAAGCTTAGCTACAACTCTCACTGTAGTTGTGGGGAAGCTAATTTTGTTCCCTGTTGTATTACATTTTGGGATGGTTTGGTCTGGAATGGGCAAAGACCCATTTGCCTTACAAAAGCCCCACTCCTGATTGAGGTAAAACTGCTAGGACCATTTTGCGAACGGAGAAGAAAGCATGTGAAATAAGACACGGACACCAGAGCTTGGGTTAACTAGGGCCTCTTTATTTACATTGGGATGCTCCCCTCCTTGATTCTGATCGTGACGTGCGGGAATTTCACTTATTTATCTCAGGCGCTAGCCTGCCATTTTTTGGGTGAGCCACTCCATTGAACCCAGGGGTCGGCTATCCCCGGCCCCCTATTCAAACAACACTTGAGTGTTTGGTGAGACCATCTGCGTCATCCACAGCCCGTGCTGCACAGCTCGGGTAGATGAGACAAGCCGGTCCCCAAAGGCAAGCCATATCCTGACACGGGAGCTGCACAGCCCCCGAGGAGCAGGGCCTCTGACTTGCCAGTCACCTTAAAGGTGCCTGAGTGCTCACCATTCCTAGCCTCAACCCCCCAAAATTCCCGCACTAACCGCCTAACCATTAAATTCACCTATTTATCCTCCAGCTTAAGATTGGGTCCAGTATGGAGTGGGCAAAACCTTTGCATCTAATGCCAGGGAAAATTCCTACTCAGCCTCCTCCTCAAAGAGGACGACTAGCTAATCCCATACTAGCAGTGAGGGAGGGAGGGTGGGGCGCGAGCCGAAAAGAGGCCGATTAGCCGCGCGGGTAGGCTTTTATAGCCTAGCCCACCCACTCCGCGCCAGCCAATACGCGTGCAACACGCGTATAGGCTTTACTCGCCCTCTTCTCCCCGCCCGCAAAAACCGATCTCCCCCCCCAAGCCGTTCCGGCTAGGCAGGGATCGGGCTTGTTGAAATGGATCAACACAGTTGCCTGAATTTTTGGACTTCCATTGGGGACATGGCCGTGGGGACTGCCATGATGAAGGCCTGCTCTTCAAGATTTACCATGAAACCATTGTAGTGGAGAAGGTCTGTCCAGTCTCTAATTTACCAATCCTGAGTGAGGTCCTTCAGCATGTGGTAGCAACTCAACTCTGAGGGTTCTTGGGCACTTGGTACCCAACCTGATGCCCTCCCCTACCTGGCACCCCCCCCCCCAGCAGAGATGTTGGACTACAACTCCTATGGTCCAATACATTTGGAGATCACTACACTGGGAAAAGCTGCTGTACAGGTTCTAGGAAGAGAAATGATAGGAACATGCTCTAAGTGTGTACAGCTGGCAGACTGTTTTGAGCAAAGTGCCCTTTCTCCATGGTTCTCATCACCAGAGTGCTCCCTTGTGAGCTTCAAGTGTACATGAAATGAGACCAAAGTGAAATTACCCACTTCTGTACGGTCTATTATCCAAGTTCTTGTCTCCTTCTTGGGGCATTATACATAGATATGGGCATGCTGTAATTTGATAGAGAGATACACTGTATCCTATTCTCCATGGTGATAATGTGGGCAGGGTGGGAGGTAGTGGAGACAGTGAATTTGGGGGCTTGCACCAAAGTATCCGTGGAGATGATCAGTATATTTCCAGTGCTGGAGGAATAGGTTCCACCAGTGTAGCAGGGCTACTGCCATATTCTATAATCTCTCAGCCACGGTATCTTCAGTACAGGATTTCACCCTTAATCTTAAATTTATATAGGAGGAGTCTTTAAGCATTGCTGTAAATTGTGCCTCCCCCATCCTCCCTAAAGCTTAAAATATCGCCCACAAAATGTTGCTTTAAATACAGAATTCTCCTTGTGCATAAGTTGCATTCAATGCAAGAAGGGTCATAATGTTGCTTGTTTAAGCTTTTATTATTATTATTATTATTATTATTATTATTATTATGTCTGCTTAAGATTTATTTACTTGCTGTATCTATTCACACATACATACAGTTTCTCTCCATCAAAACTTTTCCATCAATCCTACACCACTTGCCATTTTGGAAACATTTCAAAAATTTGACTGCATTAATATATGATTAAAAATGTACATTGCATACATCATTAAAAAAGAAAAGACACTGCTCCATCCAATGTTTCCAGTCTGGAGGGACTGCTATAGTGAGCCTTGAGTTGAGAGATTCCTGTATTATTATTTTTCGTCACTACGTCCCTGGGTCATGAAGTCCATTACTGAGGGACTGCAGAAGCATCCCCCTCACACATTTTTTTTTTTAGACTCTGGTCCAGGCAAAGTGCCTACCTCTACCCTGAACATGACTTATATTAATTTGGCAAAGTGCCTACCTCTACCCTGAATGTGACTTATATTAATTTGGCAAAGTGCCTACCTCTACCCTGAACATGACTTTTATTTGCCACTGCTCCAGCCAATGTGTGCAGCTCTGGCATGAAGAACTGCCCACCTGCCTGCACTGGGATGGCGGGCAGACTGGGTCATTTTAATTTTCAAGCACGATGAGGTCAAGGCAGTATGTGAGGGTTATTTTGATGGGATCCTCCAGGTTTCCTCGCTATCTGGGGTATCACCTGGCCCAATGAGGCCCTGCCTGCTAAAGCTGGCTAAAAAAAACTGTAACGCCTGTGCTATTCCCCTACCCCCCAATCCTTTTATTATTTAATTTGTACTTAGACATGCATGGCCTAATCTTGACTCAAAGCAGCAGTTCTGCTATTGCGGTGGAATGCATCCACTCACTGTGCCACGCATGCATAGGCGCGTATAATAATAATAATAATATTTTTTTAAGTTTTTTTAGTTTTAGTGGGATCCATCCTGCAGGTTGGCACACTTCCAGGGTATCTTCTGGCCCAATGAGGCCCTGCCTGCTAAGGCTGGCTCTAAAATAAATGTAACACCCATGCTATTCCCCTACCCCGCAATCCTTTTAATTTGTAGACATGCATGGCCTAATCAATGAGACAAGGCAGCAGCAGTTCACCATCTTCTGATTAACACATTTTACTTTTATGATGCATATGGAAGGCACTGCCTAGGTTTATCCACAGGTTTTGAAAGTTCATTGTATTCATAAAAATATACCTATAAGTCTCAGCAGCAGCAGCAGCAGCATGGAGTGCATTACCAGAAACAGTGAATGTTGTTGAGAGCTTACTTCCGAGTAACGCATGCAGCTGTGCGTCTGAAATTGGGCACAGATGAGTCCCCTCAAGGCCATCTATGAGATGCCTGTGAGTACTGGACAACGACGTGTCTTGAAAAAGGACCACATTTCAGCCACCTGAAACAGTGTACTTGAAAGCTTACTTCTGAGTAACGCTTGCACCGATTGTTCTAAAATTTGGCACACAAGACTAGCAACATTCATTCTGCACTGTGACCAAGTTTCAAACCTGTAACTTGGAAAATTAAGAAGTTTAGGCCTTTCTGACTCAAAAATCAACTCTAGAGTAGAGTCTCTAGGGCAAAATGGAGAAACAATATAATAACGGATTTCTGATAATTATTGGAAATACGCTATGATACGATACAGTTCACCTATGATGTAATCAGAGACTATAAATTTTTTGGTCCGAAATTCCGATAATGATACAATACAATATTTTCAGACATGCACATCCCTACTAGGAATACTCTCATGGCACACAGTTTGGTATTGCCTTTTCTACCTTATTCAAGATATAGTAAGACATATACAAACCTTTGTTGCATTACTCCAAGGGAGAGAAGAAAAAACTTGCACTTAGCTTCAGAACTTCCATACATACATATTTCTTTTTCAGTGTGTGTGTGCATGTGTGTTTAAGTTTCAGAAGATATCAAAGAGAAGAGAGATTGAGTTTCTCGCTGCTGGAAATGGCAAGCCCAAATACATCAATTGAATTGATCACAAACTCCAGGGTATAAACAAATTGATTGAAGCTCTGATGGTCTAGTCTGGGATCTATTGAAGATGGTGAAATGAGACTATTATTCAGGTAAATCAGTTGTTTGGCCTCTGTTAGCAAGAAAAGAGAATACTAGATTAAGAATCAAAGGGAATAACCAAGAAGCTCTGCACAGAAGGATAACCATGGAGCTTTATTAGCCGAATTTGCACTCCCTGGTCATTTACACTTCATGAGCCTCCTGAACCAACAGAGAAATATTTTCTATACCTCAACTTATCCAGGCTCTGATGAACCTTACAGGACTTTTTGGAGTTTATAGAAAACTCTTCTATGTGCAGTACTATTTGTGAATTCCATTTCATATCCATCTATCTATCTATCTATCTATATCTGTCATCTATCTACCTATCTATCTATATCTGTCTGTCTGTCTCTCTGTGAATATTACACATGGGTATCTAAGATAGATTTGCTTGTTTTGTTTATTAATAATATTTATATACGGCTTTCCACAAATGTCACCGTGGCAATGTACAACAATGCACATAAAAACAGCAATATATAAAAACCTAACAGTAATAAACCCATATTAAAACATTAAAAGAACCATATAACATGCTAAGATCCAGTTTTCACTTGCATGCTTGTGATTGAACTTCTACTGAAGCTCTATACAGGTGTTTGCTTGGAATATGATTAGGGCTATATACAGGTGTTTGCTTGGAATATGATTAGGGCTAAAGTAAGGATGTGCCTGCAGAAATACATGCCCCACCCCCAAGCACCCATCACTGATGGTTATGGGCTCTTTGAAACAAGTGTTTTATTGCGTGCTCTGATTGGCCACTCATGAAAGTTTGCCAGTCTTTTACATGGCATCTTCAATGACCAAGACATCTCCCATGGTATCCCCTGGAAATTCCGCCATAAAAATAATCACTTTTAAAGTGTTAACATCCTGAAAAAAAGCAGGATCTTCCACCACTAGATGGTGATGTCTCACTGAAGTGAACAGAGGGAAAGTATTCAATTCAATTCAATCTACATGGTTGCCCCTCTCTGTCCGCGTAATGCAGCCCATAACAATCCCACCAAAAAGCAGGATGCCCAAAAGTTCTGGGTAAGCAACACGGTTCGCCCTTAATGTATGCTCTATGTCACAGGACTGGGAAACAAGAAAAGGGAGTTCAATCCCCACCAGGGCAAACAGGTATGCCTCCAATCCCCCTTTAGACAATGGCTGTAGCTCAGTAGTAGAGCACCTGCTTTGCATGCAGAATATACAAGATTCATTCCCTGGCATCTCTGGGTGTGGCTGAGAAAGATCCCTGAATTAAATCCTGGTGATCTGCAGCCAGTCAGTGAAGAAAATACAGAGACAGTTGAACCAAGAGTCTGATGAAATCTAAGATACAGTTTCATGTGCTCCATATATGTTTCTATATATGGTTCACTGCTGTGATCAACTAGACACAAATCTAGAGATTGCATGTGTGCTTCCGTGAACCCTTGAAAGATATTATATCATATTTTGGTTACCTGACTCATAGCATATGTTCCCCCTAAAAAAGAAAGTTTGGTAATCAGTGTTATAGACACATATATCAGACTGACAGTCTGCACAACTGAACTTCCAGTGTATTTGAAAGGGAAATGGATCTGCGCCTCTCTGAAAGTCATGTCTTTTCGAAAGGCTTGATCGACTTTTCCACTTCCTTTGAAGCAAACTCCATTGTTCTCCTTCATTTTATAGAAGTCGCTACAGTGCTAACCTTTTTTTCCTCCCTGAAAAATCCAGTTGTTTGTTCTAAAATCTTTTTTTCTTTCAGAACTCTGACAGCACATCAACCAACAAATCTCGCTCGTGACAAGCCCTAATGATTGAAGCACGCCTCTCGATTTCTCGCAATATCTCAATCTGTTTCTGATTCGGTACGAACCTTGCGTTATTAGCTTGCCTTGCCTTTTACTGTCTCCTTTCATCCATCAACCATAAAATACATGTCACCTTTAGAGTCATCAGAATTGAAAAAGTACGTGGGGGAAAGGGTGAATAGAGATAAAATAGCAAAAATAGCTTTTCATCTCAAGACTTTGCATACACAAAATGAACTTGTAGTGTGCTGATTGACTGGAAATTGGTCAGTCATCTGTCAAAAAGTTACAGTACTAATTTTATTAGCGGTACTTTAAAAAATAATGAGGTCATGAACTCTCCGGAGAAAAATAATCAAAGAATCTTAAGCAATCCTGAGCCATGGCAAAGTATGCTCATCAAAATATTGAAACTGAAATAATAAACACATGCTGTGCTCACAAACGTGACCTTCAATTATTATGAGGTTTGATGCCAACAGGTTGCCAAAGCTTTATTTTCTTTTTATGGTTTGTCTGCAGAAAGCAAATTTCAGACAAAGGTGTAACAGACAAAACTACTTTTTTTAAAAAAAGAAAGAAAGACAGTTATTGCAAATGATTACAGTTGAGCTACTCAGGCTTGGAGTTGAGCTATTGAGGTTTGTGCTAGAAAGAGATTGAACTGCAATGCTCAGATATTGTACTTGAGATAGATAGATATGAAAATGTCAGCTAAGTAGTAGGCTTTACTTCTAGTTGGAAGTTTCAGCTACCCTGGCATGTGTTGGATCCCCTCCAGTGGCAGAATACTGGGAAGGGTATTTATGGTCTTTTAGGGGGGCAGGTCTCAGAAGATGGTGCTGAGGAACTGTTGCTCCATCCTGTGGCCTTTGATTTACCACAAGGCTCTATCATGTCCCTCATGCTTTTTAACATCTACATTAAACATTAAACTGTTGAGCGAGATTATTTGGAAATGTGGGCTTGGGTGTCATCAGTGAATACAAGTCAATCAGCTCTATCTTTCATTTCCATTGTCTTATCCTGGGAAGGAAGTGGAAACTCTATACCAACGTTTGAGGGCAGTTTTGTTGCCGAAGAGGGTAGAGTGACCATATTTTGGAAACCAAAAAGGACAACATGCCCAGGGGGCATGCCAACCAAGGGCATACAATTTTACAGCATGCAATTCAGATAAATCTGTTCTACATAACATCTTAATGTTAAAATCACTGAAATAACAAGTGATACATCCAATTAACTTCACTCACTCCTATTTTTGTAGCTTTTGCTATACGTTGTTGCTGTACTCTGTGTGATACATTCTCCCCTTCCCTCAAATATCTTTTCTATCGTATCCTTACTCCACTGCAAGCTGCTGCTTAACAGGGTTGGGGTTTTTTTTGTTTTGTTTTAAAGTTCAATTTTGTTTTGAAACTTGCTAAAAATCAACAGATGAACAGATCAGCTTGAAACCTGGCATGGCTAAAGCCCTGCGTAAGATCTATCGTGATGCCAAGTTTCATCTCCTTATCTTTAAAAATGAGTTTTAAAAAAATTAAACCTCAAATATTTGAAAAAATCCTAAAAATCAATGGATGAACAGATCTGCTTCAAACTTGGAATGGCTAAAGCCCTACATAGGAGCTATCAAAGTGCCAAGTTTAATCTCTTTATCTTTAAAAATGACATTATTTTTTTTAAGACCTCAAACTTTTTTAAAAATCCTAAAAATTAGGGGTGTGCACGGACACCCCGGATTGGATTGGGACCCGGATCGGGACCTCCAATTTTGTCCCAGATCGGATCGGACAAAATCGGAGGCCCCTGGACCGGATCGGGTCCGATCCCGATCCAAAAATCAGAAATTCCAATTTTTGGATCGGCCGCCATTTCCCCCCCCCCCCCCTAGACTTGCATTGGGGGAAAGAAAGCTTTCCCCAATGCAAGTCTATGAGGAAAAAATGGCGGCGGGTGGGTGAGGGGGCCTAACTCCCTCCCCCTCGGGGCCATCCACTGTGGACGGCCCCGGCAGGTAAGCCCCCTCCCCCACGCTCCTTACCCGCCCTGGGGCCGTCCGCTTCCATCCGCTGGTGCCCGCGGGTGCCAGCGGATGGAAGCGGATGGCCCCGGGGGGGTAAGCCCCCTCCCCCTGCTTACCTTTCCTGGCCATCCGCTCCTGTCTGCCGCTGGCCACTACTGCCAGAGGCCGCGAGGAAGAGGCCAATTCTGGAAGTGATGTAATCAGCCTCCCCTGCCTCTTCCGCGTGGGCATCTGGGCTCCTCGGGGCTTGTCGCCATCACGACAAACCCTGAGGAGGCCAGAGGCCACACAGAAGAGGCAGGAGAGGGCCGATTTCATCATTTCTGTATTCGGCCCTCTCCTGCCTCTTCCGCACGGCCTCTGGCATGAGCCAGGCAGCGCCAGCACCAGCAGCACGAGTCCGCCGGCGGCAGCAGCAGCTGCACGAGCTCAGTGGCGGCAGAGGTTGCACGAGCCCGGCGGCGGTGGCAGCGGCTCCAAGAGCCCAGCGGCAGCAGCACGGCAGTGGCACGAGCCCGGCGGTGGAGGCGGTGGCACGAGCCCATAATCGGCCCTCTTCCGCATGGGCATCGTTTCCCCTGTTTGTCCCCACTGCCCCCCGGTTGGTCCGACTCACCCCAGTTTTCCCAGTTAGGACCAGGAAACCCCAGGCAATCTGGTCACCCTACACATACACATTGCCCCCCCCCCCGGAAAAAGAGGATAGGCATAACAAGAGAAGAGGACATAGGTGGACAACAATGTGTATAAAATGTGTGTATGCTAATTTACATATATAGCTTCAAATATATTAACAATTACTATAATTCAAAGGGAAATACAATATATCTCACCATAATGGGGAAGACTGTGATCAAGGCCAAATCTACACCAAGCATGATATAACACTTTGAAAGTGGTTTGAAAATGGTATATAGAATGTGTCATGGGCCCCAACAATTGCCAGTGCGCTTCAATACTGTTATGAAGCAGTACTGTAGATCCTGCCCAAGTGACCTGTGTGTGCCTGCCTGCTCTGTCTGCTGGGGCAACCTCAAGGCCTTACTTTCCCCTCTTAGGGTTCTTTATCTTTAAACTGGACTTGGATGTGACAGCCCTTCAAACAGAGAACCCTTCAAACAGAGGACTAACTTCTGTAAAGTAGGACACATGTAGGGTGACCAGATTTTGAGGATCAAAATTCCGGACCCCCCCCCCCCCGCCACCGCACCCACCCAAAACAACCCCCCCACGCCGCCAGCCATCCCCCCCCCGCGCTGCCCCCCCCGCACCGCCCCCCCGCCCTGCGCTGCCCGCACACACGCTCCGCGCCGCCCACCCCGTGCTCCTTACCGGCTGAAGCATCCGCTTCCCTCCGGTGCTCGGAATCTACTGAGAAACAGGCTTCCTGGCCTGTCTCTCAGTAGCACACCGGGTGATGACGTCATCACCCAGCGCGCTACTGAGGGACAGGCCGCAAAGCCTGTTTCTCAGTAGATTCCGAGCACCGGAGGGAAGCGGATGCCCCAGCAGGTAAGTGCCTCGTGCTGCCGCCCGCCCCGCGCAGGCTGCCCGCCCCACCCGCGCCGCGCCGTCCCCCCTCCTCGCGGGAGGAGAACGAGCTGACTGTTTCCCGGAGGTTGCCCCCTGGGGCCCGGTCAGCCCAGTTTGGCCCATTTTTCCCGTTTAGGACCGGGAAACCCCGGGGGGTCTGGTCAGCCTAACACATGGCCACAACACTGAAATTTGTGGTAGTTTCTGGCAGGTCTGCCTGATTTGCTAGGCCTCATTAGGCTTGTGCAGAGGCGTCATGCCAGCAGGATGTACGGATGCTCTCAGCAGCACAAAGTGTCACCACGAAGCTTCAGTGAAGTACTGCATGGCTCAACTTTCTTTTCTATGTCCAACTGAAGCCCTTATTGACATCATGAAAGCCATCGTTTTGGCAGAGGCTCTTGGTACTCTTTTGCATATGCAGTACATTCTGAGCCACAAAGCATAACGGGAAGTGTATTTCTCATGCCAAGAGCAACTCTGAGTGGGCCACACATATATGGGAGTATTCAGGGCAATTACAAAAGCTGTAGCCTGAACTCCACAGGCCATCATCTCTCCCAGCACCTGGACAACTCTGTCGAGGTGGCAATGAGGACCAATCCATGCAGCACCAGCTGTAATATATGTTAATGTAGAAATATTTTACTGTGCTGTGCTTTTCTGCAATATTTGTCTTCATTTTTTTCCCAAAAGCATCCATACATTTCTAGTTAATATGACCCACAAAAGTGCAGCTTATATTAATTAAAAATATAAAACAGCCCTAAGGATGTAGCCCAGGCAAATAAAATCCACTTGAAATGTAATGTCCATACTCACCCCATTATTTACATTCACTAAAAGACAATAAAAAGTAGACATTATAATGGGATTTAAATATGCAATAGTTCCTCAGCTCTCTCTCTCTCTCTCTCTCTCTCTCTCTCTAATTTAATTATAAGTCTTCTAAATTTCCTTTTTAAGACTGCCTGGTTGCTCATAAATATTGCAAGGGGGTAAATGGGGTGCTATAAAATTCATATAGTTCACCCAAGGGACTGGAATAGGTTTGCCAGTACCCTGGCATTCTTTGGGGGATAACAGTATTTACACATTCTTGATAAAAAGTATATTATATTCCAAAGCCTAGGCTGCAACTTTATTGTAAATACATAACATAAAGCTGTTTAGCTGTTCGTTATATTTAAAACTTAGTAGTAGTAGTAGTAATACAGAGCACACTATGCAAAACCAACTGATTCAAAGAAGAAAGGATTTCTTTCTTTATGGCCTAGTTCAAATGTTCAGTGGCTTCCATATAATAACTGTGTGTCCTTGTGGACCATTGTCAGGTCCATGAACCAGCATGGATCAGTGTATCCATGTAGAACAGCCTTCCCCAACCTGGTGCCCTCCAGATGTTTTGGACCATCAGCCTTAGCCAGCGTGGCCATTAGTGCAGAATCCTGGGAATTGTATTCCCAAACATCTGGATGGCAGCATGTTTGGAAACACTGATGTAGAATAAAGGGCTTATCATATTTACCTTCATCATGGGGTATTGCTAATGGAGACTTGTAGGGCTATCTGCATTTCTTTTTTAGGAAGGGCAGCCAAGGATGTCATATTCCAGAGGGCATTTGGAGTCACAATCCTATACTCAAAATCTGAGGCCTTCTATCAAATCCTAAAGCTGGCTGTTGGAAGCCCAACTAAGCCAGCAGAACACAAGATACACTACCACCACAAAAACACATCAACATAATGCTCCAGGAATGCCAACGGAACACTCCGCTGATGGAGCCATTCCATCAGTGAAGATATACCAGCCAAATTGCTAAAATGAGGTGGAGTCATGAGTGTGACATAGGCGGCACAGTGAAGGAGGAACACACCAATGCTGTATTTTATACCCCTTCAATTCATGGCCACACCCTTATTACTTGCACAACCATACACCAGCTCTGGACCTGCTGCAAGAATGTTCCCTCCCAATGGGAGGGTGTATATATAAGCAGACACCGCTTCCTTTTTGTCATCTTGTTTTCCTTTCCAACTCGGAAATTTTCACTACAACCAACTCTGAGAACCCTGGTTATAATGTTTCCCAGCTAAAACATTTCAGAAGCTATGAAATAGAGGCAATGTGGTATCAGATTCTGATCGACTGTGCTGTAGCTGCAGAAAGGCAAATTCTGATATGGCTTGGAGGCCTCTCATTGTTCCCTTGAGTAAGAGCAGGATGGCATGGATGTCAGATGCCTTTTACACAAGCATGCTTGGATTCACATGAGTTAAACTGCAATGAAGGGACAACCTTTTTGACAAATTGTTTCTAGTCGTTTTGTCAAGGTCAGTGCCTTCACAGGGCAAATTACTGAGGTTTTTGCAGCAAGAGCCAATCGTCCAGAGCTATGGTCCTCTTGTGCTACCCATATAACAGTTTAATTTCACATCTTATAATTTTACATTTCCAAATTAGCTTGAACCTGTTAGCCTTCATAGCACCACTGTAAAATAAATCTTAAGGAATGGTGAGAGATTCGTTATCATTTGCAGTGTCATGTGGGAATAAGTTATGTGGGTGCTTTTAATTTATTTTTTGACTGACCCATTATTATTACTTTGTATACTAACTTTTCAACTTCATTTTTAAATGAATGCATTTTGGAGTGTGTGTTTTTTTAAAGACAAAGCTACCTATTGTGTAGAGATACATGCCTGTCACTGCAATATAAATCTACAGAATATAATCTCATTGCTATTTCAATCATTTTTTCCTAAATGTATTTATTTATTTATTTATTTATTTATTTATTTATATTTATTATTACATTTATATCATGCCTTTTTTCCTCTTGTAAGGAACCCAAGGCAGCTTACTCCTCCTCCTCCTCCCCATAGTATCTTCAGAACAACTCTGGCTCAATTCGGACGACACGATAGTCAATGGTGGGTTGACTAACCCTAACTCTAACCCTAGGGGGCACTCCCCACACAACATGGTAATAAATAATCAACTGTGGTGTGGATGAGGATCAGTGCTGAGTTGACTATGGCAGCATTCAGATGACACAATCGTCAAAACAACTGACGATTGTTTCCCCCACACCAGTTGTTTATTGTGTCGTCCGAATTGAGCCTCTGTGTTATAGGTTAGGCTGAGAGCCAGAGAGTGGCCCAGAGTCACCCAGTGAGCTTCATGGCCAAGTGGGCACTTGAACCTGGTTATCCCAAGTCCCAGCCCAACATTCTAACCACTATACCACACTGCCCTATTCTTTGTCATGGATGAAACTGTAATGGGCAAAAATAATCTAACTATTTATACAAACTTAAACCTATAAAACCCGTGATGCAGTGTGTGACCACACGTTGAACACATATGTACAAATAGATCAAGTGCATTTTTAAGTGAAGCACACAATTGGCAATACTGAAGGAGTAGAAACAAAATTATCTGACATTCAGATGCTTTTCCCATGGAAATCCATTGCTAGAAGTGGAATTCCTCCTACAAGATTAACAGTGCAATAATCTGGATTGCACACAAATGATACTGTCATCATATTGCACTACTTCAGCCTCCCCTAACTGGCACCCTCCGGATGCAGAAAGCAGAAACCCTGCCCCAATGTAAAAATTGTCCACAGTTAATAATAATTTATTTATTTATTTCTTACCCGCCTCTCCCTCTAGATCGAGGTGGGGAACAACATCAGTAAAAACAACATAAAATACATATAAAATACATAAAACTGATTAAAAGCGTATAAAGTTAATACATTATTAAAATCAACAAAGTCTTAAAATTCGACTAGGTTCTCTCCCTTCTTGCAAAAGATTCAGAAAAAAAAACAGTGCCTCTTTTGCAGGGAGAGGGAAAGTTGGTGAAACTAGGGGACACGATTCAGAACAGCACCAATTTAAATGACTTTTAAATAAGTAAATAACAAATCAATTATATATTTCATATATGAGCTTCTGAAATCTTGAATTCAATGTGTGTGTGATGTGAAGATTTGAGGCCTACTGAGGCAAAATATTAAAACTATGCCTTTTAATATTTTGGGATGTTTTTAGGATGTTTTAGGATGTTTTAGTGCGGTTTTAGTGATGTGTGTCATGTTTTAATCAATTTTATATATTTTATTATATTGTTGTTCCCCGCCTCGATCCAAACGGAGAGGCGGGTAAGAAATAAATTATTATTAATAATATTAGAAGCCTGGAGCTTTTCTGTTAGGAGGGGGTATCCCTGAGAGGGATAGTTTCATTTCTTCAGTCAAGGTTCATTCTTCAAAGTGGAAAAAGTACTTCTTGTCTTGGAGAAAGAGAATATGGAAGAGTGAGAGAGCCAGTCAGACCAGAGCCAGGGATGAACAGCCCATGAGGAAGGAGCAGGAAGGTGCAGCTTGAAGAAGTCTAGGTGCAGCTTAGGGGAAAAGAACTTGAATTTTTGCAACTCTTATTTTCTTTAAATGCCTTTGTACCACTCAGATCTATTGACTAAATACCTTTAGTTATAACTTGCTTGTTTACTAGTAAACTGTTGTGTTATCTGTAGTGTTAAAGTGTCTGGGGTGTCACCCACCCCACATCTACAGTCTAAATCCCACGTTACTAGGAAGGGGAAGGTAAAAGGAAGGAAGGCGGGACTCTTAAAAAGGCAGAGATCCTTAAGAAGTTGCTCAGGAGGTCCAGGTCATAGGAAGGTCCCTTGACAGTGATCCCAGTCAAATACTTAGGAACATGCTAATCAGTGTTCATTAGGAGAAGGAAGAACAGACTAAATCCAGCTCCTGCTCCCCATCCTAAACAGCTCAGTGTCAAGTGTGCAAGCCAGGAATGAATGAACGTATAAGACCACCAGATGTGAACATCATATTCTTTCTCATCAAAAGGCCGTAGGGATCTTGAAGTGTGGGATTTCCTCAGATAAGAGTTCAGAAAGAATCAGAAATCTGCTTTTGTCAAATGATAATGGTTTCAGTGAATGGCCTGAAACTCATTTCCTAATGACCGTGCAAATATTCATCACATTTGCAAAGACTGGAATTATTCTTCCTCATGCATATTGATACATGCAGATGCACGCTGGAGTCTCATTAAAACAGATTGCAAAGGTTTTCATAACAAACATCACACTTCCAATATTTCCTACAATTGCTAGCCGCAGACTATAAAAAGATTCTAACAGCATAACCCCCATTGAAATGAATGGAGCTCTTGCCAGAAGATTTTGGGGGGGGGCAGACTTCAGATGCAGCAGTCCTGCTAACACAAGGCTTAAGATCACAAACCATTTAGGCCATATCCAAGAAAGGCTCTTTCAAACAAGTAGGAGACAAGTGAAGTAATGTCAGTATTCAGCTGGAGGGCTGCCTCTACAGCAAGCCCACCCATCTAATGAGACTTGTATTAATTTTGGATTAAAATATTAAAGACTGCTCCTAAATCTAAATGTGGTTTGCTCCTGTGAGAATCATTAATATGAAGTTATAGCTTGTCTCCCTTTAAAGTAGAGGATATGTGCTCTCTTTTACAGAGGACTGTCCTATAGTTGAAAGCAACCTCCTTTTGAACTGTCCAATTCTAGCTCCATAAGAACCTATCGCTACTTAGCACCTCGACCCAATCTATGTAGAAATAGAATGAGAAGTGTTTTCTGGTTATATCCAGATTTTCATGAAATTGCTTTGGCCCATCAGAAGCACACAAAGCAAGAAAAGTGGAGTACACTGTATGCTACCTAAAAACCCACTTTCATGGGGCACACAGCACTTGAGACTACGGCTGTGCTGAAAATTTCTCCCATTAGAATTTTGACCATTCTCATTCCATTTGATAGAAAAGGCATTGCTTTTGAAAAGAAATTCAAAGGAGAAGAAATTTTGGAGAAATTCTTATGGGTTTGGTTAAGAGTTCTTGTGCTTTCCTTACTTGTGAGATAGCTAAGGAGTGTGTCTGAGTGTCCTGTCTTTCATTGTACAATCATCTCTCTGACAGCCTGTATTCTCCTTGGCTTCCTGCACTTCATGCCCCGGGAAAGACATCATGAATTTATTTCTCCCATAGGGCCTTTTCAGATCAGGAAGTGCAGGCAGCCTGGGAGACTGTAGAGCAATGGTGAGAAGTGTAATAGAAAGAAAAAATATAGACAGTCCCCTCAGCCACCTCACAGTGATTAGGTAAGGTCAAAAACATCAGCAACATGCACTCAAAATAAATTATAAAATGCCCTGAGAATGAGGCAGAAAAATGGAAGCCCCTTTCATGGGGGGGGGGGGACTTTCAGAAAATTCCTGAGGTTTTTCTTTTCTTACCTCCTAGAAATTAGAGGACACTTTTCAGAATTTTCTCCACATTTTCTTCACCATTATTTTTTGTGGTGGCTGCATTCCTTCCCTTCAATGCCCTGGAGTAATGCTAGGTATATGGGGCATTATGGAGGATGCAAAATGGGGGCTAAGTTACCAACACAGTTGATGCTGTTGCCATTTGCAGTGGTAATGGGGGGAAAAACTCTCGGGGGGGGGGAGAAAGAAGCTGTTCTACAACCCTTGCAAATAGTGAGAAATTAGTGGAGAATTTTTACCCCCCCCCCCTGGAGAGATTCAGTGAAACTGTCCCTCCAGTTTCTCTATCAACAAATAGGGTGGATAATTTTTGAGAAGCCACTTGTGCACAGCTCTACTTGAAACCCCCATATTTTGGGGTTGGTGCTCCCCACCCCGTCCACACGCCCCTCTCAGTGAAGTTTACTATAAGTGCTGAATTAAGCCCCTGTAATTTATCCCACACTTCTCCCTTCTCATCCACCATTGGGATATTGTGAAAGATTAAACGATACTGCACTATTGTGAAGGGGAAAACAGGCTACATACTTTAAATGGGTAAAGCAGCTACTGTGCTATCCTGAATGCTTGAAACAACGCTACTGTCAATGGGAAAACAGCCTACATACTGTGAATCAGCTACTACACTATTCTGAATGAGTGAAATAAAGCTATTGTCAATGGGGAAAACAGGCTATATACTGTGAAGGGGTAAAGCGACTACTGCACTATTCTGAATACTTGAAACAGCGTTACTACACTATTATGAATGGGAAAATCAGGCTGCATACTGTGAATGGGCAAAGTGGCTACTGTGCTAAGCTACATATTGTGAATGGGAAAACAGCACTAGTGCAGGATAGTGAAAGGATGAAATAGTGTCCAGTAGTGCTAAGTGGGAAAGGAAACCTATGTCCAGATGTGCCCTACTTTAAATGGGGAAAAAGAGGGATGGGGTGAAAGGGGGCAACCCCATCCCTTGACCGTATCAGTGCCAGGTCATAGCCAGGTCTCAGAGGCATGCCCAGGATATAATGCAGAGGGAAAGCCCACAGCAGCAGAACCACACAGGAACTGCATTTAGACACAATGAAAGGACTTTCCAAAAATGTGCCTTTTCCAGGGGGGAGCTGTGGGGTTGCTGAGGATTAGTGTCAGTGTCATCTGTCATAAACGATTGTGATGTGCTCTCACTCCACATTAAATCGACCATGTAGATTGAGTTCTGGACAGTATATTGAACAGGCAGGCACAGAGGTCACCTGGTCACACTCTTCCTCAGTATGGTGAAATGTACTGTACTGCTATTTAAATTATAATAATTATTTCTAAATATGCATGTATGCTAACATATGAGAATTGTATGCAAATTGTGCCCAGCAGCCACCCATCCTCCATGAGAGCCACCATTTTTAAGAAAGACGGGGGCTCTGTCCTGTTGTCAATCTAATGTTGCGCACAACAATGGCCATAAATGGCTATTTCCAGAAATGAGCTAGGAAACTGCAATATCTGGCCTGCTTACAATGTTTGGATCTCACTTCAGATCCAGATCCAAAGTGTGTGTGACCATGTCTCAAGCAGACCAAGGTGAATTTGGGCTGATTCGGTAGCTACGAATCGGCCTCCAAAGTGGATTGCAGGGTCCCTGAACAGCCCTAGAAATAAGTCGCCATGCCTTGTTTCCTTTGCTGAGCTCATGCAAGCCAACACAATGATGGTAGCCCAAAACAATTACAGCAGGATTTACCTCTTTCATGGAGTATCTTCTGTTTTCCTCTCATTCTGAGCAGCATCACAATTGCCATTGGCACATATCCTGTAAAATCTTACTAGCGTGTCAAAAGCCAGTATAAAATGTATGAGCGTCTCAAACTTGACTTCTGTTCTGTGAAGTGGGATGTGGCGATTGGTAGGAGGCTGCTCTGCAGTCAAACTGAGAATGCTTGTTATTACCTTGTAGAACTATCAGCAGATTAATTATGCATAACAAAGAGAAAGTGCACCTTATAAATAAAATTTTAATAAACAAAACACTGCAGTGTTTATTGATAGAAGCAGCAAGGGAAATTTCATCATTTAGATTCTAGCAGTAATCAAAACCATCAAAGATTAACTGTATTACATTGGATTAAAATATTAAAGACTGCTAAATATAAATGTGTTTCACTTCCAGGAGAACTACGTATATCTTGACTTTCCTTAGGGTAGAAGCAACTTTGAAACATAACAGAAGTTACGTTAGTAAAACCTGTTTAGACATTTGTCTTTTTGAAAAGAAGAGTGGATTATGAATCTCAAATCTTTTTTAAAAAATAATAATAAATAAGTCTAAACGTTTTTGAGGCTTCTGTTTCAACCACGGTCTTATGAAGTTAGCACCACTTGAAAAACCAGAAAAATAATTGTACTCAAAGGGTGCTTATCAATGATACTTTCTCAAACTGAGGGGAGGTAACGAGCAGGATACCAAAGGGCTCAGTCCTTGAGCCCAGTGCTCTTCAACATTTTTATTAATGATTTGGATGAGGAGGTGCAGGGAATGCTGATCAAATTTGAAGATGACACAAAATTAGGTGGGATAGCTAATACCTTGGAAGACAGAAACAAACTTCAAAGTGATCTTGATAGGATGGAGCGCTGGGCTGAAAACAACAGAAGGAAATTTAATAGAGATAAATGCCAAGTTCTACACCTAGGAAAAAGAAACCAAATGCACTGTTACAAGATGGGGGATACTTACAAGAGAGAAGGATCTTGGAATTGTTGTAGATCACAAGCTGAATATGAGCCAACAGTGTGACGTGGCTGCAAAAAAAGCAGATGCTATTTTGGGCTGCATTAATAAAAGTATAGCTTCCAAATCACAAGAGGTACTGGTTCCCCTCTATTCAGCACTGGTTAGGCCTCATCTTGAGTATTGTGTCCAGCCCTGGGCACCACAGCTCAAGAAGGATGCAGACAAGCTGGAGGGAGTTCAAAGGAGAGCAACGAGGATGATCAGGGAACTGGAAGGAAAACCCTATGAGGAGAGACTGAAAGAACTGGGCATGTTTAGCCTGGAGAAGATTGAGATGACATGATAGCAATCTTCAAATACTTGAAAGGTTGTCACACAGAGGAGGGCCAGGATCTTTTCTCGACCATCCCAGAGTGCAGGACACAGAGTAATGGGCTCAAGTTACAGGAAGCCAGACTCCAGCTGGTCATCAGGGAAAACTTCCTGACTGTTAGAGCAGTACGACAATGGAACCAATTACCTAGGAAGGGTGTGGGCTCTCCCACACTAGAGGCCTTCAAGAGGCAGCTGGACAGCCATCATTCAGGTATGCTTTAAGATGGATTCCTGCATTGAGCAGGGAATTGGACTCAATAGCTTTATTGGCCACTTCCAACTCTACTATTCTATGATTCTATGGTTTACAGCTCAATCCTATACATGTCTAATCAGTAGTAATCCCATTGAGTATACTGGGACTTATTCACAGGAAAGCATATTTGTGAACCTTTATTACTATCCAAAGAGTCTGCTAAAACCAGGGCCAGAGGGGGAAGTTAACTATATGTTTTGCTGGTTCGCAAATGCATGCATTTTACACAATTTATTACCCCTTTTAAACATCTGAACATTTGATGTTTGGCAGCTAAAGGTTTCAACTGACTCTATTGAAAAGTATTGCATTTGTGCTGTTTGTGTTTTAAGGTCTGTACTAGCTGATCTGCTCAGACAAATCATCTCACTAGATAACTACACCAAAAAATAGTGGCCTCAACATGCTTTTGAGAGTGGTGCCTCATCTGCAGGGCCAACCCATGTAAAAGAGAAGGGATTCAAAAAAGGTGAAAGGGGAAAATATTGGAGCAGAAATGGGTTCTGGATAATCATAATTCACCCAATTACTGTGAACCCATCATCAGAGAAGAACATGAATATGGAAAACAGTAGATGGCCAAAACATAAATGAAACATAAAAACCAGCAAGCCAGCAAACAGAAAACAATATATCTAAAATCAATTTAGAATGATCGGATCCAAATGCCTGGGCAAAGAGCAATACAGAGTCATTGCCAATTGTATCTCCGTTGAAGGACATTCCAAAGTCAAGATGTCACCACAGAAAAATAGGGGTGCCCTGCGCCTCAGTCCCAAAACCTGGATCTGAGTCAAAACAGGCCAACTCAGCCCACCTTGACTTGAATCCAGTTTGGGACTAGATTGGGCCGCCTCGGTCCAAAATCACCATAGTGATGGCCAACCACTACCCTCTACCTGCCTATGGGAATGACAACAGTAGATCTACAGCAGGACAGAGTGGCTCTCCTGGAAGATGGTTAGCTTGCTGGTGCAAAGAGAGGCTTCAGATAGGTGTTGCGGGCGGGGGACAGCAGATTGCCCATGTCATGACCTCCCTTTGGGTCTCCTTTCTATCTTTCTCTGCATAAAAGAATCCCAACCATGGACCAAGTTGCCATACCACTGCTTACTGATTCTGTGATTCACTGAGCCTTTTTGGCCTCACAGCAACCAGCCCAGCTGCACTCTATTCACCCTTTTCCTTCACCCCTGACACCATATAGCACTGTACCCCACCTCAGGTATTTTAACATTTTCATCACACCTACTTCCCCCCCCCCAGTTTGCTTCTGCTGGTTCCCCCTCCATTTCCTATGCAAGTCTAGCGTTTTGAATCACACATGGTCAGTACTGCTGTGATACCTCATCTTGGCCTGTTCCATATTTGAGTTTCAGACTTTGCCCGTTCAGGGATAAATCGAAAGAGAAATGAGCAACTGCGGGCCCAGGGTGAGAGAACAGCACGATGGGGACAACATCATGTGAGTCCAGCAGTGAAAAAGTGGATCAAAGTCGCAGCGGGTGTGCATCAAACCGCACATGTGATAAACACCTAAGAATCCAATCCGGTTTATGAAACAAAATAACTTTTATTTAACAGTAAGTTCATGCAGTCAATCAATCTCATGGTTTCATTTGTTGCAATACTTGTTTTGTTACAATACCCACTAGTCTAATCTATCTCCTCCTATTCCCTCTTTTCCCAAAACAACACATTGATCCTACTCTGATCTAAACCCTTTCGCAGACAAACCCCGACAACCTCTCTCACTCTGTCAAAACCCCCACAACTCTCAACTGCTTCTTCTAACTGCTAGCTGTCATTCAAACACTTGAATCCAACAGCCAATCAGCATTCACTCCAACACTCTATTCACTCGCTCCCCCTCCCAACAGAATTAACCACTTACCATCCTTACCATTCAAAGTCCAAACAGCACTTACATCCTAAATAGCAATAATCAGTCAAACATCACAAGCACTTATATCATAGATAAATAGAAATAAACATTCAAACATCCCAGCTGGGTTTGGGAGTGAGTGGGAGGGAAAGGGGTTGAGAGGGAGGGGAATCCTATTGAACTGAATTTGAAGAGGGCAGCGGCAGTGCTGAGGCACCCTGAGGTCATTATCACCCACGCGATTTTAAGCACACCCACCTCAACTTTGCTCCACTCCTTCAGCGCTGGACTCGCATGATGTCATGCCTGTCGTGTTGCTCTCTCGCCCTGACATCACAGTTTTTAGTTTCTGTTTCGATTTATCCCTGAACGGGCAAAGTCCGAAACAGGCAAAGTTCAACAGGCCGAGCTAAGGTATTGCAGCAATACCGACCACATGTGATTCAAAATGCTAGACTCACATAGGAAACGGAGGGGGAACCCGCAGAAGCAAGCTGGGGGGAAATAGTAGGTGTGATAAAGGCCTGAGTCAAATTGGGGCCTATTTACAAGTTCTGAATCGGCCTCCAAGGCAAATGGGTGGCGTGGTGAGCTGTACACAGAAAGGACTTCTATTTTGTAGATACATAGTGCATTTCTCCCAGTGTTGGTACATAGCAAAGATCATCTTCTGAATATCTCAGTGCATGGGCAGAGTGGCGAAGGATTTATCATGATAAATTCTCTATATTCCATTCAGTCTTTCTATACTAACCTGAGAAGCACACCATTCTGTTTTATAAGCTTCCTTCCCCTGTAAATGATGAATATAATGCTGACCTCTTCTGTGAGTGTTACAAGACTAAATTTCTGTTCTCTGAAGTTTAAGAGCAGCCAGTGTTCGAGCCAGAGCTGAACCTAGGGTCCAGTAGGCGTCAATATAGAGAGGCGAAACTAGAGTAAAAGATAAAGCTCTAATAATGCCGTACTTCGGCTGAAATCTGGATACTGATTTTTTACTAGTCTTAATGGATTCGGGCACCAATTTTATACCCACTTAATTGGGGAGAAGTCCCATTGAATTCAATGGGATTTGCTTCTGGGTAGACATGTACAGGATTGTGCTGTCCTGTTAATTTCACTAGCATCAGCATTAACAAAAACAACAGTTCTTGACAAAAACAAGCTCCCCCATTAAAGATCAATAAGCATAAAGATGAAGAGAAATTATAAAGAAGGAAAGCCTCTTTAGGCAACAATAATCTCAGCCTCAAAGTCTCGATTGCTATTGAAAGACAGATAGTGATTTATCAGTTCTTTATCAGTTTCAGTTTATTCTAATTAAAAGATTCATTAAATGCTGTACATCCCTATTACTGCAAATGGACTAGCCAAATATTCACCATAAGGAGGATGAAATATTCACTTTTCAATTTGTGTCCTTTTTCCAGAACATTTTTTAAAAATAATTTATATGCTCAGTTAGAAATACAAAACAAAATGATTTTTAATCTCCCTGTATTGTAATGACTTATTGAGAGCTTCATTGCTAATAACTACAGATGGGTCTTAAGTTCAAAATTTAAATACCTCATTTAAATTTTCAAAGCCAGATCCCTCAGGGAGCTTGGATCCATTATCAGAGCATGGCAGCACTACAAGTTTGACTGTCTTATTATTAATTGGTATATTGCTATGGTTTTTCATAGCCTGGCACCAGGTAATAGACAAAGGGCTTAATGGATGTCAATGGCTGGAAATCTCTCTTTAGCCTATGGGATGCGGTGAGATGTATTTCAGCTGGCAGAAGGGGCAGACTCAAGAGAGCATCAGATGGAGAAATGGAAGTATAGCTAGAGCTAGCTAAACTGAGGTGCAGCCTGTGAGGAGGAGGCTGTGGGATTTATACTGTTGTTCTTTGGAGCACCGATGCAGGATTCACAGTTCTGCAGCTCTATCCATTTTAAGCTGCATTGCCAGCTCAAGATTTTTGAGGGCCTTCAGGCATCCCTCGGTGAGTCTACCTCCACACTGCCATTGTCACCAGCTGTGAGTGTTCCTCCTCTTCTTTCTCATCATTGGTACCACTTGCCTGCTTGATAAACAGAGAGCCAGTGAGCAAGTAGGCCGTGGCTTCTCCTTCTCACTAACACCATTCTCTGGGTATTGGTTTTATGTGTTTTTAATCAGTTTATGTATTTTATGCTTGATGTTGTTCCCCGCCTCGATCCAGAGGGAGAGGCTGGTAATAAATAAATATATGATGATGATGATGATGATGATGATGATGATGATGATTAAACAAGCAGGCCCTGTCTGCTTGATTCCAGCATGCTCTGCTTATATTTATGTAAATAAAAGCTATGACAAAGACACCATGCATTTCCAGAGCACTCCCGTTTGCAGAGGGAAAAGCCCAGCTAAACCTACAAGTTCCAGCCATTTGGGAACTGTGCTAGGCCCTTTTGTAACACTAAGTATACTGGGCTGACAGTTCAAGAATTATTAGTTGGTTAATTAGTTGGCAATTTTTAAACAGAGTTGCATGTGACCAAAGCCTAATATAGATCACTTTGTGAAGATATTGAAAGAAAGACATTCTCTCTCTCTCAAAATACTAGAACCCAGGGTCATCCCATGAAGATGGTTGATGGGAGATGCAGGACAAATAAAAGGAAGTACTTCTTCACACAATGCATAGTTAGACTATGAAATTCGCTACCATAGGATGTAGTGATAGCCTCCAATTTCGATGGTTTTAAAAGAGGGTTAGACAAATTCCTGGAGAAGGATATCAGTGGCTACTAGTCCTACCTCCAGTAGCAGAGGCAGTGGGGAGCATGGATGGGAGTGTGCTGTTGCACCCGTGTCCTGCTTGTGATTCCTGTTCGACAGCTGATTGACCACTGTGTGAACAGAATGCTGGACTCGATGGACCATATTTTTGATCCAGCATGGATCTTCTTATGTTCTTAAGGCAGTTGAAGAAAAATGGTCATGATCCAGGTCAAGGCTCCTTCTGTGAGCAGAGCTCTAGTCACGGAAGGTGCTTCTGCTTAGGATTCCTCCTTTCCCCCTCAGCTCCTGCACCACAGCTTTCCCCATTCAGCAGAGCCCTCTGAGTAGCATTTTTTTTGGGGGGGGGGTGGGGGGTCCTAGACAGGCTGCCATGTAGACAAGGAAATGGGGAAGTCTGCTTCTGCCAGCCATCTTGTGCATGCCTAAGAATGGATTCAAACCAATATGACTGATTTTTTCCAATGTGATTGGTTGTTTGTGGATATCAGATCTAAACTTTAAATTGATTGGTTCCTTTGGTAAAAATGTTAACTAAAAAGTAAAAATAAAATCATTGGGAAACATTGAATGCTGCTGCTGTGCTCCCCACACACTCTGTTACCCAAGTGGAGCCCACTGCTTGTGCAACAGGAAGCTAACAGTTCAAAAAGCAACCCTGGTAACAAGCAGAAACACTTATTTCCAGATTGGGACAAGTCAGAGTTTCCTTCTGCAAGCTCTGCTGCCCTGCCTCATTCCCAATACAAGGGTTTCTTCTTGTTTGGGGTTGCTTTTGGAACTGCTAGCTCTCCATTGCACTGGTGGTGGGTTCCACTGGCACCCTGTAGGCTTGGATACTGCCCATCCTTTGGTAACTACAGGATGAAAGCAAGTAACATCTGAGCACATGCAAAGATGGCAGAGTTTAGTCATTCCAACCATCTAGGCATGCAGATAAGAGAAATTAACTCGTAATAAGTCATTGAATTACAAAAATATTTAAATTCCATTGGATCGAAGACAGGGTGTGTTATACATTCAGGACTGATAACATGTTTGAGTTGACATTTATGAGCTACTTACAGGTTTTGGTGACATCACTAGTGAAAACTAGGCCATAGAGTTTCATCAGTACAGTTCAAGTTAGTTTAGTCTATGATTAGCATGCTAAGTTTCTAATGGCACTGCAGTTCATTCTTCTTTTTCATGTTATCTTTATTTTCACTTGTTATCACAAATAGTACTCTTTGGCTATGTGAAGTGCGTTTTTCCTCTCCTATCTCAGTTTTCTTCCGCCTTCATTTTGTGATCAATGCAGAGATTGTCTAGCATAGTTTTGATTTTACTTACAGCCGAAACCTACTGGGTTGCAAAGAAGATCCACTATCAAACTAACAGCCCAGTCCATTTGGATTATTACAGACGCAGCAGGCTCCTCAGTGTGCTGCTGACATTTATTTCCAGACAAGTTCTATTTTGACATGGGTTTAACAGGGCATTGACATTTACTAACACCAGCGGTGCATTTTCAAAAAATTGTGTGGAAATGGGTTGAATGAAATAATAAAAAAAAATCAAAAGGCTCTTTGGGAAAAGCAATAGTTAAAATAAATTGGAAAATGAGTTTTGATAGAAGCCTGTTTTTGTCTTTCCCCAGTTTTACCTTGCCAAGCTGTTATATAGAGGGAACCCAAGGTTGTTTATCAGAACTTCAAAATATGAAGATTCCATTTCCTATACAAATTGTTTATTTTTAAAGGCTGATAAATTGTAAGGCTTAAAAAAAATAAAGAAAAACAGGGATGAGTCATATTCATGGAACTGGATCACAATTATTTGTCTAAATGCTGAGTTTTTTTCACTTTCTATTTTGAAAATTTCTCCATTAAAACCATGGTATACTTTCAAACTTTGTTCAACCATAAAATTACTCTATTTCCTTTTATTTCCATTTTTTCCTGCATGGCTACATGAGATACAGCTTTTTGAAAAGTGTCTTCATAGAAGCCATAAACAAATTAATGTACTTATTACCCAAATCAACCTCATAGGATATTTAAATAAAGAATGAGCTCAGGGCCAAAATAGATGTTTCTTTAAAACTGTATCTATCAACTACTTTTTTTTCCTTTTTACACTAGAGTAGGTACGGGGGGGGGGGGCAATCTAGATATTAAAAGCCTCCATGTCCCACATGCTAGAGTCCTAATCTGGACCAGAATCTGAGCCTACTCTAGAATAAAAATGAAAAGGCTGCTAGATATGGATTTAAATAATGGTCAAAGTAAAGTTATGGCCATCAAATGCCAAGCTTAGAAAGGGCACAGTGTCAGGGGCTATGGCTCACAATTAAGCAAAGTTAAGCATATTTGAGGTCTGTGGGAGTAATTTAAGCACCTGCTTAACTCTAAGAACAAAGGTCCATCTTGTCCAGCTTTCTGTTCACACAGTGGCCAACCAGCTGCCCGCAAGAAACCCACAAGCAGCACCCTCCCACCCATGTTTCCCAGCAACTGGTGTAAATAAGCATACTGCCTCTGATATTGGAGGTAGCATATAGCCATCAGGACTAGTAGCCATCAATAGGCTTCTCCATGAATTTGTCCAATCCCCTTTTAAAGCCATTCAAATGGGTGACGATCACTACATCTTGGGAAAGTGAATTACACTGTTTAACTAAGTGTGGTGTGAGGAAGTACCTCTTTTTATCTAATTCTTTCACCAATCAACTTCATAGGATGACCCAGGGTTCTAGTATTATGAGAGAGGATGGATAAAAAGAGGTACTTCTTCACACTTTCTCCAAACGCTGCAAAATTTTAATTTCTCTAACTGAAATAACTGGGAAAATGTTTAGCTTTGTCTGGAGCACCACAGAATATACTGATAACTGGATGCAGCTCTCATGACGTTTTATGAGGAACTGCAGGTACAAACTGTGTGATCCCTCAGCCTGATCCGTACAGTTAACACAGTTCTTTTATAGGGTGACCATATGGAAAGGAGGACAGGGCTCCTGTATCTTTAACAGCTGTATTGAAAAGGGAATTTCAGCAGATGTCATTTGTATTCATGCAGCACCTAGTGAAATTCCCTCTTCATCACAATACTTAAAGCTGCAGGAGCCCTGCCATCTTTGGCATCTGGTCATTCTAGCTCAAAAAGCACAAATGGGAGGGCAGCATGGCTCTCAAAGCTTCTGTGGCTCTTGCCAGCAGGGCTTAGGATAGATGGGGGGCTCCAAGATAAGAGCCTTCCATTTTGTGGGCATCAAATTCAATCCTGTACGATTGCACCCATAAAAACGGGCTGTGTGCATGCAGCCCCAGCTGCTCCAGGGATGTTCTCTTGGATTTGGCTCAGACCACTGATCAATGTATGAGAGTCTCATGTAATTTAAGGCTGAAACCAACAAGCCACTTCTTCCATAGTAATACATTTCTTTCAATAGGATTCCCCCAGAGTAAAGGGGTGATGAATGGCAAGTGGGTTGCACAACCAAGCAAGCAGCCGGCTTCTTTGAAAAGCACATTATGCAGGGAAGAGAATGGCGTTCTAAATTGTTCAATGGATTGTGAAGTAAGTATTTGCACACATACACACAAATAATACACTGACATTATACAATTCCCTCTATGCTTGAAAAGCTGACTTATATGCAAGGGAAAAGGCCATGTACATAACACATTTAAAACAATAACAAACTTGCTGAGCAATTTTCTTATTTAACTGCTTTGAAGTGCCAATTTCGTGAGGAAAATGTGATGAAATGGCTATATCCTCAGTATACAATAATAAACTAGAATTGGATCTTGAGGCAACTTGGTTTATTTCCTTTCCCTCTTAGCTATTTCGTAAGCTTGCTTAATCACAAAAAGCCAGAGTTTAACAACATCATCATTTATAGATGCAATTCTCACTTTATTTCAGCATAATCAATTTGGCAAGAAAATATGGACCATTTATCATGTGAAATATTTTTCTTGTGGTGGGAAAAGCAGATTTTAAAATAAATAAATACGTGAATGAATGAATAATGCAATATCACTAACAACACAGAAATGCAGGGACTAACATTTTAATTTCCATTCTCCCAAAGCCAAGAAAATTGAGTTTTCGTTGCTGAGGGAAAAGTCTAGAATCTCCTCTCATTTAAAAAAGACTTGCTTCAATCTATCCCCAACTTTCATATATGATTTATTGGTGGGACAAGATGACTTTCAACTAAACACATTATCACCCAAGAAGAGTTGGGTGATATGAATTAATCAGCACAGACTGGAAAGTGTCAAGGCAAGTGACTGGGGAAACAGGTTGACAGGTACCTCAGCCTTGAGGTACCAGTGCAGGAAACAGGATCTTTATAGGACCTTATACAACCCTATTGGCTCATTATGTCACATGATTACTGTGAAATGTACAGCTGGCCATCTGCAATGGTGGTGCTGAACCACAGCAGAAATCATGGCAAAAGCTCCCTCTTTTGATAAGCTGCTGTTTATTTTGTTGTTAGGAATAATATATATTCCTGCATTCAATTTTTTTTAAAATCCCAGGTTCTTTTCCTCCCATGTATGGAGATTTTGGCAAATAAACCAAAACACAGTTTTCTCTCATCTGTACCAGCCAAATTGAACATGTATAGCTACTCCCAGCAAGGTGGAGGGCCATGTTGTAGCTGCCTGCCATATAGTTGTCAATGATGAAGAGCCTGTCAGGAAAAAAAGGTGGCAACCCTAATTCAGCACTATAACATTGTTGATTAAGCAAGGATTCAGAGTCAGATATTTGAGAACTAAGCACTCAGAGTCCTAGCCTTAGTGGATGGTTTCTCCCACATTAGTTTCTTTGGACCCAATGCTTCAATCAAGGCCTTTTCTATAATGTCCAGGAATGACACGATTTCCTCTTTAAGGCCTTGATTGGAACAGTGAGAGGAAATGATGCACTTCCAGAAAGCATGACATTCCCCCAACCACGCTAATGGCAGCCTTAAAGGGGAAAGTGTGCAATTCCAGGACATTATGAAGAATTACAGAAAATTCCCCGTCATCCAGGATAGAACAAAAAACAGGACAAGTCCAGGGAAATCCTGACAGTTGGTCACCCTACAGAGCTCTGCCGACCTACACACTTCCAGAAATGAGTGTTTTCACTCGTTTGGGGCTTCCCTCTGGAAGAACTAAACTGTCATTCCACAAGCAGTAGGGACCGAAAGTGGTGGGTCTGACTGCACCTGGACCAGAATCAGTTCCAGTTCTGCTAGCAGATGGGAAGCATTGAATTCTGCCCATAGCTTTGCACTTGGAGGGGGCCCACCCTTATATACCTTGGAACAAATAGAAAAGGCAGGCCCAGGCTTGTTTGAATGATGGGGTAGGGCTTCAAATTTAGTCTCCAAGCACTACCACTTTCTCCCGCCCCAGTCCAGGAACACATAGTCAGGCTCCATAAAAAGCATGGTGCCATTTAGCAGCACAGACAACATGTGCTCAGACATAGCTGGGGCACAAAATCCATAAGCAGAAACAAATGTAGCATTTAAAAAAACTTTTCCCCACACCTTGATTACAATTTGGAAGAACCACAAGGGGATAGGGGTAAAATCACTTTGGCTATTGGTTCTGGTCCTGCCAGTTGGCTTAAACAATAAACAACTGAGAAATATACTTGAAATGTCAACCCACCAAAGGAGGAAACTGAGGGGTGGAGGGAGAGGTTGGATGAATAATTTCATTTTTTTCATATGGTCAGAGTAAAAAGAAGAAGAAAATATTCTATAACAGAACACAGAGGCATTGTTCTTTCAAAGAGATAGATGAATCCTGGCAATGCGATTGCTGAAATAAACTCCAGAGCAGTGCCATTTTATCAGTCAGGTAAGAATTCATTCCCCACAAGAGTTTGCTGAACTCCCTGCCAAAAAAAAAGTCTTTTTGTGAAATGTATGCCTCTATCATGATTCTATCAAATTCTTTCACTTGCGCGAAAGCTCTTTCAACTGTAGCAACCTCAACAATAGAGTTGCTCCATTTAATTTGTTTCATGTTCAACCCAACAGATGACAGGCACTGGTTGAAATTGATCACTTTTTAGGAGGCTTGTAATATGCTCTTCAAATTGTTCTGCAGCTTCAACTTTGCCATCTTTCTCTCTAAGAATTCAGAAAAAGTTAATGCCCTCAACGAATACGCTCTGAATCCAGGAGAGCAGCATTTAATAGCTACAGAAGTTTCAGAGTTGGTTTACATTTAAGCAGCTTGATCAATATGGCTTCAATTGCTGCGAGAGGCAAAGGCAACAATCCTATGCACACACTTACCGAGGAGTAAGCCCCACTGAACACCAGAGACTTCCTTCTGAGTAAACATTCAAAATATTGAACAGGAAAGGTTGGAACCAGGATCTGCCTTCTGCAAGAGGTAGGAACCTTCTGCAACAGGAAGCACTCTGCTCGTGGAAGGTCCCTCTGCTCTATGTTGTATATCTACTTCTCCCACCCACACCAGAGCTGACTCCATTCTGCAGGGTTACTAGGGACTGTGGGCAGGAGGGTGCTGTTGCACTTGTGTTGTCAGATTAGACCTAGGCTCCCTAGTTTAGTTTCTGACTCTGATTCCGAGGCAGAGTTAGAAGAAGCCCAGTCCGGATAGAGAGCGGGGAAGGAAATCCCCCAAGATTCTCCAGGAAAAAAAAATCTTCCCAGGGGCTTATCAAGCAGGATGGCCAGTCTCAGAGACCATCTTCCCACCTATCCAGGTGAACCAGGCTTCTGTCAGAGGGGGAGAATTGACAGATGCCGAAGCCCACCGCAAAGTCAAGCGGGCAGAGATGATAGGAGCTGAGATGCATCCCATCAGATTGGCTGCCCATCAGAAGTCGGGTCGGGAAGATCCTCCCTGAAGGAAGGAGCCCAGAAAAAACCTGTCAAGCATGGTGGGAAATCCATCCATTGATTGAAAGGCAACTGCCCTGCTTAGTAGACCCCTTAACAAAAGCTCTATTTAGCTAATTAAGTCCAGAGGACAGCTCCCAGCCTTTGCAGACAGGTGTGAAGAGCTACTATTATCCCGGTTGTGCTTTTATACTGTATTTTATATTATGTTTTTCTACTGTTGTTTGTTTTATATTTTGAATGGTTTTCATGGTTTACATTTTTGTAAACTGCCCAGAGAGCTTTGGCTATTGGGTGGTATAGAAATGCAATAAATAAATAAATAAATAAGAGTTGTGGATTGCACAGCATGTCTCTGTTGCCTCACTACTCAGTGAGAGGGCCTGGATTCCCTGACACCTGTCCTGCTTGTGGGTCCCTGGCTGATAGCTGGTTGACCACTGTGTAAACAGAATCCTGGATTAGATTGACCTTTATTCTGATCCAGCACTGTTCTTTTTATGTTCTTATGTTGTGTTGTATTTTTATACTGCAGTTTTATATTCTGGTTGTATCTTATACTGTAGATTTAAGCTTCTATATTTTATACTGCTTTTACGCAGTACTTTATGGTTTTAATTGTTGTGAACTGCCCAGAGAGCTTTAGCTATTGGGCAGTATAGAAATGTAATACATAAATACATCCATAAATAAAGTAGAGTATCCTGACCTTCCCTGTAGTGTTTTCAAGTTAGGGTGTGTGTGGAAGGGCTGTCATGGGATTGAGGGGGTGAAGTCCCTATCAACCAAGGCAGATGATCCAGCTTAAATCTAGACCCAACCCCCTGGGTTGAAGCTCTGACTGTGCAAGTCCCCAGTTCAAAGTCTCTCCTTAATTGCAGATTTACTAAGTAAACTGAGGCAAACTATTATCTCTCAGCCTTGGCCATTCAATGTGCAATATAGAGATAATAATACTGACCTATCTTACAGTGAAGTTGTAAAGATTACTGAGATAATATATTTTAATACCTGGTATGCTGGATATAAATGCTAGCTATTATTATTATTATTATTATTATTATTATTATTATTATTCAGCCCAAACCCAGCTTGTTTCAATGGAAAATAATTAAACACATGCTTACCCTACCCAATGGAATTTAAAAAGTTCTGAGTTTTGACTGTGCCCATAATTATTATGCCAATGTCTTATTCACAACGTGTTCTGCAGAAGGATTCCTGTGTGCAAACTAGCCAACATAAGGGAAACCATTGTCAGTATGGATTCTGATAGTCACCTATTGACAGGGCCGTCTCAAATCATTTTGCTGCCTGTGCAAAAAACAAGATGCCCCTCCCCCCATTCCACATACAGAAGCTGGCCGGTCTGGCATTGGATCTTACTTCACTACCAGGGATGGGACATCATCTTCCACAGCATCTGAAGGCAGGAGGGCAGGCTAATGCACACAGCTCTCCCATCTCACACCTTGCTGATGCCTCCCAGCATCTGCCACCTGAAGCAAGTGCCTTACTCTAATGGTAGTTAAAGAAGGCCTGAATTCAGCCCTTCTCCAACAAAGAGGAGATGGTTAAAATGGGTTAGAAAGAAACCCAACACCAGACCTAGTAAAATAAAAATGAGCATAAAAATGCACACAAACACACTTCAATGAATGGGAGAAAATGTGCACATTTCCAAAATGCACACGATGGCTGAGTCAATTTTTGGGGGGAGTGCATGAAGTTCGACTTTTCATGTAAAAAGAAAAGAAACCAATGCTCACAATCTGATACAGATATGAGTCAGAACAAGCTTTGAGGTGGAATTTGGAGAACCTGAACAAGCATAGCTTTTGCTGATTTGCACATCCCGAATGCACAGGCCTTGAAATCGCCCACCAACAGCACCTGGAGAGTAGCCTGAGCAAGCATATGGATCTCCTGGTGTCAAGATAATGCCTGTTCTCCCTAGTGTAGGGGACTGGGTTTTGGAGCCTGGATCAGACTTGGAAGCTGAAAGAAGAAGGAGAAGTACACAAGCCAAGACAAGAAGCGGGGGAGAAATTCTCCAAGACTCTCAGAATCCGCCGCAAGGTCAAGCAGATGGAGTTGAGAGGAGGTGGGAGGCAGTCCTCTAGGTTAGCCACTCACCAGAGATTTCAACTTGAAGACCATCTCTGAAGGAGGGGTTCAGTAAAAGCCTGTTGGGTACTGCGGGAAACTGTCCATTTAGTTGATCGGCAACTGCCTTGCTTTGTTAGGCTAATTATGCTTAGATGATACCTCCTATCATTCACACTCCCTTCAGAGTAAAAAGTAGGGGTGTGCAGCGGATCGGGTCCGATCCACAATCTGGACCCGATCCAGGCGAAATTGGATACAATTATCGGATCCCGATCCCTCGCAGCTGGATCGTCTGATCTAATCCGATCCAATCTGAAAGGACCCGATCTGGATCGGAAAAGATCAGAGAATCGGACCTCCTCCCCCCCTCTCACGCTCCTTACCTACTGCCTCTTCGTTGCCGTCCACTGCTACCCGCTGCTTCTGTACTACTGAGAAACAGGCCTTTTGGCCTGTTCCACAATAGAGCAACGGTGTGCTGGGTGACGTCATCACTCGGTGTGCCCTCACTCTACTGTGGAACAGGCCTCAAGGCCTGTTTCTCAGTAGTACTGAAGCAGCGGGCGGCAGTGGATGGCAGCGAGGCGGCAGCAGGTAAGGTGCGCAAGTTGGGGGAGGGGGGAGGGAGGTCCGCACTTACTTGCCGGGGCCGTCCGCTGCTGTCTGCTGGTCCCTTCTACTGAGAAACAGGCTTCGTGGCCTGCCTCTCAGTAGCGCGCTGGGTGACGTCATCACCCAGTGCACTACTGAGAGGCAGGCCGCGAAGCCTGTTTCTCAGTAGAAGGAACCAGCAGGCAGCAGCGGACAGCCCCGGCAGGTAAGGAGCGCTAGTGGGGGGGAGGGGGAGGTCCCCACTTACCTGCCGGGGCGCCCGCTTCCATCCGCTTCTGTCCATTGTTCCAATCTACTGAGAAACAGGCTACGTGACCTAGTTCTCAGTAGAGTGCCAGGTGGCACTCTACTGAGAACTAGGCCGCGAAGCCTGTTTCTCAGTAGATTGGAACAGCAGACGGAAGCGGACGGAAGCGAGCGCCCCGGCAGGTAAGGAGTGCGAGTGGGGGGGAGGGACAGGGAGGGAGGGGGAGTTAGGTCCCCACTCACCTGCCCCCATGTTTTCGCCATAGGCTTGCATTGGGGAAAGCTTTCTTTCCCCCAATGTAAGCCTATGGCGAAAACACCTAAAATGGCGTCCGATCCGAACCAGGAAGCATCTGATCCGATCCGAGGCACCGGTTCCGATTCCAATTCCAATCTGATTTTTTGGGTCCATGCACACTCCTAGTAAAAAATATGGCAAATATTGTATGTTTTGAACATTCGCTGTGGCAGACATTCTGCTCTTTGCAAACTAGATGATGGATATGAACTACATTCTCCAAAGCCACAACTAAATATTATGCATTTAAACAACAGAAGCGGAATGCAGTTGTTGTGGGGGGGGGGGGGGGTCTTAAAATTATTTTTTTACAAATCTTCCAATCCTAGTTTCTTAAACTGCTTCTCCCTTTGCAAAGAAGGCACTGCAAACGTTGCATTTAAGGAAGCTCTTTTGTTATTGTTTTTAACTACAAAAGGCAAAAGAAAAAAGAAAGGGACCATATTTAATTCCTTGAAAAGGTTAGCTAACTATTTTGTAAAATGGATTCCTCAGGGCCCTCCAAAACAACTGGGCCAATTCTGTGTAGAAACAATACACAGAAGATATAAAGGGAACAGACTCCTTTGAACCAGCAGCTGCACTGCCTGCCGCTCTCCATGACAAGCGGGCCAATTCCATGCGGAAACGGAATGAGCACAAGATATAAAAAGATCAAAATTGTTTGAACCAGCAGCTGCGCTACCTGCAGCACTTAATCTTTCCTGGCAATCTGTTTGAGACACACATTCCTTGGGCTAAGAGGACTAAGAGGCTTTTGCTGACTGCTGATCCTGCGAGAGGAGGCAGTCCAATTCTCTCTTCGTATTTATTGGAACGCTTAAACTGTAGACTCGGATATATTGGTGATGGGGAGGGGGTGCGGGGGGGAGAAGTAACTTTTATTTGGCTTTGGATAAAACTAGAAAGGCATTTTGGATCAGCTTCTCCGGATGAGTAAAATATAGATGGCTCGTATGAAGCCTGACTTTCATGCAGAGGGGTGTTTTTTTTGTTTTTTGTTTTTTGGGCTACCAAGAAAAAAAGAAGTCTTGTGTTCATCGTGATAATGGGAGAGAAGTATGCTGAAACTTGGCACTCCTGGCCAGAACGAAATGTCTACAAAGAAAAGAAATAGGGATGCCAACTATTGTCAAGGGAAAATTGCACTTTCTTCTCTCTAAGGAAAAAAAAAACCAGATGTATTGTTTAAAAATGCAATCCATCTCATACTCTCCATGGGTAGATCATCTCAGTAAAATGTATACTTTTGTTTCAAAGACCACTTTTTCACTTTATGAGGTAAATTGCCCTCTCTTATGTTCCTACCTTCTATCGTCTACATATACACTTTTCCTTATTCAGATATGCATGCAGGTGAATTCTCACTGTATATTATTTGCCATTGGTTCAACTCGCCAATTTCCAATAATCATGCTTTCAACTCACTGGAACCACTTCAGAAGAGCCACAGACAAGTTGAATGAATTCGTGTGCAGGAAATGACACCATGGTGACTAGCCCTGGCCCTGAAATCAAACATGCTGGCTTGCCCCACCCCCTGGTGTTCATGTGTGGGGAGTGCACCAACTAACTGCCTTTTCTCCTGGCAATAGATCCTGCTGGTGGTTACATATATTCTGGTAACACCCTATCTGGATTACAACTACAAACATAGAGCTGCTTCTAAACATTAGTTCAGAATTTCATTTTGGGCAGAATGTAGTAGCCAAAATTTTTTTTTTTTTTTACGACTCACTTTTAGAACCAAGTAAACATTCTGCTAATCATACATACTGTAGTCTCAATGGAGAAACTACACTACACTGCAATACTCTAAAAAAAACAAAGTCTCAGTGGAGGAGTGAAATTTCAGGGGGAAAAAAACAGGCGGGGGAAAGGTTTAACCTGCACCCCCAGACCACCATGGTCCCAATGCAAATTGGGACAGTGTATGCTTACACAACACTATCAGTGATTAGCAGAACACATAGTTTGGTCCTTAGGTCAAAACTTACTGGTCTCAAAAGAAGCTCTCTGCCTGCCTATTCACTTCAGGGCCCAATTAAAAGTGCTGTTGCTTACCCAAATGGGCCACCTGCACTCATATCAACCTCCCGATGCACTAAGGTTACCAGTCAATGTCCACTGGAAGTGAGGCTTACTTCTACAAAGGAGATGGCTTTTTTTGTAGCAGCACACCACCCTGAGGAGGTATAAGACATAAGAAAAGCCATGCTGGATCAGAACAAGGTCCATCTATTCCAGCACTCTGTTCACACAGTAGCCAACCAGCTGTCGGCCAGGGACCCACAAGCAGGACACGGTGAATCTGTATATTTGGGCTCCAAGGCTGCTGTCTTTTAGGAATCAGGCTAAAACTTTTTTAAAATTGCCTAGGCGTTTTAAAATACTTTTTTTTTACTCTCATCAATATTTGAATTGAAAATTGCACTTTGATCTGCCCTTGGTTTCATTTGTATCGTTCATTGCTGTTTTACTCATTTTAATATTTGTGAACGGCCTTGAAATCATTGATAAAAGGCAGTCTATAAATGTTTTAAGCAAACAAACAAACATTACCACTACCAGTGTAGGAAATGGGAATCTGCAGAAAGCAAAAGCCTTGGGGAAATAGATGTGATGTGATTACTTGCACCTTATAGGACCTTGTCTTTAGAGATGAAATGAATTTGTCCAGAGAAATTCTCCATTTGATAGATTCAAGGGGTTCTGCCAGATTGTAATGGTCTCGATGGTTCATATCATCTACCCTGCAGAAAAATATTGGGAGTTGGGAGATGCATGTCCCTAATCTATAGGTGTACTGAAAGAGCACCTGCCTCTTTGTGCAAAGTACAGTTTTTGTCTGAATTGCAGCGATCTGTACTTCCTCAGGTAACTCTGCTTTGTTTGGTACAGTATATGACCTAGATTAGGGTGACCAGATTTTGGAACGCAAAATCCTGGTCCCCCCCCCACCAACAACCCCCCCACCAAGCCACCCCCCAAAACAAACCCCCCAAGCCACCCCCCCACCCAAAACAACCCCCCCACCAAGCCACCCATCCCCAAAAAACATCAGCCCGGACCTACTGGGGTGGGTTCTCTTCTGCTGCCTCCCCCGCCTCTTCCGCACGGCCGCTGGCCTTACGAGCCGGCGGGGGACCCGGCGGCGGCAGCGCGGCAGGAGACCCAGTGGCGGCACGGCGGCAGTGGCGTCGCAACAGCGGTGGCCCCGGCGGCGGCGCGGCGTGGCGGCGGACCTGCCCGCCCCAGCAGGTAAGTGCCCCGCGCCCCGCGCCTCGCGCTCCTTACCCGCTTCCCTCCCGTGCTCGAATCTACTGAGAAACAGGCTTCACAGCCTGTCTCTCAGTATCGCGCCAGGTGATGACGTCATCACCCGGCGCTCTACTGAGGGACAGGCCACGAAGCCTGTTTCTCAGTAGATTCGAGCACCGGAGGGAAGCGGCCGCCCCTGCGGGTAAGGAGCGTGAGGCGCGAGGGAGGGCACTTACCTGCTGAAGCGGCCGCTCCCCGGGCTCCTCCGCCGCCACCGCCGCCGGGTCTACCACCGCTCCTTGCTTGCTGCCACCGCCGCGTGACCCCCCGCCACCCCGGTTTGCCCCCCCGCCCCCCGGTTGGGCCGGTTCGCCCCTGGATTCCCGGTTAGGACCGGGAAACCCCGAGCCATCTGGACAGCCTAACCTAGATGCAGTTATGCCAAAACTGGGGGGGAAGGGGGGCAATTTAATACTACCTACCTGCTTTGGATAGCTGCCCATAATAATCCCCTCTTCATTGCTTACACTGGTGTGAGTGTTTTAACTTTTGGGTATTGTGCATTTGTGAAGTGCTAAGCTCATGTTATTGGACCAGATATTAAACTGGTGTTGAGATGAAACATTCATTATTTTCTCACCAAGAGAGAGAGAGAAAGAGAGCATTTGTAGTGTATCCTCTTTCTCTGGGAACAAAGATTGTATCATGTGTAGGTCTTCAATCAAGGCTAGAAGCCTTCATTGAATGTAGGTAGATTTATTAGGACTAGTTTTGGAATGTCTGTGCAAGCAGTTGTCTGTCAGAGTTTCCCACGGGAGTTGCTTGCTGCACTCCCTATCTCAGCCTTGAAGCTGCTAGTTCTCTGGGAACTTGGGAGTGTTTTGATAAGGTGGGGGCCACTTGGGTGAGGGTGTCATAGAGACTGTAGTGTCAGCTTAGTTGGGTTGTACAGTCTCACCCTATTGGCACATGGGCATGTTTTACAGGTCACAAGACCTGTCTGTCAAGGGGCTTTGAATAGGCCGGGTATAAGACGGACAGCAAATGTGGAAGAGCTTTTGTTAGGTATCATCTTTCGACGCAAGGCCTGAAATTCCTCCTGTTGGATTCCATCTGTTTGGGACTTTGGAAGCACTCCGCACATGCTCTCACTCTTGCTATTTGGACTTTGGATTTCTAAGGATTGTGGCCAGACTCAGGTGGCAGGGAGTTGCCAGTCCTTAGCAGAAGGATGGGACTCCTGTGGCTGAGGTTTTACCTTCCCCTGTGATCATGCTTACCCCGGGTCAGCTCAGCATTCAGCAGGCTGGGTCTGATTTGTACATGATTAGCCTCTGCTTGGCTCTGGTGGCTCAGAGCATAAGTGTTTTCCCACTCCCTGGTATCTTGTTTAGGCTTTGGCCATGTCCCCTGAGGTGCCAGCATATGTGGCATCTGGAGAAGCTCAACTGGGATGGTGGCTAACCCTACCCCCCCCCCCCGAGTGATTGCCTGAAGGATTGTATCAGGAAAGGAGCCTAAAGCTTTCTGACCATCGTTCAGCTTTAAGTGGTGTTGTTTGGAGACTGTAACCGTTATGCTTTTGACCATGTGATTTCCTCAATAAAAAGAAGTCTCACCAACGTGTCTCGTGTCAGTTTGTCAGCACATGTGAATGCCAGAGTGAATGGGCATGCTCACGACAGATCGTACTTTTTGAAGTGATCCTGTTCCTTGATTTTCAATAAATATTTGTCGTCAAACCAGCTTACAAGTGTCAAGAGGCTAGAAGACAGACATAACTTTCTCATAATATCCTCACAACCATGTAAGCACTATTAAAAAGAAAAAGAAAAACAGAAGCCCCAAAAGCTATATTCGCAATTAGTCTCCTTTTAGTGAAATCAATATGAAAGTAAAAAATAGATATAATGATTCATTTCTCAACACTCAGAAATAATTCTTGGTGCACTCTCCCTTTGGAATAATCCAGTCTCAGCATAGTGGCTAAGAAAATGAACTAGGAAGTCCCCATTTTCAAAACTAGGTCTAATGGGCTTGAGTTACAGGAGACTAGATTTTGATTGAAAGTTAGGAGAAATGTCTTGATGGTCAGACCAGTTGGAAAATAAAAGCTGTTACCTACAGGGGTGGTGAGTAGGGATGTGTATCGTATCGTTAAAATGTATGATAACGATACGATAAGGTCATTATCATGCATGTGTTTAACGATAACGATATGATACAAAAACCTACAATAATCATCGTAGACGATAATTTTTGGGCTATTTTATCATTTTATCAAACTGCCATATAAATATACCTATAACTTCTGTATTTTAAAAGTTAGAGCCTTGAAACTTGGTCACAGTGCTTATGGGGTATGCCTAAGTATGTGTATAAAATTTGAGATCAATCCCTCCAACCCTCGATTTTATATGCATTTTTAAAAGATCGTTTCCATTCTGACAGGTCTGAATGAATGCACATGGCAAGCTGTCATTCTGATTTGTCTGAACTGAAACGATCTTTAATAAATTCATATAAAATAGAGAGTTGGAGGGATCGATCTCAAATTTGGCACATATGCGTAACAACAACAAAAGGAATAAAAACCACCTATAAAAGCCAAAACAAGACAAAAGAGAGAGAGAGAGGAGAGTTGCACCAGTGCTCATGGTTCTTGACATGTTTTGAGAATATATCTTCATCAAGGGCAATAGTACATTCACAACTTCCAAACAATGGTTAGAACTCATTGCTTCTAACTCACAGAAGGTTCCATGGAAGCCTAATTCCTAGAGCATCCTAGGAAGCTGTGGTCAAAGGTTCCTGTCTGATTCCTAGGATGCTTTAGGATGCTCTAGGAATGTGGTTTCTATGTCAGGAACTATAAAAACCATTCCTAGAGGATGCAATTCTCTCTCTCTCTCTCTCTCTCTCTCTCTCTCTCTCTTTCTCTTTCTCTTTCTCTTTCTCTTTCTCTATTTTTTTATAGTAGTAGAGGGAAGGGAAAGGTGAAACATTTTTTTATTCCAGCAGGCTTTTGCAACTACTCTGGAACAGTGTAGATGTATTCGTTTTTTGTGTTTGTTTTTTTAAAAAACTTACTGTTTTTATTAAGTGTTTTTAATTTTACTGCAGGTTTAATTCAATTTTAACTTTTGTAAATTTATATTTATATGTTTTTAATTGTACGTATTTTAATCTTGTAAACCGCCTTGAGACCCAGCTCTGGGGAAAAAAGGCGGGATATATATAAATTAATAATAATAATAATAATAATAATAATAATAATAATAATAATTCCCTCTTCATCACAACAGTTAAAGTTGCAGGAGCCCTGCCCTCCTTTTCATATGGTCACCCTGCTCTAGACGGTTTGGGGCCCAGTTCCTGAGCTGCAGTTTAAAGCCAGAATCTGATTAGAAGTGGTCCAGAAGGGCTTGGATTTATTGAACCCAAATCCTTCTTGAACACTTCTGGTTATATTCCGGCTTTAAACTATAAGGCCCACTGCAGCACTGGGCCATGACAAACAGGCTCAAAGGACTGTTTAGAGGAAAACAGTTTAAAAGGAGGCATAAATTGCCTCCAGCGCTCCTCCCATTATGCTGGCTGCAGCCCGGCAAGGCATTGGATATATGGAAGCCTCCAAGATTGGAGGCTTCCTTTCAAAGGGAGAATTGTACGGGTGGTCCAGACATCATCACCTTCCACCTGTAAGCCTCCCATGTTTTCCACCATCTCCTGTCTTTTTTCTTTGGGTAAAAATGAATAAATTAAAGAGGAAAAGAATAACCGCCAATATCTTTCGATTGGTAGGGCCAGGCGTTGTCCATCTGGAAGCACCCCAAATTTGTGGATGATATAATTTAGAACATGAAAAATGGAGGGAAGAGAATCTGGTACGGTAACATTTGCCAGAGGTGCTGAAGGGCATCCGGTATGTTAGCAAAATAAATCTATTGATTCAAGAAAAGACACTGTGCCACAGGGACTTGCAAAAATCCAGAGGGGATTCAGCTTGGGGAAACTTACTTCTCAAACCAGCTTACACTCCACAAATGAAAGAAAACCCCAAAGGGATTGAGATAACAAAATGAAATAGAGTATAAATATTTTGATGGTTAAGGGAGATATAAGTATAACCTAATGCAAATGGATCTCTGCGAGGTGATGAGTGTCATCTATTGTATTTGCTATAAATAACCCTGCCTACAATATGAACATTAAAAGGAGTGATGCTAATTTGCTTGAATATTTGTAAGCCCTTAATATCAGAGGATTATCAGGTTTCTAAATCAGTTTTCAACTGCAGGGAGAACAGTAATTACTGTAATTATGAACTGCAGATAAATGCCACATTTTCATTTAAATAGTTCAAACTCACCAAGGTAATCTGCATGCATAATTTGACCTCATCAACACCTGTACTTGTTTCTGATTAACTGAGATCAGTGACTATATATATATATATATATATATATATCATAGATGCATTATTGTGTGTAATATTGTAGCATGGCCTTTTGGCACAACGTTACAGAAATGGCGGGGAGATCATACTGAGTTTAAATTACGATTGAAATCTCAATGGCAGGACATGTGCATATATTTGATTAAATAGTGATGTGCTAGTTCTTACTTTTTCATCCATTGCTCACTGAAAGGCAAGGATGCTTGGAGTAAAATAATCTCTCCACTGTTCCCCCAGGATGTTTTTTTTTAATCTACTCTAACTTCTACCTATTTTATCAAACTTCAGAGAATGGTTTAAATCCTAAATCAACAATTATCACTAGGACCAACTTGCTCAAGTAATGGACTTTAGCTCTTGGTCTTTGATTAAATTCTTGAGGGATAACCCCCTCCCCCCAAAAATGAAAGCATTCAAGAAATTAATAGCAATTTTTGACCTGAAATATGGCAGACATATGGCATGCATTCCCTCGGTGCCGGGTCTTAAAGAGAAATTACTGCTTTTTGGGCAAAAGGGCGGTGGGAGGATGCAACCTATGAGCCACCTGTTGCCCACTCCATGTTTTAGACTCCTGGCTTCTTGACTGAATTTGGGTGGGCTGATTAAGCATTACAAAGGCCATACTCCCAACAGGTGGAAGTGTCTAGAATAAAAGATACTATGAGGGGTACCCAGGTGGTACTTTTACCTGCTGACCTATTAAGGTGGGGACATTTCAGGATTTGATCATATTTCTCATGTAGGCTTTAAATTGGCAAATTTAAAGTTACCCTCATGGGTTGTTTGGCTAAGGTGGTGGCATGGAAGTCAGGAAGGCTTCCATGAATCCAGAACAAAATACATATTAGACAAGATGCTAAGTTATTTTAGACAAAGATACAAACTACATGTTCATAAGTAACCATGGTTGAGCTTCTCAGTAAAAGGCAATAAATAATTTATTCGGCACTAATCTCCCATTCACACTAATCAGGAATCAATTAAAAAGACAGAAGCTACAAGGGATAAGTGTTTTAATTAACATTATTCTGAAACTTTTCTGAACACATCTTACATGTGAATACATTTTATAGGGATCTTAATATTACTGCACTGAACAGCATTTGGAAAATTCTGGTTAATTTTTTTTTTAAAATAAATTTACACAATTCTCTACATAATAAATCCTGTGCTTGCAGCATTTTCTTGCAACCACAGTATTTATAACAGAACCATTTAAACCTTACTTTTGGAAGAGTCATTTACAGTGTACTCGTATATATGTCTTCTCAGAAGTAAGCCCCTTTGAGTTAATGGGACTTACTCTCAGGTAAATGTGTATAGGATTGCAGCCTTAAAGCATTCCTTTTATTGAACAAACTATTATCTTCCAAAATCGCCCTGTAAAGCTGGCAACAACTGGTTTGAAGAGTGTCATTTAAACTCCAGTAGTATTCCCCTGCAATTTGTTGGAAATCTCTTTTATTAATGAAATCTATACAACCCATTTCAGCAGACCCTGTGGCCATGTGTCACAAAAACAACTATGCAGCACTTTAGTACTTGATACAAAGCATTAATAGCAGTAACCATTTACTTGTTCAGTGCACCAGACTCTTAAATATAAAGGCCTAATCTTCCAATTTCTAACAAATCTCCACAAAGCCTAGGCCTGAACAATTTGTGACTCATCAATCCACATGTTTAGCCTAGGCTGACCATATTTTGGAAACAAAAATGGAGAACAACATGGCTATCCCCAAGGGGGCATGCCCACCAACATGGCCGTCCCCAAGGGGCCGTGCCCACCCAAACATGGCCTTGGTCACATCTCTGATTTTACAGCATACAATTAAGACAAACCTGTTCTACACAACATCTTCATGTTAAAATCACTGAAATAAAGAACAAGTGAGGCATTCAATGTATCTGAAATTAATTTCACTCACTCCTACTTTTGTAGCTTTTGTTGTATTTTGAAGCTTTTGCTATGCTCTCTGAGATACAGTCTCCCTTTCCCTCAAATACCTTTTCTGACTGCAAATTCTTCACTGGATGACCATAGCCTCAACTTCCCTAACATTTAACACTCTTTCTCCATCACTTTTCTCATATCCATACTCACAGATTCAGCATACTGCTACCACTGAACAAATGAAGCAGTTGACAAGTGCAGAAAAATCTAGTACAACAAACTAGCAACCTAGCATGCAGGAAGAGTATAAAATACGATTACCCTGCAAACATTAGCCATGGAACAAAATGGACTAAAGGCTTGTTGCAGTCACTTCTCACCTCTTAACTTGTTTCAACTTCTGGTTTATTAGTGAGAAACTAATCTAAAATGTGTATTATATCTCTAGTTCATTAGCCATGTAAACAAGACCAAGGTCAGTAGCAATACAAAGAAAGGCCAGAACAGATGCCCATTATCACAATGCTAGACAAGGATCTTTCCCTCCTTTTATCCAAGTATATCTTGAATTTACACTGCCTCATTATGCAGAGAACAGAAATCCCAGTCAGGAACCCAAAGAAAACTGCCCAAAGAAACTTTAGAAATAATTCTTGTTGATTTCAATAAAACTTACTCCCAAATAAATGAATGTAGGATTGAAGCTACTTCACATCTATTCAGCTTACTCTAGCAAGTGCAAGGCCCTCCTGTCAAAGACAACTATGCACTCACAGAACCTGGCCTCCTAGATCATGCAACCAGCAGGTGCTCTCCAGAAAGATGCTTTCAGAGCCTAGGAGATCCAGACACACTCAAATAAGTCAAGCCAAGCCATGCTATGCTGGGACAGAACAATTCTGGGACAAGACAACACTTTGCAAGCGACCAGCCATAACAGTCATAAATATAAAAGAAAAACACAACTACCTCATTGACATACCAACACCTAATGACAAATATGTTGCAGAAAATAAAGAGGAAAAGAGAGACCCAACAAAGGTTTTAGGTAATCTTGCTCATCTTGGCATAGGTTGAGATATTTTGCTGGTCAGAATTTTCATCAGTAGAACTACAATGGAAATACCTTAATGGAAATGTATTGATGACTTTTAACAATTTTATTTTGGGCTTTCTGACTTCAGAAACTTCAGGTGGATGATATGAAATAACTACCAATTACAGGAGAAGTGAAAAACTCTTCTCCACCCCACCCCCCACCATGCTCATTGGCGTAAGAGCTAATAGTTAGATCCAAAAGATCAGTGAATTAATTGGAAAATTCATTAACAGTCTGACATGGGTTTTGAGAATTAATTGAGGAAATATATAGAAGATACAATATACAATGTGGATCTAGACCCCAGCTCAGCTAGATATGATCTTGTGAAGATTAGTAAACTAAGGAGGAATATGACTTTTTAAAAAAATCTTAGAACTCTACGTATTTCAGCCTTCCACAACCCGATCCTCTCCAAATGTCTCTGACTATGACCCCTATCTGGTCATGCTGACTGGGCGTTAGAAGTTGTATCCAACATCTGGAAAGAACCAGTTTGTGGGAGGATACTATATTTAACAAGAATCATCTGTTTCTGTACAGTTACTAAAAGGATAAAACAAATGCCAGCACTAGTAAATATCACATAAATGAAGTGAAAACACCATGGCCAATAACAATCATCCTTCAATAGAGACAGATAATAACTTAAGTTATCATGATGTTTAAAAGACCCATCGAAGTTGTATCCATTTACTTTGCCTTTCACACAGCCATGAGCTGTCTTCAAATGAACCTCTAATATTATACCATTGCACAGTTCTATATTCTTTTTCTAAATTGATTCACAATTTATTCAAAGAAGAAGTGGTAAATAAATATTGCTAATAAGTCAATTCATACTTAAATATATTACAATGTTCTCCTCCAACAAAACAATCAAAGGAAAGCAAATGGGTGAGGTAACGAGACCAAGGTACTGCTTTGAAGCCAGTTTTCTGTTCCAGCAAAACACCTGTTTTCCAGAAAGCTAAACCAATTTCCTCAAATCATCCCTAAATATATTCTTAGAAAATTAATTCACTCAAATTTATTTCCCATAAATAGGAACATCAACTCTGTATCATCCTCCCTAACTCACACACACAAAACTACACCCCACACACACACTACCAACATGCACATAAAAAAGCAAACCCTCTCAGGATCACCACCCCAAAACACACGCACACACATCCAAAACACACGCACACACATCCATTCAACCATGCACCCCATTCACCCATCACACACTCCCAACATGCACAGAAACACACAAAGTCCCTCAGAATCAACCACCCCAAAACACACGGAGACATACCCATTCATAGAAAACAACCATGTACCCCATTCACCCATCACACACTCCCAACATGCCTAGAATCACACAAAGTCCCTCAGGAACAACCACCCCAAAACACACACACAGATCCATTCAACCATGCACCCCATTCACACACACACACACCTCCTACCCTAGGTTCCAGCTGCTCCTGCTGCTGTGTCCTGCTGCGCCTGCGCTTGCTTCCCACCCCTCTCCCAGGGCCATCTGGGGCTTGGCTAGTGTGACCACGCAAGCTAAAAAAATCCCTGGATCAGAAGTGGCCGAAACAGGCCTTCCGAGGCCTGCCTATGGCAGATCCTTGTTCCTAGTGCCTCGTTGCCATTGTGATGAAGCACTAAGACCCCGGATCTTCCACAGGCGGGCCTCAGAAGGCCCATTTTCAGAAGTGGCTGAAACAGGCTTTTCCGGGGGGGGGGGGTAAATTTCCAGATTTGGCCCCCAAATGAAGGATTTTCCCCCAAACCCAGATCCCCCCCCCCCCGTTTTCTGGGCATGTCCGGGCAAATCCGGGCAGATGGTCACTTTAGCTCCCTCTCTGCTGTTTTAATTATTGTGTGGTTTTACTGTAGTTTACCCTCTTATTGTTAACTGTTCTGATTGGTTTTGATGAAGGAGAGTACACAAATTACCTTAATAAATAAATAAAAGCCAAACCAGCTAAATATGCTGGCATACCAGGGCTTCAATAAATCTTCCGGTTTTGCTGCTAGCCTAAGACAGCAAAATATGGGGAATGTTAAACAACCTGCAGGTTACTTTGCAATATGTATTGTGCATATGCTCTCCACTATGAGAACCCTATGTAAATTATTGCTAATGTAACTATGGAAAAGAATAGGGGCCTTTAGCTTTGAATTGAGGCAATTCAAAACCTTAAGCATCGTCAAATAGCAATGCTTAAGGAAGCCAGAAATAAGTCTTTCGTCACCCCAAATTATACACCCACTAAGAGATGCCCTAGCATTATGTCTTGCCCAAACCTTGACTTTTGCCCGAGGAGTTCCCAAGTGTAGCAGTCCATGTCAATCATTGTCACATAGGGTGACCAGATAAAATCAAGGTCAGGGCTCATGTAACCTTAACAGTTGTGGAGAAAAGGGAATTTCAGCCAGGGTCATTTGTATGCAATTAGTTCCTGGTGAAATTCCCTCTTCATCACAACAGTTAAAGGTGCAGGCACTATACTAGAGTGACCATATCCAAAAGAAGGCAAGGCCCCTGCAACTTTAACAGTTGTGATGAAGAGGGAATTTCACCAGGAACTAATTGCATACAAATGACATTGGCTGAAATTCCCTTTTCTCTACAACTGTTAAAGTTACATGAGTCCTGACCTGGATTTTATCTGGTCACCCTATTGTCACACCTACAAACAAATGAAGGGGTTGGATTTCAAAATAAGCAAACTTGCCTCTGTGAGACTGCCTCTGTGAGACTGTTCCCATTGAGATCCTGCGTTACTATGGAGGCCTGATCAATTCAGGACAAAGTCAAAGTAGAATTCTGTGGATTACCAATATGAAACTAGAGCACTTGTGAAAGGAATGACAGTTTATTGATCACAAATTGATACAGAATAAAAATACAAAGGAAGTTCACACATCTCTTCAGCCCACGGAGATAGCGACTCCCAAAGAGCTTACATTTTGCTGGGCCCCCAAATCAACAGCAAATAGAGATCGTTTTTTGAACCCAAGTTTTCCAGGTTGGCATACATGTTCCTCCCGGAGCGAGGCCAAATTGGTTAGGCCTCAGCGACATCATTTATACTCTTTCTGATATTCTAGTACATGTACCAAAGCATCACAGGCAGGTAATGAATTCCATCCTTCCCAACTGTTGCCAGCAGAGTCAGAGCAGTAGATACAAGGTAGGTGAACAGGCAAAAGGGAGATATTGAGTTTTTCTTCATCTGAGCCAAAGAAGAACTTGGGAAGTGGAAAGGTCATCCCAGGCAAATCATCTGAGTTCCTAATCTGAGCCTGGGGATTACAGACTTCAGCAGCATCTCTAGTAAATTCTTCTGTTTCTATAACAAGGGATGAGGGGATTCCTTCAGAGGATTAAGTTCACAAATTCATGTTGACAACAGAATGTATCTTTCTTCTTCCTATCAAGATTCAGATCTTATTTCCAGACCTTAACAAGGGCTAGCATGATTGTGGTTGTGTATCTTCAAGTGAGACAGCATGTGAGCGGTTAACATAAATGATATGAACAGCAATGTAAATTCATATATCTATACAAGATGAGTTGCCAATGTTTTTGCCTCTTCCTGCTCTTCTGCCTTTAACAGCTTGGTTTGTGGTCATTAGCAGGTGATAACCTTCACCTGCTAATTTCTGCAGTTCAAGCTGCTGTTAGGAGCATAGGAGCAAGCCAGGCATGCTTTTTTCTGGTCAGTTGGCACCTATAACTATAAGTGGAAGACACTTTGCATAAAGAACACAGTTCCATCCTTCATTTCTTTTCCCCCTTGTATTTCTGTGTCCTGATACTCAAACCCTTTGCCAATAATGACAGCTGGCTCAGGTAAAACCCTGGAAAAGAGAGATTATTATTAATTATTACTATTACTGAGCCTAATCTACAGTTTCATTTTAGGATTATTTTATTCCAACATTACATAATAGTTCCGTTAATAAATGGAAAAGCTAATAGAAGGAAGCAAATTGATATTAAAGCATTGGATACAACATTACCAAGCATTTCAGAAAATGTGATAGCAATTATCAGAGATCCTCTTGTTTATTTTAGTCATTTGTCTATATGATAGTTAATATCGCTTCAAGCCAATGCATTTTCTTTCCCAGCAGTTTATATAATTAAGGGTGCAATCCTATACCAGTTTAGACAGAAAAAAAGTCTTACAACTCCCAGCATTCCTCAGCAGCCATTGGATAGAGTGCCACATTTGCCGGTCGTGGCAGGTGATATCATCACCCGCCACGAGCGAGAAAGCGGCCAGCAGACATCGAGATGGCAGGACAGCCCTAAGGATGACAGGGACAACACAGAGGAGGCTGCAGGTAAGCAGGGCAATTGGGGGGAGGGAGGGAGCGGGGAGAGTGGGAGGGAGGGCTCTGCACGGACCCAGAGCGGATCTGGATCCAGATCCAGGGCGAATCGGATTGGGCCTGATCCGGACCTCTCGGATCGGGATCCAGATTGGATCGGGGGGTCCGTGCACAGCCCTAATGTCAACTAAGTTTTTTCCTGAGTTTAAACAGGACCTGTTCAGATGACATCTAACCTACCGTGGATCATTCAAAAATGTGATCCACAGTGGGTTAGCATGTTGTATGGCAGGATAATTCCCTCCCCACAGTGGGCAGAGTACCCACGCTTGTTACTCATCTTTTACAAAATGATTAGCGGGCTTCCACGTTGGTTCCCGTGTTGTTTGATGGATATTTCCACTCGTTTCACTGGAAAAGCAATAGTGTCAACCATAGAGTCTGCTAGCAAGAGCAACACAACTTCCAGCAATGCTTTTGCCGCCACAGATACTCTTCAGCCACCATTTTTCTCCCACTTTCACAATGGAGCGGCTGCCGGCCACCGATTCAACATGCAGGGTGTGACGGGATGGGTGGTTAAACCGCACGGAGTTAAGCAATCTATCTCTGGGGGTGAGGTTAGTAGCAGAACCATGGGGCATGTTGTGGTTCTGTGACTGTGTGGCGGGTCCACATATCATGCTTCCCCTACTCACCCCCACTCAGCCCCCCCCCAACACACACAAAGAGATTTAAATTTATAATATCCTAAAGCCAAGCTAAACACAAAAATGGAAGACCACTTCCATTCTTTCAGAATGACCTGGTCCACACAACATAAAACCCACGATCACTTATCCCATGGTGGCTTGTCATAATGTCTGATCCCAAACAAGTGGGTTCTGCATGGCTTGTTTAAAAGGGCTACAAGGCTCTCAACAAAAGCAGCAAAAAAACCCAAACTGACTATGCTTCACAGTGCCCTCTATCCCTCCTCCTCCAGCTCAGGGCTTCATTTGACAATGACCAGCTTTATCTCCTTGTGAGCCAAGTTAGCCACAGCTCCCCCCCCCCTCCTGTTTTCATGCTGAAATGCCTCCCATCCACAGGGCATGGTTAAAAAGGTGGGAAGTATCATTTTTTTAATCATTCCCATTTTAGGGGTGGGGGATTTGGCACAAAAACAGGAGGAGAAAAGCATAAATTCCTCCCACCTTCTGAATTGCCATGGTCTTGAATTGGGAGCGCATGCTTTGAGGTAAGTTACTAATGCATGCACACATATCTGTGCTAGGAAGACAAAGCAGCTGCAAGGATCAGCCAAGGACGCTTCCTTTTTTAAACAAAAAGTGTTAAAGAAAGAAAATAAATAAAGCCACCTCATCCTAAAAAGTAAGGTAAGCATCCCACCCCTCCAATCTGAAGATATGACATATGGATGTTGATGCAAGAAAGGGGGCAGGTAGAGAATTTCATCACAGGAGGAATATAGGGGAGGAGTCATGCTGCACAGGCACCTGGGATACATGCTGGGAGCGGGCAGGAGGAGTAAGTTGGAAACAAGCTACAACAAGTCTCAGAGAGGCCAATCATCTGTCAGCACCACTGTGGATTAGCAATTGAATCACCAACTCATGGTGGGTCATTCTCAGTGGCAGTGGAGGCTGGTGACTCTGATTTCGGTACAGCTGTGATTCCATGATGGGTTTCAATCAGAATCAGCTAGAATGCTAAATGACCTATCCAAAGCACTGAAGCCATTTGGGGGATTCAGCACCTTGGATAGTTCCTTTAGAGACCTGGCTGGTTCTGACTGAAACCAAGAATGGAATCATAGCCACGCTGATATCGGACTCACCAGCCTGCATTGCTCAGTGGCCAGGTTTGCCATGATGACTTATTTTCCCACTGTGGTCATGCAAACCCCATCAGTGTGGTGTATCATGATGTGCAAACCAGCCCAATGTGTTTAACAAATGCCCCAATCAGTGAAAACAGGAGGCACTTTTTAACACAAAATGAGAGCCGGCCTTATCTAGAAACAATGACACACACACACAACCCCCCCCCCAAAAAAAAACCAGTAAAACAAATAGGTGAAATAGATCCAAGCCTTAAAATAATATTGCTTTTTTTAAAAAAAAAAAAAAAGTAACATCAAATGGTTTTAGGTGCCTCTTTCAGTAAGACCTTGATAAAAGGACATTTAAGGCTGCAATCTTAGTCACGCTTTCCTGGGAGTAAGCCCTATTGAGCACGGGGGGGGGGGGCTTGCTTCTGAGTAAATATGCTTACGATTGCTCTGCATGACTGATCTATGTTTTTTGGTAGAAGGAGGAGTTCCATTTAATTGGCCACGAAGCACCTCAGAGGGCATAGATTTTGACAGTGAATTAAAAGTGGCAAGAGGATCTTTCACTGAGGATAGGGAATGCTGTTTAAGTTGGACGTGTTCTCATTCCTAATTGAGGAGATGCCAACTCTACTACTGACCCCTTAATTCCTGAGAGAATGGAATGTGACTTGGCCACAGAAATGGTTCTGCGTTGGGAGGGGTTCCCCACCCCAGGTCACCTCCAACTGACCTCGCCATATGAACAGCGGACAAACGTTTCAGAGTGGATTTTGTCTAGCTTTGGCTTAGTTCCTCTTCAATGCATTTTCTTTCATTTCACTATGAATATTAGCCAACATCATCACATCTGGATTGTAGACTTGGGCTGTTTTTAATTAACTCCTCAAGATGATTGGGTGAAAAAAGAAACCCTTAGAAAAAAGATCCTGATCCTACCTTCTCATGAATAAGCAATGTGCATTGGTGGCACACTGTAAATAATTAATCTAAATAACTCCTCTTGATGCCAGGGAGACTTGCTCTTGAGGAAGCATGGTTAGGAGCTCATCAAAACTTGTTCAAAAACATACCAAAGCCCTAGAGAAGCCTTGTTGACTTTCAGGCTCTTCATATTTGGCCCTAAAATAAGATTTTATTAAGCTGATGGATGAAAATTGCTTTCTATATTTTATGCTGCTCATGTTATTGTTTTGTTGTCTCTTAAGTGTACCTGACATAAGTTCAAGGAGAAATCATCACATTCATAAAGTATGATGTCACAGCAACTGATGTTTAAAGAACTACAAGATGAAAGCAACAATTAGATTTCGGTCCTACTAAATTTGACATAACACAAGCACACTTGCTCAACAATTTTCAGCAGAGCTGAAATGAATATCCAGAAACCTGTGAAATTTTCCAGAATATTTGGTTGCATTATTCCATCTCTGAATGTGAAAATTCTAATGTGAATTGTGCATTTTGAATGTCAAATTTCAATGTCAATATTTAAATGCTCTAGACTTATCAGGATCTTTTGTGGGGGTTGTTGTTGTTAGGCATTACATTTGAAATGACACAAGATGAATTGTCAAATAATAAGTGGTATTTGGTCTTTGACTGGGTTCACACAACATGATAACCCACACTCATTTGTTGAGTATGGGTTGAGTGTGGATTGTCATTAAATCATGGGTTGTTGTTGAAATGTGGCTTATTGTGCTATCTGAAACCAGCCATGCTAACAAACCATGTCTTGTTAACCACAAACAACCTACAATTCACAACCCAACAGCAAACCATGGGTTCTTAGGGTGGCTTGTTCAAGAAAAATAAGCCAACTTGTGGAAAACATGCTGGGTTCAGACAGAACGATAACCCATGGTTCAGCAACAACCCATGGTTCAACAACAATCCACACATGAAGCTCATTGTTTGTTCTTGGCATAGGGTAATCAGAGATATACTTGTTCTCTGATGGGCATGCAGGTCTTAATTTTTGTACCCTATCCTCCATGAAAAATGCCTTCCTCTTATACGTCTTACAATACAAGGCCAGCACATCCTTCATATGACCCCAAATTGGGGGGGCATTACAAGTCATTGATACAGTGGTTATATCATTGATAATATCTTCTCTTAATCCTCATGAATTGGGAAATTACAGGCCAAAGTCAAGTTTCACTTTTCTGTCCAATGTGGTCAAGCACACAATGGCCACACAACTCTAAGTACTCTAAGTACATATTGACCCAGTTGGCATGATGATGCGATGGCTTTTACAAGCCACCATGTGTGCTGGCCAGTTTTCTGGCCTGACTTGTTTAGGGTGGGCAGCAACCCTCAAATAACCCACAGATTGTTGTTTGGTGGTTTGTTTCATCTGCCATGATTGTGCGAACCAGGCACCTCTCTATGACAAGTTTGTATTGTGCAAGTTGGGAATGCTCCTGGATCTGCCTCTCCTCCTGGACTTGGAGACAGAGGCTGAAGATATATGTATATTACACAAGCAACTTCCATTTCTGTTTTTTAAAAAAACGCTCTTGGGCATGCAAAGGTAGCATCTTGACTAGACTACTTTTAGTGGACTGTACAAGGGGCTGCCCTTTTATACAACTCAGAAACTTCAGAGTTTTCTCTTTTCCCAGGCGTATAGCAGCATGTGATGAGATTTTAATCAATCTCAGATCTGTTTTTTAGGTTTGGATGATTGCTCAAAGTTGGTTTTAGATGTATGTTGTCATTGTGTATCTTGTCTAGTGCATGTTTTTATGTTTTTAAATTTTGTGTATCATTTTTATTGTTTTAATCTTTTGTAAACCACCCAGAGAGATTTGGCTTTCGCGCAGTATAGAAACAACAACAACAACAGACTAAGGTAACACATGCACAGCCCAGGAATTTATTTTTATATCAAAACTGAGTGTACAGTTCTTTGTGCACAAAAATTCGCTCCTCCCCAACACACACATTTTTTTTAAATTTCACTTACCTAATTCAGGGTGGGGGAGTCTTTTTGTTGTTGCTATTGTTAAACAGTCAGGAGCTAGAAAGCCTGGCTTATCTACTGCAGTCGCCACAGGATCTACCAATAGCTCCTAATCAACCTTCTGCCTGCCCCTGCCGTATACAACTAAATAAATCAGGTTATGCGGATGTCAATAAAATACGACACCCAAACCTGGTTACAGCTTATAAAATCCCACAAACTTTTCCTGGTCTGTCTTGTTTCCCAGTGGCCTGAGCCACTGACATGTGTCATGAAGTTTCCTGCTGCTAAATTCTCTACCTACTTGAGTGTTCCACTGCTCTCCCCATACACCATCTGTCTCCTTCCCTTCACAGAACTTTCTTTCAACATTCAGAGCTTAAATGCTGAAAGCTAAAGAGCAGGGAAACCAAGAATAGAAGATTTGAAACCTAAGCAGTTTCTGAGTCCTTTGAAGGGTCCCCATAGATACACATACAGGGAGCCCCCAATGGAGAACTTCATCGCAAAGGCAATCCTCCATCGTGAGGCTCTCCACCAACACAAACAAGTCGAACAGCATGCCATTCTTTCCAGAGTGATAGATGAAAGTCGCGGCTGAATACAAAAAGAAGATACATATGCCACTAAGAAAACTAAATCATAAGTAAGCTGCTGAATGGGCTCTAAAACAGTACCACAGGAGGCACAGCTGTTCAACAAGACATAGAGGGTGTCTTCCAATACAGATTACATTCCGTACCGCAAATCAAATTCATATTCAAAACATTAAGACCAAAAAAAAGAAGAAGAAAAACACAGATTCTAACTTGAAACCATCACTTTTAACTCACACGTCCAAACCAATTAGATGAAAAAGCAGTTTTGAGGGAAGGTAGTGGCAGTTCCGCCTCCCAAAAGGAATTCATCTACAATATGTAGTTGAGGAATGTTTGTAAGTTCTGAATATGAAAGTTGTCAAAAGTATGGGTGCTCCTTCTTATGCAATTCAGTGGCACTTAAGAACCTCATAGAACAAAAAGCCAACTATGGCAAAACATGATGGGTATACTTCTCCTGCACATTTCACGTTGAAACAAAAGGGAGGTGTTCTGAACTGGCCCTACCATTGGGAAGAGGGAGGCATCTGCCTCACATAGCTATTTTTTTTGTGTCACGGAAAGACAGCATGATAATAATAATAATAATAATAATAATAATAATAACAATAATAATAATAACAATTTATTTCTTACCCGCCTCTCCGTCTGGATCGAGGCGGGGAACAACAACATGATAAAATACATAAAACTGATTAAAACATGACACATATTATTAAAACTGCATAAAAATCCTAAAACATCCTAAAAACATCCTTAAAACATTCTAAAATTCCACTGGATATGGCTGCCGGAAGAGAACAGTCTTTATGGCTTTCTTAAATTCTAAAAGACTGTTAAGTTGACGAGTCTCCTCCGGCAGGTCATTCCACAGTCTGGGAGCGGCAGAAGAGAAGGTCCTCTGGGTAACAGTTGTCAGCCTAGTCTTGGCCGACTGCAGTAAGTTCTTCCCAGAGGACCTGAGCGTGCGGGGCGGATTGTATGGGAGAAGGCGATCCCGCAAGTAACCTGGACCCAAACCATGTAGGGCTTTAAAGGTAATAACCAACACTTTATACTTCACCTGGAAACTAATTGGCAGCCAGTGGAGAGATTTTAAAGCTGGCGTAATATGGTCACCCCTAGATGTACCAGTGACCAACCTGGCTGCCATATTTTGAAGTTTCCGGACTAGGCATAGAGGTAGCCCTATGTACAGCGCATTGCAGAAGTCGAGCTTCGAAGTTACCAGCGCGTGCACCACCATCTTTAGGTCTTCCAACTCTAGGAAGGGGCGCAGCTGGCATATCAGCCGAAGCTGATAGTAGGCACTCCTGGCCGTCGCATCTATCTGGGCTGTCATTTGGAGCGACGGATCCAGGAGCACCCCCAAGCTGTGAACACAGTCTTTCAGGGGGAGTGTTACCCCATCCAGAACTGGTTGACACACCTCCAAACCCAGGTTGCGGCCTTTGACAGCAAGCACCTCCGTCTTGTCTGGATTCAGCTTCAGTTTGTTTTTCCTCATCCAGCCCATTGCCGCCTCCAAGCATTCATTCAGAGGAGACACACTATCCTTAGCTGACGATGTTGTCGAAGGCATAGAGAAATATATTTGGGTGTCATCAGCGTACTGATAGCACCCCGCCCCATGCCTCCGGATGATCTCTCCCAACGGTTTCATATAAATGTTAAACAGCATTGGGGAAAGGATGGCACCTTGCGGTACGCCACACAGCAGCTCCTTTTTTGCAGAGCAGCTATCCCCAAGCATCACCATCTGGAACCTGCCCGAGAGATAGGATCGGAACCACTGAAGCACAGTGCCCCCGATCCCCAATTCCCCCAGGCATTCCAGAAGGATACCATGGTCGATGGTATCGAAAGCCGCTGAGAGGTCCAGAAGTACCAACAGGGACACACTCCCCCTGTCAATACTGTTAGTTATTTCATTCATTTTTATTGGATATTTACTCCAAGGGGAATGTGCTTGTGGAATTTTCTGTGTCAGGTGCCAAAATAGCTTGGCCACATGACTTGGGATGGCAAGGTGTGTGTGTGTGTGTGTGTGTGTGTGTGTGTGTGTGTGTGTGTGCATACCATTTGCTGTTTTTCCTCAGGCAACAACATGTCTTGGGCTGTCCCTGGAGACATCTAGACTGCCCAAAGGTCTCAGGACAGGATGCTCTGCTGAGTAATATAGGAATCATCACAGTCATCATTCCCACTCCTAAAATTCTTTCTCAGGCTTGCCAATCCTTTCCTATCCAGCACCAACACCTCGTATTCATTTTCAAAACTCACCATCAGCTTGCCTCACACTACTTGTCTGTCTTTATCTCCAAATATGTTCCCACCCATGACTGTGAATTCTCCAACTCCTGACCCCATCAGCAACCTGAAAGCCACCAGTTGTCTGAAATGGTTGGTTCCAGCTATTAGAACAGTTTCCATCCTGGGCAAACCACAAAGGTCCCTTGATCAGTGCAAAACACATGTAGAAAGAAAGTAGGTGGAGATCATTTTCGATGCTGTACTATTTTTTTTTAAGTCAATAGAAGCCAAATTGGGTAGGTTTACCTAGTATTTTGAAAGGATGAAATCTCAGGGTGCCTCTACAAGAGTGATTTAAAGCTCTTTCAAGGCACATTACCAAATTTACCTCTACAAGAGCAGAGCGCAAATCAGGGGTCCAGGTGCGTTTTATCTCTGATTATTCGCATTTTCGAATGTGCGTTAAACAGCTACTTTTAACAGGAGTAAGAGCACCTTATGTCCGTGTAAACAATTTTCTGAGGAGGCGCATTAACGATCAGATGGTCTTGATGTCATGCATAGAACTGCCCCATCGCTGGGAAAACCTCCCACTTTTTCATTTAGTTTTATTTCCTGTCTCCTCCTGGCAACTTCCTCCTTGTGCTCCGTCTCTCTGGAGGGAAGCTCCAGGAAGACGAGACCCAATGTGAACTGAAAATAAAGTTTATTTTAACTCCCCTGATGGAATATTTCGTTCATGGAGACCCGGGGCCAGATGGAGGTGGTTTCACGAGAAGTAAAGGGGGTAGGACATATTGTTACCTCGCTTCTTGCTGGGTTCCTGACATGAACTGTGTATGTGTGTGTGTACTCGCTGGGAAGAGGAGGGGGAAGGAACGAAGTAGCATACCCCTGTCTCTTTTGGCGTGTGTGTGTGCGAGGCACATTCCCATTTACTCCTGAGCAGTTCAGTTCAAATGACAATCAAGCAAAGGGGGGAGAGAGGTAGCCGAACAGGTTAACCACATCATTCCCGGCAGGTAGCCTAGGTAACCAAAGGTGGGAGATTCTGGTAGGCGGGGAGAATAAAGCGTGCAAAACCTGTTTGGGCAGTTTCCAGGGACAAAGCACATTACTTTCAGCAATATTTGCATGCATGTCAACAACTTTAAAGCAAGTTTCATACAGCCAGTAATGCACTTCAATGCCTCCCGTATATAGGTATTAGGCATAAAAGTGATTGTCAGGAGATATGCATAATCGGGGAACCGGCCGTCAAAGCAAAATCTTGTAGAGGGGCCTCAGAGAATAAAGTCCCAATCACTCACCTCATGTGCCAAATGGCAAACAAATGTTGAAACAGAAGAGAGATTCAAAAGCAGCTTAAGATATTGCACAGGGGAGGCCACACTTGAAAAAAAAATAGGGGAGTAAAAACATCCACTTTGGATCAAGTACTTTGGATCCTAAATCTCATTATTTTTCGTTTTTACCATTTGGAAGATACCACAGTCCTTTTGTTGACATGTCAAACTAGTCTCCTCAAGGTGCATTTAGACTGCATGTTTTATATCCTATTGTCTGACATTTCAAGCAGTTCCAAAGGAGACCTTGATTTCTTAGTTCTTTTGCATTCTAATTTCTTTCACTACATCAGTACCATCACTTGAAATACCAAGGAAGCCATCTGCTCTCCACCAGATCTGATGGACACAGTAGCTATTACATTACAAAGACCACTCAGAAAGGCTTTCATCATTGACCATATGATGATGAGCACATTTTAGCATTTCAGCATGGTAAAACGTCACTCAGTTTCATAAAAGACCCATATGGGGAAGTTAATAGGGGAAGAGTTGCCAAATTTTTCATTCATAATTTATGGTAATAATAATATTTTTTCATGAAAAAAGGCCATCTTTCCACTTCCTTAGGGTTGGTTTATATTTGCATGTGTGTCTATCACCACATAGCCACAGCACAGTTCCCCCTCAAAAACGTGGGGGATCCATCAGTAGAAATGGGGGACAATTTCGTTCAGTTCACTTTCATTTAGAGCCTATCCACATTGCCCTTAAAATGACTTCTATTCTGTTTAAAAACGTGATTTTTTAAAGTCGTTTCATTACGTGGTAGGACACACTGAGCAGTACTTACGTTTCATAGTGACTGCTTCCTCCGTCCTCAAAGTGTTCACTGGTGTATTACAGGGTTAATTCCTTGACTCGTCTTCTTTTGGTTTTGTTTTGCAGGCTGCTTGACCCGCCTACTTCTGTCTCCATAACTCAAGCAGCCTGCAAAACAAAAACGAAAGAAGACGAGTGAAGGAATTAACCCTGTAATACATCAGTGAACACTTTGAGGACAGAGGAAGCAGTCACTATGAAACGTAAGTACTGCTTAGTGTCTCCTACCACGTAATGAAACGACTTAAAAAAACACGTTTTTAAACAAGATATAAGTCGTTTTAAGGGCAATGTGGATAGGCTCTTCGTTTCATATCACCTGACATAATTTCTGAGACAAATGTTTCAATAGAGTTAATTCACACAATCCACTGTGAGTGGTCAAAGGTCAGTAAATAAATTGATCAAAAGTAATGGATACCTACTTCAAATGGCACAGGCTTTGACAGACTTAATCAAGACAAACAAGAACCCCTAGGGATTAAATAGAATGCAGAGCTAGAAACTAAACCAAACCAATTCACTGCACCTACTTTCGATTTCATCGCAGAATTGACACCTAAGCTCTGCACAAAGAGTGTTTTCTTTCCTGCTTTTCCACTACATAACCTCTAGGTAGCACTGTGGTATAGCGGAATAGTATAAATATGCAAGAAGAAATCACTTTCTTTTTGTTTTCCCAATTATATGCCACATTTTCCCTGCTCAATAAAAACTCGCCAAAAGTGCTAGTTAGACATAGAAGCCAAACTGGAGGGTCACATCATCATATAAAGAACCCATAAACAAACATGAGTAGGAGATGACGAGTGCACGGTCAACACTTTGTGTAGAAAAGTTCAAAGCCCCTCCATTGGAAAATAGCCTTGAAAAATGTGAAAACATCTAACATAGATCTCAGGCTGCAGCTTATACAGAAAAAAGATTTTATATAGGGCACATTAGACACCAGAATGATTTAAACACCTGGGCATCCCATAGGATGATCAGTGTTGGAAGTGCATCAGTTTGCAGGCTAATCTAGAGCAAATATCATAGAGTTGCCCAATAGTGATGCCTTTGAAGTCCTAACCAGGATCTACATGGTCCTGAAAACCTCACTCAATGCAAAGGATGCTCATGCCTGAGTAAGACATTCTGAGCTAACAGGACTTGTCAGAGAGGCCATGCTGCAAGTTTACTAAGGCCACACTAACAGCTAAAGGTGCAATCCTATGCATGTTTAGACAGAAAAAAAGTCCTACAAGTCCCAGCATTCCCCAGCCTGCATGCATAGGATTGCCCTTAAATGTAGTATTCTACAACACTAGAAAGCAAATAAGATCCCCAAATATACACATTTGGATTCAGGATCTTTTGACTTTAGCTACCCATGAAAAACTATACTACACAAAATTACTAAAAGAAAAAAAAATCCAATTAATCTTGGAAAGTCTTCTTGAATTATTTGCAAAGTAATGTAATCCACTGGGGGAGGAGTGCAGGCCAGCAAAGAGAAGTGCTTTTATTTTATTTAAATTTATTTTTTCTACGCAATTTGATAATTTTACTTACAGACATGAAACCTTTACTTTTTAAATACAGGACAATATGAAAAAAGGAGGAGGAAAACTAAAGGGAAGGGAGGCAGGAGGGGGGAAGGGTTTGCTGTTTGCTTTGTACTAGAAAATGGGGGCTACTAATAAACTTTTAATAACAAAAAAGCAGTGGATATGCATATGTGATAATTGAGCATTAGTACAGAGGAAATTGTGAAGATCAAACTTTTCAACTGTTTTATTTGATCTAACTGCTTGTGCTTTAATTGCTCAAATAAGGTATACCTATGAACATATGATATGGAACTGCATTAGACTGAGTTGGTGCATCTTGCCCACTGCCTCTGGGAGAGGTTCCTCCCAGTTCTGCTATGAGAGCTCCTCTTAAGTGGCAATGCCAGAAATTCTCCTGCACCAATCATGTGCTCAACCATTGAACTACAGTCCTTTCCCTAACAGCAAATAGCAACCATTTCAATGAAAGAATAGAACATGTTTAAACAGGTAATAATCTTTGACAGTTTTGTAGATCAGCCTTCTACATCCAGGACATCCAGGAACACTGGAAGCTGTAGTCCAAACATCTGGGGAACCAGATTCTGGGCACCAAATTGGGGGATGCTGGTGTAGATTAAATGTTGTGGATAAAGGCCCCAATCCTCCAAAATTCTCTCAGGTACAAAATCTCCAGGACTGCCCTACTCCCCCCCACACCACAAATTCCGATGTTGTCTTGAACTGGCATTCATAAGTGCTATCAGAAGCCACGTGGCCTTCACTATCTGGCCCACTGGATAGAGACTTCAGATCTGAAACTGGCACCCCAATCATCAACATTTGACATGAAAGTAAGTTCAGTAGTTTACCATGGAGCTCACTTCCAACTAACACACCTTTTAAGCTCAGTGGTTTGCCACTTCCCCTTGCTGATGGTTCTTTCCCTAGAAAAACTATATTTGCCTGCTCATACGGAAATGCCCTCCCAAGCAGCAATTTTCATCTGCCCATGGAAACTCAACAAAGATTACTCTTAACATCAAGCTGCGCAGAAATACAGGGACTTGTTCCTTAACAGTTTGGTGGATCCTGGATTTCAGGTCTGCAAAAACAGGCCAGAGCAGATGGATGGATTCCACAACCCATCCATGTCACTTCTGAAATTGCCAACTTCTGAAATATTGAGGAATAATCCCCCCACATGTGCAAGTATACTCTTTCTCTCCCTACACATACTGAGTGGGGTAGCTGGGAGGGACAGATTCAGTTCATGAGAGCCTGCAGTTGATAATACAAGTTAGAGACAGGTTTACTATCTTATCTGCTGTTTGCGAGCACTAGGCCTTAATGAAATATCCTGTCAAAACTGTTCTCTTTTTGCACTGAAATCAATGGAATAAATTCTACCTTACTTTATGAGATTGTACCTTACAACAAGTAACTGGAAATACGGCTCTTAAGGTACACATGTACCAGATTCTAAATGATTGCAGCTTGAATATCCTCACCTGTACAATTGTATTTATAGAAAGGAAAGCTTCAAATAAATTGTGTGCATTTCTGCCGTGGAAAGTAGCTGCAGGATGTGAAGTTCAATAGATCACCAGTCCAATCCTCCTAACATGCCCACATCTATAATACTGCTATCCATTGTAATGATTCCCAAAGTTCTTATGCTATATTTAACAGGGTTTTTTTAAAAACCACTTCCTCAAATATATGGCCAAGATCCACAGAAAAAGGATTTTCATCATTTATGATGTTTTGGGGGATGGAATACACGATGGATCTGCTACAATTCATTTCCCTTCCCCCCACCAAAGCTATTTGAAAATCATTATCCTCCAGTTTAGCTCGATTTTAAGCTCTGCTCTTGATCTATTTTTAAGTGGCTGTGATTTTTCTGGAGTTTAACTCACCACATCAATTTTGGAGGAACAAGTGTTCCTTCTGGTTTCCCTGAGAGATTTCAGAATCTCAAAGCAATTTGTCCCCCAAATTATTATGAACTCTTTCCTACTTCTCTACTACATTGCCCCCAATTGCTTTTCGGCTTCAAAGAAACAGAGCTTGGTGCTTCTTCTGGAAACTTTTTATTCCCTCAGCTCTGTATAGGGGCTTGTCTTGCTGGGCGTTTTAACATTTTGGGTTTGGGTGGTGGTGGTTGTTTTTCGTCATACTCAAAAATCGGATGTCGTGGTTCCCAGCAGATAAGCTTCAGATTATTGATGCAAAAGCTTGAAGTTTTATTTTTTATTTTTTGTCTGTTGCAGTGCTACTTGCCTCACATGGAGTTAGTTTTTCCTTATCACCATTGTATGTTGAAAAAATGCATTTGCCTCCTTCAGATTTTGTTGAGCACAGCTATGCTTACTTTGAGGTTCTCTGAGCCAGCTACGTTATACGAAAACAGTCCAATTGAATCTCTTGGATCTTATATTTTTCCTTGAACCTTGATTTCAGTAATACAATACATAGAATTGACATGGGACAAAAATGCCATTGGAACCAACCTCCTGGTCCCAAAGGCAGACCATCCTTTCAAGGGGGTTAAGAACTCATCTGTGAATCTCATGGTCTGAGGCTGGGACTATCCCAATGAATTACCCACAGTTATTTGTGCTTAGGTCCCAGAGCCCTTTTTAACACAGATGGCAATGGGGATGTGTTACATCAGCCCGTATGACTGCTGAAACATTGGACCTATATGACTTGGAGAACAAGATTTTAGCACAGCTGTTCATGGCCCCAGCCTGAAACATCCATCCACCAGTTTTCCACAGAACTACCTTTGCTATAAGATGGCCTGAATTAGCCACTGTTTCTTAACATCATTCTTCATTACTTTCCATAAAACCTTTAAAGTACAGAAATTGAAAGCAATTTGAAATAGCTAAAACAATAACATACCAGGACCCCCCCAAAAACCCAACTCACATTAAAAAGCCCCATCATATGCCATCAAATGCCTAGAGAAGAGGAAAGTCTTAACGTGATCTCTTGAAAATGGAAATGTCAAGGATAAGGCAGGGGATATTGATAAAAGAACCACAAAGTTAAGCACATCATTTTGGACTTCAACTCCCAGAATTCCTGACCGTTGGCCATGCTGGCTAACAGGGGTGTGCTCTCTGCCCCAGAATTATCTGATAACCACAAACATCCATGGTGCATTCGGTCTTTGAGTGCGGGGATTGGCCACTTCTAAACCAATAGAATCATTTCAGGGCAGAGACATGCCCAATAGGAGCTTCTGACATCTCCAAAATTATCCACCTGTTTTTCAGGCATCAATGCTGTGTGTGTGTGTGTGTGTGTGTGTGTGTGTGTGTGTGTGTGATATCTCCATATTTGGAAAATGCTGAGTGAGGTGAGGGTAATAGTGACATCTGTGGCTAACCAATAGCTATTGGCCACATTTGTCTTTCTGCCCCCCCCCCCAATCACTGTATTTTGTCTTCCTTGTGTGTTGTCATTTTAGTGAGAGAGAAACACGTTTGTATGCAAGGGAGAGAGAGAGAGAGAGTTACAGCCAGCTATCTCTTGGTCCACTAATATTTCTAAGCTCTTTCTCCTTCTTTAAAATCGTTAAAACTCCCAGTGTGCTGTGTTTCTGTAGTTTACTCCCTCCCCACTGAAAAATATTTTAAAAACTCCAAGCCTGCTAGTGTGTGAGTGTTTGGCTGGCTGCTGGGCTTCCGGTCCAGGGATGGGAGGAGAGTTCCTTCTCTTCCTCCTCCTCCCTCCTCCTCTTTCTCCTCCTCCTCTTCCCCCAAGCCTTGTAGCCTCACATATAGGGGGAAGCTGTTCTTGCCTTGACTCATGCCTCACCTTCTTCTTCTCATCATCCTGCTGCAAGCCTCTGCTCCTGTCCAATGTCCTCTCTAAAGATGGACAAGCAGTGTGCTGCTGTTGTGGCATTTATTGATTTATATTTATTATAGCACTAAGCACTTTTAGTTTTATCCCGCTGCTTCATTTCCCTCCCTCCCTCGCCATGCAGGTCAAGGCATGAAAGGTGCCTGAGAGGACATTTGAGTTTGGACTTTAAGCATTACCTATGAATCACTGCATGCAGGGATCTCCTCCAAACTTAGCGTGCCTAAAGCCTTCTTTAAAAGCTTCCAATAGTGCCAATTTTCATGTGTTTATCTTTAAAACTGAGGGAGCTGTAAGCATTTCTGTTCATTTCCATTGATGAGAATGTAGTGGTTACCCAAAAACGGAGTGGTTTTCCTACAAGTAAACAAACGGGGTGGGGAGACAGACTCCCTCCAAAAATTGGAGAGGAAAATCGCCGCATTGGAGCTGTGCCTCAAATCTCGGGGCAGAGAAGACCCACTCTGCACACCGCTACTGGCTAAGGATGATGGGAGTTGAAGTCCAAAACATCTAGAGGGCACCACATTGGTGAATGCAGATGTAGAGTCTAAGGTGCGCAGACATTCACATGTTACAGTAAACACCCATTTTGAAACCGGGTTCTTTAATCTCTTATTGATGGAACTCAGCAGGAATAATTGGGAGGAAAGAGATATTATGTAAAAGTCAACAAAAGAAGTGAGAAATAGTTGACCAACTCAAAAGTAGACTTGCTAGCTTCTTAATAATAAATCAATAGGACCACTCCAGAGTGAGGACTAAATGTCTGCTGGTGATGGGCTCATGTCAAAGCTATGGCATTACGATAGATCTAGGTCCTTCTTTCCTTACCTTCTTACACAGTAAAGATTTATTTCATTTCAATGGAAGTCTCAGCTGTGATGTACTTTCTGCTTTTGTGCTTCTCTCCTCTTCTATGCTTGGTTGAATTTCAAAGCTCTAAGCAACCAACTTTGCTGGTTACCACAGCACAGGATCAAAAGCATTGATGCTTGACTGCTGTCTAACAGAATCTTTTCAAGTACAAGTTCAGAGTAATAGCTCCCCATCAGCACTGGAGCATCTCTTCATTCATGACATTAGTGTCACTGAGGCTAGTGAGCAAATTATTCACTGAGACTGCAGTTCTTGAAATGGGTTGCCTCTTTGTACATGTACATTGGGAGGGGACGACACCAAATTAAAACAATGCAAGCATTTTGAGCATTTGTCTGAAAGATTTTGTTGTTCTATTGATGGAGAATTCTGATCAGAATAGTAGTAGTAGTTAACCTCACCGGGAAAGCCAAGAGACAAAACGGGCAATATCATTTGCTGTGATTCTTGTCATCTGATTCCCCACACAGCAGTCCAAACTAGTAAATCCAGAAGGATGTGCATCACATGATTCTGTTGATTATCTAGTTTGGCTCTAAAGTTCCTTTTTCATGAGACACGCTAAACTGAGTTTTGTATTTCCTGCATCTCAGCTGTGAAACCACAGCAAGGGCACAACCCTACAGTCCCTGGGAGGGAATCCCAGGGATCATAAGATGTAACATACCTCTCTGGAAGCCTCCTCATTGCACTGGCAGAAAGTCTGCCACTGTCCCTCTTCCACAACTGATGCTCCAGTGATATTATTGGGGAAGGGGCATGTTGGGACAAATCAAGGGAGATTTTGGATCCTGTCCCCTAACAAAGTAGAGAAAATATGTCAGTCCTGGACAAGAGATGACAGAAGAGATCTGTCCTTAGGTTCACACACATTTTGTTTTGTTTTGTTTTGTTTTAGTACATAGCAGCCAGATGGTGCTGTTTTGAAGATTGCTATAGAGATGTGGCATATTTTTAGAACTTGAGGGAAAAGATTCCCCCCCCCCCATCATCAAAACAGGCTTCTGAGGTTGATAATTAGTAAAAGAAAAACTATAGGGGACCCTAACCATGCATCATATCTAGTTTGGCCCTGAGAAATGGGCCCAAGAGCATTCTTAGTGTTGCTTGTGAAAGTGACCTAATTCAAGGCCGATTCAGTGAGGATCTGCAGTACAGTAAAAAGGCCATCACTGACTCACTGGAATAAAATGAGGTAAGAAAAGGCAATCAACTTTCACTCCAGGATTCTTCCAGATTGCTAAATTGCCTCGTTTATTTCACTAAGCTGCTACATGTTACAAGTTTGAAGAGTAAATCATAAGGATCCCAATAACAGAAATTACTTCAGAAGTGAAAATTCTTTATTTGGCTCTATCAAATGATCTAAAAAGAAGGGCAAAGTAATGCATCCGAGACTGAAAAGGTTTCTCAGAAACATTCAACTAGAGAAGGAAGTGAAGCTGTTGACCAGCAGATGGGCCTAGAAAATGAATACTCAAGATTAACTATTACGATAATAGACAGGGAAGGCATCCAAATTGCTTTTTCATTTCCTAACCAGAATGCCCTCATCTCTCCTGCATCCACTAAATTCAATTATAGGTTAAATGAACACTGGATAGCTTGGGTATTTTTTAAAAATGACATGTTGGAGAGGACACTATCTTAACTTGGATACCAGTCTGTTTACTGCTATCAGCTACAGATTGGGGCTGTTCACACAACGTGCTAACCATGGTTTGAACCATGGTTTGTTTGTTGAACTGTGGCTTAGCATGTTGTCTGAATGCAGCATGTTTTCTAAAGGGTGGGTTATCGTATTGTCTGAACACAGCCAAATGGCTTCTTAACTATGATGTGTGGCTTGTTAACCACCCTGAACATCCCAACCTCAAACCATTGGTTGTCAAGTTGACTTGTTCAAGAAAATAAGCCACACTGCATGGTTAACAAGCCACCTCGCTGCATTCAGACATCATGATAACCCATATTTCAACAAAGACCTCATGGTTCAAAACAACCCATGCTCAACCACTGAGTGTGGGTTAGCATGCTGTGTGAATAGTCCCATCACCCCAAACCTCAGTCCTCCTCAAAACACTGCATCTCTTTGAGAAAAAAAAATAGGCCTTCTTTTGGGACCCACTTTAGTTGCTTCACCCTCTCTCCACTGAGATTGCTCCCTGCCTCTTCCTATCCCTATATAACAGCACCTCTAGCCCTATGGGGGTGTCCCCAGAATGCCCCACCCCCAGTCATCTCAGACTCCAGTAGAATTCTTTGCTGCGATGCCCCAAGCAAGTAAGCACTTGCTTACATTGAAGTTCATCTTATTTATTTATTTGTTTTTTTATTTATTTGTTTTATTACATTTGTATACTGCCTAGTAGCCAAAACGTTTCATTAAAATTTTCAATTTCAATGCCTGTTTCCCCAGTTTGGAAGTCTTTTTTGGAGCCCTTCTCTGTTCCTTTTTATTTTAAGCATCCTAAATGAGTGAGTACTTCACTGAGAATGCTACCACCCACAGCTGAGTGGTTCACTATAGAAAGAGCTGAATATACATCCAGTCTTCCCTGATATTTAAACAAGGGCAGGACACTGACTCCTGGCTTGACTCAGATATGGCTAAGTCCAGTCACACCTATCATGCCCCTATTCACTCAGTTGGGATCTCTAGGCCCTGCTAGTAATATAAACAACAATAGATTGTTCCTTCCTTAAATTATAACAGTTTCAAATAGCAAAATGTCAACCCAGTGGAGTATTAGATCTTAGTCTGGCTTAGATCTGTCTAACAGCACTACCAAAAATTTAAAAGAATGGCGCTCTGGGAATATTTTAAAAGCTTAGAGTACATTTTGCACTTACTAAGCTGAAGGGAGTTCAAAATGTTCTCAATTATGTGTTCCTAAAGTCTTTTCTAGTAAATATACCTGCTTCTTTGTGAGTAATAAAATTCCTCCAGGCTGCTAAGTGAACAGGCTTCCAAGCAAGAGAAAAAGAAATGTTCCGATTATTATTATTTTTTAAAGCTTTCCTTAAGATGGTTAAAAGCGATCGCGATTTTTTTCCTCCATCTTCTGTAGGTGACAAACTATATGGAATTCCAAAATAGATGCAAAAAATAGGTGTTTACTTTAAGTGCCATTTGTTTCTGAGTTAGCAGCATTAAAAGTGAAGCTCTTGTGGCACATCGTGTACAAATTCATATACATTGTAGACACTTGAAGCCTCATCATTGTTCATGTGAAGCAGTAAAATATATACAGTACAATAATGGAATACTGCGTGCGATGCACATTAACAAACACTGCCCAAAGCCTGAAGATTATTTGGTATGCATGGTGTGAAGGCAGAACAGAGTGAAAAAATAATAGTTGGACATTGTGAAAAATTTACTGTTGCTGGAGTACAAAAATATACTTTTTTTCTGTGCTGTTATGAGTGCAGCTTTATGGACAGTATGCAATTAGTTCCTGGTTAAATTCCCTCTTCATCACAAAAGTTAAAGTTGCAGGCACTATACTAGAGTGACCATATACAAAAGAAGGCAGGGCCCCTGCAACTTTAACCGTTGTGACGAAGAGGGAATTTCACCAGGAACTAATTGCATACAAATGACACTGGCTGAAATTCCCTTTCTCTACAACTGTTAAAAGTTACATCAGCCCTGTCCTCCTTTTTGTATGGTCAGCCTACCATTGTCCGCAAGAAAGGAATCACAGCAGACCATGCAATTAAATATACCTGTATATTTGTGCAGCTTAGTGCTGACCTTTGCAAGAAAGCTGTCACTGATCACTCAGCCGCTCACGTTCAGCCCCTCGCTTTCCGAAGAGTGTGCTGATTTTTTATAGATTAGCCAAGGTGTGCAAGAAAAGTCCCCTTTATGCCAAGGTAGTGATGATGGGCACAAATCTGCCTCTTCTGCATGACTGGCACGAGCACAAACCTGCCCCACCCCCGGAGTGATTGTGAGGGCCTGCAAGTGCTCAGGCTCGGGTCCACCCTGGGAAAGTACACTTTCCAGACTCTCCAGAAAGCGTGACTTCCTGCCATGCCGAGCTAGTGGAGGCCTTAAAGGCCCTCTTAACGCAAGGGCACCCTTGCGTTAATAGGCCTTTTGAGGTTCCCATTGGTGCAGGGGAGACGCATGCTTTCCAGAGCCTCCAGTAAGTGCACATTTTCTCCCCTCCACTCTAATGGCAGGTGGTTGCCACCATTAGTACAGAAGGGGGAGACGGGCGAGCAGTTGCTGAGGGCTTGGGGGGCTCACAAGCTTCCCAAGTGCTCGGCAGGGGCTCACACAGCTCGGTTCGTTGGAGTGGACTGCACAAACACAGGGTGTGAGTGCTAGTGGGGCAGGCCCTGGCTGAGCTCACCCATTCCTATGTGTACTGGGGCCTAGGAAGCTGGCGGCATACCAGTTTCCCCAACTTCATGCCCACCAACATTTTGAAATTCAACTCCTATCAGCCCTAGCCAACATGACCAATACTTAGGAATTCTGGGATTTATTGTCCAAAACATATGGAGAGCACCTGAATGGGGAAGGCTAGGCTAGATTGTGTTCCCTTTTCCTCCATTCTAATTAGGGATGTCAGAGAAATCTGCAACATAATCAAATTTGGATTTCTATGAATCTGGCCTGTAGATTCCACAGTGGACCAGCTTTTCCCAAGTCACATGATCTATGCAGACTTGTGGAATGTTTTTGTAAAAAAACTTTCTGCAATTTTATGCAAATTCAGCCGTAGAAAAATATGCAAAATAGAAAACACCAGCTGAAAAATGCGCATTTGGAGGGATTCGTGCAGTTTCGCAAGTGCGAATTCAGGAATTTGGGGAAAATCCAATTGCGTCAATGAGCAGACGACAGAATGAAAGGGACCTGACAATACACAAAATACAGATGGAATGGAAGAGGAGTTTTACTTCTGTCCACATGTAGTCCTTTTTGAGATACAAGATGTACAAAGTGGGAGGTAAGTTTCTTGGGAGGTGGGCACAAGTGGGTGGGGGGAATGCAGTAACAGGAAAGACTCTTTAAGAAGATGGAGCTGAGGCTTGGAACTGCAGCTGCTACAGCTTCCTCTAAGGAAGAGATGAGACAACCTGGGCAGGAGAGACACCTGGGTGAGGGAAGATGTTTGATGATTAAAGGGTTCTGTGGCAAGCAGAATCTCTTTCTCTCGTCCCTCTCCCCAGCACAGATAATCAGTTGTAGGAACAGGCTGCACACATGCTATGTAGTGCAAAGATCTCTGTGCATTTGCCCAAAGAAAGTCGGCTGGTGCTGGGCTTAGGGAGGTTGAAAGCAGAGAACATTTAAAAGTGTGGATAGTGGCATTGTGCCATTTAGTCACTGGGTGGCACTGGACTTCATTAAATCCGGGTAAAGTCAGGCGTTTGCTTTGTCTGCTCTGTTAGAGAGGGAAAATCAAATTCTTGTAAAGCTTCTGATTGGTGTGTCCTCTAAGCCTTCCATGACAGGGGACAAGTCCAAAAACCTTGAGAAACACTGCAGTAGTAAGTGTCCTATGAAATACCATAGCTACAGTACAAATGTACAATATTACTTTTTCCCTTCCTAAGAATCCTGGGAATTGTGGTTTGCTGAGCATTTTTTTAAAATCCTTAACAGGGGCTGCAATGGCCAGGATTCCTTGAGAAGAGGATATGACACTTAACGCCAGTTTAAAATCTGTCAGGTAGTTTTGCTCTCTCTTAAAAAAGACAAGTAAAATTAAAACTAAAGTGCAGGTTTAATTACACACACACACACACACACACCACGCACACACACACACTGATTAGTAAAACCTTATAAACTCAGGTGCAGCTTTGTCATTTTTGTTGTTGTTGTTGTTTATATTTTTGCTTTCCTTTCATGTAGAACAGGCACTTTGTTTGGGGTTTCTTATAAATGCCTGCATGGCTGTTTACGCTTGGTTGTATTTCTCAACCATATCCCTTGGCTTAATTAAGTTTGTTTCTTCACGCTACAAAATACTCTTCCTTGTTCAGCAGCAAGAAGAGAAAGTAAAAATCAAGGGACATCCACTGAGCCATGAAGCTGTCAGTCCATCATAACTTGAATATTGATTATTGAGGGCTGGCGACATTCCCTAGGCGCACACATCATAGTTGTTGACTGAGAGCTTTAGACTTAATTGAATGCGGTGCTGGTGCGAGAAGTGAACAATGCGGCAGATGTACAAGCTAAGCTTCCTTGCAATCCCTCCTCCATTTCTGCAATGGAAGGTTATGAAGTACCACACACTTTCCAAAGTTCTGCATTCATTCTCTACTTTTAGGCAGAACTAGACGTGACCAAAACAATAATAAAAAAAATACAAATGGCTTGCCATTCAAAAGCATCAGTTCAGTGCTTGTTCCCTCCTCCTGTTTTCTAATGTTTAGTTCAACTCACTGAGTGCCGTTGTCTTTAATGATTTTCCCACTCCTGCCACATAAGGAGACGTTACACAAGGAGAAGGTGTAATGCAGCACACGACAGATGGATTTAGCAATGGCCTTGTGCTTTCTGGACTGCCAAGTTCCGTCCTTTAACTTCAAATAACAACATTAAGTAAAAAGGTAGCTTACCCGCTCTACTTTTGGGGGAATATCAGCAGCCTAAGTAGACAAAATCAACAAATATATAAATGTGTGCAGCCTATCAATACCTGGACCACAGGCTAAGCAAGACGCACAGGTCAGCTGATCAAAGTCATCCTCACTGTAGTGAAATGTACTATATTTCTATTTAAATTATAACAATTATTTCTAAATTTGCACCAAAAATATAAATTAGCATATGCACATATTATGCAAATTGGCCTCCTTGCATGTGGGGGGGGGAGGGATGTCTTTCCTCCTCTTTGGCGATTCCTAAGTGACCATCGTATCTGAGACTGTCTAAAGATCTCACAGTACATATACCAAAATTAAACAATCCACTAATAACAAATGCAAAATACCAAACAATTTCAATAGGAATAAAAATAATATATCTTGTCTAAAGCTAAAGGTTAGCCCAGCCGCCCAGCCTAAACGCAATCCTACCCTGATGTTCTCAGCAGGAACAGCCTTTGTAGCTGGAGTCATTTGGGGCCTCATCCTCCCAGGCCTCATAGAAGTGAGCCAGGCAGAGGAACAGTGTCCAGGTCTTGCAGGACTCACAGTTGGATGGTCTCATGCACAGCCTGAAAAATCTAGATTTGGGGTGGATCTACATTTAGTCATGCTTAGAGTAGATCCATTGAAATCAATGGGGTAAGGAAGTCATGACTAATATAAGTCCCATTGATTTCAATGGGTCTACTCTAGGTAGAACTAAAACTAGGTATACCTATATCTGTGTTGCGTGGGGGTGATATGTGAGTGCGCATACATACACATACATGCATGGGAAGAGCTGAATGTAGATATTGGGGGGTTATCTGGGGGACATTTATTGCTGGACAACTGGTATTAACTGCTGGCTTGTTTCTGCATCTTCATGATACCTGCCCAACCTGCACATTTGTAAATAAACAGACAGTCCAAAAAGACCAGAAATCCCCAGTGCTCTTTTTTCCAAAGGAACTTGTCATGTGAAAGCTTCCTAGAGCCTTTCACACTCTCCTATTGGAGAGTGTAAAAGAAGAACCTATTAAATGCAAGGTAGGAGGACCCTGGACATAGCAGAGCAATTCTCTCCATATTCTTAATCGTCTTATCCCTGTACTCTAACTTTACATAACAAAGAAAATTGATAAATGGACTGGAAGGGGGTTTTCTGTCCTTTGTTATCATCTTGTTTGATCGCACAGAGAAAATCCAATAGCTCTCTTTAGAGAACCCAGATATTATTCCGTCCCCAGTTGTTTAACAGGAGCATTGTTGTCATCCACAGAGACTAATATAACAAAGCTTCTCATTTCATTTCCAATGGAAAACTTAATAGTTGGCATGTGGTGTTTAGCAGTGAACTCAATAGGACTATTGCAGCTTAAATCCTCGTACTTGGGTTTAAAGGTACGGTGGAATGGTTTACAGCAGTGGCTTTCAAGCTTTATGGAACACTTTCCATATCCACCTCTCTGCTGAGGCATAGCTCTAGGCAGGCATTATTCATGTGAAAGAGGGAAACACCAGGAGTTCTCATTTGATTCAATTTTTCATTGGTCCCAAAATGGATGCATACTCCTTCATGATTTCTAGTCAGCTAGAGTGGCTAACAGACAGCGAGATACCCATTGTCATAAATAAATAAATAAATAAGTAAATAAATGTCTAATCCCTTTATGAAGCCAAGTAATCTGGTGCCCAACACAACAGTGGCCTGGTTTGGACATCATGCTGAACTGGAGAAGTGTGAGAAATTTGCTCCATCCATGTTTTATGGGTTTGCCTGATTACATTTCAACATTCCACAAACCAAAGAAATGCATTCAACAAGATGTGCACATTTGAAAAAATGCAGAAAGAAAAATGCATACATTTCCAAAATGTGCACAGATGCTTGAGCCAATGGGTGCATATGTCCAAAAATATGTACATCTAAAAATGTGTACATTAATGTGTACATTAATGCACACATTACAAAAATGTGTGCACGTTTCTGTACTGATTTTTTTTAATTGCGTGCTCATGTGGAAATGGCACAGAATGATGTTGACCTCACAAAAAAGACCATCTCACTGAGACTGAAATTGACAGTTCCATCCATCACTATGCTAAACCAAAGTGTAGCATGACAAAAACAAGCTGTAGCAAACACTGGATTCTTGGGCTCTCCTCCCCTCTCTTTCTCTGGTCCAGCCACAAGGAGGAATTGAAAAGCTTTAGTTTCCAGTTTAGTTTAACCACAGCTTGTTGTGTCATTCAAACCCAACAAACTGTGGTTAACATTAACTATGATTTGTTTGAAATGAGCCAATGTCAAACATACGTTATGAAGCTGGCTTGCTTAAAGAAATTGTAGCTAACATGAATCGCAGTTTAGGAAAACACACTACACTGTGGTTAATTGAAATCAGAAGAGAAAGCTTTCCAATTCCTCAGGGCAACAGCAAATATGGGAGAGGAGGAGTGTGCAGACCTGAGGCTCATCGCAGCTTGTTCTTATAATGGTAAACTATAGCATGTGACATCCAACTGCAGCCAGTCTTAATGTTTCATTGTTTGATTACCCAAAAGAAGCAGAATGTCAAGGCTTTCCCCAAATCTTATTTGAACCAACTGATGTTCTTTACCAGTATTGTTCCCAGTAACTTTTCAAAGGATTATTTCACACTTTGTGGTACCAAATCTGAATTTTCCAACGATGTGTACACTTGATAGGGAGCAGCAGTCAAACCTGTCCCCCCACTCCGATGAATATCCCTGTATGATGTCAATGCTTCAAAAAATAATAATCAGTGATCGTATTAATATATTACATTACTAAAAAGAAGAATGGTCAGGATGTAATTTGCCTGCTTGGAAGCTACAATCATTCAGCGCTAGCTACAGGCTTTTGAGGGCTTTTGAGCAAGATGCCCTCAATGGTCCCCTTCCTGCAGCGAGTCTACCTTTGCACAACATTTGTCACCAGCTGCTATTGCTTCTCATCCTCTTACTCATCATTTCTATCAGTTGCTTGCTTGATAGGCAGAGAACCAGTAAACACTCTTCATGTAGTGCTCAGATCTCAGTTCTGCAATGATATTGTGGATTATAACAGCCTCGTGTAGAAAAGCTCATTGTCAGTTATTGTTGCTGTTTAAGCCATACTTTCTTCCAGAGTTTTTTCAGCCTCTGAAAGAAGGAAGCCATGGGGCCCCTCAGTCTAGTCTTGCCCCTCCCACTGACACGCCTGTTGGCCCCATCACCCTACCCTCTGCTCATTCAGAATGGCATCAGAAGCCATGCCTGCACAAAGAACTCCTGCACACAAGGAAGTATGGAATCATGGCAGCCACGTGAACCTCTGTCTTCTCTTCATTCCTCCAAATGCACTTCTTCACTGTCACCTGAGATTTGCCTCCCCACCCTTTCAGTAATCGAGCATCCTATGTAATGCATTTGCAAGAATAGAAATTACACCATGGATGGGGAACCATTATTCTATTATGGGTCATTGATCCCCACATGCAAAACAACAACAAAACCATTTTAAAATCCACACAATTGGGATCCACATAAAAAAGCAAAACAACTTAATGTCATTTGTTTTAGAGAGAGAAATAGAAAATATTCAACTGCTCCAGTTTTTTAGTGTGATGGCTGAGGTTGCTTTTTCCTTGGTGTGCCTCGTTATATCTTCTGGCAGGAAAGATTATGTGAGTTTGCTCCTGATTTTACAAATTCATGTCATGTCGGACCATTAGAAAAATAGAACAATAATTTCATGGGGCCAACCAAAAAATCATAAAATTGTGAGATCTTCCGGCACTTTATAAATTGCTCCCTCCATATCACATGAAGGCCGTAATCCTTCACACTTCCCTGGGAGTAAGCGCCACTGAATACAGGGAGTCTTAATTCTGGGTAAAATGTATAGAATTGGGTCCCATGATTGTTAAAAACTGCATTGGGGGGGGGGGTCCATTTGGCATGAAGGAAAGAGCGAGTGAACTCAAATCCGACACACTTCTTTGTGGCTGTGACTGATTGTAATAAAAGGGGTTGGGGTTTTGTTTTGTTTTTTTAAAACCAGATCGCGTAATATTTTCCATTTACCAGTTTTTGCATTTTCTTTTGGCTGTGGAGAGGTAGAGCAGTGGCAAACAAGCAAAAATCATGCGGGCAGCCAAGCAAAGAGTCCTCAAAACTGCCAACACCCACTCATGCCTGTTACCTGCACTTAAGATCATAGGCTTTCTACCTCTGCATGATACCAACTCTATAAAGATATAAAAACTGGCAATATTTCTGAAATTTCTGAATTTACTATTAGGGATCCAATTTGTAAAGCCTTCCCCCTCCTCCTTCAAACTCCTGACATTTAACAAAAATAATGTCTTTCACAACACTACACATTTTAGACATGTTTAAAGCACTTTGTGTGTTCAATAAATGTCATAAGGCCATTAATTCACATTTTAGAGATATGCAATTTTCTCCTATTACTGAAGACTGTGCAACCAGCAGAGTGATTGTATGAGTACAGAAAAATCTGAAGTAGAGTTGTTTGGAAAACACTCTCTATAAAAAAATAAAATAAAAAAATCAATACAGTCGGAAGTATAATTTGTGAACCTGGGGATGCGTGTTTCTCAAATACTTTCACGAGGTAAATCTTTAACAAAATAAAGCCTAAATATTGGAGGACAACTAATCCCTAGCTCTTAGAAGCTTTGAAGGGGGGGGGGGATGTCCAGCAAGGGCTAGGTACTGTGGAAAATGATAAGGTCTTAGGAGGAGGAAAGAATTAGTGAAGTGTATGGTTGCCATTTGACAAAATAAATGAAAGTAAAAAGTCTGGCACTCTGCAGGACAGTACCTCAGGCCTAGTTAGGCTGAAGACCAGCCATTCTGGCGGCACAGGGTAACTTCTGGCACTCCAGACATTTTACCCTACAACTCCTATCAGCCCTAACCAGCAAAGCCAATGGTGAGGGATTATGGGAGTTGTAGGCCAAAACATCTGGAGGGACACAAGTTGACGACCCCTTTATTAGATAATGGAACTAGTTAAGGACATAAGAAGAGCCCTGCTGAATTGGACTAAAGGCCTATTTATTCTGGCACCCTGATTCTCACAGTGACGAACCAGATGCCTTTGGGAAGCCCACAAACAGGCGTAAGAGCAATAGCTGTCTCCCACTGCTGGTTCCCAATGCTGCCTCTGAACCTGGAGGTAGCATACTGCGGTCACCACCTTAAGTCATTGATAGCCTTACCCTCCATGAGTTTGTTGGATCTCCTTTTAAAGCCATCCCATCTCACTGCTAGGGATATCAGAGAAATCCACAACAAATTCAAATGACTTTAGATTTCTATGAATCTGATCTGCGGATTCTGCAGCGGACCGGCTTCTCCTGAGTTACACTGATTCTATGGACCGAAGGACCAGTGTTTCACTTTTGGGAAGGATTTGCACTAATTCACATTAACGAATGCACATCAACACATTTGCACAAGTGTGCATTAACGGTAATGCACATTTACATAAATGTGAATTACCGTATGAAGAATGAAATTCTGGTAAAAAAAAAAAATCTTATTCTGTCAATGAAAGGACAACAGGACAAAAGGCGCCCAACAATCTGCAAAACACAGACGGAACAGATTTAACAAAACCCGTACATCCCTTGTCACTACATCTTGTGAAAACAAATTCCATAGTTTAAATGCTGTATAAAGAAGTATTTCCTTCTATCTGTCCTGAATCTCCCACCATTCAGCTTTGTGGGATGACCCCAGTTCCTAGTATTGTGAGAGAGGGAGAAGATGTCTCCCTATCCACTCTGGATCTCTGCAGTCACCCGACTCAGGAGCCTAAAATGATTCAGTATCGTGCAAGTGTCACTGCAGGGAACTGACTGCAGTTCCTTCCTCCCACCAGCAGCCCCAGCAACCCAGGGAACAAGGAGCCAATATCTGATCTGCCAGACTCCTGGCTTTAATGCAGTACCTGATAGAGAAATAATCAAGATAGAATGTGATGCTTGCTATTCACGTACCTTTTATCCTAACACTAATACAGAATCTTGACCTAGCATGATGGCATTATGATCTCCAGTTAGTGTCCTGTTCAAAGGCCTGTGAATCAATGAACTAGCAAAGAACCATTTCAGAACCTATTCTGCAATACATTTTCCTGTAAGGCCTCTTTCAGAAAAGAAGGGTTAAGGGCCACCACCTTAAATTGCCCTGCCTATGAGTTCTCTTGCCCCAGGTGCCCCTTTCTCTGACCCTCTTTTCTGTGGTGCAGCTAAGTAATTCTAAACCCTGGACACAATGAACTTGCAGCTGGGGGGGGGGGGGGGGCATGGCTTATGATGGCCACATGTAGTACTTCAATGTAGAAGCACATATTCTCCGCCTCTGCCACCACCACTCCTGTCATTTCAGGTTTTACAACGATTATACCTTCCTGATATGTTAGACCAGGGGTCCCCAAACATGCACCTGCACAGTTCTTCACTCCCTGCCCCCTTCAAAAAAAACATTAATAAAACATCTGAAACTTTTAGAGTTCCAGGTTCTACTTCCTGTTCCTGAACCTGCCACTGATCAACAGTTCAGTTGGCATGGAGGGAAAGCACGGTAAAAGGCTAATGGCTAGGAAGGCAAAGAAACGGTGGGGTAAAGAGATGGGGCGGGGAATGATGAGGCTTTTTTTTTTTTTTTGATTAATATTTTTATTAATTTTTCCAACAAACACATACACAAATAAACAATAATAAAACATACAATAACATAAAACCAATTCCCCCCTCAACTACCCCCCGTGCTCCCCCCCCCTTCCGAGACCGTCTCATTATCCTTCATCCTCTTTCCAAAATTTTAATGATTCTTTTGAAGGCAATTGTCCCTTCCCCGATCTTAAAACGTAATTCAAAAGGGGAATGATGAGGCTAAAGGCTGGAAATTGAGAGCCCGATAAATGGGTGCGTGGGAGAGAAAGAGTAAAGCTAGGGCCTAGGAAGGGAGAGAAAGAAGAAGGCTAAAGAAAGGGGTTGTAAGGTGAAAATAGAAAGGCTAGAGGCTAGGAGTGGGGAGGGGGAGAGAGATCATGGGGGAAACGTATGTCTGAACAGAAGACTGGGCAGGCTAGGAAGCAACTCTTTCCATTTCCCCCTCCCAGCTTTGCTATTTCCCTACCGCAACCACCTTTTGACTAGCCAGGCCCTCCCAGCATCCATTATTTGATTAGCTACATCCTCCATGGTTGCCATTTTGTGGGGGTGCCCACAGCAGCTTAAGATTCCCAAATGTGCCCACGGGTCCAAACGGTTGGGACCCCTACGTTAGAGCAAAAATAACAAACAATTGTTTTTTAAGGAATTCTCCAGGCATGCAGGGATGTAGTTGCTTTGAGGGGGCTCCAAGAAAGTTGCTTATGCATGCCTGTGTAAGTCTGTGTGTGTGTAGGGGAGGATGGAACCCTAAACCGGAATACTCTGCACCGCAACCTTTTATAGCAGCTCCCGCTTGTACTACATTGTGTCCAGAACAGTTCTCACTGGCTCTGGGTGAAGGTTTCAGCTCATCACCTCCCAGACCAGGCCATCCCATGACTATTCATAAGCACTCTGAGAGTCTGATTCCATAAGACACTTCGTTATTTCTTTCTACATTAGATTTCAAACTATACCTCAAAGATATCAAAATAAAACTGGCCATAAGCAATGAGACAGACTATCCTGTGCCCAGAAGCCTCCATGCTTAACTTCCCACAGTGCCTAAACACCCATAAACAAGGAACGGAGGCTCTGCCTTGATGGAGTTTAAATCTACAATCTAGGGCTAATACGTTGCATTCCACGCTGGGATTGTGGGTTATCTGAAAGCAAGCTGATCTTTGCTGATCATCAAATGAACTGCATAAGCATTCGGATTTGGCATGCAATACAGGGTCTGGGCCTCAAGGTAAATAAAGAGCATTAAAGTATTAGCAAATCAGTCATAATAAGTAATGTTCATAAACCTTTTTTTAAAAAAAACACACACAACTTCTGCTATGCGAAGAATAACAGGTATTAGAAAGAGGCCCCCTTATCTCAGGAAAACACATTTGTTAGGCACATAAACAAGATATAAATTATGTATACCTTTGCTGCACTGGCAAAAATATAACCCTTACAAAGTTGTTGTTTTTTTAAAAAAATCATTAAATTTTAAATAAACTGCAGCATTAGCTCATGAGAAAATGGTTTATTTAACAATGTTTCTGTGCCCCAACTTCACTTTGTCCTCAAAGGGCCAATGATACTATTTGTCAACTCCCAGTGAGAGAAACCTTAGCCCTATTCAGGTGTTCTGAACCTGAAAAGGGCAAATGTGTGAGGAAAAGAGCAGTCCAGCCCCACTCCTCTCCCTCATTGAATTTCTCACCCTCAACTCATGGAGGACGACGGTCTGAAGAGGAGAGTTCCCTGTATTCATGGAGGCTCTCCACATGAGCCAGAACTCTGGGAAATGAATGTTCTGGATAGGGCTGTTAATCACTGGGAAGGCAGAGCTTAATTGCATAACTTCATAACTTTGATTTTAAATGTTTGGGGTGGTGAGAGGTGATACCAATTGCCCCACCTGAAATCTGACTTAGGAAGTAAATGGCCATGCTCCCTTGAAGAAAAGCTCCACCCCTAAGCTCCACCACACACAGAGAAGGTCCCTAACAACTCAGAAACCTGCAGTCAGAGTTCTGAATCACCTACCTGTTGCAGGACTTCACACTGTACGCATGGACACTATGTGGTGATGTGACATTAGGGGTGTGTGGCTACTCAGCATGGCCCTGTCCCAGCTTGCTTGATGATTTTTACCAGTTTGAATATATCAGTGGTTTTTAAATCACATACCATAGTATACCATATACCATATAAATCTTGACCAGAGTCGTATACACTGGGGGGGGGGGGGATTGTCTTCATTGCCATTCAATGCTCGAAGTTGCCATTTTAAAAAAGAGTGCCTAAAAAAGTCTCTGGGCTTACCAAACTTTGAGTGGACCTGCCAATGATATTTTTTTTATCATCCTGGCATCCAGCCTTGTTCATACACACATATTATCCTTATATACTATTTGTGTTTGAGTCATTTACATTACATTGTCCTTGTGCGGATTAACAAAGCCAATTTTATTTCCCCAACATGGAATTTTTTTTACCCAATCGCATTTGGCTGGAACCTCAACGTAAGCCTTGTTAAAATAAACAGAGGCTGTGCAGCAGGAGTTCTTAGTCGATTACATCCCAGGAAGGAACTGCGCCTTCCCAGCAGCCAGTAAGTTAAATATCTACATAGCTTTTGTCACAGAGTCAGTCTGTGCTGAATTCCAGAGTGCCAATATGTTAACTTATAAGTTATGCTCCCTCCTATATCTGCATTTCCACTGGCTTTACACAAAATGGCTGCCACTATTTTCAGTTCCTCGCCATGATGGCCATCTCCACGAAGCAAGTCATTCATTTCCATCAGCTCACCATGCAGATTTTGAAGGTGGGGAGGCATTTTTCACAGCAAATACTTCCAAAACCTGGGGGAGGTGGCATGGGGGACATCTCCCAATTTATCCAGTGAAATAACGCAACACTTGGTTGCATGGAGACAATCCAATGTTCCATTATACATGGGCTCCGTGAAGAAACACTGTAGTTTTACCTGTCGGTTTGTGTCTTGTACTATTTCTCATCTTTGAGTGGCCTCAGGTTTTAAAGTAAACAAGTAGGCCAGAAGCCTGTATTTCTTACTGGGCATAAAACAGTAATGGCTGCCTTGATTTGGGTTGCTGTGTGAGAGAAGTGAGAAAATGGCTGGGTGGGGAGATCCTGCTTTTGTATGGATTTTTCAGGGGGTTAACAGACTGGATTGCTACCTAGATGGTTCTGGCCAAGAGATTTGAAAAAGGCCAGTTAGTAAGAGGACAGTTGGTATATGGTTAGAGACAATTGGTGTAGTCAGTTGGAAGAGAGCTAGTGCCTGAGGAGATCAAAGCTGATAAAAGAGCAACCCTTCAAATCTGAGAGAATCCCACTGGAAGATCTGAAGACTTTAGCTGGTTGTTGAGGGGAACAGGAAGCTGTGCTGTGAGGTTGTGGTAACGCTTCAAGCAGGCAGCAGAGCCCACCACCAGAATGTTTCAGGAAGAGCTCTGATTAGAGGGAACTTCAGCAAGAATCCTTGAAACGGAATCATCCTAGAATCCAGCAGCAGCAGGAAGAGCTGGAAGCAGAGGAAGACTGCTGTTCAGCATCTGTTCCTGATTGTGGGGAATTGACTGGGTTGGAGATTAGGGAAATCAAGCTGAGGGAAAAGCTATTGAGAGTTTATTTACTTGGGGGAGGCTTCATTACATATTAGGAATGCCAACCAAACATATTTAATCTAAGTTCATTTAAGCAATTTTAACCTATTATTTGAAGAGTAGCATTTTATTCCCTCTTATAAAACAAGACAGTCCCTATCTGCAGGTGTAAAAACTAAACATGCAAGGAAAAAGGAATAGGGGAGAAGATGGAAAAAACTATTATAGAACAATCGCAGGAATGACAGAAGATAGCTAGACTAACCACTGAACAAATTAAAAACATATCCACAAGCCTACTAAAGATATGGACTTGGGGAATCCCCAGAGAGAGAGAGAGAGAGAGAGAGAGAGAGAAAGAGAGAGGATGCTGCCATTTTGGTTGCACAGCAGAGGCCTGTTTTTTGGGTGCCAACCAAAATGGACCTCCTTGGGCAAAACAAGAAGGATTCCTCTGCTGGTGTTAAAGCCAATGAGGCGGCACTCTTTAAAGTATGCACAGCAGTTGAGAAAGTCCCACAACATCTGCTTAGCTGTACAACATTTTGAATTAATGATTTAAAGACAGACTCAGATGACAGAGGCTCTTTTTTATGCAAAACATCCCTGACACTTTTGATGAAAATAATATAACATTATTTAAATTCAGCATGGGGAGAAATACTGAAGTAGGGCTTCTCTCTCCCCCCACCTTTATTTCCCCCCTTTTAAGAGGCATTAGAATAGCTAAGCCCGCCTCAAGGCATAGGAGAATTAAATCTAATTTTCAATATGACTGACCAGTGATCTGTTACATTTTCTATAGTCATAATATGTATGATATTGCCTTGAAATTCTATGGGGATTAAAAGGATATATATATATATATATATGAATATGTGTGTGTGTGTGTGAGAGAGAGAGAGAGAGTCAGCAGTTTGCAAGTAGGACTACCATTGTCTAGTTAATAGGTTTAAAAATCAGAAGACATGTGAAAGACCCATTTAAAGTGCCCATATTTAACCATCTCCTATTCTTCTATTTATAGAAAGGTTACTTTAGAAGAACAATGCTTCTTAAATCCATAAAGGCAAGTGAAGTACCAGCAATATCACAGCTGGTGATTAAAGAGGAGTTATTTTGTCTCAGCCCGTCAAGTTGAATTTATATCCATAACCTTGAAAGACAGAAACTGACTCTGATCCACAAGCCAGTTAAGCAGTAGCACTTGAACATAAACTATTTAGCTCTGATTTCAGACATCATTTATTAGCAGGGAAATCACATGCACATCTGAATCCCCACCAAGGGCTGATTCATATGTCAGGGGGATGACAATGACGACGAACATGATTTAATACGTACATGCTTGAACCCCTAGGTCATCTTCAGAGACCCTTGTCCAGGTGTCTCCACCATAGGAACGTAAGTGGGAGGCTACGGAAGAGAAGGTCTTCTCAGTGGTGGCACACCACTTATGGAATAAACTCCACAAAGAGGTCTGCCTGATACCTACATTGTTATCTTTTTGGCACCAGGCCAAGTCCTTTCTTTTCCCTCAGGAGTTTTAGAGACCTAGTTATTATGGCTGTTTATCAATTCCTCTGCTGTTTATGTTTTGCATTATATTGTATTTTATTCTTTAAAATATTTGTATTGTTTTTATATATTTTAAACTGTTCTATGGCATTGTTGTTTTTTTAATTGTTTGCAACCCACCCAGAGAACTATAGTTATTGAGCATGTTGGAAATGTCATCATCATCATCATCATCATCATCATCGTTTCCTCCCAAAGGAGTCTAGGGTTGTATGCAACATTTTTTAAAAGAAATATTTATACATAATTAAAAGCATCAGCCAAATAACTAAACTAAGAACATAACACACACACACAAAAACAATCTTAAAACAGTAAGACCTAGGGCCAAGTCTGGCTGAACAAATATGTTTTTAATTGTTGTCTAGACAATTAAAAGCAACCATACGTCCCCAGGGAGGGGATATCATAATTGGGAAGCTGCCATTCCAAAAGCCCTGAGACACCACATCACAGGCCTTGCCTACTGATAGGATCACAAGCAGGACCTCTCTGGTTAATCTTAAAGCACAGGTCTGTTGATGGTGGGGGAGACTCTCTTTTAGGTCCTTGGCTCCTAAGTCCCTTTTGTGATTGCTAACTGCACCTCTAAAGCGGTCCTCATGGTTGGAAGTCCAGGCATTCTTTCACCAGGCTGAGAACAGCCACTGTAGAAACTGCAACCATGCTAGTAAAGGAGTAACTAAAAGGGGCCTAAGAATGATATTTTCCACAACAACAACAAGATGGAAGAAGTAGGATCACATCAGAAGAACAAGAATAATTTCCCACGGGGTGGGCTTGGCATGGATTCAGAAACGTGGACGCTTCGCACATTGGGTACATCAGGCATGGGGAACTTCTTTAAACCCAAGAGCCAAATTCAATTTCAGAAGTTTTGGGGGCTGTATTCCAGTGGTGGGCAGGACTCAAAATAAAGGTGACAAGGCCAAAAAACACACCAAAAAACCAACAACATCCCAGCAGTTTATAGCTTGAAGTAGGATGCTGCGAGAGAGCCTGAGAAGGAGGGGGGAGTTCAGCGGACTCCTAACCCCATGCTGCTCAGCCTCCTGGACCTTGCCAGATGAGCTGTCATGCTTGTCAGACCCTCGCTGCAAGTGCCTGTCCCAAGGCACAGCATGGTCCACAGGCTCTTGACAAGCAGCAACCCATGCCCACTCCTTCACTGAGTCGCCATTTTTCATAGAAATGGTGGGTTGTGTTTTTCTGTACATTTAACATTGTGTAAATGACAGCTGTAAAGGGGCCAACTATGCAGCATTACAGGCATAAGTGGTCCATTTATGCCTGAAATATTGTGTAGATGGTCCCCTTACAGCTGCCATTTACACAATGTTAAATTTATGGGGAAAACATGAGCTGCCATGTTATGGAGAAATGGCGGCTCGCTGAGGGGACGGGTGGCCGGCAGGGGATTGGTGAGTAGGGCGCCAGGTGGAAGTAGGTAAGTTTGCTCATCCCTAGCAAACTTACCTGAGCCTTAGGAGAGGCATTTCAACCTTTCAAATGGGGAAAAATTGCACAAAAGATGGGAGATCACCAAGTGAATGGTGGTTGCTAGAAAGGGGGTGGAGCAGCAGAAAGGGAGTGTAGCCCTCTGGAAAAAAACCCAGAAGGCCAGATCCTCCCCTGGTACACATGGTGGAGGGAATAGGTGCAAGGATGCGCCTCACACGTTTGTACATTATGGAGAGAAAGAGGGAGGGAGGTAAAGAAAGGTACTTCTTATTTGCTCTTGAAGAAGTGTGACAGAGTCAACTCTGCTGCGGCAGTCTTGGTGTAGGTATAGCAGTCAGACTCAAAAGCAACACAGCAGAATACACGCCTGGATTTTCTTCAGATATTCCAGATCCTCAGGGAGTTTGTTGTTCAGCCAAGTGTGTTGTACAGCCAGGATCTAGCTGTATGTTTCATCCATGACACCCTTCTGTCTTTTAAGGAAAGTATTGAGGATCTTGCGCAGACAGTAAATCTGCATGGTCGGTGCTAACGTACTTCTTTTCAACTTATGCAAGTTCACCAGCACATTTGATCACGTGGATGGCTGCTTTCTTCAGCACCATGTGGACACAGCATCTCTCCACACAGGGCCAGCATCAAGGCCATGTATGGTTAGACACCTGGCACGACCCACACCCCAACAAGAGCCCCCTAGAGTTGCTCTTCATCTCCAAAAACCCTCAAAAACCTGGCGCTATCACTGCCTCCACACTCTTGATGGCACTAATGGTGAGCTTTAAGGCAGTCTTCATTCACCCATCAGTGTTGACATTGGGGATTTTTAACATGTCCTGAAAGAGACACGGTTACAGTGGCTGCTTCTCGCTCCTTTTACAGCCAGAAACAGTGTTCCTTGTACTTATTTAACCAACAAGGATGCAGCTGAAGGATCCAACATTGTGCCTACTAAAGGGTTTCTGGACCCCCAGCCTCAAGGGTCATTCTGAAAGCTGTTTTGTTTGGAAGGGGAAATATTATGGATGAAAATATCTGATTGTTCTTAAAATGAAAGTGTCTGAGCAAGATGGTTGAAAGGGTCTAGCCGAATTAAAAACAATCTCTCCCCCTCCAGGTGTCCCTTTATTGCCAACTCCCATCTTTATTATCTTTGTTTACAGCAATAAGGGAAAAAGTAAATAAACTCTTAAATAACACCCTGTTGAGGGAATAGAGACAAATATTGACCAAGCCAAAGAGTAAATCTTCCCAGTGCTTTGTTGCAAGAGATAGGACTCGCTGGGATAATTTAATTAATGGAAATGTCTAGGACATGTTGGTACGTTACCCCTTTAGGCAGGACAATGTAAGTTCTAGATGTTTTAGTTACACAAAAAAATAGCTCAGACGAGGGAATGCAACGTCAGGCACCAGTGTCAACCAAACCTTGGCACATTGGGTTCGTTTTCTGTGTAACTAGACCAGCTTGCCAGAAGAGGGAGCCATTGGCCTCCTCTTTGCTGTGCTGAGGTACCACCACCAAGCTTGTTGCTGTCCAGAACCCAGCTACTAGCTCAGTACCTGCCAGGTGACATAAAGAACCAATAATGTTTCACCTGGCCCTATAAAGCTTCAGACGTGGGCTTGGCTCTATTCTGAACACCTCGACCTTGGACTCGAGACCAAACCAGTCTCAGATTGTGCTCACTTGCTACCTGTCCACATACTCACCTGCTTGCTCAGATTTGATTTCCCCATTGATCCCCAGCCCTGAAGCCCAGGATTTACGTACTCAGATCCCATTAAAATGTTGCCTGCTTAATATGTCAATATTTTTTTTATTATCTCATCTCTTTCATAATTCATCTTCCCCTCCGGGGCATGTGTTTGTATCCCATTCACAGGGGTGGGGGTGTCAAACCTCTTCCAGCCTAAGGGCCAGATTCAATTTCAGAGCTCTCAGGACCCAAGTTCCACTGGTGGGTGTGGCTAAACACAAAATGGGTGGGGCCGAAGGCAAAAGAAGCGGGGCAAAACACCAACATAAGAACATAAGAAGAGCCATGCTGGATCAGGTCAGGGGTCCATCTTGTCCAGCACTCCGTTTACACAGCGGCCAATGAGCTGCCGACCTGAAACCCACAAGCAGGACATGATGCTGCAACACCCTCCCACCCATGTTCCCAGCAGCTGGTGTATATAGGATTACTGGCTCTGATACTGGAGGTAGCACATAGCCATCAGGGCTAGTAGCCATTGATAGCCTTCTCCTCCAGGAAGTTATCCAACTCCCTTTTAAAGCCATCCAAATTGGTGGTAGTGAATTCCATAGTTTAACAATGTGCTGTGTGAAGAAGTACTTCCTTTTATTTGTCCCGAATCTCCCACCAATCAGCTTTATGGGATGACCCTGGGTTAGAGTATTATGTGAGAGGGATTAGCTTAATGCCCTTACTGCCAATAACTGAGGCATTTCAGCCTTTTAGAATGAGATAGAAATGTCCAGATTCTGGGAAACCACTAAACAATAACCAGTTGTGGGAAAAGAGAGAGATCATCTGGAGAATCTTGGAGGGCCAGACTGGAATAGCTTCAACCTGTGTGTTGGATCTTAAATCAGTTTGGACTTTTGCTGTGCTCATAATTTGGCATATCAAGGAGCAGCGCCTTCTTTTGAAGTTGAAAACTTAGTTCATGTACCTACCTGGACTGGCCTGTCAATGTGTTAGTGGACATGGAAGGGGTTTGAGGAATAGCTAGCCACTCAATCAGGAAGAGCAGCTCCGCTGAAATGGACCGACCATTAAAAGAGAAAAACATGGATGAGGCATGATGTACCAGACATACTCACTTAACTTTATCATCTAGCATACCTGAAATATATATATTTAATTTACACACACAATATGCACAAGCCACATTCCCTAGGCACAACTGCACACACATGAGAGTATCACCAAATCAGCTTCCTCCCTCCCCCTCCCTGGTTGCCCCCCCCATTGTGTACTAAGCATGATTAACATACAAACAAGAGTCCTATGAAGTGAAGCATGGGTGGATATATAGGAGTTGCACACTGTGCATTATGTGGCCATGGGGCAGCCACAACAGATGAGTGGGGGGGGGATAGGAAAACTAGGGTTCGAAGTACTTTTCTGAGCCCCGTGAACTCATGCATCTATGTCTCCTGTGCTACATTTTACATACATAATCTATTTTTGTTCATTTTACATCATTTTTTTCCATGTTGAGAGCCAGCTTAGAAGCTTCTTGAAAAGCAGTAGTAGTTTGCTTTTCCTCCAAGACTAACAAACCAGAAGAGCCATAGCTCACCCAGTTAAAGAAAAGCAGATGTACAAATAAATACAAATGGCAGGAACTGAAATACGAACTGACAGGCATGAGCCTAACGGAAACATACTATGTCTGAGAAAATAAAAGAAAGCATGGGGCCACTTCTGCTCTTTTGCTTTGTCCCCCCCCCTTTAAAAGAAAATGCCAACCCAATAATTATGATTAGATTATTAAGACAAGATGCATTCACTGCCATCTAACGATATTAGAGCTAAGCAAAGCTTCTTCTTTTTTTAACATAGCTGTGCAAATCCCATTTGTATGCATGGTTAGTTAACAGAATAAGTGCTCACCTTTTGAAGTGCCTTCTATCACAATCAGACATTTTCCCTGCAGGAATTTTGAGTCAAGGAAATATCAACTCTTTTTTTCAAGAGAAACATTTCGACTGCCAAAGAAACCCTATCCGGCACAAGGCATTGTGGGCCAACAGTGGCATCCAGTGGAGAATCAATTTATCATAGAAACCTATTTACTATTGCTGCATTTTCTTTTTCACTTTCCTTTCATTTATTATGATTTGGGCCTGAAAAGGACCAGCTCTCCAGTCTGGTTCAGTCACTGAATATTATTAGCATCTCCTCATTAACCATTTGATAAGGCTGTGTGTGAACAGTATAACAATGGATTCAACTGAGAAACGAATACCCTAAAATGGCATGTGGATTTGATGCTATATTCAAGTGAGAGCTATTTTGTGTAGCAAAGTCATCTGAAACGTGTAGAGAAGGGTCGATCGGATACTTTGTCCTTAGGACCATGCCCTCCAAAATTTCCCAGATGGGATAGGGATATTTTCATGCGGAAGATTTCTGCCAGAGCTCCCTCATCCCAGATACACATAGCTGAAGGCTCTTATACACCCAATTGTGCAGGATTAATTTACCCTGCAATAACCAGTCAAGCAGTGGCTTCTGAAGCAGGGTCTGCTAGGAAATTGACCATAACCATTTCTTTTTTAATTATTAATTGAACGGTTTATATTGACAATCCAGGACCCAAAGAACCATGAAACAACTCCCAAGAGCTCAATGGGGCTTTAGGCTTGTTTTTCTTTCCCCCTCAGCTGACGGCTCTCCGTGGAGCATAGCAAACTGCTTTTGAAATAGGGCTTCAAAAGCAATTTATAACATGGCATTATGGTTAGTTTTCCAGAGGAAAAAAAAAGGGGGGGTTGTTCTTGTTTTTCATGTAGCTGGGCACTGCAAGATCCCAGAGAACCTAAGCAGCTCTTTGAATCCCAACCACTGTATTTCTTTTTCGAATTTACACCTTGCGTTTTAGGCCGTTTAGGAAGCAAAACAATTTTTCACCCAAAAATAGATAGGGATGAATGAATCAATCTATTTCTGGTCCTTGTTTTCATTCATAAATCTGTTCAGCTCCATTTCTGCATTGGTGTGCAGGCTGTTGTTGTTGTTGTTGTTTTAAAAAAACACTGCATCGGAGTTCATACATTAATAGGTGCTAAAATGTGAATTTTTAAATTTATTTTCTTACAAAATACACATTTGTAAACATTTTATCTAAATGTGTGGATTTATATATGAACATTATCCTATTTATTTATTTATTTATTTATTGCATTTTTATATCGCCCCATAGCCGAAGCTCTCTGGGCGGTTCACAAAAATTAAAACCATGAAATCATTTTAAAATATATAAAACAAGGCACAATCTAAAAACACAGAATAACATACAATATAAAAACACAACCAGAATAAAACCAAGCAGCAGGAATTAATACAGATTAAAATACAAATTTAAAACAGCAAGGATTAAAATTGAGTTAATTTAACTGTTAAAATACTGGGAGAATAAAAAGGTCTTCACCTGGCGACGAAAAGAGTACAAAGTAGGCGCCAGGCAAACCTCTCTGGGGACCTCACTCCACAGCCGGGGTGCCACAGCAGAGAAAGCCCTCCTCCTAGTGGCCACCTGCCTCACTTCCTTTGGCAGGGGCTCACGGAGAACGACCCCTGTAGATGATCTTAGGGTCCGGGCAGGTACATATGGGAGGAGGCGTTCCTTTAGATAACCTGGCCCCAAGCCGTTTAGGGCTTTAAATGTTAGTACCAGCACTTTGAATTGGGCCCAGACCTGGATCGGCAGCCAGTGAAGTTGGAAAAGGACTGGCGTAATATGGTCTCGTTGGCCAGTCCCCGTTAACAATCTGGCTGCCCTGTTTTGTACCAGCTGAAGTTTCCGGACCGTTTTCAAAGGCAGCCCCACATATAACGCATTGCAGTAATCCAAACGAGAGGTTATGAGAGCATGGATAACTGTAGCTAGGCTATCTCTGTCCAGATAAGGGCGCAGTTGGTATATCAGCCTAAGCTGGTAAAAGGTGCTCTTTGCCACCGAGTTCACCTGTGCCTCAAGCGACAGTTCTGGATCCAAGCGCACCCCCAAACTACGGACCCGATCCTTTAGGGGGAGTGCAACCCCCTCCAGAACAGGGTGAACATCACCTCGCCGGACAGACGAACCACCCGCTAACAGTACCTCCGTCTTGTCTGGATTGAGTCTCAGTTTGTTATACACATTTTAAACAGAATTTGATACTTTTTGGATCCAGACACTGCATCACAAAGAGAAGGATGAAATCTGAAGAATAATTAAATTAGTCTGAGAAGAGCAGATCAGGTTAGTTCTCATGACAAAGACTGAATTCCTCAAGCAGCCTGACCAGTGGTTTGATTTTGGGGCTAGGAGGGTTCAGCACCTTGGTTAATTCCTTTAGAGTTCTGACTGGTTCTGACTGAAACCCAGAGCAGATTTACAGCCCCATCAGCATCCGTCACCAGCCTTCATTGTTTCTACATTGTTGCAGGAGTACATATGCCTGATATTTAAAAAGAGAATTTTTTTAAAAAAACCAGAAAGAAAGGAAGGAAGGAAGGAAGGAAGGAAGGAAGGAAGGAAGGAAGGGAGAGAAGTGAAGCCAGTGAGCTTCCAGGATATGAGGAATGTTGAGGTACCTTTTGTAGAGGAGGTGGGAAGAGAAAGGAAACTGAGTTGGAGGGGAGAGGGAGCGAGGGAGGGAGGGAGAGAGAGAGAAAGAGAAGGAAATTAGCCTGCTCAAGCCCCAAAGGTATCCCAGAAGGGGAAAATTAGCATTAGGGGACTGAGTGTTGAGAAGTTACACCCCCCTTCCCAATTATATGAACCCAGACTATTGTCTGGGTAGCCCAGCATTGTCTTCTCCAAATGGCCACAGCTCTGCCCTGGGAGAGGGTTTCCCCCATCAATTGCTACCTTGCAGGAAAGTGTACTTTTCCTCCCCAACCCCCCAAATCCCCTCACCACAATTCCTTAACAGAACGACAAGACTCCAGTTCTGAGTTGGCTGAAGCCCCGAATAAAAGTGCTACTATTATGGGCTGAGGGCCAAACCACACACGACATTAAATGAATCTTTGCCTCTAGCTGCAGTTTTTTAAAAATGCAAATTGCACCAGGGGGCTAATTAATGGAATCAAAGCTGACGTGAAGGGGAAATTTAACCCTGTGCAGCAGTCCTCATGAAAATCCCTCATCTGAAGCAAGTATCTGCTAGGGGAGGGGAGGATTCATGGGACAGATTCCAAAACATCCAGTTTAGACTCTGGAAATAATTCTGTTCAAATCACTTCTCAACATCTCAAATGAATTTGAGTTTGGATGAAATTCAGAAGGTTTCTCCCGTACACACAGGGTCATGATTTAAAGCAGGGGTGCAGCACCTCTTTCAGCCGGAGGGCCAAATTCGATTCCAGAGAAGCTCTCAGCGGGGGGGGCACATTCCAGGGGTGGGTGGGGCTGAAGACAAGGGGATGTGGTGAAAGGCAAAAGGGGGCCACCACCAAAATACAAAATAAAAAATGCCAGCATATTTTTGCTTAATGCTCTTACTTCCAGTAGCTCGGCATTAGAGCCTTTATCACACCTACCCGTTTTGTTTCTGCGGATTCCCCCTCCGTTTCCTATGCGAGTGTAGCCTTTTGATCACACGTGGTCAGTTTTGCTCCAATTCCTCAGCTAAGCCTGCGGAGGAGGGTAGCAAACGGATAATCCCCGTTCAGGGATACTTCAAAAGAGGAAGGAAGAAAGGAGCACTCAGGGCACGAGACGTCATGTGAAAGAATTGGATCAAAGTCGCGGCAGGTGTGGATCAAACCGCCCGTGTGATAAAGGTCTAGGCGAGACATGTCAAGCTTTTAGAATGGAGAAAAGCCATGCAAATGCTGGGATGCCACCCAATGTTTCGGCGGCATGGGGGTGGGAAGCAGGTGAAGTGGGTGAATGGGTGTGGCCTAAAGATAGGACTGGCATGAAGGGTAGGCATGGTTGGCCACCTGCTGAGGGTCCACTGACAAGGACCACCTGGAGTCGCTCCTCATCTTCACCCTTGCAACCTGCTTAATCCTGCCCCATATTTTTGGGAACTTTTTCTCTCCCTATGAAGGAGGCATTGTTTTTTCTGCCTCTTTCGCAGGGAGGGGGAGAATTTTGGAGAATGTTCTCCTTGGGGAAAGGGGAAGGACTTCCACATACTTTTTTAAGTGTAGCTGACTGTTTAGGAGTCTTCTTTCTATTTTTATTTTATTTTTTGGCTTTAAAAACACATACACACACACACCCAGCACTTGGAGGAGCCCGGCAGTTCTTAGTGAATGCCTCTTGGAGACTATATGACCTCAGTCTTGCCAATAGGCATTCAGGAAGAACTCCTGGGCTCCTGCAAGTGCTGGTTTAAAAATAATAGAACGATCAAAACTGTCTACATTGTAAAAAGTATGTGAAAACTGTATCCCCTCCCCAAGGAGAAAATTCTCCAAAAGTCTCACCTCTCCCAGCCTCTTTCACCAAAGGTTTCATTTCCCCACCCCTACCCCTATGAAATGCCAAAAACTGAATAACTGAAATTTTCAGCACAGCACTAAACCTGCTTGTTCACCTGCCTCTTGCTTTGACCCAGACAGCAGTGGTGGAAGGAAGATCAGTAGATCCCATTGTCTACTTGCTCACTGGCTCTCTGCTTGTCAAGCAAGCAAGAAGTAACCGTGATGAGAAAGAGGATGAGGAGCAATTGCGGCTAATGACAATGGAGGTGACCCGGTAGACTCACTGCAGGAAGGGTACCATCGCGGGTGTCTTGCCTAAGGGCCTTCAAAAACCTGGACCCAGCACTGCCTGGAGGACCTGATTAGGACATGAGGAGGGCTCAACTCAGCCTTTGGGACTGAGGTCAATGCCTCTCATCTAGAACCATCAACACTAGCATACATGTGAAGGAACACACAAACATCTCAAGAAAGGGGCAGTATTTTCCCATCGCTAAGTGACATGAACAGCACAATCCTATGCATGTTTACTAGGGGTGTGCACGGACCCCCCGGATCGGATCGGGACCCGGATCGGGACCTCCAATTTTGTCCCGGACCGGTTCGGACAAAATCAGAGGCCCCCCGGACCGGATCGAGTCTGATCCCGACCCAAAAATCGTACATTTTTGGATCGGCCGCCATTTTTTTCCCCATAGACTTGCATTGCAATGCAAGTCTATGAGGAAAAAATGGCGGCGGGTGGGTAAGGGGGGGCCTAACTCCCTCCCCCCCCGGGGCCGTCCGCTGTGGACGGCCCCGGCAGGTAAACCCCCTCCCCCGCGCTCCCTACCCCCCCTGGGGCCGCCCGCTTCCATCCGCTGGCGCCCGCGGGCGCCAGCGGATAGAAGCGGACGGCTCCGGGGGGGGGGGGTAAGCCCCCTTCCCCGCCACTTACCTTCTCGGCCCGTCCGGCGCCGGCGGCTACTACCAGCGGGCTCCGTGGCCTACTCTCGAGTAGCGCGCCGGGTGATGACATCACCCGGCGCGCCACCCTGGAGCAGGCCGCGGAGCCTGCTGGGAGTAGTAGGCGCCGGCGCCGGACGGGAGCCGCCGGGCCGGGCAGGTAAGGGCCCCCCTCCCCCCTCCCCCCTCCGCGCGCCCCCTCCTCCCCTCCACGCACCCCCTCCTTACCTTTCCGGCCTGGCGGCTCCCGTCCAGCGCCGGCGCCTACTACTTCCAGCAGGCTCCGCGGCCTGCTCTAGAGTAGCGCGCCGGGTGATGACATCACCCGGCGCGCCACCCTAGAGCAGGCCGCGGAGCCTGCTAGTAGTAGTAGGCGCCGGCGCCGGACGGGAGCCACCGGGCCGAGAAGGTAAGTGCCCCCCTCCTCCCCCCCCCGCTGTCCACTTTCATCGGCGGGCGCCCGCTGGCGCCCGCCAATGGAAGCGGCGGTGGGCGCCAGTGGGCGCCCGCCGATCCGCCGATCCGCCGAACCGGTTCGGAGCTTTTTCGGACCGGTTCGGATTGGATCGGCCGATCCAGCTGCGGGATCGGAAATCGGATAATTTATCCGATTTCCCACTGGACCGGACTCGGATCGTGGATCAGGTCCGATCCAGTGCACATCCCTAATGTTTACTCAGAAATAAATCCCATTAAATTTAATGAGGCTTACTCATGGGTAAGTGTGGTTGGGACTCCAGCAGAAGTCTGTTTGGCTCTTAGGCCGTCCCATTCTGCCAATACAGATGCCACTTCTCTCAAATGCTGAAACACATTCTGGGAAAGAACTTCTGAAGACTCACTAGCTCTAGTATATTTTCAGCATTAGTTAGGGCAAGTTGTCAGATTGACAGAAATTCATGTCACAAGGTAAGCATTTTAAAAGCTAAGTAGTCCTATTTCTGTCCCACAAAAAAAGAAAAGAAAATCTGAATTGCAATTGATGTTTCTGAGGCAAAAAAAAAAAAAAAATCAAGATAGCATAATAGATTGCTAGAGGTGGGGTGTGTGTTTAGGAAGCAAAAGGCTGCAGCTTGGTATGATTATAATTTCTTTCCAAGTGCTATGGAATAACCGCTTCCCCAGAGCATATGGCATGCCACTCTAGCAAAAGCAAAAGATCATTGGACTTGAGAGATCCAGATTCTAGTCCCCATTCAGCCATGATGCTTACAGACTCTCAGACTAACCTACCTCACAGGGTTGTTGTGGTGAGGATAAAATGGAGAAAGAGGAAGAATGGAGAGGAGGACCTGATGGAATGGAGAGAATAGTCATCTCTGGATATAAGCTTTACAGAAAGGACATGGAAGGGCATACAGGGGGAGGTGTTGCTCTGTATGCAAAAGAGGGCATACTGTCAAGCAGACTAGAACACCTGAAAGTGCTTGGCTCTTCCACAAAAGCATTGTGGGTGACAGTGCCTAGATCCAAAACTGATTTAGTGCTAGGAACGTGCTATCGTCCCCCAGACCAGAATGCTCAGGGCGACCTTGAAATGGAAAACAAAATCAGGGAGACCTGCAAATGAGGACGTGTTGTAATTATGACTGTGGCCTAGAACAGTTGGTCATGGAACCGACCAGAAGGGAGGCAACCCTGAATTTAATGCTAAATGGTGTCGCCCAAGACCTAGTACAATATGTAAATGTTGTTGAGCCAATTGAAAATAATGACCACAGTGTTAGGGTGACCAGCTGTCAGGATTTTCCGGGATTTGTCCTGGTTTTTGTTCTATCCTGGGTGTCAGGGGGGATTTACTGTGATTTTCTCTAATGTCCTGGAATGACACACTGTCCCCTTTAAGGCCACCATTAGTATGGCGGGGGAATGGTGTGCTTTCCAGAGGCCTCTATTGGAGCAGTGGGGGGGCAGGAATAACACACTTTGCCCTCCTCCTCTCCAATCAGGGCCCTTAAGGCCCCGATTGGAAGAGGCGAAAGCACACTTTTTGGAGCCTCTGGAAAGCATGTCATTCACAACTGCCACGCTAATGGCAGCTGCCAATAATGTGGAGGGGGGAATGATTTGCTTTCTGGAGGCCCTGGAAAGTGCGCTTTCCCCTCCTCTACTGGGTGTCCTCTTTTTTGGTTTCCCAAATGTGGTCACCCTACACAGTGTTATCAGAGTTAATAGATATTTAAGTGGAAATAGCCCAGTCCCAGTCACATTTGACTTCAAAAGAGGCAACTTCTCTAGGGAACAGGTAAAAAGGAAGCTGAAAGGGGGAGTCAAGATGATTAAATCCTTTCAACTTGATTTGAGATTACTCAAAACCACAATAATAGAAGCTCAGGTAAAATGTATACCACAGGTTAGGAAAGGTAGCACCAAGTCCAAGAGGTCACCAGCATGGTTAACAAGCAGTGTTCAGGAAGCTATTAGAGAACAAAGGGCTTTCTTCAAAACATGGAACTCTTGACAAGTGAGGGGGCGGGAAGAAGCACAAGCTTGCACAAAGTCGATGCAAGCAGACAATAAGAGACACAAAAAAAGCATTCGAAGAGCATATTGCTAACAATATCAAGGCCAATTATAAAAAAATCTTTAAATATATCAGAAGCAGAAAATCTGCTAGGAGGGCAGTTGGACCATTGGATCACAATGGAGTTAAAGCGGTACTTAAGGAGGATGATGAGATTGCAGAGAAGCTGAATAAATTCTTCTCATTGGTCTATAATACTGAAGATATAGGACAGATACCTGTGCCTGAAGTGGTGTTTTCAGAAAGGGAGTCTGAGGAACTAAAGCAAATGGTAGTGACAAAGGATTACGTTCTCAACCTTATTGATAAATTGAAAGCAAATAAATCACCGAGTCCAGACGGTATCAATCCTAACATTCTCAAAGAATTCAAGTATGACATTGCTGATCTTTTAACCAAAATATGCAACATGTCCCTAAGATCAGCCTCTTTACCAGAGTACTGGAAGATGGCCAATGTAACATAAGGGGTCCAGGGGGGATCTGGGAAATTACAGGCCAGTTAGATTAATGTCTGTTCTAAGTAAATTGGTTGAAATGATTATTTTCCCTTTTTTAATGTGAATGTTAACAAAACAGGACAAAAATAGTGGGGGGAACCCCAAAGAAACATTGCATACATAGGCATATCATCATTTTTTTCATCAGATTTAGCATTCATTAAAAAGAGGGGAGAGTTATGCTTTGAGCCTATCTACACTATTGCTTTAAAACGGTTTATAACAGTTTTAAAGCGATTAATAACCGTTATTAACCAGTTTAAAACTGTTATAAAACATTTTAAAGCAGTAGTGTAGATAGGCTCATAGTTTCAAGAAAAGCAGACCAAAGAATTATTAAAGAAAAAAAAAGTAAGCATAAAGAAGGACAAGCCCTGCTGAAAAAGAATCAACACAGCTTCCGCAATGGTAAGTTCTGTCTCATTAACGTTTTAGAGTTATTTGAGGGTGTCAATCCGGTACAAATGGTTTACTTGGACTTCCAAAAAGCTTTTGATACAGTCTCTCACCTAAGACTCCTGAGCAAACTTAGCAGTCATGGAATATTGTTGAGTTGGAAAAAGTGCAGAAAGGGGAAACTAAAATGTTTAAGAGGCTGGAACATCTCCCCTGTGAGGGAAGCTTACAACAGCTGAGATTGTTTAGCTTGGGGAAAAAAGGAGGCTAAGGGAAGACATGATAGAGGTGTACAAAATTATGCCTGGTAAGGAGAATGTCGATAGGGAGATATTTTTCTACCTCTCTCAAAATTCTAGAACCAGGGGTCATCCCATGAAGCTGACTGGTGGGCTCATCTTAATCCCATTGATTTCAATGGCAGTTGTGTGTATAGCATTTTACTGAATCAGGGGCTATGGTCTTTAAAGAAGTGGACCCCAGTGATCCAAAATATAACCAAGTTTTTTTGACTGCAACTGATTTTATTGAACTTTTACATACTTGAAGTGGGAGAGAGAGTTTCTAAAACTGAGAGCAAATGAGAGGATTCTTCCCAATTTCTCTTTCTAAAGGACTTCAAAATGGCTCCGTATTTAAGGGATACAAATCTAAAGAGTGGTTTTTGATAACTTTCAAGTTCAAATCAAAGTTCTATAAATGGGCTCTGGTTCATATTCACAGCTCTGGGCATGGTTAGGATGGGAGAGCAGGAGCCTCACCACATATAAAGAGAATACAGTAGAGCAGGTTATAGAATCTCAGGCCCAGGGGCCAATTCTGGCAAACCTGAGGACCCCACCCCCATTTGGTGGTTTCCCCTCTTTTACATGTTTTTCCCCTAGTCTAAAAGGTTGGAATGCCTCTCGTAACACTTTGCAGATTTAGTGTTGAAAACTACGCTGTGCCATGGAGGCTTCAGGTAAGTCCTGGGGGGGGGGCAACAAATGGGAGGGGAAGGGGACTTACCTGAGGATTCTGCATGCACTGGCAAGCCACCCAGACTCCTCCCTGGACTGCCGTAGATGTAGTGCTGTAAACTATGGCAGCCGGAAACGGCAGCTGCAGCTATTGGGCTGATTTAGCCCGAAGCGATTCAGCTTCTTCGGACCGAGTCGGACCAATCCGGTCCCAAAGCAGATTCAGGCCAAGACAGGCCAAATCAATCTGCCCTTGCTCCAATTTGGACTTCAAGATGAAGGTGAAGCACAACCCTACAGAAAATTATTGATGTAGTACCATTTCCTAGACACAGGTGTAATGGCTTCAAAGTTTGCCTCAAGCCAGCCCCTCTACACTTGGAGAGCAGGGCAGAGGGAGAAGGCATAGTCACCCTTTGCTCCCTCACTTCCTTCTCCTCTTCCATGGAGAGGTTAAACTACAACCAGAGTTTCTGGCAACTGCCCCCCCCCCCAGCTAGTCATACGTTTTATTCCTTTGCAGCCTACAAGTGTTCCATGAAATGCTAAACAACCCATTCTCAGCAGCACGAGGGACACCCGACACAACTCATCTGTCTGCGATATGCAAAAGCTGACCTTACGAGGGGTGTCAGCTATTATGCTGAACTCTCAATAAACCATTTCTCAATTTGTACATGCCTTGTCTTTGTCACCACTCATTTGGCATGCTTAATTACCTCCCCTGCACGGCAGCGGAAATCTCACAGCTAATATTAAATACCGCTTAATATTTTCAGAAACTAGATCCACTTAACCATGTCATTGTGACAGAACATGGCTAATACGAGAGAGGCAGTTAAACAACAATTGTAACTTAAAAGTACATTTATTAGTATGTTAGTTAGAACCATTTTGTATGCTATGGGGTTGGGGAACCCTATTTGGTGAGAAAGAAAAGTGTGTTTCTCTCACTCATATGAAAATGTCTAAACCCTACGACGAACCCTGGGCTAGGCTTGCTGTCTGGTCTAAACAAACAGGAGACCTTTCTTGCTGTTCTTCCCTGCCACTGCTCTGTGCCTCTTAAATGCCGCGTCACCACACTAAGGCTAGATTTTAGGGTGGCAAAGTGTCCTACTTTACAGAGGACAATCTATTCTTTGAAGGGTTGTCCAGTCCAAACCCAGTCTAAAGATAAAGAGTCATAGGAAGCGAGAGCCTTGAAGTTTCCCCATCCACCGTTCACACCTGGACAGCAGACTAAGCAGGCACATGAGTCACTTGTGGAACAAAGAGGGGAGGAAGCACCAACAAGCTGGAGACAAAAGGAGAGCAAAGCTCTGGTGCTATGTAAAAATATATTTTTCTTTATTTCTTATGTCTTATCTTCTGTATACTCGACGCGTTTTGGTTGTGAAACCTTCGTCAGGAGCTACACAAAAACTAAAATACAAACATAAAATAATTAAAGATTGTCTTCAGCTAGCATGAAAACAACACCCCTACACCAACTGAAGCATATCTTAGTATACATTATTTTGCTATCCAAGAAAAACACCAGAAATATTCAACATTTGCACATTCATGTAAGAGATGTTTTTAGACAACACTAACCTGTAGCACTTCTTTACAAATTGTTGTTATTATTCTAATAGAAAACAGTTTTAAGTTTTAAGTTTTTGCTCATATATCGTTCCGATAGGCTCATTCGTCTCGAGATTCTGAGCTAAGGGTCAGTTGGGAAGCAATTTTAAATCATTCAGTTCTACAGCTGGCAGCCTTAATTGCCTTGTGACTCAGTGATCCTGTCAACACTCTGTTAGCAGTTTGGGAAAGTTTTTATCAACCTGCTACTTGGCCAGTCATTCCCACTATGGGGAAATGTATTGTATTTCTATTTACATTATACTTATTGTTTCCAAATTTGCACAAGAACATAAGAGGAGCCATACTGGATCAGACCAAGGATCCATCTAGTCCGGCATTCTGTTCACACAGTGGCCAGTCAGCAGTTGACCAGGAATTAGGACTGTGCAAGCTTCAGATTCTGATTTCTAAAGCTTTGGTGGCCACTTTATGAAGAATCAACCTAGTCCAAAGCTGAGAAAGAGCCAACAACTCCTGGCATGCATTGCTAGGGAGGAATAGACATACAGGGCTCTGGGTGCTCATGGTCTTGCTGCCACTGCTCACTCAATTGCCCACATGATCCAAGCCATGCAAGTCCCTGGATTGGTTGCCGCATGTTCTGCAAGCACCCCACCCCACCCTACCCAGCCATCTGCTCCCCTGAGAGCCACTTGCTTCTCCCCACTGCTGGTAAAAGCTGGGCTCCCAAAAGTGGGCAGCTCTCAGGGGAAGCAAGAGGCTGATGGGCACTCGCAGAAGGTGCAGCGACTCATCCAGGAATTTGTGTGGCAGCGGTGAGGTCACAAGCACCACTGTTCTTTAATAATAATAATAATAATTATTATTATTATTGTTATTATTATTATTATTTATTACCCGCCTCTCCCAACGGATCGAGGTGGGGAACAGCATCAAACATAAAATACAAAACTGATTAAAACACTTAAGACCAATACATAATTAAAATACCAATAAAACACTTTAAAATTCATCTGGGTAGGCCTGCCAGAAGAGATCAGTCTTTATAGATCTTTTAAATTCCTGAAGACTGGTGAGTTGGCGAATCTCTCCCAGCAGGTCATTCCACAATCTGGGAGCGGCAGAAGAGAAGGTCCTCTGGGTAACGGTTGTCAGTCTAGTTTTTGTTGACTGTAGTAAATTCTTCCCAGAGGACCTGAGCGTGCAGGGCGGATTGTATGGGAGAAGGCGATCCCGTACGTAACCTGGGCCCAAACCATGTAGGGCTTTAAAGGTAATAACCAACACTTTGTAGTTCGCCCGGAAACTGATTGGCAGCCAGTGAAGAGATTTTAAAACTAGTGTAATGTGGTCACCCCAAGATGTACTGGTGACCAACCTGGCTGCCATATTTTGAGCTAGTTGAAGTTTCTGGACGAGGCACAGTGGTAGCCCTATGTACAGCGCATTGCAGAAGTCGAGCCTCGAAGTTACCAGCGCGTGCACCACCGTCTTTAGGTCTTCCAACTCTAGGAAGGGGCGCAGCTGGTGTATCAGCCGAAGCTGATAGCAGGCACTCCTGGCCATCGTGTCTATCTGAGCTGTCATTTGGAGCGACGGATCCAGGAGCACCCCCAAGCTGCGAACACAGCCTTTCAGGGGGAGTGTAACCCCATCCAGAACTGGTTGACACACCTCCAACCCAGGTTGACCCCGGTTAGTCTGTCCCTCCCTAACAATGCATGCTGGGAGTTGTAGGTCTTTTCCTGCTTTGGACTAGGATTGTGCACTAGATGGGGGATTCTTCATAAAATGGCCACCAAAGCTTCGGAAAGTCAAAGCCAAAGCTTGCACAGCCCTACCAGGAGCCCATAAGCAGGACAGGGTACAAAGGCACCCTCCCACCCATATTCCCTAGCAACTGGTCTACATAGGCTTACTGCCTCTGCTACTGGAAGTAGATGTACATGTGCAAATCTAAATTATAATATGCAAATGTCATGCAAATTTATGTCCTCTTTTGTCGTTGTCCCCTTTTTAGTGATTTGCTTCCCTACTTGATTGGCTCCCAGGGCCTTATCCTCCTGACTTGACTGTAGCTGTTCTGGTCTATTTTATTCATTTATTATTAACATTTATATAGCACTTCATTTGCACACACACACAAAGGCATAAAGGCACTGTACAACGGTTTAAAATAGTAAAACCTTAACACAACAATAAAGAAGAACATTTAAAACAGTAAAACAGCCACATCATGAAGAGATGCATCTTCACGCCTTTTCTAAAGGCCACGTGAGTCGGGTCCAATCATAGTTCTTGAGTTACCTCTTTAGAAAGTCTTGATCTGGGAGGAATAAAGTTCTATCCACATTACAAAAAGGGAAAGGCAGCCGACGGAAGAGCAGGGATCTTCTGCCACACCCAGTTCCTGCATGACTGAGAGCAGGACGAGACAAATGAATAGGACAGTGAAGGCAGTCTTCTAGTAGTTGTTCTGAGCAGGGAGCAAATCTGACATGGAAGCTTTTCTAAGGGCCAGGCAGTATCACCTGACCTGCTGTGACCTATCAGTGTAAGGCAGCTTTCTTGGTGGGTGTGGATGGCTGCCTGCAATGGTTCCCTTCTTTGGCAAGAGCTTGGTGGTGGTGACCCTGTGGGACATCCCTCCTTTCACCAGTTCAAGGCCTGCAGCAGGCTTGAGTCCTGTCATCTGCTAATGCCTGGAGGCTCCCATGCTATTCATAATCTGGTTAATAGAGAGGAGTCTTCCCCATTTGCTGAAATCAAAGGACACATTTAATACAAGCGCAACTGGCTAGAAAGGAAGGCATGTTCCAGGAAAAGGTGTGAGAGAAATGTGTGAATGGATGATGAAATCTGCTGATCACCTCACAGCATGCAGCAACATTTATCGTTCACAGAACTTGCGCAGGGGGCCATCCAGCATGACAGACTGCACGTAGCACTTGGTACATTTCAGTCATGAGGCTACAGGAAAGTCCCTTGCTGATAACATGAAAATAAAAATGTTAAGCTAACCAGGTACATGCACACACTACAGGCAATTCAAGACCAGACTGTTGACCTGACATGAATTAGCAGAGAAAGGATAAATGGGCAGTCTTTAGGGAAACACTGAAGTCCCACATGGCGGCAATCTGACAAAAACCTCTGTAGAGAAAAAGTGAGAGTAGCATAGGGTGACCAGACGTCCGGATCCCCCCGGACATGCCCGGAAAAGGGGGCCAAATTTGAGTCCGGGGGGGAAATTTCAAAATATCCCCCAAAGTCCGGAAAATTGGGCCTCTCCCGTGCCATCCGGGCCTTGATCTTGGCTAGTGCGATTGCGCTGGCCAAGAACAAGGCCCAGATCGGCCGGGGAAGAGGCTGGAACGACGCACACCCACACTTCCGGGTGCGCGTCGTTCCAGCCTCCCCCCCCCCCCCCAATCCGGGCCTTGTTCTTGGCTAGCGCGATTGCGCTGGCCAAGAACAAGGCCCAGATCAGCCGGGGAAGAGGCTAGAACGACGCACACCCACACTTCCGGGTGTGCGTCGTTCCATCCTCCCCCCCCCATCCGGGCCTTGTTCTTGGCTAGCGCGATTGCGCTGGCCAAGAACAAGGCCCAGATCGGCCAGGGAAGAGGCTGGAACGACGCACACCCACACTTCCGGGTGCGCGTCGTTCCAGCCTCCCCCCCCCCCTCCGGGCCTTGTTCTTGGCTAGCGCGATTGCGCTGGCCAAGAACAAGGCCCAGATCGGCCGGGGAAGAGGCTGGAATGACGCACACCCACACTTCCGGGTGTGCGTCGTTCCAGCCTCCTCCCCTCCGCCATCCGGGCCTTGTTCTTGGCTAGCGCGGCCTGGCGCGCAGCCCAGCCCAGCTTGGCACATGGCGCGGCGCGGCGCGCGGCGCTGCCCAGCCCAGCCCGGCCCGGCGCGCGGCGCAGCCCGACCTGGGGGGTTGCTTGGAGGCACCTGGTCCGGCGGGCAGCATGGGTGTTGCTGCCTACCCTGGCTCAATTTGTGGGCAGCCTGGCAGGATGTTCGGAGGCACCTGGTCCAGCGGCCAGCATGAGCATCGCGGTCTATCCTGGCGTGCAGCATGGCATGGCCTGGTAAGTGGGGCATTATGGAGCATGGGGCGGCCTGGCTGGCCGTGGAGCATCCCGGCCTGGCATGCGGAGTTTCATGGCATGCAGAGTGGTCTGTCCCAGCCTGGAGCATGGGCATCTTAGCCCAGCCTGGTGCGCAGAGCTGGGGCTGGATGTTATGTTATTTTTCTTGTTGTTACTACTATTATTGTTGAGTGCTGCTGCTACTGTTTATAAACTTTTAAAAAGCAATTTGCGTGGGGGGCATTAAATTAATAGAAGACCAAATGAACTGGCTTTAGCTGCAATTTAAATTCAGTGGGGTGGGGGGTAGATTAGATTTCATTATTGGCAGCATTGATGAAATTAGTTTTCACTTATTTTCCATATATTCCTTGAGTACTGATTTTGATGAATTAATTTGGGGGGGTACATGTGGATGTTTTTTAAAACTATTATTAGATTTGCCATGGGTGAGTATGTTGGGGTATGTGGATATTTATTTTATTTTTAGTCTTGGTTAAGTGTGTGTGGTTGGTTGGTTGGTTGGTTGGTTGGTTTTTGCCTTGGTGCATGTGTGGATTTTTATTATTTTTTCCTTTGGTGAGTATGTGGATGAGTGTTGTATTTTTAATGTTATTTTATTGCCTTTGGTATGTGCATGTTTGTGTGTAGATTTATTATGTCTACTGTTATTTTGCCTTGTGTGGGTGGCTGATTATGATGATGATGCCTTTGGTGTGTGGAGGGGTGGATTTTTATTCCCCCTCCCCTGTTACGTGTATGGGAGGAGGTTGTGTTGTTGTGTTCCACACACACACACACACACACACACACGAGTGTGTAGGGGTGTGTAGATTTTAATTTTTATTGCCTGAGTATGAGGTGTGTGTGGATGATGGTGATGATGCTGACACAACATTGGGTGGGATGACTAATACCCTGGAAGACAGAAACAAACTTCAAAGTGATCTTGATAGAGTGGAGCGCTGGGCTGAAAACAGCAGAATGAAATTTAATAGGGATAAATGCCAAGTTATACAAGTAGGAAAAAGAAACCAAATGCACAGTTACAAGATGGGGGATACTGGGCTCAGCAACACTACAGATGAGAAGGATCTTGGAATTGTTGTAGATCCCAAGCTTAATATGAGCCAACAGTGTGACGGGACTGCAAAATAAGCAAGCACTATTTTGGACTGCATTAATAGAAGTATAGCTTCCAAATCGTGTGAGGTACTGGTTAGGGTTAGGATGCTACATGCATACAAATGACACTTGCTGAAATTCCCTTTTCAATACAGCTCTTAAAGATACAGGAGCCCTGTCCTCCTTTCCATATGATCACTCTAACTAATTGAATGATTGTAATTTTTCCTGTTACCATAGTTCTTTAACTTCCATAGCCAGTGGTGTATATTTTTCTGTCTTTAACTCTTCCTTTTCTGCAACAGTTTTGTCATAGGTATTGTTATGTCATTGAGGTAGGTGTGTTTTTTCTTTGTTGTTTTTGACTGTCCTGTCTGGTTGATTGCAAAGTATTGATTTGTCCCAGAATTGTTCTGTCCAAGTAAGGTAATATTTGAGTGTGTAGCGTGGCTTGGCTTGAGTGTGTCTGAATCTCCTAGGCTCTGAAAGCATCTTTCTGGAGAGCACCTGCTGGTTGCTTGTTCTCTGCACACTGAGGCAATGTAAATTCAGGATATACTTGGATAAAAGGAGGGAAAGATCCTTATCTAGCATTGTAATAATGGGCATCTGTTCTGGCCTATCTTTGTATTGTACTGACCATGGTCTTGTTCACATGGCTAATGAATCAGAGATATAATCACACATTGTTAGATTAGTTTCTCACTGATCAACCAGAAGTTGAAACAAGCTAAGAGGCGAGAAGTGACTACAACAAGCCTTTAGTCCATTTTGTTCCATGGCTAATGTTTGCAGGGTAATAATATTTTATACTCTTCCTTCATGCTAGGTTGCTAGTTTGTTGTACTAGATTTCTCTGCACTTGTCCACTGCTTCATTTGTTCAATGGTAACAGTATGCTGAATCTGTGAGTATGGATATGAGAAAAATGATGATGAAAGAGTGTTAAACGTTAGGAAAGTTGAGACTATTGTAATCCAGTGAAAGATTTGCAGTCAGAAAAGATATTTGAGGGAAGGGGAGACTCTATCACACAGAGTATAGTAAAAGCTTCAAAGAACAGGAAAAGCTACAAACGTAGAAGTGAGTGAAGTTAATTTCAGATACATTCAATGTCTCACTTGTTCTTTATTTCAGTGATTTTAACATTAAGATGTTGTGTAGAACAAGTTTGTCTTAATTGTATGCTGTGAAATCAGACATGTGACCAAGGCCATGTTTGGGTGGGCACACCCCCTTAGGGGCTGGACATGTTGATGGGCACGCCCCCTTGGGGGATGGACATGTTGGTGGGCACGCCCCCTTGGGGGTTGGACATGTTGGTGGGCACGCCCCCTTGGGGCGGCCATATTGTCCTCCTTTTTGGTTTCCAAAATATGGTCACCCTAGAGTAGCAGGACCTAACAAGATGCTGAAGGCTCAGAGTCAGAATCACCCTTGTACCACCTGGTATTTTAGTAAATGCTCTAATATAATGACAACAAGGAAGAGCTCACTGAGGTAGGGTTTTGTTATAATCAAGAAATGCTTCCATCTTAGGGACTAGCGCAATGGCTTGCACTTGGTTCTTAGCGGCTGGCTGCCCTGCTCCCCATCAGGACAAAATCTAACAAGAGTTTCATGTTTCACATAATTTGCTTACCTATTCAATGACACCTCTACAACCTTGGAAGGGAGACTCTAGCATTCAATAGAAGACCAAAAGAGGTGTATAGAGATGTGAAGGCCCAGGAAAAAACTGGAAAAAAAATTTGGGGGGAAAGGGGTTCCCCCCCTTTTTTTCTTGAAAATTTTCATTTTTTCCCTGGTTTTGGGGGGGGAACAGAAATTTTTGGAAAAAAAAGTGGGGGAAACATTTTTCTCCATTTTGTTTTTCATTTTTTTCTGGGCCTTCACATCTCTAGAGGCGCATGGCTGGCCATCCTAGAAGGTTGAGAGTGAAGGGGGAAGGCAGCAATAGAAACAATATTTCAAGCATGTGGCAGCAGGGTCAGGCAGTACCATCAGCACAGCAAGGTCCCGCCTTGACGGACAGCAACAGCAGTGCTCGGAGCAGCCTCTTGTCCGGCATCTTAACATCCTACACTGCACCGGATGTAGCATCACTCCAACATGCTACATGGTGTTTGTAGCTCTAGGGAAAAAAATTAAAAGAAGCCAAAGCAGATCCCTGCAGATTCATCAATGCCTCAGGAAGCTGGCCAGTGCCAAATGGCGCTTCAAAATAAGGGTGGAAAAGCAGCTGCCACTATTTTACTTCTGCAAATCAAAAACAGCACCACTATGGTCTCATAAATCATAGTAGCTCCATGTCTAACCTCCTTCCCCTATGGAGTCACTGGTTTATTCAACTGGCACCTCCACAAGATTTCAGCTGGATTGTGAGCGCACTGGCAGTCTACTACCATGTGATTCCTGAACTGGGCCTAAGGGAATCTCCAAATTGTTAATGAGTTGGCTGCTAGTCTGCTCTGTGGGAAGGATCTCCATGGGGTCCTCTTTACAACTTCAGGCTTGTGGCCTGATCCTGTAAACTGCTAGACGGGAAAACTTGTGAATATAGGAAGAGGTGCAACACTGTCCCAGCACAATATCACAGCCAATTCAGGCCAGTGGACTTGAGCAGCAGCTGCTCCAGTGGAAATTTAACATTTCTACACCATCAGTGCTCCCACCCACCACCCACCACCAGCTGAGATGGAAATACACAATTAGGGATGTGTATCATATCGTTAAAATGTACGATAACGATACAATATGGTCTTTATTGTGCATACGATTAATGATAACGATACGATACAACTTCAAACGATAATTATCGGAGACGATAAAAAACCCTACGATAATTATCATTTTTATCGTTTTATCGTAAGCCTCTTTCTCTTTTGCTGCCACATGGATGGAGCTAAAAGGTGGGATGTGCTTGATGAGACAGTGACCAATCGTGCAGCAGGGATTCCAGCAGGCTCCAATCACAATGTTGGAGGAGGGCTAAGGATATCCCCGCATAAAACCCCCACACTTAGTGTTCCAGCTCTGTTGGGAGTTAGGCATTGAGGGAGAACGGTGGATTTTGTTGGATCTCTGTCCTGGCTCCTGGGTCTGAGTTACTTGGTGGCTAATTGTTAGAGACTAATTGTAGTCTTGCATCTTTGTGTCTCAGCCTCTCAGGTTCGTTTGGCTGTGCGTTGCTTGGGTGTTTAAGTTGAGTTATAAATTTTATTTTTATACGTTTTCTGGTTGGTTTGATTGAAGGATTAGCATGAGCGAAGGTACTGTGACTGAGGGAGTGTGTTTTCTCTCCCCTGTTTAACTTTCTTTAAAAAAACAAAATGTAATATTTCACATCCCATAAACAGGTGAGAATTCACCCTCACCCTACCCTGGTCATACAATACTGGAATATGTATGAACTTTAGTTTTAGTTATACAATTTGGAATACTCTGATTTAACCAAGATCAATAGCCTTTTGAAATAATCTGAAAAAGGGGACCTGTCTACAGCGATACAAATAATGCTAGTAACATCCACTGTGTTTACATGAGGAGGTTCTACACAAGAGCAAAGTAAAGGACATTTAATCTCACATCCGCTCCATAATGGAAGTCTTACAGTATGGTTGGCAACACAGACATTCTAATGAAAGTAATTCCTCCTATTTGCCTCCAGTTCTTGGGGTTGACAACCAGCAGCTAAATTCTGAAGGCACAGCAAATTGCTGAATAGCTTTCTTCCCTTCCAGTCTGGAGGGACTGCTTTAGTGAGGGGCTGCAAAAGCAAAAGCAAGCATCCCTCTCACACATTTTATTTCTTTTTGAAACACACTACTCCAGCCAATGTTTCCAGTCTGGAGGGACGGCTATAGGGAGCCTTGAGTTGAGAGATTCCTCTATTATTATTTTTTGTCACTACGTCCCTGGGTCGTGGAGTCCATTACTGAGGGATTGCAGAAGCATCCCCCTCACGCATTTCCTTTTGTTTTTTTAGATTCTGGTCCAGGCAAAGTGCCTACCTGTACCATGACTAATATGACCTGGTCAATGTGCCTACATGACTGATATGAACTGGGCAATGTGCCTACCCAGAACGTCACTTATATGAACTGGGCAATGTGCCTACATGACTGATATGAACTGGTCAATGTGCCTACCCAGAACGTCACTTATATGAACTGGGCAATGTGCCTACATGACTTATATGAACTGGGCAATGTGCCTACCTCTATCCCAAACATGACTTTCATTTGCCTCTGCTCCAGCCAATGTGCGCAGCTGTGGCATGAAGAAATGCCCACCTACCTGCACGGGGATGGTGGGCAGACTGGGTCATTTGCAAGCACAATGAGGTCAAGGCGGTGTGTGAGGGTAGTTTTGATGGGATTCTCCAGGTTTCCCCGCTACCTGGGGTATCTCCTGGCCCAATGAGGCCCTGCCTGCTAAGACTGGCTCTAAAATAAATGTTACGCCCATGCTATTCCCCTACCCCCCAATCCTTTTAATTTGTAAACTTGCATGGCCTAATCAATGAGACAAGGCGGCAGCAGTTCACCATTTTCTAATTAACACATTTTACTTTTATGACTGCATATGGAAGGCACTGCCTAGGTTTATCCACAGGTTTTGAAAGTTCATTGTATTCATAAAAATATACCTATAGGTCTCAGCAGCAGCAGCAGCATGGAGTGCATTACTGGAAATAGTGCATGTTGTTGAGAGCTTACTTCAGAGTAATGCCTGCAGCTGTGCATCTGAAATTGGGCACAGTTGAGTCCCCTCAAGGCCATCTATGAGATGCCCATGAGTACTGGATGTTGTCTCTTGAAAAAGGACCACATTTCAGCCACCTGAAACAGTGTATTTGAAAGCTTACTTCCAAGTAATGCTTGCACCTATTGTTCTGTAATTTGGGACACATGACTAGCAACACTCAGTCTGCACTGTGACCAAGTTTTGTACCTGTAACTTGGAAAATTAAGAAGTTTTAGGTCTTTCTGACTCAAAAGCAACTCTCTCTAGGGCAAAATGTAGAAACGATATAATATTGTATTTCCGATAATTATCGGAAATACGATACGATATGGATCACCTACCATATAATCGGAGACAATAATTTTTTTGGTCCGAAATTCTGATAACGATATGATATTTTTGGGCGTGCACATCCCTATACACAATGCCATTATGTAACATATACATGTACAGAGATAGGTTATGGTCAGGGAAAGGCCAGTTGCAGTGTTTTGTGGTAGCTGAGCAGACGACCTAAATTTGCCTTTTCACAAGCTACTGCGATCATCGCAACTGCTTTGCTTATGCCTGGGCCCAAACTCCTATTTGCTCAGCCGTACTGCTGCTGTCAAGAACCAGGCTCCTGTTTCCGCTTCCTCTGGCTAGCCATTCAAAGGGTGCATCAGTAACAGAGGCTCAAGAATGCAACAGAGCTCCTTCTTGTCACTGTCTGCTGCTTGCCTCTACCTCTGGCCCTAGTGTCACTGCAACCACCTATGGTGGCAGCTGCCAAGCTGGCCTGGCTTCTGCTGACTCACTCCCGCAAGGCCAAACAAAGATAGTAACCTGCTTTGCAAGAGGAAGCCTGGCATCTCCACTTCATGGTGGACCCCTGTTGTCCTGTAGACACTGATCATGTTGAGCAAGTCTGTGTGGAGTCTGGACTTGAAACTCAACTCTGAACTATCCGAATAACTGTTCTGTACACCATGATTCTCTGTTATCATCCTGCCTGAACCCTGAGAGCTTTGGAAGAAGCACACATGGTGGTCCCTCATGGCTTGGAAACTATCAGGGGTAGGGCGTTTAGTGTGGCAGCCCCACCCTATGGCATGCCCTTCCAACCTAGAGCAGGCATGCACCTATGCTACTTTGCTTTCAGTGTTTGCTCATTTTTGTCTGACTGTTGAGTAAATTCCAGCCACTGTTTTTTGTGCTCTGATTGCCTTTACTGGAACTTTTGTATTTTGTATTTTAAGTTATTGTACACCACTCCAATATCTCTTGGTGTGGAGCAGTTTATACATTCTATAAATAATAAATGATGGACATCTTGAGTTGGACTCACCTAGAATGCCTCTGTAGGTACATTAGATGAAGCCACTGTAAACACGACCTTGCCATAGCTATAGTTATTTATTTGTAAATGTATTGTGCATTTATATCCCACCTGTTGGTCTATGAGAATATAGGACTGGCATAATAATGGCTTAATGTACTTCAACAATATATATGGACCCAGTCTAAATTACCTGCCTTAAGATTTGTGACCTTGGAAATGAAATGTAAGCCTTTCGCCCAAGTTCATGCAGCTTTAATGTTTTCCTGTTTTATTTTCTAAGATTGTTGGCATTAAATATTAACTTGGGATGAGCAAAGGTTAACATGTAGCATAAAACATAACTTTAACTCAAATTAGCACCAACACTAGTAGAAGAAAGTGGTCTAATAAGAACACTGTGGCCATAGAAGTTTTGAATTGCATAAAAATTAATTCTGACTTCGAACCTGTACCTGACATGGTAAATGTGCAGGAAGCAATGAATTGTGGTCCCTTACCATAATACACTCCAAACCAGAGAATGGTTTTCTTGTTTAAATCTCTCTCTTTTATTTAAAAAAAACAGCCTAATTCATTTGGGACTAACTAATCCCTAATCCACTAACACTTTAGAGTTCTTTGAGACTGTCAATAAACATGTAGACGGGGTGATCTGGTGGACATTGCTTACTTAGACTTCCCAAATGCTTTTGATAGTCCCTCACCAAAGACACCAAATTTAACAGTCATGGAATAAGAGGAGAGGCCTCTTATGGATCAGTAACTGGTTAAAGAACAGAAAGCAGAGAAATATATGGCAAATTTTCCCAATGGAGGGAAGTATATAGTGGGGTCCCCCAGGGATCTGTATTGGGGCAAATGCTTTTCAATTTGTTCATAAATGATCTGGAATTAGGACCAAACACCTGTGTCCTGTTTGTGGCTTCCTGGCCAACAGCTGGTTAGCCTCTTGTGAACAACGTGCTGGATTAGATGGATTCTTCAACTGATCCAGCAAGGCTCATCTTAATCCCACTGATTTCAATGGCATTTGTGTGTGTAACTTTTTACTGGATCAGGGACTATGGTCTTTAAAGCAGAGGAACCCAGGGATCCAAAATATAACCAAGGCTTTTTGACTGCACCTTATCTTATTGAACATCTATATATTCAGTCAAACCGGGGGAAAGAGTTTCTAAAACTGAGTGCAAATGAGAGGACTCTCCCTGAGTCCTCGTTCTAAAGGACTACAAAATGGCTACATGTTTAGGGGATACAAATCTAAAGAGTGTTTTTGATAACTTTCAAGTTCAAGTCAAAGTCATATCTTTTGCTATCTTTAATAGCAACCCAACGGCAAAAGGGGTGGGTGGGAATTAAACATTTTTCATGTGCTGAAGTGAAAAAGAGCAGTCAGATTTAAGTGTGACCTTCAGGTATATTCCTGCATACACTCATAAGGATAGCAGAACGACTACTTTGCCCATAAAAGATGTCCCAAGGGTTACCAATATCAAATAGTTTGTCCTTTCATCTGTGAACTCAGAATTCCTGCACATGTTTGAGTCTTCTAGCCGCCAGAGTCCCTAATCTTTTAACAGAGTCATTGACAACCTTTTATCTGTTCAAACACACTTTCCTGATGATCTGAACAGTTAAGGACTATCTTATCTTCTGCAGGAATACAAGCAAGAATAACTAATGCTGTCTTCTGTGGCTGGTTCACACATTAGTCTTTTTCATTCTTTTTTTTATACGTGAGTAGATTAAATTGTAACACAGCGGACGGATTTGCCTTCTGTTTGTATATCTCTGCAGCAGCTAGCCTGGATTTTGAGCTGCTTTATAAATAATGATGACCATTGTTATTATTCTGTTCATCCTCAGGAACACCTTCATGTGGACATCCATCATATGCAAACTGCCCTATTCTGGAAAGCGTGACAACATGAAAAGGGCTGTCGTGGTTATAAGGCGGTCACGACGAATTGCCAAAAAGAGAAACCACATTTCCAAATAAAAAAAGGGCAAGGAATTGCATAACATTTGCATAGGCTAATTTGTATGGATATATGCAAATTGAGAAATTATTCTTATAATTTAAAAAGAAATAGAGCACATTCCTATGGAAGACTGTGACCTGGGTGCCTGCCATTTCAACCTACTGTCCAGGTGCCAACTGTTGATGCCCAACAGTTCACATGGTTCATTATCTTAAATCTGGAATTGGACAAGAAGGCACTTCAAATAGAGAACGTTCCTCTGGCAGCCTTTCGAAAAAATGGATTGTCCTTTTTAAAAGAGGACACATGGCCATGCTACATGGTGGGGAAAATGGCTGCCAGTTATGTCCATGTTTTACTTATTTACACATTACATTTCTCCACATGGGGACATGCTTATCCACAGAAATGGGACAAAAGGAGAATGGGCTGTGAAGAGCAAGCTGAACGTGGTATTGATATATTAACAATGCAATCCTATGTATGTTTTTTTAGAGTTACTCTCAAGTTCAATGGAATGTACCCCCAAGTTAACATTGGATATGCGGAAGCCTCTGAGATCTAAAACTTCCTTCTAAGGGGAGCACAATCCATAGGACTGCTCTCTAAAAGATGTGTGTGCATTTTACACTCTAGTAACATATCTGGTAAATTCCTGGGTAAACTGAGCTTGCTTCTGGGGAAACATACACTGCCCAATCCACACATTACATTTTCACAGACCTTCAGATTGCTTTCTGAAGAATAGGTTTCTGAATGTAATACACTATTAGAGTTAGGCTCAAGAGATACTTTACTCTCAATTCAAGGGAAATTGTCCAAACCAGCACTGTTATACACTAAGGAAGAGGCCATAGCTTAGCATATTCATGAAGGGGGAGGGACTCTAACCCAGAGAAAGAGCACCTGCTTTGCATGCACTAAGTCCCACATTCAGTCCCCAGCATCTCCAGGTAGGGCTAGGACAGAATCCTACCTGAAACCCTGCAGAGCTGCTGCCAGCCAGTGTCAACTGTATGGGGCTAGATGAACCAAGGATCCTGCTCTATATAAGGTGGCTTCCTATGTTCCTATGTAGGTGTGGGGCAATTCGTGGCCCTCCAGATGTTGTTGGACTGTAACTCCCATCATCCTTCACCCCTGTCTATGCTGACTTGGCCTGATGGGGGTTGTAGTCCAGAAACATCTAGAGGGCCACAAGTCACCAGCTCTGTGGCTCTCTCTTATTCACACCAACTCAGAAGTCAACCATGATGGGCTTATTCATGCATTGATTCCATAGTTTAATCATCTGGGTGAACAATGAGCCATTTTGGAATTTACTCCAAAGATAGTCCATGCATTCAACCATGAGTTACCATGTGTGGAATGCATGTATGAGTGAAGCGACCAAACACTGCACATTCTGTTCCTGCAAGAAGCTGCTTGGCTTTCTATTTACTTCCCAATATTTATAGAAGATGGTGAGAACTGTAAATAGCAAGATGGCTTCACTTGATGCAATCTGTGCTTTAATGCAATACACTTTCTTGGATTCAACTGAAATTACAAACCTTAATTCTGTCTGTCAATGTTGTTAGAGACTGCAAATCACATAAGCACTCTGTGTGAGGAGGTGTCTTTACATACAGGGCCGTTAATGGACACCAATTCTAATGGGAAAACCTGATGTGAACAGCCTACCTTTGGAGTACTGAATTGTAATTTAAAATGAAATCCAAATTTCCCAAGTGATTTGATCAGTATTCTGTTGCAGCAAATACAAATCTCTTCCATTTTTAATAATAGTGGGGGGAAATGGACATTGCCTATTAAAAATAAATAGAATCAAATTGTCATGATTTCTTCATACTGTTATTGGAAGGAAAAAACTGTATAATTCATGGGGATAATGCTAAGTTGAATGTCCTACCATTTCAACTGTTCCTTGCATTTATTATGAGTTTAACAGATTGCTTTTTGCTTATCACCACTCTGTATGCTTTAGAATTTCCCCTTGTAAGTTTTGCAAAAGTATTTTAATTAAAATGGGGCTGTTTACTTTTGTTTATGGCACATTAATATTCCAGCCTGCATAAATTTTTTACTAAATAATATTAAATAATTAAGAAGTAATATATTATTTATTGGTTCTGAAGAGTTTCCTATAGTAGCAAAGTCAAGCTGATGACAGCAAATGAGTCACCCCATAATATACAGTGCAAATGTAAAAATGACTAGATGACATTAGCTTTAGGTATCTTAAAGGGATGTCTTTGAATTCCACCAAAATAATAGGAATATATCAGATGACAAGACTAGAACCAAAAAATGCATGTGTTTGCAAGACACCTGGTTTCTCAATTGCATTTGATTTCTGAAAGGTGTGAGCTTGAAGACGTATTGATAGAAAAGTTCCAGGAACTTCAGTAGAGTATGAAAGGCAGCCCCCAGATCATCTCCAACATGGAATTTGGCCTTTAGCCTGAAAGAGGTTCATCACCCCTGGTATAGTACTAGTACTTTTTCTCATCCAATATATTCATATTTATCAAAGGTAAAGAACAGCATCTAAGGATGGTTCCCACCTGCCTCAGGGGTAGACACAGGTACGACCTCAAGGGCAGGAATCCAAGTGCAGGAATCCAAGTGCAGATTCTTCTGCTACTCTCTCTGCAATGCAGCTGCCATAGAAATCACCACAGTGTTTTCTCTTCTGAGGTCGCCAACGGTGGCCTCGGACGATGACAAAGAGTGGAGAAAGGAAACATTCCAGTGGGTAGGAAGGGACAGACATAGATCCACTGGATCCATAAGCCTCTCCATTACCCATCCTACCCATGTGAAGGTAGGTCGAGTACATTGGCTCAGAGGCCTGCCTGGTCTGGCAGTAAATAACAACTGGAGGAATGGGAGGCTGTAAAAGCCTCTGTCATCCCACCACTGGGACTGGCTCTCACTGACAGGGCATTGGATAGACAGAGAGCTCCGATAAGATTAGTCTCCTAGTAATTTTTCATTTACTCTGTCTATTACAGGCATTTTGGAATCAGGGCTGCCAAAAACAAAACAAATTGAACACATCCCTTTAAATATCCTGAAAATTTCAGAAGTTTAGTAGAATGACCAAGCAGAATTCTCAGAACAAATCAGTTCTTGCTATATTACACACACACACACACACACACACACACACACACACACTTTTTAAACAAACTTTATGGCCACTTACAGAGATAAATCCTTTCTTTTGGGGGACATAGCTGGGACCAAAAGTGGGTGGATGAGAGATCCAGGATGGGGAAATTAAGTCATGGGAACCCCATCTGGCTTTTTTGCCCATACATTTCAGTTTGCTCTGGAAATGCATGAAGTCATGGGACGCATGAAACAAGCTGAAGGTTTGTATTCCTGCACTTTAAACACTGTTTTTAAAGCTGGTGGAAGGGGGGAAAGGCATGAACAGCAGTTGATGATTCTGAAAGACAACCAAAGTGCCAATCAAAGGCAAGTGGGCATGACTACAGGAAGAGGGCATGGCTATCCTGTAAAGCTCCATGGGCCACAGGTTCCCCATGCCTGTACCATACCTTTGAGAAGCAATAATCAAGGTCTCAGACCTTTCAAAAATGAAATGTGGATATGAAACTGCATCACAATTAATGCTCATTAAGCCACTTTGCCCCAGTTACCAGTTCATATAAGAAAATAAGAACAACCATGCTGGGATCAGACCAAGGGTCCATCTAGTCCAGCATTTTGTTCACACAGTGGCCAACCAGCTGTCGACCAGGAACCCACAAGCAGGGCGTATGTTCAACTAGGACTGGGACTGAAATAGCATCGCGGAAGAGTGAAGAATCCCCTTCCATGCATTGAGACATTCCTGTGTGCCATCTCACGCCTTGACATGGGACTAAGGTGTGGGTGGAGCAGCGAGAGATGCAATGCAGTGAATGTCAACATGTAGGTGCACATCTAACTGTCCAGGGGTGGGCCTCCGGGGCTATATAAACTGACTCTCTCCCGATATGGTGCAGACTTAGCTGGTCTCTTTGGGGCAGAGTAGAAATTTCCTACCTGCTCCCAGTTCCACCCAGTTGGCAGGGTTCCTTCCCCCAACCCCCGTTTACTCTGTACTGACGTTAAGGGCTGAGCTTAGTGCTTTGGATAAGTTGGCCTGTTCTGTTACTTGGATCACATTTCTGAACGTTAAGCAAGTATGTGCAGGAAATGCAGATAGATACAGGAGAGGTGAGCACCCTGAGGCAAGTTCATGGTGATTTCCAAGGCTTCTTGCTCAGAGCTCTGGGACCTGTGAGCAAAATATGGATGGCCAGCTCACCTGCTCAAGAGCTGTGGGGCCACAGGAGGGAGTGACATGGGAAGGCCGGAGGGACTGGCGCTCAGTGATGGAGTGCATGCCTTGCATACAGAACGTCTCACATTCAGAAGGTCCCTACAGAGCTGCTGCCAATCAGTATTGACAATACTGGGCTAAATGGACAAATGGTTTGACTCAGTGTAGGGCAATTTCCTATGTATTTCCTGGGAAGGGTGTAGACCTGATGAGGGGTGGTACAAGTTCCCCACTCTATAGGGCAAGGGTGGCCTTGCCCAAATAGCCCAAAGGATCATTACCCAATGGATGTAGAATTCAGCTTCTTACACAAACACCCTTCACAGATCCTGTTCATATCCATAAATGCAGCCCTACTTCAACCACTGACCTGTGTCTTACCTCTTTATTTCCCAGAGGTGAGAACTGGGTAAATCTATAAAACACATACACATACACACACACACACACACACACACACACACACACACACACGACCAAGTGAATGCTTCATGCATCCCTACTCCAGAGTGATCAACAAATGCTAATTAAGAACTCGTTGTTAGAGGGATTATCTAGCTAATTGAGACTCTGTTCTCACATTGGGTTTCATTCCAAACATCAGGCAGCTGAACGCAACAGATTTGAATAAATGCAATATTTTAAATCAGGGATAGGCGAACTGTATCTATTGGTGCTTTGTAATAATTTAGATTTACTGGGACCCACATATCCATTTATTCTTCCAAGTCTGATTGGTCTTCTTGCATGCTATGATGACATTGACCCACTGCTGGCCTAGAGTAGTACCTCTGCCCCTGCTGAGCCTTCATAGCTGCCAGTTCCTGTCATGCTGAGGCAAGGAAGATCTGAAGCCAGCAAGATCACATTCTACTAGTTGATCAGGACAGCAAGCAAGCCTGTCCCAGAAGCATTTAAGAACAGAGGAAGCTGCCTTGTAACGACTCAGACCATTGGTGCATACAGCTCAGTATTGTCTATTGTCTTACCTGGATATTTCAGGGAACCAGTGGCCTTATGCTTGCAAAGCAGTCGACCACTGAGCTACAGCCTTTCGAGAACTCATGGATTCCTCTGGCCTGTCACCACTCCTGCTGTTTCTGATGTTCATCCTAGAGCTACAAACCCTATGTATAACGTAGCGCAAGAGCGAGGTGTCAGCAGGCTTTGGCTGAGTCCCAAAATTTGCAGGCGTACAAAAAAATCAGACGAGGAAAACCCCAACGGTCAAACAAACACCAAAGACTGAAACAAAGCTGAATGACACTTGTGGAGGAAACAAATAACCAGGTGGGAAGGAGAATGGAATGGAGTATTGTAGAGAAGGGCATGGGCGAGTGAAACACTCAACAAGGCACCACACTGCAACATTTTGTTGCAGGCCCCTCTTGGTTGAAGAATATTCTCTAAAAATCAACAGTCACAGAAAGTTATCTTGCGAATAATTTCTTTCTATGTTACTATTTCTTTATCCAATTTTCATTCGTTGGTTTTACTTCTATACATGAAATCTTTACTCTTTAAATACAGAATGATATGAAGAGGGGCGTGGAAAGCCTAAAGGCAGGAGAGAGGGATGATTGGGGAAAGGGTTTACTGTTTGTATTCTATTGGGGAGAAATTAAACATCTAATAAACTGTTAACAACAACAACAAAAGACTAATTACTTAAAACTGTGATACCACATCTGATATTCAAGATTTTCCAGGACAATAACAAACAACTCCATAACTTTCAATATTACAAGACGAAACGAGGAGTGCAGATAGGTAAATTTGGCATTTCTAATTTCACCCTAGGATTATATACTTCTCAAAGCTTTTCTATGTTTGCTGCATGATGTATTCATATCCTCTGCAATAGACTGTCTGGCACTAGCTTCTAACACAACTGTGATAGTAAAAGACTGTAACCATTTCCATATATATATATATATATATATATATATATATTGGTTAACCTCACAATAGTTCTGCTTGCAATTATTATAGAACAGCTTCAAACTCAAACACATTCTGAAACATTTACTATTTGGGGAGGCAGTTAAGACACAAAAGTTAGTGTATTCTGGCACAAATATGTATACACTTATGGAATGTTTGAAAGACACCTTGCGATAAATCCAACCCACCAGGCAAAATAAGGCAGCGATTTAGCAGTGACAGATATCTGCAAAAGAAGAAAAAAAGGGGGGGGGAGTGTAAATAGAAACTGGTGGAGTGAATGTATTGGTGCCAATCAGGTAGTTGTGGTGTGGAATGGTTGCTCCAGTTGTGGAGATTCCACAGCCAGATCTACACCTTGCATCAAATCATTACGCTTCCATCATGGTAACGCAATATCCTTTTTGCACATTTATACCACGTAGGACAAACATTTGTTGTGGTATTTTGGATCATGTGGGATAAAAAGCAGGAAATAACACTATGAAAGTGGTTTATGGAATGTGTAATGTGTCCCAACGCTTATCAGTACACTTCAATATTGCTATAAAGCAGAAGTGTAGATCTAGCCCTAGCGTCTATTCCAGTGAACAGACAAATCTGGAACTAAAGTCCATCACTCTGCCCACTGACAGCTATCTAACTCCAAGGTAGTGAGAAGCTGGAACCAATCACAGCATCCTATATCCATATAGGCTAAAGAACATGCCTGTTTAAGGTGTGGACCTCAGCAGCCATAATTTCCTGGCATTTTGATGCGTGTGTGAAATTGGAAAGACCCATGTTAAACCAATGTTTTTGTTAATTATATATATATATATATATATATATATAGCATTCAATGGTTTTTAAAAGACCTATCTGTTAAAGATCAGCATTAAGGCTATCTCACGTTAGCTCAAGCTTCACAAATCCAGGAAATTATAAGCAAAGACTGATGCCTTAACTGACATGCCGTGTGATCAGTGATGTACAATGTCACTAATTGTGCTTGCTTACAACTTGCATACAGGACCAGGACAACATGAGGCATCTTTGCTGTTCCCAGACACTCCATCCTCCCCATACGGATTTGGGCTTGAAAGACCAAGAAAAAGTGTGGGTGCATGGCGGGTATTTTGTGGCACTTTTGATCAGATTGCTTTGAAATTTTGCATAAATGTAGACCTCATCGGGTAGATTATGGGTGCCAAGTTTCTTATTAATTAAATAGGTGTCATTTTTAGGCTTATAATAGTGGACCTTTTTGGGGGGGAGATAACTCACCTTAACTCCTGTGCCCCCCAACACACAAATAAGCAAATAAGCCATGCAAATACTCTTTGCAATTTCATCTTGGATATATTTTCAGAACAGGCCTTTGAGCCTTGCCCTGATTCTCTACCCATCCTTCTGAAATCGTATCCTTCCTTGTAGGGAGGTCATGGATTCTGCTATACAGAGGACAGTCCTCTTATTTGAGTCATCTGTTTGAAGGGTTGTTTAATCTCAGTCCAGTTGAATAATCAAGAACTATCAGAAGGAAGAGCAGGGGCCTTGAAGTTGACCATCAACAGCACCTGGATTGAGTGAGGTATGTATCTCACCTGCTCACAATCTTCTTCAGTAGTGAGGTGTGTGTGTGTTTGCATGGAGAGAGAGAATATTAGCAAATTATATGCAATCCCTTCCCTTATTATTTTTTTTTAGTGATGCCTATCCTCTTTTTTCATGATGCGTCAATGACCACCCAACCTCCTTGCCTCTTCACTCCTGTTGAGACTTCCGGGTCAAACACTGTGAAATAATTGAAAGTGCATAAGCCATTTGTAGTTGGCAGAGATAGCATTATGAAATGCTCTGAAGCAAGATGAGCAAAGAACGCTTTACTGTCAGATGACACTTCACTAATGGAAAGTAAGTGATATGTCTGTGTATGTGTGTGGTCTTCTAAAAACATCATTTTCACATTACAAACTTGGGAAGTCATCTCATTAGGATTCATCTCTATACAAATGAACATGCTTTGCATAGAGAGAGAAATGAATGAGAAGAGAGAGTTCATTACTGCTTTAAAAAAAAAAAATTGCCATGCAGTTTTTCCAATGCAACACAAAAAGCTTTTCTTATGGTCTATATTCTTTTGATATTAGGAAAGAATCCAGTCTTTCCATACTTAATTAAGATTGTAAAGTAGTTTCAAGACAACGATCTCCCTTTGCCCCCTCCCTACATTCAACTTTGAAATAATATCTCCATTAACTTCCACAAAACTTTTGTCACAAGTGACCCAGGAAGGAACTTGTCATTCTGAGTTTCCTGAAAACAAACAGAACAGAGACCATGTGGCAATGATAGCACATTTCAAGTGTTCAAACTGCTTCGTGTATATCTTCCATGGGATTCTGACAACCCTGTAAGGCAAGCCCACAGCGTGTTCACTTATGTGTGTCATGGAAGATGTGATCACACTTTCTACAACATGATGGTTCTCTGTAAAATGTTTTAGTACAATACCTCCCAATATTTTTACAGATGAAAAGAAGACAGGCTTGTGCATTTGTAACACCCCTGTTATCACAACGATCGCTACCTGAGCCTCTGTTTCCCACAATTGTAGTCTTCGGTCCATAAACTTCTCAGTCTTCTGTCCATTTACACCTCTAGGGTTTCCAAGGCAGGGCATGTCAGTAAATATTACAAGAACTTTTCCATTAAGAGCTTTTAGATTGCAAACCTGAAAGAAGGGACTTCCTTCTTATTGATCTTTGCAAGCTGCTCTCGGTGGCTTTTTTGGCTGAAAAGTGGAGCTAAAAATGCTTCAGACAGATAGATAGGTAGATAGATGGCTAGAGAGGCAGCAATTTTGCAAAGCCAGACCACTGATTGTAAGATTAAATATTCTATTAAATATTGCTATTTTTGCTATGATAAGCTTATTTATGTATTTTACAATATTTATTTACCAGTTCCAATATAAAGATTTCAGAGCAGTAAACAACAAATAGAATAAAATAAAAACTCCATATTAAGAATACAATATTTAAAAGAACAAAGTTCTGATAAAAACCCAGTACCAATGAAAACCATAGAAAGCTTCCTGCCTGACTTCCAAAGGCAGGAAATTCCATAGGATGCCTCCAGCACACTGAAGGCTGTTCTCCTGGTGGACTCCAATCAGGCCATAGGTGCATGTGGAACCACCAGGGACATGCTTATGCACTAGCTTATGGTGTACATGAGCACATAGTGGCATGCATGTGTACTAGAGTCAAGATGCACCAATCCCCACTCAAGAGATTTCACTTCTAGAGACCTGTGAGGAAAGACTAATTATGTGAGTTGCTAGATGATCCTCACCTAAGATAGGGTGACCATATGGAAAGGAGGACCGGGCTCCTGTATCTTTAACAGTTGTGTTGAAAGAGGAATTTCAGCAGGTGTCATTTGTATGCCTCCAGCACCTGGTGAAATTCCCTCTTCATCACAACAGATGCAGGAGCCCAGCCCTCTTTTATACCTGGTCACTCTAGTATAGCTCCTGCAGCTTTCACTGTTGTGATGAAGAGGGAATTTCACCAGGTGCTGGAGGCATACAAACGACACCTGCTGAAATTCCCCTTTCAACACAACTGTTAAAGATACAGGAGCCCGGTCCTCCTTTCCATATAGTTACCCTACCTAAGACAATTAAAAGAAATAGTTTTCAAAATCTCTGCAAAAAAGACTAAGTAAATATATAGGGTGACCAGACGCCCGGATTTGTTCGGACATGCCCGGGAAATGGGGTGCAAATCCGCATCCGGGCGGAAAAACCATTTTGGGGGGCCAAATCCGGAAATTTAGCCCCCCAAAACGGTGACCAGATGGCCCTGGGGCGAGCCGGGCCAACTGGGGGGCGGCGGGGGCAAACCGGGGCGGCGGGGGGTCACGCGGCGGTGGCGGGAGGCTGGCGGCGCGAGGCACCTACCGGCTGGGGCGTCCGTTTCCCTCCGGTGCTCGGAATCTACTGAGGAACAGGCTTCGCGGCCTGTCCCTCAGTAGCGCGCCGGGTGATGACGTCATCACTCGGCGCGCTGAGAGGCAGGCCAGGAAGCCTGTTTCTCAGTAGATTCCAAGCACGGAGGGAAACGGACGCCCCAGCAGCAGCAGGTAAGGAGCGCGGGGCGGGTGGGGGGGTGGGGGGTGCGGCGCGGGTGCTCGCGGCGGGTGGGGGGGCGGCGCGGGGGCGCGGGGCACTTACCTGCTGGGTCTTCCCACCGTTGCTTGGAATCTACTGAGAAACAGGCTTCGCGGCCTGTCCCTCAGTAGCGCGCTGGGTGATGATGTCATCACCCGGCGCACTGCTGAGAGACAGGCCAGGAAGCCTGTTTCTCAGTAGATTCCAAGCACGGAGGGAAACGGACGTCCCAGCAGCAGCAGGTAAGGAGCGGGGGGCGGGGGGGCGGGGGGTGTGCACGGGGGGTGGGGGGCGGGGGGTGCGCGGGGCACTTACCTGCTGGTCCTAACGGGGAAAACTGGGGCAATCCGGGCCGACAGGGGGGTGGCGGGGGCTAACCGGGGAAAGGATCAGCTCTCCTCCCGCCCTAAAATGCCCGCGCTTCTCCCCGGCCTCCGCAAGAAAGAAGAGCTCAGCGTTAGGGAGCGTCAACAAATTCCTTGTCTGGTGGCTAACTGCTTTAGCCACCAGACAAGGAATTTGTTGACGCTCCCTAACCCTGAGTACTTGTTTCCTGCGGAGGCCGGAGCAGCGCCGGCATTTTAAAGCAGTCTCTTCCTCCTCCTTTGCCTGCTGCTGCTGTTGCTGTTCCTCAGATACCTCCAGGGAGCCCAGGAGCAGGGCAAGAAGGGTGAGGGGACTGCAGGGGTCACGCGGCAGTGGAGGAGATCGGCGGTGGCAGGACCAGGTAGGTCTGGGCTGGGTTTTTGGGGGTGTGTGACTTGGTGGGGGGGTTGTTTCGGGTAGGGGGGTGGCGGGGGTGTCTGCTTGTTAGCCATATGGCGGGCAGCTTTTTTAATTTTTTTATTTTATGTTGAGGGGGGAGGCTGCTTTGGTGGGGTGGTCATTTTGGACAGGGATTTTGCTTTCCAAAATCTGGTCAGCCAGATGCACGTTTGAGCCTCCGGAACTGTGCAGATCACTGCCGCCATTAGCCTGGCTGGCTGGGAAATATCTGTGCATTTGCAGTTGTTCTCCAGCCACGCCAATGGCAGCAGCAATCTGCAGTTTCCAGTGGCCTTAGAAATGTGTGCTCGGCTCGCCCCATCCCCCAGCCAATTGATGCCTAAAGGATCTCTTAATGCAAGCGTTAAGAGACCCTTCAGGCATCAATTGGCTGGGGGGGAAGACGAGCCGAGCACACGTTTGCCGGGCCTCCTGTGCAGATCCCGCCCTCTCTGTCCTGGAAATCTCAAGTCTCACAGGGCTTTCATCAAGTGAGACTTGAGACTTCTGGAAGAGGTGGAGCGTGCATATGCGCGCCAAACAAGAAAAAGCAGAAGGCAGCAGCAGCACGATCCCAGGGCACAAGAGGCAGGTGAGGCAGGTGAGGTGTGACACGAGAGACGGGCGAGAGGCGAGGCAGGAGCGACCCAACAACAGGAACACAAACAGAATGCAAGCTCCATGCCCAAAAAATAAAAATTACTCTTAAACAAAAAAAGATCCTATGCATGTTTAGACAGAAAAAAAAAATCCTACAACTCCTAGAATCCCTTAGCCAGCATGGCTAAACATGACTAAACATGCATAGGGTTGCACCTTAAGTGAGTTTAAAATGTGAAACTCCTCACATGTGTGGAATCGTCATATATATATATATATATATATATATATATTTGCTCTAGTATCAGAAATGTAGCAGTTGTCATTGTGGAAGATATACCTGCCATTTGAAGTGAAGCAATGCATTTTTAGCTATAAAGGGGGCTATAAGACTATGACACTCAGCATCTAAAATTGCTTAACTACACCATTGTAAGCTAGTACCTGATTATGCAGAGAGAGCTGCTCAGCCAATTATGACCAGTAGATTGACTGTTGACATATTCATTGGAGTGCCAGAGACCTTTACCTGTTGCTTCTTCCAAGCTGCTCAGGCAAGGTGACAGAAGTGGTACTGCAGCAAAAAGGGATGTGAGCAGCCATGTTTGGACTAGTGGCAAGGTAATATGTGGGTATGTAGTGTGGTTTGGCTTGAATTGCTTGTGTCTGGATCTCCTTGGCTCTGAAAGCATCTTTCTAGACTGTATCTGCTGGTTACATGATCCATGAGGCCAGGTTATGGTGGGTGTATAGTCCTCCTTGACATGAGGGGTTTGCACTTGCTAGAGAAAGGTGAACAAATGTGAAGAGAAGCATAGGGAGCTCTTCTTCTTTTGTGTTCAGTAAACTCAATTGAACTTACTTCTGAGTAGGATTATGCTCTGCTGTCTAGGCATTCATACAAAGTTAACCAGAATTAACCTGAACTTCACATTGACTATCCATTTAATATTGCTAGTATATTAAATGTCTGAGTTGTGGATTGTGGTGTAGTGGCTAAAGTGTTGGACAGAGATTTGGGAGATCTGGATTCTAGTTCCCACTCAGCTATGGAAGCTCACTGGGTGACTTTGGGCCAGTCACAGACTCTCAGTCCAGCCTACCTCACAGGGTTGTTGTTGTGAGGATAAAATGGAGAAGAGGGGGATTATGTACACTGCTTTAGGTTCCTTGGAGGAAAAATAGCAGGATATAAATGGAATAAATAAAATGTAAACTCTGTAATCTTTTAACTTGTAGTTAGATATTTTGATAGAGGTATAGTTAATATGAGTTTCTACTAAACCCTAACTGAGGCCATACTGTGGATGCTTATCACCAGTTCTCCCAATAGTGTACACATAAAATCTGCAAAAGGCTATTTCTGGAGCAAAACCTTTAGTTTATATTACATCTCAAGTGTTACAATGTTTTAAAGAGAGACACTCTTCCTTTCTTAATATTAATGAAATCACACTAAAAGGCTGAGAAAAGATTGCTACAGTGGCTCAATCATTCTTTCTCTCTTCTTTCTCCACCTTTACCTGGGAATAAGTTCTATTAAACTCAGTGAGCTTGCTTCTGGTTAGGCCACAATCCTATACATGTTGGCTGTGGAATGCTGGGAGTTATAGGATTTGTTTTCTGGCTAGAGGATTGCACCTGTTGTGTACCTTTCTAATCTTTCCTTACCACATATTTCCCATTTTCTGTTTAGTCTAGCACTGGTGTACCCCTTCCTAACCACAGTGTTCTTTAGCTATTTTTTTCTAATCTAGGACCTGTTTTCTTTAGAAAAATGGAAAATAATAGATTTTATTTTCTGTTGATGTACAGCAACTAAAAATACATGTTAATTTCAGATACATTGGATATTTCACTTGTTCTTTATTTCAGTGATTCTAACTTTAACATATTATTTAGAACAGGTTTGTCATAATTATGAGCTGTAGAATCAGACGTGACCAAGGCCATGTTCAGGTGGGCACACCCCCTTGGGGGCTGAGCATGTTGATAGGCACACCCCCTTGGGGGCTGGGCATGTTGGTGGGCACGCCCCCTCAAGGGCGGCCATGTTGTCCTCCTTTTTGGTTTTCAAATTATGGTCACCCTAAAATATAACAAATTTACCAGAGTCAGGTGCCAGAAATTAGAGAATGGCCTTGGAAAATAGGGATCATCATCATCATCATCATCAAAGCATATTACCAGAAGTACTTTAGCTAACATGCTAAAATCTATATTTTTCCCAGGAATGAAAATCACTGTCTGTCCTGTGTTGGCTGTAACAGTCTCAGTTATAGGGCTGGCCACAAGGCCGAGTAACAGCCCAGGTCAATATTCCAGCAGACAGGTTTCTGTTCAAGGGAGTTCAGGCAAAGCAGGAGTGGTCAAACAGACAAAGGGTCAAATCACAGTTAGGCAATTCAATACATACACAATCCAGTAGCAGAGTCAAGCAGGAGTCCAAGGTCACAGGGATTCAAGCACAAGGCAGGATCAGAAAAACAAAGCAAAAAAACCCTGGTGAAACATTACTTCTACGAACTAGCAAGCTCAGACTTCAGGTTTTTAATCACAAAGGCTGCTGAGCCCCACCCAGGCTCAGCTGCTGTTCAAGGAAGCTCTCTGGCCAGAGCCCTACTCAAGAGTTGCTTTCTCCTGAGGAGACCATCTTTGTAAACAAGTACTCCTTCTAACAGGAGGCCTACTGGCTTGTTGCTTGAGGCAAAGGAGCTCCTGGGGGTCATGGAGTTGCTCAGCATCTGCTCCGGAGTCAGAGTCCCATCTTCCTGACAGGGAAGGACCTGGAGCAGTTGCCCCTGAAGGCCAAGGCTCCTCCTGACCTGGTGCCATTGACTGATATAGTGTCCTCCCTGGTCTCTGGAGGCTCTAAGTCTTCCTCTGAGGAGGATTCCTCTAGTAAGGGCATGACACTCTCTAGAGATTCATTTTTTAAGCAGGAGTCCAAAGTGTAAGTTTCTTGAATATCACTGAAGAAAAAAAAGATGGAACAAGCATTCAGAAATGTCAAGAAAATTATACACACACATGCCTGCAACTGTAATTAAAAGTCTGGAACTTAATTTCAGTGGTGCATTTTTCTTTGATGAACTGTTCAGTGGGAATCAATATGCTCATTATGACTCTTCATTACTCTGGGCCTCTAATTTGCCCTGAGCTTCACATTGTGCTGAACAGGCCTTGCATTTTCCTTTCAAGGTCAGCTTCTTTGGCATCTTCTTCCACAGTTGTTTCAGGTAGCAACTGGAAAAGAGCTGTTTCTGTGCTTCATGTGGAGTCATGTATTTATTTATTCATAAATGGCCAAAAGCAACTAGACCCCATACCAGGAAGCTTAAGGAAGCAAGTCACAAAACAAGTAGGGAAGAATAACTCAGTTGCACCAAGGAAGAGGAAGACACAGGCTGAGGCAGCCTTCCCCAATCTGGTGGCCTTCAGATGTTTTAGACTACAGTTCCTGGCATCCTTGACCATTGGCTATACTGGCTTGTGTTGTTGGGAGTTGAAGTCCAAAACATCTAGTGCGACCAGATTGGGGAAGGTTGCTGTAGCACAATTAAAGCTGTAATCCTACACACCAAAGGGAAGTCCAGGAGCCATGTTTGCCCCCCACCTTTGGAATTCAGTGGCCATGGTGACAAGAGGAATTTTTGGTGGCAAACCACTCCAGAATGCTCAAATGGCCAAATTTAGTTTGGAAGCAAGCTAAATTTGACCACATAAGAATTCCCCGATGGTTTACCACTAAAGTTTCTGTGGTAAAACACCAATATTTTTGCCACCGCTGTGAATTTTGGTGATGTGGCAGTGTTGGTGAAGGCTGTGGAGGTGGCAGAGGACTGCATGCAGCCCATCATTTCCCACTAGTGAAGATACATTGCCATATTTGTCAAAAGCAGGACATCCATCTGTGATGTCAAAAATGGGTTTCTGGCATATTGAGCTGGATGAAGAATCTACTTATTTGACAATATTCACCACACCCTTTGGGAGATATCCATGACTAAGAATGCCAATGGGCATCAGCCCTGCCCCTGAGGTATTTCAAAAGTGGTTGACACAAGCTCTGGAGGGTCTGGAAGGAATTTGGGCAAAAGCTGATGATGTGCCAATAATGGGAAAGGGTCATGACCTACAGTAAGCATAGCAGGACCATGATCGTAAACTACTGAAAAGATGCAGAGAAAGGAAAACCGATTGAATAAGGGCAAATTCAGACTGAGGGTCACAGAAGTACCATATATCGACCATTTACTGACCTTTACTGAACGTAGATCCAGAAAAATTAAGAGCTATTTGAGACATGCCATGAGCCCAAGATGTCAAGGGAGTCCAGAAATTTCTGGGAACGACCAACTATTTAGCTAGGTTTTGTAAATGCCTCTCAAAGAAGTGTGAGATCCTGAGCCCTCCCAGTTTGTTGCAGCAAAATTCCAGAAATTCAGCAAGGGCTGGGATTTTGAACATACTACTTCATCACCCGGCTATTCTCAAAGTCATGGCAAAGTAGAATCCGCAGTAAAAACAGCTGAGAAACTTTTGAGGAAAGTAAAAGCAGCAGGAGCAGAACCATATCTAGCACTTCTAGATTGCTGGAACCCTACATCCCAAGGCCTAAACTCAAGACCAGCACAAAGGTTAATGAGTTGAAGAACAAAGAACTTTCACGCACAAGAGCCAGGGGTTACAGGAACATCCCTTAGTGAACTGAGGGGACAGAGCAACAGAGACAGGCCCTGCGTGATTGGCAAGAGATCTTCCGGGGCTAGAGTTAGGGGTGCAGTGACAGTCCAACCCTTGACAAAACAGGACAGAGTCTGGCACAAGGCAGCCATAATTCAACATAACCCACAACCCTATAAGGTACAGATGTTTCCTTCGTTGTCTTCTGTTTCAACAACTGGATCAGGGGATGCCATGAGACTGAATGAGGGACAAGCATATAAATAGCACAGGATCCTGCAGGATGAGACAAGCATGGGATCCTTGCCACTGGCTGGCCAGGGCACAGACACACCCGAAGTGTCAGGGTTAGGCACTTTGTGCCTGCTCTACTCGAATGAAGCCACCTGCAGTGACACTACTAGGCATGCCCCACCCCCCGCTGTAGTGCATTCCTACAGCTCACTGAGGGGTCTTCCCCACAGCAGGAGTAGGGGCAGACATATAATTCTGTTCCTTAGGGTATTAATCTCCCTGGCTTCAAACTGGATGGGCTGCAAAGCTATGTGTTGGTTAAGGACGTCTACCTCTAGTGGCTGAAGACGCTACATCAATTAAAGCCAATGTGCTTTGAAAACAAACAAAAAAACCCTGAGGTTCACACCTCCAGGGCCCCCTTAGTATGCATGCCAAGCTTTCACAGTCTTTACATTATGGTGCTAACAGAGAGAGACACATCCACTTTTATTATTATAGATACACATTTGCCAATTGCCAGGGTTTAAATCATATACTTTTGTTTTTGGGCTTTGTTTATGTCAGCCTTTTATGCTTCCAAAATAGCCTTTTCTTTCCTTAATTTCCATGCCATCCAATACCTTCCCCCCCCCTGCTGATACACTGATGTTTGTTTAATGCTACCTGTATTTGGGTAGAGTGATCCATCATACTGCTAGGTAGCCATTAAGTAGGCACGCTAGTGAATACCACTGATCCATGTTTCTCCGTTATGGAACTGAGCTGTAAAGCAGGGATGTCGTAGGAAAAGAAATTGTCCTGAAAGGATCTGGAGCAATTCAGCATAGATTGGCATTATTTACATTTTAAAAAAGAAAAAAATATATCAAATTTACATTGCGGGAAATATATTTATATTTACATAAAAAATATATCAAGACATTGCGGGAAATATAAAACTTCCTACAATTTGCAAGTGATCAAGGTATAGGCCTCCAAAACCTAATGGTGTTAAAGGGTTGTAACAGGAATATTACAAGGGTCCCAAATGCTGTAGTCAAGTTTTATCATTGTACATCTTTCAAACTCAATTCTCTTGTGAGTTTAGGTAATAATAGAAACTAAATTTCTTTGGGTTAACCTGCTGGAAATGCAATACATATTTCAGTAAATATGGGATTTCTCCCACACTCAGGTTGTAGATATTTCAGAAGGAATTACCTCTTTGTTATTCCTCAATCTAAACTAAATGCAAATCTGTCAATAACTGAATTCTGCTTTTTCCATCCATTATTGGATGACAAATTTCCCATTTCACCTGGACAGATCTAGCAAAGGTCGTAACCATGAGCAACAGCTACAAGTCATTTCCTTGATTACTTTACCAAACCAGAAACATATTCTTGTTGATTTTATTTCAGGACAATGTAAAATTATAGCATCTTTGACATACATACAAGACATGCAAGCAATATAGATCGATGAACACGAAAGATGAACAGCATCCTTAATATCACCCTTTTGGCCTATATTGGCAGATTCTTCCCTAAAAGTCTTTTATTAAGATGCAAATGTTGACCTTCCACCTAGTATTAACCAGAAGCTTTCCTCCCCTGATATCCTTTGGGGAAATATATATTTTTGGAAAAAAAGAATGGTCCAGCCAGTTTGCATGTGTTTATTTTAATTTTTTTTGTTTTGCTACATATTTGGCATTTTAAGGTACTTCAGAGAAATAAAACAACCCACTTCAGAACTGAAGCCATTTAAAGAAGGCACATTTGACTGTATGAGTCAGGAGTCTAATGAGAACAGAGTAGTGCCTCTCCTCAACATAAGGAATGTTTTATTGCTGACCAAATGCCAAAGGATGAAACAAACTAGCAGAGACAAAGACAGGTTGCTTACCTGTAATTGTAGTTCTTCGAGTGGTCATCTGTGCATTCACACATTATGGGCTCTGCGCCTGTGTGGAGCCACGACTTGGGAAATTTCTATAGCTAATAAATACTGTTTGGGGCATGTCCAGGAGGGGCTCTCGCCCAGATCCTCAGTTCCTTGAGACTGACTTGCTTGCCTCGAGACCGAGGATGGTAGACCTCTCATCAGTGCCAAGGGGATATATTGACAATGAAGAGGGGATGGTGGGAGGGTTGTGTGAATGCACAGATGACCACTCGAAGAACTACAGGTACAGGTAAGCAACCTGCCTTTCTTCTTCGTGGTCTCTGTGCACCACACATTATGGGAGACTAGAAGCTGACTTACCGGAGGAAGATTGGTGTCAATGTAGTCTCGTTGGAGGATGGAAGACGAGACCGCTCGACCAAAGTTGCAGTACTTTCATGTCCTCGTGTCGAGCCTGTAATGGATTATGAATGGTTTCAACCATGTGGCAGCATGACAGAACTCCGGAATTGGCACTTCCCATGCGAAGGCGGTCGATGTGGCCACAGCATGGGTGGAGTGCACCTTGACCGAGTTTTCAAGCTCAAGCTCTGCGAGTTGGTAGGATAGTTTGATAGTCTGCATTATCCATGATGCAAAACGTTGGGCCCCTTGCTTTGTTCCTCCATAGTATATAAACAGTTACGGGGTACTGGTCGACTCTGATCTTCTGTAGGGAGCAGGAGATCAGAGATATCGGTGGAAACATGTAATGGAGGTCGCCTGACCAGGGTATCTGGAATGCATCTCCCAGAGATCGATGGCCTGTGTCCGCTCTTGAGCAGTAAAAATGGCAGAGAGTGTTTTGATGAGTCACTATGAGGTCTACTGTAGGCATTCCCCATCGATTGGTTAGAATGGTGAAGACCGTCTTGTCCAGTTCCCGCTCATGGGATTCTGAGAACTTCCTGCTGAGCACAGCCACCAGGAGATTGCTTTTTCCGGGAATATGTATGGCAGAGATGAGGACGTCGTTGCCTAGCACCAGTTCAGGATGTTTATGGTTAACTTGACCAGGTGGGAGGATCGTGTCCCCCCCTTGCATAATTTTGTACACCTCTATCATGTCTCCCTGTACTCACCTTTTTTTCTAAGCTGAACAGCATGACTTGAACAGATAGTGTACTATTTCAGTTAAGCAACCATTTGTTATCTATCTATCGATTGATCGATCTAGCGAGGGGGGAGGCTATGTGTCAAGCAATTCCATTCACTTTTGCACTGATTTTTTTATATTCTTGGTAATTTCTTGTATATGGGGTATTTAAGGATGTGCATCTGTCATTCTTCTGGCCAGCAAATAAGTTCCTTAAAGGTACCATGTTTTGAATGGACTAAGGCCTGGAGCCACTGCAGCACTGGCTTTGTCAACTGACTCACTTCCACGTGGACAGAGGCAGAGACAAGGTGTCCTTTCGCCTCCTCTCCCCCAGGAGCTATGGAGAATTTGACAGAGCCCTCTCTACAATATGACAGCTATTTGAGAGCCGGTCCACACCCCTAAAAACAGAGAAGGCTGCTAGAGATCTCTGGCATTATACTTAAAACACAATGCCAATACGATGATGTCAGACTGTTTTACGTGGCTCCAAAGGCCACCATTTGCCACAGCCAGGAAAAGCAACAACAACGAGATGAATTTACAAAACAGGTACAAAAATATGACTTCCATGCCAGTGACAGGAGGTGATTCAGCAAGCTGGCTGGCAGTAAAGGTTGTTTACCAGGTTCTGGACTCCTAATTGGGTTGTCGAGCTTGCTAAGTAGCAGCTGGTCTTTAATTAGTTGAAAAATTATTACCACTAAAAGTTGCCACACATACACAAAGAAAAAAAGAAAGAATATAATTAAAATGTTACAATCCATATGGTGGGACACTTATCTCTGCTTGTCAATAGCGCTTGCATTCATTCACTCCCCTTGGCTCACCATTAACATCAAAAGTGGCCATTTGCGATTTCATTTCCCCCCTCTTTAATTTCTGCCAGAGAAGATACCTAACAACCCCCAGAGTGTTCTGAAATGTTAAATGCACCGAGAGACCAAAGCTCAGATCTACTAATTCTCCATTTGACTATGAAATTATCTATGTTGCTAGCTTCTAAGTATCGAGTGGAATGATTGATGAGTCACCCCTGTTAGTGCGCCAAGCATAAAATTCTATAATGGAGTGTCATAATCCCTTTGGGCATGGGGAGACGGAAGATGTTGGGTACCTATGAAGAAAAACTGAATATAGCCTAGATATTTCTGACTTACACACAATGAAAATAACATTGGGGATGAGCTGCATTCAAAGAATGAAATAAGGCCATTTATTTTATTTAAAACATTTCTACACTGTCTTTCAATTTAAAAGGAAAAAAAATGAGATATTTTTCCAACAATACAGTCAAGTGTGGATAACAAAAATAAAATTTGGGCCAGTCACTGACTCTCAACCTGACCTAGCTCACAGGGTTGTTGTGAAGATTAAAATGGAGAGAAGGCGGACTACGCAAGCTGCCTTGAGGTCCTTGCTAGAGGAAAAAATGAAATAAAATAAATAGAAAGATTTTCAACATGAAAACTGCCCCCTTGTGACAATATCACATAACCAGTATGGTGACATCGCAAAACCAATTCAAAGTGAGATGTTGAATTGTCAGGGAGAGAGCCAACTCCTCTAGATGTCCATTCTGAGCAAGCACAATGCTTCCTGCCTTGACTCCATACTGACAATGTGATCCCCACTTGTTTGGGATCTGAAACTCTGTAGAGGCACAGAGGTAGCCCTATGTACAGCGCATTGCAGAAGTCGAGCCTCGAAGTTACCAGTGCGTGCACTACCGTCTTTAGGTCTTCCAACTCTAGGAAGGGGCGCAGCTGGCGTATCAGCCGAAGCTGATAGTAGGCACTCCTGGCCGTCGCATCTATCTGGGCTGTCATTTGGAGCGAAGGATCCAGGAGCACCCCCAAGCTGCGAACAGAGTCTTTCAGAGGGACTGTAACCCCATCCAGAACTGGTTGACACACCTCCAACCCCAGATTGTGGCCTTTGACAGTAAGCACCTCTGTCTTGTCTGGATTCAGCTTCAGTTTGTTTTTCCTCATCCAGCCCATTACCGCCTCCAAGCATTCATTCAGAGGAGACACACTATCCTTAGCTGATGCTGTTGTCAGAGGCATAGAGAAATATATTTGGGAGTCATCAGCATACTGATAGCACCCCGCCCCATGCCTCCGGATGATCTCTCCCAGTGGTTTCATGTAGATGTTAAACAGCATTGGGGATAGGATGGCGCCTTGTGGTACACCACATAGCAGCTCCTTCTTTGAGGAGCAACTATCCCCAAGCATCACCATCTGGAACCTACCCGAGAGGTAGGACCGGAACCACTGAAGCACAGTGCCCCCGAGTCCCAATCCCCTCAGGCGTTCCAGAAGGATACCATGGTCGATGGTATTGAAAGCCGCTGAGAGGTCCAGAAGTACCAGCAGGGACATACTCCCCCTGTCAATACTTAAGCGTAGATCATCCACTAAGGCGACCATAGCAGTCTCAACTCCATATCCTGCCAGGCTGGGATAGTTGGGAATGCAAAACAATATATGGCATCGATTACAGGGAGATTAAAGTGACATTGATAAGATTAGGAACTGTATGGATTATTACTACTTCATTCCTCATTCATTCTGCAGTTGTGCCCACTGTCATGAATTTCATTAAAGTTAGATGTAAAGGGATTGTCAGCCATTTTGTACCCCTGTCTGGAAATCAACAACCTGGAAGGGCCAAAACGAAGTCATGTTTATTAGCATCCTTACTTTCTCCAACACACAGTATAGAAATGGAAAGCCTTTACATGGTTCATTTTTCATGCACATTAATTATGTGAAATTAGAGCCACAGAGAGTGGGCTGTAAGTGCTGATTAAACCATAATATTGAGAACTCTACCAGTGCTGGTAATGATGTACCTAATTTTACTTCCAAAGGGAACAGAGTTCATTACAATTTTAATTTGTTTCCCTACAGTTCAATTATAACATGCTTGATGTGCTACATATTAACCTTCAGGGGCCCGAACGTAAATTTAGATCCAACCAAAATTGCCTTGCTCGTTTGCTGTATATGAACAAAACAGTCACAGCAAGAGTCAGGTCTTTGTTTTCCTTCACATTTTGTACAATAAAAGTCACCTACACTTCTTAAGTTTGGAAATACATACAGACACCATGGAATGCTCCCCCACAAAAAGATTCCCATGATCAGGAAACTGGCTGGTACTGGAGTAGAAGGCAAGGCTAGCCTCCTTGATATGTTGTTGTTGTTGTTATTATCATTACATTTATATACCTCCCCATAGCCGAAGCTATGTAGAGGGGAGCAGCATTTAGTTATGTAAACCCCCCTCCCCTGGCAATCTAAAGCAGAGACTGATAGTATTTTTGGGCAGGAAGGGCATCAAATAAATACCCAACTGTGGCTGAGTTCCTCCTCCCCTCTGCTTTGAATTCATGCTGTAGTTGGTTCCACCTACATTTCGGTGCCTTGCCCCACCAGCCTCAATGGGCACCAGCCACCACTAGTCTGAAGTGGGGCAGCCCAGTCCCGGGGGTTTACTACTTCAGCAGTGAGAACTTGAACAGAGATTGCTTACTGTGATAGAGCTCAGTTAGTAAAGAGCCAATCCATACCTACAGTAAAACCATTGTGAATTGGATCAGACTGTCCATAAGGGCCCGGAATAATGGGTATAAGTTACAGCTACCTAGATTTTGATTAGCTTTAAGGAAAAACTTCCTGATGGTGAGATCTGTACAACAGTGGAACAGTCTACCTATGGAGGTTGTGGGTCCTCCATCTCTGGAGGGTTTTAAGAACAGGCTGGACAGCCACCTCTCATGGATGGTTTAATTGGTTTTCCTGCATATTGCAGAGGGTTGGACTAGATGATCCTTGTGGTCTTTTCCAACTCCACAATTCTAGGATTCTAAGTGGCTTGAGACATGGTTTGCTGATGCGCCACATCAACATGAGGAGCATGGACCTGATGCTGCACCAATGTAAGAGATTTAGATCACACCGTTGTGTCAATGTTGCTCAACAGTGCAATGCCCTACATCAGTGGTGGGCACCCTCTGAGGGTCCAGGGACGGATTTTCCACCTCCAGAGGTGCCCACGGGCCACACGCACCACTGCCAAAATCTGATGCCAAAATTAGGCAGCCACAAAGCTGCATTTTCACTTTAAAATGTGTTGAGTGCATGAACCTTAATGCATAAGCACACTCCTGGAAGCCTCAAGGGAGCACGGACATGCATTAAAACAAGGCATGTCCCCCTCCCCACACTCCTTGTTTTAAAGTGAAAGTATGCCTTTCCCCCACCACCACACCACCACACCACCTAAATTCAGTGGCAATTTGGAGGAGGTAGCTTGGGGGGAGGACAGCAGGGGCGCAGGAAAGGCTGGGGAACAATGCGGCCTGGGGAAACACACGTTGCCCACGCTTCCCATACAGAGTACAAACACGGGTCCGGAAGGACCTGAGGAAGGAGACAGGGAGCCTATCCACACTATAGATATGAAACGTTTTAAACCAATATAAAACATTTTATATTGGTTTAAAACGTTTTATATATGTGTAAAACGGTTTATATCTATAGTGTGGATAGGCTCAGGCACACACCCAGGCATTCCATTACACCCTCACTTGAGGACGTGGATCATAAAGGAAAGGAAGCACATGTCCCCTAATGTCAAGGACACTGTCTGCACTCTGCACCTAGATGGCATGGTGCAAACACAGGGTCATGGGGAAGTGCAGGTATCATCCCAGTTCCCACCCTAGCACTAAGAGTACACACAAGCCTTAGAGGGGTCAGATCATGCCCACGCTAATTTTAGCACCAGACATCTCAGATTGGCACAGAAGTGTTTACAGAGCAATATAATTCTCTTGTGGCGTCAAGGTGTGAGCAGCTTTGCATCCTTGAAATGCACTGTTGTGTGTTTGAGGGATAGGAGCTGGGATTAGGACTTCTGGGCCTCTCAAATTCGACGATCCTTTCATATACCCATATCCACAAGTACAGGATGTGGCATAGTATAAAGGCCACGCCCTTTTGCTGGATTTGCTACAGCACAGTGGGTACAACCAGGGGCTTGTAAAAACAAATTCTTCTGCCTTTCTGCTCTCAAGGTGGGTCCAAACGTGGATTCTAATCTTGAGCTCTAGCCCCTTCCTGGGCATGTCAATGGGTAGAGAGCACTAGAGATGTCATTGAGTTTGGGCATTTGTTGGCCCAGACTACAATCCTTTGTGGCTTCTTCTGCTGCCATTTAAAACAAAGCTAGCTAGCTTCTTACACCCCAAGCTTTTCCTGCCCCTATTTTTAATCCGAGCTGGAGAAGAAAGCTTCCTTCCCTCTCACTAACCTATATGGCTGCTGCTCTGGCAGAGAGAAAGAGGGAGGTCTGTCTTTCCCAACTTTCCCCATCCTTGGCACTCTGGGAGACTGGGGCAGTCCTCCCAGGGGGCAGGGTAAAGTCCCCACCTCAGGCAGCACAGTGGGAGGAATGGCAAATTGCGCTGCTCCCAACACCCTTGCCAGGAGGGCCCTCCGCCACTGCCTGCCAGCAAGCCCTGCCAGCTACTCTCCGACTGTAGCATTTGCTCTACAGCAATGGGAGCAAGTGTGCCAGAGAGCTCTACCAGTCCCACCCTCCTGTTGTGGCAAATGCCACAGCAAGAGCAGACGGCAGGACTCTCTGGAGGAGCTGTCTGCTCGTGGTTTCGCTTTGAGTGGCAACTGCCCTCAGCCACCCCATCCTCCGGATCACACCGAGAATTCTCCCAATAAGAACTGGATGGTGGATAGACGTTCACTTCTGAGAAACACGCAGCCCCCTCTTCTGGCCGTACAGCTCTCCAGAGAGCCAACACAGTGGGAGTAGACGGAAGGGGTGGGAGGCATGATGAGGGAAGGGGGTTTTGATGAGGAAAGGGGAGGGGCATACAACGATGGAAAGGGGAGGACACAACAGAATAAGGGGCAGGTGGCAAAGGTAAGGAGGCGGCAAGGCTGTGGTGGTAAGAAGGGGCATGATGCAGCGACATAGAATCATAGAATAGTAGAGTTGGCAGGAACCATCGAGTCCAACCCCCTGCTCAATGCAGGAATCCAACTTAAAGTATACCTGACAGATGGCTGTCCAGCTGCCTCTTGAATGCCTCTAGAGTAGGAAAGCCCACAAACTCCCTAGATAATTGGTTCCATTGTCATCCTGCTCTAACATTCAGGAAGTTTTTCCTGATGTCCAGCTGGAATCTGGCTTCCTGTATCCCATTATTCCATGTCCTGCACTCTGGAATCCTGTCCCTCCTCTATGTGACAACCTTTCAAGTATTTGAAGAGTGCTATCATGTCTCACCTCAGTCTTCTTCTCAAGGCTAAACATGCCCAGTTCTTTCAGTCTCTCCTCATAGGGCTTTTTTCCCAGACCTCTGGTCATCCTCGTTGCCCTCCTCTGAACCCCCTCCAGCTTGTCTGCATCCTTCTTGAAGTGTAGTGTCCAGAACTGGACGCAATACTCAAGATGAGGTCTAACCAGTGCCGAATAGAGGGGAACCAGTACTCCATGCGATTTGAAAGCTATACTTCTATTAATTTAACCCAAAATATAGCATTTGCTGTTTTTGCAGCTGCATCACAGTTGGCTCATATTCAGCTTGTGATCTACAATTTCAAGATCTTTCTCGCTTGTAGTATTGCTGAGCCAAGTATTCCCCATCTTGTAACTGTGCATTTGGGTTTTTTTTTACTAGGAGTGGAACTTGGAATTTATCCCTATTAAATTTCCTTTTCAACCCAGTGTTCTAGCCTATCAAGATCACTTTGAAGTTTGTTTTTGTCTTCTAGGGTATTAGCTGTCCCACCCAATTTTGTGTCATCTGCAAATTTGATAAGCATTCCCTGCACCTCCTCATCCAAGTCATTAATAAAAATGTGGGCCCAGGGCTGAACCATGCAGTACCCCGCTCATTTCCTCCCCCCAATTTGAGAAGGCACCATTGATAAGCACTCTTTGAGTCCAATTCTGTAGCCAACTGTGGATCCACCTAATAGTTGTTCCATCTAGCCTACTTTTAGCTAGTTTGCTGATCAGAATGTCATGGGGTACTTTGTCAAAAGCTTTGCTGAAATCAAGATATATTATGTCCACAGCATTCCCACAGTCCACAAGGGAGGTTACCCAATCAAAAAATGAGATCAGATTAGTCTGGCAGGATTTGTTTTTGACAAAATGTTGGCTCGCCTGGCGCCAACATTGTTATCTTTTCAACGCCAGGTCAAGACTTTCCTCTTCTCCCAGGCATTTAACAGCATATGAGGGGTTTTGTGTTGTTGTGTTGTTGTTGTGCTTTGACCCAGACGGATATTGTAATTTTAACTTGTTTTTATGCTTTATGCTTTTAAATTTTGTATATCGGTGTTTTAATTGTTCAATGTTTTTAATTTTTGTAAACTGCCCAGAGAGCTTTGGCTATGGGGCGGTATATAAATGGAATAAAATAAATAAATAAATAAATCCATGCTGGCTTCTAGTAATCACTGTGTTGTTTTCAAGGTGCTTACAGACTGACTTCTTTATAATCTACTCCAATTTTTTCCCCAAGAATTGATGTCAGACTAATTGGTCTGCAGTCCCCAGGTTCCTCCTTTTTGCCCTCTTTGAATATAGAGACATTAGCTCTCCTCCAGTCATCCAGCACTTCACCCATCTTCCATGATTTCAGACAGTGGTTCTGAGAGTTCTTCTGCCAGCTCCTTTATTACTGTAGGATGCAGTTCATTGGGGCCCTGGAGATTTGAACTCATTCAAAGAAATTAGGCATTCATTGGCCATTTATTTATCAATCTCAAACTGCAATCCTCCACGTTCCCAGTGCATGTTCTTTCTTGCCTCAGGCTGTGAGAAAGCTTGTGTCAGGGCTGCTGTGAAAATCACATTTACCAGGATTTCTTGCAGCTGAATCACTTCCCTAACAAAGTTCTATGTGCCAGAAAACAGGGAGAAGATAAAGAGATGCCCTCCCTCCACAGCAGCAGGAGTTGCTCCAAGCTAAAGGGGCATAGGGGGTTCACAGGTACTAGAAAAGAGACATGCCCCCACTGCATTCCATTGGTTCTCAGTGGACCAATAGGGCTGAGTTTTGTCATTACTGGAAATAACCAAGTAAAATATAGCTCAGCTGAGCCCAGTTATGAACAAAAGTCAGCATTATTGAGTGCACCAGGCCTATCATTCAAGACAGAAAACTTGTATGCATCTTCCAATTCTTGACCGCTCCTTCCTCTTTGTTTTGTTAAGGAAAGTATGGTTACACCCCTTGACCATACTGAGGAAGGAGGAAGGAGCAAAAGTATGGAGGCTTCCCATTCCCTATAAATAGTCTTGGGTACTGAGGGATAATGGAGAACAGGATCCTTCCGTGCATGGGTGCTATAACCCCCAAAGTTTAGAAGGATTTACTCCAGGGGGTTGGAACCTCTTTCAGGCTGAGGACCCAATTCAATTTTGGAGACTTTTCGGGAGCTACATCCCAGTAGTGGGCGGAACCAAATATTTTAACTTAAAGTTCTAACAGCCCATAACTAAGCCTTAGGAGGGACATTTCAAAACTTTACAATGGTGGGGGGGGCACTGTGCTTAAGCCAGGAATCCACCACAGGATGGGCAGTCAGGGAAAGGGAGTATATTCAACACGCTTGGTTTACTCCTTTGTCAGCATGTTTAGGATTGTAGACTGCCAATAATATTAAACCAAGCAAAATAATGAAGACCTGAATTAAATTGGCACATATTGGAAATAATGAAGACCTGAATTAAATTGGCACATATTGGAAATAAAGGCAGGAAAGAAAACAAGTCATTAAACCTATTCATATATGGAATGAACCAAGCTCAATTTACTCATAATGATTAGATGTAGACTTGTTTGCAGTCCTGGGTGAGTTAATGCTGAGATTTAGAAGGGGGTAAAGGATTATTGTCTATGTTACTAAAGCATAATTTATAAGGGAAAACATATGGTATTAGCATAAACACCACTTGGTACCAAGTCAGTAATGACTATAAACAAAAATAACGTAATCTCAGTTCAGAATTCCAAGTAGATATGTGTGGGACTGCAATAAGACAACAGCCCTGATCAGGTGTTCATAAGAATACATGAGGGCTCAATGTGGGTACTTGGCAGTGCATATGTAAGCCTTGGGCCGGATTCTGTGTCTAGGGTTGTTTGTTCCTCCCTTAAGGTTAGCTCTGGCTCAAGCCCCCAGCTAGGACACCTGGGACACCAATTTAGGGATGTCTGATTAGCAACCTCACTCACACAGGTGAGGTATAAATACTGATATTTATTCAAACCGACAATGAGCAAAACAATAGAACATAGAAAGCAACAACAACCATTTGGTCAACACATCTCCCTCCCAAGGTCTACTAGATAGGACGATAGAAGTCTGTGTCCTTTGGCTGTACTCACAGTTAGTCCAAAGATATGGCCAATGAATAGGAATCCTCCAGGCATGCAACTAGAGGGCGCTGCAACATGATGTACTGGCAGGCGGCAGCAACAGGAACTGGGGTGCGCTGCAATGAGGAGGCTCCACCAGCAGGTGCCAGCAACAGGAACTGGGGTGTGATGCAATGAGGAGGCCCCACCAGCAGGTGGCAACAACAGGAACTGGGGTGCAATGAGGGGCTCCATAGGTGGGCTTCTGTGATTCAGCTGCTCCAAGACTAGGGTAATTGCTAATCCCACTGGAGTAGTGTAGCACCAAGCCTCCCCTCCTAACAGTGATTTCAGAAAGAGTGATCCAGCTCAGGAGGGTTACAGCAAGGTTTAACCTGTGGAGGCATTCAGCTCGGTCTTCTCTTCATCCAAGGAGGGGCACTCTGCAGCAGGCAACAGAGTCAGCTCCGCTCTTTGTCCCTTCAGCCAGCCAGGAACAGTTTCTAGCCAGGGATAAATTCAGCTCTTCTCTTCACAAAGGGAGAGTGTTGCTCCCAATCCCCCCCCCCCTTTTAGGTATCTCTTTCTGATCAGTCCTGACCCCTGCTCTCCAAGGAACTTTTTGAGAGGGCGAGCCGGCACTCAGTCCACACCCATAGTGTGGGTGCCTGACATGAAATGGAAATACAAGGGTCCAAAAGCATCCCTTTTGTCTCTTGACTTATTCCAACCGTCCCAGCAAGGCATATACACAATTCTATCCCACATGCAAATGAGCTCCATGGTAATGAGCCCCTTCATGCTGAGGCATGTTTTCCCTGCTCCCCTGACCTGGTGGTGCAATGCTCATTTATCTACCGCTTTACACATATGCTGGCCGCCACCCCCTTACGTCTCTAGATGTGCTGGCCCTGCCCCCGCCCTCCCCAGTACAAGCATCTCTGTGCTGAACTGGCAAGGTCTGAACAGGAGTTCTATGCCCATTGACTTGAACGTGTGCACTCAAAATGGAGGATCAGGAACCCTGATCAAGCAGGGTCCATGATCATGCTGAGAGCTCTACTTATATTCTGGTGAACAGGCACAGAGCACTTGTTCAGACCTTGCCTGTTTAACATGGTAAGGTCTGAACTGAGGGGGATAGTGAATCCAGAGATCACCTGAATGCCTGAACATGGTGTGTGTGTATGTGTGTCGCTCACACACTCTGGGTGGAGCTTCAATAGGTAGGAGTGGCATTCACATTCTCAGGGCTAATGTTTTATCTGCCTGAAAACATCCCACAATTCCCACCCCTTTTTATAGTAGGTCCCTTTGCATAGCTACAGAATAGCATTTTCTAGAAAGATATCGATATAATTGGCAAGAAATGGTCAAGGAGTTGCTGACAACAGTTCAAGTAGCCACTAACAGATCTAGTCATAGCCAGTCCTGCTTTGTCACATGATGTACAAAAGCCCTAAAAGGGTGAGTGCATTATGACAACTGGGCTTGTATCCAATGTTAGTTTAACTTAATTCCCATTCATTTCAGTGGGGCTACTCTAAGTAGGACCAGTATTGCATACAGCCTTCAAATATGGACTTATGTTGGTAGATACAAAGACTTCTCTGTAATCATCAATCCTCTTAGGGAAGAGAACAGAAGCAGTTTAAAAGAAAATACTATTTACTCTCTAGAGATCTGTTTTACATTTCATAACACGGAACATAAATTTCCAATATTCTTTTTAAAAAGTTTATAGCCCCATCCTGGAGGTTCAAGGCAGGTAACAAAATTGTAAGTCAGTAAAACCAAGACTTCCATTTAATTAAGTGAAAATAGCACCTGTTCCAGCACTCTTAGTTGCTATGAATATTGTTAGTATTTATTCAATGCTCACAATAACGTAGCACTGTACAAAGCACAGCCTGATATCAGTACAGCTTCCATTAATTTCATTCTGCAGGTCTGTATCAAAGGTTATGACCCGGCTCACTCAGCAAACTTTGGGTGCCTCTACAAGAGGCATTTAAAGCGCTTTCAAGGCGCATTAAAAATTTACCTCTACAAGAGCGGAGCGCAAATTGGGGGTTGAGGCGCGTTTTCTCTCCAATTATGCGCATTATCGAATGTGCGTTAAATAGCGAGTTTTAATTTACCGCAGCCGTTAAAGCGCATTATGCCCATGTGAACAAGCGATTCTCCGCATTAAACACCTCCAAAGCACGTTTCATTCAACCGGTAAGGCAACCAGTTATGCGCTTAACCGCCTCCCGCGTATAGTGATTTACCGTAAAAGCGCTTGCGAGAAGATGCGCATAATCGGACAACCAGGCATCAAACCGAATTCTTGTAGAGGGGACCAAATGTAATACCACATGTATCAGATTCTAAGTGCCTGTTGTAGCTACTGGCTCATAGAAATGCTACAGGGATCCAACAAATAGAAATCTGGCACTGTCCATTTCTCCCAAAGTGTGTTCCCCACCACACCTTTTCTTGAGCAGATGGGAGAGGAAGGAGGAAATTATGTTTAAATTATTAGATTGTTTTAATCTATTTTAATGGCCTTTTGTTTTATGGGTTTCCATTGTTACACACCACCTTGATGGGGTTTTTTTTGTTTTTTTGTAAAAGAAAAATAGTGGAACAGTATTAAAAAAATAAATAGGACACTTTCCTATCGTTTTCTTACTCAGCAGCTTTTTACTTTCCCAACTCCCCTCACATATACTGATCAGCTCAACAGAAAATGCCTCCACCAATTCTGGGGGATCTCGTGTTTCCCCCACATCCCATCCCATCCCATTCAGCAGGGTCCCCCCAACCCTGCGTAGTATTCAAAACTTCTTCCAGATCAAGTGGTAGCAAGGAGCTGGAGCAGAGAAGGTAGCCTTGACAGACAATGATATCCTGTCATTGCCACCCAGGTAGCACAGGGACACTGCTTTTTTGACACAGGCATACATGTCTTGTAATGGAAGGAATTTACTGCCTTTTCATTCCTAAACGAGTGCTATCTTCCAGTAGACATTTTAAAAATTAAAAATTTATCGGGATGGGGGGGATAACTAAACCCCCAGGAAACGCTACAACATTCAGATTTTGCTTATGAAATGCCAACTTTCATTTTTCACACTGAATTGATTCACTGCTAATCAGCATGAGAAGCAAGTGAGAGACTACCACAGAGGTGGCAGAACAGCAGCTGCATTATAAGAAATTAAACACAAGTAGATTAAAAATGGCCATTAATTTTACTTACTAAGATATTGGGAAGAGGCATCCCATGTCCAACCAGCTCACCGTGCAACTCAGAAGGGCATTTTCACTTCCATGCACTTGCCATTCTTCATTGTTTTGTGACAACATATACTGATGGAATTTAGATAGGTCTCATTGCAACACGTTAATTAAAAATTAATGTTAGTTATCAGAAATTATCCCTGGGTAAAGGTTTCCCCACTAGAAGATGCACTGTCAGTTATACTGATAATTTCCCCTCAAAAGTTAGACTGCTCATCAACATTCTGTGGCATCACAATATCTCTGTGAATGCTTGTCTTCCACCTTTCTATTTACATACAACAGCACTATTTACATCAGGGGTGGGGAACTATTCCAGCTCTGGAGAGTGGATGGTGCCGGGGGTGGTCTCCCTCCCAAACTATTAGAAAACTAGCACAGCAGAAAGTGGGTTGGACCAGAACCTTTCCTGATATGCTTGTTTTCTACTAGCAGAGAGGCTTGTGTTGTTGGTTATACGTATTGCCCCAACACCTATTGTCTAAAGTGCTGCAGTGTGCTATACAATCTCAGGATTCTAACACTTCATTCTGCTGCCTGTGTAGGCCAGTCTTTTATGGTTTAATACTGTGGTACAGTGGCTCATTATACTACATGAACAACTTCTGAGTTACTCTTAGTCAAGTTGCTCTATGGGATTTGCTGGGATCATTCTTGCTTGTGGGCAGTCTGCAACCCACGACAGTGATCGAGAGCATTAATGGTGCATAAAAGCGCATAGCCCATCAGTCCCTCCTCTTTGAACTGCCAAATCATTATTTCACTTCTTAGAGCTTTAAATAAATGTGCTGCAGTTGTTTGTTATGCAACAAGATGACTACGGTTGGCACATCAATGTTTCTTTCACCAAATGTTGGTGTTCATGCAGCAGTCCTGTTTGCTGTGTGCAGTATGGTGCTGTCTACAGAAATCACATTTCTGAATCAGAGAGGAAGGACACAAACCCCAAGATAGAAGCAGACTCACACCAAGAGCGTTACTAGATTGTAGCCTATTAGGCAGCTGTCAGTTTATTCTTCAAATTAAGTATTCCACTCCCAGCTCTATACATAATTGGGTGTGATCCATCTTGGCTGTATGCGCGGAAAGATATAGCGTGTTTAGAGAAAGGATGGCCAACTCCGCGCCCCACAACACAATTATTTCCAAGACTATAGCCCATTGCCAACATCCAGCCCCCTGGTGAGCTGTAAAAATCTTAGAAATATAGGGGAGGAAAATATATGTTGGAATGGCCGGTGCATCTTCTTTTGTCCTTGTGTCTTCTTCAGAGCGTGCACATGAGCCACAGGGAGTCATAGATAGCAGCAGACCCGTCTCTTAGAAGTAGTGAGAATCATTTTGTTCACCCTCAGGCCATCTCCTGTGCTTTAAGCTGATGATGTCCAGGCCCTAATCTGCTTGGGAAGCAAGGTTTCGTCACCTTCTACATGCACCTGGGCTTAGGAAGTTGGCACTTACTGTCCTGGAGCATAAATTTCAGCAAGGAGTGTGGTCGCCACAATACCTAGACGTTGCCATCACCACACTTGTCCCCAGATTAGTGGATAGCACCCATTTTCTTTTAGATCAACATGTACATATCAATACATTTCATGGTCTGTACACTGTACAAAAGACAACATATTTCATTTCCTAGGACAACCATGTCCTTGATTTACAAATCTGAAGTCTCTTCGTGGAGGGTTCTCTGCCTCTGCAAGACAGTGTGGAGTTCCTGAATAACATTTGCCGGAAGCTGCCTGTCAGATTCCAGGTGAGCCCGACTGGCTTTGTCCTCACTTTTCTTTGGCGACTTTGATTCCTTGTAAGGCCTTTGGTGCAAGTCAACGACATCTCCACCCACGTCCTCCAAACAGATTAGGCTTCGATGCTTTCTTGCGCGGCTTCGAGCTTTCTCCTCCTTGCGTTCCAAACACTGAGCTACCCTTGAGACTCTTTCCTTCAAACTCTTCTTCTCTTCACTCAAGTCACTTTCAGATTCCAGTCTTGAATTCTGAATGAAGAGAAGAAGTTGAACTGAATACATAAAATATCCCTGAATAATTACCTAACGTTCATCTCTTTTAAAGCAATGGGAGTTTGTTGAATGTCCAAGAGTGATCAATCTGACACTCTCACATGAGCAAAACTTTCTTCCCCATTAATTTCAATGTTGGCGTGAGATCCATTGTACCCTCCCTTTCTACTCCAGAAGGAGACCATTATATTATTAATACTAGCATTGCTTGGGGCCGTGAATAATGTTTAGGACATTTATTTGATAAATAATAAATTTCTCTGCAACTTATTCAACTTTAGGTTGGTTGGTTGGTTGTTTTTAGTTTGGTTGAGTTTGTAAATTGCCTTGTTAGAATCAATTGGAAATTGTGTTAATAAGAACTGTATTTTAAATTACAGCTTCATGATAAACCACATTTTTGTTTTACCTGAAATGCCTACACCTTCCATTATGCCTTGGCCGGAGCAGCCATCTAAACTTCAAAAACAATCAGGGCACACAATACCTTTTCTACCAGCTAAAAAAGATCAGAACCTAAAATACTTTTTCAAAATAGACCCGGCATTGCCCAGATATCTGAATAACATATAGTAGGGAAGCAGATCTCAGTGGACGCAGGGAACTGCATGTGTTCTGAAGTTATTATTATGAGAAAAGGAAAGCAGCCAGAACACAGAATACTTTATTGGCATAATTTACTATATAATATCTACATTGAACAGGTTTTGGCAGAGAGCCAAGATGGTGAAGGCCACTGGTGACTTGGCCCTTTTATCTGACATAAAAATACTTAAAATCCAAAATTTCATGTTTTTAGATTTTTCTGATAGCCAGACCTATTAGCATGCCAGATTTCAAGTTTCTACCTGGCGTTGCTTGGGCCCCCTAAAATATATGTTTGCGAGGTAATCATCTTAAAGTAGAAAGCCGATGCTAGGCCTGAGTTAACCTTTAAACAAATTGAATTCATTTCTTTTTTTCTCTCTCTCACCCTCATGACAACCCAGTCCTAGGCCTATGAGATAACCTTAAAACAAATTAAATTAGTTTCTCCCCCACCCCCAGGCTCTCTCTTACCTTCAATCATGGCCAGGGCTGCTGTTGTCATAATTTTCTTTGTCCCCACAGAAAACAAAAACTACAACTCCCGGCATGCCTTTTGCTGTGGTGCCTGACTTGCCCAATGAGAGACCTGCTGCTGAAGCTTATGGGAAGTAAAGTCTGGCTGGCTGACTGACAGTTCGCTTGGTTGCCATTGGCAACGGGCCTTCTCCCGATGGGGCCAAGCAACTAAGGCAGTCACCAGTAATTTTCGTAGGAGACTATCATCCTGTTAAGAGTATTTCTGCAGACATCTCTTACCAACACCCTGAAGAAGGCCTTAAAAAACAACATAGGCCAAAACGTGTTGGGCTTGGAAATAATGTATCTTAGCATTCTGAGAACCTGCTTCTCTCATTTCCCCCCCTTTTAACTGGAGAGCAGGCCATCTTGGTTGTGGCACCCTGCTTGTGGATTTCTAAATAAAGTTCATGATTTTTATGTAAAAGCCTGACTATACTATTGAGATAGAAGAGTGAATGGAGGAGTGACTGATATAGCTGAGGCTAGAATGGAACGGTGGGCAGAGTTAGTGGCAGTTGGAGAAAACTAGGTAGGAGAACAAAGACAGGGTTAGCTCACTCATACTTTATTTTAAATCAGCCACTCTACATGCCAGTACTACACCTCCCAGCATGCCTGGCAGCCCACAGGTGCCTGCATCCTTTGAGACATCATCTTGTTTCCAATGCTTCTCCTCGATAGAGCATTGAGGAGTACCATCACCAAGGAGGGGAGGTAAGTGGCTATCAGTGGATGCACCCAGCTCCAGCCAATCCTGCTGGGATTGCCTTGGCCTGTGCTTCTCACTCACCAAGTGCTACATCAGGAGCCTGTACTGAAGGGCTGGGGCTGGGCCAGGCACTTCCCCCCCTTTGTCAGGTCGGTTTCTGGGCATGCGCAGAATGCCTCCCTTCCTCCCTCCCTCTTAAGGGCAAGGGCTACACACTTGCTTCCCCCTGATTCTGAGAAAACAGCGATATCAGGACAGAGTGCCTTTGAGCATGTTTGGACCCTCAAAGTCATGCTGTTGTATCTAGTTACATTTTAAAACCATGCAGAGGGTGGGAGGAGGCACCGCAGATGGACGCAGCCCATTTATGTGGGTTGTTTCCTTTTATGTGGAATTGGGTTGACTGCTCGAGACCAACCTTTGGAGTCGGGGTTGTAAAAGACACGCAGCAGCCACCAACCTGTGCACTCACAATGGCCGCTGAAGGCCAGTAAGTCTGGCCTCCTGCCCAAGGCATGCTGGGAGTTGTAGGCGTAACCCTAGGTTTTTATTAAATTCTTTAAAAATACTTAAACCCCCAAAATTCGTGTTTTTAGATTTTTCTGGTATATTGTAAAGCCAGACCTATCACTGTGTCACCGTGTCAAGTTTCTATCTCGTCTGGAAGTGGATAAACATTTCCGGACATACGTGACACACACATACTTTCTGCTTCAAAGGTAGAGATTACGGATTTCCCAAATGCCTATAGAAACTAGATGATGTACAGAAAGTCACAGGCTCTTCAGGCTCCCAGTCTTAACACAAAAAGGACAGAGGAGGGAGAAGTGTTTGAATATGCCAAAGTGAAAAGCTGAAATAAGTTTAGAACAACAGTAAAAGAAGGACCGAGATGAACATCTGGTAAAGAGCTCCCCTTTTAGGGATGGACAAATAAGGGAAATGGAATGATGTCAGGGAATGGAAGATATAATTTGGGGTTTATGGAAGAGAAAGGTACACGAAGATCAGAAAGTGTGAGAAGAATCATGGAGAAAGAAGAACAGAGTCAAGAATTAAAACATTTAAAAGTCAACAGAAGTTTATGTTATCAACACAATCATTCATCACGTATGAAAAGTTTCTTCTCTATTCCCAAACTGGCAACTCAAAAATGAACCGTATCTACATAGACAAGCCATCTGTTGTGTCCCCATATGCTTTCAGTGATTTCTAGACAAGTGGATGGGTAAGATAGAGCAATAAATTTTCTTTTCTCCTTACCTTGCCTAGAAATAGAATTAAATACTTATACTCAAAAGACACAACTGATCTCCTAGTGGGAGCTTAAGATTCATCTTGGAAGACATATACATTGAAGAGACAAATCCCACTGGACCTTAAATGTTTGCTGGAATACAAGTAGGCTTCTGTTACCATGGTTCCAACCAATTCCTTCTTCAAGTCAGACAACATTATAATGGAAATATATGTCTGTTAAGTTCCAATCAGAAGAGGCTTAATTTACCACTGCAACTATTTAGTGCAATTCTAGGATATACATTTCAAGAATTGCCTTGCTCTGCCAGGGATAAGCAGTGACATAGCACAGAAAAAAATGGTTAGGGCCTTTGAAGTACAATAACTTTAATTCCAATAGATGCCTCCCCCGCAGTTAAGGCTTTTGTTTAATAAAAGAAATGGCCAAAATAAATAAACAGAATTATTTATGATTTCCCATGTAGTTACATGACTCTCACAAAAATATTTCATAAACTTACATCAACATATTATACCATAAATTCAAATAATATACAGAGCTCATTTCATACAGAATAGATTTAGTGTGCATATTATCTTCTTTCATCCTCAGTTTATAGATGCCATTACATTTCTCTTTCAGATAGGTTGGAGTTTGGTGTATGTAACGACACTCCATGTAACTGCATTTCCCACCTGCTGGAAAACCCTCCGTCATGCAGTTGAGGAGACAGAAAATGTGACCTCTTTGAAACAGCTCCTGAAAACACACCTTTTCACCCAGGTTTTCCCTGAGCTGTAAGTAAATTGATCATACTGCTCTGTTCTGCTGCTCCTGGAATTGTTTTTACTGTAGTTGTTGCAAGTTTGTGCTTTTAATGTTGTGTTTTGAATGTTGCGTTTTTAATATTGTTATTTAAACGTATTTTAATACTTATTGTGAACTGATGAGGATTTTTATTATATTCAGCGGTATACAAATATCACAAATAAATAATGAGTATGTTATGTTCTAATGGTCACTGAAGTATTATATAGAAAGAGAGCAACACAAACGCTGATCACCAAATTTAGCCAGCCACCTACCTCTGATGTGTTGGCCTTAGCTTTTGGAGTACTTCTTTCGTGCTGGATTGGTATTAAAGGCAAGCCACCAATTTTGGGATTTTTCGTAATAGATTGCTTTCTTGTTTTTCCATCTGGTGGACAGATGTTACTGTGCTATGGAAGAAGACTTGACTTATGTCAATGACATCCCTACTACAAACTGGAAACCATTTAGCATACAAAAAGGATAGTATGTTTTAGAACGTGGCTGTATTTTTAAATACAACAACAGAAATATGCATATTTCAACAGTCCTTTTCAGACATTCAGTAATGTACACATGAAGGGGGGTTATTGAGAATAAACCCACTAGCACCTTCCCCTAGATCAGGGATGCTGAACTTTAGTCCTATGGGCCAAATCTGGCCCTCTGGCTTCACCAGATAGCCACACCTCCTTTCCTCCAGCCGCTGATTTTTTATGGCTTCTCTGCTTTTGCATGCTTTCCCCCCTTCTGAAAGGTTGAAATGCCTCTCCTAAAGCGTAGACACTGGCAGGAAGTGCTTTAAGCAAAGTTGGGCACAACCCCTTTTGCCTTTGGCCCCACTGACCACCGGAAAGCTACCCAAGAGGTTCTCTGTAACTGAATTTGGCCCTTGAGCTGAAAGAGGTTCAACACTCCTACTCTAGAGGCTGGTGTGCACACTGGCCAGGCCCAAGCCAAAGTGTAATGATGCACGGATGTATATACATCAGGCTCCCTTAATGAGGACAGGAATCCTGATGGACCAGGGTTCTCGGGTTCCCATCCCAGTGGAGTGAGTCCTACATGTGTACATACGGCCCTGTGTAAAGCCTCTTTTAGACTGAAGGTGAAATTGCAGTAGCCTGTGTTGTGTACTTGGCACACAAGTTGCCATCTAGGGGGAAAGTCGGTCGGTCGGTCTCTCTCTGTATCAATAGCCCCTTCACATGTTCATTACCAATCATGTGTGCTTAACATCAAAAAAGTTGCAGTGTTGCTTCTAAACTGACTCTTGGAGAATGTGGATAGGAGATGAGAAACATTTGATTCACGATAAATGATCCCCAGGGGGTGAGGGTAAAAATGTTTCTGATCATCTAAATGGAGGTGTGGTAGAACTAGGCAATGAGCACACAGTAGGACATGACAGCCAGCCAAAGAGGCCAAAGGACCCATGGGAAAATGCACATGCCAGAGACATTTGGAGAGGAGTACTCTGTGAGGGTGCTCAAGCTAGAACCCTCTGAGACAAGATGGACCAGTTGGATTACTTGGTTTTAAAGGAGAACATAGGTATCATGGGTGTAACAGAAGACTGGTGGAATGAAAAGAATCAATGGGATACAGTTATTGCTGGATACAAACTCTATAGCAGGGATGGGCAACTCATAGCCCTCCAGATGTTTTGGCCTACAACCCCCATCAGACATAGCCAATGGCGAAGGATGGTGGTAAAGGAGTTGTTGCCCAAAATATCTGGAGGACCACAAGTTGCCCACCCTGCTCCATAGGAAAGGCATACCGGGGATGCTATGACAAAGAGGGCATGAAGTAAAAAAAAAAATTAGAACTCTCAAATAGGACAGACTCCTCCACAGAATCACATTCAGCGATAATACTGTCCCAAAACTAATTGAGTACTGGAGGCATATTACCATTTCCCCCCTCTCCACCCCGACTAAATAATTAGGGTGACCTTGAGATGAAAAATGAAATCAGGGAGGAATGCAAAGGAGAAAATGTTGCAGCAATGAGTGATTTCAAATGACTTGTGCTCTGGAACAGTTAGTCATGGAATCAACCTAACGGGAGGCGACCCTAGACTAAATCCTAAGTAGATCCAGTACCTGATGCAAGACATTTATGTCATTGAACCAATTGGAAACTGTGACTGCAGTACAATTAAATTCAATGTATATGTACGCTGACAATTGCTAAGGAAGTCCAGGATAGTCACATTTGACTTCAAGGGAGGAAACTTGAAAAAAGAGAGAGAATAAAAAAGAGGAGACTGGTAAAAAGGAAACTGAAAAGACAAATCAAGATGGCCCATGTCTCCAGAATGTTTGGAGGTTATTCAGCTAGAATGTATACTACAGAACAGGAAAGGTATAGTCAAGTCCAAGAAAATGCCATCATAATTAATGAGCAGAATCGGGCAAACTATTAGAGGCAAAGAAGGATTCCTTCAGAAAACAGAAATCTTACCCAAATGAGAACAAAAAGAAACACAAGCTCGCACATACACACAATATATATATTTTTAAAAAATCATGGATTGTCTCCCTAGGGTGACATTTCAGTTTGTTGGTGTGATCATTGAGTTATAATTCATACCACTGTCTCTTAGAGTTTTTCTCTCCTGTGCTCTTGGGTCAAGAGGACTTAAAAAGAATTGCTAAGCTACAGAGGAGCATGATTTTATGCTGCTACTATCAGTAGCCTATAAACCTATTCATTCTGACATTATTCATGTTAATCCCCATGAGTTCTCCACATCCCAATTTTATGGCTGTTTTCTTAGCAGCTGCTTCTCTTAAGGAGGCAAATAGGATACTGGCCTTCTTAAGACATGATTTCTGAGAAGACCTGAGAAGACTTCTCAGGGTAGACATTTCTCATCTACCCTTTTGCCTTGCAATTTTCCCCTCCATCCCAGCCTCTAGCCTCATTATTTCTCTCCACATCACCAATTTGGCTCACTTGACTAGCCAGCCCCCTCCCCCTGCACCATTATGTGACTAGTCACATCCTCCAAGGGAGACATTTTATGGTGGTGCCCACAGCAACTTCTCAAATTCCCAAATGTGTCCAAGGGTCCAAAAAGGTTGGGTAACCCTGATTTTTAAAGTCACGAAGATTGACTTAGAGATGCAAAATTTCCAGAAATTCTGAGGCCGTTGGGGGGGGGGGGGGGGGGGAGACCCTTTTTTTCCCTGGAAAAAATGGAAAAGTAAGTAATATTTATTTCTTAGCACTCTTTACAGATCTGAAGTCACTTTGTTGCTTTAAGACAGCCTTCCCTAACCTGGTACCCTCCAGATAGTTTGGACTCCCATCAGCTTCAGGCAGCATGGCCAATGGTCAGGAATACTGGGCATTGTAGCCCAAAAGATCCATAGGGTACCAGGTTAGGGAGGGCAGCCTTTGGAACATAAAGCAGCCTTTCTGTTCCTAAAGTTATTTTATGTATAACTTAGTTTGCTCATAAAATTATCATTATCTTTTAAGACTTTTAAAAGTAAATTCAGTTAGTAAATTTGTAATGATTCTCTGAATAGATTAGAATTACACTAAATGACTGCTACAGCATCACAAATAGAAGACTCTATAGAACAAAACCCCATCCGTCAAGCATGGACATTTACTGTCACGAATGCACAATGGTGACTTTACTCACATGTTGGGAAACCAAGCATAAATGTCTAACAGTAAAACATACTTTGGATAAATAATTTTAATAAGGAATGAAAGAAATAACTACACTGGGAATCTTACAGAGAGGATTTTTTAAAAAAACATTCCCACCCCCCATTCCTTCATTATTTCTAGATATTTTACATCTCTAGTCTTTCAGTAAAAGTGTTTTTAGAAATCATTTGGTGGGTGCAGGGAGTAAAGGCTGGGTAAAAAAAATATAAATACTTTGTCTTAAATTCTAAAAGAAAGTATTTCATAATCCAAAGCTGTTCAATTTGCCCATTTTTTTGGGGGGGGGAACAAAAACATTCCTCAGGGGGAAAAAGGGGGTTACTTTTTTCAGATTTTTTCTGATCCCCCCCCACACCTCTTCACATCTCAAGTGTGACACAGAAAATTTATTCATCCAAACAAACAGAACTGCCCTATATTCATTTCAATTTATTACAGAGTTAGGGGGCTTGGGGATCCTTCAATAATACATCAATTACTATAGGCCAAATGTATGTGTTATCAACAATTCACCTGATGAAATGAAAGCTTGTACTGTAAATTTGTTAGTTTTCAAGATGCTGCAAGACAACCTTTACAGCTGGGTGCTGATTACACCTGAGTGTTGATGTGTGTTTTTTTTCCGACACTCAGCTATAATAAATGACATAAAAGGCGGATGATAAGAAAAAGTACTTTAAACCCAGTTGGACAAATAATATGAGATAATTTACAGCAAACGGGACACATTACATAAATAGGGTTATGGATATTATGAAGAATTAAATTACAGCTGGTAGTTGTCTGCTGTACTGCAACTTAGATTTTATTTAGGAAGGTCTTAATTTTGTAAGTGGCAATGTACACTGAAATTTGAAGAGGTAGATGTTTTTTTATTTTATTTTATTTTATTTTTGCGTAAATGAGTCTGTGGGTTTGGGTACACCCACACATAGAAACACATATTGCACATGCATTAAAATCCAAATGCATTTTCAAGTGCTCAGAGAAATGTTGATATGAATAATAATAAGAAAAGAATAATACCTGTGCAATAAAAATGCTGCTCAGCCATTCCAGCTGAGACTCCTGTCCATCACAACATAAATACCTAGAAGATATACATTAACATGAATTCAGTTCCAGCAACATAAAGGACATGCTGTACCAATCAGGTTGCAGTTAGTTTGCTGGTATATTTTTTTTGTAAACACAAATCCCTCATTATCCAGGGGGGAAAAAATAAACAGCAGTAAAGAGTGTGCGGTAGGCATGGATTTAATCTGAACAACATATTATTCAACATGCTCAGTAGACAAATTACAGTATCATTAAAGCCAATCAATTTCCAGTTTTGAAAATTAGGGTGGGAAAGAGAGCCGTATCTGTAGTTAATTAGGTTAATCAAGACCTGGTCTTAAATATCTTGCCCAGTCATGAATTCCTTTGGACATGCAATTCCTTTCAGCCTAGTCTATACCTCGCTAGGTTGTTGTGAGGCTAAAACGGGATAGCATCATGTATACCATAAAACACATTCACACATGCATATACACACAAATATATATGTGAAAGCCACAGACTCCAGTTGAAATAAAAAAAACATTCAGTTCACACATGTGATTTAAGGATGCACAGCTGTGCGTCCCTAGTTAAGGTCCAAAAGGGAAAAAAAGCATTCTGCCATGATAAAGGGCTAATCGGGGGGGGGGGGGGGTGTTGGTCATTCTAACATTTATAAAAACAAAAATGTTTCACCAGTCTTCCTGAAATTTACATGTCCCAGAAAGAAATGCTGGTTTTGCATAACCTGGAAATTTCAAGAAGATTGGTGAAAGATTGAGGGAAAGAGGGCAGTTTAAAGTAGAAAAAAAACTCTTTTGGTCAAGTGTTAGTTTAAAAAATCTTGGCAATTTTTTTGTCCACCCTTTGGGATCATAATTAAAATCCTGAAACCACATGCTTTGGTTCTGGATCTGTAATGAATAGTGCCCTTTTGTCATCAATCATGCTGCTATATGGGAGATGTGTGTGAGAGGAAAGTGTTGGGCAGACCCTGTATTTGGTAAGAATATAGAACAGTGTTCCCCAACCTGCTGCCCTCCAGATGTTTGAGATTACAAGTCCCAGCATTCCTGACCATAGGACATACTGACTTGCAATGATGGGTGCTGTAGTTCATCATCTTTGGAGGGCACCAGGTTGGGGAAGGGCTGCTCTAAACAAAAGAGAAGTAGGTGGCCCTAAGTTGTTTGTCATCAGTTTTCCACAACCCCACAGTCACCTCTGCATATCCTATTCTCCATCCTGTCCTCATGGTTTATCTGCTTTCGGAGAATGAGAATTTCACTTGCACTTTCTGCCTCCTTAGGGAGGATGTGGCGTTAAGGCTTGTGAGCCTTAACTCCCAATTTCCCTGCTTTTTGGTGCTTGGTTGAAAGCTTGTAGAGCCTTAACATTGTCTTGTAAACCGTAGGGTTTTTGCTTAATGAATATATCTCATCACTGATAAGTTTCCTGAACTGCAGTCTTGCAGCAAGGGAATATTAACTGGTGTACCTAACATTAGTTTTAATTTCAACCACCACCATGCATAGCCATAGATTTCAAAATATAAAGAAGGGGGGACCCCTTTATGCTAATCACTTACCAGTGATGCTTTTCAGAATACAATGTTAGACCCCAACTGCAAACACAAAACCACAAATAACATTAGCACACACTTATTGTATATGAACTTAAAAAATACAAGGAGTAGCGCACTCAGGAATTTAGTTTCTGAAAACCAAATCATTACTTCATTGTTCAGAGTAGTCCAGACAATTCATTGTTCAGAACAGTACAGTAAATTTAAGGTAGTCATACAGAAATGTTAATTTTCTTGCTGCTTGCCATATGCTTATACTCTAGATCAGGGTGGCACCAGCATGCATATGTGCACTCATGGACGCCTTTCTTGGTGCCCACCAAGGTGCCTTTTCCCTCCCCCTTTTTTATTAACACTGTTTTCTTCTTCCCAGCAGCTGGGATGGCTGTGAAATAGGTTTCTGTTGGTGCTGAAAACTGTGCATTCAAAGGAGTTGTTTAGTGTGTTTGAGTATCACATCCCACCTGAGCCTTATATTCAGTCTTTGGGTAGGTTACTTGTTCTTTGCAATTAGCCACACCTCCTATGGCAGCCATTTTGTGGTGGTGCCCAGGCCAGTTCCTCACATTGCCAAAGGTCCCTACAACCCAAAAAGATTGCCTATCCCTGCTCTAGATAGCATCAAGGCAAATTTAAGGTTGCCCCTACTCAATGTTTAGTGTGACTTTGGACAAATGTCTGTCTTCCAACCCAACTCACACGTTGCAACTGTGAGAGGCAGGCTGATATAAAGATATAAAGTCAGCTGGAATCCATGCAACAGGTTAAGAAGAATATCTGAATATGGATTAATTTGCCAAGAAAATCCCAGCATAGTTGGAACATGCACCTCTGCCCTCTCTTGTCCACTTTCGTTTAGTCTCAGTGCTATGGCTAATGTTACATAAGCACCGGCATTTTCACTAATGTCAGTTAGTCCAAATAGCAGCCGCAAGAGCATCTTCTCTGCTCCATCCACCACCACAGTGCTAAAGCACCCAGAAAGGGACTATCTGTAGAAGGCGGGCACATCCACATCCTCCTCAGTTGTGCTTCCAGGAACTCTATGGTCTTCTGTCTCCTTGACCCAGGAAAGGAAATACCTTCACCCAGAGTAAGAACATGGGCAGGCACTTCCGGGTAAAGGCTCCTTAATGCTGGCTTGGATGCCAACAGCAATACTGAAGGGTGGTGATCTTCAGTGTCAACATTTGGAGAAGTTGAATAAGGGCTACACCATGACTCTTGGTTGTTTAGTGAGGAGATAATCAAAATTAATCGGACCAATTGCTATATCACACACCAGATAGAGAGGGGAGCTGGCACTTGAATTTTTTATCATTTCTTCAGAAAGACGGAGAGAAGGCATGGGAAATAGCAGTTGCTCCTTTTCTCCTCTCACTGAGGGGGTGGGGAGGATTAATACCACTGCACACATGATTTAAAAAAGCCTTCCACAACCTGTAGCCTTCCAGAAGTTTTGGACTTCAATTCCCATTAGCCCCAGCCAGCATGGCCAATGGTCAAGAATGCTGGGAGTTGCAGTCCAAAACATCTGGAGGTCCCTGTTCTTGGCTGACTTTCTTGCTGGGTATTATGACAGGGAACATCTGCTTAACGCTATAATTCAGGTCAGATGTACCAATCTGAGCACATAACCAATATAGCCCACAAGAGATGCCACACTGAGATTAGAAAAGGACATCCAATAAAGCAATTTCTGAACACAGAAGCATTAAAACAGAACAAATGACTATCTTTGGCCAAAGAACAACAAATATCATGGGGATGTAATTTAACACAGAACAAAGGATGAATATAGATTCGCTTCATTATTATTATTCATCTCCTTCTCGCTCGTGGTGGTTTTTCTAGGCGGACATGACGGGCTTTGCCAAGTCCTGCTGTCTTCTACAGATTCAGGAATTTCCTGACAATTGAGTATGTTTTAAGTATGACTGCTTTCTGGATGTTGGTGTGGATATATTTTAGTAGGCCCAGCTTCTGAAGGTTTTCTGTATAATTTTTTTATGTGATGCCGGTGACTGAGGTGGCTAACGGAATAATTGTGACATTTTCCTTTCGCCATAGTTCTTTGACTTCCATGGCCATTGGTGTATATATTATTATTATTATTATTATTATTAATTTGCTATTAGCCATCAGGAAAGAAATACTTCTGGCTGAAAAGAAACTAACACACTATTTTCTCCACATTCTACTCCACATTACAGTGTGGTGTAGAAGTTGGTGTACTGGACCAGTCACTGACTCTCAGCCAAACCTACTTCACCAGGTAGCTGCGAGGATAAATAGAAAGAATGAAGAGGACCATGCACACCACCTTGGAGGAAAGGCAGGATATAAATATAACAAATAAATAAGAAATAAATTTATCAAATTCTTTCTTACTTGGTGGGTGGCTTCAATTTTTTCTTCACTCCAAGATACAGTTTCAGCGATTTGACTGGCAGCACCTTCTCAGATTTGTTACTCTGTTGAATTCAGAAATGACTAAATCAGTGGACTAAAAATGTATAAACAGGAATGCTAAAGCAAAGCAGTCCTATCTGCTTATCCATCTCGCCATTTCGTTACAGGCCACTTAATTTCAAAGTGTTTGCATTTTCTACGAGTATGTAATCGGCAACCATTTGTGCCTGGGATGCAGTCCAGTTGGAATCCTGTTGTTACTCTTCTTGTGACTATATTGGTTACTGTAGGAAAAGCTGACAAAGGGGACTGTATAAAGGTGAGATTTTGGGGTGCGATGACTGAAGATATTGAAAAACAATACAAAAAGGAAGAGATGGAAAACCCTGAAATGCAAAGAATACAATCTTTGAAGTTGCCTATATAGAGACTATTTCACAGAAGCTAGGATAGCTAATGAACACACAAGTATCAACAACATACGAACCACAAGGTACAAAGAGGGTACCCTGAGGGTACCATACAAACCACAGGGAACACCGAAAAGGTATACGCTCTTTGTACACATGCCTTTTCAGTGATGACACTCCATCTATGGAATGCCCTGCCCAGAGAAGCTCGCCAGGAGCCCATGTTATCATATTTTCAGTGCCAAGTGAAGGCATTTTAATAACTGGTTTTAAAGTCCTTAGATCACTGTACTTTTATTGCGACTGGTTTTATGTGCTCGAGTGCTTTTATTCTTTGCTGCTGATTATATTTTGGTTTTATGATGTGCTCCTTTTAATCATCATTTTATCATTTGCATTTTATGTTTGTGATGTATTGCATTGCCCAGAGAATTGAAGTTAGTGAGTGATTTAAAAGTATAATAAATAAATATATAAAGCCACAGAAATGTTGAAAAAAACAACACTTTCTTCTAAATTGAATTCCTACACCAGGAGAAGACTAAAATTAAACAGAAGAGACCTTCACTGACCTGTTTCTAAGGATATGACAGACTAATTCTCTACCATAAGCCATTATGCAGCTTTCTTTTTGGAGGTAGAACGTATCCACTGGGAATCAAGAACAGTGGAACCAATTTAATGGTCGCCCCTCCAGCCTCTTAAACACAATGCTATAAATTCACCACTCTCAGGGTGGCAGCTGAGTAGCATCACATGACTTTAGGCAAATGCAGCTCAGTTCAGAGCTCTCTTTTTTGCACTTGGTATTTTGTTGCTAATTGGCCTTACCGTGCTTCAAAAATCATTCCTAACCCAATTCTACCACAGTAATAAAAGTGCCCACTCAAGCAAAAGAAATGTACATATTAATCTAGATATGCACAACTGAAGAAGTTTTTAAAAAATCATAAGCTGAGCAGTATAATATAGCATTTTCAGGCAATTAATGTAATATTGTACATAACGAAATAAACGTAACATCTTTGCTGACATCATCTGTTTTGGATAATTTGCACTGGCATGTTTGAAACAAGCTATTAATTACTGCGGGAGGGGAATAAAGAAACATTTAACAAATAAAAGGGGGAAAGAAATGGCAAGGGATTGGGATATAATGTATTTATTGATATGTAATGGCCTGAGCCTTCAAGATAGGACAGAACAGAAATCTAAACAAAGAAAATAATATTTTTTAAAAAAATGCAGACTAACATCCATATAGACTCCTTAGAGTAGAACCACACCTTACAAAGAATTTGATATTGATGCTACCAAAGAGCCACCCCTACATTGAGATCACCCCTCTGTAATATTCAGTTCATAATTGATTGGTCTGTTACCCTGACATCATTATTATATGCAGGACAACCCAGTGATTTGGAAGAAGAGCAGGGAAATATTCAACAACAGACTGACATTAGGGCTTGGAGTAAGTTAAACCAGAGGGGGGACCTGACAGAGGGCAGCTCCAAATTCCTTGCAAGATTTTGTCCTTAAAGGACAGATATTTGGGAGTGGAATGTTTTCTGCTTCTTTTTTTAAGAAAAGATTCCACCACCACACCACCCCGCCCAATGCACACATACAAACGAACATGTATGTGGAACATTTAATTAAAACCTTATGAATGGAAATAGTATAATGGTAAGACGTGCAAAGTTTAAGGCAACGTATGACAAACACATGCCAATTGCTGATTTGGACTTTAATTGTGCACACAGTTACATGTGCATTAGTTTTAAAGGTGCCAATTTATGCTCACAAATGTATCACTTTTAGATTACAGTAATAAGCAGAAATTTGGGGGAAAATACTTCACACCATACAACCTTGCAGGCCATTTTTTTTAAGGATATCTTCTTTGGAAAGACACAATAAATTTCACTTTGTTTCGTAGGGTTTTTTTTTAATGAAAGGCACGTAAGTCAATACAATCTGGTGGAATGTTGCTAACAAAACGAAAAACAAAACAAAACAAAATCAAGGAACAACGCAAATAATTATACTTCAAAGTGCAATCCTCTGCATGTTTAGACAGAAAAAAGTCCTAAAACTCCCAGCTGGCTGGGTATGCTGGGAGTTGTTGGACACTTTTCTGCCTGAGCATGCATAGGATCGCACCCTAAATCTGTTAACTGTCACATGTGAATTGGAATGCCCTTGAGAGCTAAGGGCCTACAGTTCTCTTGAGCCGCAGAATTATAAGGATGCAATATGTGACTGGCAGGTCATAAGAGGCCTCTGGATTAGTCATCCCATATATAAATACAAAGGCATCTACCCTTGACTGGTCAAGACAGTGGTCAACCTTCTGTCTATTTCACTCCAGTTGTTGATGGCTATCAATTTAGATGGCTTTAAAAAGGGATTAGACTAATTCATGGAAGATGAGGCTATCAATGGCTATAAGTCCTGATGTCTATGTGCTATCTCCAGGTTCAGGGGTAGCATGCCTCTTGAAAACCAGCTGCAGGAGAACAACTGCAGAGGAAGCCTATTGCCCTTATGTCCTGCTTGTGGGCTTCCCATAGGCATCTGACTGGTGATGTCTAATTCCCCTTTAAAGTCATCTGAGTTGGTGGTCATCACTACCTCTAGTGTTAGCAGCAAATTCCGTAGTTTAACTATGCGCTGTATGAAGACATACTTCCTTCTATTTGTCCTGAATCTCCTACCCAGCTTCATGGGATGACCCAGTTGCTTGTATTAATGAGAAAGGGAGGAAAACAACCCTATCCACTTTCTCCACAATACTTTGTACACCTCTATTATATCTCTCCCCTTACTTGCCTTTTTTCTAAGCCTGGCAGTTGCAGACGTAACCTTTCCTCATAGGGGAGTTACTCCAGACCCTTGGACATTTTGAACACCCTCTTCTGCACCTTTTCCCATTCTTACAATATTGTGCGATGCTACAGTATCTCTAAAAGTGGTTATCTACACACTTTTCAATCTTTCTTAAAACCTGCCATTGTAGAGATTTCTGTCCCTTCTGCCCTTGCTCCTTAATTATCCTCAGAATATAATACAACTGGATTTCACTGCTGTTTTGATGCTGAACACTTCCCTCCTTCCTTTTCTCCTGCTATTGCTTCCCCTCTTGTCTAGATCCAACGTTGTAATTTTCTCAGATTAGGTCCTAGCCTGTCTCATGCTTTAGCTCCAAGAGGCTCATTCCTGGTGCCATATACAGCAAGCATGGAATAAAGCAATAGTTCTTGCCGCCTGGACTACTTAAACAAACAGACTATTCAAGCTCACAAATAAGTGAGGTCCCTATTAAAAGTGTTGGCAATACATTCTACATTCACTCGTCAAGTGTGTTTGAATTAAATGCTGCATTAAAGTACCTTGTTGCAAAAAAAGCAATAATACATTCCTTTTAAGCCATTTTTTACTTATCCTACTGGCATAAACCAGGTTGTTTTCCAACTTTCCACATAGGCAAGCAGAACAAAACACATCCAGTGTCAGTTGTCAAACCCTACGTAAAAGGGAAGGTGTTTAAGCATAATTGCTCATGATTTAAAAGGGCTCAATATAGGTATTTATACCTTCATATCCTTGTAAAGGAGGAGGTTTCCTTCCCGCAAAACAAAATAACGGTCTTGAAACTTATTTCCAGACAGTAATTTGGATGGCTCTTCTTTGTATTTCAGATAGCTGGCTTTTACGGTGCCTTTAGTATTCTTCTCTGTCAAGACGATAAAAAGAGCATTTAGTTCATGGTTTTTGTTTTTAAAATATCGTACGGCGTACTGAATTTTATACATTCTTAACATTAATCTGCACAAATAGGGAACAAAGGGATCAAAATAATTTGACTGCTCCTTAACCATGGTTAAGCGTTACACCTCAGTACCTACTAAAGCATCAGCCACAAATCAGGATGTGAAACTGCTTTCATTAACGCTGGTTAGGTTTTAAGTCTGGTCAAGCAAATGAGAGATGAGATTATTATTTCTCACCTCTTCAACTTCTCTGCTCGTAAGGTGAGCACCAGGTAGCTCCCTCTATAGCTATATTCAATTATTAAGAATAGTGATGGAGTGAAAATCTGCACCGGCCCATGAGGGCAGCGGATGCCTCTGCATCCGGCCCTTGTGGGCCCCAACAGATTTCTGCCCCAATGCAGCCAAAAGACAAAGGAGACACAAGTCTGGGCAGAACTCTGTTCTGCCTTGACCTGTGCACAACTTTTGTCCTTTCCCCCCACTGCGTTAATGGCAACTGCCATTAACTCAGTGGGGGGGGGGGGGGGGGAATACGCAAATTCCCCAGCCTTGGAGAAATTGCATTTGTCTCCCCCTCCCCCAGCGCTGATGGAATGACCCTATTGATAGGGCCTTTAAGGCCCCCGTCAATGGGGTAGGAGGGGGGAAACACAATTTCCCCAAGGCTGGCGAAATCGCGTATTTATCCCCTCCACTCTAATGGTGGTGGATGCCATTAGAGTGGGTGGGAAAAATACGTGATTTCCCCAGCCTTGGAGAAATTGCATCCACCCCCCGCCATGCCGATTGTGGTCTTAAAGGCCCTCTTAAAACCTGGGATTAGGAGGGCCTTTAAGGACATGATTGGCACGGCGTGAGGGGGAAGCAAAGTGTACTTTCCGAGGCCTCCGGAAAGTGTGCGATTCCGCTCATGCTGCGCCAGGGGGATTGTGCACTTTTTGGAGGCCCAGAAAGCACACTTTGCATAGCGCTCGGCTGGGCATCTGGAACAGAGCCAGCCGATCAGCACTCAGCGTACTCTCGGGGCCAGCACCCCACGACTTCTACAGCCCCTCATGAAAAAAAATGAGCAGTCCCAGGTTTCAGGGGGCCTCGGACAAGACACTCTCGGTGATTCTACCTTCCCACAGCCAGTCACCAGCTGCTATTGCTCCTCATTCTCTTTCGCATAATTGCTACCACTTGCTTACTTGGCGAGCAGAGAGCCAAAGGGCAAATAGGCAGAAGCATTCACTGCCCCTCCTGCTCACCACCATTGTCTGCGCGAGAGTGAAAGGCAGGTGAACAAGCAGCTCGCAACGATGACAGGAAGCAGCTCCTCAGGGCTCTTGGCAGGGGCCTTTGCTGGGGTGTGGGCCCTCAGTAGGTGCCCAACCATATCTATCCTTGATGCCCACCCTGAAAGTGAGGTTTAAGTCCCTGTGGGATCAGCTCTCTGGGGGCAGATATCACCCTGGCAAACTAAATCCAGGTTTCACTGTATGTTTGGAATCTTAACCTGGGTTATGGCAAACAAACTAAATCATGGTCAAACATTGTTCTAATTTGATGCAACGCTAGTGTTGCATCCAATACTAATTTCGGATGGTTTCGTTTTTCATGAACTGCTCCCTCTTCCCCTTCTCTTCCAATGTGGCATTGTGAAGGAGATTGGAAACTTTCATTTCCATTTTTAATGACAAACTGGACCTGGACAAACTATGGTTAGCTTAACTACGGTTTTTTTTAAAAAAACAAGCCAACTTCAAACCAAGGTTTATAAAATTGGCTTGTTTCCGTAAATCATAATTAAACACACTTAGGGGTTGGGTGTAATGATAAACTTAACTAAAAGTGGAAGTGAAAGCTTCCATCTCCTCCTGAGAGCTGCACCGGATGGGAACAGAGGAGGGGAGACAGTATGAGCCTAAGGCTTGGACACATAACACCAAACTATAATTTAACATAACACAAAACCATATTATAACATTGGATACATATGTTCTTCCGTCTCCTTTGGCACAGCAGTGCCATATTTACTTCTGTCTTGAACTAACCATGGTATGTCCAAGCCCAGATAAACTGTTGTTAGTATTAACTATGGTTTATTGAAACAAGCCAACTTCAAACCATGGTTGATGATCCTGGCTTGTTTCTATAGATAAACATATGTCAATAAATTGAATAAAAACAGTCTATATATTCAGTATAAATCATTATGTGGCTGCACCATTGTTCTTGCCTGCTTCTTGAATTACCTGCACTTGCCTACACACACACAGAGCTGAACACCGTTTGCTTTCAGTTGTCAATACCAGCTAAAAGCTCCTGAAAGATGCCAGCTCTACTTGAAACAAATTGACAATGAAATCACATTTGATTTACTTTCATTATTTCCTTTTTAGTTCCCATTTTTAAGGTCATATCAATGTTAATAGAGGAAACAATAATGCTGGAATTGGAGGATCCATTGTTATGGATTTAGAAGGCATTTGCACAGAACGAGGCAAAGGTAATGGAATAACTAAGTGCCCCCATTACTAAGGAGATGCTCTGGGGAAGGGACAGTACTGTTGGCTTACAAAATTTGTCTCTAGAGGATCGAGGAGAAGTTAAACACTTTGATTTCAAAGAAATGGAATGAATCACATTCTGCATTTTTAAAGCTTCTTGGTTTTTTGTTTTTACCCCTCCTTTTAGCTCCGAATTGGGATTTAAATGTTCATAACTTTGGCTGGATTGTTCCTACAGGTTACAATAATATTTTTTGATTCACATACGATCATATGGAAAAGACCACTGCAATTGCTTTTCTTAGCTGGCAACTAGCAACGTATGTTTTCAAAGTTTGTTTCCAATACCCACTTTTAAGAATGGCCACCCAATCTTTGGGTAAAGAGAGACATGGCATCAGGATGCCTCAGTTTTCCAGAAAATTGATATGGTTGCTATAGGCTGAGGTTCACATATTGGTGTAAAATAACATTTTGGACTGCAAACCTTGAAAAAGATCAAATTCGCCCATGTCTGAAGTGCGTTATTACCAACCCCCCCCCAAAAAGGAAATACCTTGAGTTTATTTTCTGAGACAATCCAATGTTAAGATCTTACCACTCCTCCTTGATTTCAAAAACATCCTTTCCATAAAACATAATCCCATCACCCTTTCCCTATAAAGATTTACTGGCCTGCAGTGTGAGCTGCAGCCGTGGCATGCCGGGAGAGGGAAAGAGGAAGGTCTGGATTTGTTCAGGATACCGAAGTGTGTTTTGGGGGGGGGGGGGAACCTCGCACCTTCCTTCTCCACACTTTCTGCTGCAGTTCACACTTTGGGCTAGCAAGTCTTTCAAGGGAAGTTGGAGGGTTGGATTGGGAATCAGGAGTGGATAGGGAAGGTGGGAGGGGGAGCTGGGTATGCTTCTCCAGCTCAGGTTTCAAAACTGGAGCTGGAAAAGAGATGAAAGAGTTCATAAAGCTTCTTTAGGGGCTCGCATTACAAGCCCCTGAAGCTTTTATCTGACACCAGATATTACAAGCTTTGACAGCATTTCTATCAAGATCCATCCCCCGCCAATGCCAAGTCCGTTAGAAAAAGGTTTTGTCGGCACGTTCCTTAAAAACGTTTGATATCTATCTTGCTCATCATGCCTCTAATCTAACTTTATTGCCCCTTAAAACTGTATATAAAGCAGGACTTCCACCATACCAGGTTCAGTGATTTGCAAAATCCAAGTGAATCCTGCTTACAGTTTCAAAGACATCCTTAAAATGATTTAGATTCTGCCAGCTATTATAACGCTATTCCCTCAATTCACAAATCTTGGCCTTGGACAAAATATGAGCATTGCATTGATCATGCCAAAACCTGAGGAACGTATGCAGTTACCCAACATGTGCTCATGGGCATGACACAAACAAAGTGGAGCACTTTCATGTCACATGAACTCATGCCTTAATCAGACCACTTGTCCATGTATCTCACTTGCAGCTTTGTTCCAATATTAGACCTCTACAACTGTTTGAAAAGGTTCTGTTGTGTAACTAAACAGTTCTAAATACAGGGGTTGAATAAGTTCCTTCTCCACAAAAGTCACGTGTGAGATGATTTTAAATTTCAGCCCCTTTAATACTGCACTTCTTTTCATGGAAAGTGTTTGCAGTGGGGAGAAGAAGGGCTCCCTGATCTCCAACCACAATCGCCATTTTAATGTTGTTGTTTGTTTCCCCACTAACTAACCCCTTGACTGACTCATGGCTTTTAACAATAGTGCCCCAGATCTTTCCAGGATATCCTATAGCTAAACAAGATGCTCCCTCAGATATTGCTCTGCAACCATCGAGGAGTACATCTATCTATCAAGATCGAAATGCTGCCTTCCCAACATAGTACCCTCCAGTGTTTTAAACTACAACTCCCAGCATTCCAGACCACTGGCCATGCAGTCTGGGGAACATCTGGAGGGCACCAGGTTGGGTAAGGCTGCCATAAGGCATGTATGTGTGTGCATCTTCTAAGCACACACGTGTACCTTAACCAGGGCAGGATCTACATTATTGCTTTACAACGGTTTTGAAGTGCTCTGACAACCGTTGGAGCCCATGACACATTCCATATACTGTTTTCAAACTGCTTTCATGGTGTTATATCCTGGTTGGTGTAGATCTCGCATAGAGCATTCTTTATTAGACCACATCTGTTCTCATTCATGCCTTTAGAAGAAGGTCTCCTAAAGCCACCCTTTCCTATAACTTTGACTCCCATGTGCATTGCCACTTCTGGACAAGATGTGGAAGCACTTTCTTAATTTAAACTATTAATACACACCATCAGGAAGCAGGTTAATTTCCATCCTGAGGTCAAATCCAGGGCATGTTTGACACAAAGACCAGCCACAATTTGTTTTGTAGTGCTGAATATCCCGCCAAATCATGAGGTCATTGCCTGATTCCACTGATAATTCAGTTGAGCCTGGTGGAACATATTCACAGGCCCTATCGGGGTTGGCCATGTAATCAAACAAGATAGGCCCAAGAATTCTGCTTCTACTGGGCTTGTGTTACCTGCCTTTGCATCCTGCATGACCTATCATTTTTTTCAGCCCTGATGCAATGAAGAGAACTATGTCTATACAGGATGGGAACTGGAAGGGGGGCAGGAAAGGAAGGGGGAATTGCCCTCCATGGATTCACTGGTGATCCTTTTGGCAGCCAAGGGATTGTTCATCATCCCCTTGTATCATCTGAGCAGGAAAAAGGCAGAGCTCACATTTCATGCTGCCTCCATCTTGCCCCTTTTGCTGAGGAAGCAGCGAACAATGGTGTTCTTGTGGTTTAGGGGAAAACGGTTTCTCTGAAAACGCAGCCGCTGTTTGCCGCCAGTAGAGCCCCTCTCCTACTCTGTCCTCCCCACACTGAGACACCCAAGATTTCCACAGGCAGACAGCACATATTACAAATATATAGATATTCGTCCCTGGATTTTACATTTTAAAAAATGGTCTGAAGGAGGGCAAGAAGGGACCCTTCATCAGTTTATTCTATTATTTAACCTCAATGCTAGTATTTTATACAGATCTTAAGGCTGGTATTTTGCCTCCACCAGTTGGGGAAGTGCCGTAGCTCAGTGGGCGAGCACACGTCTAGGGTTCAATCCCTGGCTTCTCCAGGTATGTGATGTGAAAGTCCTCCTGTGTACCTAGAGAGATTCTGTCCTCCCAGTCAGAGTAGAAAAGACTAGGCTAGACGGACATATTATCTGATCTGTTGTAAGACACCTGTCTGTGTTTTTATTTAACCAAGACATGAGTTTTGAGTATTGGGGCATTGAAGGATTCATTCCTGGTTTATTTATTCAAATATGTCTGACTCTTGGTTTTTCTCAAGAGTCAGACATACCTCATTGTTGCATATATTTGTATGATATTAAGTTTAGGGGTTACTCACAATTTAAAATAAAACAAAACGAACTTCTACAGTATTCTGCAGTTAATTTAACAGTCCTAATGAGCAGATTATATGGCAGGATTACGGTTTCGTTCCAATGGTCCCATGATTCACATATGTCACTGGAACCTCTTTGAAACTTGAAAGTTCAATCAGGATTAACAAATGCAGGTCTTTGGTGCTAATGACACAGAGTTTTGCATTCTTTAAAAATATACAAAAATCAATTTCTCTACATACCTTCACAGAGTTTTGTTGCATCCACTGTCAGAAACTTCTTTATTACAAGGTATGCGCTGCTGGGATTAGGCAAAGAGCTCCAGTGAAGAATTTGTTCTAGGATATTCTCAGTATAATGTAAAGGGCGTTCTGATGGGGTGGGGGAGGAGAGAGAAATCCAGAAAAAAAACCTATTTGTGATCTAGATCATATTACATTCCTAATTTTCATTAGCCACATTTTTCATTGTGAATCTTGCTTAATTGTAGAAGTCAGATTCTATTTTCTGACCAAATGGATATATATATATATATATATATATATATATAATCACAGTATAGACCTATCAAAACACAATTAGCATTTGAGCTGCTTGTGTATAAAATGTATAGACCGCTTTTTTTAAAAAAAAAGTGCCTATAGCAGTGTACACATTTGAAACAAAAAGGGTTAATACAGTGCATAAGTAAAATCATACAGTGCACAAGTAAAATCATCCCCTTCTTTATAGGATTAGGTGGACCATTAGTGATACGAGAGGCTCATACACCTATAATATTGAAAGAACATGGGGTAATTGAGACAGAAATTGTGAACTTAAAAGTCACAAAATGTTAACATAAGGGTCTCAAAAAGTATGGAGTCCAGAAAATAACAGCATTTCTTCCTCTGGCTGCCTTTCTCTTCCAGACATCATCCTGACTGCAGGTATGTTGGGACTTTGAGGCATGTGAAGGCCCACACACCTCAAATGCAAACTTTGCATCTCACCTGACTGCTCTTTTTGTGTGTGTGGATTTACAACAAATCATCACATGAAATGCACACAGAGAGAAATCATGTGTACCACAACACGGCCCTGGCTCACTGGACCTGACCCCTCCACTGTGCTCGTGGGCTTACCATGGGCATCTGGTTGGCCACTGTGGGAATAGAATGCTGAACAATAGGCCTTTGGACTGATCCAGAAGGGCTCTTATGTTCTTACGTCTCTGTTGCCCCCCTCCCCAATACTCTCGGTGGGTCTGTTCACATGTCACAACAAGCCACCTTGGGTTAATTTACCCACAAGCCAGCCATCATTTTCAATAAGCAAGCTGCAGCAGGGAAATGCTGCAGCTTGTATCGTACCATCTGAACTCAGGGGGATGGGCTGTTAGCATGGTTAACAGACCAACAACCCTAAAACAACCCATAGATATTTAAAATGACGGCTGGTACACTTCATGAAGACCTGCGGCTGAATTAATCCAATGGCTCAATTCGGAAGACACGATAGTCAATGGTGGGGTAATACTCAACTTTACAGTTGTTCAACTAGGGGGTACTCCCCACACAACATGGTAATAAATAATCAACTGTGGTATGAATTAGGATCAGCGCTGAGTTGACTATGGCAGCATTCGGATGACACAATAGTCAAAACAACTGACAATTGTTTCCTCCCCACCAGTTGTTTATTGTGTCGTCCGAATTGAGCCAATGTGTTGGAGGGGAAGGACTGAGGAGGGAAGCCTGCTCTACATACCAGGCTTCTACATGATTGAGAACCCTGATTGTGTGTTCTCTAAACCACATGAGGAGCCTATTGAGGCTGAGCAGCCTCCCCTCTTCAGGTTTCCCCACTCACCCCAATGCATGGAAAGTGAGGGGCAGGACTAGCAGGGGATGCAATAATGGGACCAGCGGGCACAGCCCCACTCTCCTGCTCCACGCCATATACTTCTGCGAGTCACAACACCCTAATAGGGTGAACCCATATTAGAAGTCAAACACATCTTACTCTTGTGAAGAGATGCCATCAAAATCTGCAAGCCTTCCACAGGTTCTCAAGTCCTTACTACATGAAGCAGCCCCACCCCATATCACCAGTGTCTACTGGAATGAGCAGGGAGGACAACTCTCATTATGGGATGGCAATAGCCTGACACAGGCATGGCTTGTAAAGCTTTACAGGAACCTGCCTCAATCTGGTGCCCTCTAGATGTACTGGACTATAACTCCCATGATGGAATTGTAGTCCAACACATCTGGAAGTCCCCAGATTGGAGGAGGCTGCTTTACAGCAAGGGAGTGGGAAATTTTCCACCTTATTGGTCATCAATGTTGCAAGAATAATTTCTTTTCCAAATAAAACTGGAGATCCCAAAGATGATTTTGCTTAACCTTTAGTACAGCTTTCCTCCAAAGGTTGTATTGTGGTCTAATGAACATGAGCTTCGTACAAGAGTTAGTGACCCAGCTTCAGTTCCACCTTAAAGCAAAAGCTTCAGGAGAAAAAGGCAGCAAAATAAGGCACATCCACCAGTACCGTGTGTGCTCCCAGAAAAACACCTACTGCTTTATTTATAGTTACGTTGAAGACCATCTGTCATCATGGATTATACGGTACATAAATCATTCTATTGAAACGCATTAGTTATTTTACTGGCAACATGCCTCATTTGCAAACTATCCATCATATAGAAATTACAACAAAAAAATTATATACTACAGATCCCATTTTTATAGCAAGCTCCCTGTATAAGGCCAGATAATTTTACCAATTATTTCTGCTGCTCCATATGTAAATAATTTAGTTGATCTTTAATATTTCCGTTCCAATATTTCAGACATCTAGCTGTCAAACTTACATATCCCATTATTCTGCTCCCAACGTCATTATGTGTTTGCCAGTAAACAGTGAGAGAACTATTTGTTCCAATCCAGCAATAAATATCAGAAGGAAATTGCATTCTTGAAAATGTAAGATTTTAATATACTCATCTTCTCAGAATTTGGTTTCAGCCAGTTAAACAAATTCCAATTTGAAGAGAGAGCTTTTTCGTGTGAATATATATATATATATATATATATATATAAAACTTGCTGAAAAGTAGACTACTGTAAACTGAATTTCACCTGGAAGGTCAACTCACCAGGGTCGGACCACTTCAGAATGCAGGTGGGGGCTCACAAATTGAAATGCGGCCTCATACAAACATATGCACACACCCCTTTACATAGATCACTAGCAAGTTACAAAGAAGGCGTCTGCTGTAGTTTTATCCCTGACATGCTGGTTTCCGTGTGTATGTGTGTGTGGATGGATAGATTAGATATAGGTAGATAGATGATAGATAGATAGATAGATAGATAGATAGATAGATGATAGATAGATAGATATTGAGAATTCAAGTCATGTATGGTACAGCAGAGGCACAGATTTGAGACCAAAGACAGCAACCTTTCTTGTATCTGAAAATTCCATCCATTATTGCTCTCTCAAACAGTTCTGTTAATGAACTTACTGGAAGCTTCTCATATTCTTCACGAACAACATTTTCTCTTCCCATTATCTGTTTCCCTTCCTCTTCACCCTTCGCTGTCTTTCAAGTTAAGTTACCCCCTCTCATCCTGCCTGTTTCTTTCCGGGGTATGTTTGACTGATGGTGCATGCTCCTTATGGATACAAAGCCAGTTGGTTCACTGGATTATTTGTGTTTGCCAGAATCCACTGATGGCAGTAGACTACCCCTAACCCCAAGTTTTTGGCATGAGGGATTGAGAGAGAACTGCCATTTTAGGGTCAAGCTAGACAAGGCGCTGTTCACACAAATAGTTATTGAATAGTTTTAAAAAGTAAATAGTAGGCACAAGGGCCCCAAGCTGGATCAAAACCCTGGCTGGAGGGGTAGGGGGCTTTAACCCTTTCCCTCCAGCTGTGTTTCCAATCGGCATTTGGAGAAAGGTGCCCATGCACACAATGGAAGCCTTTTTTCCAATGCAAATTGCAGGTGTCACCCCATTACCCCCAATCCAGATTAGGAGCATGGCAGGAGCAAGGGGTTAAAGCCACTTGACCGTTCTGTTATGGTCCTGATCTGAATCGGGATGGGGAGGGAACACCCCATTCACGTAATTTCTTATTGCATGAACGACATCTTATTAATTATGCTTTTAGGTTTTGATTTGAACAGGCAAATGAAAGAGACTGGCTGAAGCAGAAAAAAGAGCCTCCATGCTTTTTAGCTGCTTCATACCAATGACCCCAAATTGCCATTGAGCAGAAGAGGGCCATGGTCCACGGTTTCTTATCAATCATAGAAGACACGGATAAGGCATGTGATCAAGATTGGACCTTCTCTGAAATCTCTCCATGGTGTGCCCCTAAATCCTTGTAGATTTAATATTTATATTAACTGGAACAGTTTTATGGATTTTTATTTTTTACGCTATCACGGTTTCCTCTGCAAGGAAAATGGCAAGGGATAGATCAACAGAAATATGCAACGACAACCCTAAGTATAACAATATTAATATTAACTGGAACAGTTTTAAGGATGATTATTTTTAAAGCTACCTTGGTTTTCTCTGCAAAGAAAATAACAAAGAATATACAGAAACATGCAACAGCCCCAAAAGAGGAAGGCCACTAACCTAGCTCTCCATTTTCAATCACTTCAAATGTAGCCCACACATCATCTTTGTGGGGTGTGACATTTTTTATCCCCAATATGTCGTTAGTCAACTCCTCTGCCTCCATCCTTGGCGATACCTGTTTTGAAGATCACAAAGAGCACAGGCATCGTTCAAAGAGGTCGCGAGATTCTAATTTGTGCCAGAGTTTTATGCTCTCAATCACAGGAGGAAAACAAACATCCCAACTCCTTTTGTAAGGACAATTGAAAGAATCCAACTCTGTAAATCCATTCATTATTTACCACATTCCCAGCCAAGTCATCATTAACTGTGCAAGGAGAGATCGGGAAGGATTCATATTACTTTAGAAAAGTAGAAAGGGATGCTGCTGAAAGCGTTTTGCCCCACACCTCCCCTTTCAAGAGATTATTTGATATTTCTAACAGCCTGAAATAAAAATAATGTCACAAAATGAGGCGGACTCGATTTATTTATATTTTGCCGGTCTTGCTGACCCATTATATGCTGTCTGAAATCATAATGAAACCGATCGCCACAAAAGCCTCTCTCTGTACTTGGTTCAGGCAGGTGCTTGAATTCTTCTCATTCACCACCTTGCTGCATGGGAAAAGCGGAGCAGGGGGATCCATAGCCAAAAGTGGTATTAGTACTAAGCTCCAGAAATCTCAATTATCAGGAGCAATGAATTGAGGATTTTCAGCAAAGCAAAGTACCCCTGGCTCAAAATAATAATAATGTCAGGAGAAAGGACACTTAAGTGACCTTGTACTGTTAGGTAATCACAGCAATCACTGGGTAATTGTTAATTTCTGTGTACTGTGGGAGTAAAGGCAATTACACTTTCAGAACTGATACGGCCATAAAACTGTCATCACGCTGCAGCTTTCTGTTTAAATGCTATGAGGTACAGATAACGGATCTCAATCCAGCTAGGGCCGTGTGGTAACTGAACGCACAAACAATAGCTGCACACAAAATCTCCCACAACTAGAACATTTTGTGGTAATTAAGGCCTTGTATGCAATGGCTCAAATCAAATGCTTAGGGGAGGGAGAAGGGAAAGGGGGGTGGGTAGAATCCGTCTCCCCTTGTCTGTTTTTTTCAACCCCCCCCCCCCTCCACACACAACAAAATAAGTGATTGGTGCAATCACCAATAATGTTTCTAGGCTGGCAAACATGAAACTCTTTAAGTATTTGACTGGGGATTAGGCATACAACATATGCATTTCCATGCTTTCATGCTGGATAACAACCAAACTCTACCGATTTTAATAACGATTAAAAGAAAAGAAAAGAAGGTAAAATGTAAGTGATTTTAAAAAAAGAAACACACAGATATAAACACACTTATAACAGAACTCACTTTGATAAATATAATTTCAAACTTAAATGTTATGCCTATGGCCAAACTACTCTTTGGAAGTGTTTTAAGTGTATAGAAAGTAAGAGTTTTTTTTTAAAAAAGACATCCAAACCCTTATTATAATGCTGCAGTCTGGCTCCTTTCTTTCCACATAAACTTCAATTAACAAGTCTCCAGCCTGGGAAACCTAGAGTCAAAGGTAGTGTATAAAAATAAATCATTAAGGAGATGATACAGTTTCTTTTTTTCCATCTGCTGCATGCAGTCCTCCATTACGGGTGGGATTGCCATACAACAACCCTCCAGCCTCACTGCCCCCCTCTTGCATGGGCTGTGTGCCCACCTGCTTGGCCACACGTGGGGCACAGACCAGACTCAGCCCATCAGCTTTGTTTCTGCCCACCAGACAAAAATAAATAAATAGTTTTTAATGACAGGTGGGGCATAATCATATCCAAACTTTCTTTTGCTATCAAACAGTCTTGGCATTTTCAGATCACTGTAACTGACCCCAAAGCCACAGGCTGAACTCCAATGGGTAGAAAACTGTCTTGTTTTGATCACACAACTAAGGCCAATCCCAACAGCAGGTTCTCTGATTATGTCACAACTTACAGTGTTTGTGTTTGGACATCTAGATCAACCAGGCTTGATCATGACAGAAAGAAGCCTGGGCAAGCCTTGAGCATGCACTCCCTTCTCAACCTTTGGCGCAGCCACAAGGAGGGGTTTCAACACTTTGGCTTCTGTTTTTGATTAACCACAGCTTATTCAGACCTGACAAAATGTGGTTAATCTTAACTACAGCTCGTTTGAAACAACACAACTTCAAACAATGGGTTGTGAAGCATGTGAAAGGGTCCACATGACCCCACCGTCATGCGCTGAAAGAATGTGCAGAGGGAATTGCAGGGTCATGCAGGTTAGCCCTGCCCCTCGTCACTAATGTGCCCAGCAGCCACGCTCCAATGTGACCAGATGCCATGCTGTTGTGCATTCAAACATGACATAAGGGGATGTACATGCAAACCAATATATGTGCATATAGCTCCTCCATATGAGGAAGAACCCCAATTCGACCAGCTTCCCTCCTTGTGTGGAAGAATTCTACACATGTACATCAGTATGTATATAAAGTTGCTTCCAACATGTTCCAAACACGGGGAGGGCAGAGTGGCGGAGCTTCTGGGTGTGTTGGCAATGGAGGGCAAAGGTGGCTTTCAGGGGCCCACACCCCACATTCTTTCAATGCGTAGAGGTGTGTGTGAACACGTTATAGTCAAGATTAACCACAGTTTAGGGTTTAGATGAAACTATGGTGAAACAAACGCAGAAGCAATAGCTTCCATCTCCTCCTTGTAGTCACGCAGTTATAAAGTACACAAACACAGTCACTGCAGACCATCTGCAGGAGAAGGCATCCAGCCCCACTGCTTTGGAAGAAATTGTCTGGAGTGGAGGCAGAGGTATCTGGGTTTTCAGACCCTTCCTTACTAAGCAAAACACATTTGTAAAAACTTACAGCTTTGAAAATCTAAACTCACTGAAGGTGGGTCATTTTTACATTTCCTCTCTGGGCTACTGGAATAACATTCACAATTACAAACCAAATTAAACAGAATTTCTCCAAATCATATCCATTTGTGGATTTTTGTATTTGAGTAAATCTATGGCCCAAATGTGAACAGTGGGAACCCCAAAGACAATACTAATCCCTCTTGGACCAACCTGCCCATTTACACAAATGTGCTGCCCGCAAACACACCTCAGGCCTAGTTCTCACTGAGAACCTGTGCCTCTGCTATACCACTACAGACTGCAGGTGGAGATCACGGGGTTGAATGTTTCTCCATAGAAGAAATTCCCCTAGATGGAAAAGCTAGAATGCTAGGAAAGGCTAGGCTAGAGCCACTTCCTGACAAATCATCTGTACAACGATTTATTTTTATGGAAGAAATGTGCCCGCACACAGCTGCAGTTCAAATAGTACAAGTTTAGTATCTCAGTGAGAATGAGGCCTCAGTTACATTGATCAGGGCTTTTTGCCCCACATCTAATGTTTTCATTGAACTGCCTGCCCCCCTTTTTTAAGAACAAGCATAAACAAGGCCAAGTGAGTCATCTTTGCTTTATCTTAGTTAAATTTGGGGAGGATCGTCTGCTTTTTCCCTGTTTCAAGGAGACACCTCTAAAGCAAAGTTTAACAACCCCCTAGTGCAAAAATATTGTTTGACACCTCAGAATACTGTCTGTCACATTTAAACATTGTTAAAAAGCTCCTAGAAACCCGCAAAGCATCTGTGCTGTTTCTATTTCACATCCTAAGGAAATATTTAAGTGATTAAAAAAAAAAGTATAATTCAAACTCCAGACGGTCGACGAGTTGGGCATGCCAATGTGCAAGGAACACAAATGCAACATGCCCATTCCCAGACATAAAGAAACACATTGATGCTGATAACGACAGACCAAACAGGAAGGAACAGAAAGCGTGTGCATGCTTGAACATCATGAGGGCCTCAAAATTGTTAAAGGTACTTCCATATGAGGGCATCAGCACCTTTCCAAGACACCAGAATAAATAAATAAATAAATAAATAACGTTCAAAACACAAAAGGAAAGCTCACTTTAGACATTCAGTACTGTGTCCATGGGGATACTGAATGACTGAAGGGGCTTTCTAAGAATGCACAAGCTAGCCCTGTATTCGGGATGCCTTCCCTGAGTCAGTCACAGCTACCAGCCGACATGTGATAAATGTCAGTCTGAAAAATGTAGGGAAGTACACATATAAGGCTCCCTCTACAGGGAGGGAACCCTGGCTGAACAGGGGTCGTAGTGGGGACAGCCATATAGACGCGGGGCCTCATTCACACTGACACTGACTATCTGTTGGCACGTAGGAGCGGGGTTAACAGGTACATTCTCAAAAGCGCCTTGACACACTTGGAAGAGGGCTAAAGTCTCTTTCGTAAGACCAGGTCGAATGTCAACAGTGGGTAAATGAAAGCACACGTGTAACAGAATGAAAGGGTATGGACATTTCCTTCACACACTTGTACCAGTCCAGATTGGCAGGGGCTGCGGTTTCCCAGAGAAGGCAGGAATGGAAGTTGGATAACAAACCACGCAGGTAACAGAATTGCAACTGTGGGTTTTGCCCAATAGAGTTTTGTTACAGTGTGTAAAGTGGTGAGAGAGAGAGAGATTTGCAGTGGCATCAAGAAATAAATCCAAGCTTCCACAAGGCAAGCTCTGTTTACTGGTAATATAGCGTAGAGCAATAAAGAAGAAACAAGTTATGGGAAATATTTCGAGTAACTTTCTGCAGAAATACCATATATTCTGCAAGTAAAAAACACAGCATTACTATGTTTTAAAAGAGCCACATAATGGAAAAATTAGGACTTTAAGGTCACAGCTGCCTCTGAGAATTGAAACTAATGGAATCATTTGTGAGGGAGGGGGGAAACATTACAAAGCGACTTTGAAGTAAGCTTCTTAATTATACTGGCAACGACTCAGAAAAATCTTATTTCCTAGTAAAATTTGCTTTTTAGATGATATTACTGAAAAAAGGTTGGAGGAAGGAGTGAGGTTGAAGTTTGATTTCCACTGGGCGTATGTAAACAACCGCACATTGGAGGGAGAAAAATCTGTGCGGCAAATTACAGTAGCAAACAAAAACAGCTGGCAAAGTGTTTGGCGGGCAGGAAAAAAAAATGAAGAATGGTTAACGAAGTGCCAACTGGAACGGAAAACAAGGTCATCTTAAGCACCGCGAGAAGCGTGAGATTTTTCTTTGAGTTGCCAAAGAAGTTTGGGCTAAGTGAGTTTTATTTTTAAAAAGCTCTCCGTTTTCAATAATTCAAAAGACAGCTTTGTAACTCCTGCCGCACCAAAACCTTGCTTAATTTCTGTATAGCTAACTGCCTTTCACCATTCTATAAAGAGGTATTGCATAAAATGTACTGCAACATCGAGATACTTTGAAAAAAAAATGCTTTTTAGAGGTTTATTGCGAGACGGTGTCACATGAAATCTTTAGCCGGCATAAAGCAGCAGGAAGTCCAGCTCCACCTAGGGGTTTCTCTCTCTGTGTCTCTTTTTAAAATTCATAACGTGCCCTTTCTGCAAGATACCACCACCCTCTGCACTAGTGGTCAGCCGAAACAAGGGAATCGATTCATGCAATCTTTCAGCCTCTGCAATGAGGGCCCTGCCCTTCTGGCATTCTTTCAGGCCACATGCCAACAGGGACCAAAACCTCCTCTGGAGTGGCACCTGCCACTTCAACAGCTCGGACTCACAGGGTGAATTGATGGTGGCAGCATTAGTGAGATTGCAAGGAGTGGGGGGGGGGGGGTTGCTGCTCTTGCCAAGCAACTCTCTAGCCATTCCCAGCAACCCATGGGACAACAAGCCACCCTGAGAATAAGCCACCCTAAACAACCCTATTACTAGCCATGGGTTTTCAAAGTGGCTTGTTTGTGAAAGAAACCTACGACAGAAAAAAAAATGCTCTGGGTTCGGACGTCACAGTAGGCCACACTGCAACCAGCATGATAACAACCCACCACGGCTTAGTGTGATGTGTGAACCAGGTCATTGCATTGTTATAGAAGAACTGGGAATGCAAATGGCTAGCAGGGACCAGCAGTCACAGGGCAAGGCCAAGCTCAAACTAAAACGCCATGCAAACCATCTCCGAATCCGGACGTCAACTGTAGGCTCCCTAGCCTAAAGTCCCTAGGTCAGCCTAAAGAGCATACAGAAGTAGACACTCCTTCGTTGGCCAGCCATTGGGAGAAAGCAAGGCTGCTAATATTTGTAAGAGGCCTGGCCAATCCAAAGAACTTCATACTGCCTTGCCAATCACAGGGGTTCTCCTCTGTATCTGAAGACAGCTCAGAGGCCTGGGCACGCACAGACCTAGATCCCAACCTCGGGCTATGGCATTGGGGTTTCAGGTCTGGGTGTCTCCAACACCTTTGTTAGGAAGTTGACATGTGAACTAGCCATCAGTTGAAATTGGGAAGAGTGAACTCCCACAGTCCCTTGAAAAATGTCAGTGCAGGACACTCCTCCAGAGCTAGGCTAATCATTTCTCAAACTCCAGGATTTCCACCGAGGCTCCTGCCTCATCTTGCCTGCTCTGGGATTGCTGAGCAAATCCAGTGCTATCCACTGGTATTTCTGCTTCCTTCACCTCACAATCTACACCTGCCTGCTATCTTTTGGGGGGCCCATCCTCCGGTCCTGTCTGATGCTTCTAAAAGTTTGACTTAAACTGCTGACCTAGAGAAGATGCAGGACTGTCATTCCACCACATGCTGATTTATATTAACCTCAAACCTATCGGGGTACCTCTTTGGATAGCTGATGCTGAGACTATTCAAGTTTCAATTACTTCTGGTTATTTTTAACGGTTTACTATCAAGCTGGTGATAGTACAACAATTCACTTGCTCCCTTACAGGTTTTTTTTTAACAGTTTAGGCATGCCAGCAATCAGGGAACACAAGAAGCTGTCATATATTGAGTCAGATCATTGGTCCATCTAGCACAGAACTATCAACACTGACTGGCAATGTTCTCCAGGGCTTCAGGCAAAAATTTTCCTAGCGCTATGTGAAAATGCTGGGGATTGAACATGGAACCTTCTGCATGCAACACAAGTGCTCTGCCTCTGAGCTAGGCCCTCCCCTTAAGGAAGGAAGGAAGGAAGGAAGGAAGGAAGGAATCACCTCTACTTACTTGAGTATCCTTCCATTTGGTAATAAAGCTATTCTCGATATCCATTTGCTTCACTTGATCTTCATGTACCTGTTCATAGAGAAATGGTTTTGCAATTCTACAAACTTGTTTCTGATCACTTGCACCATTCACAGAAAGCAGTGAGTAAGATGGCAGCCTGGTCTACTCATGCAAAGAAAATAAGGGAGGAGACCTCCAACTCTTACTTTTAAAACGATGAGAATTCCTCTTCTACTCATGCTGCTTTCACAAGCTTTGGCCACAATCCAGCAGGAAAGTCTGCTGAACACATCCCATCAAAATAAATGGAAACTGTGCCAGAGCATGGTACCAACTTCCTGGTGGATTGTGCCTTTGATTTTTATTGCTGCCTGTTTTCTTGTGATTTTACATTCTATCATTTATCTCAGAGCATTAATATGACCCAACAGGACATCTCACTGCTGGAATTAAGATGCAGAGCAAAATTTCGCTATTCGCTCAGACATTTTAAATCGACATGCAGGTATCTTAGCTGTTGCTTTTTTGTACAGTTTTATTGCTGCTGTTGACATTTTTATTGTTGTTTTATGGTCTCAGTGAGTTGCACATCACTTTGGGCGCCTTGCAAGCAGAAAGAGGATTAACAAATTTTATAAGCAATAATAGATTTTCATTACATTCATTTTACAGTGAGGAAATTTGAGGGCCCCTAGCAGGCTGAAATGCTTATTATTATTATTATTATTATTATTATTATTATTATTATTATTATTAAAATGAAAACTGGTGTTCACACTAAGGATTTAGTATGGGAATTAATCATTTTCCATTATCCTATATATGGAATTGCATTTCTCATAAAGGGAGAGCTGCATTGTCATCAAAGCAACAGGTCCAAAAATCAACCTCATAATCCTCATCCCCTCACCTGGAGTCAGCTGTAGATTCAGTTCAGGTCATTTGCCTTTGCTTCCCCTCCTTTAATTTTCCCACAGCTGCTGATTTTAGTTTGTAAATTCCTTGTGAGTGAGGACCTGTCTTTTCCCCTTATGAAATTTTGGAAGTGCCACGTACACTGATGGCTGATAGCAGCTATGTCAAGAACCATTGGCTTGCATCCAATGATAGTCAAACTTAAGTCCCATTCATTTCAATGGATCTATGCTAAGTAGGCGCAACATTGTACACAATCCATAATAAATATTTGGATACAGGTAACCATGCTCTTAAAATTACCACCATGGGATTTTTTAAAGGCATGGCACTGGGTGCAAGGAAAACAATTCCCAGCAAACCATAGCATAGCTTTAGCTTTTTCCAGTCAGCCTTTTGCAACCTGGTACCCTTCAGACATTTTAGACCACAACTCTTAACACCCTTAATCATTGGCCCTGCTGGCTGGGGCTGATGGGAGTTGTCAACCAAAACATCTGGAGGTTGGGAATGGCTAGTCTAGCTTCTAAAATCACAATTCTTCAGGCCGCAAAACAAGAGACCCAAACAGGCCTGCTGAAAGCACCAATGAACAGAGACAAAACACTGCATGGTCATAATGTTTACATTTTCACCCCTTTGCCAAATTCTATTACTGGAGAAATCAGATAAATATGCTGGGTACTTACATCAAAGAGATGCACATAATTTATAATTAGGTCTTCAATCACATCGACTTCGTCACTGGTTTGCCCTTTCGTTTGAAACAGGCATGATGCAAATGCCATTGCGAGATTGTGGGGATCCATGTGATTGATTTCTGAACACTTTTGTACCCTGTTTAAAGTTAATAAATAGATTTAGAATGCTTCAGTAGGCATTGGTCTGCGCACGTATGGACTCCTATGGCATACCCTGCCTTTCCAACTGGACAGCTCGACTGAAAAGACGGCTTCCGTTATAATGAAATGATGCATCTCGCTTTTTTCCTAGCTCATTAACTTGGGATTCTCATGCTGCCTGCTTTGAACACTAACAGATTGTTCTGCTTATCTCTGTTAAGGGTATGGTGACGTGCTCCCCCAGCATAAGAACTGCATACACTGGATCAGGACAAGGTCAACTCAGGTCAGCATACAGGACTGTTTCAAGAAGTGGTCAGCCAATTGACCTGGGAAGATCACAAGCAGAGCAAGAAAGAGAATGTAATTCCACCTTGACAACATCTGGTAAACAGTGATGTACTCTGGACATGAAGCTCCTGGCACTGGAAATCTTCCTCAGCAATGCCCCTTCCCAGCTTGTGAGATTTCATCAGGTATCGCATACATGCTTTCAAGCATGCATCCACAACTTAAGGGCTAGAAACTTGTTTGGTTTTTTTAAAACAAAAAATCTCAGGCATCTCAGGAAGCTGGACTTTGCATCCAATAGTACATTCCATACTGTCATGGAATTGTTGTACACACAGCCCTGGGTGGTAGAATGTGAATGCTGACACAGAATAATGTTCCATCTAGCTTAAAATCCTGTCTACTAACAGCACCCACAGAGAAGCCTCAGGAAACTCTGCAAACGGCAGAAAACTCACAGAGAGCCTGAACAAACACTAGTGAGACCTCATTATTGAGCATCCTCTGTGACAGTAATGGCAGCAAAGGAGCAATGATCCTCTGCCACAATTGTCTCTATGCAGGATTCCCCAGTGGAGCTTTTTGTATGGTTCAGGCCCAGTTCCAATCTGGACCATCTAGGGATGAAGATGAACTGGCAGAGACAAATCTGCACGGTATTTGGGGGATACAACTGTTCATATCTACTGTGACTTGGATGCTACAATTGGAGAGCAGTCTATACAGACATCTAGAGGCCTGCCTGGTCTTACATTGGTGGAGGAGTTTCAGTTGTGGAGGCTGGTTAATGAGGTTCCTGGACAAGTGCACCCTACCACATGTACAGTTGACCTTTGCCTTTCTTGGCTCATAACAACAAGCAGGAAGAATCCGACAAGCTGGGTCAAAGAAGTGGTAAGCGCCTCCTTGAGAGAGGGAGTGGTCCCTGCCACTCCTCCTGAAGAAACCTACCTTGGAACCAGAAGATTTAAGTAACTACCAGCCAGCTGCTACTATCCTCTACATGGGCAAGGTTCTTGTGCATATGGTGCCTGTCCAAGCACACCTGGATGAGATTGTTTTTCTGGATCCATTTCAGTAAGGATTTGGGTCTGGTTTTGGTACAGAAATAGATGGAAGAAAGAGGTCTGTTGATTCTCTTGAACTTTTCCGTGGCTTTTGATACCGTCAATCATGATAGCCTTCCGGATAGATGTCTGACTTGGGAACTGGGGGCACCATTTTACAGTGCTTCCATTCCTACCTGGATCATCAATTCCAGAATGCGGTGCTGGGAGACCATTACTTGACTCTTTGGCATTTATACTATGGGTTCAATCTTATCCTCTATGCTTTTTCACATCTGCATGAAATCACTGGATGAATGTCATCTGGAGATTTGGGATGAGGTACAATCGATATGCAGATGACACTCTGCTTGATTTCTCTTTTTCATCTCATTCAGATGAGGCAGTGGAAGTACTCAACCATACTTGAGCATGACAATGGACTGGATGAAAGCCAACAAACTGAGTCTCAATCCAGATAAAATGGAGGTGCTGTTGGTAAGTGTGTTTTTTGCCCGGGTGAAAAGTATTTACCCTCATTTGGATGGGTTGCACTCTCTCTGAAGGAGCAGGTTTGCAGTTTGGTGAGCCTCCTAGATCTCTCTCTATCTCCTGAGCAGCAGGTTTCCTATATGGTACAAAGCACCTTTTAGCAGCTTGGACTAGTTCACCAGCTGTGCCCTTACCAGGGCAGAGTTAGCTTGGCCCTGTTGATCCATGTTCTGGCAATCTCCCGATTGGATTATTGTAATGTGTTACATGCCTCAGAAGATAGTTCAGAAACTGAAATTATTTCAGAATATGACGACCGGACTGCTAACTTCGACCAAGCCTTATGAGCATATTAAGGTTGTGCTTCTTCAACTATAGTAGTTCCTGGTCTTTTTCTGGGTCCAATTGAAGTTCTGGTCTTGACCTTAAAGCCCTTCTCAAGTTGTGACTTTAAAGCCCCTCTCAACTTGGGGCCTGAAAAGATCACCTGTCTCCATGTGAGCAGGACTATATTCAAGATATTCGGTGGTGCTCTGGATTTTGAATCCTCTCCTTAGGGATGCTCGCCTGGCACCTACTTGGATATCTGTCTGTTACCTGGCAAAGACCTTTTAGCTTTCAAAAAGCTTAAGTTTCGTTGATTTGTTTTATTTGGATAACGCTTATATAAAGTCGTTGGTTTTAGCTTATTTTAGTATATTTGTTATTTTATAGTGTTTTGAATATCTTATTGTAAGCCTCTGGATAATTTATTTCAAGGCTAGGGGATAAATCTAAATAAAGTAACAACTGAAACACGCAGCACATAATGACAATGTCTAGGGCTGTCAACACTCCATAATTCCAAGCAAGCACAGAATACAATACTAACCACAGAACACAGCTTCTTAAGAATTTCAGCAAGTTTCTAGCCCATATGGCTATGATGGTATGCTTCAGCATGTCTGGGCAACACATGGTAGAGTTCTCAAGCTGAAGGCTATTTTCAGTGATCAGTGGGCAAGTCTTCAGTGACTCGTAGGCCTGCCTTCCCCATCCTCATGACCAGCAGAGAACCAACAAATTATGCAACCCTTACCCTAAGATGCAAATTTGTTTATAGGATACAGCTTTTCTTGGCACAGATTATTATTTTCAAATGCAAAACACACCCATGGCAACATCCATCACCTAGTGAAATGCATAGAATCTGGAAGTCATCATCAGTATTTTTGGCTTTTCATTGCCCTGGGTAGTGATGACACAACATAGTGCCTAGGAGCTGTGAACCAGAAGGTCTCCAGTTCAAATCTTTCCCCAGCCATGAATTCACTAGATGGCCTCAGGCAAAGCCATTATTTTATCAACCTCAGCCCTAAATCAGTAGTACTAGGATTACGGTATTATTATAGAGGAAATCATCATCATCATCACCACAACAGCAACAACAGTAACTTCCTCCTCCCACCCACACGGCCATCAAGTGCCAATTGCTCTGTGGGAAGGATCCTGACGACTTGTGTCTTGAAACAGTTTATTGTGATTTGATTAATGTGTTTTGATGTTACTTGTAACCCACCTTGAAAGGATTTGCATCCTGTAAAACAGGATAAGCAAAAAACAACATTTCAAGACTTGCCGAGGTCATGTGTGAGACACTTTTTAAACATTACCAAGTTGCTGTATGAAACCTATATTAGATCTATGCTAGAGTAATGACATATTTGACATTCACTATCTCCAAAAGCTTTGACAGAGTGAAAACAAAACACTTACGGATCGCTCTTTGATAGAATGCCTTCTTGTAGTAGATTGACCAACACACTGACCTGTAAAGGTGTTCCATTAAAGCTGCCAAAGTTGCCCTATTGACTGCTGGAAGGGTCCGAATAAAAGTGCTGTACTTCCTCACTCTCTCTTTCTCGTCCAGTGTATCTGATGGGGAAACGGGATGGGGGGGGGGGGATTAAATTACCCAACGTTAATTACAATGCAGTCCCAAAAGAGAAGAATTATCGATCTGCCATCTCAACAGCAGCTAGTCACTTAAAACGACTATGCAACCTATCAGCCTCCCCTTCATGGACACAATACGGATAATTCTCCTTCAATGCAGACTTGTGCACTGCATCTGAACTAGGGGTGGGGGGAAATCCTGGATACAATGAGGATCAGCCTTGTAGCTTCTGTATTCAAGTAACGCCAGCCAGGATAACTACCCATTAAGCGCAAGCCAGATTCCTCTGTTCGCTCATGGATGCGCTTAATGAGGAGAGCCAATTAAAATACAGACCAGACAAGACAGACAAAAGGTGGAATGAAAAACTGGGGCGCTTGCTGCAGGTTACCAGGAGGTCACAGTATTGATTTTTAGGATTCATCTCTCTTGAACTACGGCATTAACAACTGAGATGGGCTGTCTCACAGTTTTGGAAGGACTGTTGGTTTGTTTTTTGCCTCCTCAGCTGTGTAATGTTTTATTTCCTTCCCTACCTCCAGCAACCTCCTCAGCTTCGCGATTCTGTTTCAAGATGTGTACTGCTTGGGATCCACAAATGAAGACTCAACCATGCTTAATCTGGCGAAAGTGCCATACTCCTTGGTGCCTGGAGAGTGGAAGAGACTCTCTCTGACCTTGTGTTGACTTTAGAGATGGTTGGGAAAGGGGCAAGATACCTTGCTGCTTTGTCACCTCAGCGCAATCTCAGGGACAGTTCCAGCTTCCTTCAGACTAGGAAGAAGAACAAAGGAATTCCCTAACCTTGGAGTGACCCAGAAAGCAGCAAGACAACTCACTGCTTTCCATGTCACCCAACCTGGAGCAACCAAAGAGACTTGTCCAAAGAAGCCTCAGATCTCACCCTTCCCCAGCAAGGGAGGACCAGAGTGTCCATACATTTTGGCTACCAAGGCCTGCCAAAATGTGTGGAGCCCTTCTTCTGCTAAACCCTTGATCTTCTAGAGAAACTTATCAGGGATTCTGCAATGAGAACATGAGTAATTTGCAGAAAAGTTGCTGAAAATGTTTGAGATTTCTCTATCTTTCTCACCCTCTTAGAAAAAGGCCACTTTGCAGAATTTCCTACCAATATACTCCACTATTTTGGCATGAAGACTGCCATTTCTCCCTCACAATAACCCAAAACAATGCTAGGTCCAGGACATTGGAGAGGATGCAAATGGCTGCCAAGCAGCCAATGTAGTTGATGCCACTTACATCACCAATCTTCCTTGCTAGGATGTAACTACAACAACATTATAATAAAACAATCTGACAAAACAACAAGTTTCTTTTAGCATGTTTAAAGTTAACTTTAAAAAGTAACCAGGTGGGCTTTCCTGGGAAGTCTGTTCCCCAATTTCAGTGGAAGAGGGAGAGAGGAACATCTTGCGTGCCTGGAAGGGAAAGATCCCAATGACTAGGTTCGGACGACACAATAGTCAATGGTAGATTAAATAGTCTACGGTAGACTAAATAGTCCACCACTGACTAATGTGTCATCTGTGGGGCAAAAACCACCCCACGAAATAACCAACTCCAATCATCAATGACGTGGAGAGTTGATTATCTGCACAACCATTGATTACTGTGCCATCTGTCGGGTTCCGTGGATTATTTCCACTGCCAACAGAGTCGCGAGACAAGAGCAGCAGAAACCTCTATAGGCAGGGGAAATAATCCTGATTCATGGCTCCCGCCATGCTTCCCGGGACAGGGCCATTAATTTTGAAGCCATGGCTGGAGAGAGCTGTCTGCGCTCTCTGGCCTTGGCATTAAAACAAATGAATGTACATGTGCTATGCAGAGATATCATCCCGCGGACCAGGGATGGTATCCATGTGCAGTGTGTGCATCCCCATTTGTTTCGGGGCTGAGCACGAGGAGAGCTGACAGTGTCACCTCCCCCCTGTCCTTAGCCCTGAAACTAATGGGTATGCCCGCACTGTGGAGGAATATCATCCCCAGTCCGGGCCTGGCATCCCTCCGCAGCACATGCATCCCCCCATTTGTTTTGACACCAAGGCCGAAGAGAGGTGTCAGCGGCAGCTCTCTTCGCCCTCGGTGTCAAAACAAATGAGCAAGGACACGCTGCGCATGGATACCATCCCCGGACCGTGTCCCCAAGTGTGACATGCAAATATTGATCCGTGGAGTGGACTATGAGGGCAGGGTTGGCTAAGGTGTCGTCCGAACGCAGCCAATCTCTCTCTTGCTAGATACTCCATGACTAATCCGCTGAAGCGAAAAGGAGAAAGATGGGATAAACTGAGCCCCAAAATAAGGTGGCATGCAGATAATGAATGGCAGATAACCCCAACTCTAACACCTATAAACAACTAGCAAAATACCATCCTAATGACAATGTGAATGGGTGGGCTGTAGACTGCAGAGACGTCATCCTGCACACATCCTTGTAGCCACTCTATCAATGAGGATGGAGCCCAAATGGACAAATGCCCCCAGTGCCATGTTTTACTTCTCCCATAGCAGTGAATTATAGCCACTTGCTTATATAGGCAGAAGTAAAAGAGTGCATTTGTGGGGGGGGGGGGGGTAGCCTGTGTGCCAAAATGCTAGGAGCTACCTTATTTTATGCATATGTTTATAGTCACACAAGCAATGCCTCTAGGGCTTCATTACAATCATGTTAGCCTTTACCTAAGGCAGAGATCCAAAATGGATAAAGTTCTTTGGTAAGAAGTGCATCGTCTATTTCAGACAGAAAACATTTCAGCGTGTCTGTAACGTCTTCCAGCTGATTTGTTCCAGCCCTCAGCTTAACGCTTCTTGCATCCTTTTTGAAGCACTCTAGAAGTTTGCTCACGTTAGAAGGATCACCACCATTCAGATAGATACGTTTGCTACCCAAACCTGAAACAAAGGAACACACAATTTTAAAATAATTATACTTTAAATTGCCAGATACTAGAATCTAATAACAGTTTAAGCAGACACACATACACACAAAACCCTGCGGCACACCAAATTCTGTTTTGAACCAACGCAAGCTCATCCACTTGCTCCGTGGCATTAATGATTTAAAATTGTTCCAGGGACATAGTTAGAGGTGGCAAACCAAAAGGAGCCTTTAATGCATATATAGCTACAGATGTTGTCCCAGTTTTCCCTGGACATTAGAGGATGCTTTCAAAGCTTTTAACTTCCAGGTTACTAGTTGTACATCAACTTGTGTGCCACTGAACCCAGTGTGGTGTAACCAGTATACATTTTGTCAGCTACATGGGAACTGCTTACCCATGAGTAACTCGTATGCAGCTGGGAGCACTTTGAAATGACTCAGCTGTGTGACTGAGACCCAATCAAATGAGCCTTTCCCACACAATCAGCATCTGTCTACCATGCAGTTGGATTATTTCAGTGACCTCACAGTCATGCAAGACTAATTCACTGCTCATGGGTTAGTGGCTCAGAGAAAGGGCAATGGACCTATTTTGCAGAGGGCACACCCAAATCTTGAAAAGCATTAGAAATGCCCGTTGATGTCATATCCAGAGGCTCAGCAGCACCCCAACAAGAACTCAGAGTCTAATAAGCCACTGATTGTCTTCAGGGAGAACCCCTGATACCCTATTATATATCTTCCAGACCCAAGAATGTAGCTCTTCTTTCAACTTCAATCTCTCATAGCTATTCCGATCCACTGGTCACTCAGAAGCATGAGGTTACAGAAATAACCATGGGTCCTTTAAGGGCTAGAGATAGCAGGAGGAGAGCTTTTGAAAGTTTGGGGCCTGCCATCCTTCTTAAGGTCTTAGTCGCCTGTAGTTGCTTGCTGGAACTACAGCTCTTCATGTGAGGAAACATTCCCTGCTGCAGTACGCTGTCCAGTGTCCTGACAGTTTCTTACCTTGCTGTGACCCTGCTTTCCTGGACCTGCCTGTGCTTAACTGGATGTGAACCTGCTTTAACACACTTGACCCTCTCTGCCGATATTGAACTATCAGTGAGGCTCCTACCTTCGAGCCAAACCAGGGCAACTGGGTTTCCCCAATGACCCCAAGACTGATACTACCATGCATCCAATCCTCTCCCATGGGTCTACTTTGTTTTTGTATGCTACAGATGTTCCAGGGGACTCAGGGGTTCCACAAAGTCCATCCTGTGTTCCTCAATGAGATGCTCAGGAACAGAAGAGTGCTGGCCGGCTCCTAATGGTCTTCCAGAGAGAAGATCATCCTACTGATCATGTGAGGAACACATAATAGACTTGAAGGAACTCATGATGGACTTTGTGGAACCGCAGAGTCCTCTGAAAACCATGGTCTTACAGGCTGTTGCCTTCACAGCATGTGCGAAGTTTAAAAACTAGATCTTGCAGTGAATCCTACCCTGCATCTAAGAAAAATAAATGCCCCCCTTATTGTTCCAAGAAGCACATTTTTATTTCCAACTCTGTTTTCATTTCCCTATAATAAGATGCATCCCTCTATCTCCCTCTCTCTCTCTTTTCAGAAAACATACTGCCACGCAAACAACCTAATGAAACAGTGAAAACCTCTGACAAAGCGTGGTCTTTACAGGTCGTAACTCAAGCCCAAGTAATGTAATCTGATATAGATGCTTCTCCAGTACTCAATCCGGATGCATCTCTGATTTCCAGGAACTTGAACAAATGCTCCGCTCCACTTACCATACTGCGTAACAAATGCAATACAGCTGTTCACTATAATCGGGACGTCGTTTTTGCTGAGCTGCTGATCTTCTAGCACGTTGCCATCTGTACCTGCTGCTTTTTCAATTGCGCTATGCCAGACTGTGAAATCCAACTTGGTGTGGCCATGGATATATAAGGCTCTGCAAAAATAAAAGTTTGGGGGAAATGTTTTGGAAAAAGTGCTGCAAGAGGGCAAGCAAAGAAAGCCGTTCCTGTTTCAGTGAAAATAGCAAGACTGATCTCATACAATTGTATAAAAGCAAAAACTTGCAATAACCTATGGGTGAAAACAAACCCCGCATTTTTAGAGCAGTGCGGAAGCACCCTTAGTGCATTGAAGCCATGCCTAAATATTCCTTGTTAGCAAGGGGAAGGGAAAATCTGAAAGTTTGAAAGAGAAGGCTGGTCCCTTTTCATGAAGACACCTTTCCCACCCACGAATATACGATTTCTGGAGCAGTGAGCAGAAGGTAGATCACTGGGCGATTTAAAGTAGATTGGCAAGGATTTCTGACTCCAAATGATTTAACAATGGCAGGACTGTACCTTGCGTTGGGATTATTTTTTAATGATGAAAAGTGGATAAGGAATTTCTTAAATAAATAACAAAGTGACACTCCCCTCCCCCAAAACTTTACTTCTGAATTCAAGAAAGCTGGGGGGTGGAAGGATAACCAGGAATGGATTTGTGTGTGGAAGGATTGTAAACTCACTTCAGCTCTGAACAGCTCTGTACTCAGAACAAATTCCTGGGCTCAGAACTCTTAACTTATAAACATGTGTCCTTCTAGTTAAAAAAACACACCAAAATAAATCTTGCAAGACTACAGTATGCCATCCCCACGCTTTGCCTTTGCTACTAGAATGAAAGACGATGAAGTAGGCAGCCTTTTTGGTACAGGATAGCCCATTACTGGGCAATGCATGTTTCTCTTCCAATTAGCATTAGTTAAGAGTGGATTACAGCAAGCCAGCGTGGTGTGGTGATGATTAGAAGGTTAGGCGAGGGCTGGGGAGACCCATGTTCAAAACACTGTTCTGCCAAAAAGGTTACTGGGTGATCATGGGCCAGACACTATCTCTTAGCCTAGCCTACCGCCCAGGATTGTTGCAAGGATAAAATGGGGAGAAGAGCCATGGACGTCACCATAGAATTCCTTGGGAGAATGTTGGGTTATAAATAAACAGAGACACAAATAAAAAGGTGGCCTATGCTATGAAGCCAGCCTACACATAATTGCACGGCAGTGGTTTACGGTGTGGGGGATCTTATTAATCTCTCTATTTCTATGGTTATCAAGTGTGTTGGAAAGCGCAACATCCGTTAGATAAAACCCACTATATTGAGAGAACAATGACTGACTGAAAAGCCACGAGATGTTTAACATGGGAACAGGAAGCTGGGATGTGTGGTCGCTCTCTCTCTCTCTCCCTGTGTAGCTTCCTTTATGCTGTTTGGGTTTCACTTTTGCCTTCTTTTACTTTGCCTGCTTTAGTTGTAACAAGAAGTTGCCTGAAACTGTTAAGTGAAGGTCCTGTTTAAAGCTTGCGGTTGTCTTTTAGTTCAAGCGTGTTCTACAAATCCTACGCTACAACAAGGTGTCTATTCACTAACAAGCAAGGCCAACAATCAAATGAACTTAATTGGACAGTCTCAAGTCAACAGTGTCTGCCCAGCTGGTGCACCCATGGGCATAGGACACATGATAATTATAATGGAGTCAATGCAACTTGTGTAGGCAGGATGAATTTTATTTCCCATAACAGCCAAGACTAAGAGGATATTTTTTTTCTTTCTTAAGCATACTAAAATGCCAAGTCCATTTCTGTTTGTTTGTTTTTAAGTCTAATCATCTGTATCAGATGCCTTCCAATAAGAGCATGCAAAAAATGTAGGAAGCTCTCTTTTTTCCATTAGTCATATAGAGTTGTCTTAGTTACAAAAGTTTGCAACAAATTCAATTTGGGTAAAATGCTAATATGGTACATTCAAATTTCAGCTTTGAAAAATTATCCTTTGGTTAAAACAGAAAAGGATCTCGTAGCATCTTTTGCTGCACGTTCCACCTGGACATGGAAACCATTACTACCCTTCACTAAAATTTGAATTCTCATATCATCTGTATTTGGAGGATATTTTAATCCTTTTGAGCCATGATACCTCCTGACATTTTACTAAATTCCCAATTATCACCTTTTTTTGCAGGCACAAAAACAAATCAGGCAGTTTTAAGACTCCAAATCCCATGATACTGTGTGGCATTGGGCAAAATGTGTATGCTCGATAATTACTAAGCATTGGTTCCCTTTGAAGCCAGAACACCATGATGCAGTGAGGTCACAGCCAGTGGGTGTTTTCTGTGGAAGCTTACTGCTTGGGGTAAGGAAATGGCATTGACCATAGATTTGTACCTGTGTTCTTCATGGGGTTTTAATGTGACCAGTTGTTATTGTTGATAAAGATCTTCTGTTTAGCTTAATTTCCACTGTGATCCTGGCAAAACTATGACCAACTGGACAATTCCCCCAAGCTGCTTTGCATCCTGTGGGGAAGAACAGTGGCAGGTGTCAGAGGTTGGGCTGCAGTATGCCTTCTATAACCTCTGCTCCAAACCCACCCTTTTTATGAAGGCTCCCCGCAGATTAATTTTTACAGTCAAATTAGTCTGCTCAGAATTCATTTCTGTACATTAACCAGCTAAGAAACATTTTCTTTAAAAAAAAAAAAAAAAGAGCTGAGTTTGTTATTTTATAAACCACTCTATATCTAAAAGGATTCCCCAAGCAGTGAACAGAACCACCAGGAGAGCAAAGGAATCAAATCTGATTACCTTTGTGACCAAGCAGACTGTTAAGGCAGAAGGCATGTTCTCAGTTATCCAGATCTGCATTTCCCCAGACTTCTAGATCTGTGTTTTCCTAAATGTACACCATTCTGACCAATGAATTCCATAGCCACTCTTTCAAAAGACAGGTCCATGAAGAGCACCTTATTGTACTGTAAGAGAAACCATTAAGCTGGCCGGTCACACACTGGACACAGGGCAAGGGAAAGATTTGCAGAGGCAATATATTCAGACTGCCGAGGCAGCCGTCGAAGGAAGATAACACTGCGATTTTTTTTTGCACAAACATCCCCGGTTAGTCAATTCAAAATGTTACTGAAGTGTTGAGATGAGCCCTTTCGTGGCTTTCCAATATTATGTTTGTCAGCTGTGTGCAGTGTGAATTTTGTTTGTCTGAGAAGTTGAGAAAAAGGGAGTTTATCATATGGGTTAACAAAGATCTGAACGGAAACCTTGAATGCAGCTTCTCAAAAAGCCAGCATTCAAAGGAAACAGAAGACCTGAAGAATGTCGATTCCTTGCCTGAAAATTGAAACCTATGTGAAGGGAACACATTGGCAGCTCCCTTTTTTCCAGTTGGAGATTTATAGACTCTAAAGCACTGAAGGATAGATTTTACTTATTTATTATTTATTTACATTGATATCTCATCCTTCAAGCAAGGAGGTTGAAGGAAGCAGACCTGGTGCACCCCCCCCCCTCGTCACACATACAACTTTATCCTGGCAACAAAATTGTGATGTAGGTCAGGCTAAAAGAAAAATCGCCTAGTGAGCTTCATTGGCTAGGTGAGGATTTGAATCCCCATCTTCCCCAGCCCTAGTCCAACACTCTAAACCACAAGATGCTAGCTCTCAAAATACTATGTTGTGGTTATGAAGAAATTTTATTTCCAAGTCAACTAAAACATAAACTACAGCCAATATACATTTCATGTGTTACACACGCCGCATTTGATGCCTACTGAACAATACCTCCATAGTCCAAAAACAAAATATAAAAGCCTCTCTATATGCATATCCCCTAATCATTGGACTGACTGTAGCAGTGAAATGGTGGCTTCCATCTTGCTAGGCAGAGAGAGAAAGAGAGAGACTACAACTTGAGCAATAACACAAAATATGTAGTTGAACACAACAAGTGCAGGCCCTCATCATGATAGTCCTCATAGCCACACTCCCAAGGAGAGTCCAAAAATGCAGGCGGTTTTGTTGCTCCATATCAACAAATCAGTTCTAGCCATCTCCATTTCCATCAGGACTGGGTCTTTTCTAAAACTTAATGAGTCTTAATGGCCCAGTCAAACCCAAGCCACCCCTCAAATATATTGTCCTTCCCTCTTCTGCAGTTACGGTGAGAATTGCAATTAAGTTCAGAGGGAACAGGGAAGCCAATGGGGTGGGGTGCCGGATGACATCACTGTCCCTGATCAAAAAGACTTGGTACTTCGACCCTGTGAACCCTGCCTGCACACCACTGCATTGGTCCTAACACATTCAAACAGAACGGCTCCCTTGGGGCAGCATTTTAGATTTTCTCTTTTGCCAGCACTAAAAGGAGCTAATAACATCACCAGTGTTCTGGCAATAGCTTCACCCTACAGTACCATCAGAGTAGAAAATTCAAGCAATGAATAAACCAGCTTCATGCGTTTGCATGCAAGAACTGCTAAGGAAAACTATAAAGTAGGGATGGGGAACTGCCAGCCATAGTGTCAGGTGTACCACAAGGCCGCTTGCCTTGTAGATTGAAAGTTGAAGAATTTGGGATTGTTTTAAGGAAGTCTGTTTCTCTGTGAGCTTATCTGTGTCTCTATTCCCCACGGGAGTTGCTAGCAGAGGCCTTGGAGTAGATAGTTTCCCTGGGAACAAAGACTGTTTGGAAAAGGAGGGGACCTCTCTTACAAGCTGTCACTCACATTGTAGCGTCATCAAAAGGAGGTTGAACAGTGCCGCCCTGCTGGCACACGGGTTTGGGTTACAGGTCTGAGGAACTGTCTGTCAAGAGGCTTTGAATAAGCTAGGCCTCCAGTCCATAAGAAAGGGGAGCAAGGCTGGAAAAGCTTTGCTAGAGACCATCTTTCGACGCTTGGCCTGAAACCCCTCGTGTTTGGATTCTACCTATTTGGAGATTGTGGGAGCACTCTGCACATGCTCGCTCATTTGCTATTTGGACTCTGAATTTCTAAGGATTGTGCCATGGAAAGTGCTCTGAGGCTTTTCATAGACATGGACTTGCGTTTGCTCTGGATTGTGTGTGTGCAGCCTGCGAGAGAGCTTCCCTGGGGCTAAGTGCAGGGGAGTTTCCTAGGCCTAAGAAGTTCTTTCCCTGTGATCTTACTTATCATGGTCAGCTCGGCGTTTCGGCAGGCTGAAATTGACTGGTGCATGAGCTCTCTCTCTCTCAAGAGCTCTGCGGCCCTGTGTCGTGAGCTCTTTCTCTCCCTGGGATTTTGTTTGGGCTCTGGCCAGGTCCATCTGAAGAGCTAGTGTATGCGGCGTCTGGAGAAGTTCAGATAGGATAATGGCTACACCTAACCCTACCTCCCCCCCAGTGTTTGCCTGGAAAGTTTGTATCAAGAAATGTGCTTAAAGTGTTCTAACTATCCTTCAGCGTTAAGCGGGTGTTGAAAAATGAAACTGTCAAGAATAGAGCCTAAAGCTTTCTGACCATCCTCAGCTTTAAGTGGTGTGGGTGTCGAAAAACGTAACTGTTATGCTTTGACCGTGTGATTTCCTCAAATAAAAAAGAAGTCTCACCAACATGAGTGTCTTGTCAGTTTGCCAGTTCGTGGGAAAGCCTGAGGGGAAAGGCCAACTCACATAGTACCTTTGGATTTGGCCAGCGGCCTCTCCTCCTCAACCGTGTACCCGTCCCCTGTCCCCATACAACAATTACGGTAAGAATAAAGGCCTCATCTATGCCAATAGGAGCTTTATTTCTAAGGGGAAGGTGGAACACCTGGAACAGTCAAGCCTTGCCTCCCCATGCCCTGCCATGTCCAGTGAAAGTCACCCACCATGACAAATGGGACCTTTATTCTAAATGGAACTGCTGTGGGAGAGATGCATGGTTGGGAGGGAAGGGAAGGGGGGGATGGAGCAGGAGAGAAAGAAATGGCTGATCCATTGCCAGATCTGGCCCTATCCACTTTTGGCTTCAGGCCCACCTACTCTTCAGAGGTGGCCCCTAAGACATTTTCCCCTGAGGGAACGTGGCCCCTGACATGAAAAGGGTGGCCCATCCCTGCGTTAATGGTATAACAATTGCTTTGCAGGCAAAAGATCTCAACTTTAGTATCTGGCTTCTTCAGTTAAAAGGATCTCAAGAAGAGCTGGGAAACACCCTTGCCTGACGCTTTGGGGAGGGTACATATTTTGCCCAGTATCGCACTGTATCAAGGGATTCGGAGTCTTATAACTGCACCACCACTGATTCAGTAGGAATAGGTCACAATAGCTAGATCAACAGCCTGGCTTAGTATATGGCGGCTTGATATATTAAACAAAAGAGAGACACACTCATATTTTTGACCGTTTATTTTCTCCGCTTGTATTTTTCAATCAATATTTACACAGCCTGCGCTAAGCATTCCCCTTTCTTTGTGCTCTATCACATTTATACAGCTGGCTCTTGCAAACAGCCTTAACAACCACCAATGTAAGCAGAAACTCCCTCCCACACTCTCTGCGGTTTTCCAGCCACCCATTCATTGGGAAAATTTAGCTTACAAAATCCTTGGGACAGGGCCCTCCTGCACCCCCAAATTGCATCTAGACACCCATGCAAAATGCACGTGTTGGCTTCTGCCATTTATTTCATAGGGAGCAGCTGCACATGCCCATCCCTTTGTAGAAGCATGCAACTGCCCTTCCTCTGCAGACGAATCCCATGGGTGCACTGTAGTAACCGTCGCTATAATTTGGAATGGTACAAAAGGGCTCTGTAGACCTGTTCGCCTGTGCATTGTGTCATTAACAATGGCCTTGCCCTCCAATGTTTGTGCAGGACACGTGAAAGGTGTACCAACACTCATACAGTTTGCACGCACAAAAACATTTCCTAAAATCAGAATCCCTGAGCAATTGAACGTGGAGAGTGTATAAACTGCCTACACATATATGCTCCTTTTTACATGTGTTCCACTCAATGCATAGACATCAGGAAGTGGGACTGGGATGTTAAGGTCAGGGCTGAGACCTGGCCCACCACCCCATGAATCCAAGCAATTCTTGTTGACACTTGAGCAGATCAGGCTCACTTATGACAATAGCATGTGCCCAAACTGGGAGATAACAAGTCCTTCTCACCCTAATTTTTTTAACACAAAAATAGGTTGGAGAGATATTTCAATTGCCAGTGAATAGAAATCTGGAAGATTTCTGGAAGAAGATTTTGGACCTGTGCATGCGTGTGTGTGAATATACTTCAAATCAAGACCTAATGTGAGGTGGGTGGGGGAACCTCTGAAAATACTTTGAAAATACAGGCACACCTCATCTCTCCAATGGATAGAACCAAGTTTACCAATTTTCTATGTACTAAAAAACAGAATAGTCACCATCGCTAGTATCACTCGTAATAACAGCTTACCTTCCTTTTTCAACCAGAAGCAGAACATCTATTTTTTCTCCGTTTTGAATTATGCTGCTGATTGCTGAAAAATGAAAAAGAAACCCTTTTATAATAGCCAAGTGAAGCCACACAACTTTTACGAAGTACAATAATCTATTGAAAGTTATATGGCAACACAGTGTCACTGATGAACCTGGAAATCTGCTTTAATAATCATTTGTCTCTGGCTAGGGATTAAACAGAAGCCAGTCACCCATAAAGATGAAACAGGTAGCCTTCTCTAAATGTAATAACAAAGACAAGTAAGGCAATGGATAGGTTTCCCATTGAGGAAGTTCAGGTGAAATGACCAGAAATAATTTGGCTCTTGGGTTATGAATAAATCCACCTTAAATAAGCCACAATCCCCTTGTTATAAAGTAGTAAGTTTGCTCAGAAATACAGGGTAGACATTTTGCCTCTTCGTATCACTTCTAAAAGAGAACATCTAAAAGAGAATAGAGAAGGTATGGGGGAAAGTGGCAGAGGTGTGTATTCCCCCCTCCCCAGCAAAATTGACCATAAAATAACAGACACATTTCCACTCCAATTCATTACTTCACTGGACAACAAGAAGAGCCATAAAAAAAACTGTTTTCATGCAGCCTGTTTGAAAGACATTAATGGGGGGAAAAATCCACAGTACATTTCCAATTTGGAACTTGTAGTCTCTATGCCAGCTTTCCCCAAGCTAGGCTTCTCAGATCTGTTGGCCACGCTGGCTGGGAATGATGGGAGCTGCAGTCCAACACATCTGGGGGGTGCCAAGTTGACCCTACGCCCTGCATGTTATCTTCAGCAGCAGAATTACTGCCTACATCTTTCAGGTTCAACTTCCCAACTACCATAGGAAAGCCAACCACTGGGATGCTATTACATGTTTCCTCCAGTTTTTTTTGGTCCTCAGAAGTTAGCTGGGGGTGGTTGGGTTATGCTTTCATTCTGGTTTCTGCCTGGTTGCCAGAGCTAGTCTGGGTGAGGCAGGTTGCTATGAGGAAGAGGGCCTTTTCTGCTGTGATGCTCCAGCTATGCAATGAGCTTCCTAGAAAGGTTTGCCTGGCACCTACATTGTCAGCTCTCCGGCTCCAGGTGAAGAACGTTTTATTTTCCCAGTATTTTAGCAACTTACTATCCTAGTCTTTTAACTCCCCTTTTTTTCAATCTGCATTTTCAATCTGTCAATCTGTATTTTAAAACTCTGCACTGCTGCTCAGTTGTATTCTTGTTTTATTTCTGTACTGTGGTTTTATATTGCAGTTTTAAGCTTTCATATTATATTTTATGTTGTACTTTGGGTTTTAATTTTTGTAAACCACCCAGACATCTTCAGCTATAGAAATGAAATTCAGAGGGCCTTTAAGGATTATTAGTATGCTGGGGGAATCATGCATTTTCTGGAGGCCCCGGAAAGTGCGCTTACCCCCCTCCCACCAATTATGGCCTTAAAGGCCCGCTTAATCCAAGAGGGCCTTTAAAGCCATGATTGGCACCGGGGGGGGGGGGGGGGGGAGGGAGGGAAACACGATTTCCCCAAGGCCACTGCCATTACAGTGGAGGGGGAAATACGTGATTTTCCCAGCCTTAGGGAAATTGCATTTCTCTTCCCCCTCCGCCGATGCGGGCCTTAAAGACCTTGTTAATAGGATCTTTAAGGTCCTCATCGGCGGGGGGGGGGGGGGGGGGAGAAACACAATTTCCCCAAGGATGGGGAAATTTAATATTTCCTCCCTCCACTAGGGGGAACATCCTTGGGGAAATTGCATATTTCCCTCCACTGCGGGAGAAAGGACAAAGGCACATGCAGGTCAGGGTGGAAGTGAGTTCTGCCCGGACCTGCACCCCCTTTGTTCTTTGCCCAGCATTGGGTCAAAAATCCACCCAACACATCCATCAGGGCCTGGGAGAGGCAGACGTGGTGGGGTCTGCTGCTCTCACAGGCCCAGGCAGATTTTCGCCCTATTGCTACCCAGATCGTTAATACAAAAAATGCAGCGCATATTCCCAAAACATCCACAGATTTCTTCTATATAAATGATAGCCTTGTAACTAAGCAAGTATTCTAATCATGTGTTTATAGCTTCAGCTATGGGGCAGTATATAAATGGAATAAAATAAATACATAAATAAATAAATAAATAAATAAATAAATGATGCTTCTTAAGTCAGCTGCCTGATGTGGCCATATCACTCTGTCTAATGATAGGGCCAGCCCTGCTTGCCCACATGGCTGCTTTATTTATACTTTGCTGGAATGGTGTGTAGAAACTATGGAGTTCAAGAAAGCGTTTATGCAGCCAAACACAGACACATCACTTCTTTTTGGCCTGTTCAGACAACATGCTAAGCCATGGTTAGGCCACTGACCCTTTTGCAGCAAATGGTTAGTGAGTGTGCTTAAACCATAGTTATGCAGCCACCATGGTTAGGAATGGTCCACACGACACGCTAAGCCATAACGTTTGGCTCAAAGTGTTTAATCACCATGGCTTAGTGTGTCTTCTGAACAGATTTTTATTCTTTTAAGCATATGAAGTTTTCAAAGTTCTATGAAACAGCTCTAAGACATGCTCACATCAAAATCTTACTTAGTTCCTGGAGCCTCCTTAGATGCATCGAATCCTCTTGAGAGTTTTCCGATTCTAAGCAAAAATACAGGCTCGACTTCTCTATAGCAAACCAGCCTTTCTTCCAGTTATCAAGATTATGGCAGTCTTTATAGTACAGTTGGCCAATTACATCATAGTCCCTCTCCAGAAGACCTTTGGCTACTATGGGGACAAAGTGCTATACCAGACAAAAATAAGGAAAATAAGTTACTTAAAAACCAGTACTAAAAGGAAACTATTTCTATAAGAAGTACTGAGTTTTGCTACACACAATTTCAATTGGATTTGCTGCTCAAATATTGACCTATTTATTTGTTTAAAATATTTAGAAATTGCCTTTCCATCACACGTAGCAATTGCCCAAGTTGCTTGGAATCAACAAAATCATAGAATCCTGGAATAGTAGAGCTGGAAGGGGCCTAATAAAATTAAAAGAGCATAGGAAAACAAGCAGCAGGAAAAATATATTTGCAGAATTATATTGATGATACCACAGCCCAAATCTCTGGATGACCTTACCCAGCAGGTTAATATAGAAGTTAAATAGCATAGGCCACAAGATGAAATCTTGTGGGACACCATGAAACACTGTCCAGAGCTGAACATTAGTCTCCCAGCACCACCTTCTGTAACCTGAGCTCTAGGAAGGATTGAAACCATCACAAAATGGTGTCTCCTTAGTCCCTTCCCACCCTGGTGGTCCAGAAGGATACCAAAACCGAAATCTACCAAGAATCCAGCAGAACCAGTAGTGATGCACTTTTCCTGTTTAGCACCTGGTGCAAGTTGTCTACCAAATTTACCAAGTCCATTTCAATCCCAAACCAAGTGTAGACATCAAATCAAAACAGATCCAGATAATCCACAAATACCCAAAGTTTGCCCTTCTGAACCCACAGCAGAGAAAATCAGTGAGTTTCTAAAATAAGGGCTCAAATTGGGAGGCTGATGGCCAAATGATTGGGGGCCGACAAAGGCCCATGACACATACTCCTCTAGGATTCAAAATGTCAAGTGGTTTACACACAGTGTTACGCTTCACACAAGAAATATCAGTACTGCTTTAAACAGAAGGCTAAAAGTTTGACTCAAGCAACAGAAAAAACATCTGCTGTGGCAATTGCTTCTAATGCATTCTACCAGTGCTTTTGACTACAGAATGATATTCTCAAGTTCAATAATATAAAATCCTTTTTTTAAAAAAAAAACTTGAATTTTGATTTATATCTCACTGCACGGTTGCTTTAGCAGCAATTGAACAATAGATATTTTCCATTAGAAGCAAAAACGCATTTCCCCACTCTTAAGACCCAAATTCACTTACACTACAACCTTGCTTTCTCCCAAGATCCGAAGACAAGAATGCCAGTTTATATTTAATTCAAAGGCTACTGGCTTAACTTGAACAGGTAATTATCAACAATACCTTTGCAATTGCCTGAGTCCATTTTCTTTGAGTATGAGCAGTTTCAGCACCAAAGAGAAACACACGTTCTGACAGTAAGTAGATTTCAAACGTAAATATAACCCTAGAAACACCAAGGACAAGAGGAGTCAATTTTATTTAGCTTTATACCAAAAGCAACAAACAGTATGATCCTCCCCCAGAGTTCCCTGCGTTTCATTTCTATTTTGGCTAGTCTCGGGAGAAAAAAAAGCAGGTTAAGAGTTAGGCCAAGTAAAACGTTTCATGGGGGGGGGGGGGGGAATCAACCATATGGAAACATGCAAGTGAAAAAAATATGGGGCTAAACTAGGTGTGGGTTAATGGCTTGGGGTGGGAAAGAAAGGAGGGAAGGAAGACCAATATTCAATGCCTTGGCTATCAAAACGCTGTTCTTATTCCTATTTAAGGAAAGATCCAAGACGCGTGAATGATAAAGGACGCGGGTAAAGCACTTGAGTATCTTTTTACCCATGAATAGAACATGTGGTGCCTTCTTCAGCCCACAGCATGGGCCAGCAAAGGCTGGTGGCTCCAATACCAGTGGGGCGGGAAATCCACTCTGGGTTTCAGTCAGAATTCTAAGCTACCCAAACTGCCGAACCCCATAGGGTGCTGAACCCACAGAGGTTCAGAACTCCTTTAGAGTTCTGACTTGTTCTGGCTGAAACCCTCAACAGATTCACCGCCCCATGACATCAGAGCCACCAGCCTCCACTGGCATGGACCCAGCTCTCCAGCCCAACTCCATTCCCCCGAGGGAAGTACTAGTAGTACGGAAGCAAGAGGGCACAACACATGGTGCCCACACACATCAGACAGGTATCATCCTAAGGTAAATGCGAACAGCTGGAACAGGAGTGCAAGCGCATTTCAGATAGGTTGTCGGGTGGGTAAATGCTCACCAGTGCGCACACATGCACGCACGCACGCAGCTGCTGCAGGAGGCTTTTTACTGACTTAAAGGTTCTATCTGACACTTAAAACCTGTTTGCAATCATGGGGTGGAGGGGGAGTGGTGTATCTCCAAGATGCGCATACACAGTGCTGACGTTTACTCTAGCATGTACGCTGAATGATAGGGATGCCCAGCATGAATGCAGCGCCATCTTGGAGGCAGAGCAGTCTCGGTTTTTACGGCTATTTCAAATCCCCAAGGAAAATACCTTGTGCATCCCATTGGCTCGGGGAAACTGGCTGCACGTCCTGAGCAATGAGCTGAGAGTGACTGCAAAGGCCTACCCCCCACCCCAGCAATGCCATCTACTCTGCAAGGTACTGCACCACTCGCCTAGATCGTTGGTTCTCAACCAGCGTATGCGTATCACCAGCGGGACACAAAAGTAGCCTAGATGGGATGAGAGGTTTTCATAACAATTCCCAAGGATTCCCTCACCCACAATCCCCATATCCAGCTGCAAGTGTGACGCGCCATCCCCAGCGGACCCTACATGCCACAGATTATCCATCTGTGATCTTTTGGCACACTAGTACTAACCTTTTAAACTATTAATGGAGTTATTGTTTTTCTTTGGTTGTGTTTTGAAGCCGTAGCAATAAAATTTACTCCCAACACTACTATTGCAATTTTAATGTCCTTAAAACGTACCATAAACGATAAATAAAATAACAGAACGCCTGTAAACATATTAACATCCTTCTCGGAAAAAGTGGCCTTTGTGTTCCTATCATGGTGGGACCCAAGTTCTTAGAGAGTGATTGGCGGGACATAAGATACGAAAGGTTGAGAACCACTGGCCTAGATCCTGGTCTTGGTCCCTTTAAAGCCGGTATTACAGGCGGTATTACAGATCAGGGGCACAGGTTTAAAACCTCCCTATCCCCAGGATTGGGGCCCTGCACTTTATTTACAATAAGAAATGAAGAAGGACCTAGTGGCTACAATACATATTCAAAGTTACATGTAGCTTGGTCCTTAAAGATCCAGAAATTGATGGCAGAATTAGATACTATCAGAGAAGCACACACTTGATAACCCTGTGTTTGCCTCATAAAATAAATATAAAGGCAGAGGCCACTGAAAACAGACATCTGATAGGTGGGAGAAGGTGATTTATTATTACTCTGCCTGTCCATCCTTCTCCGGCTGGGCACAAAAACCAAAATTAAGCCCAGGGTGGGGGTGGAGGGTTGGGAATAAGATGGGGGCAAATTTGCAGCTGATAATTAGTCCATGCAGGAGAAGCTAAGCAATTCCTGCCAGTGTCCCACCAAACCACCCCCAGGATTAGCTTGTATGATTCAGAATAAGCATTCACAGGGATTGCATCTTTTGATGATGCACAGGCCTGGTACCATAGTTATCCATTCAGTTTCCCCATCTGAAAAGAGCAGCATTAGGCTATCCCAGCCTCCAATCCTGGCTTTAAAGGGCCAGGAGAGGCAGCTAGAAGCACAAGGGAGAAAAGGTAGCCATCAGCTCTTTAGCTGGTTGCAGAAGATGGAAGGGAAGAGTAACAGCACAGAAAATTAAAGCAGTGGAAATTCCCCCACCCCCTGGGGAAAAATAGTTGATTTGTTTTTCTAAGCTACACACATCTAAAAATTACAAAGACTATCAAGTGGTTTTATTTTTCTACGCCCACAACAGTGGCACTTTTCTGTGAGGAAGCAAATTTATTTTGTTTTGTTTTTTCATTACATTCTTAGTGCCCAATTGCAAAAGCTCTCTGGACTGTGCACGTAAATTAAGGTAAATAAAACGACATTCAAAGTCCCGAAACTGACCCCAAAGTGGGGAATACATTTCTAAAAAGATGAGTTGAGATGGTTTAAATGTTGGATGAGCCAGAACTTACCCCGCGGGTAAGAAGGAGTCAGGCTTATGAATGGCAAGGCAGACGACTTCGTTGATATCAAGCATCCCATTAGGGGAGGAACTCTTCTCACTTTCATAGCAGCTCAAAAAGCTACTTTCCAGAGCACACCACCTCTTATTACACTCTGCATTGAGGTTCATGGGGGGAGTTGGGGAGAGAAAGATGCATGAATTTCTAGATCAAAACAACAATCACCGCACAATGATTAGCAAAAAATAAATGAAAGACACAAGATCAACAGAACGAAGAAGAGCCTCGCGAAACTTAAATCCTCCATCTTCTTTACTACAAGAGCCTGTAATCCTGCATAAAAAGTAGCAACTTGGCACAACAGGAGGCAGGTGAGGCTGGAACCGCTCTAGTGCTTTTCTGGTTGCTGCTATTACTTGCAAGGACGTTTGTTTTTAATGTGGAGAGCATCCAAAAATGTTACTCTACATGACACTTGGAAGTGGCGCAGTCCATTCCACCATCTTAGGATCGTACCACCTTATGTATAGACCTGGCCGTAGTGCTCTTATTAATAGAGAGCCCATGTCGTCTGCTACTGTCTTGAGCTATTCCAAATGGAATCATTGTATACTTCGGCTACTACCTTTTACCTGCATCAAGTATTTTCAGATTTGCAATTAACTCCTCTTTCTCTCTCTCTCTCTCTCTCTCTCTCTCACACACACACACACACACACACACACACACACACACCTCTCTAGGCTCATTTAAATATTTGAGTCTAACTGATGGCTCTTTTGACCAAGACCTCAGAGAAACAAACGGATGCTTTACACAGCTTGCTCACTAGAGCAAAAGTAGAGGAAACCATATTCCCTCATACGGACTTCTCCTTACACTTTAAGCAACCTCAATTGGGTCGTTTTAAAGAAGCATTCAAATGCGCAATATGGATTTGGCCATTTCAGTTTTACCGAAAACACATGCACCTTAGAAAAATAAACAAACAAAAAACCCACCGAGAAGAATTGAAAGCTGCAGGGGGGAAAAATGTAGTCTGACAGAAGTTGATTGCAAAATGAACAGTTGAATCATAGGCTGCTATAGCTAAAAGGTGCTGCTCTCCCCCCTCCACTCCCCGAACACTGGAAATAGAGGCCAAAGCAGAGTCAATCTATTTTACGCTGGTAGAAGTGATGCTAGAAAACCCACTCAGTGTTGCGAGGCTCAGGAAAACAATCTATAGCTTTCAAAGAAACAAATAAAAACTTTGAGAAAACATGAAAAGATCAGGCTTTCCCAGAAGGTATATGCATAACAGACTTGTAACAAATATAAGAAATACTAGAGTATTTCTAAGCTGTACAATACTGCTCTTCTGTGAGACAGCTACAAGTTAAAAAGTGGTGGTCTATCCTATTAAAACATTTCCCTATCTTCAGCTGACACTATTTCAGTGCCTGCCATGCTATGATGAGCAGAAGACAGAAGAAGAGGATCCCCTTTTTCTTCTCCCCACATAACACCTCAGCTCCAGCCTTGTCCTACAAAGCAGCTCTCCCCTTCATTTTCCCCACTCTGGAATCAGATGTCCAAGCCACAATCTTCCACCATGCAAAATGAATGAGAGCGGTCATTTGCATAACTCCACCCCCTCTCTTTGAGCATATGCGTGTCTATAGTTTTACAGAGCACTGCTGGGATTTGAATGGTGCATTATTATCTTGCAGCATTAAGAGCCAATTCTAATGTTATTGCTGTCATGAAGAAGCGACATCTTCAGTCATGTGCAGTAACATCGGTTACCATCTCCCTGTACATGGTAGCTTCTGTGTCATGTGACAGATTCTGAAGGTTCCCTCCATTTCAAAAAGGAGGTATTTCCATGTGGTACAGGGAGCTCTGCTGCTCCAGAAGCAGTAAGAACAAAGTTCCTGGGAGTATGTGAAATTAGATGCATAGTACTTTCAATCCAAGCTGTTATAAAGGACATGATCCCACTACATATCCCAATATTTCTGTTTTGCTATAGATCATTATTTGAACAGAAAAGATACCCCATTTAAGGACATTAGACTTTCAGAAAATGTACTAGTACAGGCCTGTTTCCGTTTTCCATGAAAATGAATAAATAGAATTTAATTATAAATACAGGGTTGGATCCAGGCTTAGTCACACATAGAGAAGGCCACTGAAATTAATAGGACTTAACTTAGTAATAACTAACTTAAGTACCATTGATTTCAGTGGGTCTGTTCTAAGTATGATGAAATCTGGGTCCAATGATTGGAACTACTAAATTCTAAGCGATGTGTGTTTTTATTCCAGTGAACTAAAGTGCACTCTTAATTCAAGGTTTCGTTGAGGTTTTTTACCAGAAAGCAAGTTTGAATATGATTCCCAATGACTGTTAACATCAACTGTCAGAATTTTGACAAGCTTTTTTTTAAAGAACAAAAAATCTTTTTTTTTCATTGATTTAAACTCCTTTTGAATATTACTTTACATGACAGCTTCAACCCAATGGGTAAAATGTAATGTCTAAGCGCTACTTATTAGGGGAAGCACTATTTTAAAAGAACTGTAGCGCTTACCAATACCTGTACTATTACTGAATCATTCGTCCTCCTATTCTTTTTTCTCAATGAACTTCTAACCAAGGAATTTTATTTTACTTAAGAGAAAATTCCCCTCTCCCTTCCTCTTCCCCCACCCCTCAAATATCGTTCTCAATTTCACAGAAACATCTCCCCCACACCCTTGTATATTACTTTAAAGGTCTGAAATATAACAGTAAAGGTCATTGAGCTTACCAACACTGTACAAAGCCAGTAAAGCAAAGGGGCTGGGGGGGGGGGGGGGAGCAGGGAAGAGACTAGAATACCTTCTTTTAGTTTTCTCTCAGTAAACGGCTTTGTAGCACTGAAGGAAAGCTTGTATAAATAGTCACAAAGGAAGGTGGAGGAAGAAGAACCTTGACAGGAAACATTGTTTGAATGCACATCGTAGCTGGGGAAATCTGTAAAGGTAATGAAACATACCAAAACAATTACCCATTGCATTGTCCATCACACAGGCTTAAGTCCAGATTGGACTACCACAATGCACTCTATGGGCCTGTGCAGAGAACACTCTAAGCCATGGTCCACTAATCCTTTTGCCGCAATTGGTGAGTGAGTGTGTTTAAACAGTGGCTATGTAGCCACCAGGGTTAGGAATGGTTCACACAACACGCTAAGCCATAATGTTTAGCTCAAAATGCTTAACCACCATGGCTTAGCGTGTCGTCTGAACAGGATCAATGTGCCTTTTAAAGACAGTTCAGAAGGTTCAGCTGGTATAGGACACAGCTGCTTGGGGACAAAGTGATAGAGAACAGGACATCCATTCTGTACCAGCTAACTGGCTGCCGGCGCGTTTACAGGCCCAATGTAAAGTGCTGGTGGTTACCTTTAAAGCCTAAAGTAGTTTGAACTTGGTAATTAATGACAATGGTCTGGATTTTTAAAATGCCAGTCCTGATTAATTTTTATTAAGTTTTCTGTGGATTTTTGGCCTGGGGTTCAGATGCTTTTTTGCTGCTGTTTTATTTTTAATATCTTCTGTATATGTGCATTTATCTTTTAATTGTTTGTATACAGTATAGAAATTGACATGACTAACCTAATAGGTATCACAATCTGGAATGTTAGAACCATTTCACACGTTACATTTTGAAAAAGATGTATACCTGAGATATTTTAAATGTGCACCTAAACATGTAAATGCTGTATCAGACAAATAGGTATGGAATAGGTATACTCATCAGGGAGCAGCAACTGAGTGAAACTCCCTTTTGACCTTGTTGACAAATCCAGATTTATTTCTGCTTAGTGTGGAAATGGCTTTAATGTAGATAATTTTAAGTTTCTTTTATTATTCCATATGCTATGTGGAATGGTAACAGAGCAATTCCATGGAGGAGAGGGACACAGAAGGGAGTCAAAAGAAGGTTCTTGCAATCAGATCTACCAAGCTCATGATTTTCAACTAGCTTACGAATGTAAATCACAGCATCCAGTATGCATCAAAGAATTTTCAACAAAAGCTACCATTGAACGCTACCACATTATTTTGTCATCATTTCGTCATTTTAAATCTGTATTAATGTAAAACTACTGTACAAAGCCCTAAGAAACTTGAGACCAAAATACTTGAGAGAGTGCCTTCTCCCTTACCTTGCCCAGTCACTGAGGTCATTAGAGGGCATGCTCCTGGGGGTTCCACAGGCCTGATGGCCTGATTTGAGAAGAGCCTTTAGTGTGGTGTCCCCTTCTTTTTGGAACTCCCTGACCCTGAAGGTCAGGCAGGCACCAACACTGCACTGCTTCCAGCACCTCCTGAAAACAACTCTGTTCCAGGAAGCATTCCTCAACTGACCACCCACGGTTTTAATTGGCACTTTGTTTTTAAATTGAACAATTTCAATTTGCTGTTTTAATCTTTTTACTTTTTTATTCTTATGCTCACACTCCAGAATCCATTTTAGATACGGAGCGGTATATAAATATTGTAAACACATAAATAGTAATAATAAAACACGTCATACCAATCCCATATTCAGTTATAGAACAAATCAGAAGTATTGGCGCAGCTCAATACCTGAAAACTTATTGTGGTGGAGAAATTCCATCTGCAGCCTTTGTCCCGATTTCTTGGCTAACAAGTATGGGATGCTGTCTACAGGATCTCCAGTAGCACACATCACATCAGCTCCGCTAAACAACAACATCATTGTTTCCAATACGTCCTGCTTAACTACTGCTGCACACAGGGCCTGATCATAAAAATGAAAAGCATGAGCTACAAGCAGAATGCCAAACAGGAAGGGATTAATGCCTCTTAATTTAATTGGCAATTTTATTGGTCTCTTCACATTGCAGCTGGGGTAGTCAGTTGAAATACATACAGCAAGGTCAGAGCCTGCTATATTTCAGAGACAACAAGCTTCATAACGTTATTAAATCACAATGGACTATAATTATTTGGGGAATTGGTAGGTCTGAACCAAGACACATTATTCAAGGTAACAGATCTTGCACAGAACCTATTGAACTAACATTCTAACCCTGTTCAGATGACAAAGGCGATATTATAGGGCTACAGCTACGGCTCTATGTTAAGGGTGAGTCGAACAATTCACATTGTGCCATTACAACCGGAAGTTAGGGCGGCAGTAGGCTCTACTGTTTATACAGAGCAAACCTCTGAGAGAATTGATCTGAAGCTTGGCAATGTAGGAGAGTACATTCTGAGAATGGTCTGTTTGAGATAGAAAGGGTAAGAAATTGCTTATTTATAGGAGATGAAAGTTTGATGAGTGACCTCCAGCAGTTTGACGGGTATTGTCAGGTTTCCCCCCCGAGACTATAATGGGGTTAAATTTATCAGCTATCTCTCTGTTTGTACTGCACATTTTGGAAACCATTTGTTGTATTAGATCAAGGGAAGGTTTAGTACAAGGGTGAGCAACACATGGCCTGCGGGATAAATGAAGCCCCTCACCGTTTTTCCAGCCCCCTCACCTCCTCCTAGTTTTGCTGCTATGTCACTGGTGGGAACAACAGGCCTTTTAAAAAGCAAAATTGCCACACAAAAATTGGCAGCAGGAAAAAGAGGCTAAGTGACCCTTTTTGCTTTTAAAGAGGGACTATTTCCCCTGCCAGAATGGTGGCAGCATCCCAGTGGCCAAAATGCAGTTTTCAAACAAGCAGCAAAAAGTACCAAAAGAACACTCATACCGCAACATTTCTGCCAACTTCACCTTATTTAACTCTTCTTTACTTTGATAAAGCAGAGCGGTTTTTCTGAACCTTCCCTCTTTATATTTTTGGGTGATAAAAGTTAGCCTTCTGTCTGTTGGAGCATCCATAAGCAGTTCCTCCTCTGGTTGAAGATTTCCTTCCCAAAAGCTATTCGCTCTCTTATTGCCTATCACAATAAAAAGCTGCAGAGAGAAGAAAACAAACTTAGCATTAAAAAAAAGCATTAGATCCAGATAGACTGGAAAGGGTATTCCAAGTAAGAAAGTTGATTATATAGAGTTACGAATGACAAGGGAAGAAGCGAGAAGGAGATATGTAAGATTATAGTATAGTTGAAATGTGAACAACAGTTCAAACTAGCCACAATACCATATGTCTACCCCACACTAATAAAAATAAAGAAAAAAAATCTGCACCATAATAACTCCAATTGTAGGACAATCGAAGTTGAATTCTACCACTACAAAAATTATGCAAATAAAGTAAACCGTGATTCGTTCTTTTATTTTCCAGAAATATTCTGCTCCTCAGCCATGGAGACAAAAAGGGGCTACACAGAGCCTTAAGCTCCAGTCCTTAACCACTGTATTCAGCAATTCCTGTGGCTCCTTAAGGTATTGTCCACACTCTGTCAAGCACTGCCATGAGGACTAGCAAGTTACTCTTTAAAATAAGTGTCTATGAAAGTTTAATTCCATGGCCTTTAACACATTCTGCAGCTTTACTGTGATCCTGTGGGACTGCATCATTCACACACCCTAGCAATATCCCAACACAGTATCTAAAACCGAGAATGATAATAATAGAAAGCACAGTTGAATAAAGAGGCATCTGGGCAAAAAACAATAATCCATCCGAACTTTCCTTACGTTCTCGGATATTTTACCAAATCAACACATCCTGGAAATTGGAAAATGTGGGCCTAGAAAGAAAATGTTTATGTCAATACAGTACATTATAAAACACTTGTGAGGTCTAAAAAACAGCTCGGCATTAAATAGATAGTCAATCCAGAAAGCATTTGATCAAGAAAATAGAAAATATATGCAATAATGTGTGGTAAAATTGCAAAGCTATTAAAACAGGAGGAAAGATTCTAGTTGCTCGGTTAAACAAAGCCTGCATATATTTAATATTTATTATTGCCCACACTTCGCATTTTAAGAAACCTCAAGATGGCCTAATGTGAAACCAAAATAATTCAATAAACACAACACAAAAGAAAAAAAGCAAGTTCATTAGTCAAACAATCAAGCAGATCCATGTCGGTATCAAACGTGAAGTGATTTCAAATAAAGAGACAAATGAAATAACCATTACAGACACCATTGCAATGCTCACTTCTCCAACTATTATAGCTCATGCCTCATACCCTCTTTTCATCCCATTCTTTCCTACCTCAATGAGTTCATTGCTCCAAATGCTGGCATCCATTTTCAGGCTTCGGACCTTCGAATCTCTGGGCCCTAATGATCTGTGCTGCCCTGGACCAAAGAATAAGATGAAGAACACTTCAGGATTAAAATTAAAGGATAGAAATTGGAAAGGCAGACAATAACTTTAACTGCAGTACAAGGAACGGAAAAGTTTTACAGGGCTTCTAGAAAACAGAAGAGCACCTTTACGATGCTAATGAAAATGTGTTTTGTCTTGGGAAAGGGGTTGGGAGCAGAATTGCACATGCCCATCTTTCATCCATTCATTATAAGGTCTGAAAGAGCCTATTGCACAGACAGTTGATATGTGGGGGCTTCTTTTGGACCTTGTAATGAGAGCATGGAGTTTATGGAAGTGTGTGTGCTCATGTTTTCCATTCCCATGCTAAAATTATTGTAACGTCTGAAAAGAAGTGAGGCTCAGACTCAATAGCCTCCAAGGATTTATTTCTATAAATACGCCCTTGTTCCACGTTCCTGGTGTACAGGTGGAATGGGCTGACAATACAACACAATTCCAAAGAGATAGAGAGAGCCAGTTATTTCTATTTTGTTGTTGTTGTTGCAAATACGGTGCAGGAGCAGATTTGCTCTAATTGCAATTACAGCCTGAGCGGGGAAAAAATGGAGTAGAAATTATCCCACTTCTGAATTCACACGCACAAATACAGATCTCACGATCAAGATTTTAAATATTAAAATTCAGATGTTAAAATCTGAACTTCTTTTCCAGCTTTTGGTTTTTTCTCATAAAGTTCTGAAGTTTTCAATTCTGAGATTGCAACATTTTGTTTCCATTTGGGTAATCAACTTTAACTGCAGCAACGTTGTCACATTTTTCTATTACTTTGAAATCTATTCATTGAAACACAACCATTACAGCAGTTCAACTCTCCAAACATCTAGTATTTAAAAACTGCGTTAACTTTTGAGGCATAAACATTGCTCTTTAAATCTTGTATGCTTGCAAAATGTGCTTTATTTAACATTTATTGGGTTCAAATACGTGTGTGTGTGTGTGTGTGTGTGTTACTTAATATTTTAGCTTCTAGAGATCTTAAGTTGGAGGAAAAAGCACATGGGTATGATAACATCAGACCCATCAAGGGTCTTTGAGATCATGTAACAATTAACAGTGAGGGCCACTGCAGATCCCAGATACTATCCCTGAAAATTGTATTTCTGTACTATAATCACTTTCATTTTTTACAATAAATGGGACATATCAAATACATCAGGGATCTATCTGAACCCAAAATGTGGTTAATATTGGGTTGGTATCTAAGATCTCAAAGACCTCCAATGTTAATTCCTATGAGATCCCATAGAAACCTAGTTTCATATTTATGCAGTGTTTCCTTCAATTCAAAATGATATATACACAGAGAGACTGAATGGTTAACTCCTCCATATAGTAACTGATCCATCAATCGAAAGTAACTGCTCTGTTGTCAATAGAGACTTTCAACATGCTGGGATCGTTTAAGACATCCAATGCTTAGGATTTAGGATGTACAGCATTTAATACCTCCCCAAATTGTTTTAATTTGAATCTAACTGACCCTAATGTCATTTAATGGAACCCTCAAATATGAAAATACACTCATGCACACACTCAAGAAAGAGAGAACAGAACACAGAAAAAAAAATGATTCCATTTATTCTATTGTGTTTGAAATGGCACAGGTTAGAGAAAATCGTTTTATGTATTTTATAAGCCTTTGGGATTAGTTATGAAAAATGATTCCCAAACTATTAGAAAGTGAAAAGGTTTACAGTAAATTAGAAATAAATATAGCTGAGTCATGCCATGCCCTTTAAAGCAGCTGTGCTGTTTGACAGAGCCCCCCAGAGTTTCTTAATTACCTGCACACTTCTTACAAATGACGACACAGAGATTGATAGATGCCCAGTCAGGATCAGGGGCTTTACAATCAGCACAGGACCGGTTTGATTCATTGAACCAGATCTTCTCAGCTACTTCATAGTCGGAGAGAGTTTCTGCTATGGACTGCTGCACTGCTTCAATCCACTCCTGCTTTTCTTTTTCAGACTCTGCTGTAAAGCTGAAACCCATTGATACACCCAAAATATCTTTACTTTAAATTCAAACTCAATAGGATCCATTTGGTTAGTTGGTCATTTTAAATGCTTAGTGGCACGAAGATAAGTTCAGGAAAAGCTTGAAAGCTGAGAGCCTGGCATCAGGATGGTCAATAAACATCCAGTGAGTCTTTAAACATTAACACAACCCTGGGTAGAAAAGCTGATACCCTCCAGATGTTTTGGAATACAATGCCCATACTCCCCGACCATTTGCCATGCTGGCTTGTGCTGAAGGGAGGTTGCCTACCCTGAGTTACATCCAACATACCAACCCTTTCCAGTGCTTGCTAGTGAGAACCAGAACCAAAGTGCTACAGGAGAACAGTAGAGAAGAGGTTTCACCCCATCTGATCAGGATATATACTACTATCCATGTACAGTCTATTAAAAAACAAAAAAAATGAATTCCCACTGTATTAACTTTTGAAAAACAAGGCAGCCTTTTCTAAGCAAGAAAAAACCTCTTCTCCAGCCCCAACAACATATTGTATTGGGCACACCTGCTTTTATGCAGCTAAAGATGATCAGGAACTGTTCATTCAGGCTTGCTTGGTGGAGCAAGAGGGAAGAAACATGAAGGGCACAATCCCTGGCAAGAAACCTCTCTTCCAGCCTCAACAACTGCCTTTTCTAAGCACTCTGGATGAAAACCTATTGTACAGCTCATTATAACAATGCAACCCATGGCACTGGATTGTTAACCAACAGATCTATGTAAATCTCTAACAAGATGCTGAACATTTTTATTGACCAGTGATGTGTACCACTAAAGGCCAATCACAGGATGCACACTCACAGGTCTCCAATTATGGTCCTCTACCAAATCTAGGTACCCATCTTAGAGATATGTCTGAAAGCTATTTGCCTCCCAAATTTTCCCTTCAGTTTTCAAACTGAAAGGGGAGGCAGCAGTACAGAGTTATATACGGTAATGAACATTGAACTCTAGTTACGTATTCAGAGTTCTTTCTTGGCTCTGAACCTAGTTGAAAGTTTGGGATGGCTCTGCGTGGGCCGCTATGGCTGACACACAGTGGCCTTCAGTTTCCTATTACTTAACTTTTTCCAATAAGAACTCAACTAATCTAGATCTGAGAGGCTTGATTTAAGATTTTAAGAAAACTGTAGTTACCCTATTTTAACTTCGCAACCATGGTTTAAATTCTGGTTACGGAGCTGATTCTTACTTTCTTTAGTCAGCCTCTTTAATTAACCAGGAAACTACGGTTTAAACTCATGACTACAATAATCCTGCCTTGCAAGCCAGGATCAAACCATGGTTTGCAAGGTAGGGTTAGTGTCAAGAGCTTAAAACACAGTCTCCTAGTTCAGACATAAATGGGCAACTCTGGTTTAAACAAACCCCGGAAGTACTGCCTTAAGGCATGAGAGTGAAGGGAGGAGGAACCACACAGACACAACACTTGTTTTTGGTCCAAAAAACCATTGTTTATTGTGCTAAGATCATTAATGAGTCAGATACTTGCTCTGCAGTCCACCATGTCTCTATATGCTTAGGACCTGTGTGAACTGGTCTTTAGTCTTTAAAGAGGAACATAAAAGTTGATGCTAGATGTTAAGAGGGAAGTTTGGCCCTCCCAATGTTGAGGCTCCAGTTATTGTTAAGCATTTGAAGGAGAGAGGTTGCAGCTGGGAATGCTTCCTTTTCCCTCACTTGCCAATTCTCTTTGAAAAAAGCTCCCCTCCCCTGAAGTCAGTTTTTAAACATTTGGCCCTGGCCGGTAGCCAGGCAATTTTGTGGTGAGGTGGTGCAGCTAGCAGAGAATCACTGCAGAACAGCCAGGAAACGAATACAGGTAGCCTACTATGTTCAGAGGAATTTAATTGCATTAAACAAGCACAATATTTGGAGGTTGTCAGTTATCCCAGCACTTTTGTCCTTATTGGCCCACAACAAGGGAAAGTCGGAGCAAGTTTGCTTCTTAATGAGCAATTAGGCAGAATGTTGCCAGCATAGTTTTCCTTATAGCTCAGCAAACTAAAACGGACTAGAGACTTAACAAAATCTGAACATTCAGGAAGGGGTGTGCAAGACCCCTGAGGGATCCTTCAGGCCTCACATGGCCCTCTAGGCTAGAGCCCTGTCTGCAGTTGGGCTCTGAATTCAGAAGCTTCGCTTGGGGGGAAACAGCATCTAGGGGGTGAATCGGAAGGGAAGTGTTAAGTATCTCTCTTGCCCACCGATTCTAACTTGTACCCTGCATTCAGATTATCCTGGAAAATCAAGGTTTGAGTACATGCATTTGCTGAGATAATGTGACAGATCACCCGCAGCTTTAGAGGAAACACTATTCTTGTACAGAAATGGTCGTTACATCACGTGGATGGCTTCAATGTGTCCCCAAAACACTCTTTGCAATTATTTATCTCTCTATTTCTACAACAAACACGAGGCAGTCTTACCTAAAGCTTCTATAAGGTGTAATTATTTCAAAAGATTGTTTTGCAGTCCGGTCTACTTGTCTCACATTAGCCACATTCATGGGGATTAAAGTGATGCCATATCCAGTCTTGAAATCCTGGAAGGGAAAATGGAGCACATGAGCTTCACCATTTAGAAAAAAATACAAGTTCAAAGATATCCTCTTTTTAAAGTAGTATTTGCCAAAAGTGGCTGTTTACTGAAGGCGATGTAAAGAGGAAAGCTATGCTATTATGCTATTGTTGACATTAAACACTATTTAATGCACAGGTTTTGTGAAGTACAATTTTAATGTCCTGCAAGATCAATGATCCTCTAGCGTATTTCCAAAGAGTTCAAAGCACTTCACAACATACATTATTTCAGCGATTCTTATAATAACTTGCAGTATAGGCCACTTGAGAGCTTGTTTGGAGGTACTAGCAGGGGAGTGAAGCTATCGCATACCATTGACTGAAGAATGGTACATTCGTTCTATCTGGGATGGTCATCCTCTTCCACAGAACGCGCAGCTTCGGGAGGCACGCACATGGAGTGGTGAGGAAGGGGACACCTGCCTAGCCAGCCAGATCAACTGAATCAACCCTGGTGATCAATAGGGTGCCAGGTGCCAGATCACCCTCACAGTCCAGGTGTGGGTTCAAAGCCAGCTTCACAGATCACGTGTGAAAGTGTTTTAGAATGACAGAGAGAAAGAGAGAGGGAAACGCGGGCCCAAGCACGATCCGAATCCAAATCTTGGAGTATAAGCCAGTAACATCATCGTTAAAGTTTGGGCTAAAGCTGAAAGAGAGTTTGGTTTGCCTAAAGCTACCTAGTAAGTTCATGGCTAAGCTGAGATTTGAACTTTAAACTCTCAACTCATGCCCTTAACCACTACTCGTTTAAGTGTACATGTCCTGCCTGTGGGTTTTCCTAAGGCATCTGTCAGCCACTATGGGAAATAGGAAGCTGGGCTAGGTAAGTTTTGATTTGATCCAGCAGGGCTCTTCTTCAGTTCTTATGCTAGCTTCTTCCTAGTCTTTTTAAAGGAAGGACAACCTACTTGGAATGCTCAAACTGAATGGCTTTCTAAGAAACATTATGGTTCACATACCAAAAACTTCAGGATCAAATCCAACATTAATGAGATCCATTTTATACCAATAGCCCACCCAGGCTAAATCCAGCTGACAGGAGACTTTGCATCCAGCTTGCCAATGCTTTAGAAAGAGGTATTTCCTAGACCAGTTAGTGGGATCTTTCATTCTAAGGATGTGAACTAATACTGATTTGCAGTTCCTCAAAGTCAGGTTTAATAAAGCCCATTCCCAAATCTCACACTTCCAATATAGGCATGCTCAGGGTGAGAAATAACCACGACAAGTGTGGTTTCTCCACTATATATCTTATCAGAGAACCATGAAAAGCAGCTATGCAGAAGAGGCAATCCTGTCACTAAGAGAGGGGTACAAAAAGTATGGCCCACGGGCAGTCCTTCAAGCCCTGTCCGGTGGATCCCATACCTCCAGCATCTGCCACCACCACCACCAAAAAAACAACAACACGGAGGGGCAGAAGAAGAAAATGCTCTATGTTTGTTGCCTTAGAGTGTCCCAGGAAGCAGTGGTTGAAGGTCCTTGCCTACTTCCTAGAGCACTCTAGGAAGAAGCTTTCTGCCCTAAGGCAAGAACCATACAGCCTGTTCCAAGGGCATTTCCCCTCTTTTATTTGTGATTACATTGGAATGGCTGGGGTTGAGAGGGGGATTCAGTATCTTGATGCAGGGGTGATCATGGGAAGGGTATGTGTGCGTGTATGTATGTGAGAAAGAAGGTGTGTGCATATGTGTTACAATGTGAGTGTGTATGTGTGGCACCTGCCATGCCAGTAGACATCCGAGGTAAGCCTCAGGACCAAAGAGTTGTGCACCGCAATGCTAAGGCAAAATAAGGAATGAGCCTTAGTTTCCACCCACTACCGCAAAAATACCGGACTTTATGTCCACCCATCAGTTTCATCATGACATACATGCAAGGAAGAGATGAAATGTATAGAGGAGACCCTGTGTACACCAGCTTTGTAATAAGGCGGGCTGAGAGCCATGCAATTTCCTTTCTTTAAATCTTTCTGCCACCACCCTGCAAACAGGCCCTCCAGATGCTGCCAAACACACACACATTACACACACACTTAGAACAATGCATGTAGAGTAAAACCTAGCTATCCCATGTGGCAAGTGGGAGGAGATTGCTTCCTGGGTTCTAAAGGTAGGCAGCAAACCCGAGTATCCAATTTAGAAAGATGCTATTCAACAACAACAACAAAAAGGGATCAGAGAAAAATAAAGCATTTTTTACAAGATAAAATAAAGAAAGTAGCCTTCCACATAGCCGATCTTGAATAACTATGAAACTAGGTCAGGCGTGAGCAACATGTGGCCCTCCAGATGTTGTCAGACTAAAATCCATCATCATAAACCATTGACATCCATCATCATAAGCCATTGACAATGTGGGTTATGGCTGATGGGACCTGCAGTCCAACAACAGCTGAAAGGCAACAAGTTGCCCACCTCTCTGCTACATGCTAATCAGCAGAGGTGTTCATGCACATACACTGCTGTCCAGATAAAGATGAAGGCATAGTAAAATCACCTCACCTTTATTCTGTGTAGCCAACAGAGTTGACAGGTAATAGGGAGCTCAGTCATTCAGGGGGTAGCAAACACTGTTTGTTGTAAATATCATGTCGGCAGGGGCACCTCTGAAAATGTGTGATGGTTGTCGACCATCATAGGAAGGCTAGGAGGGGAGCCAGCGACAGACCTATAATTTATTATTACATTTATATTCCAACTTTTTCCCTCTTGCAAAGGACCCAAGGCAGCTGACATGGTCCTCCTCCTCCTCTTCATTTTATCCTCACAACAATTCTGCATAGTAGATTAGGCTGAGAGTCAATGACTGGCCCAAAGTCACCCACTGAGTTTCATGGCCAAATGGGCCCTAGAACCCAGATCTCTCAAGCAACACTCTAACCACTACACCTTGCTGGCTCTAGGTAAGACCCATCCTGTGGATTCAAGGGGAACGGCTGGTGTTATGTGATAGAACCACCCTGGAGCTATGGAGTAACCTGCCACCATTGATGGATACATGGTTTCCAAAAGGGACAAGCCTATTGTATCTTAGACTATTCTCCACAGCAAGTTTCCAACTTAATTATCTCGATTGCATAAAGCTGGTCAGACAGAGGTTTTTGTTACCTCAACAGCATAAGATATTCTTTCAACCAAATGTGAAACTGGGACTTGGATCAGGGAAAGGAAAGGCAGAAGACCCATCTCTAATATTTATACCAAGCCTGATCAATCCAGAGGCCTTACACTGCCTGCCAATCACGGGGGCTGATTTTACTAATTTCTATACACTTTTGTGCTCAGAGGAGAGATTCAGGAGCTGAGCATACAACATCCCGGGAAGCTTAAATATACAAGATCTCGGCATCATACCATAAGATGTGTCACTCAAGTTCTTGATCCCTCAATAATTGTCAGAATACACAGACATGCAAATTTTCAGTTTCATCCCACTTTTCATTGCCTCCGTTCATTACTTTGGATTACTCATTCTTCTCCTCCCTTGTTTGGGTAGCTAGTCCTCACCCACTTTTATGACTCTAATAATTTTCGTCTTTTGCCTTCAAGTACTCCATTTCCCCCTTAAATCAATGGTTTTGTACCTGATGTATCTGCTCCATGGCAAGCATAGCGATTTCTCTAGAGATGTCATGGTGACTTATTAATCCACTGCTTATCACTTGTATGGGTGGGTAATGGGCACTATAATCACCTGTCAGCTTGGGTTTGGGAGCACATTATGTAGCTGTGATATATACGTTCAGAGGCAAGGTAAACAGAAATAATATATATACCTGGTCAAACTATAAAGTATGAAGAAAGTTGTCAGGACTCCAATTTAGGTCACTGGTGATGGTTTGAATTACATAGACAAGATGAACAAAAAGGAACCGGTATAAGGATAATTCAACAAATTAGTTGGAGAACACTAGAAGGCTTCCACTCAAGAAAGAAATGGAATCATCAAATATAGTCCCAGGTACAGAAACATTCATGTTCTCAGCTTTTGGCATACTATATAACATGCATGATCATAGGGCTTTCTTGCCTTATGTCTAGCACGGGGTAGGCAACTTCAGGAGGCCAAGGGAGGCATTTCTGGCCCCAGACTTCCCCACTGTGGGCTGCACTCCCCCCACCCCAGTCCTTGTGGGTTCCAAAAAGGGGGGGATAGAAAAAGGCATCCAGTGCTGTTATGGAGTGCCCAAAGGCTCAACATTAGCTTGCTTGCAAACAAACTAATTTTGGCCCTTTTAGTGCTCCGTAGCAGCTCAGGCTTCTTTTTGTTGCAGGTGTTTTTTAATGGTGGGGGGGTTACCTGTATCAGGGCTAGCTGGAGCACTGAGAAATTGTGGAGGCCTCATGTTGCCCATCTCTGATCTAGCATAAGGGCAGCAAACTTGCATCCTGTAGGTCAAATCAGGCCCCTGATCCTTATCTGATCCTTTCCACCCCTACCAAATTTGAATTGAGCTGTGGTAAATGTCTGCCCACTACTTGCCAAGAATGCTCTTCTAATTGCCACTATTGCTGTTGGCAAAGAGACCAACAACTGCTACAGCAGAGGGAAGAAGAGCCAAGGACAGATCCCCTGGTCACTTCTACTGTAGCCACAGTGGCCACCCCTCAGGTATCTAAATGATTGTTTATTTTTATTTATTACATTTCTGCACTGCACCCAATAGCCAACGCTCTTTTCCTCTTTGGCTAGGGCTAACACATCATCAAAAGATACTTCTATTTAATCTTACAAATCTGCATTGATCGCCTCACTTGCCAGGCTCTACCTTTACGTCCTTCACAAGTGGAAGTACCCACTGGCCCCACACCTGCCATTATATCTCTAGCCATGGCCCCACTGTCCACTCGTTGTGGGGAGAGGTCTGGAGAGAGGAGCCTGCTCTAAATGTGTAGACTTCCCCATAATGCACAATGAGGATTCTACGCCACATTGGAAGGGGGGGGACATATGGGCTGAATTCGGACAACACGATAGTCAATGGTGGGGTGACAATCAACTTTACAGTTGTTCATCTAGGGGGTACTCCCCACACAACATGGTAATAAATAATCAACTGTGGTGTGGATTAGGATCAGCGCTGAGTTGACTATGGCAGCATTTGGATTACACAACAGTCAATACAACTGACGATTGTTTTCCCCCCACCCAGTTGCTTATTGTGTCGTCCGAATTCAGCCATAGACTTCCCCACCCCCACACATCAACGTGTGGACAGCTGGGCTGACAGCGATCCTGTGGAAAGGGCAGGCTCTACTCTCCCACTTCACATAGTCATAACAATGTGAAGATAATGCCCAATTAGGTCACTTGTGTAATTGTGCTCGGGGCAATTTTAATTTTGTTAGCTGCCCTGAGCATGCTAAGGGGAAGGCAGGATATAAATCACTGAGGGAAAAAAAAGTTTCATGCTGTAAGAAATAAGGAGATTCCACTGCCAGTCTTGGCTTGTACGTAATATGCATGCAGTATTATGCCTGCAATGCTTTGCTGTTAACATATGCTCTTTCCTGCTCCCTAGGGTCAACTTTATTATGCAAGTGGAGCAGCTTTGAGGGCTGCCAGGGTGTTTGGTTACATAAACTTCTGCCCTATCCAGAGACTTCAGAAACTCCCTGAGAATCCCTAAGTTCACCATCCCTTATCTAAGAATTGGGTGGATTCAGGCAAAAACACCACGTAAGAACCAAAATGGTAAAGTGGCATACACATTGAAAAAGGGATTATTTTGTTCATTTTGTTGGGCAATCATAGAGTTGGAAGGGGCCCAGGATATCACCCAAAGCACTCTGAATAGCTCCTATAAGGTTCTGACTGAAACCCAGATTGTATTCACTACCCCACTGACAATGGGGCCACCAGCCTCTATTGGTAGTAGTAGTAGTGGGCCCAACATCTCTAAAATTAGCTTCCCTCAGGGTTTGTCAGGCCCCTTCTTCGCAAGTCCTCAGGAAAGCTCTCAACCCCCACCCCATGTTTTCTCTGACCTTCGCAGAATCTGTGGGCTGAAGGTTTTATTGGTTATCTGTTTTTATAGCATTTCATTGCATATTTATTTATTGGCTATTTGTATACTTTTTTTTAATCCTGTACTTCACCCTGAGAGGGGTTTACTAATACAAATCAAAGGAAGAAGAACAACAAAAGGAGGGCAGGGATCTCAATAAGTGTAAAAAAAAACCTTCAGCCTGTCTAAGGGCAACTGTTTTTTTTAATATATTTATTACAGAATTATTTCACTGAGTGATACCACTTGTTTTCTACTACATTAACCTGCAGTACAGAGCCATGGCAGACTACTGGATTTCAACCGAGAGCCCCAGGTGCCCTTTCCGTGAAAAAACACTGTGGCAAAACCACTCTCACATTGTTGGGCTCAAGGTTCTTTCCTTTCCTTTTTCTGCCTTATGGCAAGAAACTACAACCCGTCACATCCTGAGTTATCACTAGCATTCAGGATGTGCCTGCAGCCTACTGCTTGAACTGTACTTAAAATAAGAACAACACATACACAAGCATGTTTGCTTGACAATTCAAACTTTGAGCCGCAGCAGTTTTGAGATTGTGGTCTGCAATGGTAACCTGGCAATTACAAAGGCCCTGATGCAAGAGTAAGGTGAAATCTGATTTGGAGACCATCTTGTACACAGCTCACACACTTAAACATTACTCTCTACCAGCCCTCAACTATAAGCCAGACATTAAGTGAACCCAACACTCGGTTGTGCCTTGTCAGTTTAGAGAAACTCAGACAGTGGGGGCACAACTTGACTACGTGAGATTCACCGAAACACATGAAGCAAAGAGAATGTCTGTCTGCCAACAGCAACTTATTACCACACTTCACACATTTTCTAAATGGGGGCTTCAGTGCCGTACGCCCAGAAGTCAGGAAGAAAGAAAAAAGAAATTGAAGAAATCTCTTCTTCTTCTTCTTCTTCTTCTTCTTCTTCTTCTTCTTCTTCTTCTTCTTCTTCAATGAGTAAGAGGAAAAACTTTCAGAAGGATAAAAAGGATGGGGGGAAAATCTACAATTAGCATCCTCAAGAAGTCCAAATGATTTGCTCTAACAAGAGTGAAGTTTCCTCAACGCATCCAGCAAGGCAGTCAAAGAGAAACTGAGGAGATGGGCAGAAACCCGCCAGCACATGCATAGTGAGATGGTGGGGAAGGGGTCCCCCCCCAAAAAAGCATTTCCTCAGCTTTAGAAGTTTCCCAAAACGCAGCTCCATGCAAGTGCAGAGCCAGCCTATATGTGTGATGCACAGATACCACTAAGAAGAACAAGGATGTTTTCTGCCCCAGCCATAACAAAGGAAAGAATTATGGAGTGTATATCTGCGAAAACATGCTCTAAAAGATGCAGAGGAAAGCTGAGGTAATTATATTAACTTCAATACAATAATACAGCATGGTTACATGGATATTTCAAGAGATTACCCTGCCCAGCATTCAAGAAGGAAGGGAGCCTTAATGCCAAGCGGGCGTCGCGAGCAAGAGACTGACATCGTATTCAGGAGGCACACTTGACAGTACACGGATCAAGCCAGCTTGCAAACATCCCAAATGATCTCACATAAGCGATGAGCCAGAGGGGGTAACAATAGGCAAACTAGATCACACACACAGCACAAAGGGTGAGGTACTGGCACAATCGAGCAATCCCCATTCGCACAATGAGAGTGCAATTCCCTCCCAGCTGGGCTTCCCTAGTACAGCAGCCGAACACCACAATAATTAAACGGAGCTTATTTAGAATTTCACACTCGGGTGGCTAATGGACTCCAGCAATTGTGATCACATTATGTCCCCAGCTCTGTTCATTTATATTCAGATGTCTAAAGAGTCAATATCAGTGACTGGCATTTGCTTAACAGCCTGCAATAATGAAAAGATAACAGAAGCAAAGGCCCATGAAAAAAGATTCATCCCATCCAGCCTTGTCACTTTGACAAACCCCAAGATATCCGTCTCACCGGGCATTTATGCTGGTTGTTTAGTACAACCTCAGCCACAGATCACGATCTCTTAGGGTATGTCTGAGGAGGAGGGGAAGAGTAAATAAGCTCTCTGAAGCTCTGGTGGAATTTACAGTGATAAACAAAAGTAACTGATGCAACATAATTGTCTTATGTCTGAGCTACATTTCGCCATTTCATTATTTTATTCCCACCTCTCTCTCCTTCTCTTTCCCTTAAGAAAAGAAGAAACCCCTCTTTCATGCACAGAAGTATCAATAGTGCCACTTGTGAATGCACGTCAGCAAAGCACCCCAAGGTTAATACCATTCAGAGTGGCATTCTATGAAGCTGAAAGATAACCAGAAAACTTGTGCTCCTGGAGGATCGACATGGACCCATGGCCCGACTGGAGTCCATCAGGAAAGGGGCCTTCAGTGCGCTGGCCCCCATCCTATGGAATTCCCTGCATTTGGAGGTCTGGCAGACGCCAACATTGTATTGCTTCTGGAGCCTCCTGAAAACGTTGTTGTTTCAGGAAGCTAACCCTGAATGACTGGTCATGGTTTTATCAGAACTTTGTTCTTTTAAAAATGTATTTTTAATACGATTTTATCCTGTTTTTATTCTTTTATTCCATTTCTTGGTCATTGTTCCGAAATGTTTGGATGGGGCGCGGTATATATATATATGTGTGTGTGTGTGTATGTGTGTGTGTATATATATATATATATATATATATATATATATATTGTAAATTAATAACTAAATGCCTGTGCAGAAGGGCCTTGTAACCGGCTCCTCTTTGGATCCCAGTTGGTCATTGGCAGCCCACTCATCTGTTTCCCAACTAGCACATCCTTTAGATTTGTCTCATGGCAACCTGACTCATAAAATCAGTTACTTCAGGCCTCATTAAATTTGCTCCTCTTCATCAAAACTCATCAAATTCCTCTCAATCACATGTTGAAGTACTTAAAACAAACAGAGGAGAAGAGGCCGGAGTTCACCAGAATCAAATAGAATTGGACTTACCAATTCCTGCAATTTATCAAACGTCGTTACTTCCCGTCTCCTTTTCCTTGCTCCACCCGGTATAGAAAACTCAATGGCACGGTTGTCATTTTGATCATTCCTGCCTGGCCTCCATGCTTCTGGCCTCTCTATCAAGTACACAGACGCTAATCATAAATTCCTCTTTCCTTTTCCCATTAATTTGCTCCTCTATCCCACTGCCAATCAGATACAGGCTTCCCACTGCAGTTCAGAGCTTACTTTCTGTCATAATTCTTCCCGTTCTATTGTGCAATATTGACATGTGAGTGTTTTACAACGGCAATATTTTGTTCATTTTTATTCTTCTCTCTCTCTCTCTCTCATTTTTTATAAGATCACCACTGTTGAACATCAACATTTGGTTAGCTAATGAATAAACTCATTCCCCTTCCCCACAACATCTAACGGAGAGGCGGGTAAGAAATAAATTGTTATTGTTATTATTATTATTATTATTATTATTATTGTGACACTTTAAAGCCCATGTGGACAACCTGCACCCCATGCAATCCTCAGCTGATCTCCTGCGGCCCACCAAGCTCTGGGGAGTCCCTCCCACTTTTCCCCTACTGTCCACAAAAGGAAAGTTCGCTGTTCCCAGCAATTTCGGCTGCATCAGGATCACTGGAGACTTTAACGTCATGTCTCCAGCCACTGCCTGCACCCCACTTCCCCTCAACAATACCACAGCAGCCACTTATAACAAGACCTCAAGATGGTGGTCAGGGTACAGGATCACCAATGAATTGTAGTAAAAGACATTTGTTATAGAAATTTCAGCAGAAGTTTTTATTTCAAGGCCCCTGAAGAAAGCCTTAAAATAAAAATAGGCCAAAACGCTTTTTACAAATAAAATATTTGTTCTCAGCATCCTGAGACATTTCTCTCCATTTTGGGATCTATTTTGGATGCTCCCCTGCTTTTGCACCCTTATTTCTCCTCTTTTGGCTCAAGGTACAGCCTCTGCTCTTCAACAATTTTGACACAGCGAAAATCACTGTCCCTGCACTGCTGTTAATAGTGATCTTGGCTGCATCAGGAGCCAAAAGCCACACACAGACACTCACTTATTACCATGTTGTGTGGGGAGTACCTCCTAGATGAACAACTGGAAAGTTGATTATTACCCCACCATTGACTATCGTGTTGTCCGAATTCAGCCAAAGTTTCACTTAGTGTAAAATATGGACCATTATTTTTAACATGGGCATGGAAAAAGCTGCCTCTACCAACACTTCTGTTGGTTCAATGACCCAATTCTTGATATGCCTTAGGGTTTTTTTATTCTTAAATGCAGAACTTTATGAATTCCTAGCTTGCATTTTAAATCATTAAGCCAACGATGAATTAACCTAGTATTGATCATTGTATTTTCCAGTGTAGCTAAACGCCAGATGGTGGTCCGATCAGAAACAGATAAAACAACACACAACATTTTGCCAGCAGCAAGGTGCTAACTCATTCAGAATGCCTAAAGGGGTTTGCCCAACCCTGAGATAATTGGTAAGGGAAACTTCCCAGGGGAGGCGAGAGTCATCTCGCAAAGCAAGCCACTCCCATGCCTAGCCAAAAAGTGAAGAACGCTCCAGTACTTGTGGCGCTCCAGAGCCTTGGAAACTAATATTTGAATATACATCCAGCCCATACTTCCAAAGGGACCTAGGAAAATGTGCCTATTCCTGTAATAAGAAGTTCGTTCTAATATCCATTTCTTATTTTTGTCAAGTATGTTCCTCTGATTTATTTTCTTAGTGAAATTTAATATGGCTTTTTCGTTATGTGTGGGTTGCTTGGGGGGTGAGGGGCACTTAGTTGAAAATAAGCCAATATATTCATAAAATACATAAGCTAATGATTTCAGATTAAACATCAATCTGTACCCAAAGACCTTCCTCCAAACACTTCTAAACTTGAAATTATACTCAGACATAAAGTTTCACTATCAACAAACTTCAGGATGGATGTGGGATTATGTTGAGCTTCATACTTTTTGAAAAATGCTGTAATATAGTATTGGACTTTTACCTATCAAATTTAATAGTCATCAGTATATCAACTTGACCTGTTCTACTTTCAACACTGTGATTAGTCTAGACAGATGTCTTAATGCTACCATGAAAATAAACCTCTGGAAGACACCAAGGGAATAGTTCCAGGATAGATGAGGATTTCAGCACTCGTGTGATACTTAGTGTACTCACCCAGTCATCAATCAATAGTATACATTATACCTTCCTGGGTGGAAAATAAACCCTAGAGCATTCTACTGGTACCTGAGTTGTATCCAATGAACAAATATCCGTGGCTGTCACCCAATTCAAGATAGCTTAAGGCTGCAATTCTATTCACACTTACCTGAACTCAATGGTTACTGTTTTTCTCCTAAGTAGACACATGCAGGAATGCACTGTCAATTAAACTATTATTTTCTTTATTATATTATTAACCCTGCCAATTACAAGCTCTCCTTCATTTACTCATATGCCAATCAAAGGGAATACCTTTGATTGGCAAAAAAGGGAATACCTATTATTAGTAGTAGTAGTAGTAGTATTTGAAACATTTACATGCCAGTGAATATAATAGAATCTCTCAGTGGTTCACAACATTAAAATACAATATTAAAATCACAATATTTAAGCATAGCATTAAAACACAGCAGAAAACACTTTTTTGCCATCTGTAGATTTTAAACACATGCATTAAACTTTTTTTTAATCTACTAGTGGATCAGAGATACATTTTAAGTCAACCAAAGGAATTTTTTAAAAATCGATTAATCTAACCAATTAGACAATTAAACGCTGAAGCCCTAAAAAAAAAGACGAATTGCAACCAAGTTCATCAGTTCTGTGTCATTCCCATGATGCTGTGGGGCAACAGAGTTCAACCTCCTGAGAATCTCTGCCTTCATTTTGAGAGGGGTGCAAAGATTCTAGCCAGTTAAGGTTGGCCAAGGAAGTATGTCTCAGAAGTCTGAGGAGTTGCTAAATGAGATTACCACTTAAGGGAGGGTGAGAAACTTCATGAGAAGCAGGATTAGATCAGGCAGAACAGTAGAAGTCTCAAAACAAAAGGAGGCCAGGCCAGCTCCATCTTTGATGTCTTTCCACTGGCAAAGACATTTTCATTGAGAAAGGCTTTTGACTTTTAAAGTGGATGTCTCTGCTGAAGTAGGTTTCTACTGGTGTATGTTCTTTATTTCTTAATCTTATTGAAGTATTTTCAACTGATTTGTTTTATGTATCAATTATCATTTTGTATTTTATCTTGGGTTGGATCCAAACTTAGTCATACTTAGAGTGGAGCCACTGAAATCAATGGGACTTAAGTTAGTCACAACTAACTTGTCCCACTGATTGATTTGAGCAAATATATAAATACACACAAACAAAGCAACTCTTATGCGTTAGCTGCTCGTATCATGAGCCATTTTCATTTGGAGCGTCAATATGACTATATATTTCACTATGAACATGTGGCCAAGAAAACGTAACATGGTTACCTGGTCGTTTTTGCAGATCCACACATTGTGTCCTTGCAGCAAGGTAAAGATTTTAGCTTTGTATCCTTTCAGTTCCAGATACCCGCTTTTCTCAGGGGGAAGAGTGGTCCGCACTCGAGAGATTTCAGGTTGCGAATGCAAAATGCTGAGTATTGTACTAATCCAGTCATTTCTTTCATCTCGAGAAAAGGAACAAAAATGTCACAAAGCGAGGAGCTGTACATTGAGGCAAGCAACTTTTTAATAGGATTTTAATGTCGAGTTTGTAATGGTTTTGTTCATGATTTTCTGTTTCGTTATTACTATTGTAATAACGTTGATAGGACACTGTTGAAAGGCAAGCGATGTATTTGAAAATCAAGCAAGCAAACATGAAACATATGAAACCACTACAGATATAGCAAGCGCAATTCATTCCACAATATAACAACGTCATATTTTCATTGAATATCACTTAGAAGAGCCAGTGCCTGTAGAAGTCACTTTTGACAGGAATGATCTACAAACACACACACACACACACAGGCATAGAACAATCAATTCCAGTGAAGTCATTGGCATTATCACTGCAAAATGCAAACACCACTAAGCAGGAAATGCCTTTAAACTTGACTATGGAAGACCATCACAGCAAGCGCCCAGGCAACCTCAAAAGGGAGAGCATTCAATAATGTGGACAGCATGACAAGGCACAGCTCTACCAACTCACCTCCAGAAAAGAAGGGATGCGGAACAGAGCATCACTTATGGATCTAAGGCAAACTTCTCCGAAACGGTGCGCTCCGGATATATTGCAGGGCACCACTTCCATAACCCTGAGCCACCATGACTGGCCTGAGATGATGAGGATTGCAGACCAACAGATCTGGAGGCTTGAAGAAAGCTAACTAAGGCAGGGATAGGCAACCTGGTATCCTCCAGATGTTTTGGACTATAGCTTCCATTAGCCCCAGCTAGCAGAACCAACTACCATGAATTATGGGAGTTTTAGTCCCAAACATCTGGTAGGCGCCACGTTGTCTACTCCGATCTAAAAGAAGGAGAGGTGGTTCCACCCTACCTTTGAAAACTTAGCACCAAAATACGGCATATGCATTACAGAGTGGCGTGTGGGTGACCTAACAAGGCAATGGAAAATATTCCACCTTTGACCATTATGATTCCTTGACAGGTTGACCTCACATGCAGTTTCCACGAATGGATTCACATGCAAGTAATTCCAGGTTTGCATGGCTCCCTGGTGATCCTGTGAACTTGTCACCAGTAAAACTTTAGAGGTCAATAGCTGAAGGGTTTTCATACTTTGCTCCCTGTTAATATCCCCTGGCTATCTGATTCCCCTCCCTCCACTGCCACCTCCATAAATAATTCAAACGATACACAGTCATCTTACATATCGATCCTGCGTCGCAACATCTAAAAGGTTAATAAATGAAGAAAGAAGAAATTACTCTGCCCTCCTTTGCTGGGTTTAAGCCCTGCTTTCAAGTAACTTATAAAATAATGGCTGGGAACACTGCAAAAGAAATGACAACATGTTATCTGTATCTATATATTTGCGTGTGTATGTGTGCAGAAGTCACAAGTAAAGTTAAATCAGATTTTCTTCGATTTTCACACCCAAGGCATCAACTTGCCATTGCTCTTTGCCAGTTTTAGACTGAACAGTGACTCAGAGCAGATGGCTAGAAGCACAGCTTTTAGGTGGTGTTAATAAGTGCTAAAGAAGGTCCAGAGAAACTCCACTTTATACCATTTCATAGAAATCCTTGAAAACATTACTTCTTTTTTATTATTATTTTATTCCGTGGCTGTACTCCAAAAGTTTTATTAATCTTTTTTTTTTGGGGGGGGGGGGTCCTTTTTGCTTTCTCCCATTATAGACAAATGTAGCAGACTTCACATGCCAAGGGATTAATTTAGGTTAGAGGGAACCACACATCAGCCTTTCCCAATTGGGTGCCCTCCAGATATAGTGACATGGCCAATGCTGCCTGGTATGATCAGAATTGAAGACCAGCACATCTGGGGGACAGTATCCAATGGTACTCTGACAAAGAGTAGGCCCAATGAAGTGAATGGGCCTTGTTCACATTGGACTACCAATGGATACTGCCCCTAGTCTACATCATTGCACATAGGAACATAGAAAGCTGCCTTACTCTGAATTGGTCCATCTAGCCCAGTACTGTCCACACAGACTAGCAGCAGTTCTCCCGGGTTTCAGGTAGGAGTTTTTCCCAGCCCTACCTGTAGATCCTGGGGATTGAACCTGAGACCTTCTGCGTGCAAAGCAGGTATTCTACCACTGAACCACAGGGATTACAACTGACTTTTCAAATATGCATATATGTTTTTAAGCGAAATTTTTGGGTTTCATAGGGTTTGGGTGGTGCATTGTTGTTGTTTTTTAAAAAATAGCAATTAATGATTTTAATTATTTTTATATGTATCCTTTTTTTGAGACAAGTGTAATAATAATAATAATAAATTTTATTACGGTCAACAAGACCAGCAAGTATAAAACTTCATAATATAAAAACATATTTACACATTAAATTTTCAATTAACCCTCCTGATAATATAAAAACATTTAATAATTGAATACATAGACAAGTCATCAACTCATAGGGAAATGGTAACTCGTATATTATAACTGTGTTACATGTATACAGTATCATTTGGTTATAACTATAGAATAATGCATGCTAGTTGTTCATTCTTTCATGTTTACCAGTCACCTTCCTGCGACGGGAGATGGCTGCTACACAAAATCTGGCCACTTTTAGTGTGACTGGATCATCTAAGTCAGACAATAAATATTCTGCATAAAATTTGTCCGGCCTGCCCGGGAGTTTTACTATATGCGGGGCAATAAGAAGAGATCTAAGATCTTTATATATATCGCAGTGTAGTAGAACATGACCTACTGTTTCGATTGCCCCCTTCTCACATGGGCATACCCATTCTCTGTGAGGATTTTTTTGGAATCTGCCCTCCAACAGAGCGGATGGCAAAACATTGAATTTGGCCAAAGTAAAAGCTCTTCTAAGTTTTGGAGAGGTCAGGGCCACTAAGTGTTTAGCAGGTATGAGTGGTCTACTATTTTCTCTGATAGCTGGATACAGTATTATTTGGCTTAAGTGATTTTGGAAATCGACATCTCGGATTCGCTGTGCTATCTCGGCTTTTGCCTTTTCTTAGCCTAGGCTCTGAACAGCAGTCATCGAAAAACCCAAGGTTTGAAGCTTCCTATATAATAGTTTTTCCACTTTGAATGGAAAGTGTCCAACAAAATTAATGAAGCCAATCCCACAGGCATGAACAACATTTTCAACCAGCAATGCATCTTACGTATCCATATACGTGCGTCTATTGTAATCAAGCCCGTCTCTAACCTTAAAACTGCATTTGGGATGCAGCTTGGGACCCAAGTATCGTTCTTAAAAATTTAGTTTGCACAGTTTCGAATGGTACAAATTTTTCGTACAGACAAACCTCCAACCCATACAACAGTTGGGCTAAAACTTTTGCCACGAAGACCTGAAGCACCGAAGGAATGTACTGTCCACCTTTATTATAGTAAAAAGAAAGGAGAGCCTTGGTACTCCTCTGCACACTTGCAATTGCACTTTTTGAATGGGCAGTCCAGGTACCTAATGAATAAAAAAGTATTCCTAGGTATCTATACGAGGATACCTTCTCTATTAAGTGATCACTTATTTTCCAATTATATTTTGTTCTTTTTTTAGAAAAAACTACAACCTTGGTTTTGTCGTAGTTAATCTGCAGCAATTCATCTTTACAGTAGTTATCTAGGGCCCTCAACAGCCTCCTTAATCCCACTCTTGTCAGTGATAGTATCACTGCATCTTCAGCGTAGAGCAGTATCGACAAGGGTCTATTGGCCAGGGTGGGAGGTTGGGCCTGAACCCTCGCCAAATGTCCAACCAGTGAGTTGATATAGAAGTTAAACAGGGTGGGGGCTAACACACATCCTTGTTTCACTCCCCTTGCTGTTGATACAGCTCCAGACAAATGACCCGCCCTATTACATCTCACCCGCATAGTTGTGTTATCATATAGACTGCGAATGAGTGTCAACAGCCTGCAGTCAATGTTGGTATCCTCAAACCTCTGCCATAATCTATCTCTTGGTATGAGGTCAAAGGCAGATCTTAAATCGATAAAGGCTGTATAAAGGGCACCCCCCCCCCCCGACGTGGTTGTGTATTTTTCCACTAGGTGTTGCAAGACAAGTCCGTGGTCCACTGCTGAGCGTCCACTCCTAAAACCAGCCTGCTCTGCCGCTATTATATTTTCCTGGTCTAGCCAGTCCCTCAGTTTCTCCAATAAGTGATTTGCATACATTTTACTGATGACATTTAATAGGCTGATAGGTCTGTAATTTGCGGGATCAGATCTTTTTCCTTTTTTGTATATTGGGATAATGATGGCTAGACCCCAATCTTCTGGAATGGTTGCTGTATGATCTATACACGTAAATAGTGCCGCCAAAACAGGCGCCCACCATTCTACACTGGATTTAAATACTTCAGCCGGAATGTTGTCATTTCCCGACGCCTTACCCACTTTAAGTTTGGATATAAGGCTCTTTATTTCCAAAGTGGATACTGGCTGCCATTCTAAGCAATTTATAAGATTTGGTTGACTGATCTGTTGAGTTGGCTGTCCTGTTCCGTAAATGTTTTTAAAGTGGGACTCCCAAGCGTTTGCAGAAATATGCCACTCAATATTTGCTGTTGTGTTCGGCCGCCCTCTAGCTACCAGATTCCAGAAAGTAGCCGTCTTTTTGTCCCTAACTGCTTTTATTAAGTCATTCCAGGCCTCCTTTTGTGATTTGAATTTTTTAACCTTAATTAGTTTTTTATATCGCTTTTTCAGGTCAAACCATTCAGATGGTATTTTTGCTAGATTTTTATTTCTGTATGTTCTATATTTTTCTACCAAAGATTGTTTCATAATTAAACATTCCTTATCAAACCACTGTTTGGATTTGACCTGGGGGGTATATATATATATTTTTCTGGGTCTTTTGTTTTAGCAGATTTTGCAAAACCAAGGTCAACTCTCGAAAAGATTTAAAAACGGTTTCTACTGAGTTTGCTGATATTAATGCATTACGTAAATCAAGACAGCCATCTGTAAACAGGAATTCCTTCACCTCATTTTCTATCCTTGGTGCCCATCTGATTCGGGTAGATCTTAATTCAATATCTCCCGAGTGTACAGTATTTTGGTCTATAAACACCTTTTGATTTCCACAATTTAAGAATGAAACAAGAGGTAGATGATCACTATCAATACATTTTTCCACTACACAACACGATATTGCCCCAAATATATCAAAGGAGACAATAAAATAGTCTATTATTGAAGCTCCTTGACTTGATAGAAAAGTGAACTCGCCATTTCTGTCTCCGTCCACACTTCCATTTATGATAGCTAGGTTTAGCTTATTAAGCATTTGCGTCAGGCAAAGCCCTGCAAAATTACAGCCCTTGTCCTTGGATTGTCTGACTGGAAGTTTCTGCGCTTCATCTGTTATAGAGGGAAGAATGTGGAAGTACAAGAGTAAATCCTCCTCAGATCGTCCTGTTCTGGCGTTAAAGTCGCCTGCCATGACAATATAGGCGCCAGGATGTTGTGCTACTAGATTGGTGACATATTTTTCTAGCCTGCACCAGGTATCTCTAACCAAATTCTTTTGGCACTGCGGGGGGAGATAGATGTTTATAATTAGAAGACATGTCCAGTTAAAGTTAATAATCAGTGCAATTGCCAGGTCATGGAGCGGATCGAGTTCAACCACACTGGCTCGGATACTTGTTGAAATCAATAATGAAAGGCCCCCTTTTGGACGTCCCCCCTTGGTACTTGGTTTTGCCTCCCATGTATAGGACTCAAAACCGTCCAGATTTATTTTGTCCGTTGCCCAGGTCTCCTGCAAAAATATTATATCATGTTTTTTTATAAAATCCATGGAGGATAGGTCTGCCAGTTTTCTATTCCAACCTGCAATATTCCAAGAAAGTAGTTTCAATTGAGTATTTGAGGAGTCAGCTCCTTGTCAAAGTGAAGTGGCATTGGTTGAATGCTTTAGGGGGAATTCTTGATTTTTAATTGATTTTGTCGAATTCTGCCCACTATCATTTAGATATTCTATAGTCTCGGTTGGTCAATTCAAGATGCAAACATTGGAGATTACTGGTTTTACTATATCATTTTTACAAAGCAATTTACTTTCTATTGTTTTCTTCTCTAAGGGTCCAATTTCTTCCTCCTCAAGTAATCTCATTTCTGTCCAAGTCAGGACCTTTTCAGTCCCAGTTCTTACAGCTATAGGTGTAATAGGTGGGGATAATTTCTTCTTGTTTTTACTCTTCTCGTTGTTTTTGGGTGGCTGATGTAGTTCTACGTACGTCTGGTTTTTATCCGCATTTACTTTCACATGAGAAAAACCTTCCCCTATATCCACGCTATCCTTGTTATTAATTTTATTTTATTTTATTTTTTTAATTTTTTTTTCAACATAACATAATACAACATAAACCTAAACAACATAAAGTACAATACATACCGCATACCCCCGTGCTCCCCTCCCCCCAGGAGACCTTCAATTATACATTATTCTTCTTTCCAAAAATGTAAAGACTCTTTTGAAGGCATTTGCCCCTTCCCCGTTCTTAATACATATTCCAAAAATAAACTCCATATATCTCCAAAATCATTCTTACTGGACATTCCCCTCTTAATTTTCATTTTACACGTTAGCTTATCATTAAGTGCCATGTCCCATATTTCTTTATACCATTCTTCTATGGTATATGTCCCTTGCCCTTTCCATTTGTTATTAATTTTATGAGCCTTTTGCTTTTGGCAGTACTCCTCTGGCCAGAGAGATTCATTTTTGAGACAAGTGTAATTTCTTTACAAAGGCACACATACAGTTTTTACATAAAGATTTAGCCTGGAGCAGTTTAAGGTGCTTCTGAGTAGCAGGGCCCCCTGGGTCTTCTAGACAGGTCTTAGGTAGTGTGATGAAGCAGCCATTTTAATACTCGGTCTAAACACTGGCTTATTTGGGGAAGTACAGATGTCCGTATACCAAGTGGAAACCTATCCCAGGGCTCATGCAAGTGCTTAGTAAGTAGCTTGTCTGTCTTGTCCTGTCGAACAGGGAAACAAATTTTCCTACGCTTCTCCAGACGTCCAGCTAGGTACAGAAGCATGGGAAAGTTAGGCTGGAAGAGATGCTACCGGAGGCTGGAGCCCCATCTCTCTTCCTCCTCCCCATGTAGTAACAGAGTGCCACAACGTAGCAGCAGTGGCTATAGGGATCCGGCTAGTGCGCAAGCTACACCCTTTCCTTGAAAAGCCAGATCTGAGCACAAGTCATTTGAGGCCTAATCACTTTCAGATTAGATGACTACGACATGCTCTCTGCAAGGGTGCCTTTGAAAAGAGTTTGGAAACTTCAGTTGTCAGAACATGTATTGGAGCTGGCGGATCACACCATACAAGTTTGGGATTGTATCGTTAGCGGTAACTATCAAGCCATTTCCGGATTCAACTGAAAACGCCGTTCTTCACCTTTAAAGCCCTAGGCCTGAGGCACAGTACTTTCAGAACTGGCTCCACTCACACAAGGGTGCTCATCCCTTTAAACAGTCATCCCCAACATGGCACCCCCCCAGTTGTGTAGGACTACAGCTCCCAGCATGCCCCAGCCAACCATGCTGGAGTACATTGGGAGTTGCAGTTCAACGCATCTGGACGACAGGCTGGATTAAACAATCTACTGATGCCCTGCTTTGCGTTTCCCATTGTCTGAAGGTTGACCACAAAAGCCAGGGCCCTTTTTGTGGTGGCACAAATTAGGGACATCTGTGATGTAAGAATGTAATTCCAAAGCACATTTGGCTTGAATGCTTTGGAAGCACCTTTTTTCCACTGAAGAACCTACAAAAGAGCACATCCTCCTATGTTTGTTCATTTTTTTGCCATTGTCCTCAGTGTCAGCAACAGATTTGCATGGGCCCTTGGGCAAGGTGCCCTCAGTGGGAGGCCCTCCCTGAGAGGGCCCACCTCTTTGTCGTTGTTGCCAAGGTCTTTCTGCTTGCCCTCTCCCACTCTGGGCCCATCAGCACCACTGCCCAGAGGCAGAAGGAAGTAGAGGCTGCTGTTCCTTCCCCTGGCTCCTGTAATTCCTCAGACGCTTGAGGAAAGCAGGCAAACGGACAGGAAGTAGTAGTAGTAGTAGTAGTAGCAAGTTCTGTGAGTGGTGGGGGTTGGCAGTAGGCCAATTGCTGGGGCATGGACCTCAGCAGGTGCTCAATGATGCTGGTCTGTAATGTCAGCCCTCTTAAAGCCTTGGTTTTGTTGTTAACCTGTTACCAGGGGGAGAGGAAGAGATGTGTGGCTGCTGTTTTCTGAGGCAGCTACTTCTGTCCTTACAAACATATATCATGCAAGTGATTACATGGACACATGGTCCTTGGTAAAGGGTTGTCTTTTCACCAAAGTTCCTGTGGAACACAGGACAAGAAGACGGAACATTGGTGGCTGCCCGGTTTATACAGAAACGTTGGGTCTATGGGAAAACCTTCAAGGACCATAGATCAAGAAGTATGATAGTTTCTAGACAAAGATTTAACTGTACATCAGCCATATGGTAGACCCGACACCATCTACTGGGGTTCATAAGATAAGCTACCCCAAAGCTTCAAAGAAAACCATATGACAAATTGTCCATGCATTTTCTTTAAGCCCAAGGAACTCAATATAGCCATAACCTCTTGAGGTCTGTGTTCAGTATTGGAATAAACATGAAACTTACACGGTGCAACTTGAACATGTTACTAAGGTAACCCACAAGCAATTTTTCCCTATTTTGTTTTGGACTTCAATTATAAGTTGTCATCCTTGAACTAGAAAAAAACACCTCCGTAGCTTCTCACGAAATATCACCCACAATGCCTCCTCCTAGCAGTGGGAGCCACCAATGAGACACTTCCCACCCATCACTTGGAATCCCTGAATAGAAAAATAATCAAGCAGCAGCAGCCATCAATTGCCCTTCAGGCAGGCCTCTTACCTTCCTTTTCAGCTCTGAAGACAAATACCCTGTGTGCCGTAACAACTTCAAACTTGTTGTCCCCATGGACACGGACCGTCGACATAGCAGCAAGGAGGATTATTCCCTTGGAGTACACTTCCTTTATCAAGCACAAAGAGAAAGAGGCACACGTTAGGCACAAGAAGCACACGATGGGCTTAGTTTGGGGGTGGGGGGGGACATTTTTGGATATGACAAGTACCTACGCTAATGGCAAACTATGCTTTGGGTACAATTGCTCAACCTGCAAAATCACACAGACAATCACACAGTTTGCAAGCACACGCTGGGGCTAGCATGGGAGGGGCCACAGCTCAGAAACAGAGCACCTGCTCTGCATGCAGGAGGCCTCCAATTCAATCCCCAGCACCTCCAGGTACGGCTAGGAAAGAATCCAGCCTGAAACCCAGAAGAGCCGCTGCCAGACAGTGTTGACAATACCGGGCTAGATGGAGCAGTTGTCTGACTCTGTATAAAGCATCTTCCCATGTTCCTTTAATTCATTTCACAGCTGACTCAGCCAATTGTGGGGGAGCATTTGGCTGAACCCAAAAAGGGGGAAATCGGAAAAGAGGCAGCAGAGAAAAAAATATTGGAGGGGGGGCAGGGGAGAAAGATCTTATAATTCCAGCAAGGGGGAGGGGTGGCGTTTAACCTTTTTTTATTTTGTTCCTTTTTAAAACAGGTTTCTTTTTAAGATTTTTTTTTCAAAAGCACAACTCCCAGGCTCTGGAACTCCCTGGTGAAGGAGGGTAAGTAGGATCCCTCCCTGATGCTCTTCTGCTGGCAGGCAAAGATGTTTGCATTAAGGTGGGCGTTGACTGAAAGGTGGTTGTTTTTTTTAAATGGTTTGTGCTGCTACTTTTTTTAACTGTTGGAATTGTAATTCAGCTTTTCATTTATTTATTTCCCCATGGTGTTGTTAAGTTTTGCTTAAATCTAGGTCTTACTATTGCTACCCACCTTAAGCGCCACTTTTGGTAGAAAGGCGGGACATAAATCAAAATGAATAAAGGTGCTCTGGTGGCAGCCCCAGGTCCACCGGGGCTGCCACCTGCTTAAAAAAAAAAGCATTTTTATGAGAAACATTTTTTTCAGACGAAGAAAAAAGGTAAAATGCCCCATCCACCCAATACAGACACAAGACACTCTGTAACTGTAAGCCCTCTTAAAGGTGCAGTTACTATCTCCAAAACTGCACTACAGCAGCTGCCCCCCACTCACCATTTGGGGGTTGTTGTTTTGGTCCACCCTTATTTATTTATAGCATTTTTAACCTGCCCCTCAGCCAAAAAGGCTCCCGGAGCGGCTTACAATTGATCAGTAAAGAAGACAGTTCCCGCCCTCAGGCGTACATTCTAAAAAAGACATGACACACAAGGAAAAGGGGATGGAGAGGGAAGAGGGAAAAAAGAAAAATAAATTAAGGAGACTGTTCAGCAGGGCTGGTGGGAAGGCCCTGCTCCCCCCCTCGCATCTCCCAAAGGAGGGGCAGACTAAGAGTTCCTTCTTCTTCCCCACAGGGTCATGATGGAGCAAGCCTTGATGTTCTCTCTCTACCTGCTCCAGCCTCCCTTGCTTCTTCTGCCACATAGCATTATGAACATGCATTGGTCAAGTTGAGGATTGCTGGCACAGTCTCCCCTGCCCACCCCACCCCGTTTCAAAATCACTTAACAGGGCTACTGAAGTTCTGTCGTACAGCCCAAAAGACTGCGCTAAAAGTCTACTCCAAAAATTACAAACACTAATGCATTTTCCTTTCGGTGAATGAGTTTGTTCAGTTACACGCCCCGATCTCGCTCTAGCAGCTTGAAGTCAGGATTTCAACTCAGCAGGAACAGCAAGCAGTGGTACGCACATGTGTTTAAACACATTCTTAACACCCTTAACTTTTGGTGATTTTTCAGAGAAAACCCGGTCACCATATTGGAAGCATCATTCCTCGGTATTTCATCACACCTCTCTAGCTCGGTTAGAACATTCCTGTCAGCTGCTCTCCCTCCAGGAATTATCTGCTGGTGTCTACAGGCATCTACTGACTAGATTTGGTACTGCCGCTGCATTACTGTCACAAGAAAGCATCTGGCATAGGTAGGTGCTATTTAGGATTCTATGATCTCACCTTTCCCATCTGCCCAATCTTGCATATTTACAAATGCATCTAATAAAAAGCAAAACAAATTGCCTGTGTTTTGTGCTGTTTTTAAAATCACCTCAACATCTTGACTGCTCTAGAATAATGTTTCTGGCTAGTCCTTAAAAGAAAGAAGAGAAAGGGTTTCACTTTCAGCCTCCAAACCGCTGAGAATTTTAACAGAATCAATTCAAAGAATGACGACCGAACCATTTTCCCACAAGCAACAGATGAAGGAGTGATTAGATCCCGTTTCAAAATGGTAGATCAAAAACCCACGATCGAATTGCAACATTGCTGCGGTTTATTAAGCTGCTCATAATGTGAACTGCCAGAAAAGGAGAGGATGGTGGAAAGGGATAGGAAAAAAAGGATGCTTAATATAAAAGAGCTCCGATGAGGTTTGGATCCTTACATCCTTCTTCAGGATACTTTGCAGGATACCCATTGCATTTTTTCGTACCCCTTTGCCCTTGGCTTTTTTGGCAGTTCTTGTGGTGTTTTCCCTTTTCGTCAGCTCATAATATGAAGCCAAGGAAATCAAGAGCACCATGGTAATGATCACTCCAACACCTACTGCTGATGCAGGCGCTTTGGTCCAACTCCATCAGGATTCCAGCTACGGTTGTTCCTGACGATGATGAAAGTGATGATGGGTACTTCTGTTCCACCCTTTCTCCAAGGAGCTCAGGGTGTTATACATAGCTCTTGCCCTATTATCCTCACAACAATCTTGTGAGGTAGATTAGACTGACAGAGTCTAATTTGCGCACATCTTTGAAATGCACAAATCCAACTCACACTTATTTGTGTGCAATTTTCTGAAGTGTGCATTTTTCATGGACATTTTTCAAATGTACGCATGCTATCAAATGCATTTGGGGGGGTGTCTAAAATAACATTGCAAGCTCAGAAACGTACGAACTTTCACTGCAGGTTGCATCTGCATTTGTGTTTGATCCAGAAGGTGCAAATTTAGCAAATCCTGATAGAAAAATGGACTACCACAAATTTCTCCTACCTACAGGGTTTGAAGAATTCTTGCGGGACCCGCCCTGCAAGTTCTCCATAGCCGGGCCATGTGGCCCACTTCAAGGAGATGGTCGGCACGAGCTTTGCCAAACGTTCGGGAGGCTGTGCAAACCTCCTGAGCCCTTGGCAAAGGGCACTTTCTGGGTCCTCAGGAAAGTGTGCAATGCCCCCACCATGCCGTTACGAGTGGCCAGAGGAATTGGGCATTTTCCAGAGGCTCTGGAAAGTGTGCTTTGCTGTCCCCTCCCCAAGTCAATCGGGGCCTTCAAGGCCCTCTTATGCGTTAAAAGGGCTTTAAAGCCCCACTTGGCATAGGAGAGGGGCTGGAAAGAAGCTTTACAGGGACTTTGGAAAGTGCGCAATTCCCCCAGCCACATTAATGGCAAGGCCAGGGGAATTGCACACTTTCTGGAGGCCCTGGGAAAGTGTGCTTTGTTGTCCCTCCCCCGTACCAATCGGGACCTTTAAGGCCCCAATTGCTGCTGGGGGTGGGGATGGAGGAACACGTAATTTCCCCAAGACTGAGGAAATTGAGCATTTTCTCCCTCCACTCTAATGGCATTAGAGTGGAAGGTATCAAAGGGGGAAAGGGACAAAGGTGGACCCGTGCCTCATCGCTCTTGAAGGCTTGATAGAAGTCAGGCACGGGCCCGTCCTAGCACCAGCTCTGCCTGGGCCTGCGAGGGCCAGGTGCGGGGGCATCCAAAGCCATCACAGCCTCAGGCAGATTTTCCATACAATGCTACCTACATCCCTAAAAATGTCACCCAATGTGTTTCATGCCCAAGTCAGGATTTGAACCTGGGTCTTCCCAGTCCTAACACCAACAGTCTAATCACCATATCAGACTCACTCTGCCAGAGAGAACATCTAGGACACTGTTACTTTCTCTTCTTCTATGTTAGTACCATATACTAATGATTTCCAAACTGTGCTGAGCCATAATGAGCCATAATGTTGGATGCACCTATTGCTCTACGCTAGAAGGGGCAACAAATGTCCCTCCAGATGACTGGGCCTACAGTTCCCATCAGCAATGGCCAGCATAACCAATAGTGCCGCATGCTGGGGGTTGTAGGCCAAAACATTGGGAGGGCCACAAGGCCCAGTCATCTGGAGAAAACAGACCCAGAGGAAACAGACCCCATGGTAACACTGACACCTCCACATTTGGCAATATAAATGAATTAACCTCATCCCAAAGGAGGGATTCACAGCCTCTGCTACTGCTGACAGGCATTTCCCAGGAAAAAGAGGTCCATCCCCAAGCCCAGACTGACTGAGCAACAAAGAGGGGATGCTGTTGGGACTGTTCTACAGTTGCAAGGACCATGCCTGATCCCAAACATATATCCTGAGTGTAAACTGTGCCTCTGCGTTTAATCCAGAATAAAGAGAACTGTGTCCCAGTTCAAGCCCCATTTCAGCCACTAACGTTCGATACTTGAAATGTGTTCCATAAAATGCCAATAATAATATATGGCCTGCAAAATTGATCTTAGCTTTCTCTCTTTTTCCCATTACCAGTGCCAACCAGAAGGAAGACCTGTCAGATTTATTTATTTATTACATTTGTATACCGCCCCATAGCCAATCTAAGCAGATTTGCTGGCACTTTTGCTATCCTACTGTTTTTTAAAAAAAACTACTTCAGGTATTCTGCAGAGTTTTATTCATCCGTGACAAAAACAAGGTCCCATCTGAGCTTTTTTCTATTTTTATCCACTTAAAAAAAAAATGGGAGGAATGCCCAAACCTTGTGCATGTTGCAGTTACAAATTAATTGAGCAGAATATGGTACGGGGTGGAGAATTCAGCCTTCTGAAAACCTCACATTTCACTTTTTTTAAAAAAAAATGCAAGTTTCTAGACCTTATGGATGAAATGATGTGCTTAGCAGCATGTGAGCACTTGAGATGGAGGCTGTTTCATTTCTGGACAGATCTCATTATGTTCATCCATGTCCTGCTAACCATTACTTCTGCAATGAATGTAGTCTTATGTGGGGCTGCCCTTAAACACCATTCAGAGGCTTCAGCTGTGGTAGTATACTGCTACTCGCCAGCTACTGGACATATTCAGCCACTCTTCGGACAGCAAGATAGCCTGCTAGTTAACTTCCAGGCCCAAGCAAGGGTGAGGAGAGGTCTGCTTTAAACCCCTTCTTAGCCTGGGACCTACATTCCTCAGGGACAGTTTCTCTCTGCAGCCTTTGAACAGCAACTCACAATAAGGAGAACCCAATTGAGAACCCAGGTGGGTATAAAAGTACCATAGAAGGGGTGCTGAACCGCTTTCCGCATGAGGGCCAAATTCCATTTTGGGGGCAACATTCCAGCCATGCAACAGGACCAATGGCAAAAGGGACAGGGACAAAAAACATGGGAGAAACATTTCAAACGTACAGAATGGGAGGGGGATGCACAAAAGTCAGGAAACCACCTAATTATTGGTGGTTGGGGGAATGGGGTGGGGCCAGGAGAAAGGGACGTGGCCTCTGGGGAAACCCAAGGGCCCAAATTGGAAGCTTGGGAGGCTGGATTTGGCACATAGGCCCAAGACTCTACATCCCTGCACTGTAGGCTGGGATTGTATTTTAGTGCTGCCGTTTATAACCATATTTGTTTGTAGTTTTTGTGATGACAAACTAACATTATTGGTGGCAGACAGACTCTCCCAACTCTCAAAACCTATGAGTCCAAAGTTATAGCACAGATTTGCTATGGGTGCTCAAATATGGGGGTCTATACAGAAAGTGAATCTTGAAACTCCACAAAATAAATATTTACGAGCTATCCTTGAACTACCCAAGACAACAGAGTCCTCTATTCTCCGTCTAGAAGCGGGCCTTTGTTCACTGAAAACCAAAGTACATATTCTTGCCCTCAGATATTGGTTAAAACTGAGAAGGGGAATAGGGTCTATGTTAGTATTGATTGCTTTTAAGGAGTTGCTGTTTCTATCCTGGAAGAAGGAAATGCTACAAATTATTGAGATGTATGTATGGACTCTCTCTGGATATTTTGAGCTCTTCAGACTTTGAAATGGCATCTCGATACTTAAAATCTTATATGCTAAAACAGGATTTCCGAGCTGATCGTGTCTCTGCCTGTCTGTCAAAATGTGCCCCCAGTACGATTACCCATTCAGACTCCCTACCCACAATATGTAACAACCATTACAAATTTCAAATGGAGGAAAGCTTTTACAGCCTTACGATTTCAGTCCATGAGCTCTGCTATAATCTCCGGACGCTACCGTCAGATTCCCTATGAACAAAGAGTCTGCCCATGTGGGGCCAACCTGCCTGAAGACCTCCGTCATTATCTGCTTGTCTGCCCAATTTATGAAGCTTTAAGGACAGCCTTGTTTAGGATTTTAGACCTGCTATCACGCAGATCTAATGGGTATCTGATCAATTTTTTATTGGGGACTAGATTGCCCCAGGTTTCTGAAAAGGTGGCCCGCTTTGCCTTCAGAGCAGCAATTCTAAGGAGGAAATTTTGTGACAAGTTGAACTGCCTTCATGAGTAATCCCTTACTGTTAGGTTTTATTACTGTTTTAAACTGATGTGTATTATGCTCTTGTTTTTTATGTGTTTTGTTTATTGTAATGACTTTTGCTACACAAATAAACTAATTACTTACTTACTAACATTATAAACCACCTCAAGCAGATGGATTTAATTATTTTAAAGAAACATTCTTGAGTCTAAGGGGTTGCCATCCCCCAGGACGTTACGGTGTGCTATTTTAAGTGTTTCCTTAGACCGTCAATGGAAATCAAGCAAGACTGGACTACGCACAACTTTGCCTCCCACCTACTGAAATGTATGCAATAACCAGTAAGCTACAACTAAGTACATGTTAATAGTCCCCTGATAGCTGAGAACATATTGTTCAAGGAATGCAAACTTACCTTGTCATTATTGTAATAAGAAATGCTGTCACCGTCAAATTTTACCCAACGCTTCTGAAACATGTGTTTTCTGCATGCAAGAAAAAAAGATTCTTTGAAAAGCAAAAAAAAAAAAAAAACCCCAAAGTCAAGAACGTAAAAAACAAGAGTGATGCTGGATGAGATGCTAAACACACACACACGCCCCACCACCGCCATCAAATCAAGAGGGGGAAAAATGTGGGGGGAGACAACCTCAAAAATGCCGACCGACTGTTGCAGAAACAAATAAAAGGAAAACAGCTAGTGCGGGGGTGGGGGAATGGAATGCCCCTGAACAGAATCTCTACTGAATAGGAATACTCCACACTGCAAGATTTTGTTGCAGGTTCCTCTGTCGATAATTCTAAAACAGCCACTTGTTATGGCCTAACTAGATATGGTGCTAAGCACATCAGTTGGAGGCGCTTTTTTTTTGGTTTGGTTGTTTATTTTTACCATTGATGGAGTGGGGGAGGGATGAGACCAAAGGCCTGTCTAGTCCAGCATTCCATTCCTACAGTAGCCAATCAGAGATGCCTCTGGGACACCCACAAGCAGAACATGAGCGCAACAGCACCTTCCTGCTCATGTTCCCCAGCAACTGGTATTCAGTGGAATACACAACTGTAGATAATAGGGCTGCATTCCTAGACATGCTTCTTGACTGTAGGCTCCATTGAATATAGTGGGATTTAATTGAAAGAAAGCATGCACAGAATTACACTAATAGTCCACCATTTTTACTAAATTGTGAACAAACAGTGCAACAGTGCTCCGGTTTGCACATAATGGCTTATTGGGATCAAGCAACATGCTGATATGCTCAGCCAAATTGCTCCTGCATGGCTCTTATTGCAAGTGGAAGCAGCTAACCCAACCACTGATCCTCCATCCATGGTATGTTTATTGTGATGCCCAAACTAGGAACACAGGCTTGACTATCTCCCCAAACAAGCCAGAGTCATAAGCCATGGTTTGTTATTGGCTAATGACTTTGGCTTGTTTGGGAAGAGTCAAACCAGAGTTCCTGATTTGGTGTTATGATAAGCAAACCAGCCAGGCTCCATGATTTGCTAAGCCATTGCTCATAAACTATAAGCCAAGATACTCTTGAACCCTGGCATACTGAAGCATCTGAATGCAGTCAAGACTGGCCAACAAACATTTACATGTTATGAAGTTGTATTAAGCGACGTTGTTCTGTTCTATAACATACCCCTGAGGAGATAGCTTATCCAGCCATCCTTCTTTAACCTTCTTTGTTGCTGGTCCATAAAAGCAGGCATAGGGTGCGATTGAGTCTTTGGGGGTACTGGGCAATTCCTCAGTGCTGCCATACATTTGCTCTCTAGAACTGAGGTCCAGATTCCCACTTCTGAGCCCACTCAGACTTTTTGATGTTGTTTTATACTTTCCTCTTCGTCCATACCGAACACATTCTTTCACTGAGAAATATTCAGATTCACCAGAAAATCTATTTAGCGGGACATATTTATCCTCTTGGGACACTGATACATTGTTCACTACATCTTCAGAGATTGTCTGGTTTTGATTATTATTAAGTGCACTGAAAGAAGCAAATATAAAAAGTAACGTTACTTCATTCAATCAATCTTGTTCTTCTGCTACAGGGCATTACAATTTAATTGTAAACAATTGGCGTATAAAATAGCAAAACATCCTGTATATATGCCATAAACAGCCAAAGGCTGTATGATCAACTGGGATGCACCATACATTTTTTTAAGATTTTGAAAACATTAATTGTGCAGAACAGTTTACAAAATACTGCTGAATTCAAATTATGGAAAATCCACCCATAGTATTGCATAATGCCAAACAATGATGTACTAAATTGGCCCCATAGACTAGAGGAAAGGAAATCTAACTTAAAACCTACTGGATATCACTTCTTCTATTTCTGATTCTAGCCTTCCCATGCTTGTGCAAATGTAGCCAAAGTTGCAACACCAACACACAAGATAGAGGTATCACCAGACTTGGGATTTATCCTCAGGTTTGTAAGGATACAAAAAAACTTAAGAAAAAAACACTAAGTGGGGCGAACCCCCGCAAAAAAGATTCAATGGAAAAGAATTCTGACTGGCTGAGAAGGGAGAAAAATAACATTCAGGCGAGAGGGGAAATGTAATGAAGTCACTTGAAAAAGAGGATGGAGAGAGACATAGATATAAAAAGGACATAGAGAAAACAACCTTGTTGTCTGGATAGGTTAACTTTTCCCAATCAGATATCCTCCAGATGTTTTGGACTTCAACTTCCATCAGCCCCAGCTAGCATGACCAATGGACAGGAATTTCGTAGTCCAAAACATCTGAAGGGCATCAGGATGAGGAAGGTCGAGATAGATCATTGCCTAGTTTACACTAAGAAACTATTTCTAAATGTTTCCAGGGTCAGAAGTTGCCTAAATCATTCCTCATGATATTCTTTTAACTTGCAATTTCCAGGATCGCAATTAGGACTTTCTGTATGCAAAGCATATGCTGCACTATGGCCTCTACCCTACTAGACCACTTTCATAATGACGAGGAAACAGCACGTTATTATTGCCACATATACACCAGAGAAAAGGGGTTAGTCATCTTCACTTTCCATCCTGCTAACACAGATTGGACTCTTCAACACTGGGCTCAGGCACTAAGATGCCATTCCACATCGAAACACTCCGTGCTTATCTGAATGAGACACTGGCCATGGGAAACTCACTGACCCACATTGATTCTCCACACAGCCAGAGTCATGTTTAAAAAGTAGCTTAACACGTGCAAATGGCAATCCTGACAATACTTATATGCATGGGCTAGTGCAATGGGAGAAGTCCCATGTAAGCATGACACCAGACACATGGGCCACCTACACAGTGCTTTGACCACGGCCAGCCTCTCATTTAAAAATTAGGCCTCCACTTTTGGCAAAAAGAAAGCTGAACTTTCTGAAGGGAAAATCGGTGTCACGAACCAGGAGTCTAGCAGTGACATGTACTCTGAAGCCAAAGAACCAGTGGTGCCAACAGAAAAACTCCAGCTCTGGGCACCACTGTACAGCTGCCAGAGACCCACGAGCCTAGCTCCAGCACCGGACCTGCACCCCTTTCTAAAAGAGCCCCACATTCCACAGAGCCAGTGTCCTAGCAACTGCAGCATGCCAGGCATGAGTTCTTGGAACAATGGACGAGTGCTAGGCTACAGGCCAGAGGCCTGTTCCTTTAAGGCTTCCATTCTGTAGGAAAGGGTGGAGTCTGGGACTGTAGCACAAGAGACTTCAGTTTGGTCTCAGACCCCTGGGAGCAAGATGCCCACAAGGAGCTCTCCTGGGTGCTGCAACATCCGGCCTGCTTTGCCTTGACTCCTTGCTGCCCTGTAACTTTGCTGCCTGATACTGAGTCATGTGGACTTCTGCTTGGTCCAGAACAGGACACTCTAAAAAAAGAAAGGAGGAGGAGGAGTATTGTATCATTCTGGAGCCACAGCATGGGTCCTGCAGGTCTTTCCATACATCAGGGGTGAGTAACTTGTGGCACACCACGTAGTTTGGCCTACAACTCCCATCAGACCTAGCCGGCATATGGTGAGGCATGATGTGAGTTGTAGACTAAAACATCTGGATGGACTTAAGTTGCCTGCCCCTGACATAGGAAAACATGTTTCAACTGTATACATGTATATAGTTGGCAAACAAGACACAATTCTTCCATTAAAAACCCCATGAAATCCTGATTTTGAACCACACATTCTGATTGGTGTTATTGAAATCAAGAGATGAGAGTGTGGACAATTAAGAATTTTAATCCAATACCATGTTTTTTTCACAAGCTTGCCCCCTTGAATGCATTTCTCTTCTCTGTTCTCTTCCTGAGTGCCACAGATTTCCTGGAAAAAGAGATGCCAAAAATAAATATCGTTTTCAGAGAGCTAAAAGAGTTTAACATCATTGCCACAATCTCACAATTACCCATCAGTCTTATCTTTGGCACACATATATGTCAAATGACATTTCTGATATGTCCTATTTTATGTACTTTTCTAAATCTTTTACATTTCTAAGAACTAGCAGATATTCCCAGAGTTGCTCAGGTCCCCGAATAACGTTAATCCGCTTTCCTCCACTTGTCGCTGATGCTGCTCCTCGCCACTTTCTCAAGGAATAGCATCGCTGAGGAGTGGAGGCAAGCGGCTCTCAGTGGACGTGGGCCGCATGTTTGAGATGTGTAGTCATTCCAGAGATCTCAGGCGATCGGCCATGTGGCCACGCCCGATCCCCCGAGATCTCTAAAAAGCCTACACCTCCCAGCATGCCTTCGGCAGTCCGCAGACAGCCCCATTCTCTGAGAGGCGCTTCCTCGACAGTTGCTGGGAGTTGTAGGCATCAGCGTAGGATTTGATTTAAATTGTTTAAAAATAGTTCTACCACAAAAAATCTGGACTTTTGGATTTTTTTGGTACATTGTACAGGAAGACCTATCAACATCCCAAATGTCAAGTTTGGAGCTCATCTAGAAGTGCTTAAACATTTCTGGACATACAAACCCACACACATACATTCAGCTAGACTAAATAAAATATATTGTGAGAACTTTCCTCTTCTCTCAGGCATTTGGCAATATCTGAGGAGCCTAGGTTTGTTTTTGTAGCTTTTTTTGGGCTGTTGTAGCAGTTTTAAATGTATGTGTGTATTGTGTGCATGTTGTATGTTTTTGCTGTTTTAATTTTTGTATATTGTTTTTAATTGTTTTAATCCCATGTAAACCGCCCAGAGAGCTTCGGCTATGGGGTGGTATACAAATGTAATAAATAAATAAATAAATAAACTAGGCCCAGCCTGAGCTGCTGTTCTTCAAAACCATAGCTGTTGACATAGCAGAGACTAACATGAGGTATTCCATAGCAGAAGTGAAATATCCGTTCCTGGTGTCCCATGTGAAGTCCTGAGGGTATACTGTACACCCACTATATAAAATAAAAATAAAAATAAGGGTGTCCTATTAATGATAGGAAATACAGATGAGGAAGTGGTCTCCACCTGCTGTTAGATCAACCTACTCAAATCCACAGTGACTAGGCACTTCATTTCCCTATTTATAGTGCTGACAGTTTCCCAGGAAGTACTCCTGCAGACATAAATGCATGCCACCACTCAGTGGGAGAGTCCCATCCCCCCCCCCCACACACACACACACACAAACACACTAAGTGGTGCTATTATCCCTTCTTGCCCAATTTAACTGGAGATGCTGTAATCTGGTTGAAAATATCCACTTCATTTATTTTAAGGATTTATACCATGTCCCTTAAAAAAAATCTTTCCCAGGATTGTCCAGGCAACTTGAAATCATGAAGCTCTGCCCATAAATGTAAGCTTGGCTGGTCCACTGCAATATTATAATTATTAGTGGATACTGAACTTATTGCCTTCAACAGTTGCAGGCATCGTAATTTATGCTGCAATCTTATGCACCCTTTCCTGGGGACACACTGGGCTTACTTCGTGTAAACAAGGATAGGACTGCACTGCTAGTGACTATCAATATAGAGATAAAATCAACGCGAAGTGCTGCCTAAACTATTTCTGCCCATCCAAACAGGATTTGGGGATTATGTCATACCAGATGGCAAACACCTTTTGAAACTGATGGGAACTTTCCAAAACAGTTTGTAATGTAACAGAGGAAGGGCTAGGCTTTCAAAAAAGAAGAGGGGGAGGGAATTCAAAATCATACTGGACAAATCCTACCTCACATAATTCTTTAGAACCCAGCCCAAAAATGTAAATCAGCCACTTAAAAGGGCAGAGTCTTAAACAAAGGGATTTTATGTTATCTAAAAAAAAACTGTCTGAGGACTGTTCTCTGTTGAAATCACAGCCCAGTACCTCTAACATCCAAGCTCATTTTTCAGTACAGAGAAGTGTCTTGAATTCCAGCTGATTTACCTTCCTCCCCTAATTCCCAAGTGTCTCATTAACACGTTTCTCCAGGCATCTCTCCTATAAACTGAAGCCTTCTGTTCTCCCTTGCCTTGCCCAATTTCCTTATTCAGTTCTACGGCTAAGCACAAACCAATTTTTTAAAAAATCTATCACACAACATATATATACACACAATCCTATATATAAGGTGTGTGTTGTGATATCTGTTGTATGTACACAAACACAAACACACATGCACACATACCAGGTGAACTGATAATATAAATTGTCTACAGAGTCATCTTCATTTCATTTCATTTTTTTTTCTACTGTTAACCCTGTAAACAAAACTTGCAACATACTAGGATGACATTTAATCTCAATATTTTTTTTTCCTTAGTAAATATTTAGGAAAATAGTTGAAAGCTTTTCCTACTTCATTGGATCTTTTCAGCACTGTCAGGCTGAAGAAGTAGAGACAGGTAGTCCGTCACCAGTCTGTGCCTGAGCGATGAGTTGCTCAAACTGTTAAGCCAGCAGCTTCGTAGGACCAAATGGAACCCTCTCGGTTCCCCCCTATGCCACCCGATTCCTACTCAGCTGGGAGCTCCAATATCACCCTCTGGCCATCCACAGCACAAGGCATTACGGTGGAGCAAAGAGCAAACCAGCACCTTTCTTCTCAGGTAGGCACTGCAGACAGCAAGGCACCTGGATCCTGCTGCTGAAATTCCCAATTCAAGAATCCTGGCGCCGTAGAGGCATGCCTCATTGCTTAGCGAAGATGGTTACATAAAATACCCACTTCAATCAGAATGAACTTCTCCTATCCTCCTGAGCGCAGTCTTCTTGTACCCTGTAAACCAGGCATGTCTTTTTGCAAGCCTCCTGTGATTATTTTATTATATATAATAGTGCAACACCCATGTCATCATGAGTGCTAGTAGTCCTCCTCCTTTCCCGGTTTTTTGCCCCTCAGTCCCCTCACCACAATTATGCAATTGTGGCTCATGCATAGCGATTCCCCTCCTCCAAAATGTGCGTGCAGTGTGGCCCCATCATCCCACTGGTGGAGGAGCTGCCCTGTCTGTTTGGCATGGTAGAAATTAATTGCTCTTAAAGCTTGAGCTTTGAACTTTTACAAACTTCTTTAAACATTCTGCAAATCTACACTGCTCAAGCTTCAAATGAAAACAAAAATGAGCAAAACTGGTCTTGCAGATCTAGAGTAATAAGCCTTACACTACCTAGGGAGGCTGTGGGCTCTCCCACACTAGAGGCATTCAAGAGGCAGCTGGACAGCCATCTGTCAGGGATGCTTTAAGGTGGATTCCTGCATTGAGCAGGGGGGTTGGACTCAATTTATTTATTTATTACATTTGTATACTGCCCCATAGCCGAAGCTCTCTGGGCAGTTTACATAGGATTAAAACAATTAAAAACAATATCCAAAAATTAAAACAGCAAAAACATACAACATACATACAATACACACATACATTTAAAACCGCTACAACAGCCCAAAAAACTACAAAAACAAAAACAAACCCAGGCTCCTCAGATATTGCCAAAGGCCTGAGAGAAAAGGAAAGTCTTGACCTGGCGCCGAAAAGATAACAATGTTGGCGCCAGGCGGGCCTAGTCAGGGAGATCGTTCCAACTCTTCTATTCTATGAGTCTATGTATTCTTATGTAAGATCATATATATATATATAATATATATATATATAATATACACACACACCTGACATTCCATGCCACTCTCTCAAAATTGAGTCACATTCTTGTGTGACCAAGAAACAGAATACAGGCTGTGGCTATGCAGATGAGGCTGCGACTCCCAGCATCCCTGACCATATTGCCATGCTGACTGGGCTAATGGGACTTGAAGTCCAAACATCTGGAGAACACCAGGATGGGAAAGCTGTTTTAGCCTATAAAAGTAAATGGATGCCACTCCCTTTTTATGTGACAAAGTGAAGTCCAGCACTAGGCAACACAGTTGCAGTGAGAGCAAAATGGACATTGGGTGGCCCAATTCTCATAAATTTTGCTCCCGCAGGACATTCAGTGCATCTGGATAAGCACAGCACTACCTCACACACTATAGATTTGCAATGCACAAGCCTTCCCTTCCCTTCCACCACTGCCCTTCCCCACACCTATCATAACGGCAGACATTTTGATAGCAAATAGCAACTCACCGTGTCTTCTGAGCAATTAATAAGGAAGGTTTCCCCGTATGGAGATATGGGAGGAGGCTTTTCTTCAGCAGGATCTCCTTGAAAAGTAAACAAGGAATGCTTTAGACACGCATATGTGTCACTCAGTTTCTCTAACACGTGGTAACTTGTAGCTGAATGTGTGGACTGACCCAGATAAGAGTACTGAATCTGAGTTGCCAAGAAGTGCGGTCAGTTCAATCCCGGATGGCTCATTCACACATACAAGTCGACGTTTAATCTTATAATTAAATCAATAAACCAATGAACATGCAATGCATGCTGCCAGCTGAAGAGATTTCAGATCAGCATACAATCCTGTTCTGAGTGGTTATATTTCCAGTGAGCAGCCATCATCTCTCAGTTAAAGCCAACTAAAACCACGGTAAGCATACCAACAACACCCATTCATGCGGCTGGGCTCCCAATGATCAAGCCCATAGTCCTGCTGTATTTAGTTATGCCTGTACAAGTCCCTTTTAATATATGCCTTTCAATAATAATAAAAAATATACAGCCATCCAATGCTAATCTGGTGTACTTGGCATTCGTTTCACCGGAAGAGGCTTCTAAGCAAGACTCAGGGATGCAGTCTAACTTCATTAAAACATTTGCTAAGGCTGATGCTCAAACTCAATGTCTCCACTTTCTTGGGATTACAACTGTCTCTGCTATTATTCAGAGTATTTTGCTATATTATAGAGGGGCTTGGCACCAGTCTGATTTTCTCCCATTAAAAAGAAGCCAAACGTGTCAAGGGACCATTCCCTCTATTTCTGGGACTGGATCCAGGTTTAAGCCAAGCAACTGGGTAGGCGGAATGGAGTTCCCCGCAGAAGGAAGATCCTGGATCCATCCCCTGGTATTCAGGCTGTGAGGGCTGATGCCTAAAGAATAAAAATGGCACCATGTATGCATTAGAGGAAGGAATCAGCGGGCTTGGAGGAATTCCAAGGTTTGCAGAAGTACAAAAAATTCTAAATAGGGGTGGGGGTGGGGGATTCCCACCAATGTGGGAATAGCCCAATGTGGACTGAGTGTGCTCAGCTGTCACAAAATGCTGACCTAGCTCTGAAGGGGGGGGGGGGGAAATGGCTCACAAGAATCTCAGGGAGCAATCTGATACTTCCTACTTGGGAGTAAATTCCACTGAACTCCCTGGGACTTCCTTCGAAGTAGATGCGCATAGGATTGTATTTAAAAAAGGTACAATATTCAGGAGCAGAATAAAGGTAAGGCCACGCTCAGTCAATAAATGCTCACAAAGTGGTTCAAAATTTAAGAGACGAAATAAATCATTCAGTTATTGTTTGTTAAGTACCACAACCTTTACAAGTATTTGAAGTAGACCCACTGAAATGAATGTGACTGAAGTTAGTCACAACTAGCTTAATCCCATTCATTTCAATGAGCCTACCCTGAGTAGGACTTCAGTTAGATTATACCCTAAAAACAGCCATCTTGAGGATTTACAATAAAATTTAAAACTCTGAAGAGGACTGGAAGAAGAACAGAATGGGGAAAAGCAATGGGTCTCAACTCAGAGGAAATTACTTCCCAAATTTCTTGCAATGCAATCTTATACATGTCTACTCAAGAGTAAACCTCACAGAACTCAATGGTACTTAATCTGGGGGCCAAATCTGGCCTGACTAACATTCCAATCCCGGCTCCAAGGTTCCCCAGTTGGTCACATTCCCTTTCCCCCAACCACCAAATGATTTGGTGGTTTCCCAGCTTTTGTGCAGTTTCCCCCCATTCTAAAATGAGCCAGTATGTGTAGTGGTTAGAGCGCTGGACTGGGACTCAGGAGATCCAGATCCTAGTCCCCAACTTGCCATGAAGCTCAATAGGTGACTTGGGCCACTCACCGTCTCGCAGCCTAGCCTGCCTACCTCACAGGGTTGTTGTGAGGATAAAATGGAGAGAAGGAGAATCGTGTAAGCCTACCTTGGCTTACTTGCAGGAGGAAAAAAAGTGGAATATAAATGTAATTTTTTTTTAAAAAAAAAGTTGAAATATCTCTACAAAGGCTCAACTGCTGAAAGTAAGAGCTTTAAACTACAATATCCTGGGATTTGGGCCCAATCCTTTTTGCCTCACTCCCTTCTTTAGGGCCTCACCCATCACTAAGTGCAGCTCCCAAGAGCCTCTCCAAAATGGAACTCGGCCCTCAGGCTAAAAATGATTCTACATCCCTGGTGTATAGCGTTAAAGCCTTAGACGCTCTGGGCACCTTGTCAGTGCAAGACATGCCCTCCCCTTGCAAGAACAGGCAGACACCCCACATAGAAAATGTATTGCAAAAGAGAGATCACTTTTATATGTAGAAAATGAGCTTGTATAGCTACATGGCAAAACTAGTGGGCACATATCCTTCAGACCTATTTTCTCCATTAAGTACTTTCAGGCTCTCCCTGGGCCACTTAGCATAGCCTCCATCTGCTGCTAAAATTATAATTCACCATAAGAAAACACACAGTTGCTCATGGTCCAGCGTATACAACTCCCTGCCCTGGTAGCGTGATCCACAGGACCGCTGTGAAAGCTGTCAGGGTTACAGGGTTATATGAAAGCCACCATATAGCAGACTCCTTTAATGAGGTTAGAAATTCTAACCCAAGTTTTCAAGGTGTCCACTTGCAACTGCATCATTGAACAGAGAACAGCTTATCAACGACACCACAGCGTTTGTACCTTTTGACTCAGGATTCCAAGGATCTCTCCTTGAATCCTTAAAACGAAAAGGGCCTGTAATTATTTTCATTCGGGAGTTTCACTAGAACTTTTCCTTTTCTTCCCAATCTTGACAGCCAGTCAATTGAAACTCATTATTCCTTAAAGAGTGCTGGGAAAACTTGCTAGCCATTATTTTTCGAGACAAAATGCTTTGACATCTAAACATTAAAATAGGGTGACCAGATAAAATCCAGGTCAGGGCTCATGTAACTTTAACAGTTGTAGAGAAAAGGGAATTTCAGCCAGTGTCATTTGTATGCAATTAGTTCCTGGTGAAATTCCCTCTGCATCACAACAGTTAAAGTTGCAGGCATTATACTAGAGTGACCATTTGCAAAAGAAGGCAGGGCCCCTGCAACTTTAACTGTTGTGATGAAGAGGGAATTTCCCCAGGAACTAATTGCATACAAATGACACTGGCTGAAATTCCCTTTTCTCTACAACTGTTAAAGTTACATGAGCCCTGACCTGGATTTTATCTGGTCAGCCTACATTAAAAGAATCAAGAGGAGGACCAAAAAACAAAACGAAAAAAAACACAAACCCAACCCACACACAGAAAAAAGAAACCACAGCCTTCAAAGCTGTCTCATGGTTTCCAAGGTGTGGAGGAGGGGAGGAGGGGAACTGTTTCATGGTTTTTAAATGCCTAAAGCTGACAGCAGGGCTATTTTGCAGAGCACAAGATGTGCCCGAACATGTGCAGATATGTCTGAAATAGGAGGAAGCAAAAGTTCACTCCAAGAGGTTCAACAACTCTGTTTATAACTCTCCACAGAAGTAGATTGAACAGTGCTAACTCTCCTTAATTCTTTTCCCTCAGGTAGACTGACAGTTATTAAATTAAACACCATAGCCAGAATCCTAAAGATTATATTACTAGCTGTGCACACTCAAGGGGGTTCGTACTTGGGTTTCCCCCACACAGCCTGTACAGCAAACCAGTTTTGAAACCAGATAGAGCAGGGATACAGACCTTTAGGCCGAGGGACCCAATCCAGCACCCCCGGAACAGCCTCCTATGGAGGAGCAAATTGACATCCATCACTCGCCGTATTTTGCTGAGAAAACTTTCTTTTATGTTACAAGTCTGTGGTGGCTTTTTTAAAAAGCACATTATATTATTGCTGCCAATTTGTGATTTGTAGCGTGATTTTGGTTTTGATGTTATGATAATTGCAAAGTCAGCTTTCAAGTGGCCTTAAGCACTCTGTGGGACAGCAACAGGCGAATACTGTAAGCGTACAGCGTGTTAAGCGTGTGGATGTGGATTGGGGGTTGCGTGAGGTGTGAAGGGGGACACTGGTAGGGGGGTTCCTGCTTCGGCAGGAAGTTGGGACTAGATGGCTTTTGAGGTCCTAGGAAATGAACACAGTGAAAAATTCTTCACCCCCCACCCCACCCCACCCCATCATACACATTCACACACCAGCGTGTACATGAAAGAAAGACACGGCTGCTAGGCACATCTTTAGAGGAATGCTTGCTTTTGCCCCAAGATACACTTTACTTAAGAGTATACCTTGATGGAACAACTATTAGGTGGATCCAGAGTTGGCTACAGAATCAGACTCAAAGAACTCTTATCAATGGTACCTTCTCAAACTGGGGGGAGGAAATGAGATGGGGTATTGCAGGGCTGAGTCCATTTTTATTAATGACTTGGATGAGGAGGTGCAGGGAATGCTTATCAAATTTGCAGGTAACACAAAATTGGGTGGGATAGCTAATACCCTGGAAGACAGAAACAAATGTCAAAGTAATCTTGATAGGATGGAGCGCTGGGCTGAAAACAACAGATGGAAATTTAATAGGGATAAATGCCAAATTCTACACCTAGGAAAAAGAAACCAAATGCACAGTTACAAGATGGGGGATACTTGGCTCAGCAATACTACAAACGAGAAGGATCTTGGAATCGTTGTAGATCACAAGCTGAATATGATCCAACAGTGTGATGTGGCTGCAAAAACAGCAAATGCTATTTTGGGCTGCATTAATAGAAGTATAGCTTCCAAATCGAGTGAGGTATTGGTTCCCCTCTATTTGGCACTAGTTAGGCCTCATCTTGAGTATTGTGTCCAGTTCTGGGTATCACACTTCAAGAAAGATGCAGACAAGCTGGAGGGCAATGAGATGATCAGGGGTCTGGAAACAAAGCCTTATGAGGAGAGACTGAAAGAACTGGGCATGTTTAGCCTGAAGAAGAGAAGACTGAGGGGAGACATGATAGCACTCTTCAAATACTTAAAAGGTTGTCACACAGAGGAGGGACAGAATCCCTTCTCGATTATCCCAGAATGCAGGACAATGAATAATGGGCTCAAGTTACAGGAAGCCAGACTCCAGCTGGACATCAGGAAAAACTTCCTAACTGTTAAGGCAGTATGAAAATGGAACCAATTACCTAGGGAGGTGGTGGAGTCTCCCACACTAGAGGCATTCAAGAGGCAGCTGGACAGCCATCGGTCAAGTATGATTTAAGGTGGAATCCTGCACTGAGCAAGGGGTTGGACTCGATGGCCTTATAGACCCCTTCCAACTCTACTATTCTTTGATTTTATGATAAGTACAAAGTAAAAAGTAAAAAGTAGGAGCTGACTGAAAGTGAAGAATTGAGTGGGAAGGTGCTGAACCTTTCTCCACCCCATGTATCCCCACCTGTTCTGTATATGAATTCACCATGTATTGCACACTTTATTTTTTCTTTGGTGGCTTAGACTGTTATACATGGGCCACATTGAGCCAGCAATCATTTCTCAAAGAAAGCAATGATTAAAGGCCAGTGAGAAGTTCAAATCTGCCCTGCATAAGAACAATACACTACAAGCAGCTTTGCGGTGTAAAAGTAACACCAGAGAACACACACGTTACTCACACATCCTGTTTCCACGGGTTTCATATCAGAGCAAATTTGGCATGTCTCCTTCGCAAGGAAATGCATCAGCCCTCCCAGCAATGCAACTGCACTGCGTTCCCCTTTCTAGACTTTTGAAGAAATCCCCAGTCCTGTTTCTCCATCACAACTCACAGCTCTATGCTCTCAGGTGAAAATTGATATAAAAGCAAAGGTAACACTTGCGTCTTTCAAATAAAGACATTATGATTCAAGAAATGCAAGATCCTTTGTTTATTATTATGGCCTTCCTGTCATTCTCCTTATCACTCTGTATTTCCGCAATAGGAAATTCAGTATCAGATTTGCTTTTGTTTTTATTATTCTCTGAGTGATTCTTCCCGATAACTCAGCACAATTTACAATTAATCACAAAGCTCAACTCACGTGTTTGTGTAGTATGACTCTCCATACAAGGGATACTTAAACCATTCACGTTTCTTCTTTCCTGTAGGGAGCTGTAAAGATACCAAAGGGGAAAAAAGAAATATTAGGGAGAACATCCATTTACCTATTCTGTTGGAATTATACCTTAAAATATCTAGTTGCAATACCTTTAAAAAGCTGCTTCATTCACATAAACTTAGCAGTTCCACTATGTCCTATTATTATTATAATTATTATTATTTATTCATTCAATTTATATTCCACCAATGTACAGAATACTCCAGGTGGTATTTATTTATTTCCATCACAATTAATATTTTGACCCAAAACATCCCACTTAACTAGCATAAGCACTAGGGGTGTGCACTCCGCACCGGAAATCCGGGTGTCTGACGGACCTCCGAAATCGCAGTGTGGTTAGGGGGCAGTTTCAAAACCGTTGGAAACCCGCAGTGCAGTTAGAAGATCATTCGGAGCTCCAAAGCGATCTGAAGGTTTTTTAGGTGAAGTGAGGGCTCGTTTCAAGTCGATGGACAACTAACTGAACGCTTCCATGTTAGGAAGACGCTGTCACAGAGGAGTGAGTGAGGGTTAGTTTTATGATTGAAATCTGTAGCTAACCAATATCCACAGTCTCCTCCCTGTCCTCCCTCCAATCATGTTGCTTAGGGGGAGGGACTGCAATACCTGATGGAACGCCTTTCCCGACATGAACCTACCCGAACACTACGTTCAACATCTAAGGCCCTCCTCCGAGTGCCTCCTCCGAGGGAAGCTCGGAGGTCGGCAACAAGAGAGAGGGCCTTCTCTGTGGTGGCTCCCCAATTGTGGAACGATCTCCCCGACGAGGCCCGCCTGGCGCCAACATTGTTATCTTTTCGGTGCCAGGTCAAGACTTTCCTCTTCTCTCAGGCATTTGGCAATATCTGAGGAGCCTGGGTTTGTTTTGTTTTGTTTTTGTAGTTTTTTGAAGTGTTGAAGTGGTTTTTAAATGTACAGATTGTGTGTATGTTGTATGTTTTTGCTGTTTTAATTTTTGTATATTGTTTTTAATTGTTTTTAATCCTATGTAAACCGCCCAGAGAGCTTCGGCTATGGGGCGGTATACAAATGTAATAAATAAATAAATAAATAAATAATAAAAATAAAGAGCCCGTAGCACTGCTCTTTCACAATTTGGCAGAGGCTGACTGAACGTCTCAGAAATGGGAAAGTTCCATCAGCTTTCCCTAGCACCTCCCTATCTGTGGGCATTTTGAAGCCCCCTCTGCCTTTGCCCCACTGGTCCAGCATGGCCTGCCTCTGGGTGCGGGGGGAGCCTTGCCCATCACACTGCCACTGCTGCCAGCCTGACACTGACCGCCGGCTTGAAGGGGGTGCAGCCTCTTAAGATCTAGCATACCTGGGATCCTCCGCCACCATAGAAAAATGATTCCAGGCGCTAGACTTGCGTTTTGAAGGAGAGGGTGCAGGTGGAGCTTCAAGACCACCCACACCCGACTTCTTCTCCTGCACTTCAGAAGGACCAGCAGCAGCAGTGACAGAGGTGCACCTAATTTGGGGTGGGAGGGTGGACTAGAAGAAACACTTCTCCCTCTCCCTCTCCCAACACGGCCAGAGCCAGCTTTCTTTGCTGGGTTTTCTTTTCTCTCCCTGTGTCTGTCCATGCTTCCATTTGTATGTTATTGAGTGTGTGTGTGTGTTCATGTTCCACAAATGGAGATAGGGGACTTCGGTTTTTGTAGGAGCTATTGATAAATGTCCTGAACAAAGCAACACTAATCCAAACAGATCTACATAAAAGCAGTTACTTGTTGCACAGATGAACCAACTACACAGAATGGGGGAACAATGTCAAAAAGTCCAGTTTTGCAGAACAGCCCATGACCATGTACAACAGCAAGCCGGTCGCCGCTTTGATAGGAACATCAATCTGCTCAGCACCAAACGCAACAGCACTTTGAATGGAAAACAGTGCACATTTATTCTCAGAGGTGAACTCACCATTTGAAAAACACTATCTTTGCAAAAAAATGATATATATGCTTTTTGTAGATTAGTTTCCAATTTTCAGTTAGAAGGAAATGTGTCCTTAAATCATGGTTTCACATACCTTCAGCAATAATGTGCTAAAAATAGAGGGCTGCTCCAAGTTTAGAGACGCCGGTTCACACGGTCACTGTAAGCCAGAATGGCTGAGAATTCTAGCTTACCATGAACAAGCAAGCATTCAGGGTTTGTTTTTGGTTTATGATTCTGGCTTATTAGGAGGACACAGATTGGGCGTACTATAAATAAAATATGGATAAAGGTTGCCTGGTTTGTTTAGCCCAGGGGTGGGTGACATATGTCCTGCAGGCTACATGTGGCCCCACCGACCTACCAAATTTGGGATGACCTGGAAAAAGAATGTTATTAAAAACAGAGGGGGGAAAGCCGTGTGAAGCTGCCACAATGCACTAAAAGGGTCAAATTTACTTGCAAGTAAGCTAAATTTGTCCCTTTAGACACTTCGTAGCTGCCAAGGGGAGAACTGCAGGAGCAAATGTTGGGTGGTGGGAGGTTTAATCTTCCTCTCCCGGAGTGCGGTGGTCACGATCAGAATCAAGACTGTACAGGCTTACACTAAAGCAAAAATAAGTAACACTGAGCTATACACTATGTAATTTGTGTAATGTGTAGTTTCTTTCTAATGGTTAGATTAGCCCTCAAAAGTTGAAAATATCACTTCACATGAAAAATGTTCGCAAGAACTTGTTTATAATCCCAAAAGAGCCACAACATAATTGGAGCGAACATGTTCACACTTGCTGTCCTGCTTTGGGACAGATAAAACCCAGAGGACCTTCTCTTCCACCGCTCCCAGACTGTGGAATGGTCTGCCGGAGGAGATTAGACAAATTAGCAGTCTTCATGAATTTAAGAGAGCCATGAAGACTGCTCTCTTCCGGCAGGCCTATCCAGTTGAATTTTAAGATGTTTTTAATGATGTATTGGTTTTTATTTGTTTTTAATAGCTCAACTATTTTGTGGTTTTTGTGTTTTGTATTTGTTGTTGTTCCCCGCCTCGATCCAGAGGGAGAGGCAGGTTATAAATTATGATGATGATGATGATGATCTCGTACATTTTCTCTGGTACATTTTTCTCCACAGCACAGATATACAATTCAGGCTAAGTTACACCTCCCATGCTAAAAGACACACACACACAACCAGAAAACTCACAAGAGAAAAACTCTTTTAAAAGGTAAGCTAGAAATATTCAGTAGACAGAACCGCTCAGGTTCTGGAGGTCCAATGATGAAGACAGACCTAACAGCATAATTGTGGTCACTGTGGTGGGGCTGGTTTCAACACACATATGCTCCTTAGAAAACACATCCTGAAAACTAAAAAAGAAACCACTCCTACCACACTTCAGGGTGAAGGAGGATGTGTTGTGTTTTACATTGCTAGAGGAGCAAGGTTGCAGTTTCCTTCTCAGAGCAGCTGAGCAATATGTGGAACACATGAACGCCACATACAGCCAACCCGGTTATTCTCCAATCCAGCCTCATCGGTAACATTTTAGGATGGAGCTCTGGGGAAACAGCAGCCACAACACTTGAGGAAGGAGCATCCCAGAATAGCAGAGAGCATGCTTCAGATTAGGGATGCAAAACGTCTTTCAGCCTGAGAGATGGATTCAATTTCAGAGAAGTTCTTCGGGGCCGCATTCCAGTGGTAAGGCATGGCAAAAGAGGCAGCGGAAGGAGAGTGGGGGCAAAATACCGAAAATAACAAAGTATTTTAGATTAAAACATTTACTGCCAGTAATTAAGCTTTCAGAGAGGCATTTCATCCATTTAAAATGGGGGTGGGGGCACTCAAAAGCCGGGAAACCACCAAAGAGTTGGTGATTGGTGAAAGGCAGCGTGGCCTTCTGAGGAAACCCCCGAGGGCCAGATATGGCCCAAGGCCCTGAGGTTCTGCACCCCTGCTTTATATGCAGAAGGCCCAAGTGTAATTCCCAGCATTTCCAGGTATGAGTAGAAAAGATCCCTGTCTGAAACCCTGGAGAGCTATAGACAGAGCTAGATAGCCCACTGGTCTGACTAGGTAAAAGGCAGCCTCTTAAGTTCCTAACATGCTGGGAGACCATCCTCCATGTCTAAGGCAGCTTCATGTATTATGGGTTGATCGACGGGAAGAGAAAAACGTCCGTACAGCCATTCCACAAATCAGCATCGTTGGCCTGGTGGGGCCCGTGAGTACTCTGTCCCAGCTGGAACGTTGGCTCACCCCACCTCAGAATTTGAAAACAAGAGAGGCTTTTTAACTTGTGGAATGACTGCTTCCATTTGAAGAATGAGGGGATGCTTTTAGAATAGAAATGCCTTTGGCTATTAAAACAATAAATCAGCGGCAGCTGTCCCTACCCCATCCTTGAAGTAGTCAGGCTCAAAATTCCACCCACCTGACCCATTCAACTCGGTCCATCTCAAATTTTGACTGCCTACTGGCGGATTTTTCAAGATCACAATGGAACTTCTGATGCTTAGGAACCTGAAATGACCACGAACAAGGCAGGCTTCTGAACTTAAAAACTGCTCTCGTTCAGTTTGAGTGGTGCCACTGGGCATAGGTTTGGGTCCCTAAATGCTTTCACCAAGCATATCTTTAAAAAGAAAAAGAAAAAGCCTTTCAGAAGTGCTGGGCCACACTGCAGGGAAAACTGTAGTCACGCCTCGCATTTACATTTTTCAGAGGGCCTTTAGAAGCTCCCACATGGGCCTCAAAGCACTCTGAAAAAATCAAGATGTCTGGCACGCCTAGGGATGGGTGAATAATAATAATAATGATAATTATTTATAACCCGTCTCTCCCTACGGATCGAGGCGGGGAACACAATGCAAAATACAAGCATCACAAAGTTTAAAAAAAAATTAAAAACAAGAGAAAACGTATCATTAAAACATTTTAAAATTCATCCGGATAGGCCTGCCGGAAGAGAACAGTCTTCATGACTCTCTTAAATTCATGAAGACTGCTAATTTGTCTAACCTCCTCCGGCAGACCATTCCATAGTCTGGGAGCCATGGAAGAGAAGGTCCTCTGGGTAACACTCGCCAGCCTAGTTCTGGCAGGCTTGAGTACGTTCTTCCCAGAGGACCTAAGAGTGCGGGGCGGATTGTACGGGAGAAGGCGATCCCGTAGGTAGCCTGGGCCCAAACCATGTAGGGCTTTAAAGGTAATAACCAACACTTTATACTTTGCCCGGAAACTGACCAGCAGCCAGTGAAGTGATTTTAAAACTGGTGTAATGTGGTCACCCCTAGGTGTACCGGTGACCAACCTGGCTGCCATATTTTGAACAAGTTGAAGTTTCCGGACTAGGCACAAAGGTAGCCCTATGTACAGTGCATTGCAGAAGTCGAGCCTCGAAGTTACCAGCGCGTGCACTACCATCTTTAGGTCTTCCAACTCTAGGAAGGGGCGCAGCTGGCGTATCAGCCGAAGCTGATAGTTGGCACTCCTGGCCGTCGCATCAATCTGAGCTGTCATTTGGAGCGACGGATCCAGGAGTACCCCCAAGCTGCGAACACAGTCTTTCAGGGGGGGGGGGGTGTAACCCCATCCAGAACTGGTTGACACACCTCCACACCCAGTTTGGGGCCTTTGACAGCAAGCACCTCCATCTTGTCTGGATTCAGCTTCAGTTTGTTTTTCCTCATCCAGCCCATTACCGCCTCCAAGCATTCATTCAGAGAAGACACACTATCCTTAGCTGACGATGTTGTTGAAGGCATAGAGAAATATATTTGGGTGTCATCAGCATATTGATAGCACCCAGCCCCATGCCTCCGGATGATCTTTCCCAGCAGTTTCATGTAAAAGTTAAACAGCATTGGGGAAAGCATGGCACCTTGTGGTACACCACATAGCAACTCCTTTTTTGAAGAGCAGCTATCCCCAAGCATCACCATCTGGAACCTGCCCGAGAGATAGGATCGGAACCACTGAAGCACAGTGCCCCCGATTCCCAATTCCCCCAGGCGCTCCAGAAGGATACCATGGTCAATGGTATCGAAAGCCGCTGAGAGGTCCAGGAGTACCAGCAGGGACACACTCCCCCTGTTGATACTAAGACGTAGATCATCCACTAAGGCGACCAAAGCGGTCTCAACTCCGCATCCTGCTCTGAAGCCGGTTTGAAATGGGTCTAGAAAATCAGTGTCATCCAAGACTGCCTGGAGTTGAAAGGCAACCGCTCTCTCGATCACCTTGCCCAAAAATGGAAGATTTGATACTGGCCTGTAGTTATTAAGGTCCAGGGGATCCAGGGAGGGCTTTTTTAGAAGTGGCCTTACCACTGCCTCTTTTAAACATGATGGAAAGCTCCCCTCCCTGAGAGATGCATTAATAATATGTTGTAGATGTGATCTAACTGCATCTCCTCCCTGGACGACCAGCCAGGAAGGACAGGGATCGAGAGGGCAAACAGGAATCAAGAGGGCAAACTGCCCCACGTCCTGTTTGCACTTTACTTTGCCGGTTGCCTAACCCTTGTGGACGTGCAGTGTGAGCCGCACAACAGACTGCTGGCAGCCGGCGGGAGCTCGCATCTTTTTTTGCCCATGAACCATGATTTGTGCAAAATCACAGCTGGGAATATTTATGGAAATCGGGACTAATTACGTCTCCAGTTTTGTGCAAATTTGTGATATGTACAGATGCAGTTTTGCACAAATCTTGATTTCCATAAATATTCCCCGCCGCAATTTTGCACAAATCCAAATTTGCACAATTTTTTTTTAAAAAAAGCAGGAAGACAAGAGCTTACCCAACTCAGTGCGCCCTGAATCGATCCAGCTCGGGGATCCAGCTCGGGGATCCGAGATGGTGAAAACTCACTGAGCTCCACCCCCAATCTGGATTCTGCTAACATCCCTAGTCACAACTGCAACATACCCAACCTCTTCAAAAAGAAGAAAAGATGCCTTGCTTGGGGGAAGAAGTGAGATGGTTGCGGGGGAAGAGCGAAGAGAGAAACAGCGAAGAGAGAGGATGCACCAGGGGAGAGAAAGAACTCATACAGAGAGTGTGTGTCAGTGAAGAGTGCTGAGGAGTATAGACGAGGCCTCCAAACGGCATCTTCCCAGGGCTCTCTCAAACCGAACAGTACCACAGTTCACCTTGCATGCTTTTTCCCCTAACAAAAACAGGTCTTTGGAGCCTTAGCAACAGGATTATAAAACAGGATATTTTCTATTCATTTCTTTGAAATCCCACCTGCCAAGGAAGGCTGGTCACTGCCCTGCCACAAAGACTGGGGCAAAAAGTTACACAAACTCTGTGAAACATTATAATCATCATATAAATCATTACCAAACTCAACCTCCGAGCGTGGAACCGCAGGCAGCCAAAATAGTACCATTCCCCACACCAGGGGCTTGCGGAAGCCCCGAGGTTTGCGGAAGTAAAAAAAAATCTTGCTGGAAAACAGAAGGAGGGCCGCCTCCTGAGAAACATAGCCCAGATGGACTGAGCATATTCCGCAGCCATAGATTACTGAGTGCTTGTTGGAGAAGGGGGAAAACAGAAAACTGGAGGATGGAATGGAGTATAGTGGGAAAAGGTGTGACTGGTGGGCACCACAAACAGAAGTACTCCACACTGCAACATTCTGTTGTGGGTCCCACTTTCAGGTTCTATTGCAATTCTCTCGCTTCTAATTGTCAAAGAACTTGCAGAAACAGTTGTGGATTTAGCTGCCCTTTTTTCTTAAACTATTTTGTTCTGCCTTCCCATTCTTGCTTGGTCCTTCGGGACCCAGTAAAGATGGAATGGCAGGGTAAGACTCTTTTTAATACATGAAGTGAAGCTAACTCCACAAGAAGCCAACAAATCAAAGCAGCTAACATTCAATGACCCAGTTTGCAGACATGACAGCCCACTGTGGTTTAATTTACACGGGGGGGGGGGGGGGAGGGGGCGCTGTTGAGTCATGACAGGTGCTTCCGGGTGCAGTTTTTGGATGATGCCCGGGGGCTTTGTGTGTCTTGTCGTGTCATGCGAACCCGTGTGCCAGGAGTTATTTGAGAATTTGACTACCCTCAAATAACCCTAAAACAAGCCACTGATTTGCTCAATGAGGTGCTCTGGAGAAAGGGTAGCAAAAGAACTGTGGGGCAAATTCTGAGGATACAGCCTTCACAATCTGACAGAAAAGCAGGAACAACAACTATAATTTCATAGCCCTATCCCAGGGATGGGCAATTTGTGGCTCTTCAGATGCCGTTGGACTAACTCCCATAAACCCTTACTGGCTCTGCTCGCTAGGCGAATAAATATACGAGGCTACCTGGCCCACCCTTGCTTTATCTCAGTATCTGGAGACTTGAGAGCAACTCCACCATAGAAATGTAGTGCATTTGTCTTACTATTTCGTATTTGACATCTGACAACATAAACAGCCTTATTTGGGCATTCAAAAATAGCCTTATCTAATCACACAAACGGGGAACAGGGACACGCAACAAAGCCCCTATGTTGTGCACGTTACATAGGACTCCCCTCCCCATCAATGCAGAGCATGAACGTTTGTGGAATGGAGGCCTACAAGTGAAAAGGATCATATAGAGACCTATAGCATAGCTCACTAGTAGAGCACATGCTTGGCATGCAGAAGGACTCAGGTTCAATCCCCAGAATGACCAGTTAAAATGATCAGGTGATAGGTGATGTGAAAGACCTCTGCACGAGGCCCAGGAAAGGCTCTGCCATGCATAGTACTCCTTACAAAGACTCCTAGGCTAAGGTACCTCCCTATGTTCTTAAGGTGTATAAAACCTACATTTTGCCAGAGAAGACAGCACAGGAGAGAAGGCAGAGGTAAGGATAACGTCTGCACAAAGGCAACTGGATAGATTTAGGTTTAGTTTCTATTCAACCATAAGGACTAGAAACTTACCCTTAAAAATGAAATCGGAGACTTGAAGTAAAAGCGCAGATCCAGTACTTACTTTCTGACTCGTAGCATGTTCATGGCCCGACTACTGCTACATTCCAGTGCAGAAGTATATCAACTGTTCATCTAGGCTGTTCTCTACTCCTAGTCAAGTCTCTAATGCTAGATCGATAAACTAAAATGCAAAACATGTTTTGCAGCTCCAAACGTTGAGAAATTAATATATATTTTTCACATAGGCTGAATGTCATTTTGATGTTGCCTCAATCGGCTAGTTTCCTCATACAAGCAAACTGTGGCTCGTTGCTTTTCTTAAAATTCCCCCTTCCCATGCAAAAAGAGTATTTTTTCATTCAATCTTGCTAGGAAAAAAGGCACCACTGAGACAGTGTCAAACTATTCATTTTTTGTAACATAACCTAACAAAACATGACAATGGAATCGTTAGGACTTGCTATCAATTTCCTGTTTTCAAAACGCCTCAGTAAGAATTCCCTACAGGCTTTTCTTGTAAAAAGCAAGAAATGCCCTGATGCAGAAGTGAGAACAGGTCCCTTTATAAAGCCAAAAAACAATCGCAAAAGTTTTGCTAGTATGAGCTCAGTTTCATAAACTCAGATTCCCACAAATTGACAGATTCTAAGATGAACACCCAACAGAAGTCCATAATTGTTTCATTGGGCTTGGAACTAGATAGGTGTTGATTCAAAAATGGGACTGCCATGGAAAACAGGAGCTCTGTTTCCTCTTTCTCCCCCATACGACTGACTGCTATTCAACATGAAATCAGCGGCCACCACACTATGAGTTTCACACCCTTGCTCCTAGTTGTAGCAGCAGCAACCTCTGATTTATTTTCAGCCTCTCTTACCACAGCTTATGCCACCCACCAAAGAGAGCTTACAATTCGCCCACAACTTCAGCTCCAGGCTAACAAACTGTTTCTCCTCCAAGCCTGGATTCGTTGCAGAGTGAGCACTGGTGGAAAAGAGGGCAGGCAGCAATTGGAAGCTCTGCATGTGCAACAGGCCCTAGTGAAGCTTGAGGAATTTGATCTTTGCAAATTCCGATACAAACTTGATCTGGTCTCCACCTCCCCAAAAAACATGGGATCGGAACTTCGTTATCTGCCAAATTTTGTACTTCTCAAATGTTCCGACACAATCCTCCATCGTGGCTCAAAAAAACCCGGTAGGCATACATAGAGATAAAGTTTAGAACATCATAAAGTTTATGATGTTCTGAGCAGATTTTTAAAAAATAACCCTCCCCCCACCCCACCCACACAATTCAAGCATAAATGGGATAAAACAGATTTATGGGTCAAAACCTGACATAAACGATTTCTTCCATCCTTAGCAGCACCTATATCCTCTTTCTCCTACAGCTCCTGACTTAGACGATAGGTGCTGTAGTCCAACACATCGAGAGGAAGATAGGCTGGGGAACTCTGGCCTACAGTATTTTTTTTCTTCTTCTTCCCCTTGCCAGGCAAACAGTCTGAGTGGTTGGCACATCAGCTTTGCTCCTTGCTTTTTTATTCTAGAGTAGGCACAGGGGGCCCAATCCAGATTTTAAAGGTCCCCTATCCCCCATGTTAGGGTTCATTTCAGTAAAAAATGAAAAAGAAAAAAGTCATAGCTGCTAGAGAGACATTTAAGGTAATGTCCATTTCGGCCCTTAGATGAGATTAAGAGTCACTCCCTTGCCACAGGATACCCTGACAACAGTAGTTCCATGGCGAGAACTCAGCAGATTTAGATCACCGATGTTTCTACAGGGACATTTTAGAGGGTGGGGTAAGGGAGAAACCATAACAATTAAACTGATTTAAAACCAAGTTAACTTAGTAGTTCACACATGCCCTATGTTTTCTTCTCCAAATTTGTATCACCACATACTACATGCAATGGAATAAAAGTATTCATGTTACAACCTGAGCTTTTATAGGATTGCAGCATTAAATCAAAATGTTTTGATTAATCAAAGCAATGGATTCTAATTAAACCCTAAGTCAGCCTTCTGCAACCTGGTGATGTCCAGATGTGCAACCCCCCTAATTCCCAGGCAGCATGGCCAATGTGTGTTATAGATAAGGCGCACTCCCTACACATCTGGAGGACACCAAGTTGCCCTAAACAATGTACAGTTCAGTCGCTAGAGACCTATCAGCATGACTTTGAGCAGCCTCCCTCAACCTAGTTCCCACTAGATGTGTTGGACTACAATGCCCATAATCCCCAGCCAGCAATGGCTAGGGAGGATGGGATTTGCAGTCCAACACATCTGGAGGATGCTAGGTTGGGGAAGGCTGTCTTGGAAGATTGCCAGGGAGTGGGGAGAGAGAAGTAAATCAGAGTTATCTGCTCAGTATAGCTGCTTTGTATAACAGATTTTGTATTACGTTTCAAAGACAACAATGTTCTCTATACCTGCAACACACTTTAAATAAGGGGTGACAAAACAGGAGCTCTCTGTAGAATTCGCAGCCATGCTGGCAACCACTGTGTCGTTCCATATCCCCAAAGTTCCTTTACAATTCGAAGGACACGCACATGTCTATAATCTGCTCTTAACAAGCCAGAGGCAATTTTCAAAGTCTGGGGGGAAAGGAATCGTTCCCTTGACCATACGTTAGGAGAATAATAATATATAGCAATCTTTTAAAAATGCAGACATGAAAGAATTCTAGATAAATGCATTACACAAGGGTGCAATGCTTTTCAGAAAGCGGAGTGAGCAAGCATTGATAGACAAGCAACAGTGTTAACAGCACTTCAAAACCAACAGTTTTTCGGTGTCAAGGAACCCTAATGTTCATGCACTGCATTTAATAAAAGAACTGAAAGTACAAAAGGTGACCACCGCGGTCTCATACATTCACACATCACAATTACATTGACCACAAACTCCTGACAAGCTGAAATATAGATGACAAAAAACACACGTCAGCTGCCAAAACTGATAGCCCTGGAACCAGTTTCATTCTTCCCCTTCAAAATGCCTAGTTCAGGAGTAGGCAACTATAGGAGATCCAGGGGCCGTTCTCTCTCTCTTTCCCTCTCCCTCTCTCTCTCTCTCTCTCTCACACACACACACACACCCCTTATAAGTACCCAAACCATGTTTTAATTGAAAATGGTGCTTGTACTGGCTACAGAACATTAAACGAGTCAAAATTAGCTTGCGAACAAGCTAATTTTGATGGTTTGGGCACTCTGTAGCTGCTAAAGGTGCCAATTAAATTATTATTATTTATTATTATTATTATTATTATTATTATATTCCATTAGTCACATCAGTCACTGGCATCACATAAAAAAATTATACAGAAAACCTTCAGAAAATGGGCCTACCAAAATACATCCACACCAACATCCAGGGAGCAGTCATACTGAAAACATGCTCAGGAAATTCCTGAATCTGTAAAAGACAGCATGACTTGGCAAAGCCCGCCATGTCTGTCTAGAAAAACCACCATGAGTGAGAAAGAGATAATAATAATAATAATAATAATAACAACAACAACAACAACAACAACAACAATAAACGTATTTTTAACCAAATGCAGGGGGCACATGCAGCCCACGTCTGTCCCACTTTAGCCCAACCCATGTCCCAAATTTACTCCAATGTGCATTTCCCCATTCCCCAATCCATAGCATTGGCGGCGGCTGGAAGAGGCAAGGAAACACGTAAGAAAGGATGCTAGGCCATGGGGCACACTGAACTAGATATTATAGAGGGGAGGAGGAACTCACCACAAGCCTGCTGTTTTCAGCAGCGCCCCGTGTTTCTTGTAACAAGGAAGAAGGCCTTTAGACATACTGTTTTGTGCTGGGTTGAATAATATAGGACCAAGCAAATGTGATTAAGGAATGGAAGAAATCACAATTTTTGGACTCTTACAGAGAGATTTTAAAAAGTGTCATCGTCCCCACATCAAGACTTCATCATTTCCAGAAATTTTACACCTCCAATCTTTCTATAAAAGTTTTATTACATGTTTTTTAGAAATCATTGAGGGGGGGGGAGTAAAAGCTGAGTAGCAAGACATAAGTATCTTGTCTGAAATATTTTATTTCTCCCTTTAAAAGAAAATATTTCATAATCCAAAGCTGTTCAATTTTATAGAGAAAAAAAAACCTAGGGAAAAAGATTTTTCTCCGAATGTTTCTTGTTTTTTTTTCCAGGCCTTCACATCTCTAGTTCATTCGCATCTGCTGGCAGTGGCAGGATAACCTACAGTGTTTCTTCCACATGTGGATTTTAGATTAGAATTACATTAGTTGACTACTACAGGATCTCATCAGAACATGTCCAGAAACACAAGACTCTATAGAACAAAACTCAAACTATCAAGAATTCACATTTTCTTCCACATTATGATTTGGTGACTCTACTCGCATGTTGGGAAAGTGAGCATGTTTAAAGCATCCCTAATGTCTATCAGTAAAAGATACATTAGGTCAATAATTTTGATACAGAATGGAAGAAATAACCATGCTGAGAACCTTACAGGGAGGATAAAAAATGCATTTCCCCTTTGGCTTCATTATTTCCAGAAATGTTAAATCTCCTTTACGTCTTCTGGGAGGAATACAGGCTGGGTAACAAAATATATAAACATTTTGGTCTTAAATATTTCATTCATCATTCTCAAAGAAAATATTTTACAATATTTAGACAAGCCACAAAAAACAGCCTGAACCTCCCCATCTGCAATACACTGAAAATCCTATTGCCTAGGTATTCAAGGTTGGAAGGATCACCGAAAGAGTACATATGATGTCCACTGAACACTCACAATGCTCTATACAATACTTAGCATTAGGGATGTTGCAGGCGCCCAACTGTGTACAGGATTCCAACGGACTTCCTCGGGTCCACCTCCCCCCCAGCCGCATTTGGGTGCCCGCATTTGAGTTACAGACCGTACTCCAAGAACCTGTGACGCCCGACGAGCACTCGACAGCTGTCAGTCCTTATCCAGAGCCTTTATTGTGCACCGTTCAAACTGCTCAAGCCTTTACGGCCATGCAACAGGGAGAAAGGCACAATTTCAGAAGCAAGGATGGACAGCTGCCATGCACTCTTCAGGCCTCGGCTCGCCTCAAGAGAACCCTGCACAGCCTGACGAGCAGGAGCAGGTGGCAATGGGGCAAGCATCCAGACACAGATGGGTTTGCCCATCTCTACTTAGAATTCATTAGTATTTAAGGAAGTTTACCTTGTTGAAGCTGCAGGCATAGAAGAGCCAGGGATTTCTGGAACGGGACGATGCCTAAGCACGAAAGAGCGTGTTGGTCGAGGAGCTGCTTTGGTAGGACTCTGACCACAAGCACTATACAAGTCATTGTCCACCATTTCACCTTTAAACTCGACGAACGGAGACTTAGGTGGAGTATCAGCCAAACTTGCCAGCATCAAGGACTCATCCTGACTAGACTTCATTTCCGATGAAGCAGAGGAAGGAGGCAATGATGTGTCTTTGGCAGCAACATCTGCTTGAAAGCTAATGGCTTCCAGCTGTCGTGTTTCGCGCAGATTGTCCATACAAGAGATCTTTTCGGACATCGCATTTTTCAGCGTGTTCCCAGGAACAGCAGCAATTTCTGTTGAGCAGTTCAAGTCCTGACAGGATGAGTTAGAAGAGACCAAATCTGAAGACATGACTTCCAAGGATTCATGGTCTGCAAGTTCTTGGTTTCCTACACACGTATTTGTCCATTCACTGGATACCAACTTAGTTGCTTCGACCTCATTTGGATTTAGAACATGCACGTTGGAACTATGGCAGAGTCTATGGGAATGGCCATGTCCTAACTCCTCAGCACCTTCCATTTTCTGGCTTTCAGCAAATGCAGATTTTTCCGACATTTTTGTAAACATGGCATCCAACTGCTTGAGAATTCTTCTGCAGTGCCCAGTAGGAGATATTCCAATTTGTTGAAGCACACAGTTGTTTATCCCTGCACAGTCTTGCAAAGTGTTGTAACCAAAGCCTTGGAAGTTCGGAACATATTGTCCCAAGTTGATGCCATATAAGAATTCTTTGATATCCACATCAACGTCCCTGAATGACATACTGGCAACCTCATTACTCACTTACTTTCTCAGAGCTCCAAAGTGGCATAATACTATACACACATATTCAGAATCAAAACAAAATTCTTCTTTCAACTCTCCTGGGTAGAATGTAATGTCTTCCACAAGTAGTAGCACCACACATAAATTTAATACTCCTTCAAATCCTACAGTATACGGGTGGGGAAAAGAATATATATATATATATATATTAGAATGTTTTTCTGTACTCCAAGATCAGTATTAATACAGAACAATCTCTTGAAGCCCTTCTAATACTTTCACTGCCAAGGTAAGTATCAGCCTAGAGCAAATAGACATCTGCAAATAGACATCATATCTTGCACTGGAAGATTTTAAAACTGGATTTCCAATACATGTTACTCTGTCTCCTAGCATTTAACTCCCAGCAATCTGTACCATTACTGAAGACAATAAAAAATAAAGGGACAAACACAAGCTTGGAAATCACCATTCATCTGGTCACCTGTGACAAAGAAACACTATCTGTGAACAAGCCAAGAGAGAAACTTTAGTAAACTGGAAGATCATTCCCTTTTTCCTTAGGCTGTCCCATACAATATTAACAGTGGCGTGCAGGCAATTGAAGTTGCTTGTGGTATAGGCTTTGGTATAGACTTACTTACAAAGTGGTAGCAAAGCCTAAACATAGCCAACTGAAACAACTTCACATTACTTCCCCATTCCAGAACTTAACATTTCCAGAATGGGGCAGGTCAGCAGAGCTCACAGAAGGAATTCTGCTGACCTGTCCCATTCTAGCAGTGGTCATTTTGGCACATTTGCTGGGTTGCACTAGTTTCCTGCTGTGCTAACGGTTCTTCTTGCTACTGCAACATGGCGGATTGCCAGCATTACATAATGCTCCTAGTGGGAAGAAAAGTGGTTTATAAATAAAAGTAAGCCAAGCCAACATATGTAGACCCTTGAACATCTCAATGGTTTATTTCATGTAAACCCTTCAGCAAGATCAACAATTATGTTCTCAGCCATGGGAACCATGGGCGCAGCACAGGACTTGATTACAAGCAAATACAGACTGTGCAAGAACTTTGGCACCAGTATTTGCTAACTCAGTCACTACAGGTAACATTCACATTATTGACCAACTTCCTTATTTTATAGTTTGCTTTATGCTTTTATGGTTTAAAATTTTGTATATTGGTTTTTAAATGTTCAATGTTTTTGATTTTTGTAAACCACCCAGACAGCTTCGGCTATGGGGAGGTATATAATAACAATAACAATAGCAATAATAACAACAATAACAATAACAATAATAATTGTATTTTCTTTTCAAGACTCCTTAGCCTGCAGCAGTCTGCAGAAGAGAAGTAAGTGATTGAAGCAAAATGCCAAAGATTGAGGGCAAAAAGAAAAAAAAAACCTAGACTATGGAAAACCCCACGTATGATGATACTGGAAATTTCAGCGGGTCCAGAATGCTGCAGCCAGTTATTGACCAGAGCCAGTTACAGGAGCACAACTCCTTTCTTTCACTGGCTTCCCATCTATTTCTGGGCAGAATTCAAAGTGCCGGTTATGACCTTTAAAGCCCTATGCAGCTGGAGACCTGGCTATCTGAAAGATCAGCTTCTCCCATATGAGCCCGTCTGGGGATCCCTTCACTCGCTACCGCAACCATCAATAGCATGTTTGATGAGGATGTAAGAGAGGACCACCTTGGTGGCTGCTCTCAGGATTTGGAATTCCCTACAGAGGTTGGTTCCCTCTCTGTCCTGCCGCCAGCAGATACAAATGTTTTTATTCAGTAGGCCTGTGGCATGTAAATTGATCTGTTGGGTTGGGAGATGTTTTTATTCTTTTATCATTGTATTTTTTAATTGTGTTTGCAATATATATAACCATTATAACAATGTTTTAATTTTAAATTTGGTTCTTATTGCTAGCCACCATCAGCAGCATTTCCTTATCAATCAAATAAATAAATTGTTGGAAGTAAATTTGAATCTTCTTCCTTTCCCCCTAATATGTCCTCTCCATAGCAAATACAAAAACTGGGGTACCTTTAGTCAAATGTCTTAAAGAATTGCAAATGTGCATGCATTGTTCCGTCTGAAGGTTTGGCCTGCACATCTCAAAATCTCTAAAAATATCTGTTGCTTAGACACTTGACTGAGTTCAAATGGCAGCCAAAGAACAATACCGGACAAGGTTAGCATGTGTCAGGATTCTTTTATGCGTGTGCCATCAGAAAGAGGAGCTCTTAACTGTAGACAGCTTTTCATCCAGCCTCAACAACACTTTAGAGGAGAGCAAGCCAACTTGTAGGCCAAAAACACTCGAGTGTCACAACTCCCATCAGGCCTCAGCACTGGCTATGCCAGCTAGGGCTGATAGGAGTTGTAGGCCAAAACGTTTGAAGGGTCACAAGATGGCAGTCGCTACTTTAAAGATAGTGGGGGTTAGTTAGACTTTAATTAAATCCCAGTAACAATCTTCAGAAATGCTGCATTAATCGCTAAAATTTAGTGATGTTGCCTAGAGTTTAATTTCCACACTCGGGAGACCAAGATTTATCCTGCTTGTGTGATGGAGGAACCGGTATATGCTTCTATCATATTTCTGAAGTCCCCCACAAACTGGTCCAGCCTTGGTGACCAACCATTATTTCTACTACTGAGTCAGACTGTACTAAAAAGACCTCTGAGCATGTGCAGAATCTCATCCCCTTTTCACTGAGCATGTGAAAGAATCCACAAAGAATTAAAAGTCCTATGGCAGAGGGCACCTCCAGAAGTCTGTCTCTGATCCTAGTCCTCCACCCTGACTCCCATCCTGAAGCTCTTTTAATTAAAATCCATCCACACTAAAACTCTTCAACTCTCTTGCCATAGGCAGGACACCTCCATTCTTTGCACTTACCCACCCAGCCCCCTCAAAAGGGCTTTATTTATGCCAGAGCACAACCAAGCAAGAACCAGTTTTCAATACCGGAGCTGTTTCAATACTGAGACACCACAATATCTTCTTCCACAAACTTCCTCCATTTTTTTCTTCTATAGGGCTAGCCCAGTTGCAACGAAACCAACATTGGGTCTTGTGTAGAACTACTACCCCATCACCGCTCAGGCACCTGGACCATAGCCAGAAAGGCTGGGGATGATAGGATTTGCAGTCCACCACATCTAGAGGGTATCAGACGGGAGAAGGCTGCTAAAAGCTAACAAATTTATTATGCCACAAAGTTCAGCAAGACTTCTGGCTGTTGCTCTTCAGATTTTTCTGCTGAGCTCCCTTCCCTGCAGCAACTCCCTTCTTCACAATTAAGTGGTCTGTTGTTCTCCAGCTAGCCTTGGGTGGACAGAGGAAGAGAGCTGAGTACAAGTGCCAGAGGTTTTTCATTCTTTTTGGTGCTGGGTGGTGGGGAGAGGTTGAGAGAGAGATGCCACTTGCAACTTCAGCCTACTACAGAGGATCTTTATTGCTTCATCATAAATAATATTTGCATAGCACTTTTACATCTTTGGAGTGCTTCATCTGAATTATGTAACTGCAATCCTTACAACAACCCTCCGAGGTGAGTCAGCATTGCTATCTCCCATACTGCAAATGGGGGGACCGAGGCTGAGAGAGCGCAGCTCACCTAAACACACCTAGTAAAGGTTTTGGGAGGCGAGATTTGAACTGGGGACTTCCCGATTCATAGCTTAGCATCTTCTCCACTACACTACATCAGCTTTTTCATTTCTTCTTATTAAGTAAGTACCCTGCTCTTCTTTAAGAAGAAGCCACTTACTACACAAAAGAAAACCGTGCTATAACAATAAAACTTAACTATAAAAATGAATAAGAAAACAGAGAACCACCATAAAACACCGAAAGAAGCATCTTACCATGCCTGGGGAAAAAAGAGCAGGGGCTGGAGAAGACAGAACGACCCTACTCAGGCAACAGCAGGAGGCAAAGGGATGCACAAGGAGCAGAAGTGGGAACTATGGGAAATTAACAGGAGATTTAAAAACGCCACTGCCAGTTCCTCTTTCTGAGTCCGGCCTGTGGAGGTGTGCCAGGCTAAATGACACAAGAGCAGAAGCTGCCCTGGCGGCACAGCTTAGAGAAAATGCGGGCAAAGGGGCAAGATACTGCGGGTTCTCCTTGCTGGAAGATGCAACCGGATTCTGATCACAATTAAATTTTGGATTGCCGTAGCATGGAAACATCTGGCCCAGCACTGTTGATACGGACCAGCCATGGCTCTTTAGGGTTTCAAACAGGACCTTTTCCTAGCCCTGCCTAGAGACGCTGGAGATTAAACCTGGGACCTCCTACATGCAAAGCGCGTGCTCTAACACTGAGCTAAGACACCCACCCCCGTTGCAACAGCACATGTAGCACTCAGGACCAGACACATAAAACCTTATACGTCAACAACTGAACTCACGCACCTTTCTGCCCTGCTTTTTGCAGCTGATCACTCGCCCTACGAGTGATCAGCTGCATATGTAGAGCCCTTGAACTAGCCATCATCCTGCAACTGTGGAACAGAGTAAGCTGCCTTATACCGAGTCAGACCATGGGTCCATCTAGCCCAGTATTGTTGACACTACCCAACAGCTGCTCTCCAGGGTTTCAGAAAAGGTCCTTTCCAAGCGCTACCTAGATACCAAGGACTGCACCCCAGACTTTCTGCATGCAAAGCAGATGCTCTATCACTGAGCTATAATTTCTCCATTACAAATGGGCAGGCCTGGAAAAAAACAGAAAAATTCAGGGGAAACCAGTTTTTTTTCCCTTTTTTCCTGAAAATTTCCATTTTTCCTGTTTTTTTTCCAGAAAAAACAGAAATTTTCAGGGGGAAAGGGGGGAAACGTTTTTTCTGAATTTTTCCGGTTTTTTCTGGGCCTTCACATCTCTACATATGGCACATGTCGGAAGACAAACATCTGAAGCACAGCGCCACCTGTATGATCAGGGTTGTAAATCGTGAAGGAAGCCTACCGGAGTAGCTAAAAGAACATAAGAAGAGCCACGCCGGATGAGACCAAGTGTCCTTCTAGTTCACTCTGTTCACACAGTGGCTAACCAGCTGCCGATCAGGGACCCACAAGCTATTAATGGCTTCTAATCATAATGGCTATGTATTATCTCTGATGTCAGAGGCACTATGCTGGAGAACATGAGCAGAAGGGTGTCATTGCTCTCATGTCCTGCTTGTGGGCTTCACAGAGGCATCTGGTTGGCCAATGTGGGAACTAGACAAGCTTTTGGTCTGATCCACCAGGGCTCTTCTTATGTTCTTAATACAGCAGACACACTGCTGCAGATGTTTGCCTTCCAATGGATGGAGCAACAGAAATGCAATGGAGGAGGAGGAGCAGCTAATGAACCATCCTTCCCTCACACCATTCTCATCCCATAAGGAAGCAAACAGGGCTTTTATCATTTGCTGATGGGGAACGAGTGACCTCACATCCATCCTGGGTTGTGTAACAATCCTTGTCCTTCAGCTGTGTTTGTATAGTGCCATTTGTTTTTTCAGAGTTATTTTTATTATCGTATATTGTTATTTTATTCCTGAAGAGCCTTGCTATTTCTGGCTATAAGGAGATATTAAAGGTGGTCATGATACAACACACTGTTTCTTTGCATTCTGCTTTTGAATCTATCCAAGCACAGGCCTCTGAACTTTGCGAAGAATCTTACCCCAAGTGTAAAATGGTGACATGGATTGAACATGAAGTAAATTGTAATTTGAAAAGCAGCTAAAATAATCCCCTTTACAGCCACTGAACTGTTTTCTAGGTAGAATCTCCCGATTTATTTATTACATTTCTGTCCTGCCTTTCTCCCAAGAAACTCAAGGTGTACAATTCTTTCCTCACCCTCCCATCTTATCCTCCCATCAGCCCTGGGAGATGCGTTAGCCTCTGTGTGTGTGTGTGTGTGTGTGTGTGTGTGTGTGTGAGAGAGAGAGAGAGAGAGAGAGACTTGTAAAAAGCCACCCACTGAGCTTAATGGCTGTTTTTAGGATGTTTTTAGTTTTAATAATGTGTGTCATGTTTTAATCAGTTTTATGTATTTTATCATATTGTTGTTCCCCACCTCGATCCAAACGGAGAGGCGGGTAAGCAATATTATTATTATTATTATTATTATTATTATTATTAATTATTGGGAATGTGAACCTGTGTCCCCTCCACAGTCCTAATCAGACATTCTAACCACAACACTAGGCATGAGCAGAAAATAGATGCTTTGGACTCCAAGAGCCTATTTACACACGCAGGATAAAACACTTTGAAAATGTTTTGAAAACTGTATATGAAGTGTGTCCTGGGCCCCAACAGTTCTCAAAACTGTTATAAACCATGTTAAAGCAGTAGTGTAGATAGGCTGTAACTCCCAGCATTCCTGACTGGGGCCAGATCTACACCAAGTAGGATATGACACTTTGAAAACAGTTTGAAAACTGTATATGGAGTGTGTCCTGGGCCCCAACTGTTGTCACTGTGATGTTTTTCTGTTTATTGTTATTTATATATGAGCTTATCTACACACGCAGGATAAAACACTTAGAAAACGTTTTGAAAACTGTATATGGAGTGTGTCCTGGGCCCCAACGGTTCTCAAAACTGTTATAAACCGTTTTAAAGCAGTAGTGTAGATAGGGTCATGATGTGTTTGTAATGTTTTACTGATTATTGCTATTTAGGATTAAGTGCTGTTTGGACTTCGAATGGTAAGGATGATAAGTGGTTAATTCTGTTGGGAAGAGGAACTAGTAAATAGAATGTTGGGGTGAATGCTGATTGGCTGTTGGATTCAAATGTTTTGAATGACAGTTAGCAGTGAGCAGTTAGAAGCAGTTGAGAGTTGTGTGTGGAGAGTTGTGTGTGGAGAGTTGACAAGAGTGTCTGGGGTTGACTGCTAAAGGGTTTAGAACAGAGTAGGATCAACGTGTTTATTATTGTGGGTAAAGAGGGAATAGTAGGAGATAGGTTATACTAGTGGGTAGAGTAGGCTGGGTTACATAAGCTACTGTATTATAACAAACAAGTATTGCAACAAATGAAACCACAGGATTTATAAACTGCATGAACTTGCTTATTGTTAAAGTTATTTTGTTCCATAAACTGGATTGGATTCTTAAAGTACCTGAGGTAAAGTACAGTGTTATATGGAGGCAGCAGTGAAGGAAAAGGGCGAATAGACAGTGCTGGGCTGGTTGCTGTGAGGCCAAAAAGGGTCAGTGAGTCACAGAATCAGTGAGCAGCATTATGATGACTTGGTCCATGGTTGGGATCCTTTTATTAGAGAGAGAGGTAAAAAGGAGACCCAAAAGGGGAGTCGTCACAGTCACTACTGTTATAAACTGTTTTAAAGCAGTAGTGTAGATCTTGCCGGGATCAGGTTGGCAGGGGCTTCTGGGAGTTGATGTCCAAAACATCTGGAGATCTACCTTCTGCCTACTCCTGCACTATACCGCTCTGGCTATGTGAGAGCTTAAGCAGTAACTAGGGTGTGGCTCTGTTCTCACACATCCCATGAAGCACAGACTTCTACATGCAAATACGTTTATCAAAGATCTCACATAGCAGACAGAACTTGCACATCACGCAGTGCCATCTCAAAATACCATGGCTGCGTTCACACCATCCTATCTCAACTTCGCAAGATATAGGATATGGGCGCTCTTTATTTCGTTGGGTGTGGTTTGATTTCATTCATTGTTGTACTTTTAACTGTGTTTTTAATGTTATGTTTTAATTGAGATTCTGGTTGTTTATCTGCATTTTATTATTGTTAGCCATGTTGAGCCCCATTTGGTTGGAAAGGCAAGATTGGGATTTAACTAATCAATAAAATACATAAGATAAGCGAGCAATGCTATGGTCCCTGCAGAGCACCCCAGGGTCCAGGGAACCTATCAGAGTTACTATCCCGAAGCTGTCGACATGGCTATGACTTCGGGAGGGGAGTGGGCTGCACTACATGATCCCTCCCCCTGTCCCCTCACCCCAAAAAAATTGTGCTGGCTGCTTTCTGAGGTTCCAAAAGCAGCCTGGGAGAACCTCAGAGAGGTCAAAAGGGGGGCATTCCAGCAGTTGGGGAGAGGAGAGGCCAGGATACGAAAAAACATATGGCCTCTCAAGTCACTGCGCCTCTCAGCACACCTCCACTAGACAGGCTCAGAGACCTCTCTAGATGGTAAAAGGAAAAATGGAAGATGGAGAGGCAAAAATCACCTCCGTTGTACTCCCCCCCCCCCCTTGAGACAGCACCGGATACTCGGGAGCTTCCAAAATCAGAGGCTTCCATCTAGTGGACGGCAATCCAAAAAGACTGTGCCCTGAGACACTAAAGAGCTTTTTCCTTTATACATGAGCCGTGACTACACCCGAAAGCCTCTCATTAACCATATCCAGAGGGATAGTTGTTGCAGCAAAACCAATAAAGAGCCTTGTGGCACCTTAAAGACTATTTTATTCTGGCATAAGCTTTCAAGCATCTGATGAAGAAGACAGTGTCAATGAGCATTGATGCCAGAATAAATGTGCTTTCTAGAGGTGTTGGGTTGCAACTCCCATAATTCCCAGCCAGCACCTCTACAGGGCAGCATGTTGAGAAAGGCTGTTTTAAAGTGCCACAAGACGCCTTGTTTTAATAAACCATGGTTTACCATTTCGTCCAAACCAGGAAACTACAGTTACCAATTTCTGAACCATTCAAAAGTGAAGGGGCTGTGCGTGTGCAAAATATGTGCGAGCATCTCAATGTTACAGGTGCTTTTAGGGGAAGCAGCTTCGAATCATCCAGTGTCTGCATACATGTATGAACCACCCCTGTTCATGACAACCAACCAGTACACTCACAACGATGAATAGGTATTAGAGGTGCTTGTACACACACCCTTAAGGACTTCCTCGTTGGAAGCACATAACAGATGACTCAGAAAGCTGCTCCTCCACCCCAAACACACACACACACACACACCTCTTGAGAACTTTTAGTGCCAGTGCAAGAGAGGAATGGTCTTATCGGCTCAACAGCAGAACTCAATTTCACACAATCACACCTATGTAACCGAAGAGTATTTTATTCCCTTGACAGTGTTTAGAACATTGCTTATAGGCTGTATTTGCAGACAGCTAAACTGGAGATGTCAGCTCTGGCCATCTGAGCTATATGAACAGTAACCATGGCTCCCTATTCCTTTTCATCTCAGGCCCCTCCCTAGGCAGAAAGCAACGACTGAGGCTAACGCTAACTTTGCTTCTCCGTTTTCAAGCTCGTCAAACTGGATTCTTACTCATTACTTTTTATAATAGATTTTAAGAGAGTCGTAAACAGAATATCGTTGATTACAAAGTCAAATGGATTGAAATTACCTAGCCAAATTGTACCAGTTGCAGCATTTCTAATGGTGCCAACCATGTATTGCATGAACTTTGAAAAGAAAGTTGGGTGGGAAAAGTAATAATCCATAAAAGCGCATAAATGCATTGGATAAATGCACCCATACATGCATATTGCACTCCTAGGGACTTTTGCAATATATATATATATATATATATATTCTGCTATTTTGTGTTTTTAGATTGTTGTCTGTTTTATATTTCTTAAAATGATTTCATGGTTTTAATTTTTGTGAACCGCCCAGAGACCTTCAGCTATAGGGCGGTATAAAAATGCAATAAATAAATAAATACACTCACACATATGTGGACTCCCTCCATACAGAGACAAGACTCCACACCCATCATAATGATAGGCATTTAACTAGTGCTGAGATGTACATGACAGCACTTCCATCTGTAGCAGATAACGCCGGATGGGACAAGGCCTTCCAGCTGTCATAATAAAATGAAGTGAAGTGTAAAAGTGCTATACAGGGAAGATTCTTTCATCACAGATGAAAGCTGGATTTGATTTAAATACAGTTTGGATCCTTCAAAGCAGTTCTAGCTACACTGTACTTCTGTTGTTGTTTTTTGCACTAATTCACATTGCCAAGTTGAGACCAGCTCCAAAGGGGTGCTGAAACTTGACTTTTGAAAGATCCTTGGCAAATGAAGGAAGCTTAGCAATTGGAAAAAAATCTTTTTAAAAATAAAATCAACAACTGGACTAATAGTATTGGACAGTCAATCTTCCAGTTACAAAACACAATATATGTAATTGCTGGTAAGACACAACCCAAAGCAGGACCACAGAAAATAAATATTTAATGTACCATTGCAGTACAATGTCACTGCTAAATTTTGAATGTAAAAAAAAAAAGATATTAAGGAAAGAAACAAATATTTGGAACAAGGTCAAATGTTCTGTCCCACTTACTGTGAACTCCACTTGCTACAGAGGAACACAAGAGATTATTCTCTTTCGGTTTCAGTTAAACTAGGGGTGCATAACCTCAGCCCTGGGTCCAGCTCTTCTGGGGTTCCCTAGAAAGCACAGCCCCCCTTCCCCTGACCCATCCCCGCTCTCCCAATCACCGTTTGTTCAATAATTTCCTGACTTTTGTGCAGTTTTGCCCATATACTAAAAGGCTAAAATGCCTCTCCTAAGGCAGTAAGAGCTTTAAACTAAAATATGCTGGTATTTTGGTTTTTTGGTGCTGCCTGCAACCCCCTGAGAAGGTCTCCAAAATGAAATTTGGCCCATGGGCTGAAAGAGTTTCTTCGCCCCTGAATTTAAGCTTTTGCGTGGAAATCTGAAAGGCATTTGCCATATAATCCTGCCTCCCCCATGAGAAATAGCTTTCAAGAGAGCCATAAATTGCTGCCAGATGAACAGTCAGCTGTATTTCACAGTTAACAGGACACTAAGATTTCTGAAACAATGGCACATGTGCTGAGGGCTTCTTCTAGTTGTCAAGACCCGACTAGCGGTTGAGACATTTGGGGGCCTTTAAGTAGGGCTCTATGTTGAAGGGAAACCCAGTGAAACCAGTCCCTGAAGAGGAACAAACTGGCCTTAAAGAAACAGTTCACCATGAATAAGCAGCAACTCATCCAGAGCAAAAAAGAGTCAGGAGCACACTTGCTTAACTGCTGCTGCAACATTGCTGCCTGTGGCAATTTACACCTTCTGCTCTCCAAGGCCAGACTCCCACATGTACGGGCCTGCGCAATACAACAAGATCACTTACAACAGAAATGTTTTCAAGACTCACAGCCCTCCCCAAATCCAGAAGACAGTGCTTCATATGTAGAAAAAGTGGTGCCAGGGCTCGGGGGAAACATACTCTGCACCTGCTCAGGAACACTTTCGTACATTCCTATTTCATATATTGTTACTTCATATCATCGTTTGAAATTATTTTAGTTAGGGTGATCATATGAAAAGGAGGATGGGGCTTCTCTATCTTTAATAGTTGCATTGAAAAGGGAATTTCAGAAGGCGCCATTTTTATGCATGCAGCACCTGGTGAAATTCCCGCTTCATCACAACATTTAAAGTTGCAGGAGCCCTGCCTAGCATGACCAGATACAAAAGAGGGCAGGGCTCCTGCAGTTTTAACTGTTGTGATGAAGAGGGAATTTCACCAGGTGCTGCATGCATACAAGAGACATAAGGACATGCTATGCTGGATCAGACTGAGGGTCCATCTAGTCCAGCACTCTGTTCACACAGTGGCCAACCAGCTGTTGACCAGGGACCAACAAAGCAGGACATGGTGCAACAGCACCCTCCCACCCATGTTCCCTAGCAACTGGTGCACACAGGCTTACTGCCTCGGATACTGGAGGTAGCACATAACCATCAGGGCTAGTAGCCATTGATAGCCTTCTCCTCCAGGAACTTATCCAACTCCCTTCTAAAGCCATCCAAATTGGTGGCCATCACTACATGCTGTGGTGGTGAATTCCATAATATAACTACGCACTGTGTGAAGAAGTACTTCCTTTTATATTTCCTAATCTCCCACTGTTCAGCTTCATGGGATGACCCTGAGTTCTAGTATTTTGAGAGAGGGACAAACATGTCTCTCTATCCACATTCTCCACACCATGCATAATTTTGTACCTCTTTATCAGGTCTCCCCTTAGCCTCCTTTTTTCCAAGCTTAAACAATCCCAGATATGTAACCTTCCCTCATAGGGGAGATGCTCCAGACCCTTAATCATTTTAGTTGTCCTTTTCTGCACTTTTTCCAGCTCTATAATATCTTTTTTTTAGGTGTGGTGACCAGATCTGTACACTGTATTCTAAGTGTGGTCACACCATAGATATGTATAAAGGCAATATGATACTGGCAGTTTTATTCTCAATTCCTTTTCTTGCAATGTCTAACATGGAGTTTGCCTTCTTTACAACTGCTACACACTGGGTTGACATTTTCCTCGAGCTGTCCACCACAACCCCAAGATCTCTTTCTTGTTCGGTCACCGCCAGCTCAGATTGCATCAGGTTATACTTGAAGTTAGGGTTTTTTGCCCCAACGTGCATCACCTTACATACACTTGCTTACATTGAACCGCATCTGCCATTTGGATGTCCACTCTCCCAGCATGAAGAGATCCCTTTCAAGCTCTTCGCAATCCCTTTGTGTCTTAACAACCTTAAATAATTTGGTATCATTGGCAAACTTGGTCACTTCACTGTTCACCCCTAATTCCAGATCATTTACGAACACATTGAAAAGAATTGGTCCCAATACCGATCCCTGTGGGACTGCACTATTTACTTCCCTCCATGAGGAGAATTTACCATTTATTCCTACTCTCTGCTTTCTGTTCTTTAACCAGTTACTGGTCCATAAGAGGACATCTCCTCTTTTTCCATGACTGCTATGTTTGTTCAGGAGTCTTTGGTGAGGGACTTTATCAAAAGCCATTTGGAAGTCCAAGTAAACAATGTCCACCGGATGACATTATCAAAGAATTCTAGAAAATTAGTGAGGCAGGACTTGCCTTTGAGGAAGTCGTGTTGATTCTTCTTCAGCAGGATATGTCTTTCTATATGCTTACTAATTTTGTCTTTAATAATGCTTTCAACCAATTTACCTGAAACGGATGTCAGGCTAACCAGCCTGTAATTTCCTGGATCCCCCCTGGACACCTGCTGAAATTCCTTTTTCAATACAATTGTTAAAGACACTGGAGCTCAGTCCTCCTTTCCATATGGTCACCCTGTTTTAGTTATATGTTGCCTGTATATGGCTGTCCGTTTACATGTTTGTCTGTAAATGTCTTACACTTGAATAATGTATTTTTATTGGTTTTTAATTGGTTTTTAATTTTCGTAAGTTGCCCAAACAGCTTTGGCTATTAAGCAGTATAGAAATGTAATAATGAATGAATGAAAATGAATACATCCCAGCACTGTAAACAGATGCTGAAGCTGAGCACTAGGGGAACATTGAAACAAATTCAACCCTGTTAAAAAGCCTTCATTAACCAGCAGACCTGTTCTCAATTTCCAGATACTCTGATGGTTACAACAAACATTGAAAAAGTTGAACATACCTGCCTAAACTTGCAATTCCCATTATTCGCTCGCACAGCTGAATGCCAAATACTCAAAAGTAGGGGTTGCCAACTTATTTTAATAGTTCTGCTTCTACTTTTATCAGGAACTTGGTATACACAAATGCAAACAGGCAAAGCTTTCCCCAACATATATAGATGAAATAATTGGAAAAGTGCTGACTTAAAAGATGTACAGGTGATAGTCCAGTAAAAAGCTACAGTCGTAGCACCATTTTTTAAAAAACGTGGACAACCCTAAACTCCTTTTAGAAACCACTGCTGAAATCTTGCCTCCACAATGAACTCTCTAAAGGTGCGACCCTATCCATGTTTAGAGAGAAAGAAGTCCTAAACTTCCCAACATTCCCCAACCAGCACGGTTGGCTGGGGAATGCAGGAAGTTGTAGAACTTTTTTCTGTCTAAACATCCATAGGACTGAGCCCGTTGCGACCTCAAGAAAGTCTCTCAGATTCAGCCTCTCTGTCTCCATTATGGGGGGAAATAATAACCACCTACCTACCTTACAGGGTTGTTGTAAGGATTATTGAGATAATCATTCTAAATCACACAGCTGCATGGTTAATAAAACAGAGCAGTCGTTTTTGTAATCGAGCTTTAGAAGAACAACATATTCGGACTGTAAGAAGAAAAGTAAATTTACTTAACAAGTAATATTTGTTAACCTGTGGATCACTTAACCCCCACTAGCTTTGCCACTGCAAGCCACAAATCCAACTTACTTTTTTCAACCGTGCCCTAAATTAACCCGTCTCGTAATAGCAGCCGTAAACAAGGCGCCGGCTCTCAGGAACCGCGCATTCCCCCCCCCCCTCTTTGTGAAATGAGTTACTTTGCAGAACCACCCCCACTGCCCCCAATACAAGCGGATGAACTGCTACGAGAGGGCGGGTGTACCAGGTTGACGACGCGATCAACCCAGCCTCATGATTTAAATGCGCTTTCCTTCTCCCCCAGCAAAATCCTCCCTGCGCGGGCAGAGACGAGAAGGAAGTGAGTTCTGATTTCAAGAAGGAGAAAACCACGCCAGCAGCAAGGAACGTAACCAGAGGTTCCCACTCCACCGCACCCTACCCCATCCCACTCCTGATGGAGGTAGCCAGAGCAACCTGGAACATGGAGAGAAGTTACAAGAACTTTTCCAGAGACTTTGCTAAGAGCGAGTCTTTCCTCCCTCCCCCTCCCTACGCTCCTTGCAAACTTACCTCCAAACTTTTTTAAAAAGACCCTCCGATCTCGCCGGGAGAAGGGAAATGGCTTTGAAGTCCGCTCTCGCTCTCTTTCCCTCTCCCACCTTCTTTCTGATTCGTTCCTTTCCTAGCCTGGACTTTGCAAGTTGCTCCAGGAAGAGGTTGGCAGGCAGGCAGGCAGGCAGGCAAGCAAGTGGCACCTAAGGGCGGGCGAAGGCGGAAGGGCTCCCTTCGCAAGCCAAGCTCGGGAGATCGCCGCGCCGTCTTCGCCCGCGCCTTCCTGCGCGCAGGGCCCAAGCGTGGGCTGCGAGAGGCGGCGGCGGTGGCTCCTCCGTTGGGCGGGCTCGCGCTTAAGCGGAGGGAGGGAATCGAGCCGTCGGAGGCATCTGCTCGGGGCCAAAGGCGGTGGCCGAGCCCCGTCGAACGGCTTTCTCCCACCTCGGGGGCCCTCCTGTCGTTGGAGACGACCACTCCCAGTCTTCCCGGCCGTTGGCTACGCTGGCTGGGGCTGATGGGAGTTGAGGTCCGACACCTCTTGGGGAGGGCTGCCTCAGGAGGAAATCGCGTTTTCCAAGCCGAACACGAAGTGGGCGTTTTTGCTTGTTTGGGTAGAAGCCAATATAAGTCCTACATAGAGTAGACTCATGAAAATGAACGGGACTTCAGTTAGTCACGACTAACTCATGTCCTATTTATTTCAGTGGGTTTATTCTAAATAGGATTTGCATTGGATTTTACCCTTTGTTTCCAGACAGGGCTGCAGTTTCGCTGCTGGCCCTTTTCCTCTACCTTTCACAGTAGCCAGCCATGCAGAAATCCATCAGGTGAAGCTTTTCCTGTAGCCTAGAGCTTGCTGGGCTGCTGCTGAAGGGCCAATACAGTTATACAAAAACAGAGTCAGCAGTTGACAGACTAAACAACTGGTATAATCCCAAAGCACACAACTGCGAAAACAATAAAATATATTCCAAAAGTTGAGGTAAATACTTTTTTATCGACTGACTGATATAAAAACACTATATATATATATATATATATATATATAATTTTAGCATATAAAAAGCTACACAATTCAATGAAATGTGATATCAAACTACAATCAATATTATACAAACTATTTGCAATGTTGCTGTTACAAAGGAAGTTTTCCAAAACAAACTGTACTGTGTTTTATACTGTTATGTTTTATATTGCTATTACTTGCAGTTGAGAGATATGGTTTACAAAAACAAACTGGTTTTTTGCTGCTGTTATAACGCAAGGAATACAGAAAATATTACAGGTTTCCGGTATCCACCCATTTCGTGTGAAGCCAAGCTTCCTCAGATAAACTCTTATGTTGTAGCACCTACTACAAGGCTATTGCCGTGGAAATAAGGAGTTCTCCTTCACGAAAATTGAAGAGATTATTCTTGCAGTCCCAGCATAACAAAGCCTCTGAAGTGGTGAGCAGAACGCAGCTGTTTGCTTGTTTGGGTAAAAGCCAATGTAAGTCCTACGTAAGAGTAGACCCACAAAAATGAATGTGATTTGAGTTAGTCATGACTAACTCATGTCCCATTTATTTCAATGGGTTTATTCTAAATAGGATTTACATTGGATTTTACCGTTTGTTTCCAGACAGGGCTGCAGTTTTGCTGCTGGCCCTGCTTAGGCTGACCAGATAAAATCCAGGTCAGGGCTCATGTAACTTTAACAGTTGTAGAGAAAAGGGAATTTCAGCCAGTGTCATTTGTATGCAATTAGTTCCTGGTGATATTCCCTCTTCGTCACAACAGTTAAAGGGTGCCTCTACAAGAGCGATTTAAAGCTCTTTCAAGGCGCATTACAGATTTTACCTCTACAAGAGCAGAGCGCAAATCGGGGGTTGAGGCGCTTCTTACCTCCGATTATTCGCATTATTGAATGCGCGTTAAATAGCAACTAAAGTTGCAGGGGCCCTGCCTTCTTTTGTATCTGGTCACTCTAGTATAGTGCCTGCAACTTTAACTGTTGTGATGAAGAGGGGATTTCACCAGGAACTAATTGCCTACAAATGACACTGGTTGAAATTCCCTTTTCTCTACAACTGTTAAAGTTACATGAGCCCTGACCTGGATTTTATCTGGTCACCCTAGCCCTGCTCCTCTGCCTTTCACAGTAGCCAGCCATGCAGAAATCCATCAGGTGAAGTTTTTCCTGTAGCCTAGAGTTTGCTGGGCTGCTGCTGAAGAGCCAATACAGACATTTCTTTAAATCTATCTAGCAAGCTGCCTACATAAATAAAAATCTACATGTTATTATAGATCAGAGACTCCAACTGTTTGATTTAGGCCTAGAAATGTCTATTGTTAAACAGTTGGGAGTTGAAATCCCTTGCTGATCTACCACAAATCACCAAGAGACCTACCAGTAGATCCCAATCTCCCTTCTGCCCATCCCTGTTTTAAGTAAACCAGTATAATATTATGCCATACGATATGCAACAGTATGGACAGAAAAATAAAATCATTATTTAATAGGACATGTGTACTGTTATTTATTTTGGTAAATCCCAAGGAACTTAATGTTATGGACTAAAAAGTATACCTACAATGTTTTGTAATGAGACGCCAGCTGCTTAACGGGGAGAAACTTGGCCTGGTTTGCTGTTGTACTTTGAACGGCAGCTTGATCTGCAGAAATCAGGTAAGGCCTAAGGGCCTTGAGATAAGCTTTATCACTAGCTAAGGGCTTTAATCAATTTGCCCTTAAAGGCATAGTTACAGGAGACAGTTCAAAGGTTGGAAACTGTGGTTTAACTTGGCTTGCATTTAATCAAATCAATAAAGCAAAATCTAGTATATAGGAGGATTGCCCAGGCAACAAGGCCCATAAAATATAGGTCCCTCTCTAGATATCCAATGGGGGCTGGGGAATCATACACAACCAGGAAAAAAAATGACAGGGAAAGATAGACACGGCCACAGCGTCCCTGGAAATACCGCCCATCTGGGACCAGGCTGGCAATGATGCCAGCAATGACTGCCCATATGGAGAGGCAGCTCCTGATGACTGAGCACACCTCCAGTACACTGCTGCATCACAACTAGGGATGTGCACTGGATCGGACCCGATCCACGATCCGAGTCCGGTCCAGTGGGAAATCGGATAAATTATCCGATTTCCGATCCCGCAGCTGGATCGGCCGATCCAATCCGAACCGGTCCGAAAAAGCTCCGAACCGGATCGGCGGATCGGCGGGCGCCCACTGGCGCCCACCGCCGCTTCCATTGGCGGGCGCCAGCGGGCGCCCGCCGATGAAAGTGGACAGCGGGGGGGGGAGGAGGGGGGCACTTACCTTCTCGGCCCGGTGGCTCCCGTCCGGCGCCGGCGCCTACTACTACTAGCAGGCTCCGCGGCCTGCTCTAGGGTGGCGCGCCGGGTGATGTCATCACCCGGCGCGCTACTCTAGAGCAGGCCGCGGAGCCTGCTGGTAGTAGTAGGCGCCGGCGCCGGACGGGAGCCACCGGGCCGGGAAGGTAAGGAGGGGGTGCGTGGAGGGGAGGAGGGGGCGCGCGGAGGGGGGAGGGGGGCCCTTACCTTTCCGGCCCGGCGGCTCCCGTCCGGCGCCGGCGCCTACTATTCCCAGCAGGCTCCGCGGCCTGCTCTAGGATGGCGCGCCGGGTGATGTCATCACCCGGCGCGCTACTCTAGAGCAGGCCGCGGAGCCTGCTGGAAGTAGTAGGCGCCGGCGCCGGACGGGAGCCGCCGGGCCGGAAAGGTAAGGAGGGGGTGCGTGGAGGGGAGGAGGGGGCGCGCGGAGGGGGGAGGGGGGCCCTTACCTTTCCGGCCCGGCGGCTCCCGTCCGGCGCCGGCGCCTACTATTCCCAGCAGGCTCCGCGGCCTGCTCTAGGATGGCGCGCCGGGTGATGTCATCACCCGGCGCGCTACTCTAGAGCAGGCCGCGGAGCCTGCTGGAAGTAGTAGGCGCCGGCGCCGGACGGGAGCCGCCGGGCCGGAAAGGTAAGGAGGGGGTGCGTGGAGGGGAGGAGGGGGCGCGCGGAGGGGGGAGGGGGGCCCTTACCTTTCCGGCCCGGCGGCTCCCGTCCGGCGCCGGCGCCTACTACTCCCAGCAGGCTCCGCGGCCTGCTCTAGGATGGCGCGCCGGGTGATGTCATCACCCGGCGCGCTACTCTAGAGCAGGCCGCGGAGCCTGCTGGTAGTAGTAGGCGCCGGCGCCGGACGGGAGCCACCGGGCCGGGAAGGTAAGGAGGGGGTGCGTGGAGGGGAGGAGGGGGCGCGCGGAGGGGGGAGGGGGGCCCTTACCTTTCCGGCCCGGCGGCTCCCATCCGGCGCCGGCGCCTACTATTCCCAGCAGGCTCCGCGGCCTGCTCTAGGATGGCGCGCCGGGTGATGTCATCACCCGGCGCGCTACTCTAGAGCAGGCCGCGGAGCCTGCTGGAAGTAGTAGGCGCCGGCGCCGGACGGGAGCCGCCGGGCCGGAAAGGTAAGGAGGGGGTGCGTGGAGGGGAGGAGGGGGCGCGCGGAGGGGGGAGGGGGGCCCTTACCTTTCCGGCCCGGCGGCTCCCGTCCGGCGCCGGCGCCTACTATTCCCAGCAGGCTCCGCGGCCTGCTCTAGGATGGCGCGCCGGGTGATGTCATCACCCGGCGCGCTACTCTAGAGCAGGCCGCGGAGCCTGCTGGAAGTAGTAGGCGCCGGCGCCGGACGGGAGCCGCCGGGCCGGAAAGGTAAGGAGGGGGTGCGTGGAGGGGAGGAGGGGGCGCGCGGAGGGGGGAGGGGGGCCCTTACCTTTCCGGCCCGGCGGCTCCCGTCCGGCGCCGGCGCCTACTACTCCCAGCAGGCTCCGCGGCCTGCTCTAGGATGGCGCGCCGGGTGATGTCATCACCCGGCGCGCTACTCTAGAGCAGGCCGCGGAGCCTGCTGGAAGTAGTAGGCGCCGGCGCCGGACGGGAGCCGCCGGGCCGGAAAGGTAAGGAGGGGGTGCGTGGAGGGGAGGAGGGGGCGCGCGGAGGGGGGAGGGGGGAGGGGGGAGGGGGGCCCTTACCTGCCCGGCCCGGCGGCTCCCGTCCGGCGCCGGCGCCTACTACTACCAGCAGGCTCCGCGGCCTGCTCCAGGGTGGCGCGCCGGGTGATGTCATCACCCGGCGCGCTACTCGAGAGTAGGCCGCGGAGCCCGCTGGTAGTAGCCGCCGGCGCCGGACGTGCCGAGAAGGTAAGTGGCGGGGAAGGGGGCTTACCCCCCCCCGGAGCCGTCCGCTTCTATCCGCTGGCGCCCGCGGGCGCCAGCGGATGGAAGCAGGCGGCCCCAGGGGGGGTAGGGAGCGCGGGGGAGGGGGTTTACCTGCCGGGGCCGTCCACAGCGGACGGCCCCGGGGGGGGAGGGAGTTAGGCCCCCCCTTACCCACCCGCCGCCATTTTTTCCTCATAGACTTGCATTGCAATGCAAGTCTATGGGGAAAAAAATGGCGGCCGATCCAAAAATGTACGATTTTTGGGTCGGGATCGGACTCGATCCGGTCCGGGGGGCCTCCGATTTTGTCCGAACCGGTCCGGGACAAAATTGGAGGTCCCGATCCGGGTCCCGATCCGATCCGGGGGGTCCGTGCACACCCCTAATCACAACATGCACAATACCAAAGATGATGCCAAGGTGCCCCCATTCCAGGCTGTTTGTGCAAAGTCCCCCTTTTCCCTGTTTTCCCTCACCAGAGTTCCCCTTTATGAGCTGGGGGAGGAGGAGGGGAGAGAGAGAGCACACTCCACATGCTATGCACTCCGTCATCTGTGGTGGGGAGAGGTGTTGTATGCTGGTGGTGTGCTGTGATTGGTTGCTGAGTGGCACCATATTCCTATATTCTAGTGGGCAGGGCAGTTGATATGGGAGTGGCTATTTTCTAAGTTTGTTTCTTCCTATTGTACTCAAAGGGAGGGAAAGCCCTTGTGCCAGAACCGGAGGTGGTGTAGCCATCACTAGGGGCATAGAGGTGGTATAGAGGAGTATAGGATATAGCATAAGTGTGATTCCCTGTGCCATACCAATCCTGCCCTTATTCATCCCGTGGCAGAGTCATTTCCCTAGCATTTCTTCACTGGTGGAACTACTGCACCTGTGGAGTGTTCCACCTACATACCTTAGGAGTTTCGCTAGCAGATCTGTCATGGCAGTGGTATATCTCATGCTGCAGATGTGTAGTGGAGCTTCTACCATATCCAATGGCCCTATAGGTGGAAGATCTCAAATATAGACCTGCTCTGTAGGTTTCTTTCCTCCATCTAAATCTGGCAGCAACTCATGCCTGTATAGTACGTATTTATCTTTTGTACCAAATGCATTCGAAAGAAACTTACATGTAGAATGTTATTATATGGTTTGGCTCCCTGCACAATAGTTTATACATACTTTTCTCAATTTTGTAGAAATGAAAAAGGCTGGTTTATCAGATCCTAGAAGACATCATTCCTAGCCATAACTGAATGAAAGTTTCAGCATGCTGTAAATTCACTCACGCGGCAGAAAGGGCTGAGCCAAAAAGAATCTTACAGAAATGAGAAAGGAAATTGTATTTCATGAACTGATGCAATTCTGATATTGCAAGAGGGACAAGACAACATTATTCTAAGAGTGAATACTGTTCCCAGGTTGCTTGTGGTTTGCAAATTTCAGTGGACAGCTTTGAGCACCCCAGAGATCTTATTATCTGATACTGTCCTGAATTTCAGTGTTAGCATCACTGGGAAGATACTTTTTCTTTCTTGTAAGGCACAAGAAGGTACTTATTGCTTATTTAAAAATTGATTTCAACTGGCACCATTTGCAAAGCCTTTGCAAAGCCTTTTCTTTGGTGTTTTGTCAATTTGCAAATTTTAACATTCTGAAGAACTGAAACAGACGAAGCACAATTACTTAAGCAACTGGTGGACAGTTTGAGCCTTGTCTCCACATTTCTGAGTTTTATCTGCTTAACCCGCAGTAGTTTCCAGTTGCACATCAGTCCTATATTCAGACAATGTAAATGTAAAATCTTAAATGTTCACATAATGCTCTGGTAACCTCCAGGTTAGATTACTGCAATGCGTTCTACGTGGGGCTGCCTTTGAAGACGGTTCGGAAGCTGCAGCGGCCAGATTGGTAACAAGGACCAAAAGGTTCGAACATATAAGACCAATTCTGGCCCGCTTGCATTGGCTGCCTGTATGTTTCTGAGCCCGATTCAAGGTGCTGGTTTTAACCTATAAAGCCTTACACGGTTTGGGACCACAATACCTGATGGAACGCCTTTCCTGACATGAACCTACCCATACACTACGCTCAACATCAAAGGTCCTCCTCCGGGTGCCTATTCCGAGGGAAGCTCGGAGGAAGGTAACAAGGGAGAAGGCCTTCTCTGTGATGGCCCCTCAATTACGGAACGATCTCCCCAATGAGGCCCACCTGGCGCCAGCACTGTTATCTTTTCGGCGCCAGGTCAAAACTTTTATTTTCTCCCAGGCATTTTAACAGCTCAAGTTGAGGTTTTGATTGACATTGTGGCCAGGCTTAACAGTTAAAATGTTTTAAAGTGTTTTAATGTCAGCTGTTTTATGTTTATCATTTTAAATTGTGTATATTGTCTTTTTAGTGTTCAGTCTTTTAATTTTTGTAAACCGCCCAGAAAGCTTCGGCTATGGGGCGGTATATAAGTGTAAATAATAATAATAATAATAATAATAATAATAGGGAAGGGCAATCTGTACATCAGAGACAGAGCATGTGCTTTGTTTGCACAATGATGTCCTGACTTTTGTGCATTATTTGCCCTCTGAAAGGTTTAGTTACTGGTAGTAATTAGTAAAAGGGGCTGCTATTTTTTGTATTTTGGCCCCACCCCTTTACCTTTAGCCACACCCTACTGCAATGCGGCCCCCAAGAGCTTCTCCAAAATGGAATTTGGCCTTCAGGCTGAAAGAGGCTCCCCATCCCTTGTGTAGACAATACTAAACTAGATGGGCAAAGGGTATAAAGGAGCTTCCTATGTTCCTGACCTTAGTGCTATTTATTTTATTTATTTATTTATTCATTTATTGGCCTGTTCCAAATACAGCCTGTGTCATTACATGTTAAAATTACTTTCTTCCTATGAATTACATTTGTGGGGCCTACAACAAATGGTTGCAATATATCTTCACCTCCTAATACGAGTGCTCTTGCTCAGGATTCCAGCCAGCTATGCCTTCCCCTAGGATACCATAAACTTGAAAGCCTCAAGCAAGTCAAATCACACACCCCTTCCAATTTTCCAGTGTTCTGCCTGAGGACAGAGCAGTACATGTTACCCCACACACACATTCCCAAGTCAAGGTGTATAGCACCTAAAACCAGCCAAGTTATTTTGGTACGTGAAGCAAAAAATCCCACAAACACCTCTCAGCATACTGGCAGTAAAAATACAATGGCAATAAATGAAAGAACTAACATTTTGCTGCCCCTGTCATGACATTGCTGCCTGAGGTGTCCACCTCACTCTGCCTAATAGTAGAACTGGCACTGGCCACTCATCATTCCATGGCTTCTGTGGCCCCTTCTGCAAACTTCAGTGGAACCTTCTCCCTTTTGGCTTTATTTCAGCACAGGGACACCATGTTTGCTATTAGAGTGGTTCTGGACAGAGGGAGACCCTGAGGGACCTCTTTTTTTCCTACAGGAAACATTGAGAAGTCTGTCTATCAGCAGCATGCAAATGGAGGCAGCATGTGAAACCAACAACTTCATCCAGATGCCTCTTTAACCACATATTTTAGCCCACATCTGGACCTGGTATGTGGTAAAATCTCCTTACAACTTGGCAAGATAATGAAGCTACCTGGGGGCAAAAGAGCACATTGTGGGGTAGCTTATTCAAGGTGAACCAACCTCTGTAGTTAGGTGACTATAACTAGAGGCAATATGCATACCAAGAACCATGCGTGGGAAGACAGGAGCCCAAAGGGACTTCTAAGCAAACACACATAGGTCTTTGATGCATGCTTCATTAACTACACTCAGTTAAATGGTTTGTGAACTGGAATGAAAGTTTTAAGACACAATTAACAAATATTGTCCATCAACCCCTTCAGGCATCATACTCGCTCTTTAATCATGTTAGTTTTCGTCAGGTATGAGTCCTTTGTACTTCCCTTCTACTCATTCTGGGAAGGCCACGCCTATTTGTCACCTAGTAACTTTTTAATTGTCAACAGCAACTCAGTGTTTCCTCGCCAAGTACTCACTTTTCAATAGGACTAGTGGATAATATTTCTCGGGCTTTGCAATAAAAGGAAAACAACAGCCCTGCTCAGTATTTGTTTCAGAGCTTGTCATGGAGGCCACGGAAACTGCCGTTGATGATCCAGATCAAATCCTGGAACGGCTCTGGTGCCACAATCTAACTTTAGGAGAGACTCTTCTCAAAAGTAACTGTAAAGACAGTGAAAAGATAGCGGCATATATTCCAAAACTGTCTCCTCTTCTTCTGGACCTCATCAAATCCCTCAGCCAACAACTGGAGCACACAACTAACGTTCTTCAAAATACCTACCAGCTATTGAATATGCTCCGTGATAAAGATTGGCCACAGGTTTCTAAGCAAGGCAAGTAGCGCTACTTTTGTACATTGTAAATATGTGCTGGATACTTAGGAGCCAGTTCCCCCTCCTCAAATGCACATGTGAACTGAAGCCTCAGTATCTGTTTAAATATGTAAATGAAGTGTGATTTGTTTCTCAAATCCTCTGTATCATTTAATGGGGAAAGAGCTATTTGATCTGTTGAGAGTGAGAAATCACCACTAGCCAGTGGAGGCAGACTTAAATTCTCTCTGGGTTTCAGTCAGAGCCAGCCAGAACTCTAAGGGAGCTACCCAAGATGCTGAAACAATCTTGGGGATAGGGTTCAGCGCTTTGAATAGCTCCTTTAGATAGGCTGACCATATGAAAAGGAGGACAGGACTCATGTAACTTTAACAGTTATAGAGAAAAGGGAATTTCAGCCAGTGTCATTTGTATGCCATTAGTTCCTGGTGAAATTCCCTCTTCATCACAACAGTTAAAGTTGCAGGCACTATACCAGAGTGACCAGATACAAAAGAAGGCAGGCCCTCTGCAACTTTAACTGTTGTGATGAAGAGGGAATATCACCAGGAACTAATTGCACACAAATGACACTGGCTGAAATTCCCTTTTCTCTACAACAGTTAAAGTTACATGAGCCCTGTCCTCCTTTTCATATGGTCAGCCTAATATATATATATATATATAGAAATAAAGAAACCAGAAATTGTAGGTAATTCTGTTCCTGCCTCCCCATCATTTTGGGATTATTTCTGAGTTATCAACAACCATGAAGATAGCTTTGAGCTGGGTAATCTGAGAGACATTAGGCTAGTTCACACGATCAAATAAATCACCTTGGCTTATTTAAGTCATGGTGGACTTTGGCACATCCTGGCATATGCGGGCGGTCATTATGAATATTCAAGCTGTGATTTGTTGTGTCATTCAAACTCAGATGGCAGGGGTTGTGCGAGAGTTAAACAACCCTTGCATAACCCTTGGGTTGTTCTAGAGTTATGCAAGAATTGTTTGTTTGACCCTCGCGCAACCCCTGCTGCCCAGGTTCAGATGACATGACAAACCATGGCTTGAATATTAAAAAAAACGCTCAGCATGAGCTGGCATGCGTCACAGCCCACCATAACTTAAACAAGCCATGGTGGGTTGTGGTGATGGTTCAAACCACGTCACAAAATACTTAGTCAAAGTCCCCACTAAGGAATCTTAAGTAAACTTAGTAGTTAAGATAAAAGGGCAGTTCCTCTTTTGAATCAGTAGCTGAGTACACGACAGTAAATAATGGATAGGAGTAAATGGGCAATACTTTAAACGGAGGGAGGTAAATAGCAGGCTCTACAACCAATGTGTATTGGGACAATGTTATGCTGATGTTGCAAATCTTGGGCCCTGCACAGTGAAGAAAAATCGGATGCATAAAATATATGGAAGAGCAAAGTGAATTGTTCTAGAAATTAGGGGTGTGCATCGGATCGGATCCGATCCACGATCCGAATCCGATCCGACCCAAAATCGGGAAAATCCGATCCGATCCGATCCGATCCGGACAACCTCCGATCCGATCCGATCCGATCCGATGAGGTCCGATCCGGATCGGACGCCATTTTGAATGCTTTTTCCCATAGCCAAGTATTGTTTTACAAAAACGCCTATAACTTTTTCATTTTTAAAGATAGAAGGATGAAACTTGGGCACATTGTAGACTGGTTAGGGGTAGTTATCTGTGAGAAATTTCAGAAAGATTGGTGCATGCATTTTGTGGCAATTAATTTTTTAATAAATACCCAGGAATGCCTATAACTTTGTCATTTTTAAAGTTACACACATGAAACTTTGCCACATTGTAGGGGGTACCTTGGGACCTATGTGTGTGAAATTTCAGAAACGTAGGTGCTTGTCTTGTGTGGCAATTAATTTTAGAAAAATGGGTAGTGGTGGGGTAAATACAGTTACGCCTCCCACTTTTTTATTTTTGAAGATACAAACAGGAAACATGGGCACATTACAGGTACCACTTGGCTTGATATGTGTGTAAAATTTCAGACAGCTGGGTCCAGGCATGTGGTGGCAAGGTATTTTTGAAACAATGAGGAAAGAAACGCCTATAACTTTTTTATTTTAAAAGTTAGAAGTCTGAACATTGCTCACTTTGTAGATGGGTTAGGGGTAGATATGTGTCAGAAATTTCAGAATGATAGGTCCAGGCATTTGATGGCTATGGAATTTTTAAATTACATGTTTCAAAAAAATTTCTACAGAGGCCAGGTCTTCCCCTCCCGCTTCCCGCGAAGAAAAGGAAACACTCTCTCGTCTCGATCCCTTTGAAGTTGCTAGTAGTATCCATTACAGGGCTCGTGTTTCCTTTCCTCCTTTCACTTTTCAAGCAGAACGGCTGAGCCTAGCTGAGTTTTGCAGCCATGCGTGCAAGGAAGGATCACTCTGGTCTCGATCCCTTTGATCCTTGGTAGTATCCATTACAGGGCTCGTGTCTGCTTTCACTTTGTACTCAAGCAGACACGGGCCCTGTAATGGATACTACCAAGGATCAAAGGGATCGAGACGAGAGAGTGTTTCCTTTTCTTCGCGGGAAGCGGGAGGGGAAGACCTGGCCTCTGTAGAAATTTTTTTGAAACATGTAATTTAAAAATTCCATAGCCATCAAATGCCTGGACCTATCATTCTGAAATTTCTGACACATATCTACCCCTAACCCATCTACAAAGTGAGCAATGTTCAGACTTCTAACTTTTAAAATAAAAAAGTTATAGGCGTTTCTTTCCTCATTGTTTCAAAAATACCTTGCCACCACATGCCTGGACCCAGCTGTCTGAAATTTTACACACATATCAAGCCAAGTGGTACCTGTAATGTGCCCATGTTTCCTGTTTGTATCTTCAAAAATAAAAAAGTGGGAGGCGTAACTGTATTTACCCCACCACTACCCATTTTTCTAAAATTAATTGCCACACAAGGCAAGCACCTACGTTTCCGAAATTTCACACACATAGGTCCCAAGGTACCGCCTACAATGTGGCAAAGTTTCATGTGTGTAACTTTAAAAATGACAAAGTTATAGGCATTCCTGGGTATTTATTAAAAAATTAATTGCCACACAAGGCAAGCACCTACGTTTCCGAAATTTCACACACATGGGTCCCAAGGTACCACCTACAATGTGGCAAAGTTTCATGTGTGTAACTTTAAAAATGACAAAGTTATAGGTGTTTCTTTCCTCATTGTTTCAAAAATTAATTGCCACACAAGGAAAGCTCCAATGTTTCTGAAATTTCACACACATATCAAGGCAAGTGGTACCTGTAATGTGCCCAAGTTTCCTGTTTGTATCTTCAAAAATAAAAAAATGGGAGGCGTAACTGTATTTACCCCACTACTACCCATTTTTCTAAAAATTAATTGCCACACAAGACAAGCACCTACGTTTCTGAAATTTCACACACATAGGTCCCAAGGTACCCCCTACAATGTGGCAAAGTTTCATGTGTGTAACTTTAAAAATGACAAAGTTATAGGCATTCCTGGGTATTTATTAAAAAATTAATTGCCACAAAATGCATGCACCAATCTTTCTGAAATTTCTCACAGATAACTACCCCTAACCAGTCTACAATGTGCCCAAGTTTCATCCTTCTATCTTTAAAAATGAAAAAGTTATAGGCGTTTTTGTAAAACAATACTTGGCTATGGGAAAAAGCATTCAAAATGGCGTCCGATCCGGATCGGACATCTGGTCCGATCCGATCCGACCAGCCTCCGATCCGATCCGATCCGATCCGACCCCCCAGGTCCGATTCCGATCCGCTATCCGATCCGATCCGGGGGGTCAGTGCACATCCCTACTAGAAATGCATCATTTTAGCAGACTACTAATACACTGGCCCATTAAATCAAAGTTTAAGAGATATGAAGTCCCTGGCCAGCACAACATCCTCCCATAGCCTCACTTGTTCATTCATGCTCACTCAGTTTTCAAAAAGAACATGATGACAGATCTAGGGCTTTTCTACAGAAGGCATTTATCGTATGCTCATCATTCCCTATTCACAGTTGTTTACAGGTTTTTTAGATGACGACGTGCCCCTCCAGTTTCGCTTCAGTGTCTAACCAGCACTTTTGGCAACTCTTTTTTAGAACAGGGAAAATGCAGCATTTAATTATGAAAGCAAAAGAAAGCACACTTTTTTCTTGTTTATTTGCACTATTCCACTATACTATCATGTCACAAAGAGCCTATCTACTCTACTGCTTTAAAATGGTTTATTACAGTTTTAACCGGTTTAAAACCTTTATAAACCGTTTTAAAGCACTAGTGTAGATAGGCTCCTAGGAATTATGTAGCAGGAAAGGAAACGCTCCTCATGTAATGGTAGGATCTCAATTCTGCGATGAAACCAAAAGTAGATACTGTGGATTAAGTACTTAGTCCAGGGATCCTGTTCTGAACTCTGACCAGCAGATGGCAGTGGAAGCTTAAAAGAAGGGAACAAACTGCTGGGAGGGTCTTCTCCTGTTGTTTGCCCCTCAGCCCTTAGATATATACTAGGGGCCCTCGGGCCCTCCAGATATTTTTTGGCTACGTCTCCTATCAGCCCCACCCAACATGGCCAGTGCTTGGGGGTTATGGAGTTGTAGTCCTAAACCTCTGGTATACTGCCTTTTGCCATAGTAGTTTATTTAGTTGTAAATAATAGCTGATGACAGATCTGTCTTCCATGAATTTGTCTAATACAGCTTTTCCCAACAACTTTCAGATGTTTAGGATTACAACTCTCACCATCCTTGCCCACTGACCACGCTGACTGGGGCTGATGGGAGTTGTAGTCCTAAACACCTGGAGGAAACCGAGTTGGGAAGGCTGGTGTAATTGTTCTTTAAAGCCATCTCTTCTATTGGCCATCATGGCATCTCATGCCTAGCGGCAAGGAGTTCTATATGGCAAGTCCCAAATGTTCAGGAAAGAGACTGGTCCCTTTTTCAAACCAATGAGATTTAAACCTACTTAACTATATCAGGTCTTAAGAGGGGAACTAGGAGGAAGGGAATGAATACAGGGTTCCTGTGGAGTCGTTGTTGCTCGTTTTGATTCAGTTCAACTGGGAAGGAGGAGGAATATCATCTCATTGGAAGCTAGTGGCTCTGATGTCAGTTGGGTGCTCTTGGTCCGTTCTGGGTTTCATTCGGAACTGCTCTGGGTTTCATTCGAAATATGCTCTGCGTTTCAGTCAGGACCAGTCAGAACTCTAAAGGGAGCTATCCAGGGTGCCTTTAGAATTCTGATGGAAACCCGGAGCAATTTCACCGCCTCATTGGCATCGGAGCCACCAGCCTCCACTGCCTCAGCCTATATTCTATTTACAATTCAGTTCTCTCTGTGCCATCACTTAGATAGCCCAAACAGCCATAGCCATGCACAGGAGGCAAATATCTATATACTTGGAGTAACCCTTCAGGTTGCAGAAGTAAAAAATCTCAGGAAGGGAAACAACCCCCACCCCCCAAAATCCCAGCCCAGTGAAGACTGAGCATGCTCAGTGCTTGCAGAATCTGGGCAGACTATTGAGAGGGGGGGGGGGGGGAAATGGAAGACCAGGTGGGAGGCAAAATTAAACAGGGTGGCTGGAAAAGGAGGATGGAGGGAGAGACAAATGGATCTAAAGGCACTTGCTGCTTCACTAATTCTCTTGCCAACCAGCGCCCACACATTCATTTGCTTCTTAGCCTCTTGCCTGAGGAGAAAGAGCTTTGCAAGCTTCCCTCCCCCCCCCCCCCCACACACACACACCATTTTGTTGCGGGAACCCACTTGTTAACTACTATTGTGCTACGTCAGGAACAAAATGTTCCATATTAAATTTAGATTCAAATTCGAATTGGCTTTTGAAGTGGAGGAACATGAAGTAGATTCGAATCCACCAGTGCTTATATGCCATAGACAGCCTTCCCCAACCTGCTGCCCAGGGCTGGCGTCAAGGGTAGGCATGCAGGGACATCTGCCAAGGGTCCACACCCCAGTAGGGACCCCTTGAGAGGAGCCCCCTGGACCTGCTCCACATCACCATTGCAACCTACTTGTTCAGCTGCCTCTTGCTATGGCACGGGCAATGGTGGTGGTGAGAAGGAAGAGGAGTAAATAAAGACATTTACAAAAATCCAGGAGATTATATAAATTCCAGAACTCTACATACCAAAGGCATACTGGGGTGGGGGGAAACAAGTTTATCGTTGGTGCCTGAATGCCATAAAGGAGGGGGCCAGCTGGATCTTCTGCGGAAGGAATTTTCCAGCCTGGGTGCCAAAGCAGAGAAGACCCTGAGGGCTGACTCCAGGTTTAAGGGAGCCCTGGACAAAGTGCCTTCTGGTGCCCCCTCCAGGGCCAACATCATGGCGTGGTTGGGCACCTACTAAGGGCCTAAGCCCCACCAGGCGGCCCCTACTTATTCCTCTTCTTCACCATTGCAACCTGCTTGTTCACCTGCCTCGCACTCTGGCCCAAACGTTGGTGGTGGTGAGAAGGGAAAGCAGTAGGTCCCGCTGCGTACTTTCTCACTAGCTCTCAGCTCTCTTCCTGTTAAGCAAGCAACTGGTAGCAACAGTGAGAAAGAGGAGGAGGAGCAATTGCAGCTAGCAAGAAGGTCAATTTACTGAAGGGGGTGTCCATTGACATCATCTTGTTTCAAGGGCCCTCTAAAATCTAACGTGAGCACTGCTGGCACACTTCAGCTGTGTTGGACTACAACTCTCAGCATTCCCAGACAGCATGGCCATTGGGCATTGGAATGATTGGAATTCTGGAAGTTGTTGCCTAGGGCGGATGATTTCAACGTAAAAAATAATATTCCAAAATATACTTGCAAAGTGGATGTTTCATGTTCTTTACTACTTCCCACATGGATGGAAGGAAGGCTTTGAAAGCAATCTATTTTGAGGAGAGAGTATTAGGGCTTTATCACACCTACATTTCCCCCCCGGTTTGCTTCTGCAGTCTAACGTTTTGATTTACACGTGTTTGGTATTGCTGCGGTACCTGTGATACCTGCAATACCTGTCTGTGCCTTTCGGACTTTGCCCGTTCAGGGATACATCGAAACAGAAACGAAAACCCCGACCTCAGGGCGAGAGAGCAGCAAGACGGAGACGATGTCATGCGAGTCCAGTGCTGAAGAAGTGGAGCAAAGTCGAGGCGGGTGTGCTTAAAACTGCCCGTGTGACAATGACCTTAGATACTTACGGAGCACTCGTGTGCATTTAGGGAGAAAAAAGTCCTTCCGTTCCCAGTATTCCCCAGCTAGCCATGGGGATTCCACCCTCCAGGTGCAATACTGTGGCCCCTAGACATTCTCTGAAGGACAACAGGATACAGGGGATTCCCCTTTCCGAAGTCAGAGACAGCGCTCTGACCTTGGAAGGGGGGCAGAGATTCCTCCCCCTCCCCCGGCCCTTGAAGCCAGTTTGGAAGGAACCATACCAGCTGCCCTCCAAGGTCAGAAAATTTATCTTGGAGAGGGGGAAAACAGGGTGTTTCGGTGGGCGGGGTGGGAAGGAGACTGGAGAGGCCAGGATATGAGCTATCCTGAACCTCTTCCAGCCTCCTTCCCTCCCCGTCCAAAGCACAATTGCTAGATGTGCAAAAAAAAAAGTCAATTTAGAGAAACACAACAACCGTAGGACGAGAAGGTAAAGATCACCTCAGCCACTCTTCCCACCCTGCACTGGATGGTTGGAAGCCTCCAAGTTCAGGGGTGTTTAAAATAATTGTCCGGTTTTAATAGTCTGTTTATGGGAAACAAGCCAGCAGCCCTGGAAAAGAAGTTTCAAACAATATCATTACATCTTGCTGGTATCTCCAAAGCTGCTTAATGAAGCTAGGAACTTCAAATCGTTTTTTTCTAGCAAGATCCAAATTCAAGCTGCTTTTACTTCTTTCTTCTGTCCAAATGCAAACTGCCCCCCCAATGTTTTCCAACCCCCTAGCTAGGCAGGTGGGGTATGTTAATAATTCCAGTGGCTTGGGACAGCGATTGAGCATCAAACTGCCATGAGTTAGGAGGAGGATGCTGTCCATCATCAAGTGCCAGGATCTTAAAAAGCCTAGAGAGAGGGAACCATTTGTATAAGAATAAATTAGGGCTGTGCATCGGCTTAGGCTGAAGCCCCAAATTGGAGAAGTGGGGCAATTCAGCCTGATGGGCCCAAATACGACATGGTACTGGATCAACTCAAGCCACTCCGAGGTGATGGATCTATTCTGAAGGTAAGATCTCTTTTTCATAGATCTATGATCAACTATGGTGGTTGTAAAGGGCCATTTCCCTAGTTTGTGGCCATAGATCTATAAAAAAAAGAGAGCCTCACTTTCCTTTAAATTGCAGCTCTAATGGAGGAGGATACACAGCAAAGGTACGTCCTGTGGGCGGCAGTGGTAGCAGCTCCGGCTTAGGTGGGAGGGAAGGAAGGAGGGAGGGAGGCAAGCATGGAGACCAGTGAACTCCTGGTTGGCCTTGCTCCCAGCTTTCCTGGGCAGCTGCGAAGGCTGACTTGCTTCAGGGGTGGGCAACAGGGCAAAACTCACTTTGCCTTCAGTTCTGAAGGGAGGCGGGCCAGCCCCAAAGCACCTCAAGCTGAATTGGAGCCATTTTGGAGGCTCTTAAATGGCCTTTGAGTTGAGTCGGGCGGTTGTGCATATAATAGAGCAATACAGCTCCCCTTACTCAAAACTCCCTTTCTCTTTTGGCGTTTGAATCACAACCTACAGTTCCTCAGGAACAATGAAGGGAGCAACAGAGGGAGCTTTCTTGTGGGAAAAGAATGAATCTCGCCCACTCTCTTGTCCATGTTTGATCTGCATTTGTTCCTTTTCAGATTCTTCGTCATTCTATTTATCTTCTTTCCCCAAGGGGAAAAAAGCACTTCTTGACAATAATCAGAGAAAAAGGAGGGATGAGAACAGTGTCTGCCATTGTGCTATAAAACTGGGTTACCAAAGTCGGAAGGGCAAAGCAAATCGAGGCTACAAAGAAGTTCACATGATTCTGAAGAATAAAAAGTGTTTTGCTTGCTTAACTCTATAATGATGTGTTGCACATTCCTTTTCATACTGTATTGATAAACCAGATCTAAAATTACACTGCCAGGCCTGATTGCAAAGGCCTCACTTAGACACATATCCGGATAAATTAAAGCTACATTCCTATGCACACTTACTTGAGTATAAGAGCCTATCTATACACGCAGGATAAAACACTTTGAAAACAATTTGAAAACTGTATATAGAGTGTGTCTTGGGCCCCAACAGTTCTCAAAACCGTTTTAAACCGTTTTAAAGCAGTAATGTAGATAGGCTCTAACAGCCGATCTACACACTAGGTTTTTAACGTTGTATAAGGGTTATGAAAACTCTTTGGGCCACATGACACACTCCTTATAACGTTGTATATCTGAGATTTTTTGAAACTCACTTCAGTTATATACAACGGTTTCACTTTTATTAAATCGTTTTAAGTAAAATTATGTGTCCTTCTGTACCGTTTGTGATTCGTGAGGGCAGTGCTTCGTTTACCGGCGCCCAAATGCTTAGCCGTTGATTGGTGGGGAAGAAAGCGGGGCTAAGGAGGAAGTGGGTGAGTGAACTACAACACCCACAATTCTTAGCCCTATACTCTCTAGGGAATAACAGAGGAACAAAGGAGGAAGTGGGTGACTGAACTACAACGCCCGCAATGCCTTGCCCTAAACTCATTGTAAAAATGAAAGAGAAAGAGACAGGACAGAAGAGTGTGTGACTGCACACACCGCTTTGAAGATTGAAGAAGTTTTCTCCTGTAACGTGAGTACTCAGTAATGTGGCCTAAGACGTTTTAGAATGCACCTATCTGGAACGTTTTAAAATACTATTTAAAACATTCCAAGGGACTGTGTAGATAGGCTCTAAGACTCAATGAACTAAGTAGAATTGATTCAACAGAAATATGCATAAGATCAAATGATTAGGGTTCCAAGGTTGAAAATGTTAGGGTGACCATATTTTGGAAACCAAAAAGGAGAACTATATGGTTGGCCCCCAAGGGAGCATCCCCACCAATGTGTCTGCCCCCAGGGGGCGTGTCCAGCACCAAGGGGGTGCGCCCACCAGAACATAGCCTGGGTCGCATGTCTGATTTTACAGCACCCAATTCAGACAAATCTGTTCTACATAACATCTTAATGTTAAAACCACTGAAATAACATCCAATGTCTGGCTGGCTTTTAAATTTTTTAATTATTTTTGAAGTTCAATTTTGTTTTGAAACTTGCTAAAAATCAACTGATGAACAGATCTGCTTGAGACTTGGCATGGCTAAAGCCATACTTAAGATCCATCATGATGTCAAATTTCATCTCTTTATCTTTTAAAATGATTTAATTTTTTTTAAAAAAAACCCTCATTTTTTATTAAAAAATCCTAAAAATCAACAGATGAACAGATCTGTTTGAACTTGGCATGGCTAAGGCCCTACTTAAGATCCATCATGATGCCAAGTTTCATCTTTTTATCTTTAAAATGATGTTTTTTAAAAAAAAAAAATAAACCTCAAATTTTTAAAAAATCCTAAAAGTCAATGGATGAATGGATCTGCTTCCAATTTGGCATGGTTAAAGCTCTACCTAAGGGCTATCATGTTGCTAAGTGTTATCTCATTATCTTTAAAATTGACAGAGCTGTAAGCATTTTTGTTAATTCCCATTGACTATAAAGTAGAGCTCCACTTTGGGAGGTGGGAAGATGGGAAAAATCCAGATTTTCCATCAAATTTCATAATTTCCCCCCCTTCCCAGATTTGTTACCAAAAATCCTGACATGTCCTGGTTTTTCCTGACATATGGTCACCCTACCACTGAAAATCCTGGGTTGAATCCACAATCTGCATTCTGCGAGAAGAAGGGGTCCAACTGCAGACGGTTCCTCCACACAATTTTAGGGGGATCCCCCTCCCCCTCCACGCACACACACACACAGCACAGCTTATCTTCTTTAGCAGGGTCTCCTAAGTAATTCTCTGTATAGCATTTTCTTTGGGCTGGATGGGCTGCCATGGGAAGCAGGGGGTGGGAATTCCACTTTTACCAGCACAGTTGACCCAGTGTAAATCTGGATCTAACCCCCTGCCATTATTGCCAATTATTTGGCAGGTCTCAATGTTCTGTCTCATTCTACCATCTCCAAGAAATACTCCAAGAAATACTACACAGGATGGGCTACATAGATGGAGATAGATTTACAAGCAGTCTTGGTTATCAATCTTCTATTAATTAAGGGAAAGGAGGCTTAATTAAATCTACTGTTCCTGTAGCCTCTGAAAAAATAGCTAAGGAACTGTAAAAAAATTTTTTTTATAAAAATAAAAGGTACAGGATCTGAGTGACCTGATAAACACTACTTACAAATGAAAGTGCACACAATATAATACTCATAGAAAAAACAATGTATTATCCGTGGAATATCTTTTTGTTTGCTTCCTCAGAGGAGAGCAGCCTCGCAGATTGGCTTCTGGAATTAAGCAAGCACGTCCTACATACTCTAAGACACTTTGGAGAGTCTCAAAACGGGCTGCTTGAACTGAGCAGTCGAAAAATGAATCAAGGTCAGCCTGCCCCGTGTGTACCTGGGATGTGTGATTGTGATGCTGATAGAGAGGAAGTAAATGACATGCAGTTACCATCATGTGTAAATCAGCCATTCCATGAACCTTCCCCCATGCATGAGGAGGGGGACAGAACCCAGCTAACAGGAAACCAAGTGGAGGAAACTAAAACAGCTGTAATCTTAAATGAAAAGATATGTGATGAGGGGCAGGAGTTTTCGATGTTAGTGAAAAATGAAAATCAAAGTATACCGGAGAAATCAATTACAACGCCAAGTCAAGACAATAGCAAAGATTCAGTGGAATCTTCAGCTGAGAATATTTCAGAAAACATAGATTTGGACGACATTCCAGGAGACCATGGAGAAAATATAGCTGGGTCCAGAGTGGTGGAAAAAAGCAGGATGAACCATCTGCAGATGCATCCCAATCAAGAAAAGCAGGCAGAAATAAAGGAAGCCTCGAAGCTGGAAGAAAATAGGAATCGCAGGCTGACAGCAAAGCCAGGGAAGAGGCACAAAAATGACGATCAGCTGGAGAAAAATGAAGAAAGTGCCCAAAGCAACCCAGAAAATTCTACAAGGTCAGAAGACTTATTTAAAAATGGTTCCATCGACCTGTCTGCTGGTAAGCTGGAGGAAGAGGACAATGGGAAGGACTGGATGAACAAAGAGTAAGAGCAAACAGTCTTCTTTGGAACCTCAGTAGTAGCTTTTGGGGACATAGCAAGTTTTTGACCTCACGTAGGTTCTTTATTTTCCATTAACAGTCACAATTAGACTGTTGGGTGTATGAAACGGTGCCCCAGTTAGCTTTCTCCATGATGTAATGTGCACCACAATCCAACTCACCCATCTCTATGGTGGAGAGTAGAGCGCAGGTGCACCACAGAGGAATTTCTTCCCAACGGAAAGGTGCAGATCATTCAAATCAGTCTGGCTCAAAACCTGTAGCCATGGGTTCCAATTCCAAATTAACACAGAACACACATAGAACTGCCATATAATTTTTGAAAAACCTTTTTAAGGAATCTTGCCAATCAGCTCTTTAGCAATAATGAGAAGTTGGGACAGTGGTGGCTAGTTGCTCTGATGCCAGAGGGGCAGTAAATTTGCTCCGTATTTCAGTCAAAACTAGCCACAACTGATTCTGCCTGAAACCAACCAACCTTCTGCACCTTGGCTAGCTCCTTTAGCGTTCTGACTGATTGGGACTGAAACCCAGAGCAGAGTTACCACTCCCAGTAACATTGGAGTTGGGGGATGAATTCATCCTCATGATTCCCCTTACAAACAGCTGATCATCAAGATTTGATTTTTTAAATAGTGCCAGATGTATGCAGCCCATGCTGCTGTACCGAGATGGGGGTCACATGCTGTGGCACCCATCTCTAGGGTGACCACATTTAGGAAACCAAAAAAGAGGACCCTCAGTGGGGTGGGGGGTGGGAAAGTGGCTTTCCAGGGCCTCTGGAAAGCATGTCATTCACCCCCACTGCTTTAAAGGCCCCAATTGGAGCAGAGGAGGGGAAAGTGTGTCATTCCCGCCCTCCACTGCTCCAATCGGGTCCTTTTCTATAATGTCCAGGAATGACATACTTTCCCCTGTAAGGTCCTGATTGGAGCAGTGGGATAGAAATAACCCACCTCCAGAAAGCTCGTCATTCCCTCCAACCACACTAATGTGGCCTTAAAGGGGAAAGCTTGTCTTTCCAGGACATTATAGAAAATTACAGAAAATCCCCCCTGACACCCAGGATAGAACAAAAACCAGGACAAATCCAGGGAAATCCTGACAGTTGGTCACCCTACTTGACTTCCTATCAAGCTAGGGGTACATGCACAGAAGCCTGCTTTTGAACACAGTTGACCACTGGCAAGATCAGGCAGCTCAAGTTTAAACCAGTGCCAGATCCTATTACCAACTGACATACGGCAAGCAGGAGTAGTACAGGCCTTTGGGAAAGCCCTCGAGACTCATTTCTTCACCATGGCCTTTTCTAAAGCTGTACTTTTACAGGACTGCTGCAGATTTTGACTGTAATTATTATTACTGATTTGGGGGGGGTGTTATGCGGTGGGATGTCTATTTTATTATCGACACTGGTTTTATTTATTCTGATGTGTATTGTTGCATTGGTTTACCTTTTTAGCTGCCTTCAGAGGGTGGTACCCTAAAGAATATTTCAAATAATAATTTTTAAAAGTACAGTGCTGTTGCATAAAAATGTAGTTGAACCCTATGTTTTAGAAACTTAAAAGAAAGGTGGATTTGTTTTGGAAAGTAAAATGTAATTGAGATTTAATTGGGATATCATTATTATTATTATTATTATTATTATTATTCAGTGTAGTATAGTGGTGAGAGTGTTGGACCGAGACCTGAGAGATCTGGGTTCTGGTCCCCACTTGGCCTTAAAGATCAATGAGTGACTTTGGGGCAGTCACTGATTCTCAGCCTAACCTACATCACAGGGCTGTTGTTGTGAGGGTAAAAATGGAGAGGAGGGGGATTATGTATGCCACCTTGGGCTCCTTGGAGGAAAGGTAGGATAGAAATGTAAAAAATGATCATTACCATCATCATCAATGTAATTGGGATTGAATTACATTTATTAAGATAGTGATAATAAATACAACTTTCAAGTGTTCCTGCATTATCTAGTTGTATTCTTCACAACAACCCTATAAAGTAAGTCAGTCTGATTATCCTGTTATAGATGGGCGGGGGAGGTAGTGGAAGGGATGAGGCTGAAGGGAAGTGGCTTGCTGTAGGCCACCTAGGGAGTCCATATTCAAATCCAGATCTTCCTGATTCATAGCTACAAGTTGTCCAATCAATTGTTCTTTATTACTGCAAATATGGACCATGTCGTCTTATGTCTGCAGATTTCTTATGGAAGCAAATGGTCTGAGTGAACCTGAAGTAGCCTGTTCCGTTACAGCCGCTTGCAACATTCTAGGCAGTCTAGTCATCAAGGTTGTCAATGATTTAAGTTCATTGGTGGTGGACGATTCAGAAGAACTGGTCAGCAACGTTGTCAGTGTTGAGTGCTTGCAGCAAGGCCCACCGATGGTTTCTCCAATCACCCTTGTGATCCCATTTACTTCACGTTACAGAGGAATGTACAAAGACATTATGGTGAAGGTGACAGACATGGACTTTCGGTCACGTTATTTAACTCCTGTCTCTTTGGAAGGGCACCAAGGAAACCACAAGGTTAGTGAGCTCTTAACTGGATGCAGTTCTAAAGTTGGGGGAGGCTGGAAGACTTTGAATGCAATTATTTCCTACTTTGAATTAGTCGGGGAAAAAACAAAGCCATTGCCTCCCCTGAACCACATGGAGCCCAAACGACATAAGAACTTTGTGGTGATCCTTTACTGCAACACAATTGGAATGTGTTGCTTCTTTTACCAAATTGATCTTTCCGAGCATGTGGAGCATTTTCATTCCAGAGCCAGGTGCCACGCATGCAGAGTTAGCTCAGTGTTAGCATAGACATTCTCCATATCATCAAGGAGAATCACATGATAAGTCATACTGCATATTACTGCAGAAGTAATAGACCACGCAGCTGCCATTTGTAGATGCATTTATGCCCCACCACCTTTCATTCAAGACAGAGATGGATCATTGCCAGATTATCCTCCACCACTAACCCTTACAACACATCCCCCCTGGAGACTCCCAAGGAGGCTCTGCGGGTGGGATGCTGGACATCCATGGGCCAGATTCAGCCAGTGGGCTGGAGATTCCGCATCCTTGCCTTACAACCACGCTTCCATTCATAAGCAGTAAAAAGCAAAAGATACAGAACCCCAACATCTTTTCTTATTTATTATATTAGATTCTTACTTTAAAAGAAAATAAAGAGAGTACCTTCTCTTGAATGGCACAGATTTTTTTTTTAAAAAAAAATGAAGTTGGCATTAACACTGAACTAAAAGACTTAAAATCAGAAGATTTTGATTTTCTATTGCTTCTTCCCAAGCTGCTCTGACAACATAGGTGAAGGAACAACATAGGCAGGGTCAATTATATGACTTCTTTCTACAGGACCATCACCCAGGTCAAGGGCCATTCCACGTTTGGGAGGGGGAGCCTTCTCAGGCTTTCCTGGCAGTGGCAACAGCACTGCAGGAGTGGACAAGAGCTGCTGCTTTCCCAGAGCACCCCAGAGTGCCTGTTATAGTGTCACTCCAGAGCACTGAGTGAATTAAAATGGAAGCTTGCAGACCCAGCTGCCTGATATGGAGGACCTGAGCCAGATAGGGTGGCCATCTGTCCTCTTTTACAGAGGTCAGTCTTCACTTTGAAGGGCTGCCACCTGCCATAAGACTGTCCTGTATTTGAAGGCACTCTCTGTTTGAAGGGCTCTCCTGTCCAATTCCAGTTGAAAGGTTTTAAAAAAAGCTTAAGAACTGTGGCCCATCAACAGATAGCACCTACCTGGACAGCAGGCTGCACAAGTGGACACACAGGTCACCTGGTTAAGGTCTTCCACACATTGGTGAGATGTGCTGTATTTCTATTTAAATTAAAATAATTATTTCTAAATTTGTATTGGTGTTCTCTTTTCTCCTCCCTTTCAGTGATACATTTTATTTGTGTATGGGGGGGCAGTTCATAAGTGGCCACTCTAGGCAGGAGGCAGCACTGGTGGGCCTCACTGGGGTACCGGGGCAAGAGCAACTGCCCTAGGATACCAAGCGCTGACATCAGGCCTGGCATGGCCTCCACAATATGGCTGCTTTATGTTATCATAGCCGTGAGGGAAGAGACCACAAGAAGCAGTACCCATATCTCTGCAGTAACGTGAATTTGCTGCCTGATAAAGTTTCACTGAAACACATTGGAGAAATAGCCTTTCCCAATGGTCGTAATTCCCAAGTTAATTTCTGTTCAAATCCCTGATTCAGGTTAGTTTCCACGATCCACATTCACAATCCTTTCTCAGATGTAGCATTTTTTTCCCATTCTTTTTCATCCAGGGGACTTGTGCTGAGGTAAAAACTTGTCAGCTTGGCATTTTTTCTGTGGTTTCATGCTTAAAGAAGGAAACATTCACCATTCCAAGAAAAGGTCTCTCACGAAAATTAAATATGGATCCCAGAATTTCCTTTTGCTACCCACCATCAACTTTCAATTCCCGAGTAAAAATGCACCTAAAGGTATGCTTGAAAGATATTCACGATAACCCTTGAGAACTGTGGAAATGCTAGAAAAATTGTGGAAATACTGGGGAAATGCATTAACTTCTTACTCTGATGCAAGAGATTGGTGTGCAAGTAAAGAATGGGTATAGGTGAATATATTCACACTTTTGTAATCAGACAGAGTAATGCATGCAAATCTGGCTCCTTTAATGCTAGCACGATCCCCTCAGGAACAACACCATAACAAAGATCAAAAGTGCTACTTTAAACCCACTCAAGGGTTTGTGCACGCCCAGGGGAATTTTTGCCTTTTCTTCTTCTTTGAACATTTCTGCAAGCTGCTTTTGAAAGACCCTCACTTTCAAAAGGAATTTGCCATGTAGGATGGGAGTCTACTGTCCAAGATACACCAATTCCAAGAGATGCTAAACTCCATTTGTCCATTTCTGTGGATTTCAGACAATGTCTGAAGGGGACCTTAAAAGCCACTGCTGTTAAAATGTTGCTCATCTTCCTTTATAGCATAGCAGCTAGCTGTGTGTGTGTTTATGCTCCTGTTTAAAAGATTCTTGATATCAAGAAACAGAGGCTGTCACTCACTTCATCCCTGGGTGGCAGCAAAAGCTTAGGAAAGAATTCTTGGACATATATTATAACCAGAGAACTTCAAATGTTCAATTCACAGTTCAGCTCCTGCATGGTTGAATTCTCCCTGGGAGAAAAGCATCTCTTTATCCTCTTTTCAAATCAGCAATCTTCTCCGATAATGTCCCACATATTTGTGAGCCTCTCTGTCTGTCTGCTGGCTATCACCTCCTAAACCATTTGTTGGCATAGGTGACAGAGGTGATGTCAGAAAGCAAGATGTTGATCATCTACTGCATTTGGTTAACCTACAACCTTTAACTCAGATCAAATGTGTTTCCAAATGGCCACTCCCAAAGACCTACAGTGGGAAATAGGCTTCCCCACCCCCCGCTCATTTCAAGGAGCCTTCAATTAAATCAGCAGCCATTACACCGCCCCTACTAGGGATGCTGGAGAAATCTGCAAGAGATTCAAATGTGTTCTGTAGCAGACTGGCTTTTTCCAAGTTGTGGAATTGCAGATTAGTTTGTCATTTGGGGTGGGGTGGGGGGAGATTTGTGCAAATTTGCACTTGTGCTGTTAGTGCAAATGTGCATTGGGGCTAATGCACATTAGCGCAGATGTGCATTTGCAGTAGTGCACATTAACGCTAATGTGCACTTGCACGAGTGGAACAAACATCCCTTTAAAAAATCCAATTCCGTCAATAAACGGATGATGGGATGAAGGACTCCTTGTAATCCACGAAGCACGGACAGAATGGATTTAACAAAATTTGTGAATCACTAATCCCAACCCACATATCAGACCAATTTCTATGGTCACCAACACCTAACTAAATAAAAATGAGGAAACACTACCCTGCTTAAAAAGACTGGAAGCAATGGCTTGAGAGTTAATACAGGCGTGGAGAAGTAAGCAATACCCTGTAGACCTTTCCATTGTTTGGTGGAAATTGTTAATAAAACAATTACAGACAAGTCTTCTAAAATGAATCCTTGAGTTGGGTGTGCAGTCGCATTTGCTTCTTCTTCACTGTTGCATGTTTACTTTGCATTTTGCTTGACAGTAGGCAGTGAAAAGAGAGCAGAAGTTTGCTGTTCATTCCATTTGTCAGATCCCCTGCAGGATCCTAGTCCCATCTTCCATAAGTATGGAAGGAGATGCTCTGTGCACAGATGGGGGATTCCCTTTTGTAGGGTGACCAGATCACCTGGGGTTTCCCGGTCCTAACCAGGAAACCTGGGGCGATCTGGGCTGACCAGGGGGCGGCGGGGGCAAACTGGGGCTGCTGGGTTTTTTGGGGGGTGGCTTGGTGGTGGGGTTTCGGGTGGGGGGACCCCCCTACCACCACCTGCCGGGGCGACCGGTTCCCTCCGGTGCTCGAATCTACTGAGAAACAGGCTTTGCGGCCTGTCCCTCAGTAGCGCGCCAGGTGATGACCACCCGGCGCTCTACTGAGGGACAGGCCACGAAGCCTGTTTCTCAGTAGATTTCAGCACTGGAGGGAAGCGGATGCCCCTGAAGGTAAGGAGTACGAGGCGGGAGGCAGGAGGGCCTCCCCACTTACCTGCATGGGCGTCCGCTTCTGTCCAGTGCTCAAATCTACTGAGAAACAGGCTTCGCAGCCTGTCCCTCAGGCTGCGAAGCCTGTTTCTCAGTAGATTTGAGCACCGGAGGGAAGCGACCGCCCCGGCAGGTAAGTGGGGGGCCCCTCCTGCCTCCCCTGCCGCGCTTCTTACCTGCCGGGACCGTCCGCTGCCATCTGCTGGCGCCCACGGGCGCCAGCAGATGGCCCCAGCAGGTAAGCCCTCTCCCCCCTTGCTGTGTTTTTTTTGGGGGGGTGGCTTGGTGGTGGGGGGGTTTGTTTCGGGTGGTGGTGGGGGGGGGTAGCTGATCTGCTTGTTAGCCGCATGGAGGGTGGCCTTTAAAAAACAATATTTTATATTTTTTAGGGGGGGTGGGCACGCCCCCTTTGGGCAGCCATTTGGGGTGGCCATTTTGGACTGGGATTTTGGGTTCCAAAATCTAGTCACCCTACCCTTTTGGACATGCTCAGACTATGTCTTTGCTTGGAGAAAAGGGAAGGCCCTGCCTGAGCATCAGAGTGTTGGGTCATCATGGCCCATGGCCACAATTCTGCTCAGTTAATGAGCTTTATCATACATAACGGGAATTATATCATGACTTATTTCAAGAAGATAGTTGTCTCGAGTTACAGGAAAGGGCAGATTTGGTAACATTGCAAGAGTGCAACTATGAAGGTTTGAGGCCTATAGAGACAAAGTAATAGAGTCAGGCTTAAAAGCCTAGAGTTTTTCTGTTCGGAGGGGGTATCCCTGAGAAGAACAGTTTCATTTCTCTGATTAAGATTCATTCCTTGCTTACATTTCCCCAGTTTAATTTCATTTCTTCAAGATTGAAACAGCACTTTCAATTTTGGGGGGAAGAGGGGGATAAAAGGAGACAGCTAGCCAGAGAGGCGGAGCCAGAGAAAGATCAAAGCATAAGGAAGCAGAAAGATGCAGCTTGAAGACATCTAGGTGCAGCTTAGGGTAAAGGAACTTGTGTTTTTCCAACTTACATTTTATTTTATTGCTTTTTGTATCACTCAGCTATGTTTAATTGCAATTTGCCTGTTTTAGTTCACTAGTAAACTGTTCTGTTAAGCCACAAGTGTCTGGAGTGGTAGTTACCCCACATCTACACTCTAAACCCCATGTTACTGGGAAGGGGAAGATAAAAAGAAGGAAGGTGGGGACGCTTAAGGAGTTGCTCATGGGGTCCAAGCCATAGGTAGGAACCCTGACAGCAACATTGCAAGGTGATCATTTTTGTTGGTACATATCAACATTAGCTCAACTTTAACTTTATGTTAAGAAGCTGCAGCTGATGGTCCCTGGTCCGAATCCAGCTCTCTGGGTTGTCACCTGGCCTCAGTTACATGCAGAGGCAAAAAGGAGGAGGGGAATCAGTGGAGGCTGGTAGTTCAGATTTCGGTGGGAATGTGATTCCATTCTGGGTTTTAGTCGGAATTGGCCAGAATGCTAAAGGATCTGTCCAAGGTTCTGAACGGGATGGCTCCTTTAGAGTTCTGACTTGTTCTGACTAAAACCCAGAATGGAATCACAGCCCTACCGACACTGGAGCCACCAGCCTCCACTCGGAGCACTATAAGCAGTGGCAAAAGAACTTGGAAGATGAGCCACTTTGCAGGGCAGGGTTAGAGAATCCCCCACCACCTTCTTTCACTTCTGAAAGCAGCCCTAGTCACTGGACAGGGTTTTAGATTCTAGAGTTCTTTGAGGCAGGGAGTACCTTTTGTGTATGCTATTATGTAAAAGCACCATGTCCACTGACTGCAGGGCTCAGGTGACCCTATGGAAAGGAGGACAGGGCTCCTGTATCCTTAACAGTTCGCATAGAAAAGGGAATTTCAGTAGGTCTCATTTGTATGCATGTGACACCTGGTGAAATTCCCTTTTCATCACAACAGTTAAAGCTGCAGGAGCCCTGCACTCTTGACCAGATACAAAAGAGGGCTTCCTGAAGCATTCTGGGGAAATTTGAATGGTGGGCGCCAGCCCCAGTGACCTGTGTTCCAGTATTTTGGTAGCCCCTCCAGAGGGCTTGGTCCAACAATGTCTACCCCTAACACCAAGCCTGGTTGATTGTGCTGAATGATAGATAATGTTCATTTTGACAATGACAATAACGATAACAATTATACACAGGTGCAACCAGTTGAGCCATCGACCATTTCCATATTAAAAACCAAGCATGACACATATCATTCAGTAGTGTCTACAAGCCCCCTGGTGCATCTGCAACATCCTTCATCTCAGCCTTTCAACAAGCCCGTCACAGTTTTTCTGCCTTGTCCCCCAAACCAAGAGAAGAAGAGAGAGGGTGATGAGGCAGACCGTGGGAGAACAACCAGTGCCTCTATACAGAGGGTTTCAACCATGCATCACTTTCGGTGAGAAATGATCATTAGTACCTGCTTGAAAATGTTGTGTCTATTCTATTCCCAGTTATTCTTGTGGGCATTTGATCTGAGGGCCAAGCAAAGGATATCTTCATGTTGAGTGTCGGAGAAGGCGTAGATCATTCAACTTATACTGAGATGTTGTCAGGTTGTGCATTTACCCACCCTTGCCAGCAGCCGTCAATGATATGGAGAAGAGGTGGGACAATGCACAGGTGATGATGTCACAACATGAGGCAAATGAACCCACAATGTATAGGGAAGAGGAGGTAAAATTCCACGTCTGATTGCCAGCAACTCTACATTAGGTATAATGTATAGTTCCTCCCTGAGCCTCATACTATTCAATGTAGTTAGAAATCAGTAGTTAGAAGTTGCTTTGAGGATGTTTTGGAACCAAAATGCTCTAGCAATAGAAAAATAGTGGTAACGGTCTCCAGAAATATAAGATCAATATGAAAGAGCAGTTTTGTACCTTCAAGGGAACAGATAGTGAGCCTATTTACGCTACTGCTTTAAAATGGTTTAAAACAGTTTATAACAGTAATGACAACTGTTGGGGCCCAGGACACACTCCATATACAGTTTTCAAAATGTTTTCAAAGTGTTGTATCCTGCTTGGTGTAGATAGGCTCAGTGTTTGTGCCATGAGTCTTGCAGTCATCTTCATGAAAAAGCAGCAGGGAAAGGAAACAGCGCAAGCTTTTGTATTCACAGTGCAGACAGGAAGGGCTGCCTATTTACAGCGTCAGTCTTCTTGAAAGTAGAAGCATGTGGATTGTGGTGTTTAGAATCTATTTATTTACTCAAATACATGTTGAGCAGGTGGGAAGCAAGCATGAACAGTCAGCATTGCTAAAGCTAATCTAGCATCACTTCTGGACCTTGAGATCCTCAAAGAGCTAGTCAGAAATGTCTTAGCAACCTTTCCCAACCAGCTGCCAAATTCAGATTGTTTTCTCTTTCTCTAATTAAACTGAAAAACAAAGTTTTGAGCACCCAACCTGTAAATAGCTGTGGAATCAGGTATCTTCCAGAATGGGGGTTTAGTAAAATAGATACTTGCCTGATAGGCCATTAGAATCAATTAGGGAGATATCTAGTGTTCACTGCAAACTAGTAACAGCTACAAGAATCACCAATTTTAAAATCTCTTCACTGGCCGCCAATTACTTTCCGGGCGAAGTACAAAGTGTTGGTTATTTACCTTTAAAGCCCTACATGGTTTGGGTCCAAGTTACCTGCGGGATTGCCTTCTCCCGTACAATCCGCCCTGCACGCTCAGGTCCTCTGGGAAGAGCCTACTTCAGTCAGCAAAAACTAGGTTGACAGGTGTTACCTAGAGGACCTTCTCTTCTGCCGCTCCCAGACTGTGGAATGGCCTGCCGGAGGAGACTCGTCAACTTAACAGTTTTTTAGAATTTAAGAAAGCTATAGAGACTAATCTCTTCCGGCAGGCATATCCAGTGGAATTTTAGGATGTTTTTAGGATGTTTTATTGCTATTTTAATAATAATAATGTGTTCCCTGCCTCGATCCAAACGGAGAGGCAGGTAAGAAATAAAAATTATTATTATTATTATTATTATTATTATTATTATTATTATTATATCTACTCAGAAAAAGTTGTCTTTTCACTTGGGTCAAAAGAATAACACAGCCAACATTCAATAGAAGGAGATTCTTAAAGCTACATACAAGTGCTTTACTTACCTCCATTTTTTCATATCTGACCACTGAGATCATTGGATGAAGCACTCTTGGTGGTTTCTCAAAAACCACTTGGCATAGGGGTTTTTTTGTATTTATTTATGGTGCAATTCTACACATAATGTGACAGGGGGGGAAAAGCAGACTTTTTTTCTGTCTAAACATGCATAGGATTGAGCCTTTAATGTATTAGTCTCCTCTCTATGGAATTCCTTACCAACTGATGTCCAGCATGCGCCAACATTGTTCTGTTTTCAACACCTGCTTAAGACATTCTTATTTGAACATATTTTTCCTAACTGAAAGTCTAGTGGTGGTTTCATTGGCATAACTGGTATAAAACTGGTATAAAATTTTATTTTATTTTAATCTTTTGTATTTTGTTATTGAATTTAATGAATTGAATGATTGCATTTATATCTCACCTATTTTCCTTTGAGGAACTCAAGGCAATGTACATAATCCTCCTCCTTTCCATTTTATCCTCACAACAACAACCCTGTGAGGCACGTTGGGCTGAGAGTCTGTGAGTCACCCAAAGTCACCCAGTAAGCTTCCATGGCCAAGTGGAGACTAGAACCCAGATCTTCCAAGTCCCAGTCCAACACTTTAACCACCACATCACACTGGTGTGATATTGTGGTTCAGCAGTAGGGTTTTTTTAAAAAATTGTAGAGTGGTGAGTTAGAAATACAACCAACCAACCAACCAATCAATCAATAAAATATTTGTCTTGTGATTCTCCAGAGCAATGAGTGCCTCCTCAAGAAAACATGGGGAGAATCTCCATGAATCTTTGAAATTATTGGGATACAGAGAAGAGGAATGGGCACTGTTGGATGACATCATTGTGAGAAATGCACGGAATGGCCTTGTGTCATTTGAATTAGATGAGCCCTTAGACAGGTGAGACAAAATAAAAATGGTAGACAAGTGTGAAATTACTGACTCACTCTGCAGCCCAAAAAAGGTTTCAATAAACATATGAACAAAAGAACAAAAGAGGAATCATGCTGGATCAGAGCAAGGTTCCGTCTAGTCCAGCATTCTGTTCATACAGTGGCCAAACAGCTGTTGAACAGGAACCCACAAGCAGCACACGAGTGCAATAGTGCCCTCCCACCCATGTTCCCCAACAACTGGTGTTAATGAAATGTTTACAGTGAAATTCATTAGCCACAAGCATCCCTATTCATGTTTCAGTGGGAGTGGGGAAAGAGGAATTGCAAGTTCACAGTGTTGCATATATTGCACCAATGAAGTGGCAGAATGCAGAGCATTACGCACGCGCACACATACGGTGATGTGGCATGCATCAGTAGATATACATCACAATCCAATATCCAATGCGACACTACCAATAACATAAATTACATTGCGCTCATGCAATGCCAATTGTTCTTGCTGGTGCCATGGGTTTTCCAGGGATTGGCATTGCATTTACACCAGCACAATGTAATTTCTGTTAGTGGTAATGTCACTTGGCTTCTGCCTTCTGCATGAACACAGTTACAATTTCACATGAATGCTGTGAGCCAAGGTTACAGTTTGAAGAACACCCAGGATGGAATAATTCCAATGGGTGTGGCAAGTGCAAGCAATTCCTTAATAATCAAAATTGAAGGCTTGATAGAAAATGTGTTATTTTCCAGATTAAGTCTGTGGCTCAATTCGGAAGACACGATAGTCAATGGTGGGGTAATAATCAACTTTACAGTTGTTCAACTAGGGGGTACTCCCCACACAAAATGGTAATAAATAATCAACTGTGGTGTGGATTAGGATCAGCGCTGAGTTGATTATGGCAGCATTCGGATGACACAATAGTCAAAACAACTGACAATTGTTTCCCCCCCACACCAGTTGTTTATTGTGTCGTCCGAATTGAGCCTATGTGTGCTAATTTGATCTTCAGTCTATAGTTCTCTTCAGGCATTTGAAAACCCTGTAGAGTCTACGGTGCAAGGAGGGGAGTGAAGATGAGTATGCTAGCTCCACCATCCCATCACTGTTCTTGCCACCCTCCATGTGTAGGGAGTGACTTTAGCCGTGGGGAGCTTCCTCTATCCATAGGGGCTCTATGTGCAGTTTAGAACCCTAATTTTCTAGAGTTTTAAATCTGGGCAGAGCCTCCACAGATAGAGGAAGCTCCTTTCTGGAGACAGTCATAGGAACCTAGGAAGCTGCCTTATACTGAGTCAGACCGTTGGCCTGTCTTGCCTACTATTGTTGACAATGACTGTCAGTGACTCTCCAGGCTTTCAGGCAGGAGTATTCCTGCCTTACCTGGAAAAATCAGTGATTGAACCTAGGACATTCTGCATACCAGGTATGTATTCTGCCCCATCGCTCCTCACGTGGCCCTCTGCATGTGGAGAGAGATAAGAAAGGTGATGGAGGTGAGGCAAAGGTAGTGTGCTTTTCCCCACTCTCCCTCCTAGCATGTGGTCCCTACACGCTATTCAAACCTCTGGAGAGAGCTTGTGAACTTAGGCCAAGGGCCACATGAAAGTAAGCTGAGGGCCACACATGGCCCTAGGCTGGCAGGTTGCCCAACCCTAATCCATGGGAAATATTGCCAAGCCAGGGAGGTTGGGCCCATCCGAATTAAAATGTTTTGCAACCAATTGTTCCATTTATTGTCCACTGTATTGCCTGAATGTTGATCAAAACAAGATTGTGTTAATGATCAAACCAAAACAATCAGATCAGAAAACCCAAGTGTATTAATGAGGAAGATGGATGCTGAAATATTTAACGACACAATTCTAGATATTTCACTGTTTTGTCGTTCACTTATTTTCCATATATAATCGCTTAAGTGTTTTAAAGTATCCTTCTAAGACCCAGAGAGTCTAATTTGTTTCAGTTCTATTTAGTAGCTGTTAAGATTGGGATGTATTCTCTCTCTTTTTTAAAAACATAGCTTTATTGTCATTCGCCTGTCCTCTGCCATGGACAACATGCATCTGGTTCAGTTTATTCGGCACCTAAAGCAAGCCATCCACAACACCATGGTGAAAGTGGTATTATATCGGGGAAAAGAAGACCCATACAAGATAGTTGTCTTACTGGTTCCATCCAAGGAACTGAACGTGGAGCTGCAGAGTTTGCGTGAAGAGGGATATTCCGGGCCTCCAGATCCCTCTCAGCAGTTCTTCATGAGAGAAGGGGAGCAGGTTTATTTTAAATTTAGTGGAAATATTTGTGCTTCAGGTAAATTGATATTTATTCATTTATTTTATTGTTCAAATGTGTATACCACTTTCCAGGTATCAAAGTGGTGAGCATAAAATACAATGGCATAAAAAAATCCAGCAATAAATATAACAAAAACTACACAATACAAGTTCATCAGCAATAAAACCACACACTATACTGTGTGCAGCAACCCATAGCTGGATGGGTCACATCTTAAGAAAAGTATCTGTAAAGATATGAGTTTTTGGATGACATTTGAATGTCAGAACTTCTGGGGCCTGTTTAATGTCAATTGTTAAAGTGTTCTGGAATATATAAGTACATTCCATATAATGAAGGCAATGTGAAGTAATGCTGATTCGGCTTTCCACATGAGCACGTCAGAAAGGTTTTTTTTAATGTTTTGATTTTAATCCTGTCTCATTCATTCTAAAATACATGGACCATTATGTTTAGTATTTAATTTATTTCCTCATTCCTGATATCAGTTGCTTTTCTGAGAGGTCTCTCCAGTGCCAGATTTCAGAACAAGCCAAGGGCCTCATATTATGAGGGATCTCTAAATATGTTGGAGATAACTAAGATGCAAGTTAATTAAGATTAAAACTTCCACTCTAAATATATCATTTCTGAAATAAATGGGGAAAAGGTTTCTTTAGCCTTACACCACAGAAGGGGGAAATAATGTTAATTTTGAAAAATATAAATTTGTAAATTGAATTTCTTTTCATTTTTTAACTATTAGGCACCCCGTCTATAAATAATACATTGAGTTAATTCTCTCTCCTGCATGTCATGTATTTCTCCCTCAGTGGCATCTTGAAAAATATGTCAATAGCTGCAAAATGCGTAGCCTTTGTTGGCTCAAGAGCTGCAGCTGAACTGTAGAAGAGCCACAGAGATGATAATAGAGGAATGCACTTGTACATGGGAAGAGTGCCTTTCCTTCAAGTAATGAGAGGAGTCCGGCAATGGGAGGACGATCTTCTTCAGGGAGGCGCTTGCCCCCCCCCGCCCCCTCTACCGCTGCTCCTGCTCCCCACAGCAGTTCTCTGAGCCCCGAAAAAGCCCCTCCTGAAGGTTGAATGATCTTCTTGAATGGGATGGACTGTGGTGCAGGAAGCTGAGGAGGAAAGAGAGGCTCACCAAAATTTGGATATCAGTGCAACTTTTGGGAATCCCTCCTTCTCCTTCAGTCCCCTGTGCCATAATCCACTATATCCAGGAGGGTCCCTTGGCCCTCAGGACCAGCTTTTGGAGGACTGCCTGGGGCAGGAAGGGGCAGGAGAGTCACTTTCCATCTGCCCCCTTCTGCCTCCCTATTCCTAACTAGATGTATCTCAGGGGTTGTTGGGACATACAAAGGGGCTCCAAAGATGATCTCAAAAAATGGGCATTGTTCATACAGGGGAAAGTGGTTGGGGATGGGCGGGGAGGAAAGCGTGAGCCCTTCTCCACTCTGCATGTTTGTTCTAGGGTCCAACAGGATCTGTGCCTTGGGGATGTTGGCATTGCATCAGCATAACCAACTCTTTTGTAATGACAATAGCACTTGTAGTGCTCCAAGTTTGCTAGGAAATAGAAAACACTGTGCAAGTGTTGTTTCCAGTAGTGCAACAGCACTAGCATATGGACACCATTGGATCCTTCCCATTTGTTTTGTAAACAGGGCTTTTGCTTGTGCCACACCTTTAGCAGTTGACAGAAAGTGACATATCTTTAGAAAAAAGCTTTACCCCCCCCCCCCTATTTTTTTACTATACATTATTTTCTGATTAGGGGCTCCATCACACCTGTTCCCCCCCCCCAGTTTGCCTCCGCATTTTTTACCTCCATTTCATAAGCGCATCAAGGTAATGGTCCCTTTCACATGGGTTTGTGGTATTGCACTGCACCATGAAACCTCCCTTTCACTTCTTTGCTCTTCCACTTCACCCTGCCCTTTCTCTCAAAGCACATGCCCCCAATAAAGGAAAACGCAAGAGGCTTAAGGGTGCATTAAATCTACTTGGGGGAAATCCAGATTTTCCCTGCGCCAAAATAATACACAAAATGGAGGAAAAGAGGTGAGATGGGTGCAGGACATGGATGACGTCATTGAGTCCCATGCTGCAAAATCAGATCCCAGACGTGGCGAGGGTGCATTAAACCACTGGTGTGATGGAGCTCTATGTCCCTTAGAGTGCTGGGGCATGCTGGGAGTGATAGGGCTCTTTTCTTTCTAAACATGCATAGGATTGTGCCTTTAACCACATATCTAAAGAAGATATCAGAATATTTATTTTTTAAAATTTATTGACCTGGGCTAATTAACATGCTAGAGCCTCTTTTCACAGGCTCTGAAGAAGTAGCTTGCTCTGATTCAAGCATGCTTCCAACATCTCTGTAAGAAGTTTTGTATCACTTAAGGCATCATACTTTTCAATGTAGACAGTTCACACATCCAAGCATTGCAAAATCAACTGAGGAAGGGTCGAGCTACACACACACACACACACACACACACACATATGGACATATATGCATGACCTGGCCCTAAGATCATAGGTGTACAATAGCTTTTCATACTATTTTGTATTAAACTGGAAGCATGGGAAGGGCACAGTGAGAGTTCTTGTGAAACAAGATACCATTTTACCCACATTGAAAAGGTGAAGCAAATGGAGGCAACTTTGCGGCTGCTGGTGATACTGGATTATCCTCATTATATAAATTTGAAAGGTCTGGTTGGATGTATTCCTAAGGACAAGAGATGAAATCCAGCTAAATTTAAGCACTTCTAGATACCATTCCAATTAGGGAAGTGCACTGGATCGGGTCCGATCCACGATCCGAATCTGATCCAGGGGGAAATTGGATAAATTATCCGATTTCTGATCTCACCGCTGGATCGGCCGATCCAATCCGATCCGATCCGGAAACGTTCCGATCCAGATCGGATGGATCGGCGGATCGGCGGGCGCCCACTGGCGCCTGCTGCCACTTCCATTGGCGGGCGCCAGCAGGCACCCGCCGATGGAAGCGGACAGTGTGGGGGGGGCTTCGCTAGCGGGGCTGTCCGCTTCCATCGGCGGGTACCAGTGGGCACCCGCCGATGGAAGCAGACAACGGGGGCAGGGGGCGGTGGAAGGGAGCAGACGGCCAGGAAAGGGGGGCAGGGGGCAGGGGGCGCAGGGAACAGGGGGGCGCGGGGGGCATGCGGCGCGCTTACCTTCCGTGGCCGTCCGCTCCCGTTCACCGCTGGCCGCTACTGCGAGCGGGCTTCGCGGCCTGCTCCTAGGTAGCGTGCCAGGTGATGACATCACCTGGCACGCTACTCAGGAGCAGGCCGCGAAGCCCGCTCGCAGTAGCGGCCAGCAGCGGACGGCCAGGAAAGGTAAGCAGGGGGGAGGGGGCCCCGCGCACGCCGCTTACCTTCGGGGGATGTCCGCTCCCGTCCGCCACTGGCCGCTACTGCGAGCGGGCTTTGCAGCCTGCCCGTAGGTAACGCGCCGGGTGATCATCACCTGATGATGATCAAGTGATGATCACCTGGCACGCTACCTAGGGGCAGGCCGCGAAGCCTGCTCGCAGTAGCGGCCAGCGGCGGACGGGAGCGGACGGCCACAGAAGGTAAGCAGGGGGAGGGGGAGGGGGCTTAACCCCCCGGGGCCGTCCGCTTCCATCCGCTGACGCCCGTGGGCCCAAGCGGATGGAAGCGGACAGCCCCGGGGGGGGTAAGGAGCGCGAGGGAGGGGGCTTACCTGCCGGGGCCTTCCACAGCGGATGGCCCCGGGGGGGGAAGGGAGTTAGGCCCCACCCACCCACCACCATTTTTTCCTCATAGACTTGCATTGGGGGAAAGCTTTCTTTCCCCCAATGCAAGTCTGGGGGGGGGGGGGGGAATGGCGGCCGATCCAAAAATTGGACGTTCCGATTTTTAGATCAGGATCAGACCCGGTCCAGTCCAGGGGGCTTCCGATTTTGTCCGATCCGATCCGGGACAAAATTGGAGGTCCCGATCTGGGTGCCGATCCGATCCGGGGGTCCGTGCACACCCCTAATTATAATGCATTATATTCCCACATAATAGTGAAGAATGTGAGCTGTGTTCCATGCTCCATGATAATGTAGGGCTTGTCCATCATGATTTTACTTTTGGGAAACCAGTATCACAAATTATTAGTTTTTGCACATGACCTTCCATGAAATAGGGGTTAATAAATACACAAATAAGTATGCAAACCTTACAACATTTTTAAAAGATTGATCCATAAATAGCATTAACTTCAGTAACTTTGTCCTTTTTGCATTACATATCTACAGATGATGGGATGGCCTTTGGGAAAACCTACAAGCTTACTTTTCATGCACAAAGGAAGCCACGTCTTGCCGTTCAAATCAAGGAAGTGGATGAATTTGGCAACTACAGCTCACCCCATTACAAAGGAACTGCCCTGTTTTACAAAGTGAGCAAAGAAGACATTGCCAAGAACTTGGAACAACCGCTTTCGCTAGATGACTGCCAGCATCAGGGCCCTCTCTGCAAATTGGCTCTAACCTTGCCAAAGGTTAGTTACTTACTCACATGCTTACCCTGTAGTGTGCAGTGATATATGCTAGTTATATTCTGAAGTATCCTTCCTTTCTCAATAAAGGGGTGAGAAAACGTTTTTATGTTTTATATATACACATCGCCAGTCAGCTGCCATCAAGCCACAATCCAATACTCTTTCTTTCTTTCTTTCTTTCTTTCTTTCTTTCTTTCTTTCTTACTTTCTTTCTTTCTTTCTTGGATTTACGCTCCACCTACCCACTAAAAAAAGAGATGCTCAAAGCAGCTAGCAATAATGAAACCAAGATTAAAATAAAAGCTTAGTTCAACAATCATAAAAACAAATAGATTAAAAATATAATTTTAAAAATGTGCACACTTCTACATGACGCCAGCTCTTACTATGCTCTCTCTTCCATCAGATTCCTGGGATAGTATCCAATAGGGGTAGTACATGCACATCCAACCGCACCAGGCCCCAGTTTGTGCACGCCCAGCCCTATCAGCCCAGGTCTGCACGCGGCCACGATATAGCACTTCCGGGGACAAGCCCCAATGTGAGTAAAAACACTAATTTCTGGAAGAAGCACGATCTACTCCTTCCAGAAACCAACTTTTTTGTTTGTGCTCCAGGAAACACTATGGCCTGGTTCGGATGACACAATAATCAACGGGGAGGGGAGGGAAACAATCGTCAGTTGTGTTGCTGATTGTGTCGTGTGGAAGGCAACACACAACGTACACACAACTGACAGTATGCTATTTTGGGCACTTAAACAACGGAGAAAAACAACGAGCTTGCACATTGTTTATCCCAAATTCCATTGTTTAAAGTATTGTGTGGAGGGAACCCCCCTCTCTCCGTGTATTATTCCACTCGGTCATGGAGTTTGCCGGCCGGAGCAGCTTAAAACCCCCCGGCTACGATACAGCCGGCAGAACTTGCGGTGCATGCTTGGATATGGCCGGAGGACTGAGGGAGAAGACGCAGCAGCCCAGAAGGATGCTGGGACTTTTAGCCACGCGACAGGGGAGGGGCAACATGTTGTGTGGCAGGTGCCCCGCCGCTGCCGCCACCAAAATAAAGCATGGTCAGTACGCCATTTCCCCCTCCGTTGCCTAAAGTGTCATCCGAATTCACCCTATATCATGGCCACATGTGGACCTGGGCTGGTGGAACTGGGACCATGTCTTGACGAAGGTGCATTGGCCCCGCGATCCCTCAAACACCTCAAACACATCTGTGCTCCTTCAGAGTTTTGCAGGAGAGGAGGTGCAGTCGTGCACAACAGCTTGGGACTGGTGCCCGCACCTCTTCCATTCTTTTTAAAAACATATTTGAAGCTTCGCAAGTCGCCCAAACCTTGCTCCACTTTTTTCATTTCTTTTTCTTTGGAACTTCAGGGAGCACAGCTGCCCCTAGCACCCTGTTCCTGCACTCCCCTCCAGTGCTTCCCAGTGTTTCTCTCCTTCTCCTCCTCCCCGTGGCTGAAAAGAAAGGTGGAAGTCAGCTCCTCGCCCCCCTTTTACCGGTCTTGTAGTTGTTTTTTTAAAAAAACATTTGTGTGTAAGTGTGCAATTTTGCGGTTCTATGGAGGCGTGGACTGCCCCCTCCCTGGTGGATGGCATGGCGCCCAACCAGGGGGCGCTTCTGCCCCGGCAATGCCTCTGCTGCAACACCGGAGCAAGGCAATAGATGGCAAATACACATCTGTGCCTTGCTCCAAGGAAAAAGTCAAGGTAAATAGCCGACTTTTTAAAAGCAGGGCTTCAGGGGTTTGCCCCTGGATGGCTCCGCGATGGCGGAAGCGTCATATAGATGACCTGCCACCCCTGTGGATCCACCTTGGGACAAACCCCTCATCAAGATGGGCATGTGCGGATTGGAGCCTGGTGGGGCTGGGTGAGCATGCACATGGGCACCTATTGGATACTACCCATCAATTTGATCAGGATCTGGAGGAGCTCCAAGAGATTGTAGGTGTTGCTCCATAAAGGACAGAGAAGAATTGAAATAGTTGAGCTGGCCTTCACCTGCCAGTTACCCCCTCTCGCCTTGCAAGTAAAAGGGAGGGTGACTGGCAGCGGGAGGGAGAACAGCACCCCACGTCCCCTGCTACCCCTTTCCCAAGGATGGCAAAAAAAAAAAATACTCAACTTGGGGAAAAGGGGGGGAGGAAGACTAATGAAAGTAGCAGGTGGATCATGCAGCCATAAACTTACACAGCTTTACACAAATTACTTTGTTTAATAGAGTAATAGTGACACAATGAGCTCCAGGATTCCTTGGCAGAAAATGAGCCACACATTTGCAGCCATTGAAAAGCCCAGAAGCCGTTCTTTTCTCACCATAGATAAGCAGAGGAACAGCTATTTTCACAGACAGACAGAACCATGGGGAAATTAAGAATGAATAACTCGCTAACTATATTTGTGGTAAAAGAAACTGAATAAAGAGTAGGAAGGAGTAGGAAGAAAGAGCAGGAGGTCTCGTGGATAGCATTCGTCTTACACTGGGGAGATCCGGGTTCAAATCCTTGTTCAATCAGAAAGCTCACCCTGCACGATCGTGTGCCAGTCTCTCTACCTTGGGGCTAACTTATCTCGTAGGGCTGTTATGAGGATAAAATGGGATGCACACACATATCATGTGACCAAGTTACACTACACTGAGCTACTTGAGGAAAGAGTGAGATAAAAATGTAATAAACAAATAAGCGTATCTTCTTCTGCCAGCTCCATCACTGTCATGGCGTTTGCCCTGATTTTCTTTACCGAAAGTAGATTCAACTATTGTTTGCTTAACTTTCACTCCTCCAATCTCTCAGTAATATGTTTTCCCCCTCTGAACATCTTTCCTGGTATAGAAGGAAAAGCTGATCAGCCGCCCACAAAGCACAAAAAGAATCTCAACTGACTCATCAGGTAAGGAAGATTCCCCACTCCACCTCAGCAAACGGCATGCAGTGTGATCCTATGTGCGTTTAGCTTTCAAACCTCAGTTGCCAGTCCTCAACTGTAAAGTGGGAGGGCACCTTTTATGGAGGAAACTTGGCAGGCAGGAGGGTGGTATTTATCCCATATCCTGTCCCATGTTTTCCTCTCTGTGGAGGTTCTGTGTAGCTTCATCAACACTTGGCATGGGCACTGCAATGGGCCTTGTAGTTTATAGCTAGGATTTGATCAGATGTAGTTTAGAAGGGCCCAGGCCTGTGGAATGTCAGAATCTGGGTGAGTCTAATTCCATGAGCATTCTCAGAGCAGAACAGTGTTTTGGCCTTGGTAAGAAGGGAGGCTGAAAGCTTTCCATGAGAACCTGGCAGAAGTGGGGTGGGTTTGCAGAAGCGTCACCCAGGTTGAAGTCTTAGTGTTGGAGGGCCAAACAGAGATGCCCTGTTTGGACAGGGGTCCAGCTGAAAGGCTCAAAGACCTTGCCTGTCAAGGGGTCTGGAGGAGATGTCTTACAGTCACGCGTCAGGGCAAAGGTGAGGAGCCTTTTGCTAGGAACATTCTCGCCTTCATTACCCCAAATCCTCTTTGTTTGGATTTACAATTGTCTGAGCCACTGAAGGCACTCTGCACATGGACTTTTTTTTCTAATGGGGACTTTGGCTTGCTAAGGACTTGCCATGAAAAGCATCACCATATAACACGGGGGTGGGGGTGGGGAAACAGATGTGACAATAATCATGTAACTGACAGTGGTGTGATTTTTGTTGTTGAATCTGGAGAGTAGGGGAGAAAATGTAACACTCCCTACCCCCATGATCCTGATCCAAATCAGGCCCTTTTCATGGTTGCTATTTGCAAAGCAAAAATGAATCATGGCAGTTACATAATTGTCATTACATCTCTTTTGTAGCTGCACACTTTTCTTCCCAGAATGAATGACTAGGCCTTGTTTCCATCAAGTCTTGTACAATTATCATTTTTAGAACCCTATAAAATACGATGCATTGTCTTCTTTAAAGAAAAAAATAACGTCTTTATGACTTGATATTTTGACTAACAGAGGCAATGTGGGACAACTTACTGTACTGGCTGTCACAAGAGCTGTCGGAAGAGAACGCTTCATGCCTTGCGCTCTCCCTCCCTCTCCACCGAAGCACTCTTCAGCTTATTAAACTGAAGTGCCCTGATAATCTCACTGAGCAGATCTATGAGCTCCTGTGCTTCTGGAAAAGGAATCTTCCCAGATCGGCTGACAAGCTCCAGCTCCTCTCTCGCTATCTCAGCAAAACTGGCAGAAGTGATCTCGTGGAAGATCTCCACTTCAAGTGGGAGAACAAAGTGTTTGTGAGGAAAACTCACGGATAGACATGCAATATCAGGCTGTGCTAATGTAAACCTGGTTTATTCACTCCAAACAAACAAAACATCCCACCAAGTCTATGTAGTAGTATTGTTTTTCTTTTGCCCGTACATAATGTGCTTTTTTTTTTTAGAATAATTTTGTAATTGCTTCATTTTTACAGTATCCCTCAAAAATGTTTACAGTTAGATATTTGTATGTTTCTTCGTTTGCTCATTAATGCATTCCTGTGCCAGGCCTGTAGACTGAAATTGTATGTACGGAGTGGGGGGGCAGCGGCCATAAGGATCCGTGGGGAATCACCTTGAGACAGCAAAATCCTAAATATACAGCTAGGCCAGAACTACACAAAGCAGGATATAACACTTTAAAACGGTTTATAACTGTTTATAATGGTTATAAACTGGCTTAAAATTGTTATAAACCATTATAAAGCAGTAGTGTAGATCCGCCCCTAGTCTTCAGTAGGTCTACATAGAAGTACATCCAGAGGGGATCACTCTCAAGTAAATGGGCATAGGATTGTAGGTTTACTGTAATAAATAACTTTATAACAAAATTTAGTTGCCATAAAAATGTTTAAAGAAGTGCCAGATACTTGGACAAGTGCTTGTCAGTCATACCAGTGCCTTGATGCTAATTGGCTAATGTATTGGGAGGCGGGAGTAGGTTTACTAGTTTTTACCGTACAGTGGAATAGAATACTACTTGGATGTGTTTTACTTATAACTCTGAAAGTAAAACAATGCAAAAAAACCCTCAAGACTTCCCCTTTAAAAAAAAAAAGAGTTGACAATTCAGGGAAGACATTTTGAGTACTGTTGAAGAGCAAGTCCACTTTGCCCTGCCTATAGAACATCCTCTGTCAATATACCCCTCCCCCTGGTTACAGAAGAACCTGGAAGGCCTTCTCCAGGCAAGTAGATTTTCTGGACACAGTTTCTACATCTACATTCTCTGCGTAAGGCCTTATCCTAGCTCTGTGTAGCGGGGCTTCTTAAAATGTGCAGCCAAACCGTGCAGTTCATGGAATTCCAAAACAACATATGTGCAGTTCATCATTCAAGTCATGCAACAGTTTTTGCATGTTACCTGATGTAAAAAAGTGACTGATGATAACGTGAAAAGTAAGATGAGTAGTCCAGGCTCCCCTTAGAATCACAAAGTTTGTTCAAGCATGCCTATTCCTCCCCCAAACCCCCACCTGGCCACTGCAACTCTCCATAGAGTGTTCAACAGAGTTCGCTAGATAATGAAATCACTCTGAACCATGGGGATCCTTTCCTAAGAAGTCATGTGAAATAGTCTATGTTATGATAAGGGTTGTGAGGCCAGAAAATATCCAATATGACATTTTTATCAGGGACTGCTTATCTTGTGCATCTGTCTTTTTTCTCTTGTCCTTGACTGTTTTATATCCCTCACTCCAAATAAAGTTTTGCTGGAGTTCATGATGTTTCTTGGTGTGACGCTTCCCCAACTTTTTTGCTACTTTGTGTAGGTTTGTACGGGTCAACAAATATGACTGTAAGCACAATGTACAATCACATACCACTGTGCAGTTCAATTTCCTTTTTGGAAAAAAATGCTGCTGTTTGTAACAAGTGGAATAACTCGGTCAATATACATTCACTGTGGAAGGGATTCCACCCACATAGGTGTCCAAGAATGTACATGTGCCCTTATGCCTTTTGTCCAAAACCAGTCTGCCCCATCCAAATTTCTTGGACCCCAATAAAATAAGTGTTCTAGATATACTCCCGACTTAAATAAATAAATAAAAATCTCTCCATGTCTTTACCTCATCTTTAACTTATATCAGGGATAACCAACTTCAAGCCCAAGGCTAGATCCAGTCCCCAAAGGGATTATTGGCTAGCAGATTTTAAATGAAGCACAGTAAAGAGTCTACCCACAGTTTCACCCTCAAGAAAAAGAACATTGTTTTTCAGCTGTAAGAACTAGAGATATTCCATGTTTAATGTTACATCTCTCCTGTAGATTTTTCATGCAATGCTCCTGCTATCTCTAAGTGCATTTTCTCCATTAACTGAGGAAATGTTATTCTTTGATGATCCAGTATGGGGCCTGACCATTTATGAGAGGGCCCATTAATGTGGTAAAATGCACTTCCATCCCCTGCCTGTCTAGAGCAACCTTCCCCAACCTGGTGCCGTCCAGATGTGTTGGGGTGCAACTCCCATCATCCCCAGCCAGCACGGGAGTGATGTGAGTTGCAGACCAACACAAGTGGGGGGCACCAGAGTGGGGAAGTCTGATCTGGAGAATAGAATGGCCCCTGAGAATATAAAATTGGCCATCCCTGGTTTAAAAATGGTCAAAATGATGAAACTTTTGTAGCAGAAGAGATTTCTGCTTTGATGTTGAATTAGAAGTACTTAGGTTTAACCACAAGATGGCCTCTGTGTCTGTTTTTCAAAGAAAAAAAATGCTATTTGTTGTTGTTTCAGAAAAAATATTGAAATCGTGACTTTACTTTTTTAAAAATACAATCCACCTAGATATTTTCCATATGTTTTGTAAATTCATTACAATAATGGTGAAACAACCAGTATCAAAGAACTGAAAATTCTGCAACTTCAGATTTGAAAGGATTTTTATGTTTTTTGTTGGAATATATTTGGCATGAAGTATTTTAGAATCTAACTATTCATTCACTTAAATATGTATACCATTAAGGGCAATGTGTACATAGAAATGGGCTTTGGTCCCCAAATCTCCTTGATTAAATGCCCAACATCATGTGCAACAGGATGTCTTAAAACCTGCCTCCAGCACCAGTACCCTTTCCTAGATTGTGACATACATACATCAGCCAAATAAATGGGTTACATGGAATTTATATTTTATTTATTTACAGCATTTTTATCCTGCTCCTCAGGCAAAAAAAGGCTCCCAGAGCAGATTACAATCAATCAGCAAAGAAGACAGTCCCTGACTTCAAGCTTACAATCTAAAAAAGCCACGACACACAAGGAAAAGGACATGGGGAGGGAAGAGGAAAAATTTAGTAGACTGTCAGCAGGGCAGGTGGAATGACCCTGTTCCCAATCTCATCTCCCAGGGAAGGGGCAGTCCAAGTGGAGCAGCCCCTGATGTACCCTTTTTCTTCTCCTGTCTCTATCGTTCACTTCTACTTCTTACTCACAGGGCCATTGATGTCAGTTAGTTCTGTGGGTGGCAGGTAGTCCAACTAGAACAGGCCCTGATATTTCCTTTGCCCGCTCCTGCCTCTTGATGAATGCAAATGGATTGTTATTAATACTTGCAGTTAGTATTCTGAAGCACTATGGGTTATGGTTTCCCCAAAGTATTCTGAACCACTATGATTTACCAAGTTGTCAGTTCCGCAGGTATGCACCCCATAACAAGCTCTTAGGTCAATGAAAAGTCATGGCATGTCAGCACAAGTGTTTCTGTTAGGACTTAATGCAGGAATAGATGGTAATATTCCATTGCTTCCTTATGAATATTGTAGCTTAGGAAAGCATGGCAATTTCTGAGAAAGATGTGAAAGACCAATAATTTTGCAACTATTTATCCAAAATAGTTGTTATTATTATGGCGGTTGGTTCAGGAGTCTTGCCAGAGGCAAAAGCTTCTGGAAGAAATGTTTGTCACAACTCTTTCCCCCCATTCCCTCCCTAGTCAAACCAGTGGAGAAAGAAGGGAGAAAAGCCCACAGTGGTTAATAACTGACAAGTCATCAAAAAGGACATGGTAGGCCTGCAGTCAGAATAGGCAAGTGTCCATTCCAGGCTTCTGGCTGGGCCTGGGAGACTATCCCTGTCCCTTCCACCCTCTCACAGGCTCAGCCTGCAGCCATCTTTAGGGCTCTGATACAGATTTAGAGTGGCACGCTATCATTCGCAGCTGCTAACGGGGAAAGTTTCCACATGGGTGCATCAGCCCACTGACTCATCCGGCGTTCGGGCTTTGCTGCCAAACACAGAGATGCAATGGAATCCCTTTCTCTGGGGCATTGATTTGATGACTTGGAGGACTTGCCCCTGCCTCCCATCCCCAAACAAAATAAACCCAACTTTGAAATGACTTCCTTTGGTACTTATGCTCAGACAAATTTATCGGGCAACCATGTTCTATTCAGCTTAACATCAAACCATGCCTTCCATGTGAAACAAATACGAGTTCTACAAAACCAAAAGGAGCATTTTGTTATTAAAAAAATATGACCACCTAGCATAGATATATTACAAGATTTTTCTTTTCTTTTCAAGTTTTCTCCTCCTCTAAGCATCTATAAAGAGTTTGAACACCTAATTCATGTCACAGCCAGGGCCGGATTGAGGCCAGCTGATGTCCTAAGCACAGCCCAATAATAGTGCCCCCTTGGCCCTTCCATTGCTTAGCCGGCAAGACATTAAGACTCAATAAGTGCTGAAGGTGAAATAAGACATTAAAAACTGTCACTCTGACTCAGTCCCCTTCTTAGCATACTCCATGAAAATTGCTCTGAAGTGAAATCAGCCTTGCATTTCCACAGAATCTTTATATTTCCCTGATAAAAGAAAAATGCAATCTCGTGACTATTATGAGGACAATCAGCGTAGGCTGAGCAGTGTTAACAGCACATTCAGAAGGCAATCTGAGCAACAGAGGGAAGGAATCGTAAGGTGGAGGTTGCTGAAGGAAGGAAACAATATAAGCAGCAGTTTGAGGAGGGTAGGTGAAATGAAAGAAACCTAGGCTGACCATATGAAAAGGAGGACAGGGCTCATATAACTTTAACAGTTGTAGAGAAAAGGCAGTTTCAGCTGGCATCATTTGTGTGCAATTCGCACCTGGTGAAATTCCCTCATCATTACAACAGTTAAAGCTACAAGGGCCCTGCCCTCTTTTGTATCTGGTCGCTCTAGTATAGTGCCTGCAACTTTAATTGTTGTGATGAAGAGGAAATTTCACTAGGTACTAATTGCATACAAATGACGCTGGCTGAAATTCCCTTTTCTCTGCAACTGTTAAAGTTACATGAGTCCTGTCCTCCTTTTCATATGGTCAGCCTAAGAAACCAGAGTGGAGGAGGGGCAAATGAGTATTTAGTGAAGTAACATTTATGAAAGGAGGTAGAAGAGGCCTAGGAAAGCAGGCAGCAGGCCATGACAAATGACAGTCTAGGAAATTTATTTATTACATTTATAACCCCCTTTTTTCAAGGAACTCAAGGCAGCTCACATGGCCTCCTCTCCATTGTATCCTCACAACACCGTGTGAGGTAGGTTAGGCCGAGAGTCAGTGACTGGTCCAAAGTCACACAGTCAGCTGCCTGCATGGCCAAGCTGGGGGACTAGAATCCAGATATCCCAAGTCCAAATCCAACACTCGAATCACCACCGCATACTGGGTCAATCACAGGAATGAGGTTGAGAGAAGGACTAGGAAGGAATTTGAAAGTGGCAGAGGAAACTATGAGTCTTGGGAAGAGGGAGTAGAAGACAACATGAGGAAATGTTGGCTGCAAATATGGCCATGCTCATAAGAACATCAGAAGAGCCCTCCTGCATCAGACCAAGGATCCATCTAGTCCAGCATTCTATTCACACAGTGGCCAACCAGCTGTCGACTAGGAACCCACAAGCAGGACACAGGTGCAACAGCACCCTCCCGCCCATGCTCACTAATGTAACTGTAGTTGGCTTCTTTCTTTCCAGTTGTATGATGAGCAATGAACAAAGTGCAGAGACTCAGGATCTAGTAAGGATACAGGAAGTGCTGGGACAGAAAGTCTGCAAGAGAGCCTCTCACTGCAGCTCACCAGGAGCTGATTGCGTGAGCACACCTACAACCAAATAAAGACCTTTCCCTCGCAACTACAAATGTAAGTTTATACATTTTGTTGTTTGGGGGATTTGTTAGCATCAGACTGCATTTCCCTGATGTCTGCTTGCTGCTGTTATTGTACCTTATCAGGGAGCGGATACTCCGCCTAGTGGTTATGCTTGCGTCTAACTTATACTGGGGAATCACATTGCATGAATGCCAGAGCAGCACATTTAAATAAAACTTATTTACAGAAAAACTCACTGGCCCAAACAAGCCATAGTTATCTGCACTGCTGTGTGGTTGGGGGTGTCTTCTGGGTACACACCCCATCTGCATGACAATGCTTATCTGATCCACATTAAACTCCTGAACCCTTATTGGACTTTCTGATGCAAACAGGGCTGCACATCTGTATCCACATTTGGACTGGGACCAAATCTCTGTTTATTTCTAGAGTTAATTATATTTATTTAACTAGAGTAGTAATATAAAAGTGGAAAGTCAAGTTCAGTAATAACAGCTGGACATGGCACCAGCAGTAAAATCTCATTGGCTCCAGTGCTCATGCAGCTCACTTTATCTATATTGCACTGAAAAAGAGCAGAGTTAATTTCTGCCTGAAAATACACTAATTTGATTTATTCTTTCCAATAGATAAGACCGGACAACTGGCAAGTACATTGCTATTGTACCACAAGCGGACTCTTTATCTCATGGCATCAAAGGACATGGCAAGTCTTGTTTATGTGCCTAGTCCTTAGAGATCTCCAGTTGTTAAAAGCATTGACATGAAGACTTGAAACTGACAAGATAAGGCCAAAAAAAAAAACCAACAAAAAAACCCCCACCCTTGTGGGCACTTCCAGTTAGAATTGACTATACAATTTTGAACAAGCTAATTAAATTTTCTAAATCACTGATGACAAAAAAAATACACTTTATACAATGTACATATTCAGTGTAACATAACGTTATCTAACATAGATATACCAGTGATGGTGCTTTCCATTTTTTCATATCATTTATTTTAAAAGCAATGCTTGATAGATGACTTTTTAATTGCTAGATTTATTAATATTATTAATATTTATGATATAATCAAATAATAATGTATGCCAAAAGCCACCACCACCTGGGACACAACTCTTCTCAATATTTAAAATTAAAATTGAGAACTAAATTGGAACCTGGTTGAAAAGATTCTTTAGTTGACTGCTCCAGAAACAAAGAAGGTTGTATGTTTTGAAACAGCCTTGTCATATTAATTTTATGTATGAAGTTGGCGGAATTTGGTATATCTCAGAGCATCCCCCCCATGATGCTTGCAGTATTGCAATTCTCTAAGGGAGTAGCTTGATCTGCAAGGCAGCTAAGAAAAACTATCTGTAGTTAACTCTACTTAGCATTTGATTCAAAGGGCCACATCCAACATATACACAACAGTGTGGACCTCTGGTTCAATGCACTGCTGCAGGAAGGTGTACTTGAAGGAACCATGTGGGAGGGCACAAGAATATGGTTCCCTCCCAGGTCAACATTGCCTCAATGAGAGGGATGCCATCCAAGTTCAAAGGACCCACATCATTGGCCTCACCTATGTGGTTTTTTTCATAGCCACTTCTCTGTCTACAATCCTGGGACAACATCACGTCTCATAAGGTTGCATCAGTAGAGTAGCTAGAACACTGCACCTCCTACGGGGAAAGAAGGTCCAAGGACCTTTGGATTTTTTCCACCTGAGCCTTCCAGCTTAATTGTTTTGTAGACCAGAGCATCATCCTAGATTCTTTATCGTTGTATTCTAAACGTGATCTCTTTCTTACAGAGTATGTGGGCCTATACACATACTTAACAGCTCCAAAGAATGACATGTCAAAAATGAGTGAATGGCATGGCTTAAGGCAAATCCATATAAACTCAGGCATAGAGAGCCTTGGCGTGCCATCACTACCACAGCAACTGCTCACATAGAGGAGGGGGAAATAGCAGCAGCAGTGAAAACTAGGTCTCTCTATGTCCAGGCTGCAGTTGTCTGGATTGATGACAAAAAGGACCTGTATAGACATTTCAGACCTGATGTATTTTTGCTGCTGCTGTCCTTTTTTGGAACATAGAAAGGTGCCTTATTTCAGCGTATTTGTCTGTCTAGCCCAGTATTGTCTGCTCTTGATTTTAGCTTTTTGGGGTTTCAGGCAGAGATCTTTCATAGGGCTGTGCACAGATCTGGATCCGGAATCTGGAGTGGATCAGACTGATCTAGGCCTCCCGGATCCGGATCTGAACCAGATCGGGCCCAGATCAGGCTGGATCGGATCCACGATCCGGATCCATGCACAGCACTCCCTCTCGCTCTCCCTGCTCTCCCCTCCCTCCCCCCACTCTCCCTGCTTACCTGCTGCCTCTTCTGCATCATCCCCCATCGTCCTCCGCATCTTCCTGCCTCCTTGATGTTGGCCGGATGCATTTGCCACTCGTGGTGGGTGACATCATCACCCGGCATGAGCAGGAAAGCGGCTGGCCGACATCGAGGAGGCAGGAAGATGTGGAGGATGATGGGGGGACGACGTGGAGGAGGCAGCAGGTAAGAAGGGAGAGTGGGGGAAGAGTGGGGGAGAGTGGGGAGAGTGGGAGGGAGTGCTGTGCATGGATCTGGATCTGGATTGGATCCGGATCTGAGTCAGATCAGATCTGGCCTGATCCGATCCAAGTCAGACCAGGCCCGATCCAGACCTGACAGATCTGGATCCGGATCGGATCAGGGGGTCCGTGCACAGCCCTAATCTTCCACATCACCCACAATCTGGATCAGGGACCTCCATATGCTAGAACTATTCTCCATTTATTTCCTCAGGCAGAAAAGTCTTCTTAACTATTAAAACTCTGCCAGACAGACCAGTCCAAGAACTGGGTGAGAAGTTCCAAGGGGGTGTGTATGTGCAGTCTCTGCCTCTGCTCACAGACCTCTGGATCTAGGATTAAATGGGCTGAATGTGGGGGATTTTCTCCCTTGCTCTGGCAACAGCAGCTACTTTTGTATTCAGTGGGAAGATCATACAGATGGAATCCAATTTCTGTCTCCGGATACCCCACTGAGAAGTTTCATTGCGACACTGCACTTTCATGTCTATTTTATCCAACAGAAATTGGAGAGGCAAGAACGAAGCAAAAACAGAAGATACGCTGATGCAGAATGATTCATATATTTACTGTCCCTTTTCAAAATTTCATCATGTTTCTCAACATGTTCTTAAGTCTGGGGTATAACCTGAAAATAGTTCGCCAGAAATGACATATTTGTGTCCTCCCAAGGATATACTTAACATCACATGCAGAAACAGAGCCATAACTAATCATTTGCAAGGGTGCAACTTAAAGGGCCAAAGAGACATGTAGATAAGGATGATCAATCCTCCCCCTGACCAAAGCCTGCCTAAACTGCAGCATGGAAAGTTTTCACCTATCTGGGTTCACTTTCTGATATCAGAGCCTAACTGGTAGAAAGGTTCCGAGAAGGAGCCATTGTTGGCTAGTGACTTGCCCAAGGCCATCCTTCATGTACTTCATGCAAAATTTAGGATTCAAATCTAGGTCTCCTACATCCACTACAATAGCTTCAATGGGACTAGCTGAGAACCTTGAGGAAGAATACAAACACAATGAACATCTAAATAATAATATTTCTATTTGAAGATTCATTTTGTTCTCTTAACCTTTTGTCTGCATGAATCAACCACTGTCAGAATTTCCTGTTTACTTGTTACGCATGTAGAATTTAATGTGAATGCTTTTCGTGCTCCGCTTTATTGAATAGCTTCATTATTTTGAGCACTTCTGCCATTGTGCATCAAGAGACTCCTTGCTGTCTTTGAAAATTAGTGGCAAGTTAAAGAAATCTATGCTTTATTGTCTCTGCAGGACCAACTTTGTAGAAAATGACAGTTCCTCTCTGCGAGGAACAAGGCACTTATCTGCACTTTATGCGATTCATCTCTAGTTCCCCATCTCAAGGTGCAATGACGCTTTTACCACTACTTTCGTACAGATCAGATACTGGTGTTGTCTGAGAAGTCAGATTTCTCCTAGTCCTCTGGACAGAATTAACACATCAAGACAATATGACCCCTTTTTTCTCAGTGAGAGATTCAACTAAAAGGCATGTGGGTGTACGCATGAGGGGGAACTCCCACCACATGACATGCTAACCCACTGTGGATTTGCTTTTGAGCAATCCACACTAGGTTAGCATGATGTCTGAACAGGCCCTAACTGCACTGTTACTCTGGTTTCTTTGGTTCAGTAAAAATCACTAGAAAGGGCCAAACAGCAATGGGAGAGGGCCCAGGGCTTAGGCCTGATCTATAGGCTGACCAGATAAAATCCAGGTCAGGGCTCATGTAACTTTAACAGTTGTAGAGAAAAGGGAATTTCAGCCAGTGTCATTTGTATGCAGTTAGTTCCTGGTGAAATTCCCTCTTCATCACAACAGTTAAAGTTGCAGGCACTATACTAGAGTGACCATATACAAAAGAAGGCAGGCCCCCTGCAACTTTAACAGTTGTGATGAAGAGGGAATTTCACCAGGAACTAATTGCATACAAATGACACTGGCTGAAATTCCCTTTTCTCTACAATTGTTAAAGTTATATGAGCCCTGACCTGGATTTTATCTGGTCACCCTACCTGGTCAGCTCTCAGAAAGCCTTTAAAAAAACTTACTACCAGTGACTGCTGTTTTCTCCCTCACCCAGCAGCAGCACCAGGAAAAAAAATCGGGGGGGCATAGAAGGGGCAAAGTATATTTCCACATGGGTGGGCTGTGTCTCACATTTCTGAAAGAAAAAAAATGGTGTAACTCACTCTAAAACTGCCATCCTAACCATATATTCTGAAATAAATCATATATTGATTTAGGTGGTTTTTTATATATATATAACATGTATTAGCCAAATTCAAATTACAGTAAGGGAAAAGTCTTTCAAACAAGGAAGAGTCACCACACAAGCATTTCCTTGACATAGAGACTAGACAGACAGAACACTTTCTTTAGAAAATGGTTACTTTTGAACCAGTGCAGGCAGAACCAGGAAGGTAGACTCTTAGTGTAAGGAAAGTAAGAGCAAATCGAGACACCTGGGCTTTGTACACCTAGGAAACCCAATGCATGTTGTTGTGTATCTAAATTATAGCCATCTCTGGCAGATACAGTTTCAAGGTCCAGGGCTTCTGATAGTTTCTTTTCAATTGCCAGTATAGCAAAAAAAGGAAGACCTTGAGAAGATACAAAGAAAAAGTGGACAGGCTTTCAGAGCTGTGTGGCAGACAGAAATTAAACAGGGTAACCCTTTTATACTGTGGAAATACACCAACTCTGTGAGGTAGGTTAGGTGATAAGCAGTACATAATGGATGCCTAATAGAGTTAACAAAGAGACTGCTCTCAGCAGTTCAATTTAAGCTTCCAGAATTCCCTACCCCACAGTCAAGCAATATGTTGTTGCTGTTGTTGTTTTAAAAAATCTCCATGCATTCCTTTTCACAATTCACCCCACACAATCAAGCAATATACCATCTCTTCCTCCAATCAACATGAGCTATTAGAACACCCCACACACACAATCGATATCTATCTATCTATCTATCTATCTATCTATCTATCTATTTATCATCTATCTATCTATCTATCTATCTATCTATCTATCTATCTATCTCATCCTTCTCCAGGCATTGCATTCCTTCTCACAATTCAACATGAGCTTCCAGAGAATTTCACTCCTCCACAATTGGGAAAAATTGTAGACCCAGGCCAAGAGAAGGAAGGCTAAGGAGATCCTCAATTTCTCTTGCTCCCCCCTTGCAAGAGAAAGGCCACCATCTTTTCTCCACATCCCCTCCAGCACACACACACACACACACACCGCCCAGCCTCTTCTCCTTATACAGAAACAAGCCTGAAGCAAGGCAAGGACAAGAAGGAAGGAAGGCTTCCACCATGCAAGCAGGCATCCCCTTTCTCTCACTCCCCACCTTAGTACTCCAAAGGCCCACCAGACAACCAAGGGGAAGGTTGTGCTAGCTGCATGAATTAACTGGCTACTTCTCACAGCCCCCACTAAATTTTAAATTACATTTAAAATAAAAAAGATAAACAAGAAATAAAGGGTCCCGCCTTTTACCTCCACAATGATGACACACCTTTTTACACAGGCTTTCCCTGGTTTTTAATGTAGCTTGTTTTACACTGCCCTTTTAACTTTTTCATGTTTAAATTTATGTGGTTATTCTTACGGTTTGTAATTGTGCACTGGCCAGACAGCTTCGGCTGATGGGCAGTATAAAGATGTAATGAATAAATTAGGGATGTGTATCATATCGTTAAAATGTACGATAACGATATTATATGGTCTTTATCGTGCATACGATTGACAATAACGATACGATACAACTTCGAACAATAATTATTGGAGACGATAAAGAATCCAACGATATGTATTGTTTTTATTGTTTTATTATAAGGCTCTTTCTGTTTTGCTGCCACATGGACGGAGCTAGAAAGTGGGGTGTGCTTGCTGAGACTGACAGATTCAGTGACCAATCGTGTAGCAAAGATTCCAGCAGGCTCCAATCACAATGTTGGAGGAGGGCTAAGGATATCCCCGCATAAAACCCCTACCCTTGGGTTCTCCATCTTTGTTGGGAGTAGGAGAGTTGAGGAGAAAGGTGGATTTGTTGGAGGTCTGTGTATTTTTGGCGATTTAGAGTCTAGTTATTATAGTATTATTCTTCTATCTATTTTCTTCTTGAATCATTCTGTTCTTGTCTGTGTCTTGTTCCTTGTGTGTTTGCTGTTTGTTGGTTAGCGTGACTGTGCTGAGGGTCCTGTGTGAGTGTGTTGTTGTTCCCTTCCCTGTTTTACTGTTATAAAAAAACCCAAAAAATACATATATATATATATATATATATATATATATATATATATTCTCTCTCTCTCTCTCTTTCCCTCTCTCTGTTTGTGTGTGTTTGTAAAGGATTGTTATTAATATAAATAATTTTGATCCTTTGCAAGCACAATATGAAACATGGCTCTAAGGCGCGCCTTGGGCGAGGTGGCTCTGCCTCTTCATCAAGGAGAGATGCTGTTGCTGCTGGGGGCAGTTCTGTGGTGGCTGTTTCTCCCCCCGTGAAAATCAAGGTCAAGTCTGCCTTTTTTGTGCTGAAGCAGGCAGAGGCACCAGCAGCGCCTCCTGAAAGGTCTGCCCGCACGGCCCTCTTTGAAGAGCCACTTCTAGAGGCCGGTGGCCGCAGCACTAGCCTTGGAGTAGGAGTAACACCAACTCCTGCTCCAGTGGTTGATGTGGGGAGCCTGATGCTCAGGGATCTTTTCCCTGAGATCACTGAGATGAAGCAGCAGGTGGTTGAGGTTGAGGAGGAGCAGTAGCAGGCAGAAGTGGTTCCCTCACCACTCTCCACCCAAACTTCTTCTTTGAGGCCTTCTACCCCTGCTCCTGCGGTGGCACCCCAGAGTCCAGGCACTGGCAGTGATGATGAGCAGACTGGCTCACCCCACAAGTGGAGCAGCATGGTGTGGGACCACTTTTAGGTGGCTGCGGATCCCCTCTTCGCTGTATGTCGGCATTGCAAGGCCACCATCAGCAGGGGGTAAAAACTGGCACACCTTACCACCTCCAACATGTGCTACCACCTCCAGAGGAACCACCATGTGCTCCTGCTTGGGAAAGAGGCGGGCACCTCCCAGGTGAGTGGTGGCACTAAGGACAAGCAGAAGGCTCCTGCTGCATCTCCGTCTCCCATTCTCCAAGCGTCTTCAGCAGGCCACCATGGATAACCTGGGGTGGGAGAAGTATGGGACCACTCGTTCGAGGTTTCTAATGCCCAACCAGCTCAACAACTGCATCAGTGAGATGGTGGCATCGGATGACCAGCCATTCAGCCTTGTGGACAATGCAGGGTTCAAGAGGCTGATGGCTATGGTGGTCCCATACTATAAGCTACCCTCTCACACCACCCTTAGCAAGCGTGTGGTGCCCTCCCTGTGCTGGGCATGCAGGGAGTTGGTGATGGGTCGGCTGTACCAGGCAGAGGCACAGAAAGTGCACTTCACCTCAGACATTTGGTCCAGCGAGAGCGAAGCGCATGCTTACCTGTCCCTGACAGCTCACTGGTGGGGAGCCACTGGGAAGGAAGCACCCATCACTTGTGGAACTGGGAAGAAGAGCTACTGCTGGGCCCTCCTTCATACCAAAGTCCTGGACCAGTCCCACATGGCAGTGAAGATCACCAAGGCCATTAACCGCATGGTGGAAGGGTGGCTGTCTGGGCATCAGCACACCCGCAGTTATATGGTCACAGATGGGGGAGCCAATATGGCCAGGGTGGTGTGTGAGGGCAGTTTTTGAGGGGGTCCGCTGCATCGCCCACATCTTAAACCTCATAGTCAGGGGTGGGCTTGGCATGGGGAGCAGCAGCAGTGACCTTCCCCCTCCCGTGCCAGCAGTGCGCAACAACCTGGACAGCTGCCGGAGGGTGGCTGGACACTTCCACCACAGTGTTAAAGGAAGTCGGTTGCTGCGGGAGAAGCAGGCAGAGTTGGATCTCCTGTAGCACCAGCACCTTCAGGACGTTGCCACACACTGGAACTCCACCTACCTCAAGCTTGAGCATATGGTGGAGCAACAGCGTGCTGTGCATGAAATGTGCAGGGTCGGGGACATAGGTATCCAGGCACCACTGGCCAGGCAGCAGTGGAATACCATGTCCCATCTGGTGACTGTCCTCAAGCCCTTCCTTGAGGCCACAGAGACCCTCAGCTGCAGCACCACCCTCCTCAGCCAGGTGATCCCTGTGGCCAGGCATCTCCAGACCAAGATGCTGCAGTTTCTGGAGGCTGGGGATCCCGTCACCGGAAGGCATTACCCGCAAGATGTGCGGGAAGTGGTTCACAGGCTGAAGGCAGGACTAGTTAAGAGGAAGGAGCCCATTATGAAGGACAGGACCTACATCTTGGCCACGATATGTGATCCTCGGGTTAAAGACAGCATCTGAGATGCCAATTCTAGGCTGGGGTGGGTGAAATTGCTGATGGGGGAAGTTCGGGCTGTGCGGGAAGTCAGGCTTGAGCAGGTAGCGGCGGAAGAGGAGGCCACGGCTTCCTGGGTCAGCAGTCCCTGCAGCAGCAGCAGAAGCAGCATCCCTCCCAGCAGGACCAGCAGAGGCCTTGGGTTCTGGGCAAATGCCCTACAGGAAGTGGTTGGTGAGGCAGGCGACCAACCCAGCCATCAGGATGATGCTACAACTGCTGTGCAGCATTACCTGGCGGAAGTCCAAGGAGAACATCTCCGTTGAACCCCTGGCCTACTGGTCATCGCGGAGCCAGATCTGTCCAGATCTGGCTCACTTGGCCTGAGATAGGCTGAGCTGCCCACCGACGAGTGTTCCAAGCGAGCGGGTGTTCCCAATGGCGGGCGACGTCGTGACACCCCACTGCTCTCGCTTGGATGCTGAGTTAGTGGAGCAGCTCATCTTTCTCAAAGCAAACCTGCCCCTGCTGAGATACCCCACCCTCAAGCCCTCTGGGGAGTGAGAGACCCACCTTTCTGCACCACTTTTTAAAAATTATTTTTATTTGCTGTTTTTACAGCTCAATAACTCAACTCTGATTGCAGGATTCCTTGATATCCTGTTTCTCCTACCATAACCTAGTATATTGAGGGGATGCTAAGCATCTCACACAGACTATGGTTTAGTCCTGCCTTCATCTGTCTGTCTGTCTGTCTGTCTGCCTGCCTGCCAGTTCGCTGCCCTTGTGAGGTAGCTGGATCTCTGGGTCAAGGCCCTGAGTTCTATGGCTTACTTGTGCATCATGCTAGCAACTGGCACTCCACCTGCATCTGCCAGTCTCCATCTGCCTGGATCTGCCTACACCTGCCTGCCTGCACAGGTATGGCCTTCCTCCTCCTCCTTGTGGACTCCCATCAGTGAGAGACTGTCAAAATATCCCTCACACCTTGACTTTTTTATTTAGGACACTGCTTGAGCCAATGTGCCCACCTCTGGGCAAGAGAACAGCCTGCCTGATTGACTGAACCTGCCTGCATCTGTGCCCACCTGTGCCCACCTGTGCCTGGCTCCCTGCATCCATGTCTAGCTGATTCATTTTTGGGGTAAGTGAGTCGCACTGGGCCCACCTTGCAGGGCTGGTTGTCGTAGCCTTAAAAAAAATTAAGGATTTGCTGCCTGAGTGAAGCAGGCTGTATGGGCGGGTTTCCTCCAGGGAACCAGGGAAGAACTCACTCATTGACTTGTTTTTTCTTTTTCATCTCTTTCTTCAGGTGCAGCCTCCTGAGCCTGAGACTAACTGCCTGACTGAAGAAGAACTTTCCTTCCTGCATCTTCTGTACCCACCTTTGCCTGCTGCCCGCCTGTGCCAGCATTTGCCCACCTGTGTCTGCTGGCCACCTTTGCCTGCTTCCTGCCTGTGCCAGCATTTGCCCAACTCAGTCTGTTGGCCACCCCAACCTGCCTGCCTGCATCTTCCTATCTGCCTGGCTGCTGCCTTTGCCCAGTCAACGTCTGACTGGTAAGTTGTACTGGTCCCGCCTTGCAGGGCTGCTTGTAGTACTGCCTTTATTAAGTGTGGTTTAAAAATCTAGCTTTGCTTGGAGGAGATGCAAAGTAAACTCCCTCATCTTGAACATTCTCTGTTACTTGAGTGCACTGGTCCCCTAAGGTCCCCACCTTTAAGGACTAGCTCTTTAAAAATTAGGATTTCTCTCAGCAGCAACTTACCACCAGAAAAAAACCATGCATGTGTTGTTGAGAGAGCTTACTGAGTATCTGAAATATGATACGATACGATACAAATCACCTACAATATTATCAGAGATGATAATTTTTTGGGTCCGAAATTCCGATAACGGTACGATAATTTCGGGCATGCACATGCCTAGAATAAATACATAAATAAATAAAGTTGTGAGTTTATTTCCCCAGACCTGTGTTTCCTCAGTTCTGTGCGATGAAAAAAGAAAAGAAAATAAAAAAGAAAGAGAGGAGGGGATAAAAACACTTCCCTTTCTCCCTTTCCCTTCCTGTCTGTCTCTCACACAAACAAAGATGTGAAAAGATTTGGATTGGCTTTTGGCTTTTGGATTGAGGGCGGCTTGAGTGTGGCTAGAGGGCAGCTGCAGGGAGGCTTCAGGGAGGCTTTAGGGTGGACTGAGGGCAGAACGAGGGCAGACTGAGGGCGGCTTCAGAGCCCCTTCAGGGCTGTTTCAGGGCCCTGAAGCCGCCCTGAAGCTGCTCTCAGTCTGCCCGCAGTCCTCCTGCAGTCAGCCCTTAAGCTGCCCTGAAGCCGCCCTCAGCCTGCCCTCAATACACCCTCATTCCACCATCAATCCACCATCAATCCACCCTCAAGCCGCCCTCAAGCCACCCTGAAGCTGCCCTGAAGCTGCCCTGAAGTCACCTTGAACGGCCCTGAAACATACCTGAAACAACCCTGAAACCTCCCTGAAACCACCCTGAAGATGCCTTCCGTCCACCCTCATATCGCCCTCAGTCCGCCCTCAGTCCGCCCTCAAGCCACCCTGAAGCTGCCTTGAATCTGCTCTGAAGCTGCACTGCAGCCACCCTCAAGCTGCCATCAGTCAGCCCTCAGTCCACCCTCAGTCTGCCCTCAAGCCGCCCTCAAGCTGCACTGATTCCGCCCACATGCCACCCTGAAGCTATCCTGAAGCCGCACTCTGCCCTCAAGCCGACACCAAGCTGCCCTGAGGGCTCCCTCAGTCCGCCCTCAAGCCACCCTCAGTCTGCCCTGAAGCTGCCCTGGAGCCGCCCTGCAGCCACCCTGAAGTCACCCTCAGTCCACCCTCAGTCCGCCCTCAGTCTGCCCTCAGTCTTCCCTCAAGTCTCCCTGTAGCTGCCGAAGCTGCCCTCAGTCTGCCCTCACTTCGCTCCCAGTCAACCCTCAAGCCACTCTCAGTCCACCCTCAAACCGACCTCAGTCCGCCCTCAGTCCACCCTCAGTCCGCCCTGAAGTCACCCTCAAGCTTCCCTCAGTCCACCCTGAAACCACCCTGAAGCTGCCCTGAAGCCACCCTGAAGCCGCCCTGAAGCTGCCCTGAAACTGCCCTCAGTCCGCCCTCAGTCCACCATCAGTCCACCTTGAAGCTGCCCTGAAGCTGCCCTGAAGCTGCCCTGGGTCCCCCTGGGTCCGCCCTGGGTCCGCTTGAGGGCCACTGCAGGGCGGCTTGATGTCGGCTTGATGTCAGCTTGAGGGTGGACTGAGGGCAGACTGAGGGCTGACTGAGGGCTTACTGAGGGCGGCTTGAGAATGGCTTGTGGACGACTTGAGGACGGCTTCGGGGCACCCTCAAGGCAGCTTGATGGCAGACTGAGGCCAGACTGAGAGCGGTTTCAGGGCAGCTTCAGGGCAGCTTGTGGACGACTTCAGGGCGGCTCCAGGGCGGCTCCAGGGCGGCTTCATTTTGGTAACAGGGAGGCTTCATTTCAGCTTCATTTTGGCTTCAGGGCGGCTTCATTTTGGCTTCAGGGAAGCTTCAGGGGGACTTCAGGGCAGCTTCAGGCTGGCTTCATTATCGTTTCAAGGCGGCTTAAGGGCGGCTTCAAGGCCGTTTCAGAGTGGCTTAATTTCGGCTTCGTTTCAACTTCAAGGCGGCTTCAGGGCAGCTTCATTTTGGTTCATTTCAGCTTAATGGTGGCTTCAGGGTGGCCTCAAGGCGGCTTCATTCCGGCTTCGTTTCGGCTTCACTTCGGCTTCAGGGCGGCTTCATTTCGGATTCAGTGAGGCTTCATTTTGGCTACAGGGCACCTTCATTTCGGCTTCTTTTTGGCCTCAGGGTGGCTTCATTTCGGCTTCAGGGCAGTTTCATTTTGGCTTCATTTTGGCTTCATTTTGGCTTCATTTTGGCTTCATTCGGCTTCAGGTCAGCTTTATTTCGGTTCATTTCAGCTTAATGGTTGCTTCAGGGTGGCTTCAAGGCGGCTTCATTTCGGCTTCATTTCAGGCTCATGGTGGCTTCAGGGTGGCCTCAAGGCGGCTTCATTACAGCTTCATTTTGGTTTCATTCTGGCTTCAGGGTGACTTCATTTCGGCCTCAGGGCGGCTTCAGGGCAGCTTCTTTTCGGCTTCAAGGCAACTTCTTTTCGGCTTCAAGGCGACTTCATTTCGGCTTCAGGGCGGCTTCATTTTGGCCTCAGGGCAGCTTCATTGCAGCTTTATTAAGGCTTCATTTCGGCTTCAGGGCATTTTCATTTCAGCTTCATTTCAGCTTCATTGCAGCTTCACTGAGGCTTCACTGAGGCTTCACTGAGGCTTCATTTCGGCTTCAGGGTGGCTTCATTTCAGCCTCAGGGCGGCCTTATGGCGGCTTCGGGCAGCTTCAGTTTGGCTTCGGGACGGCTTTATTTTGGCTTAAGGGCGGCATCAGGGTGGCTTAATTTTGGCTTCTGGGCGAGTTCATTTCGGCTTCATTTCAGCTTCATTTTGGATTCATTCTGTCTTCATTTCGGCTTCATTCTAGCTTCATTTCGGATTCATTCTGTCTTCATTCTGGCTTCAGGGCGGCTTCTTTTTGCCTTCAGGGAGGCTTCATTTCGGCATCAGGGCGGCTTCATTTCGGCTTCATTTTAGTTTCCTGGTGGCTTCATTCTGGCTTCATTTTGGATTCATTCTGGCTTCATTTCAGCTTCATTTCGGATTCATTCTGGCTTCATTTTGGCTTCATTTCAGCTTTATGAACTTCAGGGCAGCTTCAGGACAGCTTCAGGGCGGCTTCATTTCGGCATCTCAGAGGCTTCAGGGCGGTTTCAGGCGACTTCCGGGTGGCTTAATTTTGGCTACAGCGTAGCGTCATTTCAACTTCATTTCGACTTCATTTCGGTTTCAGGGCGGCTTCAATGCTGCTTCAGGGCAGCTGCAATGTGGCTTCAGGGCGCCTTCATTTCGGCTTCATTTCGGCTTCAGGGTGGCTTAATTTTGGCTTCTGGGCGACTTCCTTTCAGCTTCATTTCAGCTTCGTGTCGGCATCAGGGCGCCTTCAGAGCGGCATAATTTAAGCTTCAGGGTGACTTCAGGGTGGCTTCAGGGCAACTTCAGGGCAGCTTTAGGGCGTGTTCATTTCTGCAGCTTTAGGGTGTGTTCATTTCTGCTTCAGGGCAGCTTCAGGGCAGCTTCAGTGCAGTTTCACATTGGCTACAGTGTGGTGTCATGTCAGCTTCATTTTGACTTCATTACTAGCAAAGTACTGGCAAAGTGCTGGCAAAGTACTGGCAAAGTGTGGGTGGAGTGTGGGCAAAGTGTGGGCGGAGTGTGGGCAAAGTACTGGCAAAGTGTGGGCGGAGTGTGGGCAAAGTACTGGCAAAGTACTGGCAAAGTGTGGGCAAAGCATGGGCAGGGTCTGGGAATAATGTGGGCGGTGTGTAGGCAGGGTGTGGGCGGAGTGTGTGCAAAGTGTGTGCAAAGTGTTTGCAAATTATGTGCAAAGTATTGGCGGAGTGTGGGCAAAGTGTAGGTGGAGTGTGGGCAAAGTGTGGGCGGAGTGTGCGCTGAGTGTGGGCGTGTTCAGCGTGGAGTTAGGGGAGCCACAGGGCGGCTTCATGCCGGCTTCAGGGCGGCTAGAGGGTGGACAGAGGGTGGCTTGAGAGCAGACTGAGGGCGAACTAAGGGTGGACTTAGGGCGGCTTGAGCACGGCTTTTAGTCTGCCTGTGGGCCGCTGCAGGTCCAGTGCAAAGCAGCTTAAGGACAACTTTTTTTGGTTTGATGTCGGCTTGAGTGCGGACTGTGGGTGGCTTGAGGGCGGTTCGAGTGTGGCTTTAGGTCGGTTTAGGGCAAACTGAGGGCTGACTGATGGCGGCTTGAAGGCGGCTTCAGGGCACCTTCAGGGCAGCTTCAGGGTGGCTCCAGGGCAGCTTGATGGCAGACTGAGGCCGGACTGAGGTCGGACTGAGAGCAGCTTCAGTTTGGCCTCAGGGCGGCTTTAGGGCGGCTTCTGGGCGGCCTGTGGGAGACTTTAGCGCACCTCCAGGGCGGCTCCATGGTGGCTTGAGGGCAACTTGAGGGCTTCTTCAGGGTGGCTTCAGGGCGGCCTGAAGGCTGGTTGAGTGTGGTTTGAGGGCGGACTGAGGCTGGACTGAGGCCGGACTGAGAGCAGTATCAGGGCAGCTTCCGGGCGGCTTCAGTTTGGCTTCAGGGATGCCTAAGGGCGACTTCAGCGCAGCTTCAGGGTGGCTCCAGGGCGTCTTCAGGACATCTTGAGGGGGACGTGAGGGCGTCTTGAGGGTGTCTTGAGGGCAGACTGAGGGTGGACTAAGGGTGGCGTTTGAAGGCAAACTGTGGACGGACTGAGGGTGGACTGGGGTGTCTGGAGGGCATCTTCAGGGCATCTTGAGGGAGACGTGAGGGCATCTTGAGGGCGTCTTGAGGGCAGATTTAGGGCGGACTAAGGGCGGTGTCAGGGCGGCTTCAGGGCGGCATCAGGATAGCCTGTGGGGCTTCAGGGTGGCTTCAGGGCGGCTTCAGGGCATCTTCAAGGCGTCTTGAGGGAGACGTGAGGGCATCTTGAGGGCAGACTGAGGGTGGACTAAGGGCGGTATTTGAAGGCAAACTGTGGACGGACTGAGGGTGGATTGAGGGCGTCTGGAGGGCATCTTCAGGGTGTCTTGAGGGAGACGTGAGAGCGTTTTGAGGGCATTTTGAGGGCAGACTTAGGACGGACTAAGGGCAGTATCAGGGCGGCTTCAGGGTGGCTTCAGGGCGGCTTCAGGGCTTCTACAGGGAGGCTTCAAGGCGGACCAAGGGCAAACTGAGGGCGGCTTCTGGGTGGCTTCAGGGCAGCTTCAGCGCGGTTCCAGGGCAGACTGAGGGCGGACTTAGGGCAGACTGAGGGCAGCTTGAGGGCGGCTTGATGTCAGCTTGATGTCGGCTTCAGGGCGGACTGTGGGTAGCTTCAGGGCGGTTTGAGGGCTGACTGAGGGCTGACTGAATGCGGACTGAGGGCAGACTGAGGATGGCTTTAGGGCGGCTGAAGGGCGGCTTGAGGTCTGCCTGAGGACCGCTGCATGGCCGCTGCAGGACGGCTTGAGGACGGCTTGAGGTCAGACTGTGGGCGACTTCAAGGCGGCTTGAGGGCAGACTGAGGGCAGACTGAGGGGGGCTTGAAGGTGTCATGAGGTCGTCATGAGGGCGGCTTCGAGGCGGCTTCAGGGCAGCCTGTAGGAGACTTCAGCGTGGCTTCAGGGTGCCTCCAAGGTGGCTTGAGGGGCTCCACTGCAGCTCCAGGGCTGTTCCAGGGTGGCTCTAGGTCTGCTCTAGGGCCACGTAATGGTCGGCTTCATGGTCTGCTTCATGGTCGGCTGCAGGGTGGCTGCAGGGTGGCCCGGGGGTGGCTCGGGGGTGGCTCGGGGCCAGCTCCTGGGTGGTTCCAGGGTGGCTTCAGGGCTGCTCCAGGGCCGCTCCAAGGCAGATTCAGGGCGGCTGGCTGGATTTTTAATTTTAAATTACAATTTTGTTTTGAAACTTGCTCAAAATCAGCAGATGAACAGATTTGCTTGAAACTTGGCATGGCTAAATCCCTACTGATTAGCTATCATGATGCCAAGTTTCAACTCCTTATCTTTAAAAATGATGTTTTTTTAAAAAAATACGTTTTTAAACACCGCAATTTAAAAAAAAATCCTAAAAATCAATGGATGAACAGATCTGCTTGAAACTTGGCATGGCTAAATTCCTATTTAAGATCTAAATCTAAATTCCTACTTAAGATTTTCTAGTAATTCAAGCACATATGTTTTCTGAAGCAAAACATTTTAATAACTGTTGGTCAAATATCCTTCCTAGTAATAATGTTGGCCTTGTCCTTACATTTATGAATTTACTCCTCCAATTTACACAAATGTTTCTTTTTTTACTTATTCATAGACATACCTGTGTATTGTTTTGAGCTTCGTAGCTGCTTTAGAACCCATTACACATTGACTGGTCTGCCAGAACCCCCTTCACGTTTTCTGCAGAATATTTGCATATTGCAGAGGATTCTGGGAAAGGCTTGGGAATGCCCATGACATCTGGTTGGCTCTGCTGGAAACAGAATAATGGACTAACAAGCACGGGTGGAGCTCCTCCCTTGTCCAAGAATGACCTGGAAGCATCTAAAGCTGTTGAACTTGGGAAGTCCCAATCAGTAACTGGATTGACACAACATGTTAACCCACAGTCAGTGGTTGAGTGTGGGTTGTTGCTGAGCCATGGGTTGTTTATTAAACTATGGGTTGGCATGTTGTCTGAATACAGGACATTTTCCTCAGGATGGCTTGTTAACCATGCAGTGTGGCCTTAAGAATCCATGGTTTGTTGTAGGATCATTCAGGGTTGTTAACAAGCCACCCTTTGGACAATGTCCTGGGTTCAGAAAACACCCTAACCCATGGTTCAAGAAACAACTCGTGGTTCAAGAAACAAGCCACATTCAACAACTGAATATTGGTTAGGATGTTGTGCGAATAGCCCCAGTGTCTGGACAGGAGAATTCTGGGAATCGTATGAACATTTAGGAATATATAATGTGCTTATATTGCATTAGGCTATTAATTCATTTTGCCGCATGCTGTTCACTCCATATAGCAGTGACTCTCCAAGAGGTTGTATATATGTGAGGAAAGCCTCGTGGTGGCTGTAGATCTGCACCGCGGCGGTTAGATGGTGCAAGCGCAGCTTCACAGCCACCATGGGGCTTCCCCACAATGCTCTGATTTTTCAAATGGAGTGATGTCAATACAGCACTTCCACCGTGTGACATTGCTCCACAGCCAATCCGGGGGCAGAGCCTGGTGGATGAGGAGCAGCGATTGGTTGCATTCCACTAGGAAGAGGGCAGGGACAGGTCCAGGACCCGGATGGCCGCCCATAAACCCCACGCTCCCTCCTTGGCATTCGGATTACTTGACAATGCCCAGGGAGATAGAAAGCGCAGGTCTGAAGAGGGAGGTGGAGCTAACCCGGCGCTGTGAAGACAGCCCTCAAGTTATCAGAAAGAGATTTTCCAACTCTGGTACCTGGGATCCTTGTGTAACTGGAGATGCCATGGACTGAACCTGAGACCTTCTACATATTCTGTCATTAAGTGAAGACTCTTCCCCAATAAATGTCTGTAAGTTTTGTACAATAAGAGTGATTGGAGCACAAGTAAATAAGTAAATGAACAAAAAAAGCTTTCTTAGCAAAATGCCCCACATCTAGTTTCATATACTGACTACATCAGTGATGCTTCCCAAAGTCACCTGACCTGACCACCAGTCTGAGCCACATGGCACTCCTGTGGGTTGGCTGCCCACATGATTGCAACTCAGCTATGTATGCTGCATCTCTTCTCTGCAAATTTATTCCAAGAACGCTTTGGCAAAAATGTATAATTTTGCATCTGTGCAATTTTCTTGGCAATTTCTTGTTGAATATTGAGTATTTACTTTTGCCTTAATAGTCCACATCTTCCACTTAGCTGTCTATAGCAAAATAAAACATCAATTTTACTATGAGCATCTATTTTCTTGGCATTCGTTTTCCCTTGGAGCAATGTAAATATCAAATCAAACATTTCTACATTCCTCATTTCCAAGAAAGTTTAAATGCTCCTTATTCCTTTGTTGTGGCATTAGGTTGGAGAGAGGCATAAAGTTGCGGAGAGTTGAAGGTGGTGTGATCAAGCTATTGGGCCTAATTCATCACTATCATCTTTGGTCAAACAGGTTTTGCACATTTTATCCTAAACCTGCAAATCCTGTTGACGTGATAAAAACAGAAAGTGTAAAAATCAGGTAAATATGGATGTATCACATCAATTTCAGTTGTTGTCTCCAGCTTTAATTGAAACTATAGCTTGTGTGGATTATGTTCTCCAAGCAGTGCCATCTGGCCTGTTGAGATTACTTTCTTTTAGATAGTTTCCTTTCCCTTATTGTTCAATGTCCAGTAACATTTTCTCACAAAAGGAGAATTTAAATTACTCCATGGAATTGTGCAGACCACTATGCACGTCACTCTAGAAAATCTATTTTCAGCTCCTCAATCTAATGTAACATCAGAAGAAGAGAATCACTCACATGCTAATTACCCATAGTGGAGTTTACTTCTACAGGATGCATCAAAATGGATTATTTAGTTGGGGTCAGATGTGATTTTCAAAGAAAGATACTGAAAAACCAAATAAAAGATCTCTTATACAACATGTACGGAATTTACTGAATCTCTAGCAAGATGGATTTACAATAAATCTGTCCTATATTGTAGTTAATAAGATCTCAGCTGAACAGATGAGACCAAATTCGACACCTACAGGCTTCAAAGATGAAAAACAGAAAGATAACTTACAACTTCCTTCTCCAGAGCACATACTCATTAGAGGAAGAGAAGCAACATTGCTCAAACCATTTACAACAAATGTGGCGTTAAACCCCTGTGCATCTTCACAATTACTACCATTAGGGCTTCTTTTATCACTCCCAGTGGTAGGCTAAGACTGTGTAATTTGGAGAAATCGTTTTCCATCTTGATCCATAAATATGTTGCAGATATGTTGACTCTAATGCACACAAATATTTTGTTATGGACAGGGATTTCCTGTGTAGCATTATAAATATTACTTTTATTCTTTATGTGAATATTTCTATACCACCTTCCAATGAATTATCAGAGGAGCTTACATGATCAAGGAATGCGAGAATAGTTGAAATGTGTAAAAAACACCAATATATTTTAACAGCACAATAAAATAGTAATGGTGCTACTAGTATTAGTATTTAGTTACATTAGAATTTAGTATGGGACATTTTATAGACTGTATAAAAATTTTAAACTGAGGAAAAATATGAGAGGATGATTTAAGGCAAAATGAATATGTAAAATGCAGGTTCACGAATTGGGGCTTCACTGCAGTTGTGAGTAAGGATCATCACTGCTTCATGATATAGACTGACCAGATGATATAGACTGACCTGTACCTTTAGTAGTTGTGCAGAAGAGGTAATATCAATAGGTGTAGTTAGCATAGTGAGCTAGACCTGCTGAAATTCTCCCTTCTACATTACTATTGAAAGTGAAAGAGCCCTGTCCTCTTCTGCTATTTGTGAATGAGGCGGCTTTTGAATGTGTACATTTCTCAGATGCGTTTGGGCCTCAAGAGACTACTGAGCAGCTTTGATGAATACTATAAAAATAATCTCTTAACAATTAACTATTCAAAAACTGAAGTATTGGTCTTTCCTAGGAGGAAGGTAAGATTCCCTTGGTTTATGGGGAAACACAGAATTGACCAAGTTGATTAATATAAATAACTGGGCATATGGTTCCATGAAGCTCTAAGTTTGAGAGTGCATGAGAAATATGCCAAGGCCAAAGCCGAACAAAATATGGGTGCTGTAACCCAGTTCTTCTATATGAAGGGTGGGAATTTTTTACCAGAAGCCACCCGGGTTTTTAAAGCCAGAACTGTGTCTCAGGTTCTGTATGGGGCTCCGAGCTGGTTTCCTTGCTCTAAGAGTTCTCTTGAAGGAATTCAATACCTTTTCCTCAGGTTAATCCTGGGTGTTCCCAGGTGTGTTTCTGGGGCTGCTTGCAATATGGCGGCTGGGCTGAACTCATTAAAATGCTTAGCATGGATTTATTCTATTCACCTTTGGCTCCATTGCTGCCCTGTGCTTACTCCCAACTCTTTGGTCTCCAAGATACTGTCAGATTCCTTTGAATCTCCTTGGACAAAAGTTATGGTGCAAAAAAATCACCTCTGTAGGGCTTTCTCCTGCCTACTTGCTATCCATGGACTTAGAAAGTGCCAAATTGACTGATAAACAGAGATTACTGGACATAGACCACCAGGAGCTCCAAGAAGCTGCATGAGGACCATGTTCTCCACAGTAATTGGGTCTACCAGTTATTACCAAGAGGCCAGGAAAGGCCTGATACATCCTATTATACAGAATTTCCCTGGTCGCTCTCCTGAGTCTCTTATGATTATTTTACTCCAGGGCACCAATAAGTCCATTACTGAGTAAGTGGCCAAATATCTGAATCTGGTTATTCTTATTAGACCACTCATAGATGTTTGATCATTAGCATTTCTTTAAAAAATTATTGATTAGTATTTTTACAGATTTTGTATTCTGTCTTTTACCATCATGTATTTTTATTAATATGTGTGTACTCAATATGTTATTATAATGGTCTGTTGACTGTGAATAAAGATTGATTGATTGACAGTGAAATAGGTCAGGAAGTTTGCAGTTAAGGGAAAGCAGAATATCTGAAGTATGTAGGCTTACATTTGTGTGTGTTTGCCCCATATATTGAAGGTCTAGATTTTAAGCATATTCTATCTGATCCATCCAAAAATTTCACTTGATCTTTTAGTCTAGGACTCCGAAGCTGGATCAGCCTACCTACTCCAGCTTTCTGTTCCCACAATGGCCAACCAAATATGCTTGGGACACAAGGAGGACACCTTCCCAATCATGTTCTCCAGCAGCTGATGTTCAGAAGATATTGCCACCAGCCTGCCTCAGTTGTAATCTACTAACATAGAGTTCTGACTGCACATTGAAACTGCTAGGTCAAGAGTGGAAGCTTATACTTCTTACTAAAGGACATGATTGTCTAGGTTCCTCTCAAGCTAACACAGGAGTTGAATGAACGTTTCACTCATGACATAAATGCATATTATAAATAAGATCTTTTATGAGAGTTTGAATTTTCCATCTGCCTGTCCATGCATGGGGCTTTGAACATAAGATAGGGTGACCATATGGAAAGGAGGACAGGGCTCCGGTATCTTTAACAGTTGCATTGAAAAGGGAATTCCAGCATATATCATTTGTATGCATGCAGCACCTGGTGAAATTCCCTCTTCATCACAACAGCTGCAGGAGCCCTAGATACAAAAGAGGGCAGGACTCCTGCAGCTTTAGCTGTTGTGATGAAGAAGGAATTTCACCAGGTGCTGCATGCATACAAATAACACCTGCTGAAATTCCTGCAACTGTTAGAGATACAGGAGTTCTGTCCCCCTTTTCATATGATCACCCTACATAAAGGCTACATCCTCACCTTGCATCATCATCATCATCATCATCATCATCATCATCATCATCGGGCTGTGTATTATTATTATTATTATTATTATTATTATTATTTTATGGGCTGTGCAAGTCTCGGGCCTTGGATTCAGAAATCTGAATCACGGAGGCCATTTTATGGTGGATCCACCATTTTATGACAGATCCATTTCCTTGCATAGCCCTAGGCCCCCATAAGCAAGTTACAGCCTACAACTCCCTGCATGCAGTGCCTGGGAGGCTGCCTTCTTGTGGCCCAGGAACAGAGGGCACATGTGTCCTCACTGTTACAATCGCCTACTCCTCGGAGCGATGGCCTCCTCTTCAGTGCTATTGGCCACTCCTCGGTGTGATCGCTGGGTACTTGGCGTGATTGGCCACTGCCACCACAATCCAGGATATTCCAGTCACCCTGGGGGGGGGGGGTCCTCACATGTTCCACAGGTGCCCTGCAGTCTCCTGCTTTCCCCAAGAGCCTCCCACTTCCTTTACCTGAGTGGGTGGCTTTTGGGGGAAGCAGGTGGCTACAGAATGCCTGCGGAATGCGTGAGGACCCCTCCAGGGTCACTGGAGTATCTTGAATTGCAGCAGCCGATCGCGCCAAGAAACCGCTGATCATGCTGAGGAGACAGTGATCGTGGTGGCAGCAAGGACATGTGTGCCCTCCATTCCTGGACCCCAGTAAGTGCAGCTCTCCCAGGCACTGTATGCTGGGAGTTGTAGGCTGTAACTTGCTTATGGGGGCCTAGGGCTGTGCAAGGAAATGGCGGATCTGCCATAAAATGGCCTTTGTGATTTGGATTCCCGAATCCAAGGCCCGAGGCTTGCACACCCCTAAATAATAATAATAATAATAATAATGCAGTAACCTGCTGTAACTAGCTTGCTTTTTGCTCTGCTGTTGCTATTGTGAGTGCTATGTTCCATAGTGCCCACACAGATAAATCTTAAATCACCAATTTTAGGAGGCAAGCATGAGATTATATTTAGCAGTCATTAATGTGGTAAATGTCAGCGGTGTAGTGTGAGCCTTTTCTACTTAACAAGTTGAAGTGTTTTTTAACTTGCAAAAACACCTACTGATTTGTCCTTTTGTAAAATTGTGGGGACGTGGAAGTGGTTTGTACATTAAATGAAGGAATTCTGTTATCAGTTCACATTCACCCACATCCCTTCATTCTAAACTCTTTGATAGCAAGCTAATATTTTTGGAGTTAACAATGAGACAATAGTTAGTGAACTGGCAGGCATCAAAGGCATTTTAAAGCATTTTTAATGATTCCTAGAAGGACCCAGGGAAAGAATATCATACTCTTGTGAGTTTGAAATACAGATTTATGTTGTCTTTTGTCCTTTTTATATTTTATTGATTTCATTGCATAAGTGTACTGTTCATTGCTTTGAGCATTTGAAAAGCACTCTATAAAGAAAGATAATTTCCACAGGTTTGAACAGCATATGAAGAATCCATCTACCTATTTCAATTTTATCTAGTTATATTTGTGCTGCCCCTTTGTTCATAACTATCAGTTCTAGTAAAAGTCTATAGCATGCTTCATCCCAGTCACACTGCATCATATTGTGTAGTCTTAAGATTGCATGAATTTTTGTGAATATTTTATTCCGTACCTCTGTGTTCAGAATGTAGCTCCCAGTGGTTGAAATTTGCATTTGCTTTAATAAATTGTTCAAAATAGAAAACCTTTGTTTTTTTCCCCTTCTCTCAGACTCATCATTTTGTTAAATTTTTATCTCTTAACAAAAGAAACCTTTGATCAGAAACTATAGCAAAAATTACAAAAAGGCAGAATGATCTACCCATGATGAAAACCAGCAGATCAAGGGAGCTTCCAACAGAGGGCTTCTAGCACTATCAATCAAATGATATAAGACATCTTTCTCTCCATAATAGATTTTCTATGATAATAATAATAATAATAATAATAATAATAATAATTATTATTTATAACCCGCCTCTCCCTTCGGATCGAGGCGGGGAACACAATGCAAATACAAAAATCACAAACAGTTAAAAAAAAATTAAAACAAGAGAAAATGCATAATTAAAACATCTTAAAATTCATCCGGATAGGCCTGCCGGAAGAGAGCAGTCTTCATGACTCTCTTAAATTCATGAAGACTGCTAATTTGTCTAATCTCCTCCGGCAGACCATTCCATAGTCTGGGAGCGATGGAAGAGAAGGTCCTCTGGGTAACACTCGCCAGCCTAGTTCTGGCTGGCTTGAGTGAGTTCTTCCCAGAGGACCTAAGTATGTGGGGCGGATTGTACGGGAGAAGGTGATCCCACAGGTAGCCTGGGCCCAAACTATGTAGGGCTTTAAAGGTAACAACCAACACTTTATACTTCACCCGGAAACTGACTGGCAGCCAATGAAGTGATTTTAAAACTGGTGTAATGTGGTCACCCCTAGATGTACCGGTGACCAACCTGGCTATCATATTTTGAACAAGCTGAAGTTTCCGGACTAGGCACAAAGGTAGCCCTATGTACAGCGCATTGCAGAAGTCAAGCCTCGAAGTTACCAGCGCGTGCACTACCGTCTTTAGGTCTTCCAACTCTAGGAAGGGGTGCAGCTGGCATATCAGCTGAAGCTGATAGTAGTCACTCCTGGCTGTCGCATCAATCTGAGCTGTCATCTGGAGCGATGGATCCAGGAGTACCCTCAAGCTGCGAACACAGTCTTTCAGGGGGGGTGTAACCACATCCAGAACTGGTTGACACACCTCCAAACCCAGGTTGGGGCCTTTGACAGCAAGCACCTCCGTCTTGTCTGGATTCAGCTTCAGTTTGTTTTTCCTCATCCAGCCCATTACCGCCTCCAAGCATTCATTCAGAGGAGACACACTATCCTTAGCTGACGATGTTGTCAAAGGCATAGAGAAATATATTTGGGTGTCATCAGCATATTGATAGCACCCCGCCCCATGCCTCCGGATGATCTCTCCCAGCGGTTTCATGTAAATGTTAAACAGCATTGGGGAAAGGATGGCACCTTGTGGTACACCACATAGCAACTCCTTTTTTGAAGAGCAGCTATCCCCAAGCATCACCATCTAGAACCTGCCCGAGAGATAGGATCGGAACCACTGAAGCACAGTGTCCCCAATTCTCAATTCCCCCAGGCGTTCCAGAAGGATACCATGGTCGATGGTATCGAAAGCCGCTGAGAGGTCCAGGAGTACCAGCAGGGGCACACTCCCCTTGTCAATACTAAGGCGTAGATCATCCACTAATGCGACCAAAGCGGTCTCAACTCCGTATCCTGCCCTGAAGCCGGTTTGAAATGGGTCTAGAAAATCAGTGTCATCCAAGACTGCCTGGAGTTGAAAGGCAACCGCTCTCTCGATCACCTTGCCCAAAAATGGAAGATTTGATACTGGCCTGTAGTTATTAAGGTCCAGGGGATCCAGGGAGGGCTTTTTTAGAAGCGGCCTTACCACCACCTCTTTTAAACATGATGGAAAGCTCCCCTTCCTGAGAGATGCATTAATGATATGTTGTAAATGTGATCTAACTGCATCTCCTTCCTGGACAACCAGCCAAGAAGGACAGGGATCAAGAGGGCAAGTCGTCCTCCTCACACATCCAAGTACCTTGTCCACATCCTCGGTACTTACCAACTGAAACTGATGAAGTGTAATCCTACTCGTGGAGTCACTGGACACTCCACTGTCAGCCTCTGCTATAACTTATCCGAGCTCTTATCCGAGAGATTTTATCTGAGAAATTATCGTTAAAGGCATCACAGCGAACTACCAAAGGCTCTAAAATCGGATTCAGGGGAGAAGGTGCCTGGGTTAGACCCCTCACCACCCTGAACAGTTCTGCTGGACGTGAATTCGCAGACGCAATGCTTGCAGAGAAGAAAGCTTTCTTCGCTGCACGTATTGCCACCCCAGAGAAACGAAGGTGTTCTCTATCTTGTCGGATATAAGTCGAGTTTTCCGCCATCGGCGCTCCAGTCATCGTCCTTTCCGCTTCAACTCCCTGAGGTCTTCTGTATACCAGGGCGCCCTATTAGAAGTGGGCCGGAGAGGACGTTTGGGGGCGATCGTGTCGATAGCCCTAGTTAGGTCTTGATTCCATCTATTGACCAGGGCTTCTACAGGATCGTCAATGATACCAGCCATAGAACCCTCCAAGGCTTTCTGGAATCCAGAAGGATCCATCAGCCTTCGAGGGCGGACCATCTTAATAGGTCCGCCACCCCTGCAGGGGTGGGTGGTAGCCGTGATACTAACCCTGACCAGAAAATGGTCTGTCCATGACAATTCGGAGGTATTCAATACCTCCGCCCACAGATCCGTCTGTTTGGAACTGAAAACAGCATCGAGGGTGTGACCTGCTGAATGTGTGGGTCCAGAGACCAATTGGGATAGGCCCATGTTTGTCATGGATGCCATGAACTCCCGAGCTCCACCTGACAAACCGGCCTTGAATGGGATGTTGAAATCACCCAGGACCAAAAGCCTGGGCGAATCCAACACCAGCTCCGAGACCAGTTCCGTGAGCTCGGCCAGGGAGTCTGATAGGCAGCGGGGGGGCCGGTACACTAACAGAATCCCTAGTCTATCCCTGGCCTTCAGACTCAGGTACACACACTCGATGTGATTCAATTCCCGGACAGGATGTATGGTCAGGTTAAGATTGTTTTTGTAGACCACAGCTACTCCGCCCCCCCCAGCCCACTTTCCCTCACCTGCTCACTAACACAGTACCCAGCTGGGAGAGCCTAAGCCCATGTCGGGCCACTGTCATCTCCCAGCCAGGTTTCTGTGAAGCAAGCCAGGTCGGCCTCCTCTTCTGTGAGGAGGTCATAGATTATGTTTGTTTTGTTTTTAACCGACCTAGCATTGCATAGGAGCAAGGAAAGGTTCTGTGGGTGGCCTGGATCGTTCCCCAAGATCCCTGGGGTAGCAGGGTGACCGGAAGGCAAGATGGGTGTCAAATATCTATCTCTCCTTCCCCTGTAATGGCATTTCGCCCTGCTATCGCCATATCTCCCTCTGCCCCACACAACAGATATTGGTGCTCCCAGACACATTTCAGTCACCTTAAATTGTCCCGTCGTCTCTCCCCCGCGTGCGCGAGAGAGAAAGAGAGGGGGTGGGGGAAGTGCGATGGTAACTGCTGCACTGTCTGTTTGTTTCTCCCCCACTCACGCCGTCAGTTCTTCAGCTATTCAGCTATGGCTGCCTCCGGGAAAATAAATCAGGGAAAAGTAGTAGGAAAACACAGGAGAGTTACAAGTGAAATAGTGCCCTGTAACAAGTAGGAGAAATGAGTGCAAAAGACTCTAAGGGTGCCTCTACAAGAGCGATTTAAAGCTCTTTTAAGGCACATTACAGATTTTACCTCTACAAGAGCGGAGCGCAAATCGGGGGTCGAGATTCTCTTTATCTCCGCTTATGCGTATTATCGAATGCACGTTAAATAGCGACTTAAAATTTATTGCGGGAGTTAAAGTGCCTTATGGCCATGTAAACATGCGATTCTCCACATGTAAACAATTTTAAAGCGCATTTCATACAGCCTGTAATGCGCTTCACCACCTCTCGTGAATAGGTATTAGGGGTAAATGCGCTTATCCGTATATGCACATAATCGGGCAACCGGGTGTCAAAGCGAAATCTTGTAGAGGGGACCCAACAGAAATGATTGGCTGTGAGGCTGCTGGAATGGAGTTCCTACATCTTTAAACTACAATGACTCCCAACCATCCCTGTCTGCTTACATTCAGAACAGCTATTGATGTTTTCAGATCTTTTTTAAAAAAAGGAACTGGAAATACAAATGCACCTCCTTTCCTATTCTTTGGCATTTCCATTTCATGTGACGTAGATCTTCCAGTCTCTCTCTGTGGGGCCATATGTGAGCTGTACTTGCATAAGGAAACAGTTCACAACCCTCACATAAGATGGAGATGTGGAAGAATTAGATATTTGTGCCTCCTACACTCTTTGCATTGTTGTAACATCTAAAGCAGAGGTGGGAAAGTTGTGACCCTATAGATATTGTTGGATACAGTTCCTATCACTCCCAGCCAGTTGTTAATTCCAACTCCCATCAGCCCCAACTAATGGCTAGGGATTATAAGAGTTGGAGTCCATTGACATCTGGAGATTGGGGAGGCCACAAATTCTCTGTCCTTGATCTAAAGATAACTTCACTGAAAGCTGTCAGATAAGTTTATTCAGTAGATAATAAACTTTTGAGACAACTTTTTTTCCAAGCTGGTTCCCTAATCTTGCTCCTCCTCTACTGCATATCCCTGCTACAGAAAACCCTGCATTGATGGCTATGAAACTGTCCGTTGATCAGCTAACTGACTGATTTAAGAACAGATTTGTGAAGTGTTTTTGTTCTAACAGATGTAGCTTTATTTATAGTGCCAAAATACAGCATCTTGCCAGTTAAGTTTATTTTTGAAATCTGCAAACACATTGGCAGATTCCAAAAATGTACAAAAAGCATTGGGAGCTATTTTCCCAAGAGCATCTTCCTTTTCTAATATAATGCATTTTAGAAGGAGTCCTAATTAGATGGATGTTTTCCCCATCTGATTGAAATGATAGCAGGTGTTGACTTTTCAGCTTCCTTTTGGGGTGGGGGTGGGGGTGGAGGTGGAGGGGAGAGAAAATGCTAGTTCTGAGCAAATGAGAACATCTGCAATTAAACAACCAAAATGTTTCTTCCCTATGAATAATTTGTTGATTTGTCCATGTAGGAATCATTCTGTTAGGTACTTAAAAACAAATCCTTGAACAAGCCTTGTGATCCTAGATAGAAGAACATATATCATATTTTTCATGTTGTCTGTTAATTTTTGTGAACCACCCAGAGAGCTTCAGCTATGGGGCGGTTGAAAATGTTAAAATAAATAAATGAATGAATAAATAAATAAAACTCCCAAGTAATTAATTTGTAAAAAAACATTATTGTCCTCTAATAGCTCCAGTTCTGCAGTTACTAGAACCATAATGGATTCCATGTTGTGCCTTTTCACAGGTGCAACTTCCACCTACATGATTAGAGAGGACCACACCATCTTCTAATGACTGGGCACAGGTGACACATTATGTAATCACACAATGTCACCTGGTCACAGTCCTCCACATCATGGAGAGATGTATGGTATTGCTATTTAAATTATAATAATTCTTTCTAAATTTGCATGGATACATTATTTCTGAATTTGCATCTATACGTATAAATTAATGTATACAAATTTTATGCAGACCAATGCCCTCATTTGTCCTCTTTCTGTTGTTCTTGTTGATGATGCATTTCTTGGTTTTTGGCAAATCATAAGTGGCCACCCTAGGGACGGGGCCCTACTCTTCCATTCATGCAATTGTAATCCCGTTGAGGGGTGCTCACCCAAATGGGGGCTACTCTGAGCATCAGGTCTGTAGAAAGCATGGCAATGAAGAAGTGAATGTAACTGAAAAGCATTACCTACAGCAGTTAGCCATTTCTGGAAAACCTTTGGAAGGTTGTAGTGTAATCTAATCTTGTTCTTGCTGTTTAATTTTTTGCCTAAGCTGCAAGCAAATGATAAGGCCTGCAAAAAGAGGGGGGGGGGAAAGAAGGTGAAATTACATGCTTGTCCTTTCCATGTCTGACTAGACTATTACTTCTGCTATATATACAATCAAATATGATTTTGTTTTTAGTAGTTTAGCAAGGAATATATGCTTCATGTGTCCCCACCCTCTCTCCAGTTAAGCTTTGCATCCCAGAACAGCTTACTTTCTCAGTATCTGATCAAAGACCTTGTTTACAGTAGATATGTGTCCATGCCCATTAGATCCCTTTTAATGAACTGCACGTGTTGTGGAATGGAAGAAAACAAGTAGATACCCCTTTTGCAACACAGGTCTCTCTCATTAGTCAAAGAAAGCACTCGAAAAAACAACAGCCTCAATACTGCAGTAAACCCTAAGGTTTGGCTTAGGGTGACCAGAGAAAATCCAGGTCAGGGCTCATGTAACTTTAACAATTGTAGATAAAAGGGAATTTCAGCCAAAGTCAATTGTATGCAATTAGTTCCTGGTGAAATTCCCTCTTCATCACAACAGTTAAAGTTGCAGGCACTATACTAGAGTGACCATATACAAAAGAAGGCAGGGCCCCTGCAACTTTAACTGTTGTGATGAAGAGGGAATTTCACCAGGAACTAATTGCATACAAATGACACTGGCTGAAATTCCCTTTTCTCTACAACTGTTAAAGTGACATGAGCCCTGACCTGGATTTTATTAGGTCAGCCTAGTTTGGCTACATATTACAGCCATGATTTAGTTATTTTCCATCTACCTGGAGAGAAAGATTCAGAATTTGGGATGCTAGACTCCTTAGACAGGAGGGAGCTTCAGCACTAACTTCCAGCTAACTGATATTGGACTTCTTCACATGAATGAAATAAGGCCCACTCATTACTGGCTGCTTACGGAGGTCCGTGGGTCCTTTTGATGATGTCATCAACCTCCTGCACACCTCCCGTGCCTTCCCTTGATAATTCAATTTTAAAAAACCTGTGATACCTGATTCTGCTGAAATATCTCAGGAGTTCCTATCATGTACAGGGGAAGTTGCATTACAAATCATCCACTAGAGGGTGCTGTTCAATTCAGGGCTATGAGCAGAGAGAGGAGTTGTTTTCGACTATAGACCATATGGTCACCCCTCTCCAGCTGTGTAATGCAGCCACATTGTGATTGCACAAGAGAAGCAGGAAGCAAAGGTCATGTAAGGAAACTCGATTTCCCTTTAACCTAAAGAAGCCCATAGTCCTACAGAGCTCCAGCTGCTTGGAAATTAAAAGTCCATACTCCAGCAGGTTGAATAATCTCCTAGGGCTTCTGGGTTTGGAGGAGGGTCTTTTGGGGCTGTAGGTGAATCAGGGGAGGAGACTCTGTGACCAAGGAGGGGGCAGAGCTACCTTCTCTAGAACCAGGGATGGCGTTCTTCCATGGATTTCTTTAGTGGAGTCCATGTTTTAGAGACTGCTTCTTAGGGAGTTCCAGGGACCCAACTCTCTCTGTCCTCTCAGTCTTTCAGGATCTCCTCTGATTGGGCCATGATGTATCATGCTGGCTGGAGATGATGGTTGTAGTCCAACAGTTATTTATTCATTAGTCTTACTTGCATATTGCTTCATATAGTAGCATCTCTAAGAGGTTTATTTACAAAAGTATTCTACCTCCCAACTTTTTTTTAATGTTCAGCTTTAAGTAGTTGGCAATCTGATTAGACCCTGTAAAATGGAGTCAGATATAAATCAAAACAAAGTTACCATAAAACTAAGTATGATAACCTTCAGACTAACTTCTTTAGCATAATGCTTGGAATCAATTTCTCAGTTAAACCCTCCAGCACTTATTCTTATCTGTGCTTTGTAATAGCCACCTTCAAAGTCTTTTTGTAATATACAATTGCACTTATCTTGCAAATACCACCTCTATTTCCCCTTTTTGTAGTTCAGGCATGTTTAAATTTGCATTATTCAAATCTCATTATCAGTTGACTTAACTTGACATGAAATACTGTAAACATTCCAACAATTTTTTGAAAATTAGATATTAATAAATTTAGGTCTGCATGTATTAACAATATTCTAGAATGATTCTCATTTTCAAAGGCATGGCACTTTGCCCAGATGGGGATGGAATTAGTCTATGCCTAAACAGTCTTAGATTAGGACATTTTGCTTAAATGTATGTACTTTAGATGCAATTTGCTACACAATTTCACATACATTTTAATGCAAAAGCTTTGAAAAGCCAAGGTACAAACAGAAAGTTCAATTTTACAATGTACAATACTCCATGAACCACAGTTACAGCTAATTTAACTTTTTGTGCTCCCTTGCCTGACAAGAAGCTGATAGCAACACCATTAATATATTCCTATTCAGAATGAGTCATTCTCTCACATGTCTTGTAGGTATTGGTGAAAAGGAAATGTTTGGTAAAAACTCTACGGTGATCTATTTCTGCTAGTCAAGAGTCATATAAATCACAAGTGGAATAGCCTGTTCTGCACAGTTTAATCCCCACTCTAACATATATTCTATGAATAAGTGTACATGAAAATCAAATATATATCTGAATAGAGAATTTCAGTTACGATGATAGATTTTAGTTGGGAAGGGCTTCCCCCTGCAAAGACATCCAATTGAACAAAGCATTGCAATACTGATAGGAAACACACATAGGGTTCCATCACACCAGCATTTTATCACACTCTCATCATGTCTGGTTTGCGGTTTTGCAGCCCGGTACTCACATGACGCTGTGCCTGTCCAGCAGTCACCCCGCCTCTTCACCTCCATTTTTTGTGTTTTCCTAGAGCGGGGAATATCCGGTTTATTTCCTCCAAGCAGGATTAAATCATTCTTCAGCCCCCGTGTAGTGCCATCCTTGTGCCATGTCCTTTGTTGAGGGCGTGTGCTTGATGATGAAAGAGGAGGGCGGGCCGTTCTCATTCTCCAGCATGCCCTATCGAACAAACGGGCTGACAGCTCCCTCATTTTTAAATATAAAGAGATGAAACTTGGCAGCATGATAGCTCTTAAGTAGGGCTTTAGGCATGCCAAGTTTGAAGCCAATCCCTTCATAAATTGATTTTGCACACACACACACACACACACACACACACTGTCATGTTTCTCTAACCCCTCACTTTATTTGGAGACAAGAAAAAGGTCTGCCATGTAATCCACAAACCTTCCTTGTCTCAGCCTGCTTTTCCCTCCAACCCCCCTTCCTTGTCTCAGCCCACTTTTCCCTCCAACAGAATCTAGCATCCACCAGGTTTTACATACTCTCCTCCTCAGAAGAAAACTGATTATCAGCTTGGGGGTGGTTTACATCCTCAGAGATAAGAGCTGGCAAAAGTTCATTCTCAGCTGGGGAAGAACCCTCCATGCTCAGCCTATCACAGAGAAGTCAGGAGCTAAATCTTAGTTGCTTGCTTCATCATGTGTCTTTCTGGCATAACAGCCTGGCATCTTTCTTCCACTCCCATGACAAAGGCAATTGATGAAGGGGCCATTTGTGTTCCATTACACAGGCATGCATGAGAGAGAGCAAGCATGTGTGCTCTCAGCAATAGGGGTGGGAGGGGGGAAGGAAGAAGGAAAAGTGCACAGGAAACTACATTATAGGCTATAGAGACCCTAAGGCTAGCTATGCACCAAATTACCATGCATTAACTGTAACACTGACCCCAACATTATCACCATTCTCAGAGCAACCCCAGGGCCAGCAGATCTACAAAAAAAATGTTAAAATCAAAGGAGGAATCCTGAACCATGCGCCCAGCTTAATAAAGATTGAGCATGCTCAGTATTCACAGAATATTTAATATTATTTGGAGAGGAAAACAGAAAATGTGTGAAATAGTCTGTTTGAACTATCTACAACTATAGTATTCTGGAGGAGGACATGGTTGCCTGGACCCTGAATAAGTTCACGTCTGCTTAGTCCTAGCAGCTAGGAGGTGAGAGTACACAGCAATATTTTGCTGCTAATAGTGTTTTCAGGATTCCCTGAGGAGGCACTGAACTTATGCAAGAAGAAGGAAGAGGAAGAGGAAGAGGAAGAAGAAGAAGAAGTAGTCATGAAAAGGAAATGGAGCGTGGCCATCACATCTGGGTAGAAAGCATCTGTTGTGACAGCTTAGAGAAGATTAAAATGTGCTCCAGGAAGCATTAGCTAATTAGCCAGCAGTACAGCTAGTGTAAGGCAGTGAGAAGGGCAATAATTTAGATATAGGCTTACATTAAGCACCCATATAATCTGCACAAGTAGCAATCAGATAAAGAAGTGAGTGATGGAGCCATCAGCAATTGCTAATCTAAAAAGCTGAACATCTGTATTTCTTAAATGTTTCTTTAAAAAGTAGTTTTATTTGTACCACCCCAGATAGGTCATTAAGAGCTCAATCCTTATGCATGTTTATGTACAGACAAAAAGTCCTGTAACTCTGAGCCATTCCCCAGCCCTGGATTGTTCCCTGAAATAATTACAGTTGAGCCATTTTCTTCAAATATGGGCACAGAAATATTTTTAGCAATTAGGGTTAATAAGCAAGGAATCAATTCAGTTGGCATGTATACACCCCCAAATGCAGCAGTAATGAAAGAAAGAAAGAAAGAAAGAAAGAAAGAAAGAAAGAAAGAGACCTTGGCCATTATCACAGGTGAGGTTTGATGCACACCCACCTCGACTTTGCTCCACTTCTTCAGCGCTGGACTCACATGACGTCATCCCTGTCGTGCTTCTCTCTCGCTCTGAGGTCGGGGTTTTGAGTTTCTGTTTTGATGTATCCTTGAACGGGCAAAGTCCGAGAGGCACAGGCAGGTATTGCAGGTATCATAGGTACCGCAGCAATACCGACCATACGTGATTCAAAATGCTAGACGCGCTTAGGAAACGGAGGGGGAACCAGCAGAAGCAAACCAGGAGAAAAATGTAGGTGTGATAAAGCTAGGCTCTTTTTCACTGTGATGCCCACAGGAAATTCTTCTGTTAGCGAGAGCAAGGCTAGAAACAAGTACAAGCGCTTGCAATCATTGAGATGGATTCTTAGGTTACAAAATAATATCTGTCACAGACTTCCTTGCCATGATAACTTATGTGGATGCCAAGTTCCTGGGATAAAGGAATCACACTAGTGATGTGTTGATCATGTGAAGAGAGATCCACATGATTAAAGGAAGCAGTCGGGCTTCCTTGGCCCCTCCACCCCTCTGTGTTGCCAGGCTTCCCTGGAAGTTGGAGCAATGAGGATTTCAGGTCCTGAGGAAGTCTTATGTGGGATAAAAAACATAACTCCTTCCAAAATGTGAGCCAAGCATTATGTGTTGCAGTGTTTTGTATCTGAAGCCAAGAAATTATGCTGCTTGGTGACATTTCTCAATTGGATACTGGGCTACATTCATTGCTAGTCTTACTTAGAAAACACTCATTAAAACCTACAATCTATTCATTTCAATGAGTCTACTCAATAGGGAGTAATATTGGATTCAACCCAATGTATACAAAAGACTTTTTCTGGATTCTAGGTGGGATCAAACCTATATGTTAAATTCTGTCTATGTCCTTGGAGTGATAGTAAAATATTTTTGACTGGCTTTAAAACACCATGAACACATGATCTCAGAGCTGGGGCTCACCATCATCTGGGCAGGAATCTTCTTTACATGGAAGAGGATCAGGTCCCTTCACATAGACAAGGTAATGTTCCACTTGTAGATCCATCCATAAATATATACATAGGTGAGATTTGTGTAAGCCTTCTCTCTCAAATGAGATAGGAGGGATATGGGTAAGGGAGTGTGAAGGCACATCAAATCCAACCTCTGTTTGTAAGGTTCTATGCATGGAGTTTCTGGTTTGTGCATGACCTTTTAATGATGGTGATGGTGCCATGAGCACCAGCCTGCTTCTCTACCACATGAAGTGGATTCTTGGATGAATGGGTGAACTAGGTTGGCCTTCAGAATGGGATTGGACACAAGTGTAAGAAGCAGCATGGCACCATCGATGCTTGATTCAGGGCTAGCGCATGTGGCTGAAAAACTGTAGTTTGTTTTACCTGCCGTTATATTATATTATATGTTCTTTTACAGGGCTTCTTTTAAAAACAAGGCCTTTTTTGAAAAGAGTTTTCAGTTACAAAATTGAAATACATTAGCCCACCTCTCAAACATTTTGAGTTGGGTTTCTGGTGGTTTTGTGGGGTTTTTTTCCATCTTTATTTAATGATTTTTCAGTTTCCAAACTGAAAAATAGTAACCTGCTTCTCAAATATTTTCAAGTAGGGCCCACCAGTAAACTAACTTTCCCCCCCTTTTTTAACACTAACATACAGGCATAAACTAATAGGCAATATGTACTGAATAGTATTTAAGGGTAATATATATGGAGGGAGGGAGGGGGAAAGAGGATGCACTACAGGAATGATGTGTGTTGCAAGCCCAATGAAAGAAAGTCAGAAAGAAAAATGCCCCTGAAAATGGGAAGGGGGAGCCAGGAACATGTTGGGACCTCATAGTTTGGGAAACACTGCTTCAACCAACATTTCATACTCTCATTTCAGACACAACCACCTATTTTGCTTACCTGTTTTCCTTTCGGAATTCTCTGAGATGAAGTTTAGCTAAAATTGTAAATCTCAGGTGTATGCAGCACTTTAATGAGATTGTTCATGACTTGATAAAGCTCTCTCTGAGCTCTCTTCACCTTTCCCAGCTATACAAAGAGCCACTGACAAGGAGGTATTTGATTCCATGGGTGTCCAGATTCCCAGCTTTCATTTTTTAAAGCACATTTTTAAAAAGCCCTTGTAAAATGTGCACCCAGCATTCTGCCCATTCATTTCGTAAGAAACTACTCTGCTCCCAGCATTCTGTGAGTTTAGCCAATGAATGAAGTCAGAGTAGCAGTCAAAATATCCACAGTTTGGTCTTCCCTGGGGCGATCCGGGCCAACTGGGGGGCGGCGGGGGCAAACTGGGGCGGCGGGGGGGGTCACGCGGCGGTGGTGGGAGGCGGGCGGGCGGTGCGAGGCGGGCGGCGCGAGGCACTTACCTGCTGGGGCATCCGCTTCCCTCCGGTGCTCTGAATCTACTGAGAAACAGGCTTCACGGCCTGTCCCTCAGTAGCGCGCCGGGTGATTACGTCATCACCCGGCGCACTACTGAGAGACAGGCCAGGAAGCCTGTTTCTCAGTAGATTCCGAGCACCGGAGGGAAGCGGACGCCCCAGCAGGTAAGGAGCGCAACGCGGGCGGCGTGAGTGGCGCGGGGCGAGCGGGGCGGGGTGGGCGGGCGGTGCGGGCGGTGCGAGGCGGGCTGGTGGCGTGGCGCAAGGTGGGCGGGGGGGCGTGCAGGCCGCATGGGGCAGGCGGGGGGGTTTGTTTTGGGTGGGGTGGGCGGGGGGGACCGGGATTTTGGTTCTCAAAATCTGGTCACCCTACTGTTAGGAAGTGATTTCAGCCTCATAAAACACAATGAGAAATCCAGATTTGAAGTGTAGCTGAAATAAGCCAGTAGTGTGTCTCCCCCCATCCCAAAATAATAATAAAAAAATGCAGCAAAGGCAGATTTCATGATCTGTCTACCCCAGTCCTTATTGATATTCCTTCTAAGTTTGTTAACATTTTAAAAATTACTCTGACAATGCATGCAGATATAGTTCATTGTTAGATATACCCATGTTGTAAAGAGTCAGAGCTGGGGATGAGAAAGTGTGGATTAGGCCAGCCCTGCAAAGTAGCCCAGGGTTTATACTTCCATTTTGCGGAGGCAGAGTAGTATATGGCAACTCTGCAGTATAGGCCAATGTTCAGTCTCCTGGGGTCTATCTTTGTTTCCCCCCAAACCCCACCTTTTGCTCTTGCAGGGCTGCGCCAGATAATCCCCATGCCAAGGAACAAGTGTGGGGTTTACGGAGGTCATCTGACCCCTCTCCCTAGGCTGACCATATGAAAAGGAGGACAGGGCTCATGTAACTTTTAACAGTTGCAGAGAAAAGGGAAATTCAGCTGGCGTCATTTGTATGCAATTAGTACCTGGTGAAATCCTCTCTTCATCACAACAATTAAAGTTGCAGGCACTATACTAGAGTGACCAGATACAAAAGAGGGCAGGGCCCCTGCAGCTTTAATGTTGTAATGAAGAGGGAATTTCACCAGGTACGAATGGCATACAAATTATGCCAGCTGAAATTCCCTTTTCTCTACAACTGTTAAAGTTACATGAGTGTCGGATGTCAGGTGCTTCATAAACAATTCACTAGGCTGGCCTAGTGAATTGTGAGTTGAAGGCTTGGCAATTGTTGTGAGAAAGACTGTCTCTGGTGCTTATCTGTAGTTGCTGGCCGAGGCCTTGAATGTTCCTGAGAACAAAAGTTTGTTTAGAAAAGATGGGGGGCTATCTTGCAAGATGTCTCTCACACAGTGTCATCATCAAGAGGAGGTTGAACCGTGCTGTCCTGTTTAGGGTGACCAGATAAAATCCAGGTCAGGGCTCATGTAACTTTAACAGTTGTAGAGAAAAGGGAATTTCAGCCAGTGTCATTTGTTTGCAATTAGTTCCTGGTGATATTCCCTCTTCATCACAACAGTTAAAGGTGCAGGCACTATACTAGAGTGACCATATACAAAAGAAGGCAGGGCTCTGCAACTTTAACAGTTGTGATGAAGAGGGAATTTCACCAGGAACTAATTGCATACAAATGACACTGGCTGAAATTCCCTTTTCTCTACAGCTGTTAAAGTTACATGAGCCCTGACCTGGATTTTCTCTGGTCACCCTAGCCCTGTTGGCACATGAATTTGGATTACAGGCCTGAAGCCCTGTCTGTCAAAGTAGCTTGGAATTAGCCAGCCTCCATCCTATATAGCTACGAGCAAAAGGGAGAGGCACTTTGTTAGGAATCATCTGTTTGCCTGTCATCTGTTCTACGCTTGCCAAAAAACTCATGTTTGGGATTCAATCTGGTTTGGAGATGTTGGATGCACTCTGTACATGTTCTGTTGCTATTTGGACTTGGAATTTTTAAGAACTATGCCATGAAAAGTGCTCTGTGGCTTTTCATAGATTTGAACTTGCAGATTACTGTTCTGGATTCGTGTTCTATAGCCTGTTTTTCCCTGCATGGAGCCAAAGTATGGGCACAGGGGAACTCAGAGGCTGATCGTTGCTGTTCTGGAATTGTGTGTGTGTGTGACCTGCGAGAGAACCTTACTCAGAGCCAAAGCTATGAGCAGGGAAGGCTTCCTAGGTCGAAGAGGCTTGTCGCCTGACATCTTGCTTGCCTGATCAGCTCAGAGTTCCCTGACAGGCTGAGTTTGGTTTGGTTCAAGATGATCTTGTCTACTGTCAGACCTCATGCACTCCTGCTGGGGTTTCTCCTTTTGAGTTTTGCCTGTGTTCCTTATGAGTCAGTGTGTGCGGCCACTCCTGTTCACCAGGACGGGGCTAACTCTAAATGTCTCCCCCTGAGTGAGTTGCTGTTCTCATTAAGCTGTTGTACCTGAAAGCTATCTGGTCCGTCTTCAGCTTCAAGTGTGTGTATGCAGAAATGAAACCGTTATGCCTTGAATTCCATGTGATTTACAATAAAAGAAGTCTCACTGTTTTGGAGTGTGTCAGTTTGCCTAAAGTTCATGAGCAGAAGCCTGGGGCGAGCTTGCGTCACGACAATGAGCCCTGTCCTCCTTTTCATATGGCCAGCCTACCTCTCCCTCCCCTCCTTGAGATAAGAAAACAGACAAGACAAGATGTAGGGCGAGCAGGAGGAGACTGCAGCTCAAGGGAAGAAAATAATTTATTTTACTAAACTCTTCTCCCCATGGCAAGGCAGGGTGTTCCAGCATCTATTCCGCTCACTGGCCAGTCCCTGCCCTGGCAGAGGGCGACCAATCAGAGGTCACCATTCACCAGGAATGCCCACAGAGCAGCTCCTGAGTGAGGACAGACCAATGGAAGAGCCAGGCTACCCTCATTCTGGCTGGAAAAGATGGCGTAAACCTAACAGATGCCATGCAGATTTGGAGCCAATCCAGGGCAAAGAAGACATCAAGACTGCCCCTTGGTTTGCTGGTTTTTTAGGGAAATGCAGATGGGGCTATGGAACTGTTTGAATCGGCAGCATAATTAAGTGCTACTGGAGGCAGTTTGTAAGAGAACCTGTCATTTTTTAGTTCTTGCAGGAGGTCTGAATGAGGGCTCACCCTCTCTTTCTTAGCAGAGGCCTTGGAGCAGTGTACCATGAAGCTCCTCAGAAGTTAGTATTTCTTCATAAATTGTAGTATTAACGAACCTTGTTTTGAAGGTACCTGAATATAGTGTGCGTTGCCTGCAGATCCTAGGACTGGACTGCAAGCTGAACAGGTCACACTGCCTCCAAGAGCCAGTGTGGTGTAGTGGCTAAATTGCTGGACTCAGAGTTGGGAGATCTGGGTTCTAGTCCCCACTCGGCCATGGAAACCCACGTGGTGACTTTGGGCCAGTCACAGACTCTCAGCCCAACCTACCTCACAGGGTTGTTGTTGTGAGGATAAAAATGGAGAGGAGGAGGATTATGTACGACACTTTGGGTTCCTTGGAGGAAAAAAGGTGGGATATAAATGCAATAATAAATAAAACAAAAATATTAACCACACCTTCCACCTCTGAAATAGCCCTTGGATCAAAGGAATGAAGGGGAAAGACTTGAGGATGCTGTGAGTAGAAAGGCATTGTCCAGATACCAGGTCCATCCATTAAGAAACAAGGGAAGGGTAGATATAATATACCCATTTCTCAAAGGTCTGGTCTACCTAACTTGGCAGATATGGTGCCCAGGCCTTGTCACTACTCCCTCCTCCGTGCTGTCAGAGAGGGTAAGGTGAGAGATGGTACAGCAGAACCCTCTAGGGCACCTGGTCATTTTGCTCAGGATGGATGCTGCTGGCTCAGATGTGACAGTGCTTTGGGCCTAGGAAGAGAAAGTGTGGCACTTAGGACCAGTTCAAGTCCACAATGTGCCGCTGAGCTGCAATCAGTACCGGGCCTCTTCCTCTGCCCCCAATACTAAACTCATAAATGACGTTTGTGCATCCCGACAGGCACACAGTCAACAATGTACAACTATCATGCAAATATATTTTTTCCTAACGTATTTTAGTGGAAATCATCTTCCATGTTTTCCCGGAAACAAAAGAATAATATCTCATCCATGGTAGAGAATTCAAACACAAGCTTCCCCTTTTACAGCATTCAGCACTCAGACACAGAGAACATAAATATTTCACACACACGAAACAGACTGACTGACTGACACATCAGCCAAACAGGCAGGATACGCACACACACACACATATAGACACACACGCCACACCAACATCGTTGGTTATCTTTGCTGCTCTCAAGCACTCCATTTCCCCCTCCCCCATTTGGATTTGGGTCTGAAAGACAAAAGAAACCTGTGGGCTCATGGAGGGTAAGTTGTAAGCTAGCACAATTTGTGACATTGCACAAGTCTTTATTGTTTGCAGGGCATGTCTGGATCCAACCCAATAAAATCAGAGAACTTTCTCTGATTTTATTGGAGGTGCACATCTCCACTGTTATGTGATTTACAGTCTAAGAGCTGACCCTAAATTATTGCAAGGATTGAAAATGTCTGCGTCAAAGGAGCTAGTGCAATCCTTTTGAGTTAACAGATCCCAAGATGCCCAGTCTAGAATCAATCTGACAGCTCTAAGAGCATTTAGCCCTTCGTTCCTCATAACTCCCAAAGTCTCCATCATTTAGGGCGACAGATTCACCACTTTATGAGTGACTTCTTATCTGTTTGCCCTCTCCTGATGCTGCTCCATTACAAAATGATTATTTCTTACACGTTTCAGCCTGGTACTTCCTTGAGTCTTGTCATTAATGAATGGTTGCTATTAAACTTTCAAAGCCATATCAATTGCACAACTGAAACTCTGTATGCATTATTTTTAAGGATTATTTTTTTCTTGCATTTCAAAAATACGCAGTACCTGGAAATGGTCTTACCTGATGCCCCCTTTGCCTTGTAAATTACTATTTCAATGAATGTACTCTACAATAAGTACTGACAATGTGCAATAAAAATCCAACTGCACTTTGATTTTTATGAGGGTAAAAGAAATGTCAGTTTTAAAAAATCTACCTTGCAGTTTTCAGAATGCCTTGAGGGTGTTTTTCCTATCATTTCAAAATTAGTTTAACCAGCAGTGGTTACATTTAAAGAGAGGTTCTTTCCCTTATGGGGAGTTAATCCAGATACTCTTGCACTGATGTTGGATAAAGTCTGACTTTGACCATGCGTGTTCTTTGGCATAAAATGGTATATACGGGGATGTACATTTGTAATCTTCAATGGAATATTTATGGGACTGAACATTCTTACTGATTATATGCAGGTCATGACATTCATCAAGATCTGGATGCCCATTGAAATATGGATTCACATCTGTAGTAGTAATAATAATAATAATAATAATAATATATTTATTTATTTATTACCCGCCTC